>JAGSMZ010000007.1:7500-1358915 GCA_029286645.1 Papilio protenor | reverse complement strand
AATCTGGAGTTTTTCCTTTGATATTACAAACACACTCCAATTTTATTATATGTATAGAAGATGTATTATGGGGCTAGATAAGTTTATTGTCTTTTATATATGTGATTTTAGGATAATCATATTTAAATTAGACATTTAGTTGATGTGACAGGACCGAGTTACAGCAATGCGGGTCAGGTCATTGACCTAGAATCTCTCGCTCCTTATGGCCTTTTAATTTGAACACAAGTGCATTGGATAAGCGTTAAATACGTCATTTGGATTATCATCCTAATTACAAGGTGTTACAGACTATAATTGCTTAAAATTTGATACAACACTCGACACCCTAACACTGTGGTATTGATATTTTTTATAGTAATAAACAATTATACTTCTGTTCAATAATTCATTGTGAAAATATATTGACCGTGAACTGTTTGTTTACGAGTTAAAAATAAATTCTTTTAGTTAATATCATGTTAACAGTAATATTAATGAAATTATTTCGGAAAGGAATAAAAAAAGAAAGATTTTAAATATGATTAAGAGGTATTTAAAAAGTATGTAAAATATTTTTGGCTTCTTTATTTCATGTATAGTTCTATTCAAATATTGCGGAGGCTCAATTTCCACGGCACGAATTCCAGCTTCCCGATACACCTAAAGTATAAGATAAGAGCGACTTCATCCGCATGAAATTATGAAAATTTTATTTTATTGTTAACATTTGTCAAATTATCAATAGCAAATGTCAAAATGACATGACATGACAAACCTTGGCAATCTTGCTTCCTTGATGTTGGCAGCAACTTATGGTCTCTTTCCTACATTAGGGTTTTTATCCAAAATATTTACCCCCTAAGTTTAATGGCGTGAAAATATATAGCCTAAAGCTTGACATAAGTGTAGGGCTTTTTATTAAAAAAAGAATTATTCAAAAATATGCTGTAATTGCTGACATCTTAGGCAACAAAGAAGTGTGTGTTTACGCTTTATTATAATAGTATAGAAAGTAAAGATAGTATAGATGACGATAGAGTGTAGTAATAAAACAAATTACTAAAATCATCAAGTCATTTTATTCACATAATACAATCAGAAATTACTAATAAACTATTTACAACACTATCTATAACTAGGCGAAAATAAAAACTAAATGCGAAGGAATGTCATTGTTCAAGTCATTTACAAAAGATGCGTTAGAATCCTGGGAATCGACTGCCATTCGCAAACGTATTGCTATCTTTTTCACTCGTTGAAAAGAGTGGGATAGACATATGTTTGTGAGCGACACCCCACGGTAAACAGATAGGTGGGCAAAAATGTCATAATTTCGTATAATAAAATAAAACTAAACCTCAAATTAATATCACTTAAGACTAGACAGGTACTGTACAATAAATACTTTCGAAGGTTTTAAAATAAATTAATGACAATTTAAATTAATAATAAATAAATTGTAAGTAGAATTATGACCCATTTTGTTCTATTTAATAATTTATTTCACTTTGATCCAAGTGGAACAAACGTTTAAACTATTACTAATACAACTATTAAAAGCTTACATTATTGAGAAAAACATGTATTTTGACTATATCAAACATTATTACTGTAGTTTTGTAACCAACTATTTTACTGAATGAAACTGTATTAATTTTCATACTAGAGTCATTTCCACTTAGCTAACCGCGCGACTTTGGACTACCGACTTTGGACTACAGTCAGCAGTCACAACGCTAGTGGAAATAGGCTTTATGTAAACTGGATCTAATATAACAAGCAATTTAAAGCACCAAACTATATTTGTCAAGAATAAACTATGTATTATAAATATTATTTTTATAGAAATTGATTTGGAATAGTAAGTTTTTAGTAAATTACTTAATGTTTTATTTTATTATCTATGTTCTTCTACATGTGACAAAAACGAATAATTGTCTATTACATATCATAGATTAAATCTAAAAGTTTTAAATGTATAGAGCAGTCACAATAAATAATAATTTCTATGCATTCATAAACGTTTAACATATCGCATTAAAAAAAATTAAGTTTCAAACATCTTCACTGGGACAATAATATATCATGAAGTATTTAAATTGATAAATACTTAAGATAGTGTAAATATTAAATTATTTTGTTTACGTTGAAAACTGCATTTTTGCGTTACGACTATAAAATACATTTGAACACGTTTGAATTCATTTTAACCCAAATAAACATCTTTGAAGGTAAACTATTTAACGCATTCTGCAGTTTTTGTTAAAATTCTTTCATAGAATTTCGTAATTTCGTAGTAACCTGACAATGCTAATAATTTGTTTATGCGTTAACAACATTTACGCAATAAATTAATATAGAAAATTATTGGCTGATATGATCTCATTTTGAAAATTAATACCGAATTATCTTGATTTAACACACCTAATTTCTAAACACTAAATTATATTAACTAAAATCTAATTGTCAAATTTCACACCAGTTCTTTACAATCCTTTACTCGGATATTATCGAAGAAAAATTATGCCGTATCTAATCTTCGTCTACATTTCTAAAATATCGTCTTTATATTCCCACACACTTTTGTCTCTTTCTCCAACTTTAGATCTTGTCACTACTTTGCTATGGTCTAAGCTGCCACAATTCACTTGGAAAACATTACAGTCTAAAGCATAACTTCACTAAGAGTTTATCATTTTCAGACCGCGCTAGACTAGCTGGAGAACATCACTATCCTCACTTT
The DNA here is from genome assembly GCA_029286645.1 of Papilio protenor. Taxonomy (NCBI): domain Eukaryota; kingdom Metazoa; phylum Arthropoda; class Insecta; order Lepidoptera; family Papilionidae; genus Papilio; species Papilio protenor. The sequence goes on along the minus strand of JAGSMZ010000007.1, from coordinate 1,356,190 downwards.
AAATCGATCACTACATTTGAAACGGTCTAAACCAACAGAGACAGCATCCTTGTCGATTGTTAGCAGTCTCACTTCAGACCGCAAGACTATCAAGTTGAGACCGTGCGGTCTAGACTGGCTCGGGCTAGGGCACCACGACCCGTGGCTCGCTGGCCAGCAGCCGCCGCACAGACTGGTGGTTGTTGCCGTCGCTGCTGCTGATATCACTAGTACTCACTACTGACGGCTGTGAAAAGTTCTTACAAAGAACTAGTACCTGCAAGAGAAAAACACTTAAGTTCCAAAAAAATAGTTGATTATATAAACCAAATAGATTCAAAAAATATATAGAGGAACCATAGTTTAACGTGAGACATTTTTCACATGATCCCTAACGACATCTATTAGTAAGTCCTCAAAACCACATGTCAATATAATTTATTGTATTGAAATTAATTGCCTGTAAGTGTCATTAAATAAAATTTTAATTTTTGTGTGTTATTTCGTGACACTGTTTAGTTTATTTTACAAGAAAAGAAGGAGCTTATTATAATTTTGTAAAATGTTTTATACAATGTCAATACAAGGATATGAGGTGGCGTACTAAACTTGACAACTAACATAGTTCAAAGAAGTTACCGGTAGAAAAATGTATCCTTTTTAATCCTAGTTATTTCTGTCTATTTGTCTATTGTATAATTTATATATAGACTAGGACAAATAAGAAATATATATATGTATTTTTTTTCTTACTTTTTTTGGTATAAATACTCCAACAAATCATGGCTTCAAGTAGTCTTAATAGATTCCAATATTCAGGAGACAATCACAGAAGCCGTTACCAACTTACCGTGTAGAGAACAGTGATGAAACCCATAACAGCACCAGCGAGGACATCCCACCAGTGATGACGTCGGTCTGTGAGGCGGGTGAGCGCGCAGACTGCGGCGTACAGCACCGCCAGCGTCTGCAGCAGCGGCACCACCAGCACCGACCTGCTGCGCCAACTGAAGGCACGGCGCTGTAGGTACCACTAAACCGAAAACCAAGACAATATGATGAGAGAATGCTAGAGGTACAGCGGTTGGATGAACAAACTGCTACAAAGCAAGCATTATGACTGTATGATATGCATTGCTAAGAGATAAGTATGACGACTGCGTGGACTGCAAGATCTAATATAAACTAATAGATTTCGCTCGCGGTTTTCCGCATAAAAAAAGTATATATACATATTTTCTGACTATCTCCTACATCTATACCAAATTACATCGAGATCCATTCAGCAGTTTAGACTACAAACAAGCATCCATCCATCTAAACTTTCGCATTTATATTAGTAAGGTGGTTAAGCTGTTGTAACTAAACTTGACAACAACTTAACAGATGTTGTTAAAATGAGATCAACTCCGCTAGTAAAAGTCATTGACCTTGCAGAAGACTAGGGTAAAGATATGCCTTGTTAATAATTACAGCTATTGTCAATACTTACAGCTATAAAGAACCCGCAGTAGATGGAGAGGGACGCGTGCGCAGACGGGAAACTTCGACTGGAATCGATTTGAAGATATCTGGAGTACTTGGTGGAGGTGCAAGTGTAGCTGCTGACGTACTCCGAACTAAACAAAGAAACAACAAATTAAATATTTAAAACATTAAAATAATGATAGGAGAAATCATTTTCCACAAACATTTTATAATCGCTTAATTTATCAGCCTCAAAGTATTATCTTAAGAGCGCGCCTTTGACTAAACAATCGCACAACTGTTTAGTCGCGCTTTGATTCCTATGACCTCATACGGAGGTTGCACTACTCGATTTTTAGTTGTGCAAAATAGTTGAATTGGCTGCAAAACAATCGACAATCGCACAACTGTTGTGTGATAGTCTAATCAAAGGTAGCCCGCTCTTAAGCTATTTAATTAACCTTAATTTAATTCTGACTATACTTACTTATTGCAAGTTCTCGCCTTATCCGGCTGACATAAATCAAAGAAGGTCGGTCTGGGTGATCCCACCACGCACTTGACAACCTCCAGTACGGTCAGATTGACCACTGAGCCGTAGATATAGTCCCTGTACATTAAAGACGCGGTCTTCGCGCTTGATATTAGCTTGTTCTTCTTCATCGTATACTCATCATCTTGATGGAGTATCGTCTCCACTCCCCACATCTAAAACAAACATACCAGATATTAAAAAAAACAATTAAAAAAAAGACGTCATAAATTACTGAAGATTAGACTAAGTATTTATGAAAGCACTGCTAATGGTTAAAAATAAATTTGGAGTATTGCTAGCATTGGGTAATAGATAGGATAGGCATGGCTTACAATATCTTACTAATAAAGGCGAAAGTTTAGATGGATGTTTTTAGAGTTTGTAGCCTAAACTGCTAAACGGATCTCGATGAAATTTGGTATAGATGTAGAGGATAGTCTGGAAGAACACATAGGCTACTTGCTTTTTTTTAATTCCACGCGGATGGAATCGCGGGCGAAAGCTAAATAAATAAATCAAACGTCTGAAATTGCAAATTTCTTTCAAATGCATGTATAATACATATTGGCTTTTGCAGTACTTAGAAGCATCTAATGATAGATATCTCACTTTTGTTTATGTTCATTTCAGTTATACTTACAACAAGGAAGGGAACGATGACAGTGATAGCGGCTACAAAGGAGATAGAGAATGTATCTCCTGTGTGAGGGTAAGAAAGCGCCGGGTCGTTGCATGTGAACCCGCCGCGTCTACTCGGCAGCGCCCCCACCTCCAATAGTATACAGATTGCCGCAACTATAGACAAAGAAACAAATACTGGTAAATATAAATAATATTTAAATAAAAGACAAAGCAACCCGTATTTGCGGCTGTCGGCAAAATATTGTTATAGTATTCAATATAACAGCGTCTTAAATTATACCTAAGGCCAAGTTAAACTCTGAATTCCATTAAAATTGTGACGTCTGACAGATTGTAAACGCCATTTACAATGTCCGTGATTCGTTTCAGAATTGCCGTAAGTTAATTGAAAGATAAGGAATAACGTATGTGTTTCTTACAGTCTCCACTAAGGGAGTATTTAACGCCTCTGTGTTAATTCTACTTCATTAAAAGCTTTTAAAATGTAATTTAATCCAACAGAGTTAGTTTTCCATTTAGTTAACCTATAATTAGTATGAATAACGATGAAGGTATAAAACTGCTTCTTACTTATCGCCTTTAGGTACGTTAACTGCAGAATTTGAAATCAAATTAACTCTTAGGACAGCTTATGTTCAATTTGTCAAATGAATTATGAACCAGTTCTAAATGCTATGTTTTGCTGATATTTTGTAATAAGATTTAGTCTATTTTGATCAGCAATAATCAGAAATAATAACTGTGATACCTTAAATATTAATACAAAAACAAAAGAACATTGTTAAGCCCGCTACACACGTTTAAATTTAGCGTTTTAACTTTATACTCAAACCGTGCAGTACTGTGTGTAGGCAAAAGGTTATCTGTCAATTAAATCGTACAGTTGTCAATTTTAAAACTGAACGTGTGTAGCAGGCATTAAGATCCTTCATAAAGTTCATTGCATCTTACCACGCAGTACAGAACATGTGACATACGAAGAGAAAATGTCTCACACGTAATTTCAAAAGAATAATTGGCGTTCATGAATAATTAACGTCATTTAGCTATGACCGGCTTCAAACAATACTTTTGGCTTTACAATTATCAACGCCAATCAACAGTCCGAACAATTATAAACAGTAATTGCTCCGCCACAAAATACTTCACTCAAACAAATGAACGAGACGTGTCTGTCATACGGAATGTTATAATCTTCTATACATATAATAAAATTGGATTGTCTGTAATATCAAAAGAAAATTTACAGATTTCGAGAAGATGTATTTGCGTTGCTGATAACTAAAATTGCATTTAAAAAAATTTGTCTGTCTGTCTGTCCGCAAGCTGCGTTTATTTTTGGTAAACTCCGAAACAGCTGATTTCGACCGGACTTTCCCTGATGGTTAGCTGACATAGACGGGCATATTATAGGCATTTTTATCTTATTATTGCATGGACGAAGTCGCGGGCAACAGCTAGTAGTTAATAAAAACTCTGGCACGTGTTGTAGATCTAATACGTCGTTACAAATGTTAACCGTCTCATGTAACAAATTAGAATGAAACCCTACCGGAATGTTAGACTGCCGACTAAACCACCCTCCGTTACGGTAGCGAGGGTGGTACACCAAGCGGAATAAATACGCTTAAAACTATCAGATTACATCAAAAACGAAATAATTGAACGCTCAAACGTTAAATTGTATATTGAAACTTACTCCCACATTAGGGTTTTATCCAAAATATTTACCCCCTAAGTTTAATGGCGTGAAAATATAGCCTAAAGCGTGACGTAAGTGTACGGCTTTTTATTAAAAAAAAAGAATTATTAAAAAATATGCTGCAATTGCTGACATCTTAGGCAACAAAGAAATGTGTGTTTACGCTTTATTATAATAGTATAGATAATTGTCTATACATTTTTCATTTATTGTTACAGAATGAAATGACGGATTTATTTCATTCTGTATACGTTATTTGGAAGACGAAAACCCGGTGCGTCGATCCTACAGGAGTAGGATAAGGTAGGGAAGATGTTGGTGATGTTCTCAAGATGGATGAAGGTTAGAAAAAAACGAGGGAATTGGCGTTTCTATTATTCTAATTATATTAACAATAGATTTCGTGTAACTGTCATAAGGGCAGCCTTGCGTCCTATAAAGGGCCATCAGATAAACATTTGCCCAGCGTTTTCCTACAAGAGGTAGTCCTTTCCGAGCAGTGTTATGTAATACATCCTTGTAGTGTACAATGTTCTCGTGACATCATCAATCACGATTGATGCTAGTTGACAGTTTGATCTAGTAGTCCATTAACGGCCAGTTAATACATGTTGCATTATTAGCTTTCGCCTGCGACTCTGTTTGAATGGAATTAAAAAAAAAACAAAAGTAAGTAGCCTATGTTTTATTCCAGACTAAGCTCTATTTTCATCTAGATCCGTTCAGCTGTTTAGGCGGCAAACTTTAACATCCATACATCCGTCGCGTTGTGTAGCTAAATAATATCATCACCTTTGAAGAGTATCTGACTTCATAATTTCTTGACTTTTTACCGCGTATTCGTTTTAAAATACCAGAACGATATTGATTCCTTCCAAACAGTTCTTATGTTTGTAAATATACGATGCAGTGCAGGTAACTGCCCAGTTTAGCGAGCAAAACAGTGCATAAAATATGCAGTTCAATATGACAGCTTTGTTCAAACACTTTAAATTGATTAGTCGATAATTATTTAAGTATTTGTTTAGATAACGCATTTTGTAGGTTATGTAATATTTGTTTCAATTTTTTTTTCACATTTGTTATTACGCAAATATTAGAGGGCGTACACCTTTGACTAAACTACGCACAATTGTGCGATTGTCGATTGTTTCGCTGCTAATTCAACTATTTAGTTACACAACTAAAAAGCGAGTAGTGTAACCTATAAGCTGATGGAATCAAACCGACATTTAACAGTTGTGCGATAGTTTAGTCAAAACCGTGCGTTACAGGCTTCTTGTTAAATCAAACGTTGTTAAATTAATTTCCCATCATTTCACAGACAACCGAAACTTGTCAAACAACTTTCTATGCTACTTATCACGTAACTGACTTCAATTGATTAATCAGGCCCATGAATGTAAATACCATAGCAAATATTTTAATGTCATGGGAACATAACCGTAGAACTTCACTGCCGCTTGTATGCATAGTGTATCCTTTTCATTATCTTTGACAAAACGGAGACAGAAATTAGTGTTAATACAAATATCAATGCAGTGGAATTCTATGGTAAAAGGCATGCAAATTTATGAAGGTAGATATTATCTATACTAATATTTTCATAAAGAATTTGAGGAATCATAGCAATAGCATACGTTTACTACATGCTTTACGCTATTAAACTTAGGGGGCGAGTAAAGTGGAAAAATATTCTTAGAAAGGGACAAAATCTACAAACTAATACCAGCAAAGAATGAAGGTTCCCATGGTTACTCAAATTCTCAGCCTAGCAAGGACTTTCATTGTAATTTCAGCATTTGGATTTTGACATTTGAAATGTTATACAATCAATTATTATAATTATTTCTAGACGATACAATATAAATGTTTTTTTTTATTTATTTATTGATGAATCATCGTATGATTGTGTCTATTAGAGAAAGCTGTAGTTGACAAAAATGAGTGGCGTAGGCGAAACAATTAAGGGCACGAGCACACTGCGGGCGGGAGCGGACAATGTTGACATAACGGATCAACGATTGACAACTTATAAATCAATTTTGACTATCTAATTAAAACTTGCTTTGTGCTACTATTTTGATTTTTAATTATATTCTTAGCAGTCCTAGCCTAGCCTTACCAAATTTTCTGTATTGCCTAATTGTTCAAATATTTATGAGATATAAACTAAATAATTAAAAAAAGACCTGATAAGTATGTATGAAAAGGCATACTATAGCCTTTTTCTAGTTCATCTGTAAATCACTAGAAATATCTTTTAATATAATATTAAACTCTACTTTGGGAGTATCGATGTTTGGCATTGTCTTCGCTACAAGTGTGACCCCACCCGAATGACAGAATGCAACATTTGACAAAATGTAGTTTCCATTAACATTCTATTTTTCATCAAGATAAAGAGTTACGTGGGAGAAATGGTTTTAGTGGCAATTTATCATCCCATAGCGCTCTGATTAAGTTGCTTTCAACATTTTACTTTCGTAACACGTTAAAAATAAAACTACAAAAATTCTATAAATGTAATTCTAAAGGGTTCTAATGGTTCTTTAAATAAGTAAGGATTTGGCAGATGTCAAACGCAATTCTTTATATCTACCATACTAATATTATAAATGCGAAAGTTTGGTTGGATTGTATGGATGTAACAACGTAAGGTAAAGAACATGGTAAGTACAGTCTGGAATAGCGTATGGTACTTTTAAACCCCACGCGCGAAGTCACGGTTGACAGCTAGTTTGAATCAACGATAACACGAACATGCATACACTGGTCATATCATTAATTTTACGACCATTCCGACTGCACATAAATCCGTAGCACGTCACCAAGAATGGCAATAAGTCACTTATATTAGTCACTTCCCACATAAAATGTAGACCTTACACTTGGTGCAAGGTTGTCCCTTATCATTTTCATATTCGAATTTGACAGATATACCAGTTTACGATTATACTGGTGATAGCTTTATAAATAACTAGTTGTTGCTCGCGACTTCGTCCACGTGGAATTAAAAAAACATACCCTATAACTCAGTGATAACTTAGCTTGTAGACGGTGAAAGAATTTTTGAAATCGGATCTGTAGTTTTTGAGTTATTTCAATACATAAAAAAATACAATTATTTCCATTTTATAATATTAGCATAGATGTTGTTAAAGAAAACAAATGAATTTCACTTAAAGCATTCAAAAACTCTTTAAAACACACGGCATGTTTTATAACTATCAGTAAAATAGAACAGTTAAAGTTAAGCATGCACAGTTTTAACTGGACAGTTAAAACTGAAGTTGTAGGTTTTATGAGACCTAATCACCGTCTTTTGTTTGATCCTCTTAAATATGATAAATTCCGACTCTGGCGTTAAGTTTTAATAAACTAAACTAAAACTATAGTTCAATTTGACTATAGTTCAAATTGAACCAACCCGCACTTGGCCAGCGTGGTTGACTATGGCCTAGTCACCCTAACTTAGGGTAGGCTCCGAGCCCCTCGGTGGGGACGTATAGTGAGCTGGTGATGATGATGATGATGATGATAGTTCAAATTATATTTTTTGACTGACTTCCCAAAAGAAGGAGGTACTCAATTCGTCTGTATGTTTTTTTTATTTAAAATTGAATCTATACTAATATTATAAAGAGAAAAGATTTGGATTTTTTCATTTTTGTATATATTTGATGCACGCCAAAACTACTGGTCTGATTTAAAAAAAAATTAAACATTAGAAAGGTAATTTATTTGTGAGTAACATTGGCTATGTTATGTATTATTTTTTAATTTCACGCGGGCAAAGTTGTGAAAGCGGGCTAGTTTATATCTATACTAATATAATAAAGCGTAAACACACACTTCTTTGTTGCCTAATATGTCAGCAATCACAGCATATTTTCGAATATCTCTTTTTTTAATGAAAAGCCCTACACTTACGTCACGCTTGAGGCTATATATTTTCACGCCGTTAAACTTAGGGGTAAATATCTTGGATAAAAACCCCAATGTGGGAAAGAGACTATAAGTTGTTGCCAACATTAAGAAACCAAGGTTGCCATGGTTTGACATCATGTCATGTCTTTTTGACATTTACAATTGATAATTTGAGAAATGTAAACAATAAAATGAAATTTTTATAATTTTATGCGGATGAAGACGCATGGGAACAGCTAGTATAATTATAATTATCATTACCTAGATATTATATACGTATTTGACAGTGAATAAAGATATTTGGAGTGTTTCGTGAAGTATCTCCCACCGTGACAACATCAGCCCATAGATCTCTGTAGTAATAAAAATTATCTACATTTCTTATCACGTCGATATTTATGGCTTGGTCACTTAAAAAGTTTATAGTCTCTTAAACTGTAACATTCAAGTTAGTCTCATCTAACGGACGAATATTGAAAAGAATTTCAAACGCTTCGCTTCGTAAGTGCCACTTATCTGACAGACGACAAAAATTTAATGGATTATTTAAGAAGCTGCATTTAGATGTCGTTTGAGTATTCGGCTTTAAGCATACTAAACTCCAGTGAACTTAAAATTGTGTAACCTTGTTCAATATAGATAAGGATTAATTGCTTAGTGAATACGTAATCAGTTTATTTATTTTTAATTATCTCAGTACATTAGTTAATAGTTAACGATTTACATAATCGAGTTTTTTAAAGCTTAATTTACTCGTATATTAATAAAACCCTCATTTAGAAATTAGTCTCTGAAAATCGGATTCGAATAAAAATGGATATGCACCTGTGTCATACTGTGACGTCACAGCTTAAAAAGTAAAAATTAGATGGATTCAGTAAAAATGTGATATTTTAAAAAATCACGTTTTTTAAATCTGAAACTCACTATTTAAGACGCTGTTACATATTCAATTTCGTTTCAGTGTTCCGCTGTATGTTTGGTATGTTTTTCTCTTATTTATTTAAGTACTGTTTGATAAAGTCTGGATAATATCCCGTCTTAAGGTCGTTAAGTGTAACACGTAACATGTGGAGGGTGAAACGGACAGTAATTACGGAAGTCTCTTAGGGGTGGAATTACATACGTTATCTAGGGTCGAGTATATAAAGGGTACATAAGTAGTACATGACTCCACTTTTGGCAGCAAGGAATTCATTTCTTTCCCAAATTCTTGTACCTGGATTTAGAGGGTTTCGACACTGGACACTGACATGACGATCTCGTTGACATTTTCTGGCATGTGTAACCTTATTGTACCAGTAGCTGGCTTAACAGCTATCTATCTATATCTATACTATTATAATAAAGCGTAAACACACACTTCTTTGTTGCCTAAGATGTCAGCAATTACACCATATTTTTGAATAATTATTTTTGTAATAAAAAGCCCTACACTTACGTCACGCTTTAGGCTATATATTTTCACGCCTTTAAACATTGGGGGTTAATATTTTGGATAAAAACCCTAATGTGGGAAAGAGACCATAAGTTGCTGCCAACATCATAAAAGCAAAATTGCCATAGTATTTTGGTATTTTGACATTTGCAATTGATTATTTGACACATGTAAGCAATAAAATAAAATTTTCATAATTTTATGCGGATGGGAACAGCTGTAACTGATATCTGTACCGCCTTTATGTTATTGTTGGAATTAAAAAATATATTGTTGCAGAATAACGCAGCATCCACTTACATAATCCAACAATGAGCAGGTCGATGTGAACAAAACGGGGGCATCGAAACTGGGTGCAATTGCACCGCACTGTAGGACAGATGTAGCACATATCCTTATGTTACGATTCGTATATTTCATAGAGTTTTAATTATTTAATGTCAACCAAAAGCGATTCCTTATGTAATTCTTTTTTTTTTTTTATAATATAAGGTGGTAAACGAGCAAGCGGCCACCTGAATCCACCGAAATGGAAAGCGACCGCTGCCCATAAACATCCGCAATTGCAGATGCGTTGCCTACCCTTAATTGACGGAGGCGGAGAAGCACATAAAGAGGATATTTCCCCTTCCTATGCGTCTCCTCCACCGTCAAATCCACTTTTCCTTCCTATCCCTTCCTTTTAAGAAAAGGGTGGAAAGGGAAAGGGAAAGGGACTAAAATTAGGTCTCCGGCACCACACTCATCAGACGAAACGCGGAATTGCCTCCACTTCACGCCAGTCTTCTGTTTGGTCGTGGTATTACACCGGGCGATCCGACCCATAAATTCAGATATGAGCATTGATAAAATTCACGAAAGTTGGGTAAATTTTTTAAATAAATATAAAGTTAATATCTATCCCATAAAAGTGACACTTTTGCGAAGTCTGTGCTAAAGAAAGACAAAAAAAAAACATAAATAAATGCCGAGTGTAGCTTCCCTACGAAAATGTGTTAAACGACCTAAGCAAAGGTCTTCAGAATGACGTATTTTAATTTAAAGATTGATGGCGCCGTGTAATTGCCAAGATACGGGAGAATACTAAAACGACATTTAAATATGCATCCTTAATGATGCTCGAAATTTCATTAAAATACGTCTGTCAGTTTGTATGCTTACGAAGGAAATTGTTTAATTCATTACAGTATTCGGTCGTTAGATACTCAAATTAATGTAGACTGTAATCTATACTATCTATACTATTATAATAAAGCGGAAACACACACTTCTTTGTTGCCTAAGATGTCAGCAATTACAGCATATTTTTGAATAATTCATTTTTTAATAAAAAGCCCTACACTTACGTCACGCTTTAGGCTATATATTTCCACGCCATTAAACTTAGGGGGTAAATATTTTGGATAAAAACCCTAACGTGGGAAAGAGACCATAAGTTGCTGCCAACATCAAGAAAGCAAAATTGCCAAGATTTGTAATGTCATGTCATTTTGACATTTGCTATTGACAATTTGACAAATGTAAACAATAAAATAAAATTTTCATAATTTCATGCGGATGAAGCCGCATGGGAACAGCTAGTGTACGGATATTGTAAAACTTTTCCGCCGTGTGATATATTCCTGGGAAATCGTCAGTTAAAGTTCTAAAGAGCACTTCGACCTCATATGTGTCATTAGGGAATTGAACCATCGGTGCACAAAACGGACCGTAATCGACCTACGCTGGTTCGGTTTGGAATTTTCTGGAACTACGTTGCATTGAACCCATTCAGTAGGGACGAAAAGTCTTGGGTTAATCTTATTTCGTTGTTTTGATTTTCATGCTAGTAAAGGCTAATTTAGGTCTGCACAAAAAAAAAGTTATCGACCGACTTCCTAAAAGAAGGAGGTACTCAATTCGTCTCTATATTTTTAATAAAATTTTACAAACGTTTTACATAACCTCTTTAGAAATAATTAAACAACGTAATAATTAGAAATATTTTTTGTATTACAATTTTTTAATTATGTAACTAAAGCACTTTTACTTTCAACGTAATAAAAAGTTATGTTCACTTTGCATTTATTACTCCAAACTACTTCATATAATTATTCAAATCACGCCTAGAACCAAATCAAATGTAAAAATTCGAACGGCTTATCAAACGAGTACATCTTATTAATATTATAAATCAGAGCACGGTACAACTTTCTTTGGATATTTTAAAACCATAAACCTAATCAATCATATACTAATATTATAAATCAGAGCACGGTACAACTTTCTTTGGATATTTTAAAACCATAAACCTAATCAATCATATACTAATATTATAAATCAGAGCACGGTACAACTTTCTTTGGATATTTTAAAACCATAAACCTAATCAATCATATACTAATATTATAAATCAGAGCACGGTACAACTTTCTTTGGATATTTTAAAACCATAAACCTAATCAATCATATACTAATATTATAAATCAGAGCACGGTACAACTTTCTTTGGATATTTTAAAACCATAAACCTAATCAATCATATACTAATATTATAAATCAGAGCACGGTACAACTTTCTTTGGATATTTTAAAACCATAAACCTAATCAATCATATACTAATATTATAAATCAGAGCACGGTACAACTTTCTTTGGATATTTTAAAACCATAAACCTAATCAATCATATACTAATATTATAAATCAGAGCACGGTACAACTTTCTTTGGATATTTTAAAACCATAAACCTAATCAATCATATACTAATATTATAAATCAGAGCACGGTACAACTTTCTTTGGATATTTTAAAACCATAAACCTAATCAATCATATACTAATATTATAAATGCGAAAGTTTAGATGGATGGATGGATGTTTGTTAGAGTTTGTAGCATAAGCTGAACAGATTTCGATGAATGGTATAGATGTAGAGTCTGGAAGAACATAGGCTACTTACTTTGGTTTTTTTTTAATTATGTAACTAAAGCACTTTTACTTTCAACGTAATAAAAAGTTATGTTCACTTTGCATTTATTACTCCAACTACTTCATATAATTATTCAAATCACGCCTACAACCAAATCAAATGTAAAAATTCGAACGGCTTATCAAACGAGTACATCTTATTAATATTATAAATCAGAGCACGGTACAACTTTCTTTGGATATTTTAAAACCATAAACCTAATCAATCATATACTAATATTATAAATCAGAGCACGGTACAACTTTCTTTGGATATTTTAAAACCATAAACCTAATCAATCATATACTAATATTATAAATCAGAGCACGGTACAACTTTCTTTGGATATTTTAAAACCATAAACCTAATCAATCATATACTAATATTATAAATGCGAAAGTTTAGATGGATGGATGGAGGGATGGATAGATGGATAGATGTTTGTTAGAGTTAGTAGCCTAAACGGCTGAACGGATTTCGATGAAATTTGGTATAGATGTAGAAGATAGTCTGGAAGAACATAGGCTACTTACTTTTGTTTTTTTTTATAATATAAGGTGGCAAACGAGCAAGCGGCCACCTGAACTCACCGAAATGGAAGCGACCGCTGCCCATAAACATCCGTAATTGCAGATGCGTTGCCTGCCTTTAATTGACGGAGGAGGAGACGCACATAAAGAGGACAGTTTCCCTTCCTATGCGTCTCCTCCACCGTCAAATCCACTTTTCCTTCCCATCCTGTCCTCTTAAGAAAAGGGTGGAAAGGGAAAGGGACTTAAATTAGGCGAAATGTGAGTGTGCAAGTTTGTCTATTCCCGTCCAACCTTTTAGGCGCTAAACTCTAACAAAGATCCATTCATCTAAACTTTCACATTTATAATATTAGTAAGTCGATATGAGTTACGGCAGTTGTTATCTATCCGTAAATGTGTTTTTAAGTCGGGATAAAGTTTCGCATTCTATTTTATTACAATTTTATCGTCTGTCATCAGATGCGACTCGATAACGAATGTTGAAATCGATTATTCAATATCGACTTCGTGGGAAATCGATTCTAGTATCGATACAGTTTGAAATGTTTACGTATTTTGTGCCAGTGATTATGCATATCGTGTTTTTTACTGCTTATATTTTATTTACAGACTTTCTGTGGCAAATTTCATTCAGATCCGTCCAACCTTTTAGGCGCTAAACTCTAACAAAGATCCATTCATCTAAACTTTCACATTTATAATATTAGTAAGTCGATATGAGTTACGGCAGTTGTTATCTATCCGTAAATGTGTTTTTAAGTCGGGATAAAGTTTCGCATTCTATTTTATTTACAGACTTTCTGTGGCAAATTTCATTCAGATCCGTCCAACCTTTTAGGCGCTAAACTCTAACAAAGATCCATTCATCTAAACTTTCACATTTATAATATTAGTAAGTCGATATGAGTTACGGCAGTTGTTATCTATCCGTAAATGTGTTTTTAAGTCGGGATAAAGTTTCGCATTCTATTTTATTACAATTTTATCGTCTGTCATCAGATGCGACTCGATAACGAATGTTGAAATCGATTATTCAATATCGACTTCGTGGGAAATCGATTCTAGTATCGATACAGTTTGAAATGTTTACGTATTTTGTGCCAGTGATTATGCATATCGTGTTTTTTACTGCTTATATTTTATTTACAGACTTTCTGTGGCAAATTTCATTCAGATCCGTCCAACCTTTTAGGCGCTAAACTCTAACAAAGATCCATTCATCTAAACTTTCACATTTATAATATTAGTAAGTCGATATGAGTTACGGCAGTTGTTATCTATCCGTAAATGTGTTTTTAAGTCGGGATAAAGTTTCGCATTCTATTTTATTACAATTTTATCGTCTGTCATCAGATGCGACTCGATAACGAATGTTGAAATCGATTATTCAATATCGACTTCGTGGGAAATCGATTCTAGTATCGATACAGTTTGAAATGTTTACGTATTTTGTGCCAGTGATTATGCATATCGTGTTTTTTACTGCTTATATTTTATTTACAGACTTTCTGTGGCAAATTTCATTCAGATCCGTCCAACCTTTTAGGCGCTAAACTCTAACAAAGATCCATTCATCTAAACTTTCACATTTATAATATTAGTAAGTCGATATGAGTTACGGCAGTTGTTATCTATCCGTAAATGTGTTTTTAAGTCGGGATAAAGTTTCGCATTCTATTTTATTACAATTTTATCGTCTGTCATCAGATGCGACTCGATAACGAATGTTGAAATCGATTATTCAATATCGACTTCGTGGGAAATCGATTCTAGTATCGATACAGTTTGAAATGTTTACGTATTTTGTGCCAGTGATTATGCATATCGTGTTTTTTACTGCTTATATTTTATTTACAGACTTTCTGTGGCAAATTTCATTCAGATCCGTCCAACCTTTTAGGCGCTAAACTCTAACAAAGATCCATTCATCTAAACTTTCACATTTATAATATTAGTAAGTCGATATGAGTTACGGCAGTTGTTATCTATCCGTAAATGTGTTTTTAAGTCGGGATAAAGTTTCGCATTCTATTTTATTACAATTTTATCGTCTGTCATCAGATGCGACTCGATAACGAATGTTGAAATCGATTATTCAATATTCAATTGCATCAGAGCTATATTATAAAGGATTAGGTTCGCATTTGTCAGTTTGCATGACTTTTAAATCATACGCCGTTTGCAAATCTAAAGGCGTAACTTCCGTAATTTAGAAGAAATCATGATATTTTGAATAGTTTGCGTTATGAAAGTAGATTATGACATTTATTCTACATTAAATTGCTTAATTCGCAATTTAAGAAAACAGTGTTTTTCTCCAATTATTGGAATTTAGAGACAATAAGTACTAGGTTACGCACGCGCTAGGTCCGTGTAGAATTAAAAAAAATTAAAAGTAGCTATGTGTTTTTACAGACTTTCTGTGGCAAATTTCATTCAGATCCGTCCAACCGTTTAGGCGTTAAACTCTAACAAACATCTATCCATCTAAACTTTCACATTTATAATATTAGTAAGTCGATATGAGTTACGGCAGTTGTTATCTATCCGTAAATGTGTTTTTAAGTCTGGATAAAGTTTCGCATTTTATTTTATTACAATTTTATCGTCTGTCATCAGATGCGACTCGATAACGAATGTTGAAATCGATTATTCAATATCGACTTCGTGGGAAATCGATTCTAGTATCGATACAGTTTGAAATGTTTACGTATTTTGTGCCAGTGATTATGCATATCGTGTTTTTTACTGCTTATATTTATTTCTACGAGTTTAAAATGTATTGAATAAACTAAACTGAGAGTTTATGAGTCAAGTAAATGTTTATTATATTTCATACCAATAGTGCACAGATTATAAAGACTAAAAACTTTTAAAGGGTCCATTAAGTCTTTCTTAAGCGTAAATAACATTTTATAAGCTTGGCTTAATACATTTTAAATGTTAGTTATTGTTGTGTCCCTTTAATATATCTTACTAATATTATAAATGCGAAAGTTTAATTGAATGGATGTTTTTTAGAGATTTTAACCACCTCTAAACGGATCTCGATGAAATTTGACACAAATGTAGAGGATAGTCTGGAAGAACACATGCTACATTGTTTTTTAAATCCACGGATTATTCCCAACTTTCACCCCGCTCTGTCCCCACGTGGGGACAGGTGAGAATACAAAGTATCATCCGTCCCACCTTTTGCGACGAAGGGACGGTTGTAACTTACTTTATTTCTTAACAGTACCATCTGTCACTTTATTGGTGATAGTGGAACTAAAAGGTGGGACGGATGAAACTTTTTATTTTCATCTGTCCCCACGTGGAGACAGAGCGGACGGTTGGGAATAATCTAAATCCACGCAGATAGACTCACGGGCGAAAGCTAGTATCTATATAAATGTGTAGTCACTTGTTGGTTAGCAAAGCACATGACACGTCAAGTTGACCTCTATGACACTCATTGGGTGGCCATATCCCCTGTCAGCCTCCACCTGACACTTGACACCGCAGCACAACGCTGACAAAGCTATGCGTTGTCGCACCACAAGTACACTCGCGTACAATATTTAGTCACATAAATATCCTAACATAATTATTATTTTTCATGTCATTGGCTTTGGTATGGTATCAGATTGCGATTGTGTCAAAATAGATTTGATATAGATCGATGACTTTGTCAGTTTTAATAATTTATTACTATAAAGGCGAAAGATATTGCTTGTACTAGCTCCGTTACTATTGAAGAGATTTTAAAAGTTAGTAATTCATCATCATCATCAGAGGCACTACAGCCGCGGGTGGGCCTGGGCCTGGTCCAGTAAATTCCTCCACATCGGTCTATCTTGGGCTTTTTGTTTCCAGCCCTTAATGCCGACATTTTGAAGATCTCGTTCGTCATCATCTTGCCATCTTAGTTTCGGCCTCCCGCGTGATCTACGTCTCTCTGGTTGACTCTCTAATAGGCGTTTGGGCACTCTGCAGTCACTCACTCAGTTAAGGTTAGTAATGACTAGTCCTATATATTAGCAACTACTGGAAGGTGTAATACTTATGTGTATTTTTAAAATTAAGAGATTTAACAACAAGTAAGAGTGCACACCTTTGAGTAAACTATCGCACAACTGTTATGCGATTGTCGATTGTTTCGCAGCTTATTCAACTGTTTACTGCACAACTAAAAATCGAGTAGTGTGCGCACCTAATAAGCTCATAGGAATCAAAGCGCGACTAAACAGTTGTGCGATGGTTTAGTCAGAGGTGTGCGCGCGCTCTAACATTATTAAAAACTATGGTAGCAATGAAGGAGCAAAAAGGATAAAAAGTTAAGTTACACTGAAAGTAAGTAATTGCAAGTGAACCCCACCGACGGGTGTGGAAACCATTAGAGCTTTTACGGGCTTTTCCTTCCCCTGCTCTGTAATGTATTCCCCCTTCCTTGTATTGATTTTCAGTCGAGCAGTTCCAAGTTAATGTTACGAGTGTCGAATGACTCGAAGATTTTTATATTTCGAAGTAATTTTCGGTTCTTATTAACTAAGTAAGAAGAATATATACGTTTGTTTTTTATAAGATTTTTTTTAATCCAGAATATAACACGCGAGTTCAATTTAATACGAGAAAATTGTAATTGCATAAATGTTTTTTTCTTTATGCTTGTTCTTTCAACCGAATTAGCAGATTTTCTGTTATTACTAAAACAAGTGAATATGATAAATCTCGAGTCATTGCGTAATCCGGTTCCCTTTGTCTAGTCTATGAAAGCTTCATTAATGCATTCTAACAGTCATTTTACAACGATATTGTTTATTTTTTGCAGTCGTGTTTTAACGTCGGAACTAGCTGTTGAATGGTGTTTGTGGGACGTACCGCATAGGGCTGTCACTTTTTAATTTGTTTTTTTTTCTTTTTTTGAATTAGTTGGTGTGACACAGCCTTTTGATACACGGAATCACTTATTGAAGATGCTTATTTGATCTTTTTTTCATGAAAATAAATAGACATAAATAAACAAAACACAGTCTCAAAATACTAGTTCATTTGTTCACAATTTGCGGTCGAAATGATTTGCTGTAGAGGTTTCCGGGTCATAAAATAGCTAATGGAACTAAAACCGCAACATTTGCCACCGGGGACAAGAGACCTGGTTCTCTATAGCTACAATTAGGGTTGGAATACTTGGAAAAACTTTTTTATGATATTGGCGTCGACTAGGGAAGGGAAGGGAGGGACGCAATAAACAGCAGCAACCAGCGTTGTAACAATTTTACTACTTGTAGTTTCAAGTATTCAAATAATTTTAATTAATTCTTTAAAAACAAACCATTTTAACCTCTCCTGCTATACGTTCATTATCGTACATATCTTTAATAATTGACTACGATGTCTTTAGCATTATAATATTAATTACGGAGCAAGAGATAGTTGACAGCCCTAGCCATAACTCTCTGTTTACATTGTCCGGTGAAAGATTTATGTTGTGCGATGCACTAAGTGTGTGTTTTTTCAAACTACCCACAGTTCTACTGCGTCGCTCTAGTGCTTTGACGACTTTTCATTAATTTATTTATTTTTGCAGAAGTACCCAACTAGAGCGGACGTCTCTCATTTGACCGAGCTGTTCGAAAGCGCTTCGAGAATATTCCAATATAGTTGTTACCTAGTATAAGGATGGGCAGGTCTATGAGAAGATGCCAAAGGTAACTGTGCCGCGCCTGCATCTCCGTGGCCGCAGGGCGCTGCTCCGGAACGTTCTAGAATAAAAAGAACAATTTGGATTACAATAGTTATAATGGAAATTTCGAACATTCCAGAACAAAAGCGAACTGATTATTTTTAATTCAGATGGAACTTTGGATCTGTCTAGAATTTAAATGAACTAGTTCGACTATAATTTAAAACATTAAAAAAAATAACTTCCATAAGAATCTAATTAGATTTTGTGTCTTTACTTAACATCGGAGGATGGTCTAAATAGTAACAATAACATAGAAAGTCATTATTATCATGATCACGGACACTGTAAGAAATATTGTATTTGAATTTTCTTTTCCTAAAGTTTCTTCAATATTGCACTCTATTTATATAGCATTAATGTCTTATTCAGTCTATCAGAGAATATGCACGCGGAAAAGTCTTTCAAGGTGCGTCGAATCCGTTTAAAACAATTAGTCATGGCGACCCTAGTCTGCAACGAGTTAATCGTTAATGTTGACGTTAACACAGACAAGTTACGTTATAACGTTAACTGACGCACATTAAACTAGTTGAAAATAGCAGGATCCAGTTAAATTGCAACAGTTTACTATGCGCTTTAATTATAGCTCCAATAGCCTAATGGTTAAACGTGATCGCAGCCCTGGGTTCGAATTTCTTGCGACTATTGTCATAAACAATTCTTAGGGCCGGTCCCACCAAATTGTAAATTGTCTGATAACAATCCAACGTGTGAAATATGTGATGAAAATATCAGATTTTGTTACCTTATCTGTCTGTGACGTCTGTCTGGCATTTTTAAGCTATCTGAGCCTCTATCAGTCATTGTTGGGATAGGCCCTTAGTTCTTTACTTTTTTAAAAAAAACAGCATAAGCATTTAAATAAATAAATCGTAAATAATATTTTTATTACAAGTTATTTACGTTTGCTGTAACTTAAATACACTTGAAAATGGCTCCGGATATTACAAAAGCAAACGTACCCATATCTATTCTAAAATCTTTCGTGACATCGCTTTTTAAGTTAAGCAACACACTTAAGTTAGAAACCCTAGGGACCGTTCACACATACCGAGGCGGAGAGCTGTTTATCTATACTATTATAATAAAGCGTAAACACACACTTCTTTGTTGCCTAAGATGTCAGCAATTACAGCATATTTTTTAATAATTCTTTTTTTAATAAAAAGCCCTACACTTACGTCACGCTTTAGGCTATATATTTTCACGCCATTAAACTTAAGGGGTAAATATTTTGGATAAAAACCCTAATGTGGGAAAGAGACCATAAGTTGCTGCCAACATCAAGGAAGCAAGATTGCCAAGGTTCGTCATGTCATGTCATTTTGACATTTGCTATTGATAATTTGACAAATGTTAACAATAAAATAAAATTTTCATAATTTCATGCGGAAGAAGTCGCACTGGAACAGCTAGTCGCAAATAAAATTGAGTTTTACACGATTGAAATAAAATTTACCTTTATTCAGCACGTCCTTTCTTATCAATAGCAAGTTAAAAGTTAAATTGAATCGTATTTAAATTGCATAGAGATCAATTTAATTTGTCATTAAATCTGGTCTGCTTTACCCGTGTGAACGGACCCTAAAAGGCCATAGAAGGCAAAAAACAGTGTTAAGAGGAAATGTTATGTTTGTTTTCTTTTATTTATTGTTATTTAGTGTTAGTTGATTAACATAATGTTGTTTTGAATTTTACTTACAACAAAACGTTTTTTACCATACCAATATTGTTTCTATTGTACAATGTCTGACAGCTAATAAGGAAATCCATTATTTTAAAAAAACACTAACGAATAAAACAAAAACATTCCGAATTACTGGCTGAAAATATTGCATTATGCATATTACTAGCTTTCGCCCGCGACTTCGTCCGCGAGGAAACAAATGAATCAAAATCGAGAAGTCTATGTGTTTTTCCACACTACCCTCTACGTTTATGCCAAATTTCATCGAGATCCGTTCTGTCGTTTAGGCTACAAATTAACAAACATCCATCCATCCATCTAAACTTTCGCATTTATAATATTAGTAAGATATACTCTTCCACAGTTATACCTTTAAATGATTAGTAAGTTCCTTACTCATAGTAATGTTAATGGCTATTTAACGTGTGACCCTAACCTATTTGTCAATAGTATATTCGCTAAAGTGAACTTTATACCGATACGTAAATAAGGTTATCATTGCCCTAGGATATCTAGGCCACAACTATGACACGAGGTAACTTTCGATGACTTCCACACAAACACATCGGTATGCGTCTAATCGGTATTTAGGACGACTGCAAGCATGTCTTGTTTAAGCAAATTTTATCGTAAAGCAAGACTTAGGCGCCGTACTAAATAAGTATTTTATTTCGCGTTTAAAATGCAGATTAAGCGTTTTAACATGTTTAGTAAAAAATGCGAAAGTTTATAAGAATCGTATCTTCGAAACGAATTAACAAACTCGATGAAATTTGGCACAGATGTAAAATATCATTTACTTATTTATATTATACAAAGATCAAAAAGGGAGTGATGACTGAGATGACGTATGATAGAGTTATGTGGAGGACAAAAACCTGTTGCGCCGACCCTAGTTCCTTAGTAAACACTAAGGAACAGAATTTATAAATATATGTTTGAAAAAGCAATATAATAGATTCAAATATTTCAACGTACTCAAAATCCAATTAGAAACTCTAGATAAAGTGTGATAATCATACTTCACACTAATATTTACAATATAAATGCGAAAGTTTAGATGGATGGCCTAAACGGCAAAAAATAATAAGGTGAAGAAATGCTTAATGCTTTTAAGAATAAATAGCTTAAATTAACACCGAACGAAAGGAATTCCATTGTCTAATGACATTAAAAAAACAATAGATGGCTTGCGTAAGGAATGCATTTCACTTGGATAAGATTTACGCAATGTGCTTTTAGAGAATTTCATAAGATATTAAAAACGAAAGTAACTTCCTTTCTCACGATAAACTTCAATCATGTTTATACTTTAGAGATAGGAAGTATTTGAAAAGTGTATAATATAATATTATTGGATTCCACGATGTTTTTCCAAAGATTTGGTTTTAAATAGGAAAATTTACTGTACGGAAAACCAACAAGAATCTATACACATCTGCATTAAAATTTAGAGACAACAATATTTGAATATTCAATCACAGAAGCTGTATCATATTCTACACGTAAATATAATTCTTATATGGTATTCCAATCAGAACAGGAACATTTCATTCGTAGATTTTCTCCATAAAGGCAACATTGAGATGATTTATTGATGACAGTCGACAATACTTGAATGGCAAGACTTGTAACAGTGTTAGAATAATTAGAGAAAATGGCGTCTACGTTCCTTGAAGAGAAAACAGTCCTACATTGTTAATTTATAAAAGTTGTTGCAGTTACAGAAAAGCACGTTAATGTTAAATGAAAAGGTAATAAGAGAACAAGAAAGCATAGATAAAATAACTTTACAGAAACGTAGCGAAACAAGCTGAATAAAATGCTATAAAAACATGACATCATTGTTGTTAATAAACGTAAAATATAATTGACGAGTTTATGAAAGAAATGTAAATATTTTTTAATCATGTTAAGGTTTTAGATAACGGTTGTATTACGATTAAAATCGATTAAATCGTCGACTAGGTCTGAATTCAAAATTATGCAAATCGATTAATTTAGTTGCAACAAATTGGCACACCGAACCTTCTAACATTGTAAATTCTCTATTACATAGCACTGTTATTACATAGAATACTTATACTATACGGTATTTATGACTTACTAGTTTTCGCCCGCGACTCCGATCGAGTGGAATTAAAAAAAATAACAAAAGTGAGTAGCCTACATGTCCTTCCAGACTATCCTGTACATCTATACCAAATTTCATCTAAATCCGTTCAGTCGTTTAGGCTACAAACTCTAACAAACATCCATCCATCTAAACTATCGCATTTATAATATTAGTTTGAAGTATGATAAGTACAGTACAGTACAGTTAGCCATTGTCTTTAAAGGTGATTTTGCCGCCAATCCGTATTCCAGACCTTTACTAGCCTTCGTACTTTGAATAACAATTGCCACGACAAATCTTTCGCGATTCGCAAATCAATATGGATGCACTCACGACAATTGTCATACCATTTTAGGGCACCGTGTCAAAAATGTCGTTGACTTTAGTTGGTTCAAAATTAGCATGACTTAACTATCGATGTTACTCTGATTAAAACTATTATTGTTTATTTTTATTTTATTTACTTGTTTACCTGTTGAGGGAAACATAACCCGCGGACAAACCAATCATATGGTTTTTGCGGAGGCATATATGTGTATATGTTTAATTTGTGTTTTTGTAAAATTTTCAATAAATAAAATAAAATAACGACGAGCCAAGTTGTTTTCAGTTATTAAGTCGTATTTTTTCAAACGTAATCCTATTTCTTTTGTGTTGTCTATACTAATATTATAAAGAGGAAAGATTTGTATTGTATGTATTGAAATAACTCAAAAAGTAATAGACCGATTTTAAAAATTCTTTCACCGTTAGAAAGGTAATTTATGTGTGCGTAATATAGAATATATTTTTTAATTTCACGGGGACGAAGTCACGAGCAATAGCTAGTTTTCAATATTTAATATCTCCAAATTATTTCCGTAGCGAATTTAATCAGCACGATTTAATACAATTGACCGTAATATTGCGTAATATCGGAAGTTGCGAACATTTTCGGCTGTAATTTCTTCCTCCAATGCCTTAATCGTGCGTGCTGAAATTATTAATACCGTTAAAAAAACTTATAGTCTATTGTTTTAGATAATTAACCTATAAATACATGTGTGCTTTGAATTATGATCGAGGACCATTTAAAAAATAATGTTAAATAGGGACTAATAAAAGAATAGGCAAGAGAGCATTAAAAAGCGTTAGTGATTACAAAAGCTCTAGCAAAATTAGACTCGTATTAGACATAGATCGTGCTTAGTTGTTTTTGTAAAATTGTAAAAAGAAAATTTATTAGTGTGGACTTCTTAAAACTAGATGGCGCTACTCCGAATTATTTTCATGTCATATGACTTGAGTTTATTTAACTGCTTTCAGAATAATAAGGGCAACAGAAATATTTCCCATAATAATAAATTTTATAGTGCGCAAAATAATAACAATATTACGGAAGGATAGAGTTATAATTACGAATGCATTGCATTATAAGCAATCTTATAAAAGCGATCAAGTCTATTCAACACTAGGTTTTTGATGAATTTCGAAATATAAAATATACAAAATGGTTTCATAAATTAAATATAAGTCCTAAAATGGGCTTAGTATCTTAACATGCCAGTAAATTTGATATTTGTCTTATTTCAAGATTTATTTATTCCAGATTGTTTTCTTTGTTATCAATAAAGATTATAAACCTCTTAACTAAATGTATTAATCTATCAAACGGTAAACGGCACAAGTATGGTAAAATGAGATAAAGCAGTTTCTTGTATTGATACATTAAACATGTAGATAAATTTGTATCTGTTAATGTAGCAATTTCTCTGACTAGAAGTTAACACTAAGAATTATTGAGACCATCACGTTCTTTGCAGTCAGTTCCTGGTTTTGGGTTTTGCAATCGATGACGCCCACGGAAACTATCGTATGTTTAAAACGCAAATTTTGCAAGATAACATTAAATTAGCTGTTGCTCGCGACTTCGCCTGCGTGAAATTAAAAAAGGGCAAAAATATAGCCTATGTTGTGATAATCAGCTTTTTAATGGTGCAAGAATTTTTGAAATCGGTCCAGTAGTTTTTGAGTTATTTCAATACGTACAAAAATACAAATCTTTCCTATTTATAATATTAGTATAGATTACGAATAATAACGACGGATTAAATATATATACGATTATTTCTTACATTACTTTCAAATTTACAATGAAAATAATAGCTATCAAGTTTGTAAATGAAAAAACTGTGAGATGCTACTATTTACGTAGGAGCCACCGATTTATGTGATGTTTATTGAATTTTAATTAAAACAACTCTAATAGAATAGCTTAACAGCAGCTATATAAGATTTTTCTTGAGACAAACTTATAATAACAGAAATTTTTGATTACGAAGCAATAAAACGCTTTTTAATTTATTAATTTTGATTAAGAGATGAATTAATTTACCGAATTGTAGAGTGGATTCACACTATTTGATGAATATTTTAAAATAATTATAACTTTCATCAATGAAAGACATCATAATACATCTAAATTTTTTTTAATATAATATAAGGTGGCAAACGAGCAAGCGGCCACCTGAATCCACCGAAATGGAAAGCGACCACTGCCCATAAACATCCGCAATTGCAGATGCGTTGCCTACCCTTAATTGACGGAGGAGAAGACGCACAAGCAATACGTAAAGAAAGTTCGTGCAAATGAAGACATTCTCTCATATATTTGGTGGTTAATATTTGCGAAAAAAAAATCGTTAAAATAAATGCCACTCGTCATTTCGGACACCTAAAATTCCCACAAAAATGCATTCCGTCTGATCGCTAGTATTTCCGTAACGGGTTTTGTAGACGTGAGATCTTACAATGTAACACACCAGTGTGTTCATACCCTAACAATAAACATCCGTTAATATATTGGCCCACATTTTATTCTCTTCATCTGTCCGTAATCTTTATGTTCACATTTAAGATAAGGTGATGAAACGAAATTTTCACTTTCCATGTTACGATCACACGCTCAACCCACGTATTCTCTGTACATGAAAATTTCAATTGTGTTTTATAAACTGTTTAAAGTATTATAAAATACGTGTGTGTGTGTGTACGAGAGAGTGTAAGTAACAAAAATATTGGCTTCCATCTTGTTCATACAACGACAGACCGGCGCCGACCCTACGGGAATATGATTAGGAAAAGATGATGGTGATTTTGTTCATAATGGCTAGTAACTAGTAAGTCAAGTCTGTCATAAGTCACAAGTCCGTAGTCATAATTTACTGGTGACAAGTAGCTGCAGTCACAAGTCTGGTTGTTCCAAGATGTTTGATATTCAGTTCCGGTCAGTTGACGTTTTCTTTCCTTACAAACTGGTACAAGTCTAGCCTAGAACTAGTTTAGTTAGTATAATTCCCATATATGTTATAAATTATAGCTCAAGATATAGTAAGGTATTAAATGAACTTTATTGGACATAAAATTGATAAAGATATTTCCAAGTTCACATGGTGGAAAGCATTTTATTATTCCTTATTATTTATATGTTATCTGTATGTCAAGTTTTCTAGTGTTTCCAGTTGATAATTGTACGAATTTATATTTGAAGTAGAAAATTCAAGCCATGCGGCTAAAACTGTGCTGTTCTGTAAACAATTGGTAATTATGATAAATCTCGGTTTTGTTCATTTTGTTCAATTCACGATGTTAATAGATCTTCATCAAAAACATTGATAAAGGCACAGAAATAAAAATTTGATATAAAAACATGAAAAAAACTTAATAACAAAAACATGACACAATTAATATAAAATACTGGTTAACTTTTTCTCCAACTTGATATTTTTATTTTCAATATAACTAACTAGCTTTCGCCCGCGACTCCGTCCGCGTGGAATTAAAAAAAAACAAAACTGAGTAGCCTATGTGTTCTTCCAGACTATCCTTTACGTCTTTGCCAAATTTCATCGAAATCCGTACAGCCGTTTAGGCTACAAACTCTAACAAACATCCATCCATCCATCCATCCATCCATCTAAACTTTCGCATTTATAATATTAGTATGAATTTCAATTATTAATTTCTTTAACTGATTTCCGTGAGCATACATTTAGATACGAAATGAGTATATTAGAGGAAGTCTCAGAGTAGCCCCAGTGGTTGAGAAAATAAGGACTAAAAGGTTAGCGTGGTATGGGCATATTATGAGAAGGGATGAATCGCATGTAACAAGAAGAACGTTAGTTATGAATGTAGAGGGGTACACCGGTAGAGAACACACCTAGAAAGAGATGGATGGATTGCGTGAAAGATTACATGATCAAGAAGGAAGTGATGACTGAGATGACGGATGATTATTTGGTGGACAAAAACCCGGTGCGCCGACCCTACGGGAGTAGGATAAGGCAGAGGAGATGATGATGATGATGATTTCCGTGAGCATGTGAGAAAACAAGCAATTCAATGTATGACAACATGATCTAACATTAAAATGATTTGGTATACTTATTAACTTAAAAAGCAAAAGCCGAACTGGTTTTAAATGTTGCTTGTCATGATTATTTAATAACAAAAATCTTAATCGGATTAAATATTATATATGTTTAAAAATCTATTTCTCAACACACAAGTTGGTTTTAACAAATCGGTGTCAGTCATTAACATTCTAAACGTAACCGTTATCTGTAATCTATTTGGAGAAGTTGGTTAAAAAAAAGTCAATTCTAAACCGGAAACTGATGTTTGCTGCCAAGTGTCATTGTTGGAAGGCAAAGGTAACATAGTTGTAGAGCCACTGACAAAATTTTAAAGAATGCTTTTGAATGGTTGAATGAATTTGACACACTCAGTCATTCGTTCATAATATGTATGAATCTAACCTGGACATAATAATCGTAAACAGTCAAACAATGGCAATAAAAAAATATTAGCAGTACAGCAAGAACCTTTTGAGAAAACAACGACATGTCCTATTATACATTTGTAATACAAAGTGTCCAAAAAACATGAGCCTCGTTAACTTAACATCGCCGACATGAATCGCAGCAGCATGTCATAGGGTTGGCAACAACTTTAAATCATAATCGATACTAATAGCAATAAAATTATTTTAACACAGTAACTTTCATTTAATCAAAACACTTTGACACTTTTTACATCAAATGCGATCGTAGTAAACGCTAGCTTATTAGTTTAAAAAATAAATTATTATTTAATCTTACTTAGTTAAATAGTTTATTTCATATGATGATGATGATTATAAGGCAAGGAAAGGTTGATTTTTTTTCAAAGTTTATGTATAACTGTTGCCCGCGACTTCGTTCGAGCGAAATTAAATAAACTAAATTAGTAGACTGTGTTCTTCCAGACTATGTTCTATAGCTAAACGAGATCCATTAAGCCGTTAGATACGAAGTAACAAACATTGACCCATCTCAAATTTCGTATTTGATATTTGTAAGATTTTATTTTCAAATGTACGTAACAACCCTAGCAGTCACCTCAGCGACCCGTTGGTTATTTATGAAACTGCGTCGATACCTAAGATAAGAGGCCTTTGAAGTCGCTCTATTTGTTTGAACGATGACCGTTATTACATATTATTGGTCAATTACGTACTAAAATGTTGCAGCTTCCCCAAACAGATTACGTCACGGTGCGGCTAGGGATGTCTATGAGATGACAGCTTAAAGTATCGATAAATTTAAAACAATAGTTATAATTGATAATAATAATTGATAATTGAAATGGGAATAAACTGTTAGTAAAATTTACTTTTAAATTCTGAGAGTAATTTCAAAAACAGTTCAATTTCAAGAAGTTTTTGAGCTTTATCAAAAATCATTTGTAAATGTCAATATGGTCGCCGTTAATTTAGGCTTCTAAGCAAAGCGAAAGACAGGTCTAACATCACTTTAAAGCACTTAATAGCAAAACTATTTAAATGTCTATTTCTAAACCGTATAAATATCGGAGTATGTTACAGATAAAGAAAAGTTAGCTTAACCCAAATATTAATAAGTAAGAAACACACTTAGATAATTACTGTAATGAGGTGACATATGCTAAAGGAATTTAAATTATCCTACGCTGTATGGTAATTAGTTAATCTTCAAACAATATGAGAAACATTGGATATTAACATAGTTGTAAAAAAAATACAATGTGCTGCCATCTATTGACAGTATATTTAAGTCTTCAAGATACGAAATGTACGTTTATTTTATTACCATTTTCTTATTGAAATCACTGGATTAGTTTGCAAAAAATTTTATAACTACGGTAGAACAATTTTGACGCGAATAGACGCACAGAATTGACTTGTAATGTTTCTTAAAAAGTTGTTGACCGACTTCCCAAAAGAAGGAGGTACTCAATTCGTCTGTATGTTTCTTTTATGTTTGTTACGGCATAACTCCGCCGCTAGTGGACCGATTTTGATAAATTTTTTTTTCCGAAAGGTAATGCTTGTTATTCTCCAAATCGGTGAAGTAACAAGAAAATTATTGATTACTTGTAGTTTTCCTTATTGCTATGTTTATATGCTAACATGTAATAATTTATTATCAAGTTGTCGCATTGCGTACTTTCTAAGGTGTCGAAGGTTGAAAGGTCAGGACATGGTGACAGATGGATGATGTACAGTCCCGCATACTACAGGTTTAATAGCGAGGTAGAGTGGTGAGATATAAATGGAAAAGGCAATTAGTATCGAATCGATGCGAATTCACGTCAAACTTTTGGCACCGTTAATTCTCTAACATCTTCTACACTTAGAGAGAAAATTCATACCTACTTAATCTAAAATTGAATATAAATCTGCAGTTTTTATCTTTACGTATATTATAATTCTTGACGTGTAAGTATTTATTAATTAAGATGGAAAATGGTAGAGGAAGTAAATGATTAATAAAATTTTAACCTTAGGGCCTGTCTCACTACTGCCTGATAGAGGCTCAGATAGCTTAAAAATGACGTCACTGTCAAATAAACAAACAAAATCCGATGTTTCCATCACATATTTTACACGTTATTATCAGACAATTTACAATTCGGTGGGACAAGCCCTTAGAATACTAGATATTAATAAGATAAGCTGCTTAAAAATTAATAAATGCTTTACTAAAGTTGTAAATGGAAACTAAAAAGTTTGAGTTATTCATAATGTGGACGGTTAACCCTTTTTAACCCACTTATGTTACCTTTGGAATAGCTAAGTGAAATGCGATGTTTCATAAACATAATTAAAAATATATCAGGGAACCGTTGAAAAAAAAAGGAAGGTGGATATTCCTATGACCCAAAAAAGTTGAAAATTTCAACATTTTTTCCTTTTTATTCATCAAAGCATAAAATTCATTTTCCTTTAAGATAATAGTACATGTTGAGTAAGTCTGTGACGTTAATATGCGGTTTTATTGTATTTTATCGATGACGTCACAATTCTAAATATAACTCATAATTGTGAATTAACGCCTACATGTCTTCAGGAAATGCCATATTAGAACCACGATGGTAGGTGCATGTTGTGCTAATTGACAGCTGTGCTTGAAGGACGAAGCAATTTAAAAAGAAAGGGGAAGTCAGTGAATACCGACCTTAATGCCTAGTTCATATTAGGCTAGTAATTTAGTCGAGCATCGAGTAATTTAGTAGCTACTCTTGTATATGATTAGCTAATTTACTTGAATAAATGTTGTTAAGACAAGTTTTAGGTAATCAATTACTAGCTACTCGACTAAATTACTAGCCTAATGCGAACGAGGCATAAGACAAAAAGTTTGGGCAAAATAGGAGAAAAGTATTTAAGGTCTGTCCTACCACTGGCTGATAAAGGCTCAGATAGCTTAAAAGTGACGTTACTGTCAGATGGAGTACCAAAATCCGATACTTCCATCACATAGGTTGGTTTGATATCTGACAATTTACAAGAATTGCAACAATTTACAAGAACAGGCCCTTAGACTATTTATTTAAGAACATTTATGAGTTTGTTTAAAAACGTAAAGATTAAAGGTTAGGAAACAAGTTATTCTCTATTTCGCAAACACATATCACCTGGTGAAATTTCCATCATTTTTGACCGACTTCCCAAAAGAAGGAGGTACTCAATTCGTCCATATATTTTTTTTTTTTTTTTATGTGTGTTACGGCATAACTCCGCCCCTGGTAGACCGATTTTGAAAATTCTTTTTTTATCCGAGAGGTAGTGCTTGCAGGTGGGTCCCATTTTTTTGTTTGATTTTTGGAGTCAAAGACTACGGCGTAGTTAAATAGTTTAGCTCAAAATTGCGTGACGAAATTTGGTGTCTTTTTTGCTTTCTATGCTTCCGTAGCCTAAACTATAAGACTTACACAAAAATTGTGTATGGAAGAATTGTAGCCCTTTAAATTTGCTAAATAAAAGTCAGCGATAGCATATATCTATCTATTAAGGTTGTCGCACAATAACCACTTTTTTCATTAAAATTTCGATCAAAATCTATACCCCACTTTCGACGCTATTCTCGTGTTCGTATGGATCCTTCTCAAATAAATGGTGTCCACCATCAAGAGAATTTAATGTGATTATAAATGCCCTTGGAACTGTGTATTCCGACAATAGTTTAGGAGATATCATAAATAGCAAATTACGAGCGCAAACAAAATACCAACTTGTACCAATTTTGCTTTCTTGGCTTACGTAGCCTAAACTATAAGACTTACACAAAAATTGTGTATGAAAGAATTGTAGGTCATTCAATTAGCTGAATTAAAGTCTGCGATAGCATATATCTATCTATTAAGGTTGTCGCACAATAACCGTTTGTTTCGAGAAAACCGTCAAATAAGTGCAATCGACTTTATTTAAAACGCTTTTATTCTTATTTGGTATGAATCCTTATCCAAATAAATATGTTTTCACGATAGAGTATTATATGTAGATCGTAATTGCCTTTTACAGTATGTAATTCTGTGCAAGATTCTAGAAGTTATCAAAATATTAAAACTCACGGGCAACAGCGGCGCGCGGCCGCACCGAATTATGAGTGAATGATCGCAACGATGTATTAGTTGTTTACTTAATTTCTTAGATAATCGATTTAGATAACTCATTATTTGTTTGAAAGCTAGTGATTATCATACTGCGATGTCTAGATTCACTAAAAATCGAGAAATAAATAAACTTTTTAATAAAAAACAAAACCGACTTCCAAACAAAATACACTAAAAACAAAATCTTCTCAAAAAAACAGTACACTAAAAAGTAACGAAATAATTTCCTGAAAATAGTAAACCTCCCTTATTGTAGCTGTTATGTCTATATTGTACAATTATTATTACTTTGAAGTCGGTGTCAGTCATTACTAAAAACGTTACTATACTTTCAATTGTCAATTGTTATGGTAAAAGATGTAGAAAACCTTACGTAGAAATATCACTGCATATACCTCGGCTGACACCGACATCAAAGTGATAATAATTGTACAATATAGACATAACAGCTACAATAAGGGAGGTTTACTATTTTCAGGAAATTATTTCGTTACTTTTTAGTGTACTGTTTTTTTGAGAAGATTTTGTTTTTAGTGTATTTTGTTTGGAAGTCGGTTTTGTTTTTTATTATTTAAGTGCACTTACAATTGGTTTTTATAACAATAAAGGGTAGTATAAATATCTTAAACAGATATTGCATATTTTGTGTATATCAGGGGATAGGAAATTAAAGTTCTCATCTTTCTTAGTCATGCAAGTAGAACGTTTTATAGGTTATCTTTCCAACATCGATTAATTGAATCGATAGTCGAGAAACATCCTATTTTTCGTAGTTATTTCATGTTTATATTTGCACAATCTATCCATCAATACGCTCTAATTTCGAAAATTATATTTGTCGGAACGGATATGTCGTAAGCAATACTAATTTTCTCTCCGATTTATGTCGGTTGCATCCAAGCCTACGCCAACATTAATCCCACTCTCGTATCGAAATGCTGGGAATTAATTGTACACATATTGACTATAACTCTAAGATTTATTAGATCACTACTGGTTTTTATTACATTACAATACTATGTATTTTATGATAAAGTTAGTAAAGAATAAATTACACAGATAAAAAACTCACAGAGTAAATACAATCTTGGGCTGCGTCCACTAATTAGATTAAAAAGATGCGGGTAATTTAAATATCTTTTGTCTTTTCCCACCCTAATTTCAAGAACCATTATTGTAGAAAATCTAATTATTTTACTTGTTATAATAAAATTATTAAAACATTCTATATATCATTCGTAACTGTAATACCACAGATAACAAATGTTACAATTCGCGCCGGTGCATTTCCCGCCATTTTGTTTGGCATGAAAAATTACATCTCGCCGGGCGGATGCTATCGCGAAACAAGCTGTCTAAACTACGGGTTGGCTCATTATTTACAGCTAATGCGCGCATTTCGCATGCAAACAAGCCATGCGACGTTTTAATTATTATTTTCAACGTGCACTAATAACTGTTAACGATAATTACTGGCCAGTAACACTGGCAACTAATCGTATTAGTTAATGAAAGAGGATTTAATGTATTAAACGTTAACGATTTTTAATCTGCATTAAAGATTAAAAAAACTTTGAACAAGATCTTGTTAAGTGTATAAAATGCTGTTTTTTGTGTTGACTAATTTGGTTGATTCAGCTTTTTTGCGTTTGAATGAAATTCGTTGATAAAAACGGTGTTTAATTCTGACGGCTAAAAAGTGATCAATTCGAGCTTGTAGTCAGAACTCGATCTTTTTTTCATAGACAATCTCAGATTCTACAGATTAAATATTTTTATACAATCTGTGCCATGCTGCCGGGTTATTTATGTTCTGTATTCGTGTTTATCATGACTCTTAAAGAATCACATAAATTTCAACATCTTGAATGCATTTAACAAAGAGTTACAGTCCCTTCATGATTTATTCAATTTCTTTGTAAAATGTTTTGTAAATATGATAATGTCACAATAGATGATGAAATGAATTGTTTTTTTCCTTCCAGGAAATGATAATGTTGGTATTTATTGATTACTTAATCAGAGTTTACAAATGCTGAATAAATCGTATTAATTAAAGATATCTTTTGTAGATTCTGGTTATCGTAACTTTTTTATTTGTTTTCTTTAAATGAACATTGTAATGTAAAAACTATATTTTGTATTTCTTTGTAAATGTTTTGTTTATCGTGTAGATCAAACACATTAATTCAATCAATATATATTTATTATTGATAAATATATTTTTATTAGAATTAAGACTTAACTTGTTAATCCATTGACGTAGTGTTATCTGCGGTCATTAGTTATTAAAAAAGAATAAAAAAACATTCGCTGTGGGCACGTGCTGTCAGCCAATGAAGCAGAATAAATAATATATTTTTTGTTATTTCCACTCAATTGAAGACTATCAACTCGAAACGTTACGGTCGATTGTTTGCCTTTTTGAAATTCCTAGACGTGTTTTGTTAAGTTTTGAAGATCATTGATGTTTAGTGGATAACAGAATGGTGCATTGACTCTGAATGATGTATTTAACTATTTAATTCTCGTTTTAAGTTCAACCTTATTGGATACTAGCTTTCCATCGTGACCCTGGCTATTCTATTCTATTTCTTGTTTATGGCTCTCCCTCATCGGATTGGGCCAGTGTCAAAGTGACCCTGGCTGTGCGGAATTAAAAAAAAAACTTATTAGATAGCCTTTGTGTTCTTCCCGACTATATTATGGAGATACTTAGTAAAAATTATCAATCCAAACTATTTATTTACATAAGTTATATTATGGTATTAGTATGATTTGTATTTTTTTTCTCAGCCGAACAACCGTATTAAATAATGATTCTCACATAATCACAATCTTCTTTAGCTCACTATATACTTTTTATATATTAATAGTTGGATCGAATAGGGTTGTCAAGTCAAAATCATATGCACAGACCTATTACTCGCCCGACTAAATTATCGGCCGATAAAAAGTCTGTGTACGGAGGCCCTTATTGTTAAATTGCGATGTCATAGAATGCTCTAGCATAGGTTATTGAAGACTGACAAAATACAATAGATCCACATTCTCACAGAGTGCACAGATCGAGTTCATTTAAAGCAAATCTCTCAGACACTCTAATGATAGCTAATCAAAACGTCCGTTCGTTCATAAGCTTCATTCAGTTTATCTTTAGATCGTCGGCATACATCAAAGAGTTCCTACGAAGTATTTAACTGTGTTAATTTCACGTTTATTTGTGTTGTTTTTGTGTTAGCAGATTTTGTAGATGGCTAAAAAAGGTTGTCAACCACAGACTACAGAGGTGTTAAAATTTTAGTGAAAATTCTCTTTGCTTTCTTTTCGTATTGGAACATTTTCTGTTGTTAATTTTATTACAATGTTAATTATATGTTAACCAAGCCATAATGGAATGTAGGTCATTTTATTTTAGACATCTCTGTCTACATTTGGTCTGAAGTGTTGGTACATTTTCCTTCTAATTTTGCAAATAAAATTGTTAGTAATATTGAAGTAACTCTGCTTTTTAGATTTATAAATTTAAATTAATTACCAGTGTAATATACAGTATGTGCTTTTTGTTTAACCTCTCTAGTTTGATCTGTCTGTTACACTTCAATAACTCTTTAGTTTATTCCTAAAGGTTATAGTTTAAAAAAGAACTTTGTAGTATTAAATACTTAAAGCTACTTTAATATCCCTTGCTATTAAAAACTGTCTGTTGTAATAATGTTCGTGTAGTCTAATAATTTGTTTATAGTATAAGAGCCATATGTTGCCCAATTCTCACGCTCTAACAGACCCTTAATGCTTTTTCAATCTTTAATCTGTACTCTGTACTTGACACAATTTTAATCTATATCTACACTTCTATACTAATATAATAAAGCGTAATCACACACTTCTTTGTTGCCTAAAATGTCAGCGATCACAGCATATTTTCGAATAACTCTTTTTTTAATAAAAAGCCCTACACTTACGTCACGCTTTAGGCTATATATTTTCACGCCGTTAAACTTAGGGGTAAATATTTTGGATAAAAACCCTAATGTGGAAAACAGACTTTAAGTTGTTGCCAACATTAAGGAAGCAAGGTTGCCATGGTTTGACATCATGTCATGTCATTTTGACATTTATAATTGATAATTTGAGAAATGTAAACAATAAAATGATTTTTTTATAATTTTATGCGGATGAAGTCGCATGGGAACAGCTAGTTAGAAATAACTTTTAATCTATGTCAGTGAAAGGAAAATAGTTGTCTCAAATAATTGCATTTTAAAGCACATTACAGTTTTTACTAATATAATAAAGTGTTTACTCAACTTTGTTATTAAGGATGTTAGCAATCATAGCATAAAAATAATCATTTTTTATTAAAAAGCTCGTCACTAACGACATGTTTAAGGCTCTATATTTTTACACTATTAAGCTTAGGGTATGAATGAATTGGAAAACATTGCACTGAGTGAAGAGGACAAAATCTACAAGCCAATATCAGCAATGCTGCCAATATGAAAATTGCCTGAAATTATAAAATAAAATGTAATTAATAAAAGACAGTTTTTATAAATATCTTTGGTAGTGCTTTATCTCCAAATTTCGACCAATAGATAGCCACTAGTTTGAATAATTTAACCATAAAAAGTCAATAAAACTATTGACAATTGTAGGAAATGTAACACATTTTAACATCGCCATTAACATATAAATAGTATCGTTAATATTACAAACATTTTGTTTCAATCAATAATTTTTAATGAGTGTAATATTCACAGCTAAGTACGGACCCCATGTCGGGGGAAAGTTATCCTTTGAGTTATCGATTTTAAAGTAACTTGGAAAAACTTTCTAAACTTATCTTAATATATTCATAATTAATTTATGATCTAACTTCGTTAAGTGCATTTCAAATGCATAAAAATATCTATTATTTATAATTTTTCTTTATGAAAATAAATAGACACTTCGATGTAACCTAAAGATATCTAGAGGCAAGTAGGAAGTCTCTTAATATACCATTAATAGTCTCTGAGTGCGGCCTAATGCAACAAGTCTAAGAAATAATTTTAACAAAACAATCCCCCCCCTTAGTCAAGGTAAAAATGACGTAGTAGGAATCTCGCTCAGGCCCCACCAGTACTAAACCTCGCATCGCTTCCAGTCCTTAATAAAAACAGTTACTTAAATTAAATTTATTGAAATATTATAATATAAATCTTTCGTAACAATAGAAATTCGAGCTATGCAATATCTTACAATCATTTCACAAGTTGTTAAAGTATATGAATAGATATTAAGTCGAATTTATGAAGACATCTCGAATGCGTGGAATGCGGGATCTGCCCACCAGTGATGCATGGCGCTAGTGTAGCGGGGGCGGAATGGAAGTCACGTACTAATGTCTGATTGGGATCATAGATAGACTAGCTTTTGCCCGCAACTCCGTCCATGTGATATGAAAAATCTTCAAATATTTGCTTACATACGTGTTCAACTAATAATAAATGCAAAATAAAAACAAAGTGACATTATTAGGCGATATAATGTGCGTGGGTAATACTTGATAATGATTGAGATGCACTGACGGCGGCTGTTTTCAGTACCGAAACCGTTGTATAAAACATATCGTCCCTCTCTCATTCCTATTATAAAAAAGAGACAAGTATATGTTTAAATACAAGTGGCAGTGGAATTTCACGGTTATTGAACGTAACTGTTTACGACTAGTAGTGCTAACACTTCAAAGCTGGCTATCAAAATCTGATAAAACAATGTCAATTAAAAAAACATATTGACTTATAATAATAAAAAAATTAAAACGTTCGAAATTTAAACAAAACCTGCGATGCTGGCTGGTTTGAAACGAACATCGGTTGCTATAGCAACGCGTGCATTTCTCAATTTTACTGCCAACTTGTTACGAACCCTGTAATTAGTTATTTCCTAACTTATTATTATACTTCTGTTATGCAAATTTCCACCTTAACACCTACACATTACAGTATATGTAAGGTGCGAAGTATTTTTTGCAAATCTGTTAGCATAGGCAAATATGTATTTATTGTAGTACATGCAAATATCAACTTTGCGCTCTTCGCAGTGAGATTCAATTTTAAAGTGTATTGATTAATAAAGACTGAGACTGGCGCCAAGTTAAATAAGTTTGTTGCACTTAGATCTTTGAGAAGTATTTATTTCTTTGAATAATTACATAAATTGTGATGTTTAACATAATTATTGTATTGACTTCTAAAGAAATGATGACGTTAAAGTAATCGATCTTTTTTTAACAGATAAACAGGCAAAGACATTTTGTTGTAAAGCCACTTTACAATTTTAGTAGAAAAAAATAATAATATCATTTAAAACCATAGTCATCTGCGAGAAATTCTATTTGTTTTAGAAGTTGCAAATTTAATCTAAAAACATCCATACTTTCACATTTATAATATTCCTAAGTTTACATTTATAGTTTAACCCAACATTTTATCCTGCAATTCTCGACTGATTGACGCAATAAAGTTGGCGACGCGTAAAATCGAATGAAGCGGTTAAATGAATTAGAAACAACCGCAAAACTCGAGCTGGCTATAGAGGGAACCGTCTTGATATTTACTTATAGAAAATGTAAACTGCAATATGATATTCACAATAAATTACAACGTTTAAAATAGGGTTGCTAACAATAATTTATACTAAATAACACGTGCAAATAGGATTTTTAAAATATAAGCTACATATGAGTGTTATTTAAGGCAATGATAATTATATAAAACAAAATAAATAAACTTCGTCCGCGTGAAATTAAATAATAATAAAAAGTATAGCCTGTTCCTCACAGATTAATTAACTTTTTAATGGTGAAAGAATTTTTGAAATCGGCCCAGTAGTTTTTAAGAATACATACAAAAATCCAAAAATACAAATCTTTCCTCTTTATAATATTAGTATAGAAATACAAACATTTTTTAATCAATACAGATTAAAAACAACTACCCTTATCTCGTTGAAAATTATTACTTTGTCCCGTTACAATTTAGTGTTAATTTTCTCCATATAAATAAGAATTGAATTTTGTACGTCGTAACTTATTCCATAAACGGCTTTGTTTTGTTTTAACTTCCCGCATACCTTCACGGCTGTCTACTGAAATAAATATACGAGAGTTTAATATATTTTATACCAGCAACGGACCTAGCATTCCTTTCTTTCATATTGTTGGAAAAAATAATAAATCATACTAATCATACTATCATACTAATATTATAAATGCGAAAGTTTAGATGGATGGATGGATGGATGGTTGTTTGAGTTTGTAGACTAAACGGCTGAACGGATTTCGATGAAATTTGGTATAGATGTAGAGGATACTCTGGAAGAACACATAAACTCACTTTTGTTTTTTTTTAATACCACGCGGACGGAGTCGCGGACGAAAGCTAGTAGAATATAAATTAAATGTACAACTTTTTTTTTCGTTTTATTTTTCATTCTAAAATATCTATTTTACATTTTTACAGATAGCCCATATTAATAGATAGTGATTTTAAGATTTTATATTTCTGATTATTTTCATAAGACTTTCCTACTCCTTGATGTTATTTTGTTTGGATGATGTTATGGATAGAATACTTTAGAGATACAAGCGGCTAAATTAAAAACAGTTTTTCTCTTACAGTGTTAGTAAACGTCAAATACAAGTATAGCATATGAGAACTTATAACAAACATATCCAAACTACTTTATGTTTAAAATACTGCGATCAAAGACTTACTAATAACCGACAATTTAAACACTATACTTTGCAAAGTAAATCCTTAGATAATAAATAAAATTCTCAGCCAATGAAATGCGCTCATTTTAATTAAATTCGAATACTTATAAGTGATTTTACTTGTACTCGTATTAGAATGAAAAACCGAATGTAGTGAGGTGTCCGAGTTAGTCGTGAGCTACAGGCGCAGCTGCGCAAACCTACACTCGTTTACATGAGAATGTTTGTATTGGGACCAGGGACGGACTCACTTTGTAAGAAACACAACTTAAAGCGGGCGCACACCTTTGACTATTATCGCACAACAGTATGCGGTTGTCGATTGTTTTGTAGCAAATTCAATTGTTTAGTTGTACAACTAAAAATCGAGTAGTGTGCGCACTTCCCTATCCATCTTAGGAATCAAAGCGCGACTAATTAGGTCTATAGCATTTGATGAAAGCAGATCCTAAGAGACAATATTTTGGTCTATATCCGTGATAATTATTTCTTCTTTTTTTTTTTTTTTTTTATATTATAAAGTGGCAAACGAGCAAGCGGCCACCTAAATCCTCCAATATGGCGAAACGACCGCTGCCCATAGACATCTGCAATTGCAGACGCGTTGCCTACCCTAAACCGACGGAGGAGGAGACGCACATAAAGAGGATATTTCCCCTTCCTATACGTCTCCTCCACCGTCAAATCCACTTTCCCATCCAATCCTTTCCTAATAAGAAGAGGGTGGAACGGAAAAGGGACTAAAATTGGGCCTCCGACCTTCGATTGCAGTATAATTAATGAGTAACTAAATCAAATTCAATACAGTTGATAAAACAGTTGTTTACACAACATGTTAATAACTTCTGAATGTACTGTCGACATTTCTCTAGATAACACAAAGAAATTAGATAATGTTAATGGTTAAAATTATCGCCTAACCCAAATTCTGACGACGCTATCGGTTTCCGGAGCATGGTTTTTTGTGAAAGCTCCACAATTGTGTGTCTAATCAGTCACCGTTTTCATTATACGTGTTAATGCCTGTATCACAATGCACCGTTAAGTTACGGCTTATGTCATTTTGTGTACAATAGTAAAGTAGATTGTAATGAAAAGTTCCCAAGCTATTGCTAATAAGATAATAGGATAAATATTTTCTCGTATTGTACATTAGTTAGATTTTTTATTATGAATCCAAAAAATTAAGCTATCGTTTTAATTTACCAAGAAGATTGGTTTGTGGTAATATTTGTTGTCGCACAATTAGCTTATTAATCTTAGAAATACTATTATTTTAGTCATGTTAGTTTATTTTTACATCTATACTTTTAGCTATTAACAGCGTAAAAAATAACAAAGAAAAAAGGCAAAATACGAATTAAAAATATCAAATCCGCCCCTGTTCTAATACGACAGTGGGAGCAAATAAGCACATTGGAATGATAAACTTGAAGCAATTAAGACATGTTGCAGGGATGTTGCAGTGACAGCTTGATTTGTGCCAGTAGCCCATTTAGCCACAATGAAAGCCGGCTGCTAAAATAAAAGGAACGGTACTGCAACCTCGAGTTAAGGGTTACTCATTAGACATTGATGAAGATGTTAAGGATTTTGTTTCTTGCAAATTTATGATTTCTATGAAACAAGAGTGTGAGTAATCAAATTTATATGAGCTCATATAAAACAGAAATAATGATTTGGATTGTTGGCGAGGTATTTAACTATTTTTAAATACAATCAATTTTTGTTAAACGCAAACAAGTTTTAACATATATTTAGTTAAGACAGATAAGTGCCATTCATAACCTAACACTTATTTAAAAGCAATAAAAGCAGTTAACGATATTTAGAGAAGCATCCATAAAACGCGGCAATAAAAAACCGCATTTCCGTGCTTCCTTTGAATGTTGAAAATAACCAAATGTAGAAATAAAAAAACGATTTACGAATTGCTAACAATCCGGATATTTTAAATTTCCCTTTTTTTCGCGCCAAAAGTATTTAGAATTTACAATTGTTTTATTCTATGTCGTCAGAGATTATAAAGTTAATTTGTACCTAACCTTTTTTACCTATACAGATTAAAAATAAAGCCAACTTCTAGTATCATTAGAAATAGATGATTACTTTTGTTCATTTCACATTTTAATTATTGACTATGTTATAAAGAATTTTAAAACATAATTATCTTTTAAACGCGTTATAAACGGTTGTTATAACAGTATCAGAGACGAATTGAATTCGAATTAAGATGCACATTTAAATAATATTGAAATAAATAATGCTAATGTTGTTTCATGTCGTGAATTATTAAACAAATTCTGATTCGTTTTGAATGCGAATGAGTAACCTTTGTTGAAGTTTGGAAAAGTTGTTATAAAATTCTTAGAGCTTTGTTGTATTTAACAGAAATAGTTGTTAAAATAGAAGGTTTATTGTGAGAATTCATTGCATATATCATATGCTCATGTCATTCAATATTATGTTTTATAGACTAGTAATTCCTAATAGTTAACATATATCTTTTAGATTTTATAGGTATGCAAGGATTTTTTGCTTTTCAATTTAGTCTATTAGGATTCAGGATCTATTTCTCACTTTAACATGTAAATTAACGTATATTTCTTTAGGAATGTCAGTGGTTTCTTTTTCATTAGGCGTTGCGTTTTAACTATACGGTACATTTTTGTACTTATACAGAAGTTTCGAGTTTCCAAACGCGTTGACATCGTATGCATTCCCCACTGAAACATATACCGCATTATTAGATGAGTGAATTAACACTAATTGGGTCATTTAGGCATCTTATATTACAACAGTATATATTTCCTGTCTCTACAAACGACGAAACTGTTTTAACATTTTCATTTTGACATGTCACGCAGATTAAAAAACAAACAACATAAAACATACTTAAACAAACACAGGCCATTTATAAAATTTAAAAGCTTTATGTTCGAATTTTAAAATTAAAAAATGCTATTTGAATATCAAATATCAGAGGAACGTTTTGAACCGTCTTCATTCAACACTGTTATAAATATTTGGTGCGGACAGGAGTCGCATGTGTAGTTCCACAAATAACCGCATTTGCTGCTTGAATGGAGACGGCTCGACCGCAGAAATTAACACCGGTCTTATTTATAATTGAGTCTTCGTCGACGAATTTGTGATTCAGCAAACAAGATATACGCTATTTCTATAGTGACAGAACAAAAAGAGACATCCGTTTAATCTCAGACGCATCAAGTCTCTTCCCTTCTCCCAGAATGTATTGGTAATAGTAATACTGTACCCTCCTCTGGCCACTATATACTAAACTTCTGTCTTGCAGTTGATGTCTATGTAGTGCCTGATAGTCACCTACTAAAAAAGGTTTTCTTAAACTGATACTTGAGTCTACTAATTTATGACCAATTTACATTTGTACCACTTCCACTAGTGCATCCGTAACCATACAAACTCGCGGCTATTGGCCCAGTAAAAAGGGTTTTAAGGTTTATTGATTGTCAAACAAACTTAAGTTAAGATCACGATTTTTTATAACGAAACGTCCATTCCCATGCTACTTACAAGTGGTCTATTTGCGTTGCTTACACACGGCTATCGGCTAGACTGGTCAAATACTTAAAGGTAAGTTATTTTTAAGCAATATACGTTTGAAAACTTATCTTACTTAAAAGGTGAAGAGATCTATAACATTATAAAGGTTAAATCTGGTTATAACAATATCAAAATAACACGGTCTATACAGTCTTACTAGTAAATAGTCTTAATAGTAAATGCGTTGTTTTTTTTTAAGAGAAAGAGGCAAACGAGCGTCGGGAACACCAGCATTATATAGCATTCAGCCAGGAGCCATAACCTAAAATTTTAGTCGCCACAGCCTATATTATTCTTAGCATAGTAACGTAAAAATGTAAAGTCTTTTCACTAAGAATTAAAGGAAGTAACCATAAATATTTATTACATAGCAAATTCAATTTCCTGTTTATTCAATGAAATGCGTAAACATAAAACAATGTGTTAGCCAATCAATCGATCAGGTCAATTCGATTGCGAAACATTTGCCCAATCGGCAATTCCCCGTACACTATAAGTTCCGCGCTTTATAGCCAACAAACTCCACTATAAAAATGTAACAACTTCCTCCCACGCTGTCGTAAACAGGTATGAGTTGTGAATAATTGCGTTTTGTTCACGTGTTTCTCATTTTTATGATAGAAGCACGAGATCGAACATCTTACTTGAAACTAAACTATCGTACAACTATTTAGTCATCATCCATTTACCCTTATCGCTTATGGAGGGTCGGCACAGTATGTGCTGTTCCATACATCTCTATCAGCCGTCATATCTGAATCCACTCCTTTCTTAAGCATATCCTCTTTCACACAATCCATCCATACTTTCTTCGGTCTTCCTCTACCTTTGTAGCCATCCACATTCCATCTAAACACTTTCTGGTTACACAACTATTTAGTCTCTCTTTGATTCCTATTACTTTATATGGAGGCGCACACTATTCAAGTTTTAGTTTTACAACAGTTGAATTGGTAGCGAAACAATCGACAATCGCACAATGTGCGCCCGGTCTAAATCGGAAATATACATGCTAGTAAAAAGGGGTAAAAGCTGGCATGCCAGTTGCCAGCCTACGAGGGCTTATGAGTCAAGACGCGTCAGTTCTAGCTTCGTAACTCTTGAATCCCACCCCACAACTTATATGCACTTAGCTATCACAAAATCAAACATCGGGCTAAATTCCAGTGACTGGTATAGCTAGCTCCACGATTTTTATTTTATACTAGCTTTCGCCCGCGACTCCGTCCGCGCGGAATTAGAATAAAACTAAAATGAGTAGCCTATGTGTTCTTCTAGACTATCCTCTGCGTCTATACCAAATTTCTTCAAGATCCGTTTAGCCGTTTAGGCTCGAAACTCTAACAAACACCCATCCATCTAAACGCATTTGTAATATTAGTAAGATGTATACCAGGTTAGCGATTACACATTTCTAGAACCTGGAATATTATGACAGTTACTGGAATGTATAATCCAGGACTCAAAGTTACGTCGTGTGTACTCGACGTAACTTTTTTTACAGTTACGAAGTACAGACATCACAAGCTGTTTGCGGACAGGCCAGTTCTGTTGCACAGATAATATTTAGGTCGCCAATCTACAAATCGTTCATCCCACGCTCCGGATTCCTGAACGCGGTCTTTGTAACTATCGATTCCTTTTTAATCTGTTGCGACAAATGTCTTTGATAAAGTGTACTCAGTTTGAAATGTAACATAGGAAGCGAGACGGAAATTGATCGACATTTGTTTTTAATATTATTGTAACCAGTTCCATTGAGCTATAGACTTGAGCTAGGAAATGGTTTCACATATCCTGTCTATCCCCTAGAAGGCAGTTTTGAAGTTTTACCCCCGATAGCAATAAAAAAAACATGAATATCTTACCTATAAAAACCCTATTATAGGCCAT
Organism: Papilio protenor; assembly: GCA_029286645.1. Lineage (NCBI taxonomy): Eukaryota > Metazoa > Arthropoda > Insecta > Lepidoptera > Papilionidae > Papilio > Papilio protenor. The sequence continues at coordinate 1,311,286 of JAGSMZ010000007.1, read as the reverse complement.
AAAAATATTTAAAAATATAAGAAAGGTGGACACGGTAACAATAAATATGTGTCACTTTTTCCCGCCAACAGCCCTTTGCTATAACACAGACTATAAATAAAAGAACAATAAAACATGATTTTTATATCGTTGGAACTTAAACATTTTTCTAAATTTAGTCATTTATTTTAATACGGATCCTCGACTGTACTGGATAAAAACAAAACACTATAAATTTAATTTTTATCGTTTCTTGCGTGAACCTTACTCGAGTCCCATGTGGTTTTTAAAAAGCGATAAAAATATGCGCCCATATTTTTTAACCTTTTTAACTATAAACAGTTACACTATTATTAACTGCCTTTTTTACCTCAGCTTTAATTTAACATGCTTTTTAATACTGAATTAGAGTTCTATATAAACATAGCATGATTGTATAGTGTGCAAATAAGTTTGTATCTTAATAATTAAATAAGACTTAAATCATACTAATATTATAAATGCGAAAGTTTAGATGAATGGATGTTTGTGAGAGTTTGTAGCCTAAACGGCTGAACGGATTTCGATAAAATTTGGTATAGATGTAGAGGATACTCTGGAAGAACACATGATCTACTCACTTTTGTTTTTTTTTAATTTGGCGCAGACGGAGTCGCAGGCGAAAGCTAGTAATATATGAAGCTATGTTGCTTGCTGTACTAATGAAATGAACAAGCTTCGTGCATGCATGTGCATGTGTTATTTTATCAAAAAATGCGGGTTAAAATGCTACAATAATCTTTATGAATACATTAAAATGCTTATCGTAATGTTATTATATTATTGTGTGTGTGTTATCATCCAAATTGCCCATTTAGGTGTTGGCAGAGGTCAAGGCGCGCGATAAAATTACTATAACAGATGGCACCACTTTCTGTGGACAAAAGAAGAAAACTCTAGGAACAAATTGGTTGATATTAAATTCAACAAACCTCTACGTGCCAACGACTTGAGAGTTTTCCAATCCTAGTCATTGAGTTTTATTGTGATTGCTAAAGATTTTTCCATTTACCAGTGACCTAAATACATAATACAGAAGAGAAAAAAGCGAAAAGAGTTTAAGGAAAATGGAGAAGTGGGTAAATAAATTTAGATTCACCCTTTTTCATTAGACTAACGTAGGCTATGTTTTTACTACTTTTTATTTCACGCGTGCGAAGTCGCAAGCTACAGATAGTAAATTATAAAGCCACGGTTAAGCCAAAACTTCGTATTCTCTAAAGTCAAATAATTGAGATGCTACTCAATAGCTGGACTGGTAAACTGGCTAAGTGAACACTGGCGTCAGTCCATACAAACTATAACTGGCTACTGCAACTGGCCAAGTGTGACCCGCGCATTAATTCTAATATTTTATTAACATTAATTTATATGACAAAATATTCATTCTGAACGTATATGGACTAACTTTAGTCCATTTTCCTTCCAACACTTTTTTATAAGAAGAGGATGGGAAGGGAACGTGGCTTTGACGGTGCAGGAGACGCATAGGAAGGGGAAATATCCTCTTTATGTGCATCTCCTCCGCCGAATAAGGGTAGGCAACGCATCCGCTATTGCAGATGTTATAAGCAGCGGTCACTTCGCCAGTTTGGCATATTCAGGTGGCCGCTTGCAGGTTTGCCACCTTATAATATAAAAAATAAAAAATGTATCTCAGTGCAAGCAGTTACACAACACTATCTCGTAGCAGACGTAAATAACCGATAAGGTATATCTCGTAGTCTCTTTGTTATAGCTTTGTTTTTTATCGCAATCATTTCGATAAAGTCAAAGGAATTTTTCTACACTTCAAATTAATCCACGTGCATGTTTACCACGCAAATATTTGCCGCGTAATCAATTGGACAGATCTATGTATTTTATACGTACATTTTTACGCGATTTAGATATTGTATTGGCTTTTTCCCGTGACTGTGCCCGTGTGGAATTAAAAAAAGTAGCCTATGTATTCTTCCGGACTTCGCTCTATATCTATGCCAAATTTAATCGATTTCCGTTCAGCAGTTTAGGCTAAATATTCTAACAAACAGCCATCCATCTGATTAAACTTTTGCATTTATAGTTTTAATTAGATTTGTATTAAATAGTATGATAAAATTCTCAATTCATTTTTACATTTCATTTACAGAATACAGCATTATGAATTTAATCTTAGTATTAGCCTATTACTTACAATAACTAAGTTAGAAAAGAAAATTATAGGAGACACATAAATAATGTCTTTTTTTATTTACTTAATAATAAAATAGTCATACCATTATGCACTTTTTTTAGTTATTCAGCTGCATAATTTAAAAGAAATGCCTCTTACCTAACATGTTACGTTATTTCATACTCTGTGGGCCGAATTCTCAATGACCACATAACTTCTATGATAAAACCTCCCGCTATAAATGTCAAAAGACATGAATGAATTAACTTTTGACGTTTCTATACAGCATATTTTTTACTAGCTATCTTTATGGATTTTGTCAAAGGTCGTTTATCTTTGCAGCCAGGAAAAAGATTTTTTTTTACAAGAATTTGTTGCGCAAAATGAATTAATAATCTAATTAAATAACGCAGATAATTATTAAATTACTGATGTGTAAATTTTACTCAAATTAAGTTCGTAATTAACTATTATTTAGCATAATTTACCCCAGAATTGGTCATATTAGTTCAATAATTAGTTACGAGAAATGAATAATTATTATTCCAATTAGAAATTAATTTAGCTAAATATTTTACCTGTTATTTAAGAGGATACTTATTCTTTGTATGATATAATAATGATTTTAAATTTATATTTAATGTTTATAGTTAATGGAACCAAACTGAACTGACAATAACTGCATCCCGTTTAACGGTTACTGTGCATTAAAATATTTTTATGACATAAACATATAAAATAAACAAACAGACATGCGACCGGCTTGCAATCAAAATATTAATAGAACCATGCAGGTTATAAAACTTACCAAAAAATATTATATTACGATGCGACCGATTATTCGGACGCAGAGAACATTTTCCAAAGTCGCCCTTTTAAAGAAAAACACAACACTAACACGTTCGAAAATTAAAAAACGAAAAATAATCCCAGAAATGCACGTCAAAAATAATCGATTCGTTAAAAAAACAAATGTCAAATAAAATAGTTCGTGGCGCGTCTTATATTTCGAACGTTCGAAGTCGAAATTCAAATTTGAGCGGGTACGTTCATAAAGCGCGCGATGCGGTCGCGGACTGAACGCACTTTGTTGAGGGCCCAACGCGCCGGCCGTACGAAGTACAAACGTTCCAACATCGTTTGTTGACGTTGGCTTATTGGACATTCGATGTTGGAAGTTGGCTTCCAATATGCAGTAGCTAAATGGCTAATCGGAAAAGTAAAGTAATGTTATAATTCCTTATTAGCATAATTAGATTAGAACTTGTTTGATAATATTTTAACTTATAAAGTTCGAAGGGCATTAAGATCGTTTACACACATATTTACAACAGCGTATTCGTATAAAATTGTAATAATATTACAAAACTTGTAAAGGTTATTTATGTTCGACTTCGTGGCATTATTTACATACACAATTTTGCCTTTAATTGTATTGGCCGAGAAATTATATTACTTTATTTACAAATATCTTGTTAAAAACTCGTCTTTCATAAAACTTTTAAAAACGCGAGTTTATCGCATTGTAGGTAACCTTAATCTACTCACCGTAAGATGGCGTTAATTCTTCTGATCTTATTTCATGCTACTAGATAATAGATGGCGTAATATTCGCATTTGTAATATTTTTTATTCAGATTCTTTCTAATAAATATCAAGTGAATTATTTTAATACATTTTAAATATAAAATTTAAGTTAGTTTATACAATGTTTTATATATAATAATACACGCTTGAGTCAATTAAAACCGACCCTTGTTCACTTTACTCCGAATTTGTAATAAAGATTTATGAAGATTTTAGTTTTAAAGATTAGATAAAAACTTAAGTTCTCACGCCCATTAAACTCATTCTCAGAATAAAGAATAAAAAATCCATAGATAAAATAGGTACCATTGGAAGAATAGCTTGGGAACTTGTGACAGAGAAACAGCCATAAAAAACCTGGACTAAATAATATATTGAAACATTTAAAGTGCTTACATTTATATCTTATTTATTAAATAATAAGAATGCAATAGTTTAAGGCATTCAGCGCTATCTAATCCGTTGAAACAGTTACTTTTTAAAAAGAAAACTGTTATTTTATCATACAGAAAACAAAGCAATATACTTTCCATCTCTTTCTAAAACAAGCCAGTCAATAACTGTACATTGTAAATAACACGACAAGGTCGCATACATTAAAATCCTTCGACAAAAACATCTGAGCTGTAACTCGTTTGTAGTAATTATACATTACTAAAGTTATCTTATTTCTTACTAATATAAATGCATTTTTTTATGTATGGATGATTTTTACGTAAAAGAAAAACTGCAGGGTTCATGGAGACTTCTCAGGGTTCACATAATAATGGTTTTTACCAATAGTCGTTAAATTATTGTAGCTTCAATATATTATATTTCATTTTATAAAATATTTTACAATCTATCCATCAAACAAATTAAAATAAATCCCAATAGAACTGACATAGATTGATTAATAATTTGATTAATGTTGATATTTTAAAAACGCCTCACGACTGCACGTGACGAGAAAAAACCGACGCCATTTTGAAAATTAAATTAGTCTATGCTTTTACATTAATCAAATGCGACAAATGAATAAATATATTAATAGTTTGTTGGTTACAGTTTATCCATAGTGTTATTTTTAAAGCGTGTTTTTGATACATTTTGGTCAAAGGAAAATTACATTATCTATCTCTACAATGTTTTAAAAAATTTGTACACATTGAAACTTTTTAATAGCCGTCAAAGATGTTTGTACCTAAAAAGGTATGGTATGTACAGTGGGGGAACTGGTGGTCTTCCACTTTAAAAACTACAATTGTATGAACATTTTGAAACGAGACGCGCAAAGGAAACCAATACAAGACAGCTTATAAATGTATCTTTACGAAAAAAAGGATTATTCCCAACCGTCACCTTGCTCTGTCCCCACGTGAGAATAAAAAGTTTCATCCGTCCCACCTTTTAGTCCCACCAACACCAATAAGGTGACAGATGGAACCGTTATGAAATATAATAAGTTCCAACCGTCCCCTCGTCGCAAAAGGTGAGACGGATGAAACTTTTTATTCTCATCTGTCTCTACGTGGGGACAGGGCGGGGTGACGGTTGGGAATAATCCGGAAAAAAGTCTGTAAGTGATACATGGCTAGTTTCTTTTTATTATTATGCGTTTTTGTACCACTCACAGCTATCTAATTAGTTATTTGTAGAAAGAGGCGGAGTTTGTATTGCAGTAAGTTTTGTTCGTAGAGTTTCGGTCAAAATGGCGAGCGGGCGTTAAGTTTGAATGGCATTATACTTATTACATGACCGGTTTATTACGTAAAGGGTAGGTTGCGGTTAAGTTATACTTATGTTAGCTGCGGCAACTTTGCGTTACCGCACTAGCTTAGTCCAATGTCGTTCTAACTAATGATTTATATAACGCTAATAAACGCTAATAACTAATGGACGTTTATAATATACATTTAATACAGGCCCTTGGTTTGTCTTTTTTTGAGGGATAAGACTCGAAAGTTCGTAAATTTTTATGCCTCCTCCGCCCTTTATTTCTGTGTGTTTGAGTTACATAAATTTTATTTTTAATTTTTTTCAATGTTTTTGGAATTCCCTACCGTCTGTTATCTACAAAAATATCTACATTTAAGTAGTATAGTTTTTTTTATTTATTGTATATCAGGATTTATATGGAAGTACACATTACTTTCAATCTTAGATTTATGTCTCATTTGAGATTTCAAACTTGCATTGAAACATGAATGCATGAAAAACTACAACAATGCACAATAGAAATGAATTTCCGAGACTTGACTATGAATAATCACTACGAGGTTATGACTGGAATAGAATATTAGTTAAAACTAGAAAGTTAATAGAAAAATATAAACACTAACATTAGTACATTATCTTACTAATCTTAGTAAATAAATGAAATTGTTTAGATGCATGGATGTTTGTTAGAGTTTGTAGCCTAAACTGCTGAATAGATTTCGATGAAATTTGGCATAGATATAGAGGATAATCTGGGAGAACACACTATTAATTAAGTTTTTTTCAAGCTTCGGATTTTTTTTTTCATATGGCAATTCACCGCCTGGATTACTTCGATGGTTAAATATAGATTTAGTATTTACTAAGAGTGTTAATAATCGGTTTCTTAAAATCTACACTAATATAAAGCGTAAACACACATTACTTCGTGGCGTAGGATGTCAGCAATCGCAATATATTTTTGAATAATTCTTTCTTTAATAAAAAGCCCTACTCTTACGATACGCTTTAGGCTATTTATTTTCACGCTATTAAACTCAGGGAGTAAATAAAATGGAAAAAACCTTCATGTGGGAAAGGGACCATAAACTACAAGCTGCCAGCATTAAGGAAGCAAGGTTATTATGGTATCGGTAATTTTGACATTTGCAATTGTGAATTTGACAAATGTAAATAAAACAAAGTTTTTATCATTTCATGCGGATGAAGCCGCACAGGAACAGCTAGTTTTCAAATAAAATTTCACACTTACACTAAATTCGAATTTAATACCTAAATGATAAAGCTTTCAAAAGCATTACAAGAATGTTTACATAAGTAGAATTTTCCCAAAGCATTCCAAATGTAACCTGAACTATGCTATTCCTTTGTCTACCCTTTAACCAAGACCTCAAATGTTTCGCAATCCAGTCAACATAAGCTCTAAACTATGCTAGAACTTTATCCAGTATGAAACATCCACAAAGGAATTCCCTGTAAGTCATCTGAGGTATTTCTTACAAAGGCTTTAAAGCAATAAAATCTAACAATTTCCTATCTTATTACAGAGCAATAAAGTTTATTATCGCAATTGTAAACATAAATATCTTTTATCAATAAGACATACAAAATAGGACCCTATCTAAACGACATAAGATGTATTTTGATAACAAAACAACTTCCGTACATTCCTATTTATACTACATCTGATATTGTAGCTTATTATTAAAGTATTACGACTCTATTTTCAAGTAACAAGCGTACCAATACAATTCATTACCAATACTGACATTTTAATTTAAGCAAAATTGAATTTTATCACAACGCAATAAGGAGTTTGTAAGAGCAAAATAATTTGTAAATGCAGGTAGAGCTGTTAGAGTCATCCTCGCAAAAAAGGTTCAATGAAGAATTCTTACGTTAAATGTTATAGCAGCAGGTAAAATTCTTCAAGAATACTGGAATGTTATTTTTTTATTGTGGTTTATTGGTAGCTTTTTATAGACGTTATATGTATTTACCCAGTCACGTTCGTCTTACTTCTTACTAATATTATACGAGTAAATGCGAAAGTTTAGATGGATGTTTACTAGCGTTTGTAGCCTAAACTACTGAACAGATCTCAATGAAATTTTGCATAGATGTAAAGGATAGTTTGGAAGAACAAATAGCCTACTTGCTTTTGTTTTTTTTTAGTTCCACGCGGACTAGTCGAGAGCAAAGTCTAGTGGTTCAGAAAGTCCCTTGAGTTGATTAAGTTGAATTCTATACTTTGGTGCCGTACCCATAGTAAGGTCCCTTAGTGTAGTCACTATTATGATATAGAAGACTAGAATTATGAGTTAACTATATTGTTTTTGAAAGCGAACTAGTTAGGTTCTGTTTACTGTTTTTATAAAGACAATAGTCGGTCGTTTTAAAGTATAGAAACCGACTATTTACTTGTCGAGACAAATCTACCAAAAATATTTTAAAATATACGTGAACAAAATTAGGGAAAATCGTGATACATTAGTTTATTTGTCCACAAAAATCCTCGTGCAATGCTCTCAGTTAACACCTTATTATAAAGTATGTTAAATTCAATGTAAACACGTAGTAAAAATATTTATAACTAACATATAAGATAAAGCAACATATAAAAAATCACACGTAATGAGACTGAATCATAAGTCAAGTGAATCTGAGCTAAGGACTATTTGGTTCATATCTATACTTCTATATTAATATTATAAAGAGGAAATTGTATTTCTGTATGTATTGAAATTACTCACAAACTATTGGCCCGATTTAAAAAAATCTTTCATCTTTAAAAAGCTACGTTATAAGTAACATATGCTATATTTTTTTCTTTTTCAATTTCACGCGGACGAAGTCGCAAGCACCAGCTAGATTTAAATATTTTCATTAATATTTTATTATTGAACTTAACAGAAATATTGTCATCTTGATCGATTTATTGCATCATAACTTAATTCGTCATAGTATGCGAAGGTAAGTTACATTCTGCAAGCGTCACATAAGGCTCTATAAATGTAAATATCTATCATCAACTTGCCCTTGTCCTTACGGAGGGTGCATAGTATGCTGCTCTTCGTTTTCACTGAGTAGCATATACCTTAATTATTAGGGTAAGCGGACGTACTAATTACATATACAGAAAATAAAACAAAAATACTCTTTTAAAAAGAAATAAATTACGTAAAACAAAAAAGGGACATCATAAATTAAAAAAAAATATACTAATTAATAGAAACAAAAACAATCATACTAAACTAAAAGGAGGTTGAACAAACTGCATTTATAAATATCTTTACAAATTATTAACAAAAAAAAAAACACAATGTATTATGGGTTAATTTGGGACTCTAATAACATTTTTTTTTTACATTTTTTAGCAAACACTGGATGTGACGAAATTTGATATATTGGTGGGTTTTACCACGCGGACGAAGTTGCGAGCAACAGCTAGTTTATAAAAGCTTAATGGCGCAATCTATCATGGTTCAAGAACAAACCGGTCCTCACTGATCCTTGGAACAAAGAGTAATAACCTCATAACTTATTGAAATGTTTGCTTCATATAGATCATAATTTAAATGTGGGTTTACACAGCTGTATCTATCTTATGTTGACTTTTATGGTAAGGATAAGTCGATTCTTAAAGTAACTGCGCCTTAGGCCTTAAGTGACATTAAGTAAACTTGGAGAAACATATAATAACTAGCTGTTCGCGTGCAGAATCCGCGTGAAATTATAAAAACTTTATTTTATTATTTACATTTGTCAAATTATCAATAGCAAATGTCAAAATGACATGACATGACAAACCTTAGCAATCTTTCTTTCTTGATGTTGGCAGCAACTTATGGTCTCTTTCCCACCTTAGGGTTTTTATCCAAAATATTTACCCCCTAAGTTTAATGGCGTGAAAATATATAGCCTAAAGCATGACGTAAGTGTAGGGCTTTTTATTAAAAAAAGGATTATTCAAAAATATATTGTAATTGCTGACATCTTAGGCAACAACGAAGTGTGTGTTTACGCTTTATTATAATAGTATAGATATAGATAATAGATGATATTAACCAGTTCTTGGTTCGAATCCGTGTTACAATGCTTAAGATATCTTCTACTGATACTTATTATACTGATACCGATACTGATATTAATGCTGATACTGATACTTGCGAAATAGTTAGAAATAATTATAAATAGAAATTGGTTAACATTTGTTAAAATTTGTAAAATAATCTTTTACCCAATTTGCTGAGATTTCTTGTTTGGTAAAAAACCTGTAATATTACTTTTAAATCCAATCAATACTTAGTATAATTACAAATCAAATAAAAATGTTAATTACATCCGAGCTAAAAATACACCAAACTAGACTCTATTTCGTTGCAATAAGACCCAAACAAAGATTAACAAAATCTCCATTAACAATTTTCCTGTTATAAAAATTCAATTAAACATCATTAACGATAAGGTTTTCCTAATGTATTCGAATCATTACTTTAAACATAGAACTAGAATCCTTGATATCTCAAAGATTTCTACATCCTTGTAACATTACAAAAACTTACTGCCACATCCAGGGTTGAAGTGGACGATAAATCTATGGTAAAAACTCCATCTCCACTCGCCGCAGGGACCACTTTCGTTTGACGTTTTGGCATCCTGAAACACGTCACCACTCGATACGTACGCACCATTTTGCACTTATTTCACTAAGGTTTTAGCGGGAAAAATAACGTTAAAAACAGCGCAGAATACGTGCGCGCGCGCAAGACATGCGCGTTGGAATGACAAGTTTAGGTCATTATAGTGAAACGTGGTTGAATCAGGTAGTGCCTTGAGCTTTTGCGATAGAACCCGTATTTGTTTTAACCTTTTTTGACTACCAGCTAATTTGGAAAACAATGATTAAGCCTTGAATTGTTATATTTAGTTGTGAAATGTTACAAATATTAAAACTAGCTTTTCTAAGCGACTGTCCGCGCTGAATTCAAATATAACTTAGTATATATTATATATATATATTTCCTTAAGAGAGCGTCGGTGGCTCAGTGGTTTAAGCACTCGACTTGTAATCTACAGGTCTTGGGTTCGAATCCCGCCATGTACCAATGTGATTTTCGATTTTTCGAATTTTCATATGTACATAATTTACCCGACGTTCTTACGGTGAAGGAAAACGTGATGCAACCTGCACATATCGGCGAAGAAATTCAAAGATATGTGTGAAGTCAACCAACCCGCACTTGGCCAGCGTGGTTGACTATGGCCTAGTCACCCTAACTTAGGGTAGGCTCCGAAGGGACGTATAGTGAGCTGGTGATGTGTATATATATTTTACATCTATACCAAATCTCGTCGACAGTTTTTGAGATACGTAGTAACAAACATCCATCTAAGCTTTTGGCGTTTATATCATACTAGCCGTTACTCGCGACTTCGTCCGCGTGAAATTCACTGCCTATGTATGTTATTCACTGCTAACGTAGCTTTTTAACGGTGAAAGAATTTCTGAAATCGACCCAGTAGTTTTTGAGTTATTACAATACATACAAAAATACAAATCTTTCCTCTTTATAATATTAGTATAGATATTAAGTTAAGTAAAATATGAAGTTTCTTGTTTAATTATAATTAATTCTTTCTCCTATATTTGCAATTAACTGTTATAAACCTATAACATTTTCCGTTAAGTTTATTATTTTATAGAGTCTTTAATGTCGGAAATAAATCTATATCTATCTATATCTATATCTATATCTATATCTATATCTATATCTATATCTATATCTATATCTATATCTATATCTATATCTATATCTATATCTATATCTATATCTATATCTATATCTATATCTATACTATTATAATAAAGTGTAAACACACACTTCTTTGTTGCCTAAGATGTCAGCAATTACAGCATATTTTTGAATAATTCTTTTTTTAATAAAAAGCCCTACACTTACGTCATGCTTTAGGCTACATATTTTCACGCCATTAAACTTAGGGGGTAAATATTTTGAATAAAAACCCTAATGTGGGAAAGAGACCATAAGTTGCTGCCAACATCAAGAGAGAAAGACTGCTAAGGTTTGTCATGTCATGTCATTTTGACATTTGCTATTGATAATTTGACAAATGTAAACAATAAAATAATAATTTCACGCGGATGAATCCGCACGCGAACAGCTACTGCTTAGATAAAATGTAATCGGTAATTTGAGTTACACTTCCTATTACTCATAGAGAAACGCAAAATATTCAACGTTTTAACTATGTTTAAGTTTGTTATAGTTAAATCTACATATACATATATACTTATATACTATACTATTATAATAAAGGGTAAACACACACTTCTTTGTTGCTTAAGATGTCAGCAATTACAGCATATTTTTGAATAATTCCTTTTTTAATAAAAAGCCCTACACTTACGTCATGCTTTAGGCTACATATTTTCACGCCATTAAACTTAGGGGGTAAATATTTTGGATAAAACCCTAATGTGGGAAAGAGACCATAAGTTGCTGCCAACATCAAGAAAGCAAGATTGCCATGGATTGTCATCATGTTGTGTCATTTTGACATTTGCAATTGATAAATTGACAAATGTAAACGATTAAATGAAGTTTTTATAATTACCTGCGGATGAAGCCGCACGGGAACAGCTAGTATTATATAACACAAATGTATAACAAACACAACTGTAGGTTTGATATGATTTTTAACTAATTTATTACCGCAAATGTCTTTATGTATTATATTTCCGCGGTCAATTAAACAGAGTAAAATAGTTATTTACAATTAGTCATACCATTGTATTGGGTTATTCCCGTATGATTATATAATTACTAGCTTTCGCCCGCGATTCCGTCTACGTGATATTAGAAAAAGACAAAAGTGAGTAGCCTACGTCTTCTTCCAGACTAACCTCTACATCTATACCAAATTTAATTGAATCGGTTCAGCCCTTTAGGCTATAAACGCTAACAAACATCCATCTAAACATTCGCATTTATAATATTAATATGATTCATATTCATCTACTATATTATCTTACTAATATTATAAATGCGAAATTTTATATGGATATATGTCTGTTACAGTTTGCCGCCTAAACTGCGGAACTGATATCGATGAAATTTAGCATAGATGTAGAGCATAATCTGAACACATAGGCTACTTGCTTTTGTTTTATTTAATTCCCGGACGGAGTCGCGGGCGAAAGCTAGTATGCTGTATATTAGTATGTGACGTCATCTGTACACATTAAGAGATAACTATGGACTACGAGTTCTGGCCCAGTATGTAAAACACACAGCATATGTTTTGTAATTTTTTTTTTTTATTACAAAATGGGGCAAACGAGCGGCGAGAACACCAAGGTGGTCAACGACGCAGGCTTGCACTTGCTTTGGCAGTCCGATCCTTTTTAAGCATTTTTTTAATGTTATAATCAACACAAATGATTATGTAATACTTGAAAGCGTGTAGAATCTTATTTAAGATTCATAAGGTAATATTTAAATTATTTAAATGTATTTGTTTATGAGATAATGTCTTCTATCCATGTAGTGATAAGAAATTTTACAAATATCAAAAGGTAAAAAGAACTTTATCACAATAACATTAAAGCTGAAATTGAAATAAAAAAATTAATTAATCTGACTGTTGTTTAAATAAACTATTAATTGTTAATTAAATGACTAACGTAAAGATGGCGTAAAAATTGTTATTTCGAATAAGAATAAAAGGGAGTGTGCTCACCTTTGACTAAACTATCGCACAACTGTTTGATTGTCGATTGTCATTTGTTTCGCAGCCAATTCAACTGTTTAGTTGCACAACTAAAAATCGAGTGAGCACCTCATTATAAGCTCATAGAAATCAAAGCCAGACTAAACAGTTGTGCGATAGTTTAGTCAAAGGTGTGCGCACGCTCTATATGTGCAGCAGTCGATATGTACAGCAAAATAGAAACTAGACAAATGCTAAAATGGCGAATGCTGACGTGATTAGAATAAAGACTAGAATGCTAATTATTCCAGCGTCGTGAAAAATAAGGCAAGCGAAGCCAAGTCATTGGTAAAAACCTTAAATAAAAGGAAAATATACGGAATACTTAACTCAATAATCATGACCTGATAGATTTCGAAATAACAACTACCTTTAGTAACAAACAAACATCATCTATGATGAAGAAAAGTCCCAAATAGTCAGGAATTGTATTCAAGAAAAGAGCTTGTAACTCCCTTATGCTAGGTTGCTGAAGTTTCCATTCATTTTATCATTACCTAGTGATTCATTAGTGTTATTGTCCTAAGTTTGAATGTACAAGTTGCATAGTTCGGAAACGCATTTCATGTAATTATCGAAACAAAGACACTAAGGAATGGTTAAATGTAGCTCGGAAACCGGCCATTATTGCATCGCATTTAAGGTTCCTCTAGAGTTGCAGATATCCATTGACTTCGAATCACATCAGACGATCCGCTGCTCGTTTGCTCCTATAAATAATTAAAAGCAAATAATATTTCAAACTTCAAAATGAAAATGCTGTTAGATGTCACTTTTGCATTCGTAGCACTTAATAAATACTAAAATTTATTAAAGCTTGAAACTTTAATTAGCATAGATACGCGTTTATGTTTTTAGTACACTTTCTAGGCAGCAAAAGGAAGTGTTTAAATGCTTTCTATTTGAAAAACTTGATATGAGAGTAAAGAAAATGTCCGCTACTTTTAATTAATGATTTAAACTTAACATTGCTTGAGATCTCTTTGCATCCTTTCCTCATTATTTAAAAAGAAATGAACGTCGACCTTCACGTCATCATTCGTCATTTAAGTCTCTACTTCTTCCGCTCTCTACCTCCTTCTTTGGGGAAGTCGTTCAAAAAAATAATAAGAAAGGCCCGTGAATATTTAAAAACTACGATTCTCATTAACCAATTTAAATGGCCTTAAGTATTTCAATTCTTAGAATTCATAACATCTAATATAAATACATTTTTATGTCGCATAATTTATTTAATTATCTCAAAGGTTGGAGTTGTATTTAAATGCTGAATCTCGAAGCACGTTTCTTCTCAGAACATTGGAATAACTCCATATGAGTCATTGCGAAAATATTTAAGGCTATACTTTGCTATGTATGCCATATTAAGGCTTTAATTGAGGATAAAATACAATTTTTCTACATAAAGAGTATTTGAAAATTAATTGAATGTTGCTAATCTTACTTCTTACTAATCTATACTAATATTATAAAGAGTATTTTTGTATGTATTGAAATAACTCAAAAACTACTGGGTCGATTTTAAAAAATCTTTCACCATTAGAAAGGTAATTTATCTGTGAGTAACATAGGCTATATTTTTTATTATTATATTGGCGAAGTCACGAGCAACAGCTAGTATTATATAGAATTCGTTGCCTAAACGGCTGAGCGGAACGGATACATAGGCAAATTTTGTTTTAATTCCACGCTGACGGAGTCGTTGGCGAAAGCTAGTTAATTAAATAAATATTAAAATAGTAGAACGAGAGGGCGATATAACGGCGCCGATTTAAAAAAAAACCCGTTCGTATTATGCTCTAGATTGGTACTAAAATATAGGTAAAGAGTCAAATGGTAGGATTTTGAATCTACGATCACATGTGATTTCTGTACTCTTAATTCTAGGCTATTGGAATTTGAAAGCTTAACTTTTATGGCAAATCTCGTCACGGATCCAGTAAAAGATGCAGGAATGGGATGCATTTGTTTTTTTTTTCGAAATTCAAAATCCTGAATCCTTAAAAACTGGCAGTTTAAAAGTCTCTATGGTCCTCTTTTAAAAAATAAATTGTGGACTCTTAAGACTATATCTGTTATTGTTAATTTTAACGACTGGGTTCCACGAGTTGAAAATAATTGGTTTGTTTCATCCGTTTTTTATAAGAAGTGATTTCATCGCATTGTCTCCAGTATTCTCGTCTGGATTATGTATTGTTGTATTTTAGTTAATTTGCATATAGATTAGTAATTTAAGATATGGATAAAATATGAGATTAAACTCCTATTCAATTTAATTTATGATAATGAGCATTATTTAAGATTTTTCATCAGAATTCGATGGAACTTTAACAAAATTAAAAAAAAAATCTGGTCTTTGTTATTTTGGATGACAATCTAAATGAGTATTTTCATCATAATCATCATACTAATACTAATATTATAAATGCGAAAGTTTAGATGGATGGATGGATGTTTGTTAGAGTTTGTAGCCTAAACGGCTGAACTGATCTCGATGAAATTTGGCATAGAAGTAGAGGATAGTCTGGAAGAACACATAGCCTACTTGCTTTTGTTTTTTAGTTTCACGCAGACGGAGTCGCAGGCGAAAGCTAGTAAATAATAAAACTAACTAACTATATTTATTATTGTTTATTACATAACGAAAATGTAGTCAAGCATAAGTAAAAGAATCCTTCATACACTAAAAATAAATTGTATAAGTAGACAACAATAAAAAATAAATCAAAAAATATTATAACTCTCGATCCTGCTGTAGAGTTTGACCTTCATCATGATGACGGCAAGCAGCCAGTCCGCCGGGAGCAGCACATATCGGATGTCGTGGTCGACGTGGTGGCCTTCCACTCGGAACGTCATCTGAAGACAAATGTACAATGTCCCCTTTCATATCCTGTTGTTAGTGCTTTTCTCCGACCTCTTCTTTGTTCTACATTGCTTACTTCGTTGTCCCCGCAATTGCCCCTTCTTCTACTCTATTTTGTGTTCTTTAAAGCTAACATAACATTGATTTTTCTGTCTCATTCTATACTACATTTGCAGTTTGCTATAATTCTATTCTCGATGTTCTACTCCTTTCATTGCTCTCTTTTATATTCACATAAAGGCGAGGAAATTTATGAACTCGGATAAAAAGAACTTACCTTTGGAACTCCTCGTGTCTCAGGTGGTTCAATCAGTTTATCTTGGACTCGGAAAAACGCTGAAGCAGTAGCTTGTGGTATGGGGTAAGATACTGTCGGTTGACTAAAGATGGCCTGCAAACATGATTACTATAATCTTCTTCATCAACCTGCCTTTGTTTCTACAGAGGGTCGGCACAGTATGTACTCTTTCATACATCTCTATCACCCTTTATATCTGAATTCACTTCCTTCTTCAGCAAATTTCTCTTTGACACAATCCATCCATAATTTCTTCGGTCTTCTACCTTTGTAGCCACCCACATTCAGTCTTAATACTTTCTTGTTTAGCGATAGTCTTCTTAAAAGTAGCAATCCCTCTTTGTAACGCTCTATAACCAGTCACATCAGGACTAACAACTTCAGAGAAACAACCACATTGAAAAAACAAATGACTTGCTTTTTACACTGAACATTTTTGTTTTTATTGACATCTAAATGTAACCTTTCATTGACTTACCTCAAAATAGAAATACTGCAAACATTCGTCTTTAGAGCTGCCTTTATATTTGAGTGAATATTTAAAAAGGTTTGTCAGTTTCCACGTCTTCTCAATAGCGTCGGCGATGAGGTCTCGGCTCGTGATTGCTAGAGGGGGCTCCAGTCGGGACAGGTTTACCTTTGCGGGTGCAGCGTACACGTCACGACTGTCTGTGAAAGACGAATGTCTTCTAAATTTATGGAAAGACATAATAATTATATTAGTACAGAATTATATATCTATACTATATTTTCACTTTCTATATCTATACTTCTATCTATATCTATACTAATATAATAAAGCGTAAACACTCACTTCTTTGTTGCCTAAGATGTCAACAATTACAGCAAATTTTTTAATAACTCTTTTTTTAATAAAAAGCCCTACACTTACGTCACGCTTTAAGCTATATATTTTCACGCCATAAAACT
This sequence comes from Papilio protenor, assembly GCA_029286645.1. Lineage (NCBI taxonomy): Eukaryota > Metazoa > Arthropoda > Insecta > Lepidoptera > Papilionidae > Papilio > Papilio protenor. Next base: position 1,293,940 of record JAGSMZ010000007.1, on the reverse strand, counting down.
TAGGGGTAAATATTTTGGATAAAAACCCTAATGTGGGAAAGAGACTATAAGTTGCTGCCAACATCAAGGAAGCAAGGTTGCTATGGTTTGACATCATGTCATGCCATTTTGACATTTGCAATTGATAATTTGAAAATTGTAAACAATTAAAATGAAACTTTTTTAAATTTTTTGCGGATGAAGTCGCATGGGAACAGCTAGTAAGTGTATAAAGTATATGTCTATGATATTATCTATCGATAATACTAACTAGCGAGTTGCTTCAAAGTCTGCCGGTCGCCCAGCATCTCTTTAGCTCTGTTAATCACCGATACAACAGTGTTAATAGCTCGCTCCTCATACGAATACACCTCGGGAATATTCATATTTCCTTCGTAGATCTCTTAAATATCTCTAAATAACACAGAATGCAGTTATACTGTAAGTATGGCATTTTTGAAAGTCATAATATGAAATCTCAAAATTGTTTTTTTTTCTATTGAATATTTGACAAATGTTTTTGTAAAAAGTTTTTATTATAGTGTGTCTAAATAAGATAGATTAGTTTGATAAATGATGTATATGAAGTATCGAATTCAATTTGTGTGAAGGCAAACCCGTACTTAATAGACAGGTATCGTAGTGACGAAACAAACACGTGTAGCGAACAACTATGAACTATCGATATTCGGTTTAAATAAAATTTATCGAACTTATTATTTTCTTATTAACTAATTTAGAGGACAATTCTAGTATTAATTATGGTGTAGAGAATTTAGCGATGACAATAATAATAGCGAAATCCAATTCTATTACGTACGGATGTAGTGTAATAAATATTTATTCACTCTCATTATTTGTAATGGTTCTGCAGGTCATTATTAATTTGACTAAACAGTGTTTTTTTTAATTCATAAGTTATAACTATGAATCTATCGATTCCAACTTCCATAAGAATAAAAATCGAAAATCGAAAAGATTCATGCTTGATTTTACACAACCCATCCCTACTAAATTGTCACATGAATTGACATGAATTGTCAAACTAATCTAAATTTTTAGACACACTATAGTTAGATATGAACAGAAAAGAGGGAATTTCAAATGAAATTATTAGTAGTTGGAAGTAGTTTTGATACCAATATTCGTAATTATTCTTGTGTTCAAGGACACAAAGCTTAATGTCAAGGTCACATTGAATTTAAACTAAAAAGCGTTAAAAATGAACCCTTATAAAAATTAAAGCACTGAATTTAATACCTTTCTTTCGACTTTCAGTATAAGGAAAATGTTTCATGTTACAAGTTAATTAAGTTAAAGTTAATGTTACGCAAAAATAAAACTCGTTGTAATCATGTTATTTCAAATGCGATAAGCACAATTATGTTTTACGGCTTCGTGACTGAAATTGGATTATGAAATATTTGGCAAAAAAATGTGGCTAGTAAGATTAGTATGAGTTTAAATTATGAACTACTAGTTTCCGCCCGCGACTTCGTCCTCGCGGAATTAAAAAAAAAACTTAGTAGTCTACGTGTTCTTCCAGACTATCCTCTACATCTGTGTCAATTTTAATCGAGATCCGTTCAGCCGTTTAGGATGCAAAATCTAACAAACATCCATCTAAACTTTCTTATTTATAATATTAACTAGTAAAACGGTCCTATCTCACTGTCAACTATCGCACAACTGTTGTGCGATTGTCGATTTTTTCGCAGCCAATTCAACTGTTTAGTTGTACAACTCAAAATCCAGTAGTTTGCGCACCTCCATATAAGCTCATAGGTAACAAAGCGAGACTAAATAGTTGTGCGATAGTTTAGTAAAAGGTGTGCTCGCGATTTTAATAAAACAGACAGGAATATGTTTTTGTACAGATGTGTGTACAGTCGAAACTCACGGCCGTCAATAGTCGTGTAAAGAAAGTGAAAATATCAGTATAGGTGAGAGGGAAAGTGTCTTTAGAGAGGATGCGATTAGAATAAAGTCTTGGTCAAAATAAAAGGATATTAGCTAAATTGATTTATAAAAATAAGGATGTAACTTGATGTAAAAATGACTAATGGCTGGTTTCCCCAGCAACGATAAATTGTTCGTTAATGTTGGTTGGTTAGTTAACTATGATACTTCATGAAATGCGTTTCCGATCGTAACTTGAGTTGAAATATAGGTTAATCTAACACTAAAATATCATGATTTAATGATAAAATAGATGGGAACTTCAGAAACCCGGCATAAGAAACTTATTTTTTGTTAAAGGTTTATATCCACGTAAGGAAACTAGCTACTGACCAATAACCACAATTCTATTATTAGCATATATTTAGTATGAACGGCATGAACCAACTCTGTAATAACTTAGTGCGTCATGCGCGAAAGTAAATAGTTTTTTTTTAAATTCCATGACTCACCGGACACACGGCTCGGTGGCTGTACTGCTTTAAAAATAACTGGCAGGCTACGGTATGTAGTTTTGAATAATCATGGAAATGAAGGCGCAGATATCACTTTGTTTGTTACTATGTGAAATTAACTTGGGCAAAAAAAAAAAACAAGACATGACTAGTAATTTAGTGTCTCTTATGTTCACCGGGTCAAATAATTCTCCAAGCCTTGTACATATTATAGCTTGTTCCCGCAACTTCGTCCGCGCGGATTTAATAAAATAACATCTGTCAGATTGTAAACGGCGCTTAGTATTCCGCTCTTAATATATAGCTAAAATCTATTAGTTTACTGCTGTTACCTTATTATGAATTTCTATTCACTTTCAAACGTGTCACGCGTGTATACTTATCTTGATGCCATCTCTATCATTCTATATAAGAATAACAGTGACAACAATATCGCATGTTACATTTGACAGCTCAATAACAATGCAAGATAGTGCATAGTGCATATAATTAATTAGTCATTCCCCACGGGGATATAACGAAGACAAGGTTAGCTGAGAGATCACGTAACCCTTTATGTTATTGTTTATAGCAGAAGATCCTAAACAAGGGCGGAACCAGCTTTGGCGCCAGGGGGTGTCACATAGTCGTGGTCAAGTCAAGAGCTTGACCAAATATGTAAATATATTTTGTATATTTACATTTATGTATATTTATATTTTGTATATTTATATTTACAAAATATATTTACATATTTTGTAAATATACAATGGGGAGGGGGGGGTCATAAGATTAGAATATCACCCAACTAAAAATATATATTTAATAAAAATATATATTTTTATTAATATTATTATATAATAAAATATATATATTTCAATATCTGCGGAATGTCCTGTTTGTTGAAAACGCAGTCGTAACAATCGCAGTTCATGCATGTTTAATCTTTTATTGCACTTTGTTTAACTAATGTCTCGCGCCGCTGCGTTTCCGCAATATTTATAATAATGTAAACAAAAGTTATTATGTTACTCTCATTTATTATATTATTTTTTAGAAGGTTGCAAAATATCGAAACAACCGCTGCTATAGACATTTGCATTTTCAGATAGATGACATTCCCCCTTCTTACGCATCTCATCCCATGCCGCTTTCCTTCCTTTTCTTCTATAAAAAGGGAAAGGAAGGGGAAGATGACTAAAAAGTTTAATACTTTTACTCTGTAATTTAAAAAGTATTTTAGAGCGGGCGCACACCTTTGACTAAAGTATCGCATAACTGTTGTGCGATTGTCGATTGTTTCGCTGCCAACTCAACTGTTTAGTTGCACAACTAAACATCGAGTAGTGTGCGCACCTCCATATAAGCTCACGGGAATCAAAGCTAAACTGTTGTGCGATAGTTTAGTCAAAGGTGTGCGCGCTCGGAACAATTTCAAATATCCATGTCGTCTTTTCGTGACCCGAAACTGACATAACTATAGAGAGTCAGCACTCACCTCCCCACAGCTGACCACATGTATGACTCACACGAGACTCACCTGAGACACAACGATGTTACTTATCTAGATGTGGCTTTAAAAAGTACAGTTACCAATAAAAAAAATATGCAATACTTCAAAATAAATCAGCTTTACGATACATACTAAGTATAAAAAAATCGAGCTTTATTATAATTTTAATAGAAAAATTTAGATTATAAAGTGATTAAGCCTTAACTTTCAAAGGTCAAAAACCCATTTAAACAAACTTCAAAATAAACAATTAAATTATGCATGTTTAATGATAAAAAGACACAAACTTGAACAAACCAATTAAAAACTGTTATTAAACCGGTCCAAGTTAAAGATAAACACTTCCAGTATCTTTATGTCCGTATCAGTCGTAATACCAAAGAGGGCGCGAGCGCACGCTTGTCAGTCGCTTGACAATATCGCGAGTAGAAAGACAATCGATACGACTGTGTGTACATCACTAGCACATACCGTAGGTGTAAGTGGAACTAAGATATACTGTCTAAATACCAGTGGTTCAAAAAAACATTTTTTCAACTGGATATTACCCTAGATTACCTTTAAAAGGAGTTGAATCCTTTATTTTATATTCTCTAAGGTCGTGTGTGTATCCTTGTTAACAGTGTGTAGTCTTATCCGTGTGTGATGGGTGCGTTGGATTGTGTTAACGTTAGCAGGATAACGCCGACGGAAAGTACAGAAGTGTTTGCGGTGAATGGATCGGAATCATCATTAGATAAAGCCGTGAGTTTGCTTCATCTATACTAATTTTAAAAAGAGGAAAGATTTGTATTTTTGGATTTTTGTATGTATTGAAATAACCCAAAAACTACTGGGCCGATTTCAAAAATTCTTTCACCATTAAAAAGCTACGTTTTCAGTGAGTAACATAGGCCATGCTTTTTTTTAATTTAACGCGGACGAAGTCGCGAGCAACAGCTAGTAATTACTATAGACGAGCTGTCGTCCGTAAATTTAGTTAGCGCAAATTTGGACCACCCGTTACGTCATTTTGACGGCAAGGAATTAAAAAAAAAATAAGCCTATATGCCCATGTCAGCTACCCAGTGAAAGTCCCGTCGAAATCGGCCCAGCCGTTTTCGATATTACCCGGAACAAACGCGGCTTGCAGACAGACAGACAGACAATTTTTTTTAATGCAATTCTCGTTATCAGCAACGCAAATACATCTTCCAGAAATCTGGAATTTTTCTTTTGATACAGACACTCCAATTTTATCATATGTGTAGATGGCGCTAATACGTAGCGACTAGACCAAAGAAATGGTCTTCCTTGTTACTTTTACCTGATAAACAGGACCTGTGTTTAAAAGTATAAACCGACAAGGCGGCGGCGGTTTAACGGCACCAAGCTGTGTTAACACAATTATGTAAAAATGTTTTCGTTGCAATATATTAAAAAAAAAAAAAAGGATATCTGGTCAGGTGAACAAAATCATAGTATGAAAGAAAGTCGCTTCCCGCTGTCTGTACGCATGCTTAGATCATTAAAACCTCCTAACAGATTTTGATGTAGTTTTTTTTTTTAAATAGAGTGAATCAAGAAGAAGGTTTATAATACGTTTATGAGATAGAGAAGTACTGGTAATGTGAGAGGTTGCTAATGTAATGTAAATAAATTCACGTCCGCATTAGACCCGTGCGAAGCCGGGGTGGGTCCCTAGTTCAATTTAATTTTGACGACGTTACCGCTACCCACAGATCTTTGTACTGCAGGTGTCATGGTATTTTATGTCATTCTCTATGTTTAAGTATGTTTTAAATATATTACCGAGCCAATATCCTAGTTCGACTATTGTCAAATGACAAGAGCCAATTGAACCATTGTGGCTCTTGCCATTCGATTTGTATTCTTTGGAGTTGCATAGTAACACTAGATGTTGCTCGCGATTTCATCTGCGTGAAATAATAAAATGGTAAAATAGCCTATGTTAATCACTGATAACGTAGCTTTTTAATCATACTTCATACTAATCATACTAATATTATAAATGCGAAAGTTTAGATGGATGGATGGATGTTTGTTAGAGTTTGTAGCCTAAACGGCTGAACCGATTTCGGTGAAATTTGGTATAGATGTAGAGGACATTCTGGAAGAACACATAGGGTACTTACTTTTGTTTTTTTTTATTCCACGCGGACGGAGTCGCGGGCGAAAGCTAGTATAAAATAATTACAAGTTAAAAAACAACTTTATCATAATCATCATGAACCACTTACATGCGATTTCACGCTGTATATTAGTACAGAAATGATAAACATATTAAGATACTATTTTCAACATTGACTCATCTTAAATGACAGGCGTATTGACGATTTCTACAGATAAAATAATTGTTAGAAAACCGAATTTTATTTACTATCGTAATATCGACTAGCGCCATCTGTTGGGCACTTTTTTAAAACTAAAAATGTAAATTAAATCAGACTTTCTTACTATTCCCTACATCTATACCAAAATTCATCGAGATCCGAATTGTTTACGCGTCAAACTCTAACAAACATCCATCCGTTTTAATTTTTGCATTTATAATATTAGTGATATTGGTATATTGTTATACAGAGCTTGTATGTTCTTCCCCTTAGTATTACACTAGCTTTCGCACGCGACTCTGTCCGCGTGGAATTAAAAAAAACAAAAGTGAGTAGCCTATGTGTTCTTCCAGACTATGCTCTACGTCTATGCCAAATTTCGTTGAGATCCGTTCAGCCGTTTAGGCTACAAACTCTAACAACATCCATCCATCCATCTAAACTTTCGCATTTATAATATTAGTTAGATTGCCTAGACTCACTCGTAAATTAGCTTTAACAGAACAGAGCGTACGAAACCCTGTCTAATACCACTTTCACATAGATCATGTACGAAACTAGATAGGTTACGAAATGAATCCATTCTATAAACATTTTTTATTATCAACATTTGATACTGTACGTGTGTTATTCCATTTTGTTGTATAATCATGTTCTCCAATTCTGTTATGACTCACATTTTTCCAATGTTTTGGAATTCGAGTTTCACCAAACAACCTTGAAAGAACAAGGAAAATGTTTAAATCGCTTTAAATTTAAGAATTCGACTCATAATGGTACCAAACTTACTTTTTACTAATATTATAAATGCGAAAGCTTAGATGGATGGATGTTTTTTAGAGTTTGTAGCCTAAATTGGTCCTATCTCTATGAAATTTAGCATAGACGTAGAGGTTAGTATGGAAGAACACATAGGCTACTTATGGCTACTTACGTATTTGAGTATTTGTTTTACTTTTGTCTAGCTTTTTTTTTTTTATAACATAATGTGGCAAACGAGCAACCGGCCACCTGAATCCGCCAAAATGGCGAAGCGACCGCTGCCCATAGACATCCGCAATTGCAGATGCGTTGCCTACCCTTATTCGACGGAGGAGGAGACGTACATAAAGAGGATAGTTCCCCTTCCTATGCATCTCCTCCATCGTCAAATCCACTTCCCCTTTCCCATCCTCTTCTTATAAGGAAAGGGTGGTAAGAGAAAGGGACATAAATTAAGCCTCCGGCACGACATTCATCAGACGAAACACGGAATTGATTCCATTTCACGCCTGTCTTCTGTGTGGTCGTGGTATTACACCGGGCGTGCCGGCCCATTCGTGCTAAGATGTTAAAGCGGGCACTACCACTGTTAAAATACTGTTAGCTACTTGATTAAATTGTTTTCCCTAATGGATTCCACGCGAGGAAAGTTATTTATCCATGAAATTTTCCTTGAAATATCTCTCTTTTCCTCCATAAGGGTTTTTTCTATTTATTTAGTTAGTTATTTATGTCAAAATGTCTATTCTGTTTTATCTAAAATATTATTAAATATGTTTTGCTTTCGATGTAAAGTGAATCATATTTTATCAGAAAAAAGAAGGGAAATCGATTGCGATTTATATTTTCGCTAAATCATTTATCTAAAAAAAAAACATACAGACGAATTGAGTACCTCCTTCTTTTGGGAAGTCGGTCAAAAATCGATTTAATAATACAATTACATGACATATATATCTCATCTTACTAATATTAAATACAATAGTTTGCATGGATAGATGTTTGTTAGGTGACTAAACAGCTGAACGTATCTTAATATTGACAAATTATTAGAATGGTCTAGACTGTTTACCGATCTTAAGTCGTAGGCTATAGTTAGTATTAAATCGAACTGTTCAGTTAAAAATGTACTGAGGGCTTTATCAAGACATATTTCTAAACAAAATAACAAATACGATGACAAAGTTACAACTAAAAATATACTCAAGTTAGGAACAAACTGCGCAAAAAATTGTCATCGTATGCGTATAAATATATTTAACTAGCTTTCGCCTGCGACTCCGTCCGCGTGAAATTCAAACCACTAGCGGCGGAGTTATGCCGTAACACACATAAAAAAAAAACAAACAGACGAATTGATTACCTCCATCTCTTGGGAAGTCGGTCAAAAAGTGAGTTGCCCAAGCATTCTTCTAGACTATACTCTACATCTATTCATCATCTATGCCAAATTATAGAGATCCGTTTAGCCGTTTAGGCTACAAACTCTAACCATCCATCCATCTAAACTTTCGCATTTATAATATTAGTAAGATTATTATGACTAAAGCAAAATAAGGGAATTTACAAATTAAATGAATAATTCGAAACAAAATGATCACTTCTTTTGGTTTGATAAAGTATAATGGTTTTCCTTAAACGAGTCAATAAGTATTCAATCTGTTATTGGGCTTAAAATAAACCGTTCATACAAACCATAAATGGTCAACGAAGTAACTTTGTTAAGCTACCTGTTTCTATGCAAGTTCATTCTCATGGATTTATAAAAAAAATATTTTATTATTTTCAATTGTAAATGTCAAATGCATAAGTGACAACGAAGGGCTTTGCCATTAGCGGATAATTACCAAGGTATTCTTTGCTGATATTAGCTTGTAGTTTTGTTTTATTTGTCCCTAAATAAAATAGCGTTAAAATATATAGCTTATGGCGTGTAAGTGTAGGGCTTTTTAAAAAAAACACAAATTTGCTGTGATTGCCGACATTTTACATAACAAAGAAGTGTGTACGTGATGTGTTTCCGCTTTATTATTTTAGTATAGATTATACAAGTTAATTTTCGGTAACCTAATACATACTAGCTTTCGCATGCGACTCCGTATGCGCGGATTTAAAAGTTTCTTCCAGACTATCCTCTACATCTATGCCAAATTTCATCTCGTTCAGTAGTTTAGACTACAAATATTCATCCATCTAAACTTTTGCATTTATAATATTAGTAAGATAAAAAAAATAGGTATCTACAACTATACTTCTATATCTATATCTATACTAATATAATAAAGCGTAAACACACGCTTCTTTGTTGCCTAAGATGTCAGCAATTACAGCATATTTTTGAATAATTCTTTATTTAATAAAAAGCCCTACAATTACGTCACGCTTTAGGCTATATATTTTCACGCCATTAAACTTAGGGGGTAAATATTTTGGATAAAAACCCTAATGTGGGAAAGAGACCATAAGTTGCTGCCAACATCAAGAAAGCAAGATTGCTAAGTTTTGTCACGTCATGTCATGTCATTTTGACATTTGCTATTGATAATTTGACAAATGTATACAATAAAATAAAATTTTCATAATTTCATGTGGATGAAGCCGCACGGGAACAGCTAGTTAATCTATAACTAGAATAAACAGTTGCACGTTTTTATGTGCGTTAATCGCATTCAAACTTTTGTACCAAAGATTGAAACGCTTCGAAGATTCGTATAACTGTACTGTCAGCGAACCGCATGAATCAATGGTAACGTGTTTGATATCTATATATATATCTATACTCTATACTGATATTATAAAGAGGAAAGATTTGTATTTGTGGATTTTTATATGTATTGAAATAACTCAAAAGCACATTTCGAAAATTCCAAAAATCCATTATTAAGATCAATGTTGTTTAATTCGGTTGTTAAAATTATTAAATGACTGTAACTGTAATTATTTAGTGTAGGTTTTTCATAAATCTTCTTTAGAAATAATTTAATTTTCATCGTCTCTGAAGTTTTTTAATCAATACTGCACCTTTTCAAACATCAGTATAAACAGACTTCGTCAAATCAACATTCTTCGATAAGAATGTGTTAACAAAAATGCTTTGACATGTTACCCGCGCACATGCTCGTTTAGAATGTCACTATTTAAGCAGTAGTCCAGTAAGGCAAGGTCAACTCTATCACTATTTACATACGAATACAAACACCATAGAATAAATAAAAGTTTAAGGTCAACGTTCCTTGCTAGACATTGACTTCAAACACCCAAAAATTTGAATATTGGGTAATTTTAAACCTATATACCTATTACAAAATATATTTTAGAACATTTAAAAAATCTTTTTGATATAAAATTTTAAATTGTAGTAATGTCTGTTTTCGTTTATTTTTGTTGACAGCGCCATCTAGCGTCGAATAGAATACCAAAGATATTAAACAGATGAAGTGTCAAGCGACAATGAACATCGCACGCCGCGTAACTCGTGCAATCAATTTAATTATAAAGCAGTAAATCTTTGTCCGTCATTATTATCAATAATTAATTAACAACAAAAGAGACTGTTAGCATACTATTTATAGAAATTAAGATGACTTGTTTGTATCAAATTGTTGTATTGGCTATTATTTAGTGAAATACATCTATGGAAAATTTTTGGTAAAGAATATATAACCTTAAAATGTGGGAAATATGATACTACAATTCAAATTCTATCCGATGAGATATTTTTTCATTAAAACAAATATTGACAAGTTGATTATATCGCAGATTTCAACTGTATTATAAACATTTTTCATTTTTATCTGTTACACAGAAAAGTGACATCAAGTTGCAAATGAAAACAAAGTTGGTAACAATGTTGACTCGTATTTGATAAACAGAACAAAATGAGATATTGTAACGTCTTCTTAGAATACGATAGCGATTTTCATGGAAATATTTTCAATTACAATTATATATTTTAATGAACGTTTTTAACGAATTGTCATAATTATAATGAAGTTGTTTTATACATATTTTTCTCCAAATGTGCAATGGCAGGATTAAAATATTTTAGTGATTTGGATGAATTTACTGCTTTTAGTATTTGAATCCGCTTTGACCCTAAATTAACCTTTCCGCAGCAACTAAATAACAATAAGTATTGAGCGTTGTTAAATCTTATACCATTTTAATGAAATTGTCTGTTAGCGTGTGATTTATTGTGGCTTAAAGTATGATCGTACGATACCGCAATAGTTACTGAACGTAAGATTATCCTGACGCCATCTTGAATTATTGCAAGCCAGTTGCAGGAATGCTTTATGCAAGACTAGCTTCGCCCGCGACTGCGTTAGCGTAGAATTAAAAAATAAGTACCCTATGTGTTCTTCCAGACTACCCTCTACATCTATGCCAAATTTCATAGAGATCCATTCAGCAATTTAGATCACAAACTCTTAACAAACATCCATCCATACATCTAAACTTTCGCATTTATAATATTAGTAAGAATAGTAAGATGGACGACGCACTAATTATAAAAATATATTTACACTTCTATACTAATATAATAAAGGGTAAAAACACACTACTTAGTTATGTAGGATTGTAGCAAAAACTCTTTTTTTTTAATAAATATCCCTACACTTATGACACGCTTTATGCTTTATATTTTCACGCTATTCCACTTAGGGAGTAAATAATTTGTAAAAAAAACCGTGAAGTGGTAAAGGGACAAAAAGTACAAGCTGACATCAAGGTAATAGTTATCCAAAGGCTTACGTTGTCAATTGTGCATTTGAATTTTAACATTTGCAACTGATGATTTCAGAAATGTAAACAATAAAAAGTGTTTATAATTTCATGCGGATTTCACGGGAACGGGACTTAAATATTGTTTATTTTATGGCAAGTGTTAAGTCGTCTAGCGTTTAAAATAGACAAGATATTGTGCTATATTTGGCGTTAGTAATAATTTGCAAAGTTTAGCATCTTTACTTCTACCTATATCAGTGTCGTATGAAATAAATCTACATTGATTGTCGTGACGTGCTATGACAAAGGATATAAGGAGATACCCTTTGCTCCCTGGCGATGGATAGCGGCGGCTGTAAGTCGATTTATTGCACTTGATCATTTCATATTTATTACTCTGTGGTGCGTTAAAATGTTAACTCACTTCGTCCTCGTGTGGTCGACAATAATTGCTTGATAATATATGCATGAAAGTAACCTTACTAATATTATAAATGCGAAAGTTTAGCTGGATAGATGGATGTTTGTTAGTGTTTGTAGACTAAACTGCTTAACGGATCTCGATGAAATTTGGCATAGACATAGAGGATAGTCTGTAAGAACACATAGGCTACTTACATTTGTTATTTTTTTAATTCCGCGCGGACGGAGTAGCGAGCGAAGGGTAGTATTGAAGAAATGGAAAGCGACCGCTGCCCATAAGATTGCAGATGCGTTGCCTACCCTTAATTACATAAACGGAATATACTCGTAAATATTTAGCAGAGGAAGTTAATTAAATATTGCAGTACGGAACTTTAGTTAATTTGACTAAACTTACAACTGTTGTGCGATTGTCGATTGTTTCGCAGCCAATTCAACTGTTTAGTTACACTATTAAAAATCGAGTAGTGTGCCACCTCCATATAAGCTCATAGGAATCAAAGCGAGAGTAAACAGTTGTGCTATAGTTTAGTCAAAGGTGTGCGCGTTCTAAAGATGGAATAAAATAAAGGATTTTAACGTGTATACACATCAATAAACTTCATATATACAATACATTATATACATATTGTTCATCACGTACACTGAGTACAACAGTCCTCATGCAAAGCTTATATCAAATTTATATATAAATGAATGTGAGCTCAATTTGTTTATACCAAAAATTCATTTTACATTGCATTTGACACATCATAAATGAATTGTTAATTGACGTAAAAGGTACAAAACATAAAGTTTTGGTTTGGTTTTTCCTTAACATTATTTTATAATTAGTTAGAAACACATAAAACGTTCATAGTTCGAAAAACGTTTAAACAGGATTGACGGATTTATATTAACATAAGCAATTATTATTATTATATATTGTTTTAATAATTTATCTGTTGGTGAAATGGTGCAAACGACAGCAATTCGTAATAGTTTGCAAACGTTTAGAATGATGGCTTCAATGCGTATTCAGGTATTTGATTTTTTGTATAATATTTACTTTTACTACTAAATTACAGTATTAATAGTATGTGTAAAGAAACAAAAAAGTGTCCTTTAATGTCATAATGGAAACAAAATTTACTAACCCAGAAAAACCAATTTATTTTTAAGCTTTCTATAGGCAGAAACCAACTCAGTTATTATTTACAAAATATTTAAGTAAAATCAATTGATTTAAAAAAAAATTAATGATGTCAGTCAACTACTTGTCATTTTTTATTATTAAGGAGTTGAGCAACATGTTGATAAGGCGGCTTCTCTTTGAAAATCTTAAATATCTTTTACTAGCTGTTGCTCGCGACTTCATCCGCATGAAATTGAAAAGTAATAAAAAACATAGCCTATGTTACTCGCAGATAAATTATCTTTCTAACGGTGAATGAATTTTTAAGATCGGCAAAATAGTTTTTGAGTTATTTCAATACATACAAAAATACAAATCTTTCCTCTTTATAATATTAGTCTAGAAGTCTAGATATAGATTTTTTATTGCAACCTGGTCCATTGGTCTACAATAAGGAAGGGAAAGGTAGCCGATGATAAGTTCTTTCTTTGAATGTAATTATAACGTTATTTGTACTGGTTATAATGACCCGGATTGTAACTAAGGGAAAAAGGAAACTTTTCCCAATGATTCATAGATCTCAATTCATAGGTAAGGTCTATTGGGTCATGTGGTAAGGTTACGCGTTAAAGGTAGTCAATTTATTGCAAATACCCAGGTGCTAACCGCAAAACTAAACTACATTGGAAAATTATAACAAACGTCTTTGGCAATTTCATCAATAGAGTTTGGTTCTACTCTATCTATACTTCTATTCTACTCTATCTATACTTCTATTCTACTCTATCTATACTTCTATTCTACTCTATCTATACTTCTATTCTACTCTATCTATACTTCTATTCTACTCTATCTATACTTCTATTCTACTCTATCTATACTTCTATTCTACTCTATCTATACTTCTATTCTACTCTATCTATACTTCTATTCTACTCTATCTATACTTCTATTCTACTCTATCTATACTTCTATTCTACTCTATCTATACTTCTATTCTACTCTATCTATACTTCTATTCTACTCTATCTATACTTCTATTCTACTCTATCTATACTTCTATTCTACTCTATCTATACTTCTATTCTACTCTATCTATACTTCTATTCTACTCTATCTATACTTCTATTCTACTCTATCTATACTTCTATTCTACTCTATCTATACTTCTATTCTACTCTATCTATACTTCTATTCTACTCTATCTATACTTCTATTCTACTCTATCTATACTTCTATTCTACTCTATCTATACTTCTATTCTACTCTATCTATACTTCTATTCTACTCTATCTATACTTCTATTCTACTCTATCTATACTTCTATTCTACTCTATCTATACTTCTATTCTACTCTATCTATACTTCTATTCTACTCTATCTATACTTCTATTCTACTCTATCTATACTTCTATTCTACTCTATCTATACTTCTATTCTACTCTATCTATACTTCTATTCTACTCTATCTATACTTCTATTCTACTCTATCTATACTTCTATTCTACTCTATCTATACTTCTATTCTACTCTATCTATACTTCTATTCTACTCTATCTATACTTCTATTCTACTCTATCTATACTTCTATTCTACTCTATCTATACTTCTATTCTACTCTATCTATACTTCTATTCTACTCTATCTATACTTCTATTCTACTCTATCTATACTTCTATTCTACTCTATCTATACTTCTATTCTACTCTATCTATACTTCTATTCTACTCTATCTATACTTCTATTCTACTCTATCTATACTTCTATTCTACTCTATCTATACTTCTATTCTACTCTATCTATACTTCTATTCTACTCTATCTATACTTCTATTCTACTCTATCTATACTTCTATTCTACTCTATCTATACTTCTATTCTACTCTATCTATACTTCTATTCTACTCTATCTATACTTCTATTCTACTCTATCTATACTTCTATTCTACTCTATCTATACTTCTATTCTACTCTATCTATACTTCTATTCTACTCTATCTATACTTCTATTCTACTCTATCTATACTTCTATTCTACTCTATCTATACTTCTATTCTACTCTATCTATACTTATATCTATACTATTATAATAAAGCGTAAACACACACTTCTTTGTGGCCTAAGATGTCAGCAATTACAGCATATTTTTAAATAATTCATTTTACATTGCATTTGACACATCATAAATGAATTGTTAATTGACGTAAAAGGTACAAAACATAAAGTTTTGGTTTGGTTTTTCCTTAACATAATTTTATAATTAGTTAGAATCACATAAAACGTTCATAGTTCGAAAAACGTTTAAACAGGATTGACGGATTTATATTAACAAAAGCAATTATTATTATTATATATAGTTTTAATAATTTTATAATTAGTTAGAAACACATAAAACGTTCATAGTTCGAAAAACGTTTAAACAGGATTGACGGATTTATATTAACATAAGCAATTATTATTATTATATATAGTTTTAATAATTTATGTGTTTGTGAAATGGTGCAAACGACAGCAATTCGTAATAGTTTGGAAACGTTTAGAAGGATGGCTTCAACGCGTATTCAGGTATTTGATTTTTGCATGATAACTATTTTCTTTTACTACTAAATTAAAGTATTAATAGTATGTGTAAATAAACAAAAAAGTGTTCTTTAATGTCATATTGGAAACAAAATTTACTAACCTTGAAAAAGCAACTTCATTTTAAGCTTTCTATAGGCAGAAACCAACTCAGTTATTATTTACAAAATATTTAATTAAAATCAATTAATTTTCCAAATTTTTAATGATGTCAGTCAACTACTTGTCATTTTTTATTATTAAGTTGGAGCACATGTTGATAAGCATTCTCTTTGGAATCTATGGATATCTATGGATCTATGGATATTTGGAAAATATCTTTTACTAGCTGTTGCTCGCGACTTCATCCGCATGAAATTGAAAAGTAATAAAAAACATAGCCTATGTTACTCGCAGATAAATATCTTTTACTAGCTGTTGCTCGCGACTTCATCCGCATGAAATTGAAAAGTAATAAAAAACATAGCCTATGTTACTCGCAGATAAATTATCTTTCTAACGGTGAAAGAATTTTTGAAATCGGCCCAGTAGTTTTTGAGTTATTTCAATACATACAAAAATACAAACTTTTATTGTACCATCGATAATGTAAAGTTTAATTATTTGAAATTTTATAAACTAGATATAAATGCTAATGCTTTAATATCACATTTTTCTTTATAACAGTCTATCAAGTGATAGCACTCAGCCAAAAATAATGCGCTCTTTTCGTAGAAATATAAAAAAAAATGACCCTTTTTTAATTTAGCTAAATCAGTTTAAATTGTCTACAAATCAGATTAGAATAACGTCATTAGGGTTTTCATATTTATTACATTCTGTTAATTAGCATGTTTAGAAATTGTTTAGACCTAGTTTACTCGATTAGGCTTAACATAACTTAGTCATTACCTTGCGGACAATCAGCAAGATTCTGCATAACTTGTGAAGCCTCTCCAGTAAACTGGTATACTAATCGATCTTGTTATTTATCTTTTAAAATCGGTTTAAACAATCGACGACTTACTAGCGCCTTGAACATATAGTTTAAGTCCCTTTATTTAATAACTAGCCTTTGCCCGCGACTCCGTCCGCGTGGAATTAAAATAAACAAAAATAAGTAGCCTATGTGTTCTTCCCGACTATCCTCTATATCCATGCCAAATTTCATCAAGATCCGTTTAGCAGTTTAGGCTACAAACTATAACAAACATCCATTCATCCATCTATTATGGGCTACTAGCTTTCGCCCGCGACTCCGTCCGCGTGGAATTAAAAAAAAACAAAAGTGAGTACCCTATGTGTTTTTCCCGACTATCCTCTATATCCATTCTAAATTTCATCAAGATCCGTTCAGCAGTTTAGGCTACAAACTATAACAAACATCCATCCATCCATCTAAACTTTCGCATTTATAATATTAGTAAGACTATGAACGTCGCCAACTTATGATCTAGGTCTGGGGGGGAGTCTTTAACAAAGTTTTTCATATCTATTTATCATTCTTCGATACTATAGGAGGGGAGGGGGGCACCCTTAACGATGCAAATAAATACGACGTTATTTTAATTGTTGTGGAATGTCAATTATGCTTTACTTCTGTATTTTTCTTTAACAATAACCTCTATTACCAGTAAAATATATCGATTACTGGTTTGGTTGATAAGCTTGAGGTAATTTTACATGTAACAAAACATCTTTGCCTTTTTTTAGAATTGAAATATATATATTGTATTGTTGATCTGGAAGAAATCACGTGATGTGTCAACCATCAAACGTTCCTATTATAAATGGGGTATCCTCAAGTCGGTTGACCGACTTTGTCGTGAGCATTCGAAGAATTTGTACTACATTTCTTGGTAAATAGTATAACCCATTTCGCGTAGTACAAGTGTACTTACAAATCTGAATCATTTAACGTCATAATTGTTCATAGTTAGTAGTAAATTGTAGTAGTGAGTAATAACGTCATTATTTAACGCGTAGTATTCCATAGTGTATCAATCTATTACGCATTTAATAACAAGGCTATTGAGAGATTCGATTTTGTTTTATTTACTACTAGCTGTTGTCAGCGACTTCTTCCACGCAATATTAATATAAAAAAGTAGCCTATAATATGCCCGTCTATGACAGCTACCCTCCAGTGAAAGTCCTGTCGATATCGGCCCAGACGTTTCGGAAATTACCCGGAACAAACGTGGCTTGCGGACAGACAGACTGGCAGACATGCAAAAAAAATTAAAAGCGACTTTCGTTACCAGCAACGTAAATACATCACCTTTCCGAAATCTGGATTTTTTTTGATACTACAAACAGACACTACAATTTTATTATATGTTTGGAATAGATAGATTTAGATTTTTAATTCTCATCTATGACGTAATTAATAATCTATGATAAATATTCTATGATGTGATACCTACTCTATGACACGCCGGGGAAGAAAACGAATCGAATGTCACCTCATTTTTCAAAATCGGTTCAGTTTTAAAGATGTGTCATATCTGTTTTTTTTTAAATCGTACCTGAATCAGATTTCGATTTTCAATATCAGATATCAAAAACTATATACTATAATATATAGATATTTTTGGCTCGCGTAACCATTTTAGAGTCATAAATCATAACACGGTTGAAATGAATCATTAAAGTTCCACTAATATATTTATTTATTATAATGAACACTAATATAATTTTGTCCGTTATTATTTTAAATTGGAACTATTAATTAGAAAGTCTAATAAATTCGAACAAATTACAAGGTCTTCAAAAATCGTATTTCTAAATTTTAAAAAGTGTAGAAAATAAGGCAAACTTTCTACCGCAATTACACATTTCGAAAAAATTTTACTAAAACGATGCGACGAGGTCGAGTTCAAGGTTAAATAAACAAAATTTGAAACATAACAATTTAAATGTATTTGAAACTAAGCTTTCTTCGTATAGCAATAGACTTTAAAATAGTCCATGACAAAAATACCGTGTTTAAATCTCCTAGTAAGATATCAGAAAACTATACTAATAATATACGATATTTTACAGTTATTTGAAACTAAACTTTATTCGTACAACAATAGTATTTAAAATAGTCTATGACAAAAATATCGTATATACATGATATCCTACATTTATTTGAAACTAAGCTTTAATCATATAGCAATAGACTTAAAAATAATCCATGACAAAAATACCGTGTTTAAATCTCCTAGTAAGATATCAGAAAACTATATTGATAATATACGATATTTTACAGTTATTTGAAACTAAACTTTATTCGTACAACAATAGTATTTAAAATAGTCTATGACAAAAATATCGTGTTTATACGATATTCTACATTTATTTGAAATTAAGCTTTATCTGTATAACAATTGAATTTAAAATAGTCCATAACAAAAATACCGTGTTTAAATCTGCTGGTAAGATGCCAGAAAACTAAAACACGATATTTTATAGTTATTTGAAACTAAGCTTTATTCGTAGAGCAATAGCATTTAAAATAGTCCATGACAAAAATATCGTGTTTATACGATATTCTACATTTATTTGAAACTAAGCTTTAATCGTATAGTAATAGACTTTAAAATAGTCCATGACAAAAATATCGTGTTTAAATCTTCTACTAAAATATATGATTTTTTGAATTGCGACGGATATACGGTACCCGTACCGCTCTAATGCAATATATGTCTGTCTCTTGCGATTTGACGCTGTCGTACAGACGATGCCGATGCGTGTCGTACCGCGTAGGTAGAAATATATAGTTATTGAAAATACATAGTTATCGAACAAGCCCGTATACGATTTTGAGATATTAATTCAATATATAGTTTTTGAAACTATATATGATTTGTATCGCCCACCTCTATTCAGTTTTGTTGTTTAAGCTTGATTTAACTTGACAGTCGCGTAAAAATAGGTTATAATATAATATTTCTATAATCTAAATCTAGTAATTTAACTAAATAAAGCAGCTAGTATGCATTTACTTCCTTTAAAACAACAGCTTTCTTCTCTAACGTAAATACGGTTTAAATAGACATAAATTAATAACCGTGTGAGGTCTTCTTATCTTATGTAATAAATCTATCTAATTGTTATTAATTTGTTTTAAGACAAATGGCTTCGAATCGTATGAGGAAGTGAGAAAGGGTAGTAATATTAATATTATTATATAATAGTTATTTAAATAAAAATTAACAATACTCTTATAGAAATAAACAGAGGGAAAACAAAACCTTAGGAAAATAAACATTGAAAAATCCTTCTAACATTTCTTGTAAGGAAAGTTAAAATTTAAATCGACTTACTTCTTATCTTACTAATATTATAAATGCGAAAGTTTAGATGGATGGATGTTTGTTAGAGTTTGTAGTATACGACTGAACGGATTTCGATGAAAGTTAGCATAGACGTAGAGCGTAGTCTGGAAAAACATATAGGCTACTCACTTTTGTTTTGTTAAATTACATACGGACAGAGTCGCTGGCGAAAGCTAGTATTTAATAATGTTTTCACATCCAATAGTGACCATTTCCAACTTCTCAATCATTATTTAACTTCGAAATAAGATTTACTAGATAAACGAAGACGTAGGGTGACAATGATTGAATTTGAATTAAATATTTTAACTAAAGAAAAAAATCTAATGTCGTATCATGTATTATGAATAAGACAATAAAAATCTTTGAGTTGAACAACGGAAAGTATTTATGGAATACATTTCCATTGCTCAAATTCCCGTACAAAATTATTATTGCCATCCATCTCAATTTTAACTTGAAAAACAGAGATAGCAACATATTTTATATGAATGTTTCAGTAGAAATAAATCAAGGGCGATTGTCTCTGTTTTCTGGTAAGAATTAGGTAATACTAGTGTCAAGGGTCAACGGTCCTTGAAGATTTAGGCGGCGAAGAAAAGGTCACAGTGAAGGGCAAGAGGCAAGGTCAACCTGACCTTGACGCTGAACCTCGATCGATTGAATTAACGAGCGAACTTTCTACCATAATAAAGTTAGTCAATTGTTTGAAAGCTTTATTACAGCATAAAATGTTATAAATGTAGGAAATAATAAAATAACTGGACGATATCTTACTAATATTATAAATGCGAAAGTTTAGATGGATGAATGTTTGTTAGAGTTTGTAGCCTAAACTGCTGAATGGATCTCTATGAAATTTGGCATAGATGCAGAGGATTGTCTGGAAGAACACATAGGCTACTTTTTCATTTTTTTATTCTACGCGGATGCAGTCGCGGGCGACAGCTAGTAATATAATAAAACAATTATCTTAACGTTTTTTTTTGACCGACTTCCCAAAAGAAGGAGGTACTCAATTCGTCCATATGTTTTTTTTTATTTTTTTTTTTATTTTTTTTTTTATGTGTGTTACGGCATAACTCCGCCCCTGGTAGACCGATTTTGAAAATTCTTTTTTTATCCGAGAGGTAGTGCTTGCAGGTGGGTCCCATTTTTTTGTTTGATTTTTGGAGTCAAAGACTACGGCGTAGTTAAATAGTTTAGCTCAAAAATTGCGTGACGAAATTTGGTGTCTTTTTGCTTTCTATGCTTACGTAGCCTAAACTATAAGACTTACACAAAAATTATGTATGGAAGAATTGTAGCCCTTTAAATTTGCTAAATAAAAGTCAGCGATAGCATATATCTATCTCTTAAGGTTGTCGCACAATAACCACTTTTTTCATTAAAATTTCGATCAAAATCTATACCCCACTTTCAACGCTATTACTCGTGTTCGGTATGAATCCTTATCAAAATAAATGTGTCCATCATCAAGAGAATTTAATGTAGATTATAAATACCCTTGGAACTGTGTAATTCCGATAAATAGTTTAGGAGATATCATAAATAGCAAATTACGAGTCGCAGAAAAAAATACCAATTTGTAACAAAGTTTGCTTTCTTGGCTTACGTAGCCTAAACTATAAGACCTACATAAAAAATGATGTATGAAAGAATTGTAGGTCATTCAATTAGCTGAATTAAAGTCTGCGATAGCATATATCTATCTCTTAAGGTTGTCGCACAATAACCGTTTGTTTCGAGAAAACCGTCAAATAAGTGCAATCGACTTTATTTAAAACGCTTTTATTCTTATTTGGTATGAATCCTTATCCAAATAAATATGTTTTCACGATAGAGTATTATATGTAGATCGTAATTGCCTTTTACAGTATGTAATTCTGTGGAAGATTCTAGAAGTTATCAAAATATTAAAATTCACGGGCAACAACGGCGCGCGGCCGCACCGAATTATGAGTGAATGATCGCAACGATGTATTAGTTGTTTACTTAATTTCTTAGATAATCGATTTAGATAACTCATTATTTGTTTGAAAGCTAGTGATTATCATACTGCGATGTCTAGATTCACTAAAAATCGAGAAATAAATAAACTTTTTAATAAAAAACAAAACCGACTTCCAAACAAAATACACTAAAAACAAAATCTTCTCAAAAAAACAGTACACTAAAAAGTAACGAAATAATTTCTTGAAAATAGTAAACCTCCCTTATTGTAGCTGTTATGTCTATATTGTACAATTATTATTACTTTGAAGTCGGTGTCAGTCATTACTAAAAACGTTACTATACTTTCAATTGTCAATTGTTATGGTAAAAATGTAGAAAACCTTACGTAGAAATATCACTGCATATACCTCGGCTGACACCGACATCAAAGTAATAATAATTGTACAATATAGACATAACAGCTACAATAAGGGAGGTTTACTATTTGCAAGAAATTATTTCGTTACTTTTTAGTGTACTGTTTTTTTGAGAAGATTTTGTTTTTAGTGTATTTTGTTTTTGTACTCTTAGACATGTATGACGTTAAAGCACATAGTTGAAGTCTCAATAGATTCCTATCGATTGTTCTTATCTGTTTTAGAACTTAGCAATCTTTTCTTTCACAGAGACGTGGCGACATCGAGTCGCAATTGCTGCACAGCCAAGGAAGTGGCAAGCGGCATAGCATCTGGTGGACTCTAGGGATAGACCTGCCTTTGTTACTACTAGGTAAGTTTTTTTTTTATAAGAGAGGGGGGCAAACGAGCGGCGAGAACACCGAGGTGGTCAACGACGCCCATGGACATCCGCAACACCAGAGAAACTACAGATGCGTTGCCGGCCTTTGAGGAAATTGTAGGATCGCTTCTTGAAGGACCTTAAGTCGTATTGGTTTGAAAAAACATGACGGACGCCCTTAGTCCAGAAGAGAAGGATATTGAACGGAGTAATCTCGCCGCTTCAGCATTCATGGATTATTCCCAACCGTCACCCCGCTTTGTCCCCACGTGAGAATAAAAAGTTTCATCCGTCCCACCTTTTAGTCTCACTATCACCAATAAGGTGACAGATGGAACCGTTATGAAATAAAATAAGTTCCAACCGTCCTCTCGTCGCAAAGGTTGGGACTGATGAAACTTTTTATTCTCATCTGTCTCCACGTGGGGACAGAGCGGGGTGACGGTTGGGAATAATCCGCATTGATATCTAGGTACGCATTACAGATAAAATATACTATACTAGTACGTGGTACACATGCTTCCTTTAGTGTCGTACAAACAAAAAATCTCGAGATATTTTTTCAAACGTGTGGTCACACGCTCGCATATAACAATCTAAAACTTTTTAATAAAAAAAAAAGTTTCTAAAATTACAAAGTAAATTGACTACCAAAAATGGAAGCAAAGCCATTGATGTGATGAAGGTTTAATCTGCTTTATAATAGGATGGCTGTTATTACTTAAACTTTTATATTAAAGGTAATTTAAACCTTATTATTTTTGACTATAAAGTCTATATTTCTAACGCTCAGTATGCAAAATATGTAAAGTGAATCAAGTAGATTATAATGGTTGAATGGTCAAGTCATCGCAAGCTGATGGAATTTTGTTAAGCATAGGAACACAAGCGCCACTAAATATAATATAATAACATTATATAGGCTTTTTATAATAATTAATATATTAATGTCTAACAAACAAAAAATTGGTTAAAAGAAAAAAAGTTACTAAAAACAGTCGAACGTCTTTGATTGTCACCTTTCATTTTTTAAAATACGACAAAAAAGTGGTCACACGTGTTCGACCCCATGCGGTCACATGTGGCAGAATGCACGCAATCGCTGCTGCGCTTTAATACAGAAAAAAAATTAAAAAAGCAACATGTCAACGACTGCCGCGGTATATATGTCAAAGAATAAAATATAATACATTGCAATATTTATTATTAATAACTATTATACATTTTACACATGAAAATAATTGTATTTAACGCAAATATACAACAGACCTTTAAAAAATATTAGTGTTAATTTAATGCGATGATAACCTAAAATTCTTGTTATTTTTTTTAATTTTCCTAATTAAATCGATAATAGGTACTTAGTATGCATTGAGATAATTAAAAAAACATTGTGCTACATCGTGGATTACAATTATTTACGTAGGAGTTTTCAATATGAATGTTTAATTAAGCATTCATTGCATAAGAAAAGTCTTTCCAAAACACCGCCTTGTTTGTAACAAACGGTCCGCATTTAATCATAATCCATGATCAATATCTAATACGGCCATCGATTGTTACCGAACGTTCGTGAATTCCGTCTTTATTTATCTTGTCAAATAGTGAGATTAATTAACTGAAATTAAATAATGCAGAGAAATAGTGCAAATTGGCATAGCCCTTGAAATCTTATAAATTAGACAAATCTTGTATTTATTTTTTTTTAAGTTATAAATCAGGTGTTACCGGCCTCCATGTTAATTTTTAATAATTAACTCAGTTTATAATTTTTTTTTTTTTTTTTTTTTTTTTTTTTTTTTTTTTTTTTTTTTTTTTTTTTTTTTTTTTTTTTTTTTTTTTTTTTTTTATAATTTGCTTAGTAAGTTTATAAACCAATGAAGTTCACAATCTTACGGTGGCATATATAATCTGTAGCATGAATCACATCTTGGAAATTAATGAAGATATTAAGATACACATCTAAGTTACCTTTGAATAGTCTAAGTTAGATTTATGTTGTTATCGGAGTTTATTAATCTATATTCATGTTCCGTGATCTTTCATATAAATGTTCTACAAAAGATTATTCTTATTCTTGATTTTATTTCACAGCATTAGTTTGAACTTTTTTTTAAAAATAGTGTTATTTTAAATAATTGAAATAGCGTCTGAATTCCGAAAATATTTTCATTACACGAATTAACAATAATAAATACGACTTTAAATTGTATTTCGTATTTGTTATCAATTAAATATTTCAAACTATCCTGATAGTAAAGTTAAAACAATTGACAAAAATTCATTAATGATTCGGTACGGCTAGCGCCATCTAGTGTCGAGTAGTAGAAATGACAAAAATAAAGTGATTAAATGATTTCTTGATGAACACATAAATAGGTATAATTGATTTCCGAAAAAATTAAAACTTTTTCAGTTTAATACAATATTTTTTTTAAATTTGATAATTTTTATGCTTAAAACTTTACGTAAAAACTCAATTACAGTTATTTTTTTAATAAACATTTTTGAATAAGGACCGAATGTGATTAAAGATTTGATTACAATTAAATATTTCAAACTATCCTGATAGTAAAGTTAAAACAATTGACAAAAATTCATTAATGAGTAGGTACGGCTAGCGCCATCTAGTGTCGAGTAGTAGAAATGACAAAAATAAAGTGATTAAAGATTTGATTACAATAAATAATAAAATTACAAGGAAAAGTATGGTTAATTTATTTGTCCAATGGTCACACATTGGCCCAACGTGGCCAAGCATTGGACTACAACTGCGTAGTGTACAAAGATCATTATTCAATTGTTAAAACGACAAACCATTAAAAATTAAACTGTTGTGTTGGGACACATTGATAATATTCTAAACAGAGTAAAAATATCATATATTTTTATTATACTAATATTATAAATGTGATAGTTTAGATGGATGGGATGGATGTTTGTTAGAGTTTGTAGCCTAGACGGCTGAACGGATTTCGATGAAATTTGGTATAGATGTAGAGGATAGTCTGGAAGAACACAGGCTACTCACTTTCGTTTTTTTTTTAATTCCACGCGGACGGAGTCGCGGGCGAAAGCTAGTTAATTGCAACTATAATTTTTTTTT
The DNA here is from genome assembly GCA_029286645.1 of Papilio protenor. Classification (NCBI taxonomy): domain Eukaryota; kingdom Metazoa; phylum Arthropoda; class Insecta; order Lepidoptera; family Papilionidae; genus Papilio; species Papilio protenor. The sequence continues at coordinate 1,267,973 of JAGSMZ010000007.1, read as the reverse complement.
TAATTCCACGCGGACGGAGTCGCGGGCGAAAGCTAGTTAATTGCAACTATAATTTTTCCAAAGTATAATTAAAGTTAAAAAAAATACAGCACTATATTATACTGACATAAATATTAACATCTGAAATCTGTAGTTTATTTATCTAAACGTGATATGGAAACCTTACGTGTCATACTTAACGCTTATCGATCTGAATTCCATTGTTGTAACCGTGACTTTGTAAGTTACGTTCGACTTATTAACTTTTCAATTTATGCTTGCACGGAATCTTGTAGACCTTGGAGAAACCTTTCCATGTAACTTCCAAGCTTATATTATTGTTATTAAGTAAGGGAGGGCAGCTGCCCCCTTCCCCAAAACCTACGGAGAACGTCAGCTGGCGACCAGTAGGGTCGCGTGTAAATATTTTGCAAAAGAAAATACACATATCTTTGTACAATAGCCATGAGTATTTCCGAGTTTGCCTGTGTGTAGTATACACGCTTTCGCCCGTGACTCCGTCACCGTGAAATTAAAAAATAATAAAAGATATAGCCTATGTTACTCACAGATAAATTACCTTTCTAATGGTGAAAGAATTTTTTAAATCGGCCAAGTAGTTTTAGAGTTATATCAATACATACAAAAATACAAATATTTCCTCTTTATAATATTAGTATAGACTAGCTGTTGCTCGCGACTCTGTCCGCGTGGAATTAAAAAAAAAGAAAAGCAGTAGTCAATATGTTCTTCCAGACTCTCCTCTACATCTAAGCCAAATTTCATCGAGATCCGTTCAACAGTTTAGGCTTCAAACTCTAACATACCTTTATCCATCTCAACTTTCACATTTATATTATTCGTAAGATTAAAGCGCGATTAAGTTTTAAAATTTCTTTTCTAAAGCATACTAAGAAATCTCATTATTCAATACCTGTGGCTATCTTACCATAGAATATAGAAATACATCCACGAAAACATAGATTTTAGCTACAGTAATCCGAGCAGTTGCAGTTGATTGGTACAAAAGGGTTACGCAATATTCTAGTTGTGTTCACGTGGTTACTAACGTGGAACCGTCCACGCCGGATGACAGGAGAGCTGAGCTGTTACGTCACAGCTAAAGCCGTGTACATCCCGATATGAAGGGATTAGTTTGTGAAACGAATAGACAATTCAAAGAAGCAGTAAGAATATTAGCAACGAAAATATACGATCATTGAGAACAGAGAGAGAACAAAAACATACCGACGAATTGAGAACCTTTTGGAAGTCGGTTAAAAATGGCGCAATTTGCGAGCTAGGCACAACATTCTATAAGGATAGTAATAAATGGGAATTTATAGGGAAGGATAAACTGTTTGAGGATGGTATGTGGAAAGCCAATAATGGACAGATAAAGGCTGTTGATGTAGTATACCAAAGAAAAATCCTAAAGGCATTGGACAACGCTGAAATAGGAAAAAATCATACTTTACTACTAATTTTATAAACGCGAAAGTTTAGATGAATATATGGATGGATGGATGGTTGGATGGTTGTTTGTTAGAGTTTGTAGCCTAAACGGCTGAACCGGTTTCGATGAAATTTCGTATATATGTAGAGAATAGTCTGGAAGAACACATAGGCTACTTACATTTTTTTTAATCCACGCGGACGGAGTTGCGGGCGATAGCTAGTTAAATCATAAAAGCTAATGTAATACCCTACTGTTCTATATTAGATCAGTCTAATAAGACAGAAAGAGCAAGAATTAAGAATGCGGGTTCTATATTCGTATCTTTATTACACTTATATTAATTTTCAAAGCAAGTTAGTGTAAACTACTCCTAGGAACATCGATTATCGTAGTAATTGAACAGATCGGAGCATCCTCAGGATACTCTTGATCAACTTTTCTCGAAGGAAGATTCGAGACGGTGAGGATTGTTTCAGTAAAAGAAGTAGACACATTAAATCACTTTAGTATTGCAATATATCAGTATTTCATTCTAGAAGACATTCTAATAGTGATCATCTAAGCAATACCTCTTAACATAGTTCAAGGTAAGACTTGACTATGAATATAAAAACCCTTGCCTCCGGGTGCTTGAATTCTTCTTTATTACATCACTATCTAATGTACGCAGACTCTTTACTCATCAATATAAGGAGGGTTTTCTGGATCGAGTTACAATGTTGCTCAACAAATAGCGTGATTTTCTGGACGGTGATTTTAACAATCAAGATTGAGTTGTTACCTTTAGGGAGTCTTCACACTGGAGAGAATATTTAATTTTAATAAATCTGAATAACGAAAGAAATAAGATATTTGCGTTAATCAAGTTAACCATGGTTTTGGTATGGCATCATGTATTAGTGCATTCTTCTAATCTTAATTTGTATGTACACTTTGTATTAATGTGGAAGATGCAAGCGAACGCCATGACTTCGTTAAATCCGTGATCGATTCTGCCTACCTCACTGAGGTACGGGCATTAGTCATTGTTTTATCATCCTTTTATATACTTAAATTTTGATATAAAAGATATAATAACGATGGATAAATGTAGTATTCTAATATTATTCCACCACAATCAATGTAAGTGGTCGCTTGCAAAATCGATCTTCCTCGCCACTTATGCAATTGTCTCGTAACTCCCCCTCCCGCACGCCCCGCGCACCCCTCCCCCGGTCTGACATTGACTTTGAACTTAACCAGATCGCGGATGTGCCGGTTTGGACGGCGATGGCGTTGGCGAAACAAATTGGCTAATGACCCGCCGAGCGTTGCCCAATACGGCGCGGAAATGTTCTTTTGTCCCGATCCCGAAGGAAGGGGGACTGGAGAAGACTGGAATGATATAAAGCTTATAACACAAGTCATTATATTTATAAATTTTCTGACTAGAGATTGGCCACGGTTCCATAATGATATGATGTGGTTATCTTGGTATTCGAAAATGCATACTATTGCAGGCACCCAAATCATATTTGGTAAAATAAACTGACATTGGTAACTTGTTCTAGTGTTTTGCTGCACGAGGAATAATGATTTGTATTAATTTTACAGTCTTTAGTACTAATGTATCCCAACTGACATCTGTTTATTTCTTTTCAGTAATAATTCTCCCAGCGCTGCAAGAGTTTGGTATATTCCCGCAACATAAGAGCGGTTTCTTCTGCAATGATCCCGCTCTCAGCTACACATTCACGGGCGACACTATATCTGCGGCTGTCATTATGACATCTATCATTGCGACTCCATTTATACTGGTAAGTTTGTACTTGTATACGTCATCGCCAACATACTCTTATCTCCACGTAGTATCAGCAAAGTTTGTACTGCTCTTATATCTCTATCAGTCGTTATATCTGATTTTACTTTCTTCTTACGGTTCTTCGGTCTTCCTCTTTTTTTATCCATCTACATTCAAATCTTATTCATCAACTTGCCCTTGTCCACACGTAAGGTCAGCACAGTATGTACTGCTCTTCCATACTTCTCTATCAGCCGTCACATCTGGATTCACTCTCTTAAGCATATCCTCTTTCACATAATCCATCCATTACTTAGATCTTCCTCTACCTTTATAGCCATCCATATCCATCTATATTCAATCTTATTAATTTCTAGCAATATCTTAGTTCTTATTTATTCTCTTTTTATGACATCTTGGTACTTCTCTACTTCACTTTTCCAAATTGGCTCCTATTTATAATTTTAATACAAACTATTGAAATAATTTAACCAAACGTTAAAATATTCTTTTCTTTTCAGATGTGGTTGACTGAGTTAATATTGTTAGATACAGAGCAACCTATAGGTCAGAAGATGCAACATTCAGTCAAGCAGGCGCTCGTGCTGTACAGGAACTATGCTTACGGCCTGGTCTTCAATTTCGTAGTAGTCGAGGTTATGAAAGGTGTCACGGGGAATCCAAGACCAACCTTCTTCGATATCTGTGAGCCTGATACCGCAAAGACTTGCAATGGGTAAGTTAATACAAAATCCAATATAGTAGATTGTAACAAGGAAGTTTGAAGGCGATTTTGATAGTTTAGTTTAGAATAATGTAGTTACATTTAGTTAACACTACACTGACAAGGCGAATTCGTATAACGCCAATTCCGTACCTCCATATAACGCGGAAATTACCCCCTATAACGCGGATATTCCTAACAATATAAAAGAACCCCCTATATAGCGATTTATGCCTCTGGATTGTTGAAAAACCTGTTATTCGGGGGGATTTCTGTAACGCGGAACCATCAACCATAGGGGGGTTTACTGTTCTACGTATAGATAAAGCGTAAAGTATAACGGTATTGCTGAATTTATTCCGCCAACTTAACACAGTATATTAGCAGACTGTTGCCATTGTTTTTTTCTGACATAACATCTGTGCAAAATATTGCTATCCTTCTCTGTCTCTTTACAAAAATAGAGACAGCAGAATGTTTATGCTCAGAGGTTATAAACAACGAAAGCAAAATGTTTTCTTACACTCAAATCGTTTTAAATTTCTCGTTAAACAAACTTTATGTGAAGTGGAAACTTAACACGTATCGATTTCGATTCGAGTGTCATAACAATTAATCGATTCCAAACGATAATATTTTAACGCTTTCACCGAATTGTTTGAAACATACTCGATTTCATAATCGATTCGAATTCGGGTGTTTTTAAACATTTATTATAATGCGTAATTTAATGATGAATAATACTTGTTACTATAATAATTGTTGGTCAATGCTTATTGTCTGTGGTTTGGTTGTTTTAATTCCCAGTGGATTTCCACACATCACATTGCCTTTCCTGATAACTACTAAATTAAATTTTTATATCTCATGATTTTATTACTGCTTTCATAGATTTTGATTTTAAACTAAAACTTTGTAGATTCATCGTTGACTGGAATAAAAATTAAATTCAATATAGTATTATAATTTGAAATTACTTATTATGCGAAGATATGCAATAGCTAAACGAACAAAATTACATGAAACTTTTGTCGAATAAGAGCGCGCGCACAACTTTTGACTAAACTATCGCACAACTGTTTAATCTCGCTTTGATTCCTATAAGCTTATACGGAGGTCCGCACTTTACTCGATTTTTAGTTGTGCAACTAAACAGTTGAATTGGCTGCGAAACAATCGACAGTCGCACAACAGTTGTGCGACAGTTTATTTAAAGCTGTACACCCACTCTAAGATTTCAAAATCAACATTTCTTTTTATAAATCATACTTCATACTAATATTATAAATGCGAATGTTTAGATGGATGGATGGATAGTTGGATGTTTGTTAGCGTTTGTAGCCTAAACGGCTGAACGGATTTCGATGAAATTTAGTATAGATGTAGAGGATAGCCTGAAAGAACACATAGGCTACTCACTTTTGATTTTTTTTTAATATCACGCAGACAGAGCCGCGGGCGAAAGCTAGTAGTGCATAATTGAATAATACTTATTGATTATATGAATATTAACTAATTAATTGTTTTCAGATCAGAATACGTGAGCACATTCGAGTGTACATCGACCAGGTACTCCTCCTGGTATCTGATGGACTCCTACCACAGCTTCCCTTCGGGACACACCTCACTATCCGTTTACTGCGGACTGTTTATGGCGGTAAATATTAACACATATCCAATAATCTCACTTCTACCTTATTTGTCATTTTTAAAGCGGTGTGTCACTGCAAGGATTTTTTTTTTAATCTTTGTTAGGAGGGGGGATTTTTGTCTTTGGAAATACATGTCAATCCCATAGTGCTATTCTTTGTGTTTAAGAAACGAGCTGGCATAATCGTTCAGCCGCTTCGGATGCTGGCTCAGCCAATATTGACATAATAATGCCTACACCGGACGGGTAGAGCAATGAGTACAATTATTCTCTTACACACCGCGTGGTCACACTTTACAGTGTTATATCTTGTTTCCAGTGGTACTTGCAACAACGTGCGTTCGACTGGCATCACCGCAGCGTGCTGGCGGTGCCGGTGCTGCAGCTGGCGTGTCTCACGTACGCCGCGGTCTGCTCGCTCACCAGGATCACTGACCGCAGACACCACTGGTGGGATGTGCTCACAGGCGCTGTTATAGGAGTTATTTGTGTCTTCTATACTGTGAGTATTAATGTTAAACAGCGTTTCAACTGTTACATTTGTATTAATTTAACTAGCTGTTCCCGTGCGGCTTCATCCGTAGGAAATTATGAAAATTTTATTTTATTGTTTACATTTGTCAAATTATCAATTGCAAATGTCATGTACATGTTGACAAACCATGGCAACCCTGCTTCCTTGATGTTGGCAGCAACTTATGGTCTCTTTCCCACATTAGGGTTTTTATCTAAAATATTTACCCCTAAGTTTAATGCCGTGAAAATATATAGCCTAAAGCGTGAAGTAAGTGTAGGGCTTTTTATTAAAGAAAGAGTTATTCAAAAATATGCTGTAATTGCTGACATCTTAGGCAACAAAGAAGTGTGTGTTTACGCTTTATTATAATAGTATAGATGTACTTCTTATACTGTTTGTAAATATAGAATCAATAAGTAAGTATTTAAGCGCCAATAGCCTAATGGTTTGGGGTACGGATCTTGCGATCGAGGCTTCGAACCCCGCCATTCGACTATTGTCGTAAACCATATCCTAGCACAAGCCTTGAGCTTAGTTGGAATGGTTAAAGGAAATATTAGTAAATTAACAATAATCTACTAATATTTTTCAATAAAAAAAAAAAAAAAACGTTGTAAAGTCTAACAAACATCCATCTGAACTTTCACATTAATATTAGTGAGCTATTTTTTTTTAATTCCTGAGTTAAATAAATAATATTTATCAGAATTTTATAAAATGTGTAGGTTTCTATCAATTTTAAACAGATTTTGTACATTCATTTTATTTTAAACATTTTAATTACCTGCTTTTTTCTTTCTACAGGTGTTCGTCCTCTGCAATAACTTCTCTAACTTAAAAGTACAGAAAAAGGAGAAAAGGGCCGTAACACCCGTACAGTCCAACAGAACTTCGATATACGACACCGGGCTGCAAGGACCTCTCACTTAATAACTTAACTTAGATAAGTTAACACTTAGGATCAATTATTAGTTACTATTTCTATGGAAATGCAATTATAATTTCTTAATCAAATTCAATTATTAGACATGTGTAGGTAATATCACCACCTATAGTCAAACTAAGGTATCTGGCCCGGTGAGAGGCACTGCGATAGGTTGATTCCGTCAAAAAAAATTAAAACTTTCATAGAAAGTGTCATAAAAAATCATGACATTCTTACGAAATCTTTTGATATTTTTGAGCTATAATTAGGACTTCTCAACCGGGTCAGATAATTTGTCCGTCTATATATGTACCGTTAGCTCGGGCGCCTTTGACTAAACTATCGTGCGATTGTCGATTGCTTCGCAGCAAATTAAACTGTTTAATTGCACAACTAAAAATCGAGTAGAGTGCGCACCTCCATAAGCTCATAGGAATCAAAGCGAGGCTAAACAGTTATGTATGTGATAGTTTAGTCAAAAATGTGCGCGCGGTCTGAGAAAGCGCATAAAGAATCAAATGTATGAAATATTTAAAGATTTCAACACAAAAAAAAATTATCACTTTATGTGGAACTTTTGTAGTCTTAAGTTTGTGATTGTGTTATTTATTTTTAACGGCTATTTAAAGACATTTTTATTATAAACAGTATTAAAATAAGTTGTAAAATATGTAAATATATTTTAATATTATGTGTTAAAGTTATGTTTTTGTAAACAATTATTTAGACAATAAAAATATGAAATACAAACATGCATTTTTATTACAAGGTTTGAAGACTTTCTACTCCTTTACTTTTTAATTTTTACTTTATTAAACTTTAATTTTTTAATTCCACACGGAGTCGCGGGCGAAAGTTTGTCTACACTATAATATTGTAAAGAAAGTATTTTTGTATGTATTGAAATAACTTTAAAACTAATAGACCGATTTCAAAAATTCTTTCACCATTAAAAAGCTACGTTATCAGTGAGTAACATAGGCTACATTTTTACTATTTTTGTAATTTCAAGCGGGTGAAGTCGCAAGCAACAGTAAGTCATAAATAAAATACAACAAGATACCGTTACGGTCAATCATAACACAATTTAAAGGCCCTTAGACGTGCTAGTAATAGAACGTAATCTGTCGTTGCCCAACGCTTAAGCCCATTACGTGATTACCGAAATAAGGATGTTCAGGATTGATTCTCGTGTGATGCAACGCTTTTGTACCATAACGATGATTTATACAGTACAATTTGAAGACGCAAGGATATGACGTTGATAGTGATCTTGAATTATGTGAGACGAGCTGTCGCCCGCAAACTTCGTTAGCGCGGATTTAAAAAAAAAAGTCATCTATCACATTCCCGCGTGCATCTACCTTCTACCAGCTATCTTTCAGTCAAAGTCCCGTCCAAATTGGTCCACCCGTTCCAGACAGTCCACCCGGTCCGGCCATTTTGACTGCGCGGATTTTAAAAAAAAGTAGCCTATAACATGCCCGTCTATGTCAGCTACCCTCCAGTGAAAGACCGGTCAAAATCGGCCCAGCCGTTTCGGAGATTACCCGAAACTAACGAGGCTGGCGGTCAGACAGACATACAGACAAAACATTTTTAAATGCGATTTTCGTTATCAGCAACGCAAATACACCATTTTCCCGAAATCTGGAATGTTTCCTTTGATATTACAAACAGACACTCCAATTTTATTATATGTATAGAATAGATATGGGAGTCGAGAGCATGCTCCTCTCTAAAGAATAAAAAAATATGCAATAGATATAAAAACTTAAAAACAAGGTCATTTTAATGGTAGATGCCACATAGGCATTGTCCAAATCATATATGTTGGCGACGCCTATTTGATATGGTATTTTTAGTAAACTGTAGTATTCCCCCAGCATTAGCTGCTGCTGTTGCCTGTTGCATTAAAAAGAACCTTAAAAGTTGACTGTGTTTTTCCTCTGTTTAACTAGCTTTTTCCCGCTTCTCCTAAGTATCCTGTGTTCGTTCAGACTATCCTCTATATCTATTATTAGGCAACTTATTTAATTGATACTGTCGCTTTAAACTCAGAGCAACACTTCTCGTCAGGACTCCGGATGCGCGCCAATATCCAGCCTTCTAGTGACATTGACAGCTGTCCGCTAGGGACGTGACGTTTATGCCGGTAATCTAGAGTTGTGCCATTTCTATAGCACGGTACTAATTTTGTTCTTAACAGTTCGGCCATCCTGCATTTCCTTCGTCCTCGAAGGAGTACTCAGCATCGCCGCACGATACGTCGTTCCATCGGCCCCGAGGTGCTGATGCACCTCGACCAATTGCAAGCCTCATAAACAATGTATAGTCCTGTAAGCAGATTATAACCCCGAAAGTAATCATGAGTCCGAAGGCTGTTCACAGGCTCCGAAGGCACAAAATAAGCTCGGAGGCTGTTTGTAGGCTCGAAGGCTCAACATAAGCCCGGAGGCTGTGAATAGGTCCCGAAGGCACAACATAGGCCCCGAAGGCTGTGGATAGGCCCTGAAGGCATAACATAAGCCCGAAAGCTGTGGATAGGCCCAAAAGGCATAACATAGGCCCCGAAGGCTGTGGATAGGCCCTGAAGGCATAACATAGGCCCCGAAGGCTGTGGATAGGCCCCGAAGGCATAACATAAGCCCGAAGGCGGTGGATAGGCCTCGAAGGCATAACATAAGCCCGAAGGCTGTGGATAGGCCCCGAAGGCTGTGGATAGGCCCCGAAGGCATAACATAAGCCCGAAGGCTGTGGATAGGCCCCGAAGGCATAACATAAGCCCGAAGGCTGTGGATAAGCCCCGAAGGCATAACACAAGCCCCGAAGGCTGTGGATAGGCCCCGAAGGCTGTGGATAGGCCCTGAAGGCATAATATAAGCCCGAAGGCTGTGGATAGGCCCTGAAGGCATAATATAAGCCCGAAGGCTGTGGATAGGCCCCGAAGGCTGTGGATAGGCCCTGAAGGCATAATATAAGCCCGAAGGCTGTGGATAGGCCCCGAAGGCTGTGGATAGGCCCAAAAGGCATAACATAAGCCCGAAAGCTGTGGATAGGCCCCGAAGGCTGTAGATAGGCCCAAAAGGCATAACATAAGCCCGGAGGCTTTTTATAGGCCCCGCAGGCAAAACATAAGACCGTAGGTTTTTATAGGCCCCACAGGCAAAACATAAGCTCGTGAGCTTTTATAGGCCCCGTAGGCAAAACATAAGCCCGTAGGCTTTTATAGGCCCCTCAGGCAAGTCATAAGCCCGTAGGCTTTTATAGGCCCCGCAGGCAAATCATAAGCCCGTAGGCTTTTATAGGCCCCGCAGGCAAGTCATAAGCCCGTAGGCTTTTATAGGCCCCGCAGGCAAGTCATAAGCCGTAGGCTTTTATGGGCCCCGTAGGCAAAACATAAGCCCGTAGGCTTTTATCAATTTATACTTTTTTTTTTTTTATATTTTATGATTATTATTGTTTTTTTTTTTTTTTTTGGCCCCACAGGCCGTAAGCCATTCTTCCAGACTTTTCACAAGCCCCGAAGGCACACCATAAGCCCTTAGACTTTATTAATATTTTTTTTTTTTTTTTTCACCCGCCCTGTAGGCACTTCATAAGCCCGTAGGCTTTTCACAAGCCCCGAAGGCACATCTTGCGCACGGCGGCTGCTCATATGCCCCGAAGGCAATTCATGCGCCCAGCAGCTGCTCATATGCCCCGAAGGCAATTCATGCGCCCAGCAGCTGCTCATATGCCCCGAAGGCAATTCATGCTGCCAGAGGGTGTTCATATGGTCTATAAACAAAACATACGCCTGAAGGCTAATGATACGCCTCATAGGCAAAACATACACCCGGAGGCTTATCATATAGGCTTATCGTAGGCAAAAGATTAGGTTAATCTTTCTTAGTGGTAGTAACAGCCAATTGTAAACCATTCTCTAAGAAAACATTTATGGCACTAGCCCCTAAGGCATTAAATAAAAATAACATTTCTTGGTGGTGATAACACCCAATTCCAAATAACTCTCTGACAAAACATTTATGTCTCAAGCCCCTAAGGCATTAAATAAAATTAACATTCTTGATGGTGATAACACCCAATTCTAAATAACTCTCTGCACATACTTTCCTGTCTAGCACTACAAATTATAATCTCGTCTCTTGCTACCACACCATAATATGCTCACTTGCCCCTAGTGGATGTACTTATTGCTTATCTGTCACTTCACAACCTTGTGGCCAACTTTGCCATAGATAAAATACTTAAGTATCTTGCTTGGGTTATTCAGAGCATCACATTTATATCAATCAAACATGTTAGGAGTGTGTACCTCCAATTCTCTCAAATGATGTTTCATAAATGTCACATATTTTAATAATGAATTACTATAATGACAACCGGCAGCTAATACTCCAACTTCCATTTATTTGTCTCCAAGCCAATCAACACATTCATTGGCAATAAAAACTAAATTTGATGCCTAGTGTTAGTCCTAAGTCTATTCTAACTCACAGAACATAAATAAAGTTTAAACCACCATTCCTTAATTCCAAGGTTGTGCAGACTACTGCAGCATTTTATAATTAATAATACCTCCATTAACATATTACCTAATACATGACTACTGTTTTAATCATAACCTGTTAATGTATTAAATCTGAGTACAATCACAGACATCTAATTCTGTTTGGTTAATTATACCATGTCATACACTTCCAAACAGTATTAAAGTTTATGTCATTCATTAAAAACTGGGTTATTTATCCATTCAATTTAAATTGCTTGTTTACATCATCAACATCAGCCAGCCCTAGGTCATCCACTGCTGAACCAAAATATGTATTTTATTTCAACATTTATTTCAGCTGATAAACCAACCAAACAAATTAATGTCTCCAAGCAATTTAACACATACCTCAGCTAACCAGCTGCTTTTGTGTAAATCAAAGTAATAAAAATCAACTATAATACCTGGTATCCATACCATCCTTTGGATGTAGCCATTTAGCTTCGCTGTGCATTTGTATACCACTAGCCTTACATGCATCAGCTTCCAGATCTTTCAGCCAGCGATCCCTCAACACAACTGCTGTCTGTGGGCTGAACTCCATGTCAAAGCCGCTCCAACCAACCTCACACATCCTTTGACTGCATGGATTTTCCACCATAATTAACCATTCTGTACATTTAATAATACTGTTAATTTAAAACATTTCTCTCAAAACATAACACAAAACAGCATGTAACTGTAACCTACATTACAGCCTCTTAATTTTATCTTAAAAGCAAAAATTTATTTTAGCATTCCACACACAACTTTTAAATTACAAACATAAAATCAAAATGTGTGCTTCAATATTTCCACAATAGTTTTGTGTCTTAACATAAACTATAGCTTGGTTTAAAATCAATTCTACACAAACCATTTTTTCCTTCATCAATTTAAGTTATAAAATCAACCTCAGAATAGCAATTAAATCATCATCTCTCACCCTTATACCACTCCCTTAGGGTCGCTGCCCAAGGTCAAACAGAATAGCAATCAAATAAATGCTATAATGTTTCAATTGTAAAATGATGAAGTTCAATTTATAATTCTTTTGGCTTGCTAACAATAATACTTTTGTAACCATAACTTAACGTTTCCAAGATTGTCCACTTACTTCACGTAAATTTGAATGTTTCGAAAACTCTTTGAAATCACTCAAATTATATATGGATAATCAAAAACATGGAACAAACTCACCAAATATGTAGATTTCCATTAACAACTTAAGCAAACTGCTCAGTTTCCAGTTTATCAAAAATCTGAAGTTCTCAACATTCTATAAAAGTATTGAAACTGTAATAAAAACTATTCTCATATAAATACCACTTTGTGAAATGGGTCTTATACCACTTCTGAAACTATTAGACAACTTATTTAATTGATACTGTCGCTTTAAACTGAGAGCAACACTTCTCGTCAGGACTCCGGATGCGCGCCAATATCCATCCTTCTAGTGACATTGACAGCTGTCCGCTAGGGACGTGACGTTTATGCCGGTAATCTAGAGTTGTGCCATTTCTATAGCACGGTACTAATTTTGTTCTTAACACTATGCCGAATTTCATCGAGATCCGTTCAGCAGTTTAGGCTACAAACTAACAAACATCCATCCATCTAAACTTTCGCAATTATAATACTGTCGCGACGTCATCTATTGATGATCAGGAATTCATGCCCGTGGAATAATAGAGCTGTTTCCGGAGTGTTCACAGCAACATCTTTTGGAGAGTAGCGAAGTTCTCATCCGTCGAGAAATCGAGTAACAGTAAATAAGATAAGAATATAAATTACGATAGATTATTTCTATTGATTATTGTAATCTTCAATCAAAAATGTCTGTTATATTTACTTGCAACTAGTTTAAGCTCGCGACTCGAATAAAAAAAAAAACAAAAGAGAGTAGCCTATGTGGACTATCCTCTACATCTGTACAAAATATCATTGAAATCCATTCAGCCGTTTAGGCTACAAACTCTAACATACTCGTACATCCATCTAAACTTTCGCATTTATAATATTAGTATAATGTATTAAATGAATCACGCAAAGTAACGATTGACACAGCTTGCAATCTGATAGAATGTACAATGAAGCTAAAAGTTCATTGTTTATCTCTGGTGGGGTTGCCATACGCATTCTGGAATATCCCTTTGTTATAGTATGGTCATAAATCGTAGAATATGTAGAGATGAAACTCTTAATTAGATGCAAAATGTCAATTTGATATTTATGATACCATCTTAATGAGGTTAATAAATAAAAAAGAAAATGTAGTTCATTAGTGGGCAACATATTTATAAGATGTTTCAATTATGTTAAAGATGTTAATTAGGGCGTCTTTTATTTTACAGAAAGCTTTTTTTTTACGAATTTACGTAATTTAGAACACGGTCGTGAATTTCATTCTGCCAATTTATTGTCAACATTTAAAAAAACTTGAAGCCTTGATTAAAAAGTTTATAACAAGATGGCCGCCCTACATGTGTTCCAAATCTTTGAAATGCTGTCATCTGTTATCGAATTGTGTCAGTAGACACGCGCCAAAAATAGACAATGCGGTAATTAGAGCTACGAACATGCATTATTACACTAATAATACACACATAGAAGTGACGACAATGTTCTTAAGTTACGCGCGGTTCTCACTTGGCTAATACAGTTGGTTTATAGTGCTCAATAACTGGACTGTCAATCGACTGGTACAGTGTGGACCCTAACCGGCACCATTGGGTCTATACAATCTATGACTGCCTTTTGCAATTATCCAACTGTATTGGCCAAGTGTAAACCGAGCATTAGGGTTGAAAAGGACTTTAACTACCGTTATAAAAGTAGTCAAATATCTTGCTTGCTCGGAATATCTCAGTCTCGCTAGAGTACAAAGCGAAGCGCAGTGCGTTTATGATCTCGAGCAGCCTAAATATTTGAATACTGTTTCAAACAACTTTCTAGTACTCCTAATAATCTTTAGTTGATCAATTCTTTTAAGAATAAACAGCATTTTAAAGACAATGAAAAGAAAACGCTATTCCCTTCTGGTACTTAACACGCTTGAAATAAAGGTGATAATCGTGTGGCGTTTGTGGTGACGCACATAAGTTGTGCCGACATCCCCTGATAGGTTTATTGTGATTTATCGGCATTTTTCTCGTCCCCCAGAGCGATTGCGTTGAGTGAATCAAATAATAGCTCTCATACAAAGTAATGTTGGGTTACAATGTATATTGTTTTTGTTTTTGAAATCGAAATATCGTAGAAATCGAACGATCTAAAAATCTGAAAGACCCTTCGTCTTACAACAATATTGGACCGTGATTCAAATACATTTTAGCGCTAGCGTCCGGCGAGTTTTGTAAAAATGTTAAAAGTTAGTTAAAAGACGTTGAAATAAACAGTGTTTAAATCTTTTTCTGGCTTAATTCAAGAAGTGCTTAGTTACTTTCGCTGTTAATTAATTAAAATACTCCATATAGTTACAATTTTCCTTAGTAAAAACGGTAATGTATGGCGCCAACGTTTAAAAATGCATTTATATCGATAATTGTATACGTGCAATGCTGCAGGCACCTTACACGCACAGGAAAACCCTATGACTAAAGCAACTTTTTAAAACAAAAATTACCTTTAACTGGTAACGATGTGGTTTCCATTCGTGAGTGGTTTTTTAATTTACCTATTTACTAGTTACTGTATGCATATTATGTATGGTTTTAGTCATTCTAGCGTTTGGAAATAATTATAAAACTTAGTATTTTTGGTCCGTGACTTAGCGCGGAATTATAAATAGACTTAGGGCCTGTCTTACCAAATTGTAAATTGTCTGATAACAATCGAACGTGTAAAATTTGTGATGGAAATATCGGATTTTGTTCCTTTATCTGACAGTGACGTCATTTTTAATCTGAGCCTTTATCAGCCAGTGGTGGAACAGGGCCTTAGTCACCTATGTGGTCTTCCTGATTATGTCTACATCTGTGACAAATTATATCGAGTTTCGGAGACATGTAGTAACATACATGCATACAAAATTTTAAGAGTTTTAATATTAACTAATATGAAATATCTTGTAAATATGTTAATGAATTCTTTACAAAAGTAACTGATAGTTATATAATTATTTTGCGGTCTGTTTGTAACATTTAGTTCATGTGCAAAAACGTCATTTGATGAGATATCACAATGGTGTCGCTCATTTGCAATTAAGACCAATTCCATATGATTATTTTAGCAGAATTTCGTCGTAGGTCAATGAACTTGTGTAGTGAACCTAAAGAAAAAAACTTTTAAGCTTTTAAACTTTAAACTTTTAACCATTTAGTCCTTTTTCCTTCCCACCCTTTTTGTTATAAGAAAAGGATGGGACGGGAACTTAGACTTTACGCTTGAAGAGACGCATAGGAAGGGGAAATATCCTCTTCATGTGTCTGCCCATCCGTCGATAAGGGTAGGCAACGCATCCGCTATTGCGAATTATATGGGCAGCCATCGCTTCGCCAGTTTGACGGATTCAGGTGGCCTCTTCTTCGGTTGCCAACTTATGATATAAAAAAAATCTATACTTACAGTACACAATAATAAGAACATCCGGCTCGTTTGTCCAAATATTGCATCAACGTTTGGGATAAATAAATAAGCAATCGAAATATGAAACAGCCGGCAATCTTTACGCGACAATGTCGCGGCGCCATCTACCAACTGTTATGCATACGAAAACGAATGTGTCCTTCAACGCTTTATTTATTTTAGGGACAAACATCCGTTAAAATTATTTATAGTAACAAATAAATGTTATAAGCATTACATTTATGCTTTTATGAATAAAGTTTTAAAAAAAGTAAATTAAAAAATTAAACAATTCCATATGTACGTGCACATACGCGCGAAAATCATTACGTCGGGCAAATAGAAATTCCGCTGTCATTCATGTCGACCATAGACAACCGGAGAATAGAAAAAAATGCAACCTCAATGGTTAATCAATTCCATTTATAAATTAATTGACAAACAACGGTCGAATTATAATCATGCACCTCCCTCCTGAATGCACATGGCCTATTCGTTGCCTAGGACGAAAACATGGCTTTATTAGCATAGGCGGATGGTCCGTTAGGCCTATCTAGGCACGGGGCGACAACCTCTTATTAAAGGAGGTTACTGACGTCATCTGACAGTTATGCCCATTTTGTTTTTTATTGTCTATTGTCGTTTGTTTTTTAATTTTATAAATTAATTTTATGGATTGCATGACGTTAATATTATTCTAGAGTATTAAATGATTTAATCGTAAAACAATAAGTATCTAAAACTAGGCTAAACAATAATTAAAAGATTTAAAGTCAAGACGAAATAATGTTATAGTTAAATAGTCTTATCTTACTAATATTATATATGCGTAAGTTTAGATGGATGGATGGAAGGATGTTTGTTTGTAGCCTAAACTGCTGAACGGATCTCGACAAAATTTGACAAAGATATAGAGGATAGTCTGGAAGAACACATATTCTACTCACTTTCATTTTTTTAATACCACGCAGACGAAGTCACGGTTAATAATAATTAGTTCCTCGGTGACATTTATTTATATTTATATTTAGATTTTAATATTAACTTGCCATACATGTGTTTATTTAAGTTATGTAACTGTTATTTTACTTTTAAGCTTCAATTGTTATCCATAAAAATTGAAGACTTCTTAAAATAAACTTGACTCTTAAGTGAAGTGTCAAAAAAATAACATGCAGTTGACAGGCTCTAATAAAAACTTAGTTTGTAGTTATTTTAGGATATACTCAGTTGTTCTGAAATAGAATGTTAATGCAGACGACTAAAAATAAATATGGTTAGTAACTTTAAAATACCTTCGTTTGTTTGTAGATAAAAAAATCATAAAGCCGTAAAATGACTACACTTGGGCCTGTCCCACCACTGGCTGATAGAGGATCAGATAGCTTAAAATGACGTCACTGTCAGATAAGGGAACAAAATCCTATATTTCCATCACATATTTTACACGTTGGATTGTTATCAGACAATTTACAATTTGGTGGGACAGGTTCTTAAAGATATAAAGGAGTAAAAGTAGAAGCTTTTAATTTTAACCTAACAATCTAAACTAATCAATGCTAATATCAAGAAGCGGAAAGATTTGTATTTTTACATGTAACGAAACTCAAAAACTACTGGGTCGATTTCAAAAACTCTTTTGACATTAAAAAGCTACATTTTCACTGAGTGACACTTCTTCTTCTTCTTCCTTAGATCTACAGGCCTTTGTGGGCCTTGGCTTGGTCAAGCAATTTTTTCCACTTCGGTCTATTAGTATTCGGTCTATTATTCCACTGAGTGACACTGGCTATATTTATTACTTCGACTTTTAATTCCGTGTGGACAAAGTCGCGGGCAAAAGTTAGTTGGTTACAAAAATCTTTACACGGTCTAATAATGACAGACGACAAAATCCAATTATATATTTTTTTCTTTCGGTAGCGATGACGTGCATAAACCTGTCAGAGTATCTGGGGGTGTCTGTGGTGAGATTTATTTGTAACGGACTGTGTGTCAGGGTGTCAGTTTGTTTGTGTAGGCCGCAACTCAACTAGTTCAAGTGCAACTACGACAACTGTGGAGTCGAATAATTTTTAATTTTATATTTTTTTTATCTGAATCTTAAAAAATCTTATAACTATGTGTTTTTAAATATAGTTGGATTAGACTATAACACATTTTCTATAATATTATAATAAAATATTAGTTATCGCCCGCGATTCCGTCCGCGTGGAATAAAAAAAAAGTAAGTAACCTATGTGTTCTTCCAGACTATCCACTACATCTGTGCCAAATTTCATCGAGATACGTTCAGCCGTTTAGGCTATTAGTTCTAACTAACATCCATCCATCTATCTGAACTTTCGCATTTATAATAAATTAAGCGCATAATTTAACAACAAAAGGCTATTTTAATTTTAACATTACTATAAGATAGTCTAGAAGTACAATAGCTTGGAACAAATAAATAAAAAAAACATGAACTCCATTCGTTCCCCTGTTCCATGCCTTGCATTGTTTGCTAACTAAGCGGGGATCATCTCGTTTACGTCCCGGCACCAAACAAAAGGATTTCTTTACAATACGCCAACGCCGTAAATAGTCCGGCCCCATAAATATACCGCGGCCGCTGACGTTTGCTACATGCTTTGCCGGCCTACACTATCGCTAGGACATTTTTTATAAAAAAAAAACTCTTTAGTTTAATGGCTACTCCCAGTATTTCTGTTCTAAAGGTTCTTTTACACTAGAGGCGTAGTATTAAAGAATTATGAAAGTGTAATAAACTAATTATTTAACACTACTTTACCAATTATCCAGTTATTATAATGTTAGATTTTTAAACCCGAATTTAAAATAATGTTTACTCAATAATCGTATGTTAGCGCCATCTGTCGCGGACTAGAGATAAAAAGAAGTGCACTTTAAACAACGGTTTAAAGGCTGGCAATACCACAGAGTAATACTTATCCGAGTCAAAATGTTAAGGAATGCTTTCTTAAGGCTCTGCCACACCTTAACGTTTTACTGAAGTGTTTCTTATTTATAGAAGCGATTGATGGAGTGATTTGTCTACAAAGCTTACGTAACTAAAATATTTTTAAAGAGCGAAAGGCGGGGAGCTACTTTATTTATCCCGATGATAGGTTAACGAAGAAACTTAATGAGACGCTTCGATTATTTATTAAATACTTGCTTTCGCCCGAGACTCCGTCCACGTGGAATTTTTAAAAAAGTAAGTAGTCTATGTGTTCTTCCAGACTATCCTCTACAACTGTGCCAAACTTTCAACCGTTTAGGCTACAAACTGTAACAAACATCAATCCACACTTCTAAACTTTCGCATTTATAATATTAGTTATATTTCGTCAAAACGCTGAAGATTAGATCAGATAAAACTATGTATAAGTAAAAATTATATCATTAGTATAGAAATGAGCAAACAATCACTAGAATACATAGAAAGTACCAGGCACTCATGAAATGCATGCAGCTTCGAAAACTACATTCTCTTGATAAGGACTGCAACCAATTTATGAAATGCTATCAAATGAATAGATTTTATATAATAATAGACCTTATTGCTTTCTCAACAAGACATATTTGTAAATCAAATGGCATAAGAAGAGGTTGGTTGACGAGAGGCATTGACGAGCTCTCCTATTGTTTTCGTAGAGAACGGTTCAGCATTCTGAACGATGCTCAAAGCAACCCACTTCGTGTGCACACTGTGAATTGATTCTGTTTCCATTTCAATACGTTAAAAAGACAAAGTCATAACCAGTAAATAACGTTTATAGCAGAGAACTTTATATATTAAAGAAAAAACAAAGTAATTATGACGTGCACAATAACAATCAACATAAGCCAACCTACTGTTATTGCTGTAGACAGTCCGACCTATGTACGAATACGACTAGTTGTAAGAAGAAACGGTATGTTTAAATATTCACAACTTGGGATAATGGAAACGTGTCCGATAGAAAGCTACGAGATCAAAGCGACTTATGACGGAAGCGAATCTCGACAGTTTTCCCCAAGTCTCCTTCCCTCGTAAGCTTTTGTTTTCCTTCATATGCTTATTACGAGTGTCTTTTTTCACCTTTAGAGTTCTTACATATTCAGAATACGTCTGACAGTATACGTTTATTATTATATCTAGCCTTTTATAAAATTAGCTGAGACTATTTATTGTTTTAGATTGAGACTAACTTCTCGAATTTACAAAGTGACCTTGAACTCTCCGTCGTTCAAGTGCGAGGATATGCCAAAACAGAGGGGACCAACGAATTGGCTAATCGGCCAATTGGCCACTCTTCCTCCATTCTTTGCGTCACTTACTAAATGATTTACGACGGCACAGCCGGTAGAAACGGCGCGTGTAAGTTTTGTCATTCTTTTACATGAACAATATTACGATATCAAGATGGGCATCTTGAATCTAAACTTTCATTGAAATGTAATGATTAAGTGAAGAGAGTATAATAAAATGGTAGAATAGTATAAATGATTCGCCAATATAGCTGAGTACTCTTTTTGTAAGCGCCTGTTTGATTAAGGAAACAGTTTTACTCATTTGAAAAATATTATGCTGCCAAAAGTAAGGGGAATCTTCAAGACCATTTTATAGTGTCATCATGGATGTATTACTGTAAGCTTAAGGGACAGATCTACAAGTCCATCATTAGACCTGTCGTATTGTATGGATCTGAATGTTGGGCCACCAAAGTTGCGGATGAAAGGAGATTGCATGTGGCTGAGATGCGTATGTTAAGATGGATGTGTGGTGTGACAAGAATGGATAAAGTTAAGAATGTGTATATTAGAGGAAGTTTGAAAGTAGCGCCAGTGGTGGAGAAATTGAGAAGCAAAAGGTTAGCGTGGTATGGACATGTTATGCGACGAGACGATGGGGACATAAACCAGAAAGTGTTAAGAATGAATGTGGATGGCTACAAAGGAAGAGGAAGACCGAAGAAAGTATGGATGGATTGTGTGAAAGAGGATATGCTTAAGAAAGGAGTGGATTCAGATATGACGGCTGATAGAGATGTATGGAAGAGCAGCACATACTGTGCCGACCCTCCATAAGGGATAAGGGCAAGTTGATGATGATGATCATGGATGTATTACTAGAACAGGATAGAGCTCTTGTCGAAAAATTGAAGCCGAGCGAGACCTCAATGCTTGTACCTTTTATCCCTCTCTGGCGATGGTGACTATGTTGAAATATAATTTAAGGACAGTAATTATAAAAAATCTTGTTTTTGTTGTCTGGCGTCAGCTAATTATTATTTCAGATGTATTTTAACGTATTAGTGTTATCATTAATGTATTTACTAAAAACAGTACAAAATACATAATTATCAATCTGACATTGCTAAATAAAAGTCTTGTGAAGTTTATGACGCAAACCTAGCGTATTCCTTATATGTTAAATCTGAAATTAAAACAAAGTTATTTTAATAGAGAAAGCAATAAACAAATGCATAAGTGTTTAAATCATTCGTTCTTGAACTAGGTTTGGATAGTCATGAATGGTTACCGTAATTCTTTACCAACAAATTATGTTTAAAACTATTACCTGTTAAAAATAACCCACAATCAGGATAATACTCGCTTCCGCAAGCCTCCACGACACAAGTTCTCACCATTTTAACAAGGGAATTTTTAAAAATATTACGGATTTAAAAACCGCCGCCATTGAAGTCCGATTCGGCGATGTCATGCGGTGTTGTCAGTTCAGGTGTTCGAATTTCAATCAAATAAAAGAAAACCTGTGCGCAAATAGCAATTTTTTTGCGTTAATAAAGTTTTACATGTAGCAACAAATAATATTGCTTTAAAATGTCGGTAATAAATTATTATTGATATTTAGAAACATTTTAATAGTAAATATTTTTACTGTAATACATCACATCAATTGAAAGAAAGAAAGAAAGAAAGAATTTCTTTCTTTTTTTCTTTCTTACATCACATCAATTGCTTACTTTTCTACAAACACGAAAGGATTAATATCTGGCAACTCTAAGTCACTGTTAGAAAGGGAAATATCGGACACTTGTAGCCCTTTCACTCGGGTTCAATTTTATTTTGCGTGCAACAAGACTCTTACGCCCTAAGCATAAGGTTTTATTTTCTTTATTTCAACTGCAAGAGGTAAAGATAGAACACACTCCTGTTATATTATTACCTCCATGAGTGTCATACATTATTCGTATTTTATTGTGTTCGTAAATATTATTTTATTTTACTTTCATTAAAAATATTCATCCTTTGTCGAATTGTTTTCGCTTGTCAATTTTTTTTTACACTGGCAACAATTCAAAAACTTGGCGCGCGTAGTTGTCATTTGTCAACAAATGTCAAACTCAAAAGTTTGAATTATAACGTAAAATACAATTTTAAACACAACGCTGTATCAAATGTTCAACAATGAATACTATAAATGATGTAACTGATAAGGAATTCATACCTTTTTTGCACAGTTTGGGCGTAGAAACTTATAATAAGTCTTTTGAATGGATGCTGCAAGATCCTGATTTTGGTGGTGCTTTGAAGTGGCTATATAGAAATTTGGACCATAACAATGCCTTGACTGCTCGTGAAGAATACAGGTTAGTCGTTAGTTGCTTAATTTTTACACAAATACGTTACGATATATGTATTTATTGGATTGTTATTACAGATACAAGGAACTAGAAAAAAATAAATGTTTACTGCCTGTTAATGAGTTGGAAACTGCAATCGCATCGCTACAAGAAGAATTCGAAGGTTTGTGTCTACCAGGAGACCAGGATGCCTTAGAGGATATGAATTTAGACATAAGTATGCACAATGATAGATTAGATATGTTACTAAAACATGAAGAAATATTGAATGATTTAATTAAACAGAATCAGTAAGTATATTAATATTGGTATATTTACTATCTTACTAATATATATGCAAAAGTTTACATAGATGGATGTTAGTTACTCCATATCTCAGGATTACCTGAAATGTAGTATATATGTATAACATAATTTTGAATAACACATAGGATACTGTTTTTTTATTCTGCACAGATGCAGTTGTGAGCAGTGTATGCATTCTTCCAGACTATATCCTATGTGTATTTCAAATTTTAGATATGAATAAAAGGTCAATTGAGTCATTCTGGAAATACTTTATAACAAACATCCATCCATCCATCTAGCTAAACTTTTGCATTTACAACAGTAAGTTTTGCTATGCATTATTACTCACTTTACTTTATCTGAAAATTCTCACAAAATTAAAAAGCAAAATTGACTAAATAATATTAGAATTTGATGAACTTTGTTGTGGCTTTTTAATTATTTTTTTTTGTTTAATTTAAAAATTTCCAGCTTAATGAAAGATGAACTAGACATAGAGCTGACAAAAATAAGTGCAAAACAACATCAGTATGACGATGATGAAAAAAGCTTGGGCGAGCAGTGCATCACCCTTGCGGAGGAAGTGGACACTATTGTTGATGATGTATGTGATGTTATAGCTAACAACTTAAAAATGGCCAGTTCTACAAATGAGGTAAGTTTAATATGCAATAAACTTTCGCCCGCGACTCCGTCCTCGTGGAATTAAAAAAAAAAACGCAAAAGCAAGTAGCCTTTGTGTTTTTTAAGACTATCACTTACATTTATGCCAAATTTCATCATCAATTCAGTAGTTTAGACTACAAACTCTAACAAACATCCATCCATCCATCTTAACTTTCACATTTATAATATCAAATATCATAAAAAATAGTACAGTATGCTGTATAAATATGTATAAACTAGCTGTTGCCAGTGACTGTGCATGTGGAATTAAAAAAAAAGCAAAAGCAAGTAGCCTTTGTGTTCTTTAAGACTATCACCTACATTTATGCCAAATTTCATCATCAATTCAGCAGTTTAGGCTACAAATTCTAACAAACATCCATCCATCTAAACTTTCGCCTTTATAATATTAGTAAGATATACAAATCTTCAGAAATTTATAAACCTTTGGTTTCAAAAATATGTTTATTATTTTCCAGGAAATGTCTAGCAAATTCTTTGCATTTGGGCCCTTTGATGCATACAAACAGTCTCAATCACTGTTTATGTCACACTTTGACCTCTACGTCTCCAAGCGACTGACAAACAATCATCCTGAAAGGACTTCGGATCAAGATCTACAAAGAATATTAAATGAAGCTGCTAGTTTAGAAGAAAGGTTAGTGCATTTTTTTTTACTCCACTACCAAAAAGGGTTAATCCTTGATTCCTCAGAGTTTTTTTTAGCAAGAAAATGTTATATATTACAACACTAAAATCTAAATCTTAGGTATTTTACTCTAAAATAGTTTAGTTTTTTTTAATTAGTTGTTAGTGACACTTGACAATATTGAAATAAGGGTTAACATTTTTGAATGTGAGTTTTTTAGTATGAGGTTTTTTATGTAAATTCCTTAGTGAAGGTCTACAGCCTAAATGTTTTATCCCATTTTAATGATTGAAGTGTCATTTGTTTTGTTTGGTATATTATATCAGCATAAAAACATGTACAATGGATGTTACAATAAAAAAGCAAAAAAAAAAAGGTTTGAAAACCACTAACCATGACTCTTTTTTTTCTTAATCCTTTTGTTAAATGTGTTTTTTTATGTATTCCAGGCTATCGGATGTTTTATGTACATACATCTCCACCAAAGCTGAGTTATGTGGGGAGCAAGCCAAACTAGCATTGGTTAACAATTACATGCTTCATCCTAATAGAATATCGTAAGTATATATTACAATTATAATCAACATGTAATGTGCAATTTTCTAGCTGAAAATCTCCAGAACCAATTATTGAAAACTACATTATTTCCAATTAATATTTTGACATGTTTGAATATTATAAATCTGTTATAAATATCAAAAAGACGGACATTTCTGTCACCAATATGAAGTCAGCTGCATGAATATACATTTAATAATTTAGAAAAATAGAAAAAACACAGAATCTTGTATCATGAATATAATTCATTCGGTTTCAAAAATATGTATCCTTATACATCTATATGCTTTCGAAATTAAGTACAGTCAGCTGTATACAATTGTATACATTTAAAAATCTTCACAAAATGTTTACTCAGTCAGTTTCAAAATTATGTAAACCTACAGTCAATACACTTCCCACTATGAATGTTTTATTATCATTTTACTATCGAAAATGTATTTGAATTTTTAAAATGTAAATCAATATACAAGTTGGCAATGTTTTTTAAATGTTCACATATTATACAGCTGGCTGTACACGCCTTTAACTGATTTATAAAAATAACTAGCTTTTGCCCGTGACTCCGTCCGCGTGTAATTAAAAACAGTAGCCTATGCGTTCTTTCAGACTATGTTCTACACCTAAGCCAAACTTAATTCAGATCTGTTCAGCTGTCTAGGCTACAAAATCTAACAAACATCTATCCATCCATACATCTATCTAAACATTCGCATTTATAATATTAGTATGAGTATGAGTAATATTTGTTTATTCCAGTGGTTGTTTATTAGAAGTGCAAAGTTCTTTGGAAATCTTGCAACAAGAGGAGACAATATTAGACCAACAGCTGCAAGAAGCTATATTGAAGTTTGTGTCATCTCGGACAAACCTTGCTGTGGAGACAGCGGCAAGGAGTGCACTTTGTATTAGAAAGTAAGTAAAAATCTTAGTTATTATGCTAATGGTAGTATTAAATCTATAGTTAACTAACTGTTGCTTGCGACTTCGTCCCCGTGAAATTAAAAAAAAATAAAAAATGTAGTCTATGTTACTTATTGATAACGTATTTAATGGTGAAAGAATTGTTGAAATCTGTCAAGTAGTTTTTGAGTTATCTCAATACATACAAAAATACAAATCTTTCCTATTTATAATATTAGTATAGATTGGTTATCAAATAGACTTGGTAAATATTTGGTCGGCAATCGCCAACTTTATAGGAGGGCAGTTAAAAGTTGTCGAATTTCAGTTCTACGGCGAATATTAGCGAAATAAATAAAAAAATTAGTACATTTTGTGTGGATGGATATTTTAGCCGTATTCTGCAAAAAAAAAAAAGAAAAAAATCAAATCCGTCTTTATTTTACGACGTTTTTTTAAATCTACATTAAAATACTCTGTTAGTTGTTAATAAGTCGTACAGAAACGCTTTTTATATACTTAACAGATTTTTAAACGTTAATTCCACACTGAATTCCATTTAAATGTAATCTATTTAATCATTTTCAGGCAAGTTCAAGGTGATTTGGAGTTTTTAGTAGAATGTGTCCAGCAAGCGCTGCACATAGACAAGATAGTGTACAGTGCGCTGCGAGCGGAGCTGTGCGCGCTGGAAGAGTTGCTGCGCTTCGCCGCACATATGAGGACATATCTAGTTAATGATACTGAAGCCATCAACAATAGGATTGTATGTATTTAAATTTGTTTATTATTTTTTGCCCGCGACTTCGTCCCCTTGAATTTAAAAAATCATAAAAATGTAGCCTATGTTACTCATTCATAATGTATTTAATGGTGAAAGAATTGTTGAAATCTGTCAAGTAGTTTTTGATTTATTTCAATACATACAAATATACAAATATATCCTCTTTATAATATTAGTATAGATTGGTTATCAAATAGACTTGGTAAATATTTGGTCGGCAATCGCCAACTTTACAGGAGGGCAGTTAAAACTTGTCGAATTTCAGTTCTGCGGCGAATATTGGCGAAATAAATAAAAAAAAAAAACATTTCGTGTGGATGGATATTTTAGCCGTATCCTGCAAAAAAAAAAAGAAAAACTCAGATCCTTGTTTATTTCATGATGATTTTTTTAATCTACATTAAAATACTCTGTTAGTTGTTAATAAGTCGTACAGAAACGCTTTTTATATACTTAACAGATTTTTAAACGTTAATTCCACACTGAATTCCATTTAAATGTAATCTATTTAATCATTTTCAGGCAAGTTCAAGGTGATTTGGAGTTTTTAGTAGAATGTGTCCAGCAAGCGCTGCACATAGACAAGATAGTGTACAGTGCGCTGCGAGCGGAGCTGTGCGCGCTGGAAGAGTTGCTGCGCTTCGCCGCACATATGAGGACATATCTAGTTAATGATACTGAAGCCATCAACAATAGGATTGTATGTATTTAAATTTGTTTATTATTTTTTGCCCGCGACTTCGTCCCCTTGAATTTAAAAAATCATAAAAATGTAGCCTATGTTACTCATTCATAATGTATTTAATGGTGAAAGAATTGTTGAAATCTGTCAAGTAGTTTTTGATTTATTTCAATACATACAAATATACAAATATATCCTCTTTATAATATTAGTATAGACTAGCTGTTGCTCGCGAGTCTGCCCGTGTGGAATTAAAAAAACAACAGCAGTAGCTATGTGATCTTTCAGAGTCTCTTCCACATTACAGACTAGTTGTAATAATTATTGGTTAATGCCCTTATAGTAAAATTTTCTTAAAAATTAAGTATATGAATGATATAAGCATTTGCTACCTTTTAACTTGTTACAGTCAATAATTTCGCTCTTTAAGCGAATTCAATTGCAAACTTTTATTATAAACTAGATTTCGCCCGCGACTCCTTCCGCGTGTTATTAAAAAAAAAGAAAAAAGTAAGTAGCCTAAGTTCTTCAAGACTATCCTCTACAATTATGCGGAACATCATGGCAATCCGTTTAGCAGTTTACGCAATAAACTCAAACAAGCAGCCATTTGAACTCGCATTTATAATATTACTAGCTTTCGCCCGCGACTTCGTCCACGTGGAATTGAAAAAAAAACAAAAGTGAATAGACTATGTGTTCTTCCAGATTATCCTCTACATCTATACCAAATTTCATCGAGATCCGTTCAGCCGTTTAGGCTACAAACTCTAACAAACATCCATCCATCTATCCATCTAAACTTTCACATTTATAATATTAGTATGATTAAAATTTCATATACAACTTGATATAATTTCAGGATTCGATGAACGATATCTGTAGTCAGCAATTACTGAAGCAGCGGTTGAATACCAACATTGTTCAGCAGACGTTATGTACATTGTTATGTACTGAGAGTGCAGATGTACTCGTGAGAGTATATAATGAACTGATACATAATATACGAAGTCTCAATGAGGAGGTGGCTGATGGCTTTAAGAAGAAGGAATCCGCGATAGCTGCGTAGTAAGTTATTAGTAGAATTAGTTTTCTTATATGGTTATTTTTTATTATTCTAAGGTATAATAATATGGAAAAATGTACTATGTCAAGGATTTACTTTAAAATCTATTAATGACGGAAGTAATATGTTAAGGTGTTTTTATTGTTTTTTTTTTTAAATTTCAAAATCTATAGAAGATATTAAAATTCATTGAGACGTATAATATTTTGGTATTAACCCTTATGCTAATTTTAATAGTAAACATACATACAATTCTATAAAAATGTATAATACTTTAAAATGTTTTTTAACCTAGTTACCTATGTACATATTGTCGCTTTTCTTAAAAAAAGCAATGTTACCATAAGGGTTAAAATCAAAGAAAGAATTACATATTTACGTTTTATATTATTAGTACAAATACATTTAAATAAAAGGCGAGGTGAACAAAAGTTATCACCGGTACTTTCTCTGTAACTATCAGTTTTCAACTTTAATGCCACCTCGTGTCTTTTGACATGTAATAAAACATATTATAAAAATTGTAATAAGCGCCATCTATTGGTGATTACAAATAATTATTTGCATGTGGTTTTGAGAACCCGATCAATAGATGGCGTTAATAATATATTATGTACGCAGTTGGTCATCAACATCGTCGCTCCGTGCGTACTTGTACGACGGAAGCGGACGCCACGTGCGGCGAGGCGGCGCCGCGCAGCTGCTGCACCGACTTACAGAAGAAATAGCTGCTGTCGATGATAAAGTGCTGGCAGCTAGCGGGAGATTCGCTACTGTTAAGGTGATATTAATGTTATTTTTAGTAGTGAAACCCACTTTAATAGCTTCGCAGGTGTGAAGTGGAAGCAATTCCGCTGATGAGTGTGCCTCGGGGTATAGCCTATATTAATAACTAGGCATAGACTTCGCTGATCTGTTGAGGATTTAGTAAAAGTACTTTTTTAAAAGTGAATGCTTTTGAACATGTCTAACTTTTTAATGTAAATCTTAAAAATGGTTTTTGAGTTATCTATGTGGATATAGGATAATCTATATACTTTAATATTCTTGTTAATTTTTATAATTTTTTTTATAATTATCTAGCTTCAAACCCAGGACCTGTAGATTACTAGTCTTTAACCACTGTTTGTTTTGAGCCACTGTTCAACATTCGTCATTCAGATTTACTAATTTTTAGTCTTTGAACTGAACTTAATATTATTTTAATAGTTTTCTTTATTTATGGTTTTCAGAAAGAGGACAAGCACAACCTACGTAAATTCTGGCAATGGTTCCTTGTAGAGCAGTCGCGACTGTTGGCCGCACTCAGAGCGGCGCAGCCACGAGGACATTTACCTTGATATATCGGATATACTCTGAGAATAATAATAAATCTAGTTATAAAAATAGCCTATAACACTCAGTGATAATGTAGCTTTATAATGGTGAAAGATTTTTTGAAATCGTTTCAATAGTTTTTGAGTTTATTCGTTACATACAAGAGTAAAAAAACCTTTCTCTTTAAAATATTATAGACTAGTTGTTCCTTGCGACTTCGCCTTCGTGAGATAAAAAAAAACAATAAAAACCATAGCCTATGTTACTCAGTGATAACGTAGCTTTTTAATGGTGTAAGAATTTTTAAAATCGGCCCAGTAGTTTGAGTTATTTCAATAAATACAAATCTTTCCTGTTTATAATATTTGTATATAATTATCATGTTTTAATAAGACTTCTAAAAAACTATTTTTGTGGTGTAAATAAAACAGTAAATAATATAAAAATCATGTATTTCTTAACAATATTTTAATAATTACAATAATAAATAGGTACTAATGATCACAATGTTCGCAGTCAGCACCAAGCGTCTTAAACTAAGTGTACAATAATAAGTGATTGAAATTCACTATAAAGTTAATATAACAATTCAGCACATTTTAGACAACTTATAAACTCTGAAACAATTAAATTGTCAAATTCGGTCATAAATCGAATTATTAAAAACATTCGTTGAGTCTTTTTTTAAAATCGAGTTTTAAAGTTTTAAATACTTTCAACAACATCGACTCGCAAGTTCTTTCATACGTGATTTTCGTGGCATTAAAAGTGTCATTTCATATTTTTCCGTCTCTGCCAGTCCTTTTTAGCAAGTTTCAGTCCCATGTAGGTCGTGATACTTTCCTCATAAACGTATCATCAGGCGCAATATGTATGGGATTGTTGAAGTCTATCTCTATATTGTCGGGTATAGAATCATAATATATGATATGTTCACCGGTTTTACCTGCAAATAAAAAAAATATATCATACGTTTTAACTTAAACAT
Source organism: Papilio protenor (assembly GCA_029286645.1). Classification (NCBI taxonomy): domain Eukaryota; kingdom Metazoa; phylum Arthropoda; class Insecta; order Lepidoptera; family Papilionidae; genus Papilio; species Papilio protenor. Next base: position 1,237,344 of record JAGSMZ010000007.1, on the reverse strand, counting down.
AAAAATAGGTAATGGCGTCGATATACAATCTGTTGTTACTGTCCGTATGTAAAATTAACTAAACAGTTTACATTACATGAAATTTTACCTACACGTGTGTAGCAAGCCTAATGTAAGTACCATCTTACAATAATCTTACTAATATTATAAATGCGAAAGTTTAGATGGATGTTTGTTAGAGTTTGTAGCCTAAACTACTGAACGGATCTCGATGAAATTTGGCATAGATGTAGAGGATAGTCTGGAAAGAGACATAGGCTATTCACTTATGTATTTTTTTAATTCCACGCGGACGGAGTCGCGGGCGAAAGCTAGTAAATAGTAAAATATTGTATGATTTTATCCCCTCGTATTCTTTATTATTGACTACAAAATATTTTTTTTTAATCTTACTAATATTTTAAATGCGAAAGTTTAGTTGGATGGATGAATGTTTATTAGTGTTTTTTTTTAGTGCTATGGCTAAAGGGATTTCGATGAAAGGCATAGTTACAGAGTAAAGTATGAAAGAACTTAAAGGCTACTTTTTTTCCACGCGAACAGAGTCGCGGGCGAGAGCTAGAACAAAAAACTCACCAGTAAAATTCAAGGCAGCAATGATGTCTTGCAAATGCAATTGATCTAGATTGGCTTTGACAGTCAGTCTGTTGCGATGCAGTGCGCGGCGATGGCGGGACGTCCTTCCTCGTGGTAGTAATGGTAATGTGAATACTGATTCTGATAGTGGCGTGTCGTCAGCACCGAACTCCTGTAATCACCATCTTTTATGATGCTTACCACATATGGTAAAAACATACTAAAACTCTTAACAGGGACGAAATAGTTACTACTTGATATAGCAATTGTGACAACATAATGGTAATGCTGTGATAGTTACCACAAAGTACTAGTACTAAGATATATCTTACTATTATAAATGCAAAAGTTTTGATGGATGGATGTTTGTTAGAGTTTGTAGCCTAAACTACTGAACGGATTTCGATTAAATTTGGTATAGATGCGAAGGAAAGTCTGGAAGAACACATAGTCTACTCACTTTTTTTTTAAATTCTATGCGGACGGAGTCGCGGTCGAAAGCTAGTATGATATACAAACTGTTTTCTAGTTAACACATTTAATACGTAATTAAGTTTTAGTGCTGTGATATTTACCATATAAAAATATCATAATTACTATTTAATATTACAATTTCTAAGATGGTTTTTAAGAATACTGCTTCGTATTCTTTAGTCTATGTACTATTTATTAAACAATTACCAAACACTTTCCGCTGACGCAATAGGAGGAGTTCCGCTTCCCGCAGGATGTGCCGAGCGGGAACCAGCCTTCTTGACCATTTACCAAGTAGAAGCGGTGTGCCACACGCTCGTCTTGACATGCAACTCGACATGGACGGTCTGGTTCCTCTGAGAAAAAAAAAACACGTTTTATTTCATTACACGCTTAGGGTTGTAACTTGGCATATCTTTTGTATAGCAGATATTATTCAGTGTTACCTAGTACAGGCGATATCTGCATGCCCAACCCTGACAGCCGTCTCACTCTCTCTTTGTATTTAGAGCAAACCATTGTCGCGTACTGGTAAGGTGACTTTCGTTGCAAACAGCCCTGGAAAGAATTACTAATGTCATATAGCTATCACGCCTAACTAAAGGTTTTTTAATTCAGGGGGCGTAAGGAGACTATTGATTAAAACAATCTCACGTTATAAAGGCTTTCTGAGAGTTTATCACGTATATTTACGTTACAGTTGTGAGAACTTATTCGTAACATTTTCGACATTTGTATGAGATTTTTACGCTCGAAAGGTTGTACAAATCTTATACAAATGTCGATGTACGTTAACGTTTTCACAAATACTTGACTATCTGTTGCTCGCGACTTCGTCTACGTGAAATTAAAAAATAATAGCTTATGTTAGTCACTGATAACGCAGCTTTCAAATGGTGAAAGAAGTTTTAAAATCGGCCCAGTAGTTTTTGAGTTATTTCAATACATACAAAAATACGAATCTTTCCTCTTTATAATATTTAGTATAGATGAAGTAGATGTATTAATACTAAGTACTGACGAGTTCTGGTCTTGCTGCATCTGGCCGGCACAGCTGTATGGTGGTGTGCCGCGCCGAGCTGACCAGCCGCACGCCGCTGCCCGGACTCACGCAGTGGTAGTGGCAGCCGCTGGCCGCGCGCCACTGCGACCCCACCGCACGCCGCCATGTCCCAGATGTCTTCGTTCTGGAATAACGTTTATAATACTCCTAGAACTAATTATCACAGTAAAGTTCTTGAATCCTGCATTTCTAATGTAAATCAACGGTGGAGGTAGATATTTAAGAAATATATAGACTAGATATAGCGAACAAATTTTCACCGGTAACTTTGAAATGTACTATGTTAGTTGTCAAGTTTAATACGCCATAACTGTCTGCAATTTATCTAAACACAATTAATTTCAGTGGTTAGTTAGTGGTTTTGAGGACCTAGATAGTGTTAGTGAGGATCATATGAAAAATCTCTCATGTGAAGTGTCAACTATGCTTCCTCTATATATATTTTTAATCTCTAGGTTGAGCATTGTTTAGAGAACAATTTTAATAGCAAGATGTTTTACAATATACAAGATAGTCTGAGAAAATGGCTATCTTACGTGGTGACGGTATGTGGAGTAGCAGTTTGTAGTTGCAGTGCCTCCCATTCGCAGTCGCCGGGCTTTAGCGAGAACTCGTTGTCGCTGCTCGAATCGCAGGTGAATTTCTGTCAAAAACACAAGAATAACCTCTGAATTTTGCAGAATCCTTGATACCAACGAAAATTTAACCTTGCATTTTTAATGTTTATGGTCTATCTATAGTATAGACAGTAGGACAGACATCAATACAGTTTAAAACTATATATAGATTTTAGTATAGAGTCCATATAGACTATTATAGAGTTTAGTAAATACTCTGTACCAAACTGCATTCACCATTAACCATTCCTTCTGGTAGACTGACCCGATAATTACGAAGCGGTTTAGACATGGAAAGTAGAATTACATAGGTTAACTCTAGCATTGTCGCGTAGTACCTGACAGAGTCCTGAGATGCAGAACATGGGTTGTGTCCTCGAGCACGCAGTACCATCAGGCAAACTCCAGCCGCGAGACTTGTAGCCTCCGCCGCGAGTATCACACCAAACTGCACAAGCGCTGCTCACGTCTGGAAGTATATGATCACTGTTTTATCGTTTGGGCACTTTACTTTATGAAAAGCCAAAAACAAATCGCATAAAAGGTCCAACAAAAGGCCTAATATTAGCCTCTTTCCTTTCCAACCCTCTACGGAAAGGATGGGAAGGAAAAGCGGATTTGATGGCGGACGAGACGCATTGGAAGGGGAAATATTATCTTTATGTGCGTCTCCTTATCCGTTATTTAAGGGTAGGCAACGCATCGGAAATTGCAGATGTATATGGCCAGCGATCGCTTAGCTTTCTCGGCTCTCTAGGCCGCTCGTTTGCCAACTTACAATATATAAAAAACAGTCTTTTCGGACAATTAAGCTTAGTTTGAAATTAATATCAACAATGTTTTTGCATATTTCGTTGCGTTACGAATTTAGTTAACTAGTTACCCTCTGAGTCTATTCTCTGCAGCCCAGTTCCTATAAGGTCAGGGTCGACGTCGCGCGCGCGCAAGCAGATCTGGTCGGCGAACTCGCGCACCGTCATACGTGGAACTTTGTTGCACTGGAACAATATTGTGTTTAGCATCTCGTATTGATCAGTTTCTATTGTTATGAGATATCTGACTTACTTGTTGTGCGTGACAAGACTGATACTTCTTGTCGTGACCCGTGCAGTAATTGTTTCCGTTGTCGTGCCTGAAATTATAACATACAATACTCAAGTTTGGAGAAAGTTATTTTGTGAACTAATTAACTTGTATCACAATGAACAATGGACTGAAAGATGATAACCAAGATGGTGTAGCTAGTGTAAACAAAATTCAGTTTTCCATTAAAGATAGGATTTTCCCTCAAAAAAATACTCTTATAATAAGTCAAGCTCAAATAGCCTAATGGTTTGGAGTACGGACCACCGATCCTTTGGTCAAGAGTTCGTATCCTGCCATTTGACTATTGTCGTGAACCATATCCTAGCACAAGCCTAAAGCTTAGATGGAATGGTTAAAGGAAATATTAGTAAATTAACAAAAAAATACTAATATTTTTAACAAAACTTCATGCAAGAGATCATCTCTTAGACGAGAAGTGTTGTGACGTCACTAACCTGGGTCGGTTACACCGGCGCGTAGCGACAGCAACTCCGGCAGCGGCGGGCGCGTGCTTATCGTCCAGTAGACAAGCGGAGGCGCACTCAGACCAGAGTGACCAACGACCCCACGCACCACGCCCTGAGCGCACCGTCCCCTCGCGTTCCACACACGCACCGCCACGGCAGTACTAAGCATAGTTATTAGTACAGTTAATATGATGCCTAATTACATTTGCCCTCAAATGAGTGATATAGCGACCCTAGAGAGAGAAAGTTTACTCAGTTGAAAGGTTTCTATGTACATACCATTTCATCTCCACATCTAGTGCCTTCTAGCGCAGGATGCGATGTCCAGGTGTACCTTTCGCGCTGGCAGTGCAGGTCCCGACAGATGTCCTCTAAGTTCTGAGCTGCGGAGTGACGACTGCCGCTGCCATATTTGAGCATACCTGACAGGATGAATGAACATCTATGTTAAAATCGTATAAAGATTGTTGATTTTAAAAGTGATAATAGAGATGGAAGCGTCTACGGTCAGATTAGTTTCTTTCGTTTAACAACTTGTTTTTTAGTAAGATCTTTTGGTAATAGAAAATCACGGTTAATGCTAACATTGTTGATCAGCGTCGAATCTCTCCCCAGGTAGGATTCCCTCAGCGCTATGGTCGAGCTGACCCGCGGAGTTACCGTGGTCGAGTAGACAACGAGATTGTACTGTACTGTAACAAACAAAAAACATGATAAAGCATGAAACTTTTATAATCAACATTTAAAATATGATAATCATTTATTTACTCTAGAAACTTCTGTAGATAATTTCTGCTGCATTGGGACCAGGTGATCTTGCCGCTACCGAGGGTCGGGCTCATGATGTACGCGCTCGGGTCACAGCCGTTATCCGCTAAAGGGCCGTCGTGACGCATTCCTAAACTGCAAACAAACAAATAAGTTCATTTCTTACACCAAAAGGCGTGCATATTAATTTTTTTAATGTCCTTATAGTATAAACAATATATACTGCTTACAAATAATGTAATAACTTACTTATGTCCTATTTCGTGAGCAACAACGTAAACACTCTCAAAGTGTCTGCCTTCGTTTACAGTACAACTGCTTGTGACAGTACACATGCCAGCAACCGGTGCTAGTCCTGAAAATGACAGGAACTGTACAGCTATCAAGCCTATATATTTCTGGAAGCAATTTAAATAAACTCTAGCAATACGATCAAGCAACTCAAATAGAACATGCTTTCTTCAGTTCTTAGTTTCCTTATAGCTTTTGAATGACTTACCTACAACTTGACTGCTGACTTTACCATTTTTATTGACTACGTATAGATCCAATCCAGTCAAAATTAAAGCATGATCCCAATGCAACGGGTCGTTATCACCCGGTGGATTCTCTAATCTTTGCCACGTACAGAAATTACTTAAAAATCTATCAATGTCGTGCGGTCTCTTCAGATTAACAGGATCTTCATGTAGGATTTCTAATCTTTTTAGTATAAAATTAACTGTTCTACCCAAAGATGGGTCGTGGTAGATCAATTGTACAGCATTTATCATCGCCAAAACGAATCTAACTAATTCTCTCTCAGTATCTTTAGGAAAATTGACAGTCATGTGTTTGTATAAATCTCTATCTACGAACACAGCCGTTTCGACAAATATAGGAGGAGTTAACGCTCTTTTCTGTCTATTAGAATCTGGTTTTAGCTTTTCTATAAATTTGTCTATAGTTTTATTCCTGTGAGCTAAATTTAATTTGAATTCTTCCAATGTGATATTGCTTTTGTTAGTTATTTCCCTTTTTCGTCTATGCTTTGTCCATCTTACAGATTCTTCTCTGTCGTTAATGCTATCTTTTTCTATACATGTAGTTATTTCGTTGTCGTTGTTTAGACTATCGTCATGTTTTTTGACGATGATGTGCGTTTTTGTTTCTTCATTGTGAAACCTTTCAGGCAATGGATGTATGTAATAATTACTACCATTAGCTTTAAATAAGCCTCTCTGAAATTTATAATAAAATTATTATAAACTAGCTTTCGCCCGCGTCTCCGTCCTCGTGGAATTAAAAAAAAATGAGTAGCCAATTTGTTCTTTCAGACTATGGTCTGCATCTATGCCAAATTTCAACGAAATCCGTTCAGCTGTTTAGGCTACAAACTCTAACAAACATCCATCCATCTAAACTTTAGCATTTATAATATTAGTAAGATAATTTCATTTAAGTATTTTTGATTATTATTTTGTTAAATGAGCAAGTATTAAGGTGAATGGCCTTCTATTTAATTGAACAACAATGTACAATATTTACATAAGAAATTAAGAAACGAATAAATACATAACAATAGAAAAACCTAACAATTTACGGAAACATTCAAATAAATATGATTTATAGACGTAATTAAATAATTCGCAAATTAATCTCAGAATTTAAAGTTATTGACCTTTCTAGTTTTATTTGCCATAATTAGTCTTGAACAGACAAAGATCACGGATGCATAAAACAAAAGAATCTAGAAGCGGTCTTACCAAATCACCACAAGCATACAAAGCTGCAGTATCACTTCTATAATAACATAGATCTATCTCTTCATCATTATGTTGATCCAGCACAGCTTGCGTATCATTCGTCCATCTTCTTATCAGTAGGAACTGTGGATCTAGGAATGTGTTTCTAGGACTTAGTTTTATATCTAAATGCCTCTTGAGTGTGTTTAGATCTGGATTATCGTGATGAATTGACCGTTTCCGACGCTTTGGTTGTCGTAAATGCAATATCTCGAATTCTGCATCTGAAAGTTGAAACCATTAGCGTTACTCTTTTGTTTTTTATGTTTTCTTTACTCTGAATACAATTCCTTGAACCTCTCGAAATAAGAATTTAAAATTATTACTAGAAATGTATGTATCTTCTTATGATGAGCATTATTTTTTTTTTATAATATAAGGTGGCAAACGAGCAAGCGGCCACCTGAATCCACCGAAATGGAAAGCGACAGCTGTCCATAGATATCCGCAATTGCAGATGCGTTGCCTACCCTTAATTGACGGAGGAGGAGACGCACATAAAGAGGAAATTTCCCCTTCCTATGCATCTAGGAATTATTAATTCTATATTTAGGAATTCAAGTACTTTATAGATATTTATAATATAATTATAAGTCAACTCACTGTCAGAATTAGCACCGATTAGAAACAGCCTTTCAGATTCCGTCAGATGATCTAGTAACTGTTTGTTGTGTTCCTGTAACAAATGAAATGTTTTAATTAATAATATGAATGTCATTTAAAGCTATTTTAGATACATTTTAATTATTTAAACAAAACATTTCAAACAAAGTCGTCTATAGAAGATCTAAGACTGCCCTTCAATAAGAAAATAATATTCAATTCTAGTATTTTTAGAACGGATATAATTTTTAGTTTTTAAACGTTATGATTTATTACCTAAATGTCTTCCCATCTAGGTATTACGTTAGTGCATATGCTATGTACTATTGAGGTCTGACTTAGGCGTGATTTGACACACCCCCTGCCGCTCCAACAACCTTGGAGCAAATGACAAAGAACGTCGATAAATGCTAGTAGAAAGTGATATATTTACTAATATCAAATAACAATATATATCTATACATATAATCAAATTGGAGTGTCTGTTTGTAATATCAAAAGAAAAATTCCAAATTTCGAGAAGATGGTGCATTTGCGTTGCTGATAACGAAAATCGCATTTAATTTTTTTTGTCTGTCTGTCTGTCTAACTGTCCACGAGCCGCGTTTGTTCCGGGTAATCTCCGGTTGGGCCAGACTTTCACTAAAGGGTAGCTGACATAGACGGGCATGTTATACTACTTTTTTTATCTTCATATTGCGTGGACGGAGTCGCGGGAAAAAGCTAGTATTTAATATATTTCTTTCGACATGGAATATTTTCCAACTTTTATATTATTGTACAAATGTCTTATAATATTGGTCTTGTATTTTTTTATTAATTACTAGCTGTTGCTCGCGACTTCGTCCGCGTAAAATTAAAAAAATAATACAAAATATGGCCTATGTTACTCACAGATAAATTTCCTTTCTAATGGTGGAAGAATTTTTAAAATCGGCCCAATAGTTTTTGAGTTATTACAATACATACAAAAATACAAATCTTTCCTCTTTATAATATTAGTATAGAAAAGAGTAACATGTGGTATGTTATGACCATTAGACGATTAAATTAAAACAAAAAATCAACCGCAAAGTATTTCACAAATGCATAACAATAAAATAACATCTAACATTAATTTCACAGTAATAAACTAACCTTGTTAAATTGGTTTTTATTAAAATTCAAATTCTTTACTTGAAAAAAAAAATCTTCCGGGATTTTATAACAAACTACCGTATTCAAATATAATTGTAAGATAATCATAAGGAAGCTACAAAAATTCCACACGACATTGTAATCACAGAAGCAACAGAAAACTCACCTCTGTAAGCTTCTATTGTGAACAATTCTAGCTGAACAACCTCGACATAATTTGACAATGGATATTCACACAGAAGTGTGAGTTTGATTGAAGCTGTTGGAAAAAAAATAAAGTATCTGTGTATTGCAGGCATCACATCACTATCTTAGTTATTAGTAAGATAGTGATGTATATTTCGCATTAATAATAATAATATTTTATTAATGCGAAAGTTTAGATGGATGTTTGTTAGAGTTTGTACTGATTATTTTAGAGGTGTCTAATGTGCTGAAAAAAAAACATATTTTCATGTCAGGATCGGACCTACGAAGCCGGGACGGGACGCTAGTAAACTAATAAAAAATCAACAGACAAATAAATGGTATAAAACTTTGAATTATAAAAATTATGTAAATATCGATATTATGTGTTAAAATAATCTGAATTAAATTAATCATCAGTGTGTTAAGCGTTAAGTTTTTTAACTAACTTAATTCTATCTAAACTGCAAGTCATCTACATACATCTGCTAAGTCATGTTCGTTTGTTTCATCGCATTATAAAGCAGAAATATAACTTTCTCTAGAATTTCCTCGGCTTGATGATATTTACAATAACAGAAAGCGAAAGCAACAATAATTCTACAGAGATTATAAGTGCGTACATATATTGCGTAAATTGAATCTAGAAGAACACTACTTACTTAATTTATACAATTCCGCGCGAACGAAGCCACGGGCAAAAGCTTTTATAATGATCGTAACCTATCCTATACATATAATAAAATTGGAGTGTCTGTTTGTAACATCAAAAGAAAATTCCAGATTTTGGGAAGACAATGTATTTGCGTCGCTGATAACGAAAATTGTATTTAAAAAAATGTTTGTCTGTCTGTCTGTCAGACCGCCGCGTTTGTTGCGGGTAATCTCCGAAACGGCTGGGCCGATTTCGACCGGACTTTCACTGAAGGGTAGCTGACATAGATCCGCATATTATAGGCTATTTTTTCAATTCCGCGCTGTATATAACGGGTGGTCCAAATCTGCGCTACGTTACATTATAAAAGCTTAATAAAGAAGCTTGTAAGGATATTTGACATTTAATTTTAACAGTACCTTAAAGACAGGATACAAATGCTATATAACAATGCATTACTTCTGGTATTCAAGATTGGTGCCGGTTTCTTCGCTGGAATTACTGTTTCCTTTTGAGGTTATACGAATTTAGTCAAAGGTCACAGAGCTTCCTTGTCACGATTAGGTATTTTGTTGTAAAATACAGATTCATTTGAATTAGTTACGATATTAACATAGAAACGGTATTCAATTGATTGCAATAGCTTTCGCCCGCGACTCCGTCCGCGTGTAAAAAAAACAAAAGCAAGTCTATGTGTCCTTCCAGAGTATACTCTACATATATGCTATTCATCGAGGTTCAGCAATTAAGGCTACAAACTCTAACAAACATCCATCCATGCATCTAAACTTTTACATTTATAATATTACTAAGATAATTCAAAAGAAAAAATATAGTTAAACACTTTTTCTTGCAAATAGGTGAGATTTTTATTTTTGATTTGAATTATTTTAATGCACTTTATCATTAAGAAAGATTGTGAAGAGAGAGTGAGAGATAGAGAGAGAGAGAGAGAGAGAGAAGATATTATTATTAGTTATTGTTACTAATATGAGACAATTACTATTATGTTAATGTTACTAATATGGATGGATTGTGTGAAAGAGGATATGCTTAAGAAAGGAGTGGTTTCAGATATGACGGCTGATAGAGATGTATGGAAGAGCAGCACATACTGTGCCGACCCTCCATAAGGGATAAGGGCAAGTTGATGATGATGACTAATATGAGACAATTCTCTTACCTTTTAAGACTTCAAGTCATATTTTAAATTAGTGTTAAATCGCAAAGAATATCTTGCATTTTAATGAACGTTTAAACCGAAGGATGTTTATGATGATTAACGATTTAACAATTGTTTAGCTAATTTGAGTTTTAGTTAGCCGTGTTAAGGTATATTTTTATAAAATATGATGGTATTTAGCATATTTGATTGTAAGACAATGGTGTTGAAACAACCGTTCAAGATTATCGAAATATGTTACTATTTCCGGAATTTAGACGCAAAATATGATATTACATTGTAGCATCTTTTAATTAAGGTTGATTTTGAAAACAGATGCGCCGTTTTAATAGATATATGTTGGGACCCACAGAAAGAGGTTATTTCATCTTCTATTCGTCCCCACCTCTATTATATTCATTTTCCCTTCCCATCATCATCATCTTTCTCTTAATCCTACTCCCGTAAGGTCGGCGCAACAGGATATTGTCCTACAACATAACTCTATCATACGTCATCTCGGTCATCACTAACTTTTTCAATCCTATTCTAATATGTAACTTAATAAAAGGGGAAAGTGCCTAAAATAATCTAATCCATCAATTGGAATGTTTTCCACTGTCTTATGTTTAGTCGTAATATTGCACCAGGCGAGCCACGAGCAACAATGTTGCTGGCGTCTCATCATCACCAGCTCACTATACGTCTCCACCGAGGGGCTGGGAGCCTACCCTGAAGTTAAGGTGACTAGGCCATAGTCAACCACGCTGGCCAAGTGCGGGTTGGTTGACTTCACACATATCTTTGAATTTCTTCGCTGATATGTGCAGGTTGCATCACGATGTTTTCCTTCACCGTAAGAACGTCGGGTAAAATATGTAAATATGAAAATCCGAAAAATCGAAAATCACATTGGTACATGGCGGCGGGATTCGAACCCAAGACCTGTAGATTACAAGTCAAGTGCTTAAACCACTGAGCCATCGACGCTCTTCTACAAATGCTGCTGGCGTCTACAAATGTTAAATATATCTTAAAATAGATTTATATTTATTAAAAGTTTATATTAATATTAAAATTAGCTACATTGTAGTTTTAGGTTATGTTCATTGTATCAAAGTGAACATTCTAACACGCTCATAAACATATTCCCGTGTTTAACAACCGTTAAATCTAGCTAACCATTAACCCCACGTTATTATCCGTCTGAAACGATTGTAAGATAAACTGAAGATGAGATTTTTTAGACAATTAAAGGACAGGGTCAAAACAAACGACTACTTCGAGTATTGCGTGTTGTTAACTACATTTTTAATGGACAATTTGTGTAAAAAAAAATTTATCTTTTTACTAGTTAGTACACAATAAAATAAAAATATTTTGCTTAGCTTATTTATATCTTGTAACCATTCCAAGTAAGATAGTGTTATGATAAGATTGGTTTGCGATGTTACGATATTCGAAAAAAGTTTATATTGACACATGTTGATTCTTACATTATATAGGAAATGGTATAAAAAGAGGGCGCTAGTGAGCTATCATAATTTAGTTTTATTTATGCCCAGTTCAGTTAATTTGTTCGTCTATAAAGATTTTGTCGAACAGATAAATTCTTTCTTTGTTGTTCTCATTTATTATAAATGTAGGTCAAATAATCGATTTATAAAAACGTATTTATCTAAACTTAAGATCATACTTTCCAAGCAATGCAAGTTATACAACTGTTATGAAGTAAAGGGAAGTTTATCAACCATCGCTTAAGAATACTCGTTTTATAGTTAAAAAGCAAGTTATAACAATAAAAAATGCAATTAAAAACAATTGACAAACGATAAACTCTTAAAAGTAAGAGTTTGACTAAACTATCGCACTACTGTTATGCGATTGTCGATTGTTTCGCAGCCAATTCAACTGTTTAGTTGCACAACTAAAAAATGAGACTGTCGACTAAACAATCGCACAACTAAACAGTTGTGCAATTGTTTAGTCAAAGGTGCGCGCGCTCTTAAATGTTTTGTATACCTAAAAAATTTGACATTCAATTTTAAACTAGCAGTTGCCTGCGTCTTCATCAACGCTCACATACTAGCTATATTTCAGTAAAAGTTCAGTCAAAATCGGTCCTGTCGTTTCGGAGATCACTCAAAACAAACTCAATCTTACGGACAGTCAGACGGATTTTTCTAGATAATACATACAGACACTTCAATATTATTTATCGATAGAAACAGTTTTATAACACAGTTACAATTGTCAAAATAAAAATGTTTTATCATATTAATATCTTTTACTTTATTAGTTACACAAAATATTTCTGGTATGCAATTTCCTTTCTAAATCATACTTCATACTCATATTATAAATGCGAAAGTTTAGATGGATGGATGGATGGATGGATGGATGGATGGATGGATGTTTGTTAGAGTTTGTAGTCAAAACTGCTGAACGGATCTCGATGAAATTTGGTGTAGATGTAGAGCATTGTCTGGAAAACGCTAAAGAATTGCCAAATATAGTAACTTATATATAAAAACCACTAAATATTATATAAATATTTATCACTTGAAATCTAGATTTGTTACGTTTTATATTTTTCGCAATGCACATAAGGGCATGTGCCTGTTATCGAATTCCATTACCCTAGATTGTATCAAAACTACACTCATATAACAGCAATTAAGTTAATAGTTGAATTATTTTTTGAAATAGAACTATAAAATATTTGTTGAAATAAATAATTTATTGAATTCGTAATTAAGAAGTAATAATTGTTAAAAGCTTAACATTTAATGAATACAACTTTATCGAGGAGCGAAAAATGAACGAATGTTTTTTTTAATTCAATAATTTTGTGTGTATTAAAATACGGGTTGTGATAAATGCGTTCATTTCGTTAAATCTTACTAGTTATAATATTATAAATGCGAAAGTTTAGATGGATGGATGGATGGATGGATGGATGGATGTTTGTTAGAGTTTGTAGTCAAAACTGCTGAACGGATCTCGATGAAATTTGGTGTAGATGTAGAGCATTGTCTGGAAAACGCTAAAGAATTGCCAAATATAGTAACTTATATATAAAAACCACTAAATATTATATAAATATTTATCACTTGAAATCTAGATTTGTTACGTTTTATATTTTTCGCAATGCACATAAGGGCATGTGCCTGTTATCGAATTCCATTACCCTAGATTGTATCAAAACTACACTCATATAACAGCAATTAAGTTAATAGTTGAATTATTTTTTGAAATAGAACTATAAAATATTTGTTGAAATAAATAATTTATTGAATTCGTAATTAAGAAGTAATAATTGTTAAAAGCTTAACATTTAATGAATACAACTTTATCGAGGAGCGAAAAATGAACGAATGTTTTTTTTAATTCAATAATTTTGTGTGTATTAAAATACGGGTTGTGATAAATGCGTTCATTTCGTTAAATCTTACTAGTTATAATATTATAAATGCGAAAGTTTAGATGGATGGATGGATGTTTGTTAGAGTTTGTAGTCAAAACTGCTGAACGGATCTCGATGAAATTTGGAGTAGATGTAGAGCATTGTCTGGAAAAACATGTGCTCTTTACATTTGTTTTTTTTTCAATTCCACGAGGACGGAGTCGCGGGCGAGAGCTAGTTGTAAATAATTATTCCGTTAAATGGATACTGTCAAAACGTCTCGGCTGTAGGCCTGTTGGCTGAGCCTAAAATTCCTTCACTAAATTATAGGTCTGTCTAGTGCAGAACCGGCCGGGATTTGGAGCACGAAATTAACCCCCCCCCCCAAAAAAAAAAAATAACTCGTTTTGCACACAAAATGTAAGTTGTCTGGAAAACGCTAAAGAATTGCCAAATATAGTAACTTATATATAAAAACCACTAAATATTATATAAATATTTATCACTTGAAATCTAGATTTGTTACGTTTTATATTTTTCGCAATGCACATAAGGGCATGTGCCTGTTATCGAATTCCATTACCCTAGATTGTATCAAAACTACACTCATATAACAGCAATTATAATAAGTTAATAGTTGAATTAACTTTTGAAATAGAAGTATAAAATATTTGTTGAAATAAATAATTTATTGAATTCGTAATTAAGAAGTAATAATTGTTAAAAGCTTAACATTTAATGAATACAACTTTATCGAGGAGCGAAAAATGAACGAATGTTTTTTTTAATTCAATAATTTTGTGTGTATTAAAATACGGGTTGTGATAAATGCGTTCATTTCGTTAAATCTTACTAGTATAATATTAAAAATGCGAAAGTTTAGATGCATGGATAAATAGATGGATGGATGGATGTTTGTTAGAGTTTGTAGCCTAAACGGCTGAATGGATTTCGATGAAATTTGGTGTAGATGTAGAGCATTGTCTGGAAAAACATGTGCTCTTTACATTTGTTTTTTTTTCAATTCCACGAGGACGGAGTCGCGGGCGAGAGCTAGTATATCATAAAAATAACTCGTTTTGCACACAAAATGTAAGTTGTCTGGAAAACGCTAAAGAATTGCCAAATATAGTAACTTATATATAAAAACCACTAAATATTATATAAATATTTATCACTTGAAATCTAGATTTGTTACGTTTTATATTTTTCGCAATGCACATAAGGGCATGTGCCTGTTATCGAATTCCATTACCCTAGATTGTACAAAACTACACTCATATAACAGCAATTATAATAAGTTAATAGTTGAATTAACTTTTGAAATAGAAGTATAAAATATTTGTTGAAATAAATAATTTATTGAATTCGTTAATTAAGAAGTAATAATTGTTAAAAGCTTAACATTTAATGAATACAACTTTATCGAGGAGCGAAAAATGAACGAATGTTTTTTTTTAATTCAATAATTTTGTGTGTATTAAAATACGGGTTGTGATAAATGCGTTCATTTCGTTAAATCTTACTAATATTATAAATGCGAAACGTTAGATATATATTTGTTAGAGTTTGTAGTCTAAACTGCTGAACGGATCTCGATGAAATTTGGAGTAGATGTAGAGCATTGTCTGGAAAAACATGTGCTATTTACATTTGTTTTTTTTTCTAATTCCACGCGGACGAAAGCTAGTATACAAGAAAAAAATAACTCGTTTTGCACACAAAATGTAAGTTGTCTGGAAAACGCTAAAGAATTGCCAAATATAGTAACTTATATATAAAAACCACTAAATATTATATAAATATTTATCACTTGAAATCTAGATTTGTTACGTTTTATATTTTTCGCAATGCACATAAGGGCATGTGCCTGTTATCGAATTCCATTACCCTAGATTGTATCAAAACTACACTCATATAACAGCAATTAAGTTAATAGTTGAATTATTTTTTGAAATAGAACTATAAAATATTTGTTGAAATAAATAATTTATTGAATTAGTTAATTAAGAAGTAATAATTGTTAAAAGCTTAACATTTAATGAATACAATTTTATCGAGGAGCGAAAAAAGAACGAATGTTTTTTTAATTCAATAATTTTGTGTAAAATACGGGTTGTGATAAATGCGTTCATTTCGTTAAATCTTACTAATATTATAAATGCGAAACGTTAGATATATATTTGTTAGAGTTTGTAGTCAAAACTACTGAACGGATCTCGATGAAATTTGGTGTAGATGTAGAGCATTGTCTGGAAAAACATATGCTATTTACATTTGTTTTTTTTTTCAATTCCACGAGGACGAAAGCTAGTATACAAGAAAAAAATAACTCGTTTTGCACACAAAATGTAAGTTGTCTGGAAAACGCTAAAGAATTGCCAAATATAGTAACTTATATATAAAAACCACTAAATATTATATAAATATTTATCACTTGAAATCTAGATTTGTTACGTTTTATATTTGTGAAATCATCAATAGCAAATGTCAAAATGACATGACATGACATGACAAACCTTAGCTATCTTTTTTTCTTGATGTTGGCAGCAACTTATGGTCTCTTTCTCACATTAGGGTTTTTATCCAAAATATTTACCCCTTAAATTTAATGGCGTGTAAATATATAGCCTAAAGCATGACGTAAGTGTAGGGCTTTTTATTAAAAAAAGAATTATTCATAAATATGCTGTAATTGCTGACATCTTAAGCAACAAAGAATTGTGTGTTTACGCTTTATTGTAATAGTATAGATTTAAACGTGAACATTTTCTCTACAAAATCATGTTTTCGTTTGTGTGCTGCAACATTTGTAAGCATCATATTATTAGCCCTTCATACTCGTAAATAACAATAATATACTCATACTGTTATACTAATGTTATAAATGGGAAAGTGTGTATGGATGTTTATTGATGGTGAAAAGAAAAAGAACATAATCAGGAAGAACACATAGTCTACTTTCTGAGTTATTAATTCCGTACGAACAAAGTCGCGAGCATAAGCTAGCCTTTAATCTGAAATAAGCTTATGTATAGTTTTTCAAGTTCCATAAATACCAAATTATCAGCTAATAAATTTCCGTAATGGTTGTTATGACTTTTATATCTTAATAATGTTGTAAAGAATTTAACAATAATGTTAACGGTCAAAATAAAACACGTGTTAAAGTTATTTGATCATAGAATTTTAAGCACTTTTAATCTTGTAGAATTTCAAATATTATAAGATTTATCATACAAGTTTAAATAACGTTATTTTTATTGTTATTTATTAGAGATTAAAGATCGAATATTGAAACGGCATTTATTCTAGGTTGCTGAAGTTTTCATTTATTTTATTACTAGCTGTTGCTCGCGACTTCGACCCAGTGAAATTAAAAATTATAGCCTATGTTACTTGGTGATAACAAAGCTTTAATGGTGCAAGAATTTTTTAAATCGGTCCAGTAGTTTTTGAGTTATTTCAATACATACAACAATTCCAAAAAATACAAATGTTTCCTCTTTATAATATTAGTATAGATATGGATTACCTAGTTATTCGTTTGTGTTTGATCTAAGTTTTAACGGAGTAAAACTCAAGTTACGTGGTTCGGAAACACATTTCAAGTTATCGAACCAAAGACACTAATGATTGGTTAAAAATAGCTAGAAAACCGGCCATTAAACATGTAACTGCGCTTACTGAGATATGTCTTTGTATTCGTTTCAGAATACTGCCCTAAAAGTATTTAGTTTTTAAAGATTTTTGTCTAGATTAGACTTGTTCGCTTTTTTTACTTCTATACATATAATCAGTGTTTGTGGTTAAGTTTTTTTTTAACCTATTCTTACGTATATAATTAAAAATTATAGTTAACTTTTGATTATTGATTGCTATAGGAGTTTATATTAATATGATTATGAATAGCTATCCATTAGTGTAGGCCTTTTATTTGTATAACATTTGACATCAGTTCGTGCTTCTTCGTCAATTGCGGTTTATTAAAGTTATCGTTAAGTGGTCTTCTCAGAGTTTGACAGTTCAATGTCAAACTATTTAAATTAATTACTTCTTACTAATCTTACTAATATTATAAATGCGAAAGTTTAGATGGATGGATTGATGTTTGTTAGAGTTTGTAGCCTAAACGGCTGAAGGGTTTTCGATGAAACTTGGCATAGATGTAGAGGATAGTCTGGGAGAACACATAGGCTATTCGCTTTTGTTTTTTTTTATTCCGCGCGGACAGAGTCGCGGGCGAAAGCTAGTATTATAAATGCGGAAGTTTTGATGGATGTTTGTTAGAGTTTGTAACCTAAACTGCTGAACTGATCTTGATGAAATTTGGCATAGATAGAGGAGAGTCTAGAAGACATAGGCTAGTTACTTTTGTTTTCTTTAATTACACGCACGGACTCGCAGGCAGTCTAGTAGGAAATAATTTTAATAATGTTAACTCAATTTTGTCAAGTCAAAAATTCAAGTATCAAACACTTTTAGCACGAATTTAAAGATTTAATTACCTTATGTACTGCTCTATTTAATTAAACATAACAATAGTGACATTCATTATTAAAAAAAAATGAATAAATGAGATTAACGAACTTGACCTGATTTACAATTGTAATACATCAAGAAAGGTAAGCTTTAGTTCACACGATAGAGACAAACTAATTTGTAACTTATTCTCAATGGCATAAGAGTTACATTTGCCATTACAGTATCATAACGTCGCATACTTGGTCTAGTATAAAATAAGAAAAAATGCTAATTGTAATTTTATAACACACGAGAATTTGTACAGATATTTACGCTATAAATAAATAGACTAGATTCCAAAGTAAATTATTATTTTTATTTGTGACTGAGTTGTCACTGTTTGCCTTGAAGAGGCATTTACAGATTCACCGGGCTTGAGGTGGCCGAGCGCAGATGGCGCTTAGCCTAAACCTCGTTTATGAGTAACTAGGCTCGAGGGCTCCCTCAGGAGCCTCGGCTCGGGCCGTTACTTCGTTATTATTACCGGATTGGGAGGCCACCGAGCTCTTAGATCGCTTAGGGGGACGCTCCATAGAGTGACTAGGCACAAGGGCCCCCGAGAGGGGACCTCGGCTTGGGCTGTCACTCAATACGCGTTTAGCATTCCGATTCAAGGGTGCCCAAGAGGGCCGAACCTCGGCTTGATCGGCTGCTGTTATCTGATTGCTATTATTATTATTAATACATCTAACATTACTACCACTTCGGAAAGCGTTAGCGCTGGGAGAAGAAGTGGCGGAAGAAACTCCAGCAACGCTTCTATTATTGTTAGGAGAAAACCTGCCTGCTATGAGGCCGTATCGCGGGAATGATTGCCGTAGTCGACAGCGACTACGGCGTTTTGTCTGTCGTAGTTGTTTAATCCTAGCCTGAGCGATTGTTGTTGCATCGTCTTGGAAGTCAAGAACGTGCCTAGGTCTGCGATGATCACGTCGAAATTTACCGAGCGCGATTGGGTTGTAGGTGGCGGCACCTACAACTAACGAATTAGGATGACCGACGGCAGAGTCAAAATAACGACGCGACGCCAGCTTCAGGTGTTGGGCTATGGTGGGTAAGTCCAAGTCTATGTGAAGATCACTATTGCGCATGTACCACGGGGCCCCCGTGGCTCTGCGCATGAATCTATTTTGAATCACCTGAAGTCGGTGTATTTGTTTCGGCGAGATGTGCGCGAATACCGGACTAGCATACGTCATGACGGGACGTACTACTGATTTATAGAGTGTCACCTTGTTCCGAAGGGACATTTTGCTCTTTTTATTCAATAACGCGGAAAGGCGACCTAAGATGAAAGCCGCGCGGTTCCTAACCCGGGTCACGTGTGCGGAGAAGTTGAGTTTTGTGTCAAGGATGACACCTAAGTATTTTACTTGGTCTTCCCAGGGTATTGGGCTGTCCAAAAGCTTAACAGATGTGAGACGAGGTTCTTTGCTGCGTGAAAAGTATAGAGCCGCGCTTTTGGTAGGATTGATTTCGATCCTCCATTTCCTAAACCAGGCACCAAGGGTATTTGCTGCAGTCTGTAGACGTCTGCATATGGCATCAGGCTTAAGGCCTGATGTAAAAATGCAGGTGTCATCGGCAAATAGTGCTAGTTCCACACCATGTACGCGCGGAATATCGTTGGTATAGAGTGTAAATAGGACTGGCCCTAACACCGACCCTTGGGGCACCCCGGCTCGAACGGGATGTGATCTAGAGCAAACTCCCTCGACGCGGTAGCGAAACGTGCGACTACTTAGGAAGTCTCGTATTATACATACGAGACGATCGGGTACTCCGTACTCATATAGCTTGTATATGAGTCCGTTGTGCCATACTTTGTCGAACGCTTTCGCTACGTCGAGAAAGAGAGCTCCGGTGTTAAGGCCGCGTTGACGTTTAGCTAGTATGTGTTCCGTGATGCGGTGCACTTGATGAGTGCATGAGTGTTTGGCGCGAAATCCAAACTGTTCTGCAATAGGCATACCTTTCGTATCCATAAAAGTACGTAAGCGGGCTAGTATAAGGCGTTCAAAAATCTTCCCAAAAGTTTTGAGAAGACTTATGGGACGATATGATGTGGGATTTGTCGGCGGCTTGGATGGTTTGAGGAACCCTATGACTTCAGCGTCCTTCCACTCGCGGGGGAAGACACCTTGAGTCATTGCTACGTTATATATGGTTACAAGAAGCTGTATAATAGCAGCAGGAAATAGTTTGGCCACCCTATTGGTAATGCCATCTGAACCGGGAGCTTTGCGGGGGCGTAAGTTTTTAATTAATTCCTCAACTTCATCGCTGGTTACCGGAGGAATGGAATCGAGAAGGGGTACGTTACTCCTCCGCTCGACCTCTCTGTCCACCTTTCGTAGGTGTTCAGGGTCGACCGGTAGGCTACTAGGGGAGCATTGGGCCTCGAGACTGTCAGCCAGGCATTCGGCTTTCTCATCGTCCAGCATGGCTGGTATCATATTTGGACGTGAGAGTGGCGGCATCGTAGGGTACGTGTCGCCTTTGAGTGATTTAGGGAGTTTCCAGAAAGCTAAATGCGATGGCTTTAAATTACTGAGATCTGAATCCCACCTTTCGTTCCTAAATGCAGCTATGCGTGCTTTGACCTCACGCTGTAGTTTACGTAGCTGTTTTCGGTTCAATTCGGTGGGATACATATCGTGGGCACGGGTAGCCGCGTTCTTGCGCCTCAATAAGTCTCTAATGTCTGGTGGTAGTGACCAACGATGGTTATTCATCTCTGGGATCTGCCTTGAGCAGTCCTCTATGACGTTTTGGACATGACTTGTTAGAGAGCCGATCGCGACACCCATGTCTTGTTCAGTATTTAATTGATCAGGGATGATATCCAAGTCGGGTGAGTTTACAATTTTAAGTTTAGCTCTGAGCTTGTGCCAATCGATTACTGTCTTAATTTGGGGAGCGGTAGGTGCAGATGGCCCTAGCTGTAGAAGGACTGGCCGGTGATCCGAGTGAAGCTCGTGAATCACCTTGACATCGCATAGGTTTAAGTTAATGTTTTTGACGATTGCAATGTCAAGCACATCCGGTGTGTGTCCCAGAACATGGGGATAGTGGGTGGGCTCTATGGGCGCTACGATTTCAAAATCTAGTAAGTCAGATAGTGAGTCGAGCGCACGGCCTCTTTTACTGATTCTGGTCGAGTTCCATCGGGTGTGCTTGCTATTGAAGTCGCCAGCAAGGATTGTAGCATCTCCTATAGATAGGAGGGCTTCAAAGTCCGAGCGTAAAATTGTTGCGCTTATTCTACAAGGAAGGTAAACTGAAGCTATTGTTATGGGAGCGTGGCCTGTCATGGCCAGCTGACAGATCGAGGCTTCTAAGTGCGTTAACGCGGGCGTGTCAATCGGTACACAGTGCAGAGATTTTTTGTAGTAAATAACAGTACCGCCGCCTGGGGCACCGGTCCTATCATTTCTAACGATGTTATAATTAGAGACCTTTGGGTCCCTCATTGTCGGTTTGAGAAAAGTTTCCTGCACGAGTAACACGTCGACTTGATGGTCGCGAAGGAAGGTGTAAATTTCGTCACGTTGTTCCCTAACACCATTTGCGTTATAGAAAGCTACGGTGATCGAACGTGGTTTGACTCTGCCGTTATTACGTGCGAGAGACGGGGGGGTACTATTAATTCCGTTTGGTTGTGCAGCCATACTAACCTAAAGTATTATTGTAGAGCACGGATAATGTGCTCGTATTTCAATAAAACATCGACGCGCGTGATTATATCTCCGGTGGAGTTTTTAAAAGCATGAGCGAAGTCTAAAACCTCATTCATGTCGAGAGATCGCAACTTCTTAAGTGATTCAAGGGGATCGGCCCCTGTCACATGGTGTGTAGGTGGTACAAAAGCCGGCCTTGCGGGGGTCGGTTTGGTAGCGGACGCGGCGTGTTGGTAGTTCGCGGACGCGACAGGGATGGGTTTACCTCCTGCACGGTATGCGTACGAGGTTGAAGGACGCTCAGCACGAAGCGGGGGGAACGAGTCTAATGTCGGTACATGTCGTGGTTTTTGGGTGAGTTGCCTGGTGGTGTTCGGGGCATACTCCCTACGTTTAGGTGCTTTAGGGCACCCAAGGTAGTTAGCCGTGTGGTCGCCGCGGCAGAGGACGCATGCGGGTTTGCCGAAGGCTTCTAGCAGTGATTTGTCCTTCGGTCTAGGACAATCGATCGTGGCGTGATCGTCTAGGCACTTGACGCACCTGGGACGGGCAAAGCAATTGCGGGCTGAGTGTCCATACAATTGGCATTTGTGGCATTGTCCGGGGAGGGCGCTCTTCCGAGGCGGCTCGACGACTAGGCCACTAAGGCCGCAAATCGACTTTATGTCGAAGATCGCTTTACCCTCGGGAGAGAGCTCAAGTTGGACCTTTACCATGTCCATGGGAGTTTTCGTGCGTCTATTTTTCATCCGGTAAACTGCCAATACCGGGATATTTTGCCGTTTTAATGACTGTGTCAACTCGTCGACGGATATTTCCTTCGGGATCCTCTTGACGACCACCTGAAGGATACGCTCTTCGGCGAGCGTATATGTGTGATAGTAAATATTTTTTTCTCGGAGGAACTTGGTGACACCGCGATAATCTGCAACTGTTTCCAGTTGTATTTTGATACCTTGGTTGGTCGGAGTTGCTATATATTTAATTTTGTTCGATAGAGCCGATTCTATCATCGGCCATTTGTCCCTAGCCTGAACATAAATTGGTGGAGGCCGTTTGTCTTGTGGCGCGCGGGCCATCGGGGGATTAGGTTTAGCGGGATGTGCCTGAGGGGCATCCGTGGGCTTAAGCGTGGGCTGGGAAGTAGTAGGGGCCGCGATGGAGCGGGACGTTCCAGGCGTTGGCTCTAATGATGGTTTTTGTGCCTTTGGTGGCACTGGGGATGTTGACGCAGAGGCAGCGGGGGACGCAATTTTCTTGCGTTTCTTTTTATTTATGACGGTGGTAAATGATCCACCTGCGTCCTCTTCGTTCTCCGGAGACAGAGGGGACTCAAAGTCCATTGCAGAGTCTGAGCGCGACGACACTGAGCTTGCCCTAGACGAGGGCCGCGATGCGGGATTGACGTAGTCTTGGAACTCATCGAAGATGTTCCTGTACTTAAGCCGGAGGAAGCGGACTAAGGCGTCAAAGTTATCCGCCATATTTAATTTATTTCCTAAATATTACATACAGTCCCGGTGGGAATGCCGGGGTGTGTGTCCCTTGCTCCCTCCCTGCTGGGTCAAGCAGGGAGGATGTGTGCCTACTACGTGTAGCCCTAGTGCGTCCGAGTGCCGATCTTATTGTGCACTCGGGTGTGTGCTTAGGTCTAACTAAAGCTACCCGTGGGCTCTAAAAGGCCAATCGTGGACCAACGTTGACTAGGGCACTACCCAAGGCCAGTGGTGGAGGTCCCTTCCGAATTATGCGGTTCCCTAAAGGGGAAACGCGGGCGAACGGGGCTGCCCGACTAGCTTCGTTGTCACCGTTAGGTATCCGCTAGTCTTAAATACGTAACTAAAATCTTGCTCCGCGCAGTGAAAACTGCACTTCGCAACACTTTGTACGCGGTCTCCGAAGTCGGAAACAATAGACGACACGACCGTAATAAAAAGAAACCAGGGAATTGCTTGCCAGATGGCGTGCAATAAATTGTTCCTGAATGGAACAATGACTTTATGACGTTCTTACTCGAAACTAGGATTGTTGCTTGCCAGACGGCCGGTGTAATAAAAATTACGCCGACACAGGTGGCTCACTAACAAAGGATGGCGGCGTGCTTTATGGCACGCACCTGCGCAGCGGGTTGATCGACGTATTGTCGGATGGAGCGACAGATGTGCGGTGAGCGGACACGTCCGTTCACCTCAGCAGTCTGTAGCGGAGTCGGAGTCGGAGTCGGAGTAGCGGAGTCGGAGTCGGAGTGAGTAAATTATTAAATTAGTTTACAAAGTAATAGACAAAATAAACACGTTAATAGACATGGGGAACTACTACGAGTATAAGTTTATCCCATTAAATAGAAAAGGGCTGTCTCCCTAAGCAGTCATTCTCCCTTGCCTTATCAAGGTTAAATAATCCTTAATGTTTTAGCATAATATTTACATAGTATTAGTTGTATATAACAGTAGTAAAGTAGTACTAAAGAATTATAGAAATACTAGCTTTCGCCCGCGACTTCGTCCGCGTGGAATTAAAAAAAAACAAAAGTGAGTAGCCTATGTGTTCTTTCAGACTATCCTCTACATCTATGCCAAATTTCATCCGTTTAGCCGTTTAGGCTACAAACTCTAACAAACATCTATCCATCCATCCATCTAAACTTTCGCATTTATAACATTAGTAAGATAAACTATTTATGAAAAAGATAAGATCTCATAAGAGCCTATTTTAGTTAGTGTTTAGTATTTATTAATTGTGATATAATAACTAGGTCTAAATTGACTAACACTGCATACTAGCAATTATCTGTTGCTCTAACAATTATTTCGGTGGCAAATATCGATGTTGGTCAAGGTAAACCTGTCGAGTGGGGTCAAAAACCTATTAGTTTTTGTCTTAAATTCGTCGCATAACTTAGGAAGTTTACTATGGAATTTAAAGGAGTTAACTGATCACTAAGGTAGACGTTTTTGTGACTGAATTGCCCCTGTTTGCCTTGCAGAGGCATTTACAGATTCACCGGGCTTGAGGTGGCCGAGCGCAGATGGCGCTTAGAGTAAACCTCGTTTATGAGTAACTAAGCTCGAGGGCTCCCTCAGGGGCCTAGCACGGGCCTTTACTTCGATATTATTACCGGATTGGGAGGCCGCCGAGCCCTTAGATCACTTCGGTGGACGCTCCATGGAGTGACTAGGCACAAGGGCCCCTGAGAAGGGACCTCGGCTTGGGTAAGGTAGAGCAGTAATGATGACTTAGTACAACTATCTTGCCGTAGTAACTCTCAGCCAAGGTCTCAATTTTAGAGCTCTACTTTTACGAAAAGTTAACCAAATATTATTCTTTTGTTTGTTGCCAATATTTCTGCAATTTTGTATCCAGTGTGATAAAGTTATTAAAATTTATTATAATAATAAACAGTGATAATTGTTTGTGCTCTTTACATATATGTTAACTTAAAATTGAGGTTGCCTGGACATGTTACTTTATGATAACTACTTAAGATACATATCAAGGAGGTTTTATGAACGCTAGAATACAGTGTAAAATAATTTAGAAGGCTAATGGTCGGTTTCCCAGTTACATTTAACAATTCTTTAGTATGTTCGATAAGTTCATGGAATGCGTTTCAGAACTACGTAATTTGAGTTTTACTCCGTTGAAACTTAGGTCAACCTAACACTAATGAATCTCTAGGTAATCTCACTGATATTATAAATGCGAAAGTTTAGATGGATGGATGTTTGTTAGAGTTTGTAGCCTAAACTATTGGACGGATCTCGATTAAATTTGCTATGGATATAGTCTGAAAAAATACATAGGCTTCTAACATTTTTTTATTTTTTAAATCCACGCGGACGGAGTCGCGGGCGAAAGCAAAAGATCAAATAAATGGAAACTTCAACATCTCAGCATTAAAGCGCTATACAAAGTAAATCTAAGAATTTCTGTATGTAACAATATCGAGGAAATTTAAATATTAATTGGATTATTCCGGAAAACCAAGATTTAAAGTAAATGAGATGACAAACGGGAACTTCATTTCTTCAGTTCAAAAACCAGAAAGTGTTAGGATTGAATGTGGAAGGCTATAAAGGTAAAGGAAGACCGAAGAAAGTATGGATGGCGTAAAAGAGGACATGCTCAAGAAGGGAGTGGTTTCAGATATGACGGCTGATAGAGATGTATGGAAGAGCAGCACATACTGTTCCGACCATTAGTAGGGACAACGGCAAGTTGATGATGATTTCTTGAGAGAGTGCAAGTTCCACGACCACACAGAAAACAGGCGTGAAGTGGAAGCAATTCCGCGTTTCGTCTGATGAGTGTGGTGCCGGAGGCCTAATTATAGTCCCTTTCCCTTACCACCCTTTTCTTAAGAAGAAAGGATGGGAAGGAAAAGTGGATTTGACAGTGGAGGAGACTCATAGGAAAGGGAAATGTCCTCTTTATGTGCGTCTCCTCCTCCGTCAATTAAGGGTAGGCAACGCATCTGCAATTGCGGATGTTTATGGGCAGCGGTCGCTTTCCATTTTGGTGGATTCAGGTGGCCGCTTGCTCGTTTGCCACCTTATAATAAAAAAAAAAAAAAGTTCCTTAGTATATTTTTAACCGATCTCAATCATGTTGAGGAAATTTCCTTGCTATGAGAATTTTAAACAACATTTCAGTTTACAATTGTCCGGTTACAATATCCGTAACTCATGAATATTAACAAAGCAGAACGCCAGACGTTCCGCTTGCTGTTTCGATTTCGACACTTTCATCATTTGCTAATCCTATTACTGCTTAATGTTTCTTTAACGAATTTTGATACAGCACTTAAATTACAGTTAAAATCTAAACATAGAGTGGCTTTCATACTTTTAATGGGGTTTGGGGTTAAGTATTTTAGCTAATACTCGACCTCAATGTCATTTAATTTTAAGTAGAGTGTGTTAAGGAATACTTAGAGCGGGCACACACCTTTGACTAATCTGTCGCACAACTGTTGTACTATTGTCGATTGTTTCGCGGCTAATTCAACTGTTTAGATGCACAACTAAAAATCGAGTAGTGTATAAGCTCATACATAAATGCGAGACTAAACATTTGTTCGATAGTTTAATCAAAGGTGTGTCACTCTCTTAAAGTTTTTCAATGACCTATTGATTTGCTATGACAGCTTATCAATACCTTGATGCGACGAATGTGACGCATGCTATCTCTTTTTATCCGTAGTAAAAAAAGAGACGACAACGTTTTTGAATATAGATATTTAACAATTTAAATTAAATGTAGGTTTAACAGGAGCTTGAAAAGCTCCGTAGTATGTTGACAAGTAACTTAACTTATGGCTGAATACTTCTCAATCTTAAACAGTTTGCTTTGTAAGTCTAACCTAATTTAAAACTGTTACATATTTAAATGTCGTTTCAGAATACGGCCGTTAGCCAATTTAATATTTTCTTGTATCATTAGTAACATTTCTTTAGTAAGTGTTTACTAATCCATTGCAACTCATAGTTTTTGTTACAAATTGTGAAGAATTTGTGTAATCTATTGCAATTATTTATGCTAAGTTTATGTAACTGTAACAAGTTAAAATAATTGTAACATCTTTTGGTCATTACTACATAAATTTCGCTTGACCAATTCTGAAAGCAAATTGGCATACACTTTGGGGTGTATCATAAAAAACTTAGAAGTTCAAATACATTAAGAGCGGGCGCACACCTATGACTAATCTGTCGCACAACTGTTGTACTATTGTCGATTATTTCGCATCCAATTAAACTGTTTAGCTGCACAACTAAAAACATCGTTGACGTCTATAATATCCAGCGGCGGTCAGAGTGTTAAAACACGTGTTTAACTAAACAGTGTCTAACTATATTTTTGAAGTATTTATTTACAACACGTATTTACTTTTTGTCGGCCTAAATTATTTTGATTGTACAAATTGTCTTAGTGCTAGACAATGCAAGGACATTTGCTTATTTGGCTTGATTATGCTTTGAAGGCAATCTGGAGAATATTTCAAACTTTTGAAGTATGTTAATTTTTTGATACAAATTTAGATCGTTAAAGTTTTGAATTACACTTGGTATCACTTAATACATCTTACTTATATTATAAATGCGAAAGCTTAGATAGATGGATGTTTTTTAGAGTTTGCAGCCTGAACTGGCGAACAGAACTTGACTAAATTTGCCATAAATTCAAAACATTTGGCAGAACACATAGGTTTTTTTTTTAATTTCACGCGGATGGAGTTACGGACGACAGCAAGTTATAATATTTAATTTAGACGTAAAAAAATAAAGTTTAAAGCGAAGCGACATTCGCTTCTGTAGATGCATTTTACCAACAACGGACGGGCACAGAGAACATTATCCTCGAAAACAGTTCACTAAGACATGATGTGTGTTGAGATAATTTAATGGTTAAAATTCCCAATAGTTATTCAGTATATATTGAATCCAGTCACGATACAAATTGCAACACAGACCGGTGTAGCTGAGTGCCGATGTTATGCAAAACTGCCGATTTAAATATAATCACAAATTGTTCACCGTCAAATTATAATTTCACAGGTCCATTGTTATTTATTACACGTAATAACTTGTTATGTCTTGGTTCAGTTAAATGCAATGATTTATTATTTAAATACTAGATTAGTGGGATGAGTGTAAATCTTATTTTATTGTCACTATAGTTTTAACTGAATCTTTAGCATTTCAGTTGAGTCGATTATGAAAATAATAGTACATGAAATGAGTAAGTAAATCTCTACTTTACACCTGGAATCTGTTTTAAGTATTCAAGAAACTAGTGATAAAAACATCATTAAATAGTTTTTTAACGAGAAAAACAAATGCTAGAGTCGGATGATCTACATATTACTAATATTAAAATCGCAGAAGTTTCTAGAACCCTGGCTCCTACAAGACAGGCCTAGAGCCTAGTGTAGGAACCAGGCGATCGACCACAATTGTGTTAAAACAAATTTTGGAACTTGTAACTTTATAAATAAATAAATCTATAAATCTCGTAAATTAATGAACAGATCACTATTATTAAGAAGAAAATCAGTACTGTGCTGGAAGATTGACACAACACTAGATTATTGGCATAAATGTCCCATCCCTATCTGACAGCTGTCAATGTCATTCAGGCGTATTGGAATAGCGCGCCATTCTAGCGGGATCAGTGACTCTCAGTGTTTTGAGCTAATTACGTTGTTATTGTTATATTGATGTCACTATGAATTTTGGCATAGATGTAGAGCATAGTCTAGAAGAATACATGAACTATTTACTTTAGTTGTTTTTTAATTCCGCGCGGACGGAGTTGCGGGGTCGAAGAGACATTAAATGATTGATGATGTATGAACATAATTAAGTTCATAAGTAAGAGTTCAAGTTAAACCATATTGTAATGTTTAACAGAGTTTATAAATTCATACGTTCTCTAGCCTTGCGTAGCAAACAAGAGGCGTCGGGTTGTACAGTTATCAAGGGCAGTCACGATTGATGTGTTTAATGTGAGAAGTTAATGGATATATTTTGCAAATAACTTACATAATAGGTCAATTAAAACACTGTCCCATTGTCAATGGAAAACTAACGGCCGAATTCAGCAATATCTTTTATGCCGGGTTTCTGAAGTTTCCATTTATTTTATCACTAGCTGCTCCAGTGCGATTTCATCAGAATAAAATTATTTTATTGTTTACATGTGTCAAATTGTCAATTACAAATGTAAAAATGACATGACATGACAAAACTTGGCCTTGATATTGGGAGCAACTGATGGTCTCTTTCCCACATTAGGGTTTTTATCCAAAATATTTACCCCCAAAGTTTAATGGCGTGAAAATATATAGCCTAAAGCGTGACGTAAGTGTAGGGCTTTTTGTAAGAAAAAGAATTATTCAAAAATATGCTGTAATTGCTGACATCTTAGGCAACAAAGAAGTGTGTGTTTACGCTTTATTATATTAGTATAGATTACCTATGTTTCAACGGAGTAAAATTCAAGTTACATAGTTTAGAAACGCATTTGACGAAGTTATCAAACCAATAATTCTAACGAATGGTTAAATGCAGCTGGGAAACCGGCAATTAAATATGTAACAGCGTCTCAAATGATAAGACCACGGTATTACTCCAAATTCCTTACAAATATTTAGGTCTTTCAGATTGTAAGCGGCACTTACGAAGTGTTTAAGATTCGTTTCAGTATTTGGTCGTTAGATCAGTCTTTCCCAAAGAAGGCGATAACTCCTTGATAGTGCTGGATGTATAGAAGACGGTAAAGAGCCCAGAAGAAATTGCAGTTGATTGTTATATTGTTAATTTTAAATAAAATATACCCACTTCAGGTTTAATTAGAATTTCTGGCGAGACTCATATGGTATAGAGATTTTAAGCTAAAAACATGGAGGCTCTACAAAAATTTTATATTGGGCGTTAGAATAATTAAGTTTGATAAATGAAGATATTTTATCTTTTTAACAAAATGCACATTAAAAAGTCGCATGTGTTGGGAGCGATGCAGTTATAAGATCTCGTGCGATCGGAAGTGCAAGGAAACGTGACATTTGCAGCATTCCGCCATGCGATGTACTCTAAGGCAGGTTTACACAACGCTATGAGTTTTTCTTTAGTTAAATTGTATCTATAGATTAGTATTATATAAGATGCAGATGTTTGCTTATATTGTAGATTTTGGTTTCTGTTATGATTTTTGCGTCTTTTTCTATTATCAAAAAGGTTCTTCTATTTATATCATGTCAAAATATTAACAGGAATGTTAATTATGTTAGGGAATGTTGTCAATGATGATAAATTATCTTGACGTTGGCACTATGCAGTCAGTGTGTCCACAGACTTACGGCAGACGATACATAGACGTCGGGTCGGTGACCCTCAATCATTAACTGCAAATGGAAACTCGTCTAACAGGCATTGAGGTATATTATGTAATGTGTGTTGAGTAGTTATTATAGGAGGTCAATTTATATACGTAAATGTTTACGATATTTCAAATATTGATAACTAGCATGCGCCTACGACTCTATCCTCCTGAAATTGTTGCTCTCAATCTTGCTCGTTTGCCACCTTATAATATATAAAAAATAATAAGAAAACACAAAGTAGCCTATGTGTTCTTTCAGGCTATCCTCGACATGCCAAATTTCATCGAAATCCGTTCAGTATATTAGGCTACACACTCTAACAAACATCCATCCATCCATATAAACTTTCGCATTTATAACATCAGTAAGATGTGAGATATTAAGAGGTAAGAAAGGTAAGGTACAGGAAGGTTCATTTCTACCATCCTCCTTTTTATATTTTATTCAGTACAATACATAACCTAAAACTTTACTGCACAAATTACTCAATATTGTTTTCATAAAAACAGTATTATGCGTCGGTCACGCTCCATTGCATTCGATCGCAAAAAGACAATATCTCTGCAAGCTCGAGCAGCGGTCGGACGCGTATCCGAATTGTGTAACCGCGGATTCGATACGATTGCTTATGTGCAATAACTTCCACCTTATTGCTAGCATATTTGCTAATCATTCTATTTACTTATGGCGATATTGCACCAGTTTTTTTGAGAATATCTCTAACAGATAAACCAATTTCAAGATATAAATCTTTAAAAACTAATGAGAAAAATGTGAACATTAACCTCAAATTAATAACTCTAGAAGATCACCGATAAGATAGACTGATCAAAGATCAACTGTTGTTAATGACCTCTTGGATAAAATGCAAAATACCAAAGACTAAGTAGGAGTATTGACAGTTTGTTAAGGTCATTAATTCAAGTCCAAGTCCAGTCTGATTGCAACGGAATAATAGAAACAACTAAAATACTCCAGCACTTTCTTCGTCAACTTTGACTCGTCTATTCTCGTAAATCCATCTCGTGGTAATACGGTCGTGTGATGCATTGTCTTCTATTATATTATAATAAGCCGTTGCCACGATATACTTTCTATCGGTCGATAGGAAGGAAGCCAATGCAAATTATCACAGCATCTCATCTCGCTCGGAACAATCGTTGCGTATCGTTGAAAGTGGCGTTACTGCAATTTCTAATTTAGTAACATTTGCATACTATTCACGTATAATTGTTGTATCGTTGTTCAATTATTTTATTATATTGTTTAATTTTTATATTACGTGTTTTAATACGTCTGAGTTTTCTCTCAATACAGCAAAAGAAGGTATTAAGATTTATTGTGGATGGCTACTAAGGTACAAGCAGACTGAAGAAAGTATGGATGAATTGTGTAAAAGAGGATATGCTAAAGAAGGGAGTGAATACAGATATGACAGCTGATAGAGATGTATGGAAGCAGTTCATACTGTGCCGACCCTCAGTAAGAACAAGGTCACGTTGATGACTGTTTACTCACAATACATTGAGGCTTCAAATTGTGATCATTTATAAACTGAGATCTTTGTACATCTGCACAGGTATTCCGATATGCTTCTTTGCGAATCCCGAAACTATCTAATTCTATTTGAGAATGGTTGCTTTACGATATATCCTTTGATGAAATAATGGAAATTATTATTAGATATTGAGACAAGCTGCATTTATTTATAGCATTTCGACTACTGTATGATCAATAGCTTTTGTTTTATTCATTTACAATATCGCAATACTTGTTCTAGTAAGGTGTTAATATTTAATGGCTGGAGTTACGCAAGCTTACTGTCGCCTATGTATTGCTAACGCTCTACTTTCTTTGTTAGTGTACAAATTATACCTTTACTATTAAAAGCTTAACCTAAATAGGTAGTTGAATTCAGACCTTTCATGAATAAATATAAATTGGCTAATACATCTGTATTTCTGATATAAATGTCTTCTTCGTGTTCAATTAAGTTTTCTCACAAGCACGAGTTAAAGTTCAATGCGATTTCTCTGCTCAGCGAAGCATCATTGTCGCATTGTGTCAAGGGAAATTCGGAATAACGAATTAGATGTCATTATTTTATCACACACGACAGCTGAGTCTAGGTTCATTTCAGATCATTTTACAGTTGTCTCTCACGGTGAAGGAATTGTGAAGATGAAATGATTGTATCAAAAGAATGATTGTGTATACAGTTAGTTGCTAGATCGAATATAAGTAATTTAAAGAGTAGATATACTTGACAAGGTTCCTTGCATCGTTCCTTGTGCGTACCGCAATTATTGGAACATGTTGCCGGCATCAGTTTTCCCGTCCAAATATGCTTCAAAAGGCCTATGGCCTTCAAAAGGAGAGTGAACAGCTACCTATTAAGCTACCGCGTACTATCTTTCGACTGCATCGTTACTTCCTTCAGGTGGGATCGTGGCCAAGCGCTAAATAAAAGCGCTAAATAATAAAAAAAAGGAGAACTTGAGGGGTAGAGGTAGACCTAGGAAGGGATGTATGGATAGCGTGAAAGGTGACATGAAGGGAGTGACGACTGAGATGATGGAAGGTAGATTGATATGAAGGACGAAAACTTGATTCACCAACCTAACGCAAGTAGGAAGACATGGAGATGATGATGAAAATGCTTATTCGATGCCAAAGAATTTGATGCCTATTTGAAATTGAAATTATAAGCTTCAAATATATTTAATTAGGTAACCCATGTGTCACCGATCCCATCGTTTCTGGAAAAGTTACACATTTTTTGATATTATGGCTCAATTTCCTTGATCCGCGAAGCGTGAATGAAATTACGACGCGAGTACGCATAGTGATTAACATGAACTAAATAGTGAACAGAGATACCTTCCCACCATAGGTTTCTGATGAGGTAAATTATATTGTATTTTGTTGCGAAGAAATTAATATAAATAAAAAAGAATCGTGTCATAGAATTAATATTCCATCACAAGCTTGATGCAGTTTTTCTAGATATGTAACGGTGTAACCCAGACAGCTTAAAGATAACTATTTCTGCATAATTTAGTGTCAAAAGAGTTTATGTGCGAATTCAAATGGTTTAGCCGAGATCGCAATCAGAGCATCGCCCCATTGTCACGTGTAAAGTCATTTGAGAGTCACTGGGACAAAGTCTTGTGTCGAGTTGTCTATACAATACATTTATGTAGAATTTAACTTAAATGTTTTTTTTTTATGAATTGTCAATACGGGATCAATTTCAAGTCTGTCATTAGAAAGAAAATTTCCCATGGCCTATCAAAGTCCGTGTAGTAGACACCAAGTAGATGAGAATTTGTTGTGTTTCAAATTTAGCCATAGACTAGGTGAAGGTCATTGAAAGTTCATTAACATGTGGTACTGCAAGCATTTAAAAAAGGAAAGAGTCTTTCTGTCGTAAGATCCAATTCGATTTACGAAGCAAATTCTCACTGTAATTACACAAGGACGGATATGAATTTTTACGATAAATGTATCCTTCTAAGTGCGACTGGTTTAGGCAAGATTAAGCACATTCTTAAGTAAATACTCTTGCTTACTATTCAAAGCAAGATAATTTTACTAGTAGCTTGTCCTGACTTCGTATACGTGGATTTCTAAGCATTTTGTAACAATATTAAATACTAGTTATTGTTTGCGACTCTGCGAAAACTTAGTAAATATATGTTCTTCCAAATTATGTTTCTTTCATTGGGATACGTTAAGTAGTTCTGGAGATACATAGTAACATCCATCCATCCCAATTTTCTCATTTACAATATGAATTTGATAGCCTATGTCATTCTGGTTTAATGTAGCATTCTAATAGTGAAAGAATTTTTTAAATCGGTTGAGTAGTTTTTGAGTTTAGTCGTTACAAACATACGGATATTTTTACATATTTTTCTTTACTAACGTAGGATAAAACTTGTCTTTTCTGGAGATTCACGTGCTTCGAATGTATCACAGAAGCTGAATACTTAATGCTAGAATCCTGATGTGGTGTTCAAGTTTTGATAAATCTTAAGTCGTTTTAAGACAGATAGAGGTAAATAATCCTGCCGTATGACATTGAGACAGTGTTATGTGGATATTCAACTAAATATGTGACTTTACCTTTTACAATTGTTTAAACAGGTAAACCTTCGAGAGAGAAAGAGATACCTGGAGGATGAAATCTGGTGGCTTACAAGTGCAATAAGGACAGACGATGGTGACAGTTTTATGTCCCTTAAAGTAGCTATAATCAAATAGGTATATCTAACCTTGATGTAGGATAATTTGAGATTTGGCTGAGATATGTTATTTTGGTTTGTTTGTAAAAATAACCTTGACATTTGCTTTACTTTTGCATTTTGTTTATCTTAAAGGAAGCAAACCAGTTTTCTGACACTCATTTTAAGTAATTCTTGTATGCTTTACTTCATTATGTCAATTTTTCTAACATCAACGAATGATACATTTTTTAAATTTCTTAATTTATGGCGCAATTTATTACATGAAATGTAAAGAAAAAAATAATATTTAAATTATGTTGATATTTATAATTTGTTTTCCTTAATCCCCAGGTATTTTAATCTTGTTAGCGAATAGGTTCTTTAACCTTTTGAATGCTTTTTAATTCTTTTTGGGGCCATGTCATACTAATATTATAAAGAGGAAAACTTTGTTTGATTGTAATGAAATAACTCAAAAACTAATGGGCTGATTTTTAAAATTCCTTTACCGTTAGCAAGGTAATTTATCTGTGAATAACATAGGCTATTATTTTTTATTTCACGCGGGTTAAGTCGCGAGCAACAGCTAGTAAGTGATAAGTATTAGGGTATAAGGTACCATGTTTACATGTAAGTACAAACGGAGTATTCAGAGTAGATCACGAGTAGAAATTGGAACTACGTTTTTGTAGGTTCTTATATAACCGTGTACTCGTACGTAACAAAGAACATCGTGATTGTCAACGTATGAACACAAACCGTTATAGTTTCACGCGACGAACCCGTTGTAAACGATTCTTGTGCAATTACACGCAATCTTTGAAGCTTTTTCTTCATCTTAATGGTTTATAAGATTTTTCTGTGCAACTAAATTATGATAACTTTAATGACAAGTTTACACTTTTGTATTACTGATGCTATCACACAGGAGTTAATTTGGTAAGTTTGGTAGTGTCTTTTTGACCGACTTCCCAAAAGAAGGAGGTATTCAATTGATCTGTATGTTTTTTTTTGCTTTTAATTGTTTATTTAATATGATATAAGTACGTAAGTAAGTTACGATTAGTTCATAAAGAGACAAACGGGCGATGGAACTCCTAGAAATTTATCAGAAGACCTGCGATGCGTTGCCGGCCTTTGACAAAGAAGTTGCTTCTTAAAGGACCCTAAAAGCGGGCGCATACCTCTGATTAAACTATCGCACACTGTTGTGCGATTGTTGAATATTTTGCAGCAAATTCAACTGTTTAGTTGCACAACTAAAAATTGAGTAGTGTGAGCACGTCCATACAAGCTCATAGGAATCAAAGCGAAAGTAAACAGTTGTGCGATAGTTTAGTCAAAGGTGTGTGCGCGTGTTTTACCGGTTTAGGATTTGTTTTATAGCTATGGGATATGACTCTGTTGTAATTTCTTTCAACAACGTCTTCCATCGCTAATGGGAGAATCCACGCTACCATATCTCACGACGAACGAACGAATCTGCCAGTTCCCAGTACGTTGCGTTAACTTTCAAAGACAACGGCTTGCGCAAATTCAGTCTGAAAGAGATGTATATCTAGAAATGACTGCTATTATTAAAAGCCGTGTAAAGTTTTGTTGCCTACTGAATAAGTAATTGAATTTTATTACCGTCATTGATGTCGCAAGATGCTGAAGAGTTCATTGTCATATGAGAACATTTTTTAGTTATTGTTGGACTCATTAAGCAGAATTTAAATTGATTGTTATTTATATTGTAGACGACTTTTTATTGTTTTTAAAAAGATGTTACATTTAATCGATACATGTAATAATAAATATTGAGTATTATTATCATTTTAGTACATTTAAGAAACAAAACGTTTAAAGTATACGCAAAGCCAATAATATTTATTTATGCGTTATAATCTTTTTAAATCGGCTGTTAGTATCTAAATATCACATACAAAGATTCTTAATTATATTAGAAAGGTGTTAACATAATTTAGGAACTATCCCACCACTGGCTGATAGAGGCTCTGATAGCTTAAAAATGACCTTACTGTCGGATAAGGTAACAAAATCCGATATTTCCATCACATATTTTACAATTTGGATTATCAGACAATTTACAATTTGGTGGAACAGGCCCCAAGTGTCTACAAATAATTTGTTTTATAAATAACGTGTAAAATATTTGCAAGCAGAATATTATAGTTGATAGTTAGTTTAAATTTCCTGTGACCATAACGTTTGTCTCTAACAATCTAGGCCACTTATTTTATAACGCGTGCTATCACGACATTTGAACCTGCCTCAGTTCAAGGTACTCTGTTGCCATTCAGAATTTAAGCATGAGCTAACACCAGATTCCTCTCATTGTATTGGATAGCTATGACCTTATAGGCCTATTTAAAAATCCATTATTGAGAATACGAAAATACAGTTTTATTTTTTATTTTAATACAGTTGTCAACAAAGCATTTTTTTTGCGTCCGTTTATTTTATCCCTAAATCGTTCAAAACAAACCATTAAATTAAATTTGATCAAGTTTGAAAATTTTATATTTTTAAATTACCTATTACCTATTACCAGATTTACACAATTTTTGTGTTCTGGACTGGGGATATATTATGTACACAATAGACCATTTTAGCGACTCCGGAAATATATCGTAAAATTTTGTGATAATATGAACATGTGCGTATTTTCTGTGTTTGTTTGGCATTGTAATATTTTTTATTTTTGTAGCTGCAAGTGTCCTCGTTTCTTATTTGATGTTTGGTGTTAATTGTAACGTTTTGCGACAAATAGGAAGGATATGTATTCTATTAGATAGACATATTGTTAACTTCCTGGATTTTGGAATGTAATTGAAGAGTAATAATGTAAGTATAGACCGGAAAATTTATTTGACCCGTTGAGAATTAAACTACATTATTACAGTCGATCTCAAATATCCATTGCTTTCATCGACTATTTCATGTATAGAGGTCGAGTTTTATTTCAATATGGTATTTGTCACCAACGTGGTACAGTCATCCGAGTTTATGGTTTTTAATGTTCAGTAATAGATTAAAAAAAACTTACATCATCTCCGAAAAGTTCTTCACTGTTGACATCTAATATTGAAGACAAAACGGCAACAAGAATCACTTTTCTCCAACACATGACTAATTAAAAGAGTACAATAAAACACTAAAAACGTCCTAAGTTCACATGCTTAAAACTAAAAATGTTTGTAAAACTAATTACGAAAACTAAAATCCATTAAAAATAATTTTTTTTTGCTCTAGCATTAACATAACGTGGCTATTATAGCAAGTTTTATTTATAAATTAACAATAATATCAGCATTTACTGCAATTTTGTTGTTATAAATACGATCGTAATCATTTTACGGAATATTTCGCGCGTTTTTCGCTGTCATCTGTCACCGCGTGGCCGCGTCGATTCAGCCAGTATTGCGGCTTGCGACTGTGCTCGCTGCACTCGAATTAGAACGAACTTAGAATGGCCAGTGATGGGATTTTATCGATAAAATTATAACTTTTTAATTTTTGTTTTGAAGTGAATTTCACGTAGTTATTCTGATAGTGTCGATAACAGCATCACCGTGATGCAACCTGCACATATGTGCAAAGAAATTCAAAGGTATGTGTGAAGTCAACCCGCTGAGAGCCAACGTGGTTGACGTCATATTTACCCCCTAACTTAGTCTCTGAGGACCTCAGTGGGGACATACATTAAGCTGATAAATAGTACTGTAAAAGTTGCTAGCTATTGTCTCGTTTTTAATATGCCGATACATTTAAATTTTATATGCGAACAACACTATTCTATTGCAAGCTTAAACTGGCAATACAAACTCATTTAATATGCTTTAAATTATAATTTCTACTTTCGTTTGATATTGCATAATAAAGTTGGATGTTTTTAATCGGATGTTAAATAACAAAATAATCAGAAAAATTGTCAAGGAAGTAAAAATTTGCAAATATATTTTATTAAATTACCTGAGTTACGTTAATTTGACAACTAAAATGAGATTGTGAGTTTTTAGTTGCTTTTAAAAGTAGTAAATATTCTGCTTAGGTCCATACTCACCTTTTGAACTTTACAGTTAAAATAAAAATTGTTTATGTACAGTATTCTAATAAATTAAGGATCATGTCCAACACGTTTAGGTTTCGTTGTTTATTTTTACACTAGCTGTTCCCATGCGACTTCATCCGCATAAAATTAAAAAAAAATCATTTTATTGTTTACATTTTTAAATTATCAATTGCAAATGTCAAAATGACATGACATGATGTCAAACCATGGCAAACTTGCTTCCTTGATGTTGGCAGCAACTTATGGTCTCTTTCCCTCATTAGGGTTTTTATCCAAAATATTTACCCCTAAGTAGAGTTAAAAAGAGTCAAGAGTAAAAAGTGTGTGTTTACGCTTTATTATATTAGTATAGATTGATAATAAAAGGACATTAAAGAAAAGACGCAGCTTTCGCACGTATTACGTGCATTTGCAAACACATGTCCTTATTATGAAAATGAGAGAAACAGTGAAAATTAGATGAGGTCCGCTTCTGTTTGTACAGGGCGCGTAAATCACAGGAACAGAAATTCTATGGAGTAGACATCATAACAAAAGTTGTTATTTTTCAACTGGTATTTCTTTTGGGTGAACACGATACTTTTGCTTTTATTGTTTTTTTCTTTTTGGTTTTAAAAGAGCGTACATTTTGAATTGATGCAACGAAAATTTTATAACTTCATTTCTAATTTTGAGTAATGTATTGTAGAGCGGAGTTACACTCGTATATTTTGTTATTTTCTGCCAATAGGACCCTTGTGACGTAATTTTACTCACTGTCTTGTTATTGCGGATGCGTTGTAGTCAAATAGTTTTATCGTTTTAGTAATCGGTGCTATACCTTCTTGTTCCCTCAGGTGGTCAGTCTTTGTTCATTATTATTTATTTCATTAGCAAATAGATTAAGCTATAAAAAATTAGTACAAATTAACAATTGTTAACAGAATGTTACTTAGGTATCGCATGTGTTAGATTGTCCATTGTTCTGCCTTTCTCCACAACCCGACATTCGGGCGTATTGTTCGCGAAATCGCGGAAAGTAAAAAAGAGAAAGGGCGTTAAATCTTCACGCTAATAAATCTGGAGCATTCGCTGCAACGCTTCGATAGGCTTTGCTGGATACAGTTTAAATACGCATTGTTCTGCTGTTAAATGATTGTTAACGTGTTATTTCCACCTCTATATACATCTTACTAATGTAATAAATGCGAAAGTTTAGATGGATTGGTTTGTTAGTTAGCCTAAACTGCTGAACGGATCTCGATATTTGGTATAGATGTAGAGCATAGTCTGCAAGAATACATAGGCTACTTAATTTTTTAATTCCACGCGAACGGAGTCGCGGCGAAAAGCTAATATGTGTATGTACTATGTTACTAAGGAAGTTACCTCTAAGCGCAATTAACTTAGACGAGTATTTCTATACTTATTTCACACTTAAAAGAGAACTAAAACAGTTTTCTTGTTAGTTTATTTACTTGTACGTTCTAGAAGCTTGTTGACTCATGACAGTAAGTTCGTTTGCGACTTCGCAGTAATTTACAATGTTATGGAAAACAGCCGTAACTGTAGTCCTTTGTTTAAACTGTTAAGGTCTGTAGGTCAGTTGGTGATAATAATTTCGTTTGTGTTATTTGACAATGGATTCTTTTTAAATTCCTATATCATTTAAACTTGAAAATTACTGAATGTTTTTTTACTATTTATACTAACTGAATGGTAAGTGCATAAAGTGATAGTGTTTATATTATTTATTATTATATTATATATTTATTTAATACTTTATGCACAAATATTTTTACAATAGGTAGATATTTATTAGGATTTTCTTCATGGAGTTGTTACAGATGATTGATGATTGTTAATACAATAAAAGAATTAAGCAGAATGATTTATTATACTAGTATTTCGTTTTATGTCGGAATTAAACGGAGAAATTTGATAATTTGCTAAGAAATTTAACACTTATTCGCCAAATGTTCACAACGTGTAACATCCTAATTAATTTCTTTTTTTGTATTGTATTTAAGAGAATTAACTTTCGTTTTAAACAGTCGAAATCGACTTTCAGTTTTGTTTATCTCTAGCATACTAATATGGGGTTTTGTGACGGACATATTGACGTGGTCGGAATACAATATACGTATTGTTATTGTACAGTTGCACAGTTTGGGTGAAAGTGTTTTGTATTTCACACAAAAAGAACGCAATATGTATCGCGTTTTGTTAATTGAGAGAAAAATAATATGACACGGTCGCTATGGTTACGTATCGATCTTGTTTCTATTACGCTGTGAACTAGAATAGTATTCTGCAACACAACAACTAAACCTAATACTAACACTGTTTTGCAATTCAGTGTTATTGACTTGAATTGTCTGTTAGTGATTATAGAATCCGAAATACTATATCTTTTTATCCATAGTTCGTTCGACAGAACATTTTTACCGCAAGAGATCTGCAAGGCATAGTTTCCGATACGAAAATTAATTCATTGTAGCGCCTGTAACATTTTAATAGCAATTTTATTCTATTGTTTATATGCAACTGAAATGTGAAAAGAACAGAAAAGGACAAAATCCAATCTTTTACCAAGATAATTCACAAAAGCAATAATAAAGCTGTTTTCCGCCATGTGTCTAAAACATTTTATTAAATTAAAGATCCTATTAAGATAACTGGAAGCTATAAAACTTTGATGCACTGATTTTTTTCAGACTTCTATATCTAAAGAGACTTTGGTTTCTTTCTAAGGTTATAAAAAGCACTTTAAATGCAATCAATTTTAATATTACTTAATTCATTAATATCACATTAGTTTCATTTAAGTTAATCGTAAGTTTCTCGTTATTTTCTTAGTTCCCGGGCGGAGGCACCAGGATTTCTCGCTCCTAAAAGAAAATACATACAATTAATTGAATTCTTAAAGGCTGATAGTAAAATAATCATAGCTGTGAGTGGATTAGTTCATTTAGGATTTACATAAGTTTCTATTTTAACAAAATTATATTAAGAATTATTGAGTTTAATTACAACTTATCTATTTAAAAACAAAAAGTATAATGAAATAAATCCAAAGGGTTCAATAATTGGGGTAAAATTTTCACAACTTCCTTAAGTTTTTTAATAGCAAAGTTTTACTTACGTTAAATATCTCTTGAGTGCATGTTTGCTACAGGGCGACCAGACTCGAGGATGGTTGTCGGGGTTATATTTAGCTCCCATCATGTACCGCTGCCCTCGGCACTGGTTGTACGGTAGACCGTCATGGTTGATACCCAGGCTGGAATTATAATTTATTATTGAAGATAAATGACCTCATGAAATGACAGTAGATAGATTCAAAACAATTATGCACATGGCTTTAAAGATGGTGTAGTCGCCCGT
The DNA here is from genome assembly GCA_029286645.1 of Papilio protenor. Lineage (NCBI taxonomy): Eukaryota > Metazoa > Arthropoda > Insecta > Lepidoptera > Papilionidae > Papilio > Papilio protenor. Next base: position 1,194,599 of record JAGSMZ010000007.1, on the reverse strand, counting down.
AATCAATAGTAGTCTCCGAGCACTTCAATGGAGACGTATAGTGATGACGGTGATGATGATGATGATGATGATCATTATGATGATGATGACATTACACCTTATCACGTTCATATTACGTAAGAGTTTTCTAAGAAAATTTGATAAAGGAAAGGCTATTCTTAGTATTTCAAAGATAAAGTCTGTTTCATGTAAACTTTCGCGCAATCTGCAAAACATTGTTCTACAAATTCCAGGCAGGTTAGTCACCTTACGCCTAATTTAAATAGGCTATCGTATTTGACCAATTTAGAATCGACTGTTTATTATACTAGATGTTCGAACCAGGCAACCGCTTTCTGTTTAAATACGGCAAAGTATCATTTAAAAACATTCAAAAAGGTTATTTGTGTAGCTTTCAAAGAATGGTTTTCTATTGGTGTAATAATTCAAATAGTTTTTTCGCATGTGGAAGATCTAAAACATTATCTATTGTTTAAAAGCCGGGAAGTCATATGTAACAATAAGTGTAAAGGAACCAAAGAGTAAATAATTTATATAACGAACCAAAGAGATTCAAAAAATATACAGAGTTGACACTACACTTGAAACATTTCTCACATATTCTCAGCAACGCTAACTGGTGTCCAATAGTCAAAATCACAAACAAACAAAGCAAATTTGACATTGAGTTACCGTACAAAGAAGTTACCGGTGAAAAAATGTTGTTTCCTATGTCTAGTCTATATATTTTTTAAATATCTTTGAATGGAACCATTCAGTTTTGTGACTACTATAGCGTCAAATTGGACACAGAGCATCATCATCGTTATAAATAAGGGTGATGTAATATTAATTACCTATGAGCGATTTCGTGAGCGAGTAAATATCCGATATTCTTCGAGTTCCACTCCAGCAGCGCACAGCTGTTTTTCATACTGCATACGCCTCCTACGTAACCACGTCCTGGAAGGATATGAGTTTGTATGTACAAGATAGAGAGACTGTGTTAAAGGTGACTGTAATGACGAATGTAGATTGTTCTGGAGATCGAAAACTACTGCATCGACTCTATATAAAGTGGCATAAGGAAAAAGAGATGTTTGTCAATTTCGTATTATGATTTATGGTCGAAATGTAAGTGCCTCTTCCAAACAAATGACTAGTGAACTAAAAATAGAAATGCTTTATGGCTTTAGTAATAAAACAACTAATTTACTAGGCCTAATTTTAGATAGATATGGAACGTCGAAAGAAGAGATTATTATTATTAAATTGGAAATACCGCCACGTTCTTTATGAAACCAAATGTTTGGGTCATCCTCAATTGTATCATAACAAAAGCATGGGTTTAATTAACTAGCTTTTACCCTCGACTTTAACGTGAGGAATTAAAGAATGATAATGAGCCTTTGTGTTCTTCCAGACTATGTTTATATCTATGCCTTTCGTTATCTGTTAAACCATTCTAGAGATACTTTTTAAAAAAATATCCATCCTTCTAACTATTCGCATTGATTATATTAAAAGAGAAATTTTTAAAAGTAAATAAAAATCAAATCGTGTACCTAAACTTTGAAGATAAACAAAGATTTTAAAAAGAAAAAAAATACCTGTACTTCTACGTACTTCTTCACCATTCTTACTTAGATAATAAAGGTCTAGACCAGTAAGTAACACTGAATAGTACCAATCATTCACTAGTTTCCTCTTCCCCTGCCATTCGCAGTAACTTTTCAAATACAAGCTGCCGTTTTCATCCATTTTGACTATTTTCGTATTATTCTTTAGAAACCTTGTATCTTTTAATTTGAATTTGATATTTTGATTCAAACTCGGATGTCGATAGAAATTCTCAACATCTTTCAGTATACCGTTTGATAGAATTTTTAATTTCTTTCTCGTCTTCGCTCCGTATTCTTTGACAAGTTTGTCTGTTAGAACTTTGTCAAAATGCATCATTATGTTTATTGTGATTTCATTTTTAGGCTGCGGCTTTATTAAAGTAAACTGAGGTGTTTTATGTAGATTCTGAAAAATATTGAACAAAGTTTTAGGACAATATTGGTGTAATAATCTTATTGGAATATTAAATTTTGATCCAAATATATTAAAAAGGGCATAAACGTACGTTCAATTGCTATAAAATAGGATAAGTACTATTTTTAGTGATGTTCTGTCTATTAGTAAAAGCCTTTTATTATAATTACCATTAAAATACAAATAATGTCAGTTATTAAATAAAAATTACTGCAGTAAAGAACGTGTCATCTTACATCAACAAGAACTGTCAAGTCACAAGTAATTGTGTTGTATATTATAAAAACTAAAATCATAAATAACTCACGAAATCACTAGCGATCCTGCAATATCCTAGGTCGAAAGCACAACACACGAGCACTAGTAAATATTTCATATCGCGCGTGCCCGCCGCGGCACCGCCTGCAACGGACTAACGCAGACTCCACATAAGGATGACTACACACTAACACCGATTGTTTCTTAGAATTACTTCCCAAAACAATTACATATGAGTAATTTTAATAGTACATCTTTTGTAACTCCTTGCGATCAAATATACAAAATAAATAATAGACTTTGTCACAACTATCTTACTAATATTATAAATGCGAAAGTTTAGATGGATGGATGGATGGATGTTTGTTAGAGTTTGTAGCCTAAACGGATGAACGGATATCGATGAAATTTGGCATAGATGTAGAGGATAGTCTGGAAGAACACATAGGCTACTCACTTTTTTTTTTTAATTCCACGCGGTCGGAGTCGCGGGCGATAGCTAGTTATTAAATAAATAGATAAATAACGAATTAAGCTATCGTTAAAACTTTTATCCATTATTTGGACTTGAATATTAACAGATCACATAGTATACTCCAGTAGTACAAGTAGTACAATTACAAATGGGTACACTTTAGTAGAATTCGTAAGCTTTGAGTTAGGGCTGGAATAACAGTAGCTATCGCAACGCATCTGCAATTGCGGATGTTTATGGGCAGCGCTCGCTTACCATTTCGGTGGATTCAGGTGGCCGCTTGCTCGTTTGCCACCTAATATTACAAAAAAAAGCTAGTACACTTACAGTTGCATGCATGTGTTTTAGCTAACTGGCATGCCAGTATCTACCATACAAGTAGCTAACACATTTAATTTGTTACAACGTAGTTAACTCGAGGGAGGGGCCAAGATTTTATTAACATGTGTATTTCTGTCTTTAACATATTTTGTTGTTTTGATCTCTTTAATATATTTAATAATCTTCTACAAATACGAACGCATCCTTAACTGTATTACTAACTCAATTTATCATATACATAATTACCATATTATTACAGCACAATACCTTTTTCTTTGTGAACGTGACTCTATTCTCTCGCCAAATTGCATTGAATGTTTTACAATGATGTTTTTTTATCTTCACAGTTCAAGGTTTGAAGACGAGATGTTTTTACGCATAATGTCCTAAGATAAATTTATATATGATAATGGATTGTTTTTAGTGTTTTATCAAGTCTAAAAGAATGAAATTTTTGATAATTCTGAGTATGAAAGCAACGTTAACTGTATTTCGATTTCTTATGTCGATATCTTACTTTTGAAAGCCTATTATAGTTACTAAGGAAGACTCTAAATGTAGATTTAATTTAAGAAATCTGGTTTATACGACTATTTACTAATTCAAAGTTAACAGTCAGTAGTATTCAGTAACAAGAGTATTATTATTGTAACAATAATAAGCAACTACTTATTGTTTAAATTACTTAAAATGCTCCATATTTCATTCGATTCGTCGCTTACAAGTAATCAAAACTTTCGTCTTCATAATACAAACAATTTACAATCTATTTTTGTAACTCTGCTCTTCCCAAACAACCCCGTCCTGTACACAGAATAGCAACGCATCTGGAAGACATCTGTTCGAATCTTGACGATGACTTTTTACTTAACTATAGTTTGTTCGTTTTTAATTATAACTTACTAGCTTTCGCCGGCGACTGTATGCGTGGAATTAAAAAAAAACTGTTTACGCGGCAAACTCTGGCAACCATCCATTAATCTAACCTTTTGCAAATAGTAGTGACATGTTAAAAAACATTAACATCCCTTACATTTCTTTAAATAAATAAGGACAACAATAAATATTAATATAGAAAATTAATAGAATGAATTAGTAATCAATCCCTTAAAGGTTGCACTGCAGTTAGTCCTCACCTTTATGAAGCCTACGTCATTTCGCTTACTTCATTCAATGAACATACAATTTAACAACTTGTTCAAGTTTTAAAGATACGTTTGTACTTGAAACTTATTAAACAAACATAGCACTAAAACATTAAATAATGCCGGAAACACACATGGAAGTAGACACACTTGCATGCCAGTTCCAAGCACGTATGAAAGCTAACTAGCACTATATTTGATTTTATACAAGACAGTTACGTGCAAATAAGATGATGGAGAGATCGAGGAGGGTAAGAAAGTTGTCACTGACATGACTCAAACAATCTCGTCATTTTACTGGCACCTGTGAACGTACTATACAAGTAACTGGTAAGTAACATTAGCTAGAATACCAGCTACTATCTCGTTTTACTGGCGTGTGTTTCAGCCTTAATATTCGCAAATCACGGATATAACGCGTCATATAGCGACGCTAAGTATGCGTAGATCTTCATTTGTTTTGAACATGATATAAAGTGTTTAAAAATTGACTGTAGTAGAGCCCGCTTTAACATCTTCGCACTATAGAGCCGGCTCGCCTCATGCTCACGATCACACAGAAGACAGGCGTCAAGTGGAACAATTCCGCGTACACTCTGAGTGTGTGCTGGAGGCGTACTTTTAGTTGCTTTGGATTAGGGGATTTGACGGTGGAGGAGACGCTTAGGAAATGGTAATATTCTCATTATGTGCGTCTCCCTCTTCTTTAATTATGGGTAGAAAATGTATCTGCAATTACAGATGTCTATGGGCAACGGTCGCTTCCCTTGCCATTTGTTTGAAAAAATATATCGTTTCAATATACCGTTAAAGTTTCCAAAATAAGTCCATAGACAATAAATATCAACCAGTGAAAGGTGCAAATATAATTTCTATTGAATTCGACTATAATGGTATTGATGCATGTTAGATGTTTTTTTTTATATGGGCGGCTCTATGCCGCCCTCTCGTACCCCTAACATTTGGATCAGGGACGTTGCTTACTTTTTTCCTAAATTAATTAAAATTTACAATATTATACTTTAACTATTTACAAAGTTTCCTATTTCTATCTTGTCTTATTTCTAAATATCACTTTTTGCGCTACATATTTACAAAATTTTATAAACTCTTCTCTCGTGGCTTCATTTCTTAGTAAGCTATTTAAACTATCTCTATTTATGCTGATATTCATTTTTGTTTCTCATGTTAGATGTTAGTATCTAAATTTTACTTAACACATATAACTGTACTTAATTCATACTGATTCAGTTAGTTTCTGAAAACGGTAACATGAATGCTATTTAAGGCGACGAGTTCATTGTCCTAAAGCGGTCTATGTAAGTTCATTACTGAAGACGCCATCAATTAAGACTTATAAAACAATCTCTGTTTAAAACGTCTGGCTGGCTATAAATAATTTCTAGCATTAAAAAAGAAACAGTCTTGTCTACGTAACCATCGTCACGCCATCTATAGTGTGTCTAAATAAATTAGATTAGTTTGTCAATTCACTTCAAATTTAGTAGGGATGGTTGTGTAAAATCAAGCATGAATCTTTTCGATTTTAGATTATTATTCTTATGGAAGTTGGAATCGATAGATTCATAGTTATAACTTATGAATTAAAAAAAACACTGTTTAGTAAAATTAATAATGACCTGCAGAACCATTACAAATAATGAGAGTGAATAAGTATTATTTACTACTACAGCCGTACGTAATCGAGTTGGATTTCGCTATTATTATTGTCATCGCTAAATTCTCTACACCATAATTAATACTAGAATTGTCCTCTAAATTAGTTAATAAGAAAATAATTATTTTATTTAAGTTCGATAAATTTTATTTAAACCGAATATCGATAGTTCATAATTGTTCGCTATACGTGTTTGTTCGTCACTACGATACCTGTCTATGAAGTACGGCATTTACCTTCATACAAATTGAATTCGATACTACATATACATCATTTATCAAACTAATCTATCTTATTTAGACACACTATAGTTTGACATAAACATATTATGTCGTATATTAAATTATTGCTATCTTACTAATCTTACTTATATTATAAACTAATATTATAAATGTGAAAGTTTAGATGGTTGGATGGATGGATGTTTGTTAGAGTTTGTAGCCTAAACGACTGAATGGATTTCGATGAAATTTGGCATAGATGTAGAAGATAGTCTGGAAGAACACATAGGCTATTCCCTTTTGTTTTTTTCAATACGCGCGGACACATGCCTTATCTTACGTAGAGGCACACCACGTTTTCGTCCTTCGGCTTAATGTATCTTTCGTAATCTCAGTCACTTCCCTCTTGATCATATCACCTTTTATCCAAACCATCTCTAGGATTACCTCTATCAGTGTCCTCACTCTATACCTAGTAAGCGTTAATTGCTAGTTAAAAATATCTACAAAATTCCAATGACCTCTTGATCTAAATGATAAATAAATCAAATTTACTGGCTTGGCCTGTATTAGAATTGATTGTATTGAAATTGGTAACGTTTAAACAGTGAGTATGCTTCACATTTTTTATAAGACCTACTTACTGTTAGTAACCGCTTTAAATATAAATTGTGCGAACTTGCTCTACGATGAGTTGCTACAGAGATATTTTGTTTTTACAATAACATTTTATATTTCTGTACTTGTTTCAGCGATGGACGGACTGTTACGCTTGTCATCGTGTTTTAATACTTGAAATCACCGTACACACAAGATGAACTCATTTGATCGATCAAGTAATGTTCTCGACAACATGACGAATTATAATGAAGTATTCGTATAATTGTATTTAAATGATGCATAAAACACATTGATTTCTAAGGATTTAATTGTAGTAAAAGCCTACATCTATACATATAATAAAATTAGAGTGTCTGTTTGTAATATCATAAGATTTCAGGAAGATAATGTATTTGCGTTGCTGTGGCTGGGCCGATTCGACCGGACTTTCACTGGTAGCTGACAAAGATGGGCATATTATAGGCAACTTTTTTTTTTTAATTCCGCTCTGTCAAAATGGCGTATATAACGGGTGGTCCAAGTTTGCGGGCGACAGCTCGTAACATAATAAAAACCTTGTCACATTTGACTGAACAAAATATCAATAAAATAATCATCTAATATACACTGTTGGCTGAGAAACATAAGTTATTATCAACAGAATGTACGTAGAATTAAACAAGCAAACAAAGTGCAACGGTACAATTTAGTTTGTGATATTAGCAACAATGTGATAAATTTCAACGAAATGTCGACCCATTATCAATTCTTAGTAATAACTGCCAAACTGAAAGATATCGCTTTTATGTTAATATGGCCACTGTAATATTATATTACGTATAGACTAATATAGATTAAAGATACTTCCAAGAAAAACGTTGATATTTGACGGTGGAAGTAGAGTCACCGACGCCTTCTTTGAAGTTGCACACATTATGTGTAAATAATTGTTTGCTATTAAAGGTTGAACAGGCGCTTTATTTAATTTCATAAAATTGTTATCAAATTGCACCGATGTATGTGAGATATTTGCAGGTCAAACTTATTACCATGATTGACAATATTATAAATGTTTTGTGTGGAGTGACTTTGGTTTTTTAACGAATTACTCTTTGTAATATGAGATTGTAATTCAAAAGACTTTTCCATTTTAATAAAAAATATATTCAAAAACCATTAAATCAACACATTACACGACTGGATTTTTATACAATTACTGGACAATAAGACTAGTTAATTTTCGTTTGGATCTAAAATCAACTTATTTAAATTTAATAAAACAAAAATTAAACCTTGTAAGTCGATTTAAGATCTTCAGTTTGCTGTAAAACTATTTCTTTATTTAGTAGCCAGCGTCTGCGTCATAACTGCTTTTCTTTTTGTCGTATATACCTGTAGTAATAAAAAAATAATTAAGCCAAGATAAAAATATTGAAAAGCAAACTTAAAACAGTTATACACGGTCTCTCTGGCAGAGTTGGTACCAACATTTTATACTCTTTGGTACCAACATTTTATACTCTTTGGACAATTTTCTTTCTTTGTGCTTCCCTAAGGGTATCATTGATAGGTGTATGTGCAGTCGGGAAATTTGTAGTTGTTGCACCTTAAAAACTACATTCGCTTAAACGTTTTCAACGTGACGACGCGGAACTACAACCAATAAGCTTTTAAATATGTCTCAAAAAGCCAGTGGTACACGTATCTTTTCAATATTATCCCTTCGTTTGCGCAAATCACTGCTACCTAATAGGTTCGGTAAGAAGATACGAAATTTCACTCGTTGCAAAAACAAAACAATTCTGTAAGTGAACCACATCGCATTTACACGTCTGTACTTATATTTCATTGTAGATCGTTGATGAGAAAAATCACAGTAGATTCGTCTAAAGTACATTGAGTAGATTATTTTTATGTATTTCTTGATGTATTGAAAACCTTACCTCCACTTCCAGCAGTTAATTCCAAGCTCTTCAGTATGGCCTCAGGAATCGGAGGTGGCGTGGGTAGGTGGTCGCCGGTCGCGTGGTAACCATTCTCATCAGCGGTGTACGTGATGGAGTATGTCTGTCCGTCTACACCCACGTACGAGTACGAACCTTCCACTTGTAGGGAACCTTCTTCAGGTTGAGCTCCGGGAAGCACTCGACCTGTAGGTATTCAAATGTGTTTGCAGTATCTGTTAATCTATGTTTATTTTTAATCTATGTTGAGAATTTAACCTATAAATAAATGAAGTGCCAGCAGCTGGTATGCCAGCAACTACCGTGTTTTAGCCTTAATTTACTGTTTATTTGGCATTCAAGTGTGTCAGCTATTTGTATCTGTATCTAGTCTTAAACTATACTAAACAAATTGGTTAAATAGTAACTTTAGTCATTTCAAATATTCAATGTCTTTGGAATCGTTCGATATTGAAAGAGCATTATAGTCACGAGATCAGATACGACCGCATAACGCCTTCTATATTACCGCCGTGACTTGAGCCGACCTTTCCTTTCATTTCTAATGTTTAAGCTGCAAATTGAGTCTAATTTACAAGGATTCAAGAACTTACTGCCACAGTTAGAATTGTTAATTATTCACTAATGAAGACCATTGATAACCACTAAGGAAATACATATGTATTCATTAGTCCACTGTGAATATCTTTTAGTATTTGATAGCTTAACAATTAGTGCAAATTAAATAATATATGAAAAAACATTATCAAAATATCTGATTCAAGGTACAACCTTGAATACCACACTCAGAATCGTTAATTAATCGCTAAAGGACGTTTCTTTCTAACGTCGAGTTGAGTTGTTGAGTTGAGTCGTCGAGTTGTCTTGAATGTTTTGAATTATGTTGAATTAAAAAGCACTTACCACTTTCCTCAACTTTTGTACCGTCACTTGTTTCGTATGCGTAGTGATAACCATTCTCGTTCATATCATTCTCGAACTTCAATATCTGTGCTTGATGACTCGAAGCTGAAGGAGTCGGGTTCTGAGTGGGTGTGAGATACGTTCGAGTTGGCAGCGCATCTTGAGTAGGTGTGAGATACGTTCGAGATGGCGCACCCTGAGTAGGGGTTAAGTACGCCCGTGATGGGGCATTGCTCGCTGGACCAATGTTCGACGGCAGATAGGTTTTGTCTAAACGAGCTGCGTTCGATATAGCAGCTACGGTTAATATAATAAACTGAAACAATAAAGCATGTTATTGTATACCTCTGATTATTACTACGAGTTTAAATTGTTCCTTGTTGTAAAACAATAATGTCCCCTCTCCCTCATTCTCTTTGAAAATAAAAGAGTTACAAAATGTTAGGCAAATATATGTCACGGTTAGGTGAAGAGCAATCTAGTTAAACCCTTTTTGAAAATCTTAAATCAAAATATTTCTATTAATTTTTATGCCAAATGTCAAATTTTGTTTGTCTGCGGTATTGTAAACGTTCAAACCATTTAAAAATTATACCTAAGAAAACATCACAATGTTATCGAATAATTATTTCTGCATCAGAAAATTTAACAATTTTAAATTACTATTACTTCAAGCAATTAATTGTGAACACCCTGTACTCTGACCCACTTTCACAGATCCGTTTCTTATCACACACAAACTTCAATTATAACTAGAAATCATTTTTAAACCAAATGTCAAATTTTGTTTGTCTGTGGTATTTTAAATGTTCAAACCATTTAAAAATTACACCTAAGAAAACATCACAATAATATCGAATAATTATTTCTGCATCAGAAAATTTAACAATTTTAAATTACTATTACTTCAAGCAATTAATTGTGAACACCCTGTACTCTGACCCACTTTCACAGATCCGTTTCTTATCACACACAAACTTGAATTATAACTAGAAATAATTTTTAAACCAAATGTCAAATTTTGTTTGTCTGTGGTATTTTAAATGTTCAAACCATTTAAAAATTACACCTAAGAAAACATCACAATAATATCGAATAATTATTTCTGCATCAGAAAATTTAACAATTTTAAATTACTATTACTTCAAGCAATTAATTGTGAACACCCTGTACTCTGACCCACTTTCACAGATCCGTTTCTTATCACACACAAACTTGAATTATAACTAGAAATAATTTTTAAACCAAATGTCAAATTTTGTTTGTCTGTGGTATTTTAAATGTTCAAACCATTTAAAAATTACACCTAAGAAAACATCACAATAATATCGAATAATTATTTCTGCATCAGAAAATTTAACAATTTTAAATTACTATTACTTCAAGCAATTAATTGTGAACACCCTGTACTCTGACCCACTTTCACAGATCCGTTTCTTATCACACACAAACTTGAATTATAACTAGAAATAATTTTTAAACCAAATGTCAAATTTTGTTTGTCTGTGGTATTTTAAATGTTCAAACCATTTAAAAATTACACCTAAGAAAACATCACAATAATATCGAATAATTATTTCTGCATCAGAAAATTTAACAATTTTAAATTACTATTACTTCAAGCAATTAATTGTGAACACCCTGTACTCTGACCCACTTTCACAGATCCGTTTCTTATCACACACAAACTTGAATTATAACTAGAAATAATTTTTAAACCAAATGTCAAATTTTGTTTGTCTGTGGTATTTTAAATGTTCAAACCATTTAAAAATTACACCTAAGAAAACATCACAATAATATCGAATAATTATTTCTGCATCAGAAAATTTAACAATTTTAAATTACTATTACTTCAAGCAATTAATTGTGAACACCCTGTACTCTGACCCACTTTCACAGATCCGTTTCTTATCACACACAAACTTGAATTATAACTAGAAATAATTTTTAAACCAAATGTCAAATTTTGTTTGTCTGTGGTATTTTAATTGTTGACATCATACTAATATTATAAATGTGAAAGTTTAGATGGATGGATGGATATTTGTTAGAGTTTGTAGCCTAAACGGTTGAATGGATTTCGATAAAATTTGTTATAGATGTAGAGGATAGTCTGGAAGAACGCATAGGCTACTCACATTCGTTTTTTTTTAATTCCACGCGGACGGAGTCGCAGGCGAAAGCTAGTGATAAATAAAACCATACTGTATAATCCCAAAAACATAGTTATACATTGGATATACGTGTTTTTACTCTTTGATCGCTGCTGATTTTTATGGACAGCAATGTGGTTATGTTCCACTATAAATATATATCACCAGCTTTCGGTCTATATCGTATTTAGAAAATCTACGCATAATAATGGTTCAATAACCATGGTTTGTCAAAAATCCGCATCAGGTGATAGTCACGCATAAAAGGGTTAACGTATGTTTAAGTTAAAATCTATTTGAATCTTTGTCTAATAATTATATGGTAAAGTAACCTATTTATTCTTCCTGACTTTTTTCTATATCTATGCAAAATTTCATCGAAATCAGTTCAGTTGTTTCGGCGGTAAACTCTAACAAACATTCATCTATCTAAACTTTCGCATTTATTTAGTAAGATTATATTGATGTTTGTTAATTGTTGACATCATACTAATATTATAAATGTGAAAGTTTAGATGGATGGATGGATGGATGGATATTTGTTAGAGTTTGTAGCCTAAACGGTTGAATGGATTTCGATAAAATTTGTTATAGATGTAGAGGATAGTCTGGAAGAACGCATAGGCTACTCACATTCGTTTTTTTTTAATTCCACGCGGACGGAGTCGCAGGCGAAAGCTAGTGATAAATAAAACCATACTGTATAATCCCAAAAACATAGTTATACATAGGTTTAACTCTTTGATCGCTGCTGACAGCAATGTGGTTATGTTCCACTATAAATATATATCACCAGCTTTCGGTCTAGATCCTATTTAGAAAATCTACGCATACTAATGGTTCAATAACCATGGTTTGTCAAAAATCCGCATCAGGTGATAGTCACGCTATAAAAGGGTTGATATACGGTTAAGCTAAAATCTATTTTAATCTTTGTCTAAAATTATATAGTAAAGTAATCTATTTATTCTTCCTGACTTTTGTTCTATATCTATGCAAAATTTCATCGAAATCAGTTCAGTTGTTTCGGCGGTAAACTCTAACAAACATTCATCTATCTAAACTTTCGCATTTATAATATTAGTATAGACTAGCTTATGCCCGCGACTCCGTCCGCGTGGAATTAAATAAAAAAATAAGTAGCTACGTGTTCTTCCAGACTATGCTCTACATGTATCCAAAATTATATCGAGAACCGTTCAGCCTACAAACTCTAACAAACATCCATCCATCTATCTAAACTTTCGCATTTATTTAGTAAGATTATATTGATGTTTGTTAATTGTTGACATCATACTAATATTATAAATGTGAAAGTTTAGATGGATGGATGGATGGATATTTGTTAGAGTTTGTAGCCTAAACGGTTGAATGGATTTCGATAAAATTTGGTATAGATGTAGAGGATAGTCTGGAAGAACGCATAGGCTACTCAATTTCGTTTTTTTTTAATTCCACGCGGACGGAGTCGCAGGCGAAAGCTAGTGATAAATAAAACCATACTGTATAATCCCAAAAACATAGTTATACATAGTTTTAACTCTTTGATCGCTGCTGACAGTAATGTGGTTATGTTCCACCATAAATATATATAACCAGCTTTCGGTCTATATCGTATTTAGAAAATCTACGCATAATAATGGTTCAATAACCATGGTTTGTCAAAAATCCGCATCAGGTGATAGTCACGCATAAAAGGGTTAACGTATGTTTAAGTTAAAATCTATTTGAATCTTTGTCTAATAATTTTATGGTAAAGTAACCTATTTATTCTTCCTGACTTTTTTCTATATCTATGCAAAATTTCATCGAAATCAGTTCAGTTGTTTCGGCGGTAAACTCTAACAAACATTCATCCATCTTAACTTTCGCATTTACAATATTAGTAAGATTATCAAACGGATTTCAGTTTCAAACAAAACGCATCTAACCGCATTTTTTCAATGCAATAATATTGTCTTTGTTTTCGGTTGACATTGCATAGGAGGATATCCTTGTTTCACTAAAAATGCGCATTTAAAAAGAACTATAAATACCTAAATATTGCGTTTCAATGTAAAATACTTCCTAATGTAAAGTATCAATTGATCAAAATGCAAGATGCGTATTATAACGAATAAAGCGTAGGTAACACACGATTTACTTTTGTGGTTTTTGAATAAAATCTTTACTGAAATTGTAAACTTGGGACTTTAAGATTACAAGTTATGTGCTTAACCCACTTAGCCATCATCAACTTGCCCTTATACCTACGTCTGCACAGTATGTGCTGCTCTTCCATACATCTCTATCAGCCGTCATACTTGAATCCACTCCTTTCTTAAGCATATCCCCTTTCACACAATCCATCAATACTTTCTTCGGTCTTCCTCTTCCTTTGTAGCCATCCACATTCATTCTTAACACTTTCTGGTTTATGTCCCCATCGTCTCGTCTAACGCTTAACCCACTTATCCACCCTTTAATACTTCAGTGCAGTAAACGGCTTACATGTCTAACTTAAGGGTTGTTCAATTTTATTAGAATACGAGCTTTTGCTCTCGACTTCGTATACGCGGATTTAAAACATATTTTTGACCGACTTCCCAAAAGAAGGAGGTATTCTATTCATCTATATGTTTGTTTTTTGTTTTTTTTTCAAGTGATCAAATCGGTCTCAAATTTTATTAGGATCCGTTAACTAAACAGTTTGAGCTCGTTTGAACTACGTTGTAATTCCTCTAACTGTCGCATTTTTAACTTCACTAGCTATCGCCAGCGACTCCGTCCGGATAAACAAAAGTAAGTTTGCAACATTTTCTTCCAGACTATGTTCTCTATATATATAAGTTTCAAAATACCGGGATAATATGTCATCCATCTAAACTTTCGCATTTATAATTTTTTTTTTCGGGAGGCGCTGTTCCTCCCTCTCGTACACCCCTGACATTCTAGTCGTCAGAGACTTTGTCGTTCTGTTTATTTAATTTCTTTACGATACTTATTTCAATTTAACTCCCTCGCATTTATAATATTAGTATTGATGAAATGAGATAATTTTGAAAATAACAGGTTTAATTATTCTGTTAAAATAATTACTAATCACGTACGCCTAGCCGCGTGATCTGCCGTCTGATCAGCCAACCTTGTTGTGAGGCTGCACAGATTGGGGAAACAATTATCAAAATTGTCGGAAACAGCACAAAACTACTGATCTAGACGGATCTAAGGTTAATCAAATGTCGATTTGTTTTGCATTTAACGAATTAAAAATCTTGTAAAGCACGCATTCAGTGTTTGTAATCTTACTAATATATGTTATAAATGCGAAAGTTTAGATGGATGGATGTTTGTTAGAGTTTGTAGCCTAAGAAGCTGAACGGAACGGAGTTTGTTTTATATTTACTACTAGCTGTTGCTCACGACTCCGCAAGCGTGAAATAAAAAAAACATAGCCTATGTTACTCACTGATAATGTAGGTTTTTAAGGGTGTAAGAATTTTTGAAACTACAAGCGTTTTTGAGTTATTTAAATACGTACAAAAATACAAATCTTTCCTCTTTATAATATCAGTATAGATATAGTGAACTTACCTTCTTCTTTATATCTAAAAGCTTACGATGATTCTGGTTTATTTTAATTAATATTTTTCTCTTCATAATATACGAAAGGACAAAGTTGTTAATTTTTAATTAGTTTTGTTATCAAAATGAGGATGAAAAGTTATTTTGCTAAGTATTTAAATACGTTTATGTTTTCCGTAAACCTTGTCTTAAATTGTAAAGCTGTTTACCTTTGTTTTAAAAAACTTACGACACTCTCTGATTATTTTAATTGATTTCAAGAGCCAACAATTCCGGAATGTTAAAACATGATTTAGATAAACGTTTAACTACTAATGTGCGAAATAATTCATCTCTTTCTTTCTCCTATTGAAAACAGAGATAGCAGGAATTCTATAACTGTTTTCGCAGTGGATTTCAATAATATTAGCAACGTGTAAAGAAAGGCGATAAAAAAATCCTGGAAGCAATCAATTTAAGCCTTAATATAAGTTGTGGAATCTTATGAAAAGGATTTTTTTAATTAACACCACCCTTTTTTAAATAAGGAATTATAATTACCAAAAAAAAATACAAGAGATTGGCCTTATTGACCAATATTTTAATTTCTTTCTCAAGTTAAAGAATTACATAACATATTAGAACTTAAGCTGTGTTAAGTCAGATCTTCAAAAGTAAGTCACGTTTAGTTGCTTCAGTTCGTAACCTGCCAGTTACTTGCTAATAAGGCAAGTTGTGTAAAAGTTAAACATGTATAATATACTACAAATAGGAACAGGATGATACAAGAAAGAATTGACTTTTTTTTTTGTAACATAAGGTGGCAAACGAGCAAGTGGCCATCTGAATCCGCCAAAATGGCGAAGCGACCGCTGCCCATAGACATTCGCAATAGCGGATGAGTTGCCTACCCTTAATCCGAGGAGGAGACACACATAAAGAGTATATGTCCCCTTCCTATGTGTTTCCTCCACCATCAAATCCAAGTCCCCTTTCCATCCTATTATTATGAGAAAAAGGGTGGAAAGGAAAGGGACTAAAGTTGGACCTATGTTAAAAATTCTGTAAATATGATTTACAGCATTATATAGAAGAGATTTTTAAGTTTTATATAAATTAACTTTTTTTCAGCAGAGCCAGTCTAGACAGCGGTCGCATCGTTATTTAGACCGGGCGCACACCTTTGACGAAACTATCGCACAAATGTTGTGCGATTGTCGATTGTTTCGCAGCCAATTCAACTGTTTAGCACAATTAAAAATCGAGTAGTATGCGCACCTCCATGTAAGCTCATAGGAATCAAAGGGCGACTTAACTGTGCGATAGTTTAGTCAAACGTGTGCGCGCCCTTAGGGTGAATTCTGATGAACTTACTAGATTTAAATACTATAAAAATGAATTACAATCTTTTATGCATATTTAATTATTCAAATAAGTGGCTGAATGTTTTCATTTAATTTAAAAGTAAACAATTTAATTGCAAATCCTTGATGACTAATTATTATTATGCACAACGTTATGTTCCATTGCGAAATGTAGTTAGTATTTCAACGACAAATAAGAATTCGAATTGATGCAATTATCGCATCGACTAGTGAAGGTTCAAATGTCGTGTGTAGTTGATTTTATTTGTAAAAACTCACTTAAGTTGAAACTCTCAATGTTCCGAGGGCCGACTAACTTATAATGAACTGCGGAATGAATTAAAATCTTACTTCTTACTATCTATCTATACTTCTATACTATATACTATATTATAATAAAGCGTAAACACACACTTCTTTGTTGCCTAAGATGTCAGCAATTACAGCATATTTTTGAATAATTCTTTTTTTAATAAAAAGCCCTACACTTACGTCACGCTTTAGGCTATATATTTTCACGCCATGAAACTTAGGGGGTAAATATTTTGGATAAAAACCCTAATGTGGGAAAGAGACCACAAGTTGCTGCCAACATCAAGGAAGCAAGGTTGTCATGGTTTGACATCATGTCATGTCATTTGACATTTACAATTGATAATTTGACACATGTAAACAATAAAATAAAGTTTTTATAATTTCACGCGGATAAATCCGCACGCGAACAGCTAGTAATATTATAAATGCGAAAGTTTTGATGGATGGATGGATGTTTGTTAGAGTTTGTAGCCTAAACGGCTGAACGGATCTCGATGAAATTTGGCATAGACGTAGAGGGTAGTCTGGAAGAACACATAGGGTACTTACTTTTGACTTTTTTAACTCCACGCGGACGGAGTCGAGGGCGAAAGTTAGTTCATAAATAAAACTTAAGAACTAATTAATGAAATCTGAATCACTTTACGTCAGTGAGTGCTGATGTTAAGTTGTTGTGATCTATTCTATCTATACATATAATAAAATTGGAGTGTCTGTTTGTAGTATCAAAAGAGAAATTCCAGATTTCGGGAAGATGATGTATTTACGTTGCTGATAACGAAAATCGCATTTTTTTTTGTCTGTCTGTCCGCAAGCCGCGTTTGTTCCGGGTAATCTCCGAAACGGCTGGGACGATTTCGACCGGAGTTTCACTGAAGGGTAGCTGACATAGACGGGCATATTATAGGCTAGTTTTTTAACTTCATATTGCGTGGACGCAGTCGCAGGCAACAGCTAGCCTTTAATAAAGTCGATGAAATGATTTCGTCAAACATTTTGACAGACCGCCAGGTACCATCCTCATCATGTTGATGGCTGGCATTCCACAACCGTGCGGTTTTCGCGGAACTTTCTGCCCCGCACAGCCGCGTTGTGGAAAGGTCTGTCCTCGGCGGTATTTCCAAACCAATACGACTTAGGGTCCTATAATTTCCTCAAAAGGTCAAGAAGCGGGCCTATAATTTCCTCAAAGGCCGGCAACGCATAAGTAGTTCCTCTGGTGTTGCGTGTGTCCATGGGCGTCGTTGACCACCTCGGTGTTCTCGTCGCTCATTTGCCCCTTCTCTTATAAAAAAAAAACATCTGGTAATTCAATAGTTAAATTGAAAGTACTTATTGAGTAATGAAGTTCTCTTTATCAATGTTACAATATTGTATTGATATATTTTTAATAAATTACTTTTTCAGCAGATCCAGTCTAGACAGCGGTCGCATCGTTATTTAGACCGGGCGCACACCTTTGACGAAACTATCGCACAAATGTTGTGCGATTGTCGATTGTTTCGCAGCCAATTCAACTGTTTAGCACAATTAAAAATCGAGTAGTATGCGCACCTCCATAAAACTCATAGGAATCAAAGGCGACTGAACTGTGCGATAGTTTAGTCAAACGTGTGCGCGCCCTTAGGGTGAATTCCTATGACCTTCTTACTAGATTTAAATACTATAAAAATGAATTACAATCTTTTATGCATATTTAATTATTCAAATAAGTGGCTGAATGTTTTCATTTAATTTAAAAGTAAACAATTTAATTGCAAATCCTTGATGACTAATTATTATTATGCACAACGTTATGTTCGATTGCGAAATGTAGTTAGTATTTCAACGAATAAGAATTCGAATTGATGCAATTATCGCATCAACTAGTGAAGGTTCAAATGTCGTGTGAAGTTGATTTTATTTGTAAAAACTCACTTAAGTTGAAACTCTCAATGTTCCGAGGGCCGACTAACTTATAATGAACTGCGGAATGAATTAAAATCTTACTTCTTACTATCTATCTATACTTCTATACTATTATAATAAAGCATAAACACAAACTTCTTTGTTGCCTAAGATGTCAGCAATTACAGCATATTTTTGAATAATTCTTTTTTTAATAAAAGTCCTACACTTTCGTCACGCTTTAGGCTATATATTTTCACGCCATGAAACTTAGGGGGTAAATATTTTGGATAAAAACCCTAATGTGGGAAAGAGACCACAAGTTGCTGCCAACATCAAGGAAGCAAGGTTGTCATGTCATTTGACATTTACAATTGATAATTTGACACATGTTAACAATAAAATAAAGTTTTTATAATTTCACGCGGATAAATCCGCACGCGAACAGCTAGTAATATTATAAATGGCAAAGTTTACATGGATGGATGGATGTTTGTTAGAATTTGTACCTTAAACTGCTGAACGGATTTCGATGATATTTGATATGAGCATAGTCTGGAAGAATACATAGGGTATTTACTTTTGTATTTTGTAATTCCACGTGGATGCAGTCTCCGGCGAAAGGTGGTGTCTAAAAAAAATATTACATTGTTTAATGTTCTAAAATGAGTCCAAGAAAGAAAGAAGTTTTCTTGTTATATGAAGTTTGTTTTTTGTTGTTAGAAGCAAATATACAAAAGCAGGCTGCCGGAAGAAAGCAATATTAAGTGAGATATGTTAGTAAAAGCTAGGTTGATCCTGCAACTAGTATGTTTCGGGATTTACAAATAAAGAAACTCGCATAATTATTTAATCGAAAGACATTATCCGCTAGTTTAGCAAACGTACTTAGTTAAGAACTACTGATCGATTTTTAGATTGAAAGGCAAATGCCGTAACGTACAATATTTTATATTACAAAATATGTTTGCGTAAAGTACAAATGTTCAGACATCAATTGCCATTAGAAGTGGGCCGCCTAATTGTTGTTACGAAAATATTTAAGTAGCGACTTTATGATATATTCATTAATACTTGCTCATCTGATCTGCTCTGAACTTTGACATTAACGTATGGTACAAGAAATAATGTAAAAAACATTTATGCGAAAGTTTACATGGATGGATGGGTGTTTGTTAGAGTTTGTAGCCTAAACTGCTGAATGATTCTCGATGAAATTTGACATAGACGTAGAGGATAGTCTGGAAGAACACATAGGCTACTTGCTTTTTTTTTTTTTTAATTCCACGCAGTCGGAGTCGAGGGCTAAATTTAGTAAAAAAATTATAAAGCGAAGTATTGAAAAGATTGTTTAAAGGCTTAATAAGAATATAAGAAGGGAGTGAATTCAGATATGACGGCTAATAGAGATGTATGGGAGAGAAACAAACGCAGGATAGTATTATAATATAAAAACAAATTCTTGTAACTAAGGTACGCTTAACGCGTTGTAATTTAAAGTTTACAGTGTTTCAACGATATTCAAGTCCTGACGATAATTGACCATACAAATATTTTAGCTAAGTATAAATCTCAAATTTAGTTTTGTACTTGGACCACACAAAATCACTATATCAATGTTGATTCGTTTAAAAAGTGGCTGCGGTGCAATTATCTCTTAAAAATAACTTACGGTAACTTTAATAGCATGTTTAGAAAATAAAAATGATATGTTGCAAGTTATAATACGCTGCATGTAACCATAAAAAAGCTATCTTCCGTGACTCTGTCCGTGTGGAATTAAAAAAAAACAAAAGTTAGTAGCTTATGTGCTCTTCCAGATTTTGGTCTGCATCTATGCCAACTTTCAGTGAGATCCGTTCAGCCGTTTACGTTAGCTCTAAAGTAATGTATGACGGCTCGTGTTTTACTAACTTTACCATTGCAGAAAGCGTACGGAAAAATGTATCCAGTTTCCGCATCGATTTACATCTCGCCACAATTGTATTTCGTGCAGCGTCGTTCGGAATATCAAGCTATCATATTTGAATGATGCTATACCTGTTTGTGTGAAATACGTTGCTACCGAGTTAGAGATTGTAAATAATATGCTACTACACAATATGTTATTGTGTAAGCAAGTTCATCCAAAAAATATTTTATGATTGTTGATGTCGATTTGTTTTTGATAACGTAAATGTTTATCTGAGATGCCTCTCGTGACTAGTCTACAATTATTATAATTACTATTGACAAGTAGGAACGTCTGAACAGCCTTGCGCTATTTACATTTAGATCGTATACTCGTTGAGTGTCAAAATAAACGAAAACGAAACTGTTATACGAAAGTCAGTTTTTTTATTAGACGTTATCTCTTACTAAAGAAACTCTTTGCCCGACTGATTGAGGAACGTTAAGATTTTAACATAAATAAGAGCGGGTTTTTATGTTTTTTTTCTTTTGTTTTTTTTAGTTATAATTGAACAGTAGAATTTTTCAGTTACACGGTGTGTAGGCATTTTAACTATTAAAGTGACAGCTAAAATTTTGCCTTTTTTTTTATAATATAAGGTGGCAAACGAGCAAGCGGCCACCCGAATCCACCGTGATGGAAAGCGACCGCTGCCCATAAACATCCGCAACTGCAGATGCATTGCCTTCCCTTAATTGACGAAGGAGGAGACGCACATAAAGAGGACATTTCCCACGCACGCCTACGCACAGTATTAACATACGAACTGTTCAGTTAAAACTGTCAATTGGAACTGAGAGTAAATAGAAAGCTTGAGAGAAAATGAGCACACAAGCGAGTTTATAACTTATTTTTCGTGTTTAGCATAGGGGAATGCGTGCGCTTGACAGATCCATTCTATTAAAGGTTAAAGAATGTAAACATTCAAAACAGTACGCTCGAATTCGTTTGATTTAACTCATATAATGTATGGAAATCATTGTGAGGTAACGAGTGCACGTCGCAAGTTTAATAGCATTCCAATTACTTTGGAATTTATCTGCTAGTCTCGAGTTAATATTACGAGTTACGACCTTGTCACTTTGTACTAAGATTTTTTACTAAATGACATCTCAGCGTTGATGTGTAATATACCATCAGTATTTTCTATGAATCATAGACAACTTTTAAGTTTGTTACTGTTGCGCAGTATAAACATATCCCCCTTTCAATACATTTTGCAAGATTTCAGGGATCTTGAGATGATTAGATAATACAGTTTTGCAAACGTATAGGTAAATGTAAATAGGAGTGTCAAGAGCAATTTAATTTCCTACTCATATTACTCATGCGATTTGTATTTCAAAACCTTTAGTTGAAGTATTGATACATGCTTTGTTTGTCTTTAATTTAGTAGAAAATGTCTGTTTATGTTATAGTTACTTTCGATCAAAATTTAAAAAAGTCTTTTCAGCGCCATCTACAAATTGTATTAGGAATCGTTTTGTATTTGTTACATTCGTATTTGCGTTTAGTAGTAGTTCAAGTATTTACCGATAGATGGCGGATTTATTGTATTTAACGGTCTACATTAGAAAAATAGCTGTATTTAAATTTTTAATGATAGCTAATGTACATGTAATTTTTAAAGCCAA
Source organism: Papilio protenor (assembly GCA_029286645.1). Classification (NCBI taxonomy): domain Eukaryota; kingdom Metazoa; phylum Arthropoda; class Insecta; order Lepidoptera; family Papilionidae; genus Papilio; species Papilio protenor. The sequence goes on along the minus strand of JAGSMZ010000007.1, from coordinate 1,172,168 downwards.
TTTCGCATCTCATTCTTTTGTTTTCGTTTATCAATATTTTACATCAATTTTTCTACTATAAGTATTATAGTAATGGGGAAAAGGACAGAAATCAGGATTTCAGTCAAGTTAATACAAAAACATAGAATGTTTTGGTATGTGACTGCATGTCCTTCACATGTGTAATTGAAAACGGATGTCGTAGGAAGACGTGTAGGCTCATCATTGTTCGGTGTATTTATCTTAAACACAAATTACTCTTGAATTCAATACAAATATTACTGAATTCTTAAGGAAATCAAGCCTTACTTTTCTTACTATTTTTGTTCAATAATTGTTAATTCATTTTAACATTGTGACAAATAAAAATAAAACTGCATTTTCGACACTTTGCTATTCTAATATTGTAAGGCGTCTCGCTATTTAATAGCTTAGTGTTCAAAGATTATTCAGCAGATGTATTGATGTACAGTTTCTATTTTTTACCTAATAGCGAAAATCATACTGGAGAATAACAAAAAAATAATACAGCAATTAACATGATTTTAAAAAATATATTATTTTAAGTTTCAAGTTTAATACTGATTTATGAATTGTTATTCAAAACTAACTTTCTCTCTTTATTTAAAACAACTTCGTAGTTAAATATTTATTGTTTATTACAATAGAAGTGCAGAATTATGTTTATTTACATCACATTCGAAACCTCTCAATTTATCAGTATTTCTTTACTATATTATACGTATATTTTTATCAAAATCTGTTGCGTAGATTTAAAAATCTAAGCAAACATAAGGACAGACAGACAACGAGAAGAGACTGTTTTTTATTCTATGCAGTGATTATAATCTTTGCCATGGAGGTCGCTTCGCATATTCCAAGGTCACAGGTAAGACCAATATTTCTACGCGGGAAGCGGCAATTAGAAAACAATTAAACGATGTGTTACGGATTATATTAATTCATTGTTGATATAAAGAATTGTAAGCCATTGCATAATTAAAAAAGATAATGTTATTATTGTGTTTTGATAAACTCCCACGGTTTGTTGACTGTTATAATCTATAAGGAAGTCTTATTAAATTTACAATAACATTGTTTTACTACTAACTAAAGCCTAAAAGATTTTTTGAAATCGGTCCAGTAGTTTTTGAGTTATTCCAATACATAAAAAAATACAAAAATACAAATCTTTCCTCTTTATAATATTAGTATAGATGATAAATGTTTAACCTATTCGCTTGGACAAGTATTTTTTTTTTCAACATATTTTGATAATCTACTTGCGTCGTCTTTATAAAGTTCAAGTGCCAATCATTGTTGTATTTCGAGAACATTCTATAAATCTATAACATTCTTTCGTTAAACACAATAGTTAAATTTTATATAATAAAAAAAAATGATTTTATTGATGGTCTTAGATAATTAAAAAAGACGGATGTACAAAAGAGGGACTATATTCTGGAGACATTTTTCTTGTTTATTACTTTTGTTATGTACACTAGAGGGAGTTTGAAAGTAGCACCAGTGGTGGAAAAATTGAGAGGCAAAAGGTTAGCGTGGTATGGACGTGTTATGCGACGAGACGATAAGGACATAAATCAGAAAGTGTTAAGATTGATGGATGGCTACAAAGGTAGAGGAACCGAAGAAAGTATGGATGGATTGTGTGAAAGAGGATATGCTTAAGAAAGGAGTGGATTCAGATATGACGGCTGATAGAGATGTATGGAAGAGCAGCACATACTGTGCCGACCCTCCGTAAGGGATAAGGGCAAGTGGATGATGAATAGTTTCTGACGAACTTACAGTAGCTCTGGAGTTTCTCAGATGACGATGACGTATCTCCACTAAGGGACGCCCTTAGTGACTTAAAGCCGTGTGTGCGAGAATTAATGTTAAATCAAGTAACGTTCATAATCCCATAATTAATTATCACAACTTTAAAATTACTTCCCACTTCAAGATATTTATTGATTATGTGTTTCAATTTAAAAATATTGAGCAGGATGTATGCAGATCTTCTTGTTGACTAGATTTCGATCGACACGAAGTTAGGTTTTTGTGAACCATTTTTTACTAAACATTGAACTGCATGTTATAATAATCCTTTTTATCAAATTTAAATAATTTTAAACAGCAATATACTAATGGCAAGCTGCAGCGATGTCCGATGATCGTTATGTCAAAAATAAATGTTACAATTTTTATTAAAGTACAAAAGCTTGAGGTAATTAATGAATGTATTATTAGAAGCCATTTTTATTTTGACTATTTCACTAATTTGATCAGCTTATAAACTGACGAATTATAAATACAATAGTTTCATCAATTACTAGCTTCCGCCCGCGACTCCGTCCGCGTGGTATTAATAAAAACAAAAGAAAGTAGCATATGTGTTCTTCCAGACTTACCTCTACATCTATGCCAAGTTTCATCCAGATCCGTTAAGCCTTTTAGGCTACAAACTCTAACAAACATCAATCCATCCATCCATCCATCCAAACTTTCACATTTATAATAGTAAGATAGACTTTTATCGAAAAGCTTTTACGAACAAAAATTAATAGATAGTAACTCTAACTAATTAAACCTACTGACTGAGGCTTTATTGGTAATAGAGACGTCTATCGCATTTAAAAACATTTAAAAAAAAGTTACGATATTTTTAAAATTTGAAACCAAAAAATTTGTAAACACAAAAAACTATATAATCTCTTTATCAGTCGAGTTATAAAATGGGATCTAATATATATCACGTCTACTATATCCTACTATATCTATAGACTTAGGTACATTATTTTAATTAGAGCGGGCGCACACCGGAAACTAAACTATCGCACTACTAACTTTGTGTGATTGTCGATTTTTTCGCAGACTCAACTGTCTAGTTGCACAACTAAAAATCGAGTAGTGTGCGCACCTCCATATAAGCTCATAGGAATCGAAGCCAGAGTAAACAGTTCTGCGATAATTTAGTTTCAGGTGTGCGCACGCTCTTAATTAGTTCTGTATACATATTCACATAAGGATGTAATTTTATAACGTTACTACCTGTTCGCGTGCGGATTCATCCGCATGAGATTATAAAAACTTTATTTTATTGTTTACATTTGTCAAATTATCAATAGCAAATGTCAAAATGACATGACATGACAAACCTTAGCAATCTTTCTTTCTTGATGTTGGCAGCAAGTTATGGTCTCTTTCCCATATTAGGGTTTTTATCCAAAATATTTACACCCTAAGTTTAATGGCGTTAAAATATATAGCCTAAAGCGTGACGCAAGTGCAGGGCTTTTTATTAAAAAAAGAATTATTCAAAAATATGCTGTAATTGCTGACATCTTAGGCAACAAAGAAGTGTGTGTTTACGCTTAATGTAATAGTATAGATAGATTTATAAACACCTAGATAAATACGATAACACTAGAATCGTAAAACTGCATACCTGTATAAAATAGTTTAAACTTTATTGAACGGACGACCTTTTGTTAAACAAAATCGAACTAAGACTTCTATATGAATTAATCGGTCATAAATTTTGGACTGTAGTTGTTTTTTAAAGTAGCCCGGAGCTAGAAGATTATAGGCAGTTATTATAGTGTTAAGAAGCGCGATAAGCGGAAGCGATTTTCAAAAAGAGTTGCAAACAATTGAATAAAATGTAGATGAGGAGATACCCCTATAATTATAATGAGATTTTTTGTAACAGACTAAATTACCTGACTGACAAAGAGTGTTTTTCGCGCGTATGTAAGTTTGCTTTTAAGTATGTGTGTTTGTATGTATGTAAATTCCATTGTAACCGCCTACAGCCTAAACTACTGAACCTATTTTGACGAATGAGGTGTCAAACGATTCGCCTTCTTCCCCGAAATGTCAGAAGGTATATAACATCAGCACAGAACCTTTACAATGGACGTGACAATCAAAATCCTAAAATAAAACAAGTGAACACATAATAAAGTAGCTATTTAAAACAGGCCTAAAGTGTAACAAGGCGATAATAAACAACAAAATTATTGAGACGAAAGTAATTGTCTACAGTTCTTAAAGAATTTATTTATTTTATTGCATTTAAAACATTGAACAAGCTATTTTTCAATACAATAATGGATGTAGACGACTCCTGACCTTATTATTTAGCTAACTGGATCAACATAATAACACATCTCCTAATAAATGCCACAGCCTTGTATTACAGTTCCTTTTAAGTTGGTGCGACCACGAAAACTGTGAACATAGCCAATATAAGATATAATTAAAAATTGTATATTAATATTTTCGAACCATGACTTACAATTGGTTCATGATACTCATTAATTAGACGACTATTGTTATATGTGTTTTTCAAAAGAGAATTACAATTATAAAGATTTTTATGTAATAAAAATGATTGAAGAGATTCAAGCTTTTTAAATTGTCTTACTGCGAAATAAATTATAATTTATGTTTTCATCTATTTATAATAATGTTTTTATTTCACCTTTGTTATTCGATTTAGAGTAGTTTTTCTGTATAAAACAAATTCATCTAATCACAGAAACAAAGCTGCTTGCAATAATATGGCAGTTGTATTTGCAATGTTCACAGCTTTTGTGGTCGCATCAGATTATTACGATGCGCAATTTGTTTCGATTCTCTTTGAGCCGTCCTAATGACGTTATTAATAATTAAATTAAATCGAAATCTTTTATTAAAGTTCGTCCATTTCAAACTCACCTTATAAGGCTAGTTTTCATTCGCTGTAATTGTTCATACACGCTATAAAATACATTTGTACATACATTTACATATAAATGGGATGATGACGTAGATTTGATCCGTGTAGCGATAGTTAAATTGTCAACTTTCCTATAACACAAGACTAAAATTAAAAAATCTTGGCATACAGATCATACCTAATTCTATAGAGAACTAGCTGTTGCCCTCGACTTCGTTCACGTAATATTAAGATAAAAAAAAGTAGCCTATAATATGCTCGTCTATGTCAGCTACTTTTCAGTGAAAGTCCATTCAAAATCGGCCTAGCCGTTTCGGAGAATAAACGGAACAAACGCGATTTGCGGACAGACAGGGAGACAAACATTTTTAATTGCGATTTTCGTTATCAGCAACACAAATACATCATCATCCCGAAATCTGGAATTTTTCTTTTGATATTAGAGACACTCCAATTTTATTATATGTATAGATGATTTAATGATCGACAAGTGAGTCCCTTAGTATAAACTTAAAGTTAACGCTAAGGGACCGCATATGTAATTAATAAATAATTCTCAGTGTGGTGTCAAAGTTGGTAATACATTATTACTAAGAAGGATATGAGATACATTTTGTAAAAACATTTTGGTCTTACGTAACCCGGTATTAAAAACTATTATCACTTATTTATGTATGTATATCTTTGTTGCCCAAATAGGTCTTAAGTTTCGTATTAATACCGGCCCTATTAAAGCCTTTATTGTACAAAGTTCATGACATTTAATTAAAAATCTTAACCTATGATAAAAAGGCGTGTAGCAATCGTAATAAATAGTTATATTCTCGTTATCATTACGAAATGATCTCAGTGTATTAGATTTTTGTGGTGATAGTAAAATGAGTATCGATATCTCTGGATGGGTCAGAATGAACTATTTAAAACCAACTTACTGTTAAAATAATAATAATATTGTTTCTTGATTTGATACTCGGTAATAAGTATATCTATACTATTATAATAAAGCCTAAACACACACTTCTTGGTTGCCTAAGATGTCAGAAATTACAGCATATTTTTGAATAATATTTTTTTAATAAAAATCCCTACACTTACGTCAAGCTTTAGGCTATATATTTTCACGCTATTAAACTTAGTCGGTAAATAAATTGGATGAAAATCCTAATGTGGGAAAGAGATAAGTTGCTGCCAACATCAAGGAAGCAAGATTGCCATGGATTGTCATCATGTCTTGTCATTTTGACATTTGCTATTGATAAATTGACAAATGTAAACGATAAAATAAAGTATTTATAATAACCCGCGGATAAAGCCGCATGGGAACAGCTAGTCTGATATACACATGTTATAAAATATCTGTACTTATTACAGAAAATTAACTGGTTTCTAATTCAGTGGTTAGTTACGAATTTGCAACATCGAGGTGCGCGGGCACTAATATCATCTCTTTACAAAATGTATGAATTTTAATGAGTAACTTGTTATAATAACTCAGGAGTATAATTTATGATTCGTTACTGTCACATAAATTACAATTAATGTCTAAAGGTGCGTACTGACCGATATACGATGTGTTATACGAGCATGCAGTCAGACGCAGTGTTACAGGGAAGCAAGCTAACAAGTTGTTCGATGTGAGTGTTACACCTTGTAACATTCGCTTTGACTTTTTATTAATTACTAGCTTTTACCTGAGACTTCGCCCGCGTGAAATTAAAAAAATATAGCCCATATTACTCACTGATAACGTAGCTTTCTAATAGTGAAAGAATTTTTAAAATCGGCCCAGTAGTTTTTAAGTTATTTCAATACATACAAAAAAAATCTCTTCTCTTTATAATATAAATGTATATTAGCTATTGCCTGAGACTCAGTCATTGTGGGATTTAAAAAAGAACAAAACTAAGTGGCTGTGTTCTTCCAGACTATCCTCTACATTTATGACAAATTTTACCGAGATCCGTTCAGGAGTTTAAGTCACAAACTCTAACAAACATTCATATAAACTTTCGCATTTATAATATTAGTAAGATTTTACATATCTGTACCATTTAATTTTACAATACAACAATACATAAAAAGCGCTTTTATTTATTATTTATATGTAATTTTAAATACCAAATTGTACCTAGGTTACATGCTTGAATAAATAATTAACTACTCGTAGTTCCGTATACGCAACAATACAAAAGAGGCATTACCTCTCCTCCAATGATTTATCAATAAAAAGATAATTCATTTTTTTTTCAATGCAGTTATCGCTATCGAAGAATTAAAAGGAAGTGACTATAAATATTTATGGAAGGCCTCACTGTTCATAATTAAAAAGAAGATACTTTTAAAATAAGAAATTAATGACACATGTCATCTTGATATTACAATAAAATGGTTTTTTCCTTATTAAAATGTATAACTCCTGGATTACCGTCCTTCTTATTTAAACACTCACTCATAATCTTTTATGAATTTTTCATTCATATAATCTTTCCAATATATCGAGAAACCAGTTTTTATTCTACAGTAATAGTTTCCGGTAGCAATTTTTACTAGCTACTCGTATAGGTAACAAAAGCATGTGACAATAAGGGCTTGAAATAGTAAAGGGTTATGACAAGGCCAAGGACAGTTCTGACGTCGGGTTAGGGCGATCTTCCAGGGCGCTTAACTGAAAGTAGGTGCCAAAGTCAGCGAGTTACAATCTCACATGAAGTAACAAAGCATGGTAAAAAGGGGGCGTCGTAAATCTCGCCCAGGGCGCTAATAGCGTCGAAACAGGTATAATAGAGGAAAATAGAGGATTATGAAGTAAGTGACTTTTCAAATGAACGATAAATCGATTTATGGATGAAAACCTAGTACCCACATAAATAAGATACATAGCGTTCAGTGCAGAATCCAACCACTTTGGCCGACAAGGAGTTCGTATGCAGTCAAAGAAGTGGCATACTGGCCATCAAGACTTTTGCCTATTTGAATATAAAAAAGTTACAGTGAAAAACAAAAGCAAAACAAAAGAAGCGCTGGAATCGTCATCGAGACCGGGAAAAGATGTGTTGGCACTTTTATATTTATGTATTTATAAATATGTTATAACGAATTTAAAAATGAATTTTGGCTGCCTCTCTGAGGGTAAGTTAAATACATATTTTGTATTAAGATTGTTTTCTTACTTAAGGGAAACAGAAGTATCGAATGGCATCTCCTTAAAATCTTTTTACTGAGTTAAAAGCGTGATATTTCTTATTCAAGCTAGTAAAAGTAAAAAGTAAGGTTATATAAGTATTTTAATAAAATATAAAGGCACAAAACGTTTCATTCAACTCTGCTTACACAATTATATCACGAAAGCGTGACCATGGACACAATTTTGATTTACATTTCACGCCCATCTTTAATTGTAGAGCATCTATCTTACATCAAATTTTTAATTAAAATACATTATTAAAGAATAAGAAGTAGACTTTTTCTTTTCATTTTTAATCATATTTCAAATGAAATCTTTTTAGTATTTTCAAAACGTGAGTTATCAGAAGAATCTTTGAAGCAAGTTTAATTCCTAGCATTTTCTACCCAAATGTGTGTGTGTTTTATTTAATGAACTAACTTTCGCCCGCGACTCCGTCCGCGTGGAATAAAAAAAACTAAGTAGCCTATGTGTTCTTCCAGACTGTATATCTATGACAAATTTTATCGAGATCCGTTCAGCCGTTTAGGCTACAAACTCTAACAAACATCCATCCATCCATCCATCTAAACTTTCGCATTTATAGTATTAGTAAGAAGTAAGATTTCAATGAATTAAGTGATTTTAGTGTTTAACGTGCATAAAAGCGTTAACAAATGGCACAGTTATGTAAAAATATACTCAAGAGACTGCAAAAATCATATTTATTACATTCTTTCTAAAATATCGCGAACCCCTCCCAAGTACGAGTATCTCACAGCGTGGTGCCCACACAAATTGATTATAGCTGCTTAATGTGGCAACTATGTGTTGCAGTTACTAACACACTTCGTGTTATATTAATTGATAATGACCAATACATGCCTATATGTCACCTTATTACCATTAAGTATATAGGTAAAGTTGCCTAGTAAAAACATTATCTTCCAGTCATTCAACTCACGAACGCACTAGGTTTTTGTCCTTCGTATCGATCTTCCTTTCATCATCTCAATTGTCACATTGTTTATCATGTCAAATTTAACACATTCCAATAGTTTATAAATCTGCCTGTTTTTAGAAAATCTATCTTTCTTCTTACATCTTATATCTTACTAATATTATAAATGCGAAAGTTTAGATGGATGGAAGGATATTAAAAACTAAACTGGTGAAAGGATCTTGATGAAATTTGGTAAAGATGTAGGAGATAGTCTAGAAGACCACATAGGCTAGGCCCTATTGTTTGTAATTCCACGCGGACGGAGTCGCGGGCGAAGGCTAGTATAGTATAACTGCAAAAGTTTAGATGTTTGTTACCTAGCTTTAAAACGGATTAACCAATCTTGTTGAGATTTGTGTAGAATATGGTCTGAAAAAGCTAAGTTTTTTAATTCCGCGCGGAGGAATACGCGGGAAAAGCTAGTAGTATTATATTTTGCATATACTGTTTTATTTTAAGTGCAAATGTGCAGCCACTTATCATGTAAATACAAAAATATCTTGCAACTTTAAGTATTTCCAAGTATACCCCTTTAACAGTCGTCATAATATTATATGTGTTGATACAATTAAGAATTATATATAAATCGCAATTTTATTATCAAATGACCTATAAAACTGCCGGACTTTAGACTTCAGAATTATATTATTTTATTTCCATTGAGTACTTTGATATTGTTTTTTTTTTCTTCGGTAATTTTCGCAATATAACTGACATTTTAAAAGCTAGGGTGAGGTCATCGAAAATATTCCCATGTAATTCGTCCGTAATAAACATTTAATGTAACATTTAAAGGTTACTATTAAAAATGTATTACATTATTTTATTGCCATTTAAAACTATTAATAATAATCAATATGAATCCAAGACGCAACAAACACTTGAATAATTTTATGAATTAATAATCAATAACTGAACTATCCTATCTATTTGTTTTAGCATAACCAGTGCCCTGGGCGTACGGCGCCCTTTTATGTGCGACGCCCTGGGCGGTTGAACAACATCGCCCTACCCTAACGCCGGATCCTATGAACTAACATCAGTACTACAGGTTACCATTACCGTTACTATAAGTTATTCGATCATGCATGGGTAGGGAATTATATTCTTTAACTGCAGACCCTCCATAGAGAAGGGCAGAGAGATGTGTAATTCCGTATATACTGTGAATCTAATTTGACTTGAATACTGTTATTTTAAGATGAACGACAACCGTGCGAAGATCGTTTAGCATTTGCAGTACGTAATAACTGGGAAGTTACTACTCTATATTTAAGTTGAAGTCATGTCTGATGGCTGCAACTTGACTTTATAATTGCCATAGAGCTCATGAGATATTTTATAACTGAATATTATATGGGTAATGATGTAATATTAGGTTAGAATATATCGTTAGCGTGGAATAAAAAAATTCCTTTACATTGTTGCGGAGTTAGCCCACCCGGAACCTCTCCGCGTATACTTGCCGTCGCCAATTTAGTAGATAATGGTATAAATTACTTAGCAAAAGAATACGTTATACTGGATACAACCGATATAAATTACTTGTTTGATCACCAAGTTGAATGATCATAGATTAAAAATATTTTGTAGACGTGACGTCAACGATCCCTAGCCCGGCGAGACGCGCCTCGCGTTTGTTGAACTGCACCCTCGCACGACTATCTACAAATTAAATAATTTGTTCTTGAACTATTGTATACAATTTCATTGCCTAATAATTTAAGTGCAACAAAATTGAAATAGTTACTGTGAATGAAAACTAGTACAAAGGTTATATTACAAAGGAATTTTCATAATTCACTTCACAGTGTAATCCTGAAGATTGATTGACAGAATAATTAATTCTTGACTATTTAAGTTGTATCTGCTGTTGTGTTCAAGTAAACAAAGCATACATTAATAATAGAAATCCATTATTATATTAACAACACTTAACATCCTGATTACATCAGGATTTAATGGTTATTTTTTATCTATGTCTAGATTCAATAAGGTAGGTGGTATTCTCATTATTTAAAACATGTTTTTCAAACGATATTGATACAAGAAGAGGTCATAGGATATCGTATTCGCTGATCTGATCAAATAATTCTTAACGCCTGTATGCCGATGTATGTCGATGTTATCGATTAATAGCTATATATCTTAAAATTACGTGTAAAAGTATTGCAGAAGCTAATTTCAACAGAATCAAGAATCGAACATATCGGTATTAGAACCAGCTTTCCCGTGACTTTACCCGCGTGTATTTAAAAAAATTGTTAAGTAATTTGTGTTCTAAATCTTTACGTAAATTCATTCAGATTCTCTGAGTCGTGCTCCAAAAATCCATCCTATCCTATCCTACGCGTCTATGCGTTTCGCGAGCCTATTTCAGACAGTAATCTACCTTTCTGGCAAACTTCATCTAGATCCTCTCAGACCTAAATGCGTCTACCAATCTAAACTTTCGCATTTATAATTCACATATATCTTTATTTCTTATTTTCTATATAATACATTTTACAAGATTTGTATAAAAATAAAATAAAACATATTATATAAAAAATAGAGCACAACCGGCTGCGGAATCCGATGACTCAAGCAACCAGTGGTCAGGGCTGCAGAGACAGGAACCTCCTCACTATGCGTGCGGTTTCTAAAATAACCGCCTTTTGGATCAGGCCCTTAATCCAACTGTCTAGCGAGAGCTTCTTGAGATGTTGGTCGAAGCTCTTCGCTATTAGCCCGTGCACCGAAAATAATATTATTATAGTAATATGTGCGTCATTGGCAAATAATTTCGCCGTTTCTTATATCGATTGTTTTCGATGACAAAATCAGCGAATCCATTTTCATAATTTATACTCGGGATTGTGTAAATGTGTGGGTGGTAAATATTTATATCAATAATCTCACCTAGTTCTGTTATAATATTCATTTCGTAAGCCTAGTAAACAGGTTATTTTAGGCGCTGCATCTTAATTTTGTTATTGTCTAAATAGTTTTTTATGACTGCAATAAGTTTCAACGGACAATAAAAGTTGAATTCAAAACCAATTACAAAATTTCCTTTAGTAAGATTGATTTAAATCTTACTAATATTATAAATCCGAAACTTTAGATGGATGGATGGATGGATGTTTGTTTGTTAGAGTTTGAAGCCTAAACGGCTGAACAGATTTCGATGAAATTTGGTATAGATGTAGGAGGATAATTTGGAAGAACACATAGGCTACTCACTTTTGTTTTTTTTTACGCGGACATCCTCGCGGGCCAAAGCTCGTATTATATAAATGCGATTTTTTGATCGATATTTGTTACTTCGGATTTCCATAACGGCTCAACAGATCACGATGAAATTTGTCACACACGTAGAGCATATTCTAGAAGAACACAAAGGCTACTTACTAACTACTACTTTTTTTAATTCCGCTTCGAATGATTCGTTAGCAAAAGCTAATTTATTGATAATGAAGAAAACGAAGCATATTCCATAAATCGTAGTATAACATTGTTTATTTATATACACTTCCCAAACATTCCTATGTTAATAACCGATCAATATTCCCAAGATTTCCATGCTGTATCATAAATTATGAATATTCGACGTTCCGTGAGGTAAACATGATTTGTCTGTCCGTCTGTCTATTATGTGTCTCGCGGATGATTTGTGTATGAATACGGCAAACATTCACCCACGCATCATTAATTGTGTTACGAATTATATAAATACTCGCTTGTATGAAAACAGGTGACATCTTTAAAATGAAAACAAAAACTGGTATTTTTTTTTATCACATTGGTACTGTCGCGGAAATCTGCGGTGTTCCACTTTCTGAAAAATATCTTCTTCCTTGCCATACGACAACCACCTCTTCTTACTAATAACCAATTACATAAAAGGGAGTTGAGAAAACAGCGGGATAATAATAACTTGTTTTGGCACATTTAAAAGCTGCCTCTTATTGGTTATTGCTCCGCGTTGTCTTAATGCGTACAAAGCGTCCAAACGATAGTTAGTAAGGAACACCAACAGTTTCTCCCATTGTACATGGCAGAATTCGAACCCAGGCTCTGTTTATATCCCCTGAGCCATTAACGCTCTTTCGACGATGTTTGAACTTTGCTTGCGTAATACAGAAGTTATGAAGACTTGGAGCTTAATGCTGTACAAGATATATCGATTAGATATCAATTCTGAACATTTATTCACAGGCATCGTGTGTTACGCCTAAACGTCAATAGTCATTTATTAGTTTCAAGTACCAGATGTTTTCAAAAGGCTTTGATCAATCGCTTCTTTAAGATTATTAACTTGATTACATGATGTTTATCATATACTAGCTGTTCCCTTGCGGATTCATTCGCATGAAATTATACATTTTTTTTTTGTTTACATTTGTCAAATGTCAAAATACCAATTACCTTACTATGGCAATCTTGCTTCCTTGATGTTGGCAGCAACTTATACTCTCTTTCCCACATTAGGGTTTTTAACCAAAATATTTACCCCCTAAGTTTAATGGCGTGAAAATATAGTCTAAAACGTGACGTAAGTGTAGGGCTTTTTATTAAAAAAAATAATTATTCAAAAATATGCTGTAATTGCTGACATCTTAGGTAACAAAGAAATGTGTGTTTACGCTTTATTATAATAGTATAGATAGTATAGATGTAAAGTACAGTTTACACTTGAATTCTTGAATAAAAAAAACAGAATTTGATAATTCAAACTGAGATAACAATTTATTGAAGCACTTATAGCCTAAAGCCTCTTACAGACGTTCAGTTTCAACTGAAGAGTAGAACAGTTTAACAGTGGTAGAGCCCGCTTTAACATCTTCGTACGAATGGGCCGGCTCGCCCGGTGTAATACCACGACCACACAGAAAACAGGCGTGAAGTGGAAGCAATTCCGCGTTTCGTCTGAAGAGTGTGATGCCGGAGGCCTAATTTTAGTCCCTTTCCATTTCCATCTTTTCCTAAGTGGAGAGGATAGGCAGGAAAAGTGGATTTGATGGTGAAGGAGGCGCATAGGAAGGGGAAATGTCCTCTTTATGTGCGTCTCCTCCTCCGTCAATTAAGGGTAGGCAACGCATCTGCGATTGCGGATGTTCATGGGCAGCGGTCGCTTTCCATTTCGATGGATTCAGGTGGCCGCTTCCTCGTTTGCCACCTTATATTATATAAAAAAAAAACTGTTCAGTTAAAACTGAGCGTCTTTAGTGGGCTTAATCCTGCTTTTCGACTATTGTCGTGATTATACCACAACCCGTTTTATCAGTTAATTTACAGGAAATATTATGGAGTTTAAAATTAACTGCCAATTTAGTTTAGTTAAAATCCACATACATATTTGTAGCTTCTTCTGTACACGTATCGTTTTCATTGTTTTATCCAAAGTAGTTTCGAATAATTAAGTAATGTGTCAGATAATACTCCCAGCATTGTGCCGCCCACTCGTATGTCAAGGATGTTGTGAATCATTTAGGAAGTTCGGGTCGGTACGAGGTGCGCAGTAAGGTCTAAGTAATTTTTCACAGTCTATTGCATATGCCTTATTAGCATACATAGATGAGATAGCATGCATCTTGTTACGGCATTGAATAGAGATGGTGAATAAATATAATTATAATGTGTTTGAAATAAATCATATCATATTAGATTTTGCCTACGACTTCGTGCAGTCTACGAATTAAAGTGTTCTTTCAGACTATTCTTCATCTGAGCCAATATTTATCGAGATCCGTTTATCCGTTTTGGAGATTCGTAGTAAGAAACATCCATCCATCCATCGTAATTTCATCCATCAAGTAATAAATAAAAAAATATAATGAAGTATATTGGATCATCATTGTGTCGAGTAACTACAAGGCAAAGGACTCTCGAAAAATTAAATTAATATGTTATTATACTTTTTTATTATTTAAAGAGGAAATTAGCATTTAATAACAGACAATCAATATTCGATCTTGCATCAAATTTAAAAATAACATTTATCAATATCTAAATCGAATTAAGTTTAAATATGTTTTTACATACGCTTCCTTCACAGTTTAATAAAACTAATTACTATAAAAAACTGAATGCATGTTAATTAACGCAACGTTACAAGTAATAACCTAAATTACGCTTGTGTCATTTATTATCTGTCAATATTGATGTCATTGGATAATAAGATAATCTAATTTATTGATTTATTGCAAATGACAATCATTATGACACACTGGTTTGCGTCTTCAACCTTGGAGACATCCTGATCCTGTATTACCCGAAAAAACATTGTTACACTCTGTTTATTAAACACGTACTCTTTGACCTAGGCGGTCAAAGAGTACGTATCTATAATAGGAAGATCAACGTGGTTATGTTTTCCACCATAAATACGTATCACCCTGCTTTCAGTTATAACTACGTTATTATTTGTTGCTCAAGATCGCATTATATTTAAAATTCATGATTCTACAGAAATCTGAGCCGGGTTCTAAAGTCATAGTATAAAAGCGTTATTGTAAAGCGCCAATAGCCTAATTGTTTAGGGTACGGTATACCGATCTTGCGGTCGAGGGTTCGAATCCCGCCATTCGACTATTGTCGTGAACCATATCCTAGCACAAGCCTAGAGTTTAGTTGGAATGGTTAAAGGAAATATTAGTAAATTAACAAAAATCTACTAATATTTTTATTATAAAAAAAAATGTTGAAGTACGTAGAGTGTCCAAGTTATTTAAAGTAAGGCTCGCTATGTTAGTCTCTTGAATGAAAAATCTGTTGCAATGAGATTACACAAAAATAATGAGAACATTATAATCCTCCAGGCGTGCTATCAAATTTTTAAATACATTCTTTATCAAGGCTTTGACATTCAGTTGACATTTCCATACCACAATTACAGCGTAAAGGTCTTCGATTAGGCTTCAGATAGTTCAATAGGCGCTGAAAAAGACTAAAATTACTTTGCAGGTCAGAAACCCCAATACAGAATTGATTTTAACATCCCCTTCAGTAGTTATTGAAAAATAAAAGCTACAAAATGTTGTAACTTGTAATTTTGCTATACCAAAAATTACGTTTCTAATCATACAGTAAAGTAAAGTTCTTTAAGAAAGTAGTTTTATTTATTTAAAGCCACTCAGCACAAGTGCTGATCTTCTTATCATTTATCATCTTTTTGTGACTTCAAATATGTGTAAACTCTCTCTAATCTATCTATACTAATATTATAAAGAGGAAAACTTTGTATTTTTGTATGTATTTGATTCACGCAAAAACTACTGGGCCGAATTAAAAAATTCTTTCACCATTAAAAAGGTAATTTATCTGTGAGTAACAAGGCTATATTTTAATTTCACACGGGCGAAGTCGCGAGCAACAGCTAGTAGTGGATATACATGGATATAAATTAGATATGAACCTGCTTGCCAGTTCACGATACAGAATCGGTCAGTATCATGCTCCGTAGCCCCTTTGAACCCTCTAATTGCCCGTAACTGTTACAAAAATAAATTTCCTGATATAGCAGTAACACATGCCAGTTATATGCATATAGCTGGCACGTAACTCTTATGAAAGTCTGCCAGTTTATGACAAGTGTATTCCCGCTTGATCACAATCTATTTGGTAGAAAGAATGACGATGCAACTCTTATTTTCAATTTCATTGCGATATATCAATACGCAAATTGAGCTATTGAATTAAATGATCAACATTGCTAGCAATGTAACCCCGCTCGCTTTTATAATTTATCTTACAACATGCATGTATAATTTAATACATATTTCATGTATATAAAGTAAGTATATTGGTACAATTTGTAATATAATTAGTTCCTTATGTGTTGGGTACAACAAATACATATATGGTAATTTACGTGTTATCATATCCTATTACTGGCCTTATTAACAAAGGGTCGGCGCGTAACTTTTTATAAACCTCAATGTTTTGACTTCATTTTTACGACGGCTTGCCTGTCAATCATTTGGCATATCTGTTCACTAGTTTAGGCTACAAACTCTAACTAACATTCATCCCTCCATTTATATTTTCGCATTTATAATTATAGTTAGATTTATCTGTATTTTTATATTTTATATTTTTGAGTTAACTATTGTGTTATGCGCTCCTTCTCTACATTAACTATCATATTAACCGTTCGTTGAAGTCTTTACATTAGCGTTATTATCTTAAAAAAGGTATAAAGTCAAACGTCAATGTAGTGAGTATTTGCTAGAAAAAAAATATTCAATTATAAATTTAACTCAATGTTGAATATTATTTTCAACGTTACATTTTTTTCTTATAATTCTTGACCATTATAGCAATAAAAAACTGTTCATTTTAGGTACATAATGTGGTCAAATTTCGTTGAAGTCTTTTACTTGTAAAAATATGAAATTAAAATGAGAATTTCGTATCGTTATAATTGTTTGCAAAATGTTTTCGGCCTTCTAAATTACTTCAAAGAAACAAGCGCTTATTCAGTATTTAATAATGATTTTCTTTATTATCTTGTAAGCTCGATTCCAATAAAATCGCGGATATCGTATTTGTTATATACAATTTATAATTAATATTATTTAAGGCAGGACCTCAAACGTATAGTTCGAACACGCGTCATGCAATATGCACTAAGGTCCGCCCAATGTACTCTTATACTTAAGGTCTGAGCTGATCCTCTGACCTTGACACTGGTCTCCAGACACGTATATAAGCCCAGCCTGGTACTAGAACCAACATTCTTGGATCGATATTTGAAGAGATAACATGAAATTGGTACGTCCGAACTAGTTTGTTTAATCACTTTTTAAACTTATTTAATTCGTAACGGTTTTTCGGCGATTTTATAAAGTAATTATTGTTTTTATTTTTTCTCACTCAAGAAAATTATACATTTTTTCTAAGGCGAAACATCTAGAAAGTTCAAAATTACTATAATTAGATGTGGTAATCAGCACAACAAAGATTTCATCAAAAACCGCAAAAATAATTTATTATTGTTTTTCAACATTTAATTTAATAGATATTTTTCTCGACCACTTTTCCATCTGATACTCTACCCTCTTTATCTTACTAATATTATAAATGTGAAACTTTGGATGGATGGATGTTTGTTAGAGTTTGTAGCCTAAAAGGCTGCACAGAGATCCGTTCCAGATGGATTCATCCAGATGGATGAAATTTGGCATAAATGTAGAGAATAGTCTGGAAGAACACATAGGCTACTTTCTTTTGTTTTTATTAATATCACGTGGAGGGAAACTAGTTTAATTGCTACTACTTTTTAAATGATGTGAGTAGAATCTACAATTAATGGACATTTCCTGGGAAACTTCACGTCTCACTATACCAACTATACTTGAGGACTGATATTAAAACATAGATAACAACGCCATCTATATTCTAAAACTAATTCCAGATAATCCTAGCTGCGGTGATTGGTGTGTGCGCGGCAGGCGCCCTCCCGGCGTATGTGCCGCCTCAATACCGCTACTACCCTGACGGAAGACCTAGGGCTGGGTTGGAGAGAAACGCTGCAATCCTCAGGTCTGACTCCGAAGTCAACGAGCAAGGATACCGATATGCTTATGAAACTGAGAATGGTATGTATGAACTGATAAACTTATAATCTTACCTATATTATAAATGCGAAAGTTTATATGGATGGGTGTTTGTTGGAGTTTGTAGCCTAAACTACTGAATAGATCTCGATGAAATTCTGGAAGAACACATAGAATACTTGCTTTTGATATTTTTAATCCCACGCGGACGGAGTCGCTGGCGAAAGCTGGTAACTTGATAAATACTGATCAATTTTTATGAAGGAAAATTCCAGATTTCGGGAAGATGATATTTGCGTTGCTGATAGCGAAAATCCCAATTATTTTTTTTTTCGTTTGTCTGTCTGTCTGTTCGCAAGCCACATTTATTCCGGGTTATTTCGACCGGACTTTCACTGAAGGTAGTTGATATAGACGGGCATATTATAGGCCAAATTTTCATCTTAATATTGCGTGGACGAAGTCGCGGGCAACATCTAGTTCAATAGTATAATTAACATTTATTAGCCTCATCTTTGTTTAATAACATCAAATTATTATGTCCAACACTGTCTATCCCATTACCCTATTACCTTAATAAAGTTCTAAAGGTTGTAAGAGCTTCATAAATAACAATTTATTAGTTCAAATATACGTTATGCAATGTAGCTTACTCAACTTGTTTGAAACAGCCTGCCATTTAATTTGTATCGCTTGCAAGAGTACCATCATATTTTGTGAGATAAATATGCTAATCTAATGATTTAAGGTATTACTAACAAGGTCTCAGGTTCAAATTCACAATAAAAGTATTACTATCTTATAAAACATTTGTAAAAAACGTAGTTACGAAAGTAAATCAACACTGATGAATAGAATTGAATATGAATCAAACATAAGTATTCAATGTTTTATGAATAGATCTCAAATTATTTTTGCTCTAAGTAAAGACAGAACATGACATAAGTACAGAATATATGGTACATCTATACTAATATTATAAAGAGGAAAGATTTGTATTTTTGTATGTATTGAAATAACTCAAAAACTACTGGGCCGATATAAACAATTCTTTCACCATTACAAAGGAAATTTATCTGTGAGTAACATAGGCTATATTTATTATTTACACGCGGGCGAAGTAGCGAGCAACAGCTAGTAATAAATAAATAGTTGTAACGTTTTCAATAAAATAAATATTTTATTGAAAGAATAAATTACGTGAACCCATAGATAACTATATATTTAACTATAGATCTTACGGTGAAGGAAAACATCGCGATGTATGTAACCTGCACATATCGGCAAAGAAAGTCATCCCTTATTAGGGTAGGCTCCGAGCCCCTCGGTGGGGACGTATAGTGAGCAGGTGATGATAGTTAACTATGAAATTCATTAAAATCTGATATCAATTTTCGTTCCAGGCATCCAAGCTGACGAAGCCGGTGTTGAAGCTAACGGCATACAAGCTCAAGGCGGGTACTCCTATGTGGGTGACGACGGGCAGGTGTACAGTGTGAGGTATACCGCGGATTCCAACGGGTTCCAGCCGCAGGGCGCGCACTTGCCCACTCCACCTCCGATACCTGACGCTATCGTCAGGTCACTGCAGCAGAATGCAAAGGCAGAAGCCACTGGAGTTTATGATGATGGTACGTAATCACTTATACCTTGAGAATCCACGAAAAGATGGGACAAAAACGTTTTTTTTAAAGTCCTTGAAAAACAAATCTCTTTTTAACAGTGGTAGAGCCCGCTTAAACATCTTCGCACGAATGGGTCGGCTCGCCCGGTGAAATACCACGACCACACAGAAAACAGGCGTGAAGTGGAAGCAATTCCGCGTTTCGTCTGATGAGTGTGGTGCCGGAGGCCTAATTTGAGTCCCTTTCTCTTTCCACCGTTTTTTTAAGAGGAAAGGATGGGAAGGAAAAGTGGATTTGACGTTGGAGGAGACTCATAGGAAGGGGAAATGTCCTCTTTATGTGCGTCTCCTCCTCCGTCAATTACGGGTAGGCAACGCATCTGCAATTGCGGATGTTTATGGGCAGCGATCGCTTTCCATTTCGGTGGATTTAGGTGACCGCTTGCTCGTTTGGCACCTTATATTATAAAAAAAAAAAAAAAAAAAAATCATTGGATAACAATATATTTGAGGTTATGCTAAGTTTATTCGCTATTGGTTCCTTGGGCGCTTTTACAGCGCCCCCTTTTTTGACTTTTTTGATAGGGGTGGGGGGTAACCAAGGGTTTTGTGAGGTTGTGTAACTGTGGTGCCTATTTCTGTCGCGGGTCGGTCGTTACATCGCGCCCCTAATGGCCATTTGTCTATGAGAACCCGTTTTAATCTATACTAATATTATGAAGAGGAAAGAACAGAGCTATGTATATTACTTAGCTGTATTTTTTAATTCAACAAATCTGGAGTAAAATTCACTTCTTGCATTAAAACATGAGAAACCATACACTGGGAATATATGAGAGTATATCTCTCTTTTTCAATTCATTGGTAGCTTTAAAAATCCAAAGTAATTGATTTATTTATTTCTTCTTTCAGGCAGCTACCGCGGGAAATACATCGACGCGTCTGGGGTTGTTATAAACCGTTACAACTACCCTTATAGACGTTTCTTCACCCCCTACAAGACATACCAGTAATTCAATTGATATCGACGTGCCATATCTATATTGTAAGATTGTATAGTCCTCTGTTAACGAAATAAATGGATTTTGTATTATTCTTTTATTTTTGTTTTTTATTTGTATATCATACTAATATTAAAAAAATTTAGATGAATGGATGTTTGTTAGAGCTTTGTAGCCAAACGGCTGAATAGATTTCGATGAAATGTGGTATAGATGTAGAGGATAGTCTGGAAGAACACATAAGCTACTCACTTTTGTTTTTTTAATACCACGCGGACGGAGTCGCGAGGGAAAGTTGGTCTATACTAATTTTATAAAGAGGAAAGATTTTTGTATGTATTAAAAATTACCAGGATGATTTCAAAAATTGTTTCACCATTAAAAAGATACGTTTTTATTGAGTAATAGAGGTTAGTTTTTTTTTATTCCACGCGGACGGATTCGCGAGGGAAAGTTGGTCTATACTAATTTTATAAAGAGGAAAGATTTTGTATGTTTTGAAATAACTCAAAAATTACTGGGACGATTTCAAAAATTGTTTCACCATTAAAAAGATACGTTTTTATTGAGTAATAGAGGTTAGTTTTTTTTATTTCAAGCGGACGAAGTCGCGAGCAACAGATAGTAGTTAATATATTGCCTTAATACGGTAGAGGAAGTATGAAGAAAGTATGGTGGAATTATGTGAATTACGGCGCAAGAATGGTGTTAATTCAAATACGACGTTTGATAGAAATGTATGAAAATATAGTAACTATTATACATACTATGTGTTGAGTGCAAAATACAACCTCTTTGGCTGACAAGCAGTATGTATACAGCCAAAGAGATTGCATACTGGCCACCATGGCAATTATCGTTGGTTAAAGAAAATATATAGAAAAAGAAGAATCAGGCTAGCGAAACTTCGAACAAAAAATATTTTGTATGGCTTAACGGACTTTTTGATGGCAAACTTAACAAAATTCAATGTCATGACATTAAATTTTGTCAAGTTGTCATTATGAGCATGCTTTCTCACTCTATCGTCAAGAGTTCCTTTTCTACCACAAGTGCCATTTCAGTTGAAGGTCTTTGTCAAAGTCCGTCAAAATCTATCTTACGGACAAACTAATTATATAATACTAATTTTAGTTGAATTTGTGAATAGTTCGTTTAACTGTTAAGTTTTTTAAATTTTATATACAATGTCGATCAGGAAACGATTTATAAAATGTGAAATTTGTAGTGTACGGTCCTTTTATAAAATAGGACAAAAAAGAGATTTTACGGCGCAATTCCCATTGGATAAAAACCGGTAATCATTTATTAATGATTTAATTATTAAAAAACGTAAATAGTGATGTATCTAGTTTACAGTTGTCATTGTAATTTTATTATCGATATTTTTTGTTTCTCAATGTAATGGGGAGTTTCCACTGTCGATATGCTTGTATAAAACATTAATATCCCTCACATTTTCAAAAACGAATTACACTCTCTTTAAAAAAAAATTAGACATGTATGTATATACCGTTAATTGAATCCTTCACATTTTACAGAAACGCACGTGAAAACATAATTCTAAGGTACTTTTAGCAGTCCACAAACTTGAAATTTTGAATATAAATACAGGTCAACGTATAATTAAAAGGAATAAAACGTAAAATACCGGAATCTGGGTGGATGGATAGAAATTGTTACCTGAAAATTTTTGAAGGAAGGAAAAGGTTTTATCGTAAATTCTAATGTGTCTATTAGGAATGAAGCCAGGTATACAAAATTATTATTTGACAGTTACCCTAGACAATTATTATTTCACAAAAATTTCTTTTTGTTTTCATTATACTTAAAATATTACTTGGCGATGCCTTGTAAATAAAACAAATAAATGTAATTTTGGTGATTATTTTATTTATTTGCTTCCCTTTGGGTAATTTAGGTTCAATGTCAGTAAATGAAAAATTACATTACGAATAATTTTACATTGAGCCTAAATGCAAAGTTATTTGAAATATGAGATTGTATTAAGAAGGGCCACCCAATCACCCCACATTTAATCGATATCGATATCGATATCGAGGTATCGATTATAAGAGCCCTTCACTAATGATTTTTGTTAGGTTGGTGCACATGTTTTTTCATTGTGTCGGAAAAATTGAAATTAAATATTTTTATCCTGGTAACTTTTTGCCACGAGAAGTGAGTTTGGCAGGTGTCAGACCGAATTCATTCTTTGTTCTAAGTCCCGACTCTTACTTATATGCTCTTTGAGAAGAATAAGAAGTCAAGATGTGATCCAGATAGTTTTGAGTTTTTTGTATATATTTGTGTAAATAAGTTTTGAATAAAGATGTGTTAGTTTGATAAAAAGTGTTTTGTATTTTTGGCTGCCGCGCTGTCGGTAACAAGTTAAACACTATGCGTAGTACATAAAAAAAGGCTATGATATCTTACCTTAATGGAAACTTAATTTTTATGTTGCAACTCTTTTTAAATTATTTGTTAACCTTTTAAAGAATTGCTGTTGACATTTTAGCAACTCCATAATTATAATTATTTTACACTGTAATAAATTGGAAACTATCGTACTAATACATTAAACAAAATTGGAAATATCTCCTACTACAGTAATTATTTCATAAGCATAGTTATAGAATTTAATTCACTTACCATTTTGAATTTAATATCTTACAAAAAGTGTCGCCATAAGGGTTAAAATATAGCACGTTTAATGAAATGCAGAATGGATAGGAAATAAATGTTCTCAACTATATACGTTGCTCTTTATTTACCTTAAGAACGATCACGGCATCTTCAGAGAATCCATTTATTTAACATATGTATGTACGAATGCGATTTCGAAGCCTTTTATGCAGCTTAAGATATGTGTAAAATAAAATGCAATTTTTTTAAGAACGTCGTAAAAATTTGATCAAATTAATTTCCGCGTTGATTTTGTTTATAAGTTTTTAATTAATTTATGACATTCGATTATTATTAAATAGTAAAACTTTTGTCTCTGCATTTTAATCATTAATATTTATTATTTTTTAAAATATCGATATAGGGGCAAATCAAAGCCGGCCAGAACTTTCCGATAAGACTTCTGTCAAAACAGACAAAGAACAATTGCCACTACTTGAAGCTTCTAGTTGATCGACTTCCCAAAAGAAGGAGGTACTCAATTCGTCTGTATATTTTTTTTATGTGTGTTACGGCATAACTCCACCGCTTGTGGACCGATTTTGATAATTCTTTTTTTATCCGAAAGGTAATGCTTGCAGGTGGGTCCCATTTTTTTGTTTGATTTTTTCTCTCCATTATTGAAACTTATTTTTTTTAATAACATATTACATTTCAACGATGGACAGAGGAAAAGACAGCAATACGAAGAAAACAGAGGAAAAAATTGTCCCCACGTTATTATAATGAGCAAGATCAAATATGCTTTATAGTAAAATCTAATTTGAAAATATAATAAAAGACGATATTCTTATTCATTTTGCAGCTCATTATGTTAATATGGCGGTTAAAGTTATAATTAACGACTCTATTTTAAAAACGTCACTCCATCTGTCAGGTGTGATTTTTAGGTTATTTAACATTTAAATTTTGTTCAATTTTCAACATGTGCCCCTTAGAAACCTGCAAATTACAATATAGTTAATAATAGTATGAAGATATGAAACATATCGATATAATATGTTAAGTGAACAACAACAAACAACAATTTTTGTAAGAGCCTGGATCCCAGACACAACATATCATCTTTGGTAAGATTTTGATACAAATCTTAGTTTTAAACTTTTGTAATCATTTGGGAATAAGTTGTTTCAGCTCTGCGAAAATATATGCCACATAGTTGTGGCATTAATGTATCTTTTTGTATTAACTACTTCAGTTATTTACCGTATACACTTAAAGTCAATAGTATAGTATGTAATAGTATTGTGGTGCATACTGAATCAATTCTCTCAATGCCACAAGTGTTAAAGTTTCTATTTAGCATAACAAAGTCGTGGGAGGTACCGTATTGTTAGGGGTCAAATTTGTCATCGGTTAAGCGTTTGCGTCTTCACTTACTCGAAGCGTCTAGTGATTTAATAGGTATATAAATGAGTCATATGTACAGATATATTTATGTCAATTAACATCAAGATATCTGAAGCAACCAATTTGTAAATTTTAATAAACTACAAGCCTTTTCGGCCAGTTTCTTCAATTAACACTTTTACAATCACGAAAATCAGCGGTGTTTCACATACAAAACCATGGTGTTATTGCTTGCAACGAGATTAACCTTTTCTAACAAATAACCAATCATATAGCAGAGACTTGCGAAAACAACGGCATAATAATAAAAAATAAATTAGACGTGTACTGACCGCACTTTTTCCGACAGATACATTTAAAAGCTGCAGCCTATTGATTATTGTTTTATGTCGCTGTTTTAATATGTACAAAACGTTAAAACGACTAAAACATTCGAGGTGGAACAGCGCCAGATTCCCTAACTGTACTTTCGTGAATAGACTAACACAATTCGACGTAAACTGAGTATTTATTACATTCGTAATTCAAACCTTCGATCCTGTATCGATTGAACTACTCGAATACTTCGATATCATAATTCTCTTGACTATTAAGCTGGACCGGATTTGTACATTCATATTATAAGATAAATAAATGTGCTTAAGAACAGATTGCAGTTTAAGATAATGCCGGTTTCCCAGCTACATTTAACTAATCGTTAGTATTGTGTTCGATAATTTCATGAAATGCGTTTCAGAACGTAACTGGAGTTTTACTCCGTTGAAACTTAGTTTAAGGTATCGATAAAATAAATGGAAACTTCAGTAACCTATCATTAGTCACATGCTTTATATTACACCAATATAAAAATTATGTAACCATATTTATTGAAATAGGCATCTGAAATGTTTATACTATTAAAGGATTCTTATAAGATTATAAAAAAATTACCAACAGTCTACTAAGGTATTAGAATTTCTATAAAAATATTCCACTTCATTAAAAGAATTTCTCCTATTTAATTTCCTGTATCGTTTTATTGCTTACTAGCTGTTGCCCGCGACTTCGTCCACGCAATATTAAGATAAAAAAGTACCCTATGATATGCTCGTCTATCAACTACACGTCAGCAAAAGTCCAGTCGAAATCGGCCCAGCCCTTTCGGAGATTGCCCGGAACAAACGCGACTTGCGGACAGACAGACAGACAAAAAAAATTAAACGCGATTTTCGTTATCCGCAACGCAAATTCATCATCCCGAAATCTGGATGTTTTCTTTTGACATTACAAACAGACACTCCAATTTTGTTATATGTATAGATTTTGTAACATCAAAACATTTCTCTACATTACTATAAACTGACTTCAATCATTCTCAACATGCATGACATTACTGGGCCTACGCCAAATCCACATTCAGATATGAGATCTTCCGACCTTGACACTGGCTCATACAACCCGGGCCACTATATAAGCCGAGTTTAACACAACGAATAACAGTCATCGATCGATATTTCAACAGATAACAACATGAAATTGGTACGTCTGTGGTGAACTAGTTCTATTGTGTGGATCATCACGATATTTATAACTATTTTTATTTTTTGATTCCGGTTTATGTTGCGCAGTTGTGCGAATTTCATTTGTCAAATCATCACAAGATAGAACTCCTAGTATTGAATAGATTTTGATTTCCGGTTTTTAATCGTAGTTTTCTCATCTTTTCGTTTGTCCAATTTTGTTTTTGTTGTTTTTTCATATTTGTTCATTAGATTTTCTAATTTGATTACATGATTTAAGACTTTTAGAAATATTTGATTCTTGGTTTCCTTTCCTATTAATTTCTATGCTAAATATGGGCTTTTTGTACTAACGTTTTATTATTAGCTTTAGATTGTACATAGTTTTAAACATAATATCATATGATATCAGATAGGAATAACTATTTGGTTTCATACATAGATAGTACATATTCATACTTACATTCCATACTAAATTACATTCAAAACACCATAATGTGTGACGCAATCATTCACTCCCTTCTTAAGCATCTCTTTCTGACTTCCTCTATCTTTGTAGCCATCCACATTCAATCTCAATACTTTCTTGTCTATGTGGTCATCATTTCTCTGCATGATATTTGTATGATGATAATATTTCCTATTCTTTCAGTAAAGTCAGGAAGGAGAGCTATGTATGAATAGCAAAGAAAAACTAATGAGTTCCTTAACTTTGAATTCCAGCTCATCGTCGCAGCAGTTGTGTGCGCGGCTACTGCGCTGCCGCAGTACCAGCAATATCAGCAGTACCAGCCACAGTACCAGCAGCAGTATCAGAAACAGTCACAGTACTACCAGGATCAAAGGCCTCGCGCCGCGCTGGAGAGGAATGCTGCCATCTTGCGGTCAGACTCGGAAGTCAACGAACAAGGATATCGCTTCGCATACGAGACTGAGAACGGTATGTACAGAATTTCTTTAATCACTATCCATTAATAGACTGTTGGAAGTTCTAAGAGTAGATTTCTTATAATTTTACATTAAGTGGATTCCTTAGTTGAAGAGCGTCGGTAGCTCAAGGGTTGCTTGACTTGTAATTTACAGGTCTTCGGTTCGAATCCCGCCATGTAGTATTGTGTTTATCGATTTTAGAATTTCATATTTATATTTATCCTACCTCCTTCGGCGAAGTAAAACATCGTAATGCAACCGCAAATATCTGAAAACAAATTCCTAGATATATGTAAAGTCAACCCGCCACTGCGGCCAGCGTTTGTTGACTAAGGTATAGTCACTCTTAAGGTAGGCTTTGAGAGTGGGTTCGTATAGTGAACTTATGATGATGATATAGTGAACATTAAATGTCAGAAACAGCAGCAAGATTACGATAAAAAAATATTCCTGACGCATAAAAGTCCTGTCGCACGTGCAATTTTATGAATTTGGGGCAGGAGGTCAACTTATATTAGATAATAACACTATAGTCAACGTTAGTAAATTTATCTAAAAGTCATAGAAACAATGATGTAAAAGACCTTTTTAGTGGATATTGTAAAATATTTTAACGATTGCGTGATAACTTCACGCCTACTATAAAATATAAGCAAATTACATACATCAGAAGCTTTAATATGATATGTCTTTAGATAAAAGTAATAAATTAAGAGGAATTCATTTTCTCGTTTAATTTTGTATTGTAATATAGATGGACGCACTCTGAACTTGGTAATAAATTAAATTTTTATCTCTGATCAGGTTTACGTTTGGTAGATTTACAAACCAGTCATGGGTCATAGAATTGAGAAACAAACTTTTAGCGGGTTTGAATCCTTAATGAAATTCAATCATGATATTCTGGCGTAGTTTAATAGATAGAGAATATAAATATTTGAGCAATATACTGTATATTGCTCAAATATTTCTTTATCATTAAACTGCCATTGTCCCTATAAAGAGTTGGCACAGTAAGTAATGCCCTTCTCTAACAGCCTTCATAACACTTCTTTTCTTATATCCTCCTTAACACAATATATACTTTCTTCGGCCTTCTTCTACTTTTGTAGCTGTTTCCAATCGGAATTCAGTTACTTGTGGTAAATGTAATTTCGCGGATCGTTTATATGATAGCCAAATAATTGAACCCAAAAAGAAACAAAATAATATAAGGAAAATAGTATTTTCCTTATGACCTTGATTTACTTCCTCATTGGTATTATAATATTCAAACTTTACACCGGCTCATGGCTGTAACCACATGTTTTCGCTGGTGGGCCCATTGCCGGCTTAGGGAAGCGTGTGGTGTACATTCTTCCACATGCATTTTCCATTACTTCTGCTCTTTTGCGCTTATATTTAAAATTGTGTTGTGTGAGCTTATCGTACGAATTGCGAGCAAAAGTAATGTTTGGATAGTACTATACCATTGAGTTATTTACGTGTTTATTTCTGTAGATAATAAATTTACATTTTAAACGTTTTATATTATAATAGGTGTCATATATCACATGTAAATTTGTATTCTTAACAATTGACTTTTATAATAGGTTTAACAAAATTGGATATAATTTGAATTGTAAAGAATATAATTTCTAAACGTTTAATAACTTTTGTGTTATCGAAGTCGAAACTTTAATTTTGTTTTATCTAAAACAAATTATTTTCTTTTGAATATTTCACATTTCATGAATTTTTTTTATCTAATAAATAAATAACAATTATTTACGGTAGTAATCAAATTCCAGGATTACAACAGATAAGTACTTAAGAGTTATATTAGTTTGTAAATACTTTTCAAATGACTCAATAAGTTGAGTAATTTGAAATTTTTGATTTGTTTTTTTACTTTTCAAATGACTCAATAAGTTGAGTAATTTGAGCTTTTTGATTTATTTTTTACTTTTCAAATGACTCAATAAGTTGAGTAATTTGAAAAGCGATATTTTTCTACATCCATCTTTTCAATATGCAACTTCCTTCTACCTTTGTTCGTAAATTTAATTCTCTCGTTAATATTTCCAGGTATTCAAGCCGAAGAAGTTGGCCGTGAAGCGGACGGTATCCAAGCTCAAGGTGGCTACGCGTACGTGGGTGATGATGGCCAGACATACAACGTGAGATACACCGCTGATGCCAATGGGTTCCAAGCACAGGGCGCGCACTTCCCCACTCCACCCCCCATCCCGGAAGAGATCGCCAGAGCACTACAGGAGAACGCCAGAGATGAAGCTAATGGCATCTTTGATGATGGTATGTTGATGTATTAAGGATTTAGAGGTTGCTTTAAACGGAATGCTGCAAGCAATTGTATCAAGTAGATCGGGCAATCCCACCCGAGTAATAAAAGAATGAAAGATGACGAAAGATAGAAAGACAAAGTATGCAGAATAAAATTGCGAGAGGAATACTAGCGAGAACTGGAATGAATGAAGTATAGTTAAAATAGGCTCTGATGACGTCAGAGGTAGAGATGGAAAAAAAACCAATTGGCAGCGGTTGACGTTACCATACACGGACTATTAAAAATGCTGCATGTTATCGCAGTTTGTATATGACACTAACGATTTTTTTTAAATAAATGTGATCAAACTAAAATTTTGCAGTTACTCCTAAAATCACTAATTCAATAAATTTGACAAGTTTTTAATGTTCATTAATTATATTTTTGATTACAGGCAGCTATCACGAAGGTAAATACGCAGACTCCGGGGTGGTCGCGGCTCGCAACCCCTACAACTACCCTTACAGACAAGTCACCGGCGCCCCCTACAGGACATACCAGTAAACTTACAAATACACAGCACGTGCCATCGATGTCTAGTATAAGTTTATATAGGCCTCCGTTTATATAATAAATGGATTTTTTACTCTTATATTTGGTTGTTTAAATTTTTTATCCCTCAGTCATATTTCACTATTTAACAATCTTTCAAGAAAGTATATAGGTTACTGTGTGCGTTAGCTTAAAAGAGATCTTAAAATTAGATTTATTAGTAAATGAAATCATCTTTTATTCTATCCATGATTACGACTTTTAGATTTAAAACAAAACACTAAACGGCCAACTACTGAAACGAATCACAAACACATCATTTCAGAAGAACCGCTTACAATTTGTCTGACGTTAAAATTTCAAACAAATTTGGAATTTTATCTTGGTCTTCCATATTTAAATGTCGTTTCGATATTCGGTTATATGATAAAGAGTTTTACATCCAACATTATTACATCTAACACCACTTTGTTGCGATACAATTCTTGTTTGGGAAACATTTTTAAGAAACTCTTGTTTTACAAAATCCTGTATTTTAAGTAGCTATTAAAATTCTGTCGGTCTGTAATATTCGACTGTAATTTGCCACCGCGCAAAACAAGATTTACAGACCAACTAATCTACAGAGCTTACAAATTTAACTACATTCCAACTTCTATAACAGGGAATGACTGGTTTTTACAAATAAAATGACAGAAACCATTATTTTTCTTTCTATCACTGCTTTTTGGTGCTACAATTTATAGCTTTATTAAATAAGTAACATCATTACTAAATTACATAAACATTATCACTAAATAAAAAAATCTTTATAACCTCTGTTTATAAATACTCTGTGCAATTACAATGCTTTAATTATCCATTGTTTTCGTTAACACGAGATAAGTCATTGTTTGGATATTACCAGTCACAGAACACCCACGGATTAAACGCTTCGCTGCCGGTTGCTTCATTATAACGATACAATACACACATACTGTGGAACTTTTATTAATTATGATTCATTTAATAAGGAAAATGGGATGTTAAGAATTTGTACTTTTTTCATTAAAAAAAAATAAAGCAGAAATTCTGCCACAAATTAGTGGCCTTGTACAATTTTTTTCATAACTTTATTAAATCTCTTTGTAATAATTAGTTTCTGTTGAATTTATTATGATCAAATTTTGAGTTAAATAATTTTATATGATATTATGATAGTCTTTAATTTAAGTTACTTAAACCTTTCTAGTAGCAGTAATATTCTTTGTCGCTTCAATCAATCGACCCAGGGGAAAAAAACCCATAGGAAAAATCTATTTGGTCTCTAGCGGTGAGTTGATCGGCCCAACGGTAAACACTCATTACCTTACTATTACTTTTACATCAAACGACATTTACTTTAATGTTATATTTCCGTACTCTTTGCGTAACATAATATAATAATACCGTAACATCCTTAATTTAATCGAACGGGATGTGCGTTTCACAAAAATGTTCGATCTTGTTATCTTGGGATTTTAGTGACCGTCTTATTGCTTTGAAAGTGTAAGTGATAAACATAGAGCTATGAAAAGTATAGAGGCCACTTTAAAAATTTATGACAATTAAATGTGAATATTTTAATCTAGTCTTAATGGAAGAATCAATTACATATACAAAATAATAATAGAAATGAGATTTTATTCTCGATAAAATAGAGAAAGGTTACAAATTAAATACAAATAAAATATTTGTAAGGTAATGGTTATAAACTGTAATGTCACATAATTACCACAGGCATATTTGGTTCTCACTTTTCTGAGACCTTCAAGTAACAAATACCTATTTGTAATCAAATTAATTTTTATTTTATGTTCTGTCTATTGGTAAATAAGTCTATCCTAAATGCGTTCCACTTGTTCAGTCAACGGGAGCATCTCGTTACCTCAGATTACTTAACCATACTCGTACATTCACACAAGAAGAAACATGGAGGCTACTAAAACTTAGAACTTCGAACAATTTGTTAACGTAAATTTTGTCTAATAATACGATGACTTGTTTCTTTTTTGATGGTATTCTTTTTAATCAAAAAGGCGTTAAGACAAATAAATATGTCTACAGTTTCCAGATTATGTATATGACAACAAACACTTTATTTTCTCAATCTTCGATTTACATGACCCCAAAATTTCAAATAAGGTAGTAGGTACTTACACTTTGTTTTTGGTGACCTAGTTCGCTGTTTGTAGAGGTACCATCATGTTCTGTATTATCGAATTATTTTGTAATTATCACATTTGCCTAGGATAATAGGTTTAATTATTATGCGTTTCCAATGAACTCCGCAGTTTCAGTGGTCAAATTACTGACAACACGAGTGTGACTTCATACGGGCGTGCGTGAAGCCGCAAAATTTCGACTATAAAAAGTAAAGTGCGCTTTTTTTCTTCGCATTCATTGTCCAAACATCTCGAGCATTCAAATTCACTGTCATCATGAAATTGGTACGTTGTTAAATTGTTTTTTTTAATTACCAAAAGAAGATCGCAGTTGTGGCGTAACACGAAGCAATTAGAATTATATAGAACTATTATTGCAAATTTAATTTCATCTTTTGCTGTTTTGTAGCAAAACATATTTAAATACTAAGCAACAGAATAGATTACACGTAGTAAAACTATTATTTTGACTTATTTACACAAATAAAAACCATTTTACTTTTTAATTTATTGTTAACCCGCTTAGTAAACAGCCCTGTCTTCAGTTCAGTAGTCATCTCTTGTTCAAAAACTGTATATTCATTTTGTTCATTTCAGATCACATCTATCGCTGCCTTACTGGCTGTAGCATCAGCAGGTCAGCTCTACACTCAACCGCAGGTGGAGAATTACCAGAATACTGAAGCATACCAGCCCGGTTTAGAATACCATGACGGTTTCGAGCAAGCACATGCTCTAGGCGGTCAAGCATATAACAGCAGACCGTTAGCTGAGAAGACAGCGAGGATACTCAGCTATCACTCCGAGAATAATGTACATAATTATAACTACGGCTATGAGACAGAAAATGGTAAGTAAATTTAAACTAGATTAAAATTTAGTATTTTTAACTAAATCTTTAAGGACTAAGCTTTTATTTGCCAATATAATTGCCAATATTTATTAGTTAAAAGTAAGATTCGTATTTACATTTTTAGTGGAATTAGGGTTTATTACCTATGTTATAGATGTTACTCGATAACCTTACTTAAAAATGTTTTATAAACATGAAATACTACCTTTAGTCCGCGACTCCGTCCGCGTAAAATTTTAGAAAAAAGTAAGTAGCCTATGTGTTCTTCCAGACTTTCCTCTACATCTATGTAAATTTCATTGGGATCCGTTCAGCAATTTAGGCAAAACTCTAACAAACATCCATCCATTTAAACTTTCGCCTTATTAACTTAACTTAGATATGTGACTCGATATCTAGAAAAGTGTGACCGGACCTTTATAAGTACAGGTTATCAACAAGGTTCGCCGTAGATATCAGATAAAACAGTTTTGTCATTGTATTTAATGTATTTTATTACAACAAGCATTGTCGATTCTTTCCAGGAATAAAGGCTCAAGAAGTCGGCCAAACTCCTCACGGAACTCAAGCTGAAGGTGCCTTCTCGTACGTAGGGGATGATGGGCATGTGTACACGGTGCAATACGTCGCCGACGAGCATGGCTTCAGAGCGCAGGGTGCGCATTTGCCCACACCTCCCCCGATCCCGGAAGCGATCTTGAAATCCCTGGAACAGAATGCTAAGGATGAGGCTAACGGAATTGTTGATGATGGTAGGTTATTTTTATTACAACAAGCATTGTCGATTCTTTCCAGGAATAAAGGCTCAAGAAGTCGGCCAAACTCCTCACGGAACTCAAGCTGAAGGTGCCTTCTCGTATGTAGGGGATGATGGGCATGTGTACACGGTGCAGTACGTCGCCGACGAGCATGGCTTCAGAGCGCAGGGTGCGCATTTGCCCACACCTCCCCCGATCCCGGAAGCGATCTTGAAATCCCTGGAACAGAATGCTAAGGATGAGGCTAACGGAATTGTTGATGATGGTAGGTTATTTTTATTACATTTAAGTATATAATATAAAGAAATAAACACTTCGTTTTTTCATAATAAACATCAAGATATTTAGTTAAAGATTCGAATATAAATCATGGCAATGTTAATGTAAAGTATACACTAAAATCTTCAGATTAGTTAAAACTATGTAGTTCCTTTCTCCGGATGTTTGTTTATTACCTCAGTGGTCCCGCCGCTCATTTGGACCCTTCTCACATAAAAATGGTAATTCAATTAGTTCAAAATTGTAATATTTACTTTAATGCTTTCGTTTTAAGTAATGAAAAGAAACATGTGTAGTTATGTTTATTAATGTTTTTTAACTGTATATTCCAGGACAATACAAGGAACACACTGCATCTCAAGGTCAAGCTTACCAACAGTACGAGCCGGCGTATCAACAGAACTATCACAGCGCGGCTCAGGCCTCTGTCGAAGCTGGATACCATTAAATTATACGAAATGTGAATTTAACTGTTCTCTTTTTCATGATTTTAACTTTGAGATAACTTGACGTTCCTTTTCCAATGGTAACATGGACAGATTCCTAAATGAATTGTTCTAACTTGACATATAAGTTCAGTACATTATGTAAGATTACTATAAAATCGTATGTTTTTCAAGCTAACGTTCTAAATTATTCCATCGTTTTTATCTAAGGCTACTAGTAAACTTGATTTTGCATATACAATATTAACATACAAAAGGCGATATGACATTAAAATATGAGCTTATATGCTATTGTTTGCTGATTGAATCGTGTTCTTTGAAGTTTGTTGACGTCAAACAATTCAGGTTAAAACTTAACTGATTTAATTTTAATAATATTTACCGATATTTCGTTTAAAAATCCTGAAAATAGAGAACATTGTTTAAATGGTAAATGTACAAATGTTATTTAAAATGTTCCTTTATTTAAAATGTTGATTTATCTATTGACTAGTCTTTTTTCTTACAATGTTAAATGTTTTGCGTTGTTTGTTGAATTTTGTATATTTTTAATAAACACATATCTTGTTATATTGTAAATTTCATTTCTTAAACCCTTACTATATAAAAGTTGCATCAAAAAATTAAACCAAATAAGTTTAATCTATAAGATATACTTAAGGCCATGAAAATCTAAGATCAAGTATGAAAATTTAAGCAATATTTTGACCCAGTATCTAAGTATATGGTGTGACATTTATTCTACACTTTAAACATATTAAACCTCTTAGCATCAAATTTTCTTGAAATTTAATATGTCTGCGGTTCATTACCACAAGAAACTTAAATTAAGTAGCATAAAACATTAAACAAATAATTTTTGTGCTTAAAATAAAGCATATTAGTTAAGGTAATACACTCAAGAGCATTGAATCCGGGTCATTTAGAAAGTCTAAAAACCTAGTAAACTAAGAACTAAGCTTATTGAATTAACTATTAGCTTAATGAAAAGAATACACGATATTTATAGTTATTGTTTTTAAATGACCCAGATTCATTGCTCTTGAGTATATTACCATAAAACATTTTCCAAATCTCTAACTTACTTTCTCAAACATGTAAATATATAAAAATAGAGTATAAAAGCACAATTTTATAAACATTTAATATTAAAATAATATAAATCGTTATATTTAAACTACAAGATAAAATATCAAAACAAAGAGGTTGCGACCTCGCCTAATAAAGACATCAACGAGTTATTAGAGACATTTTGATTGATTCGTTGCCTAAGTATTACAAAAACCACAGCATCATATTACCAAAGAGTTTGTTTTACTCATTTGTGAATATATCTCTATCCAATACATTTGTTTGACAAAATTGGTGCAGATACTTAAAATCATGTTAAAATATTCATTATATTTACATAGATTTGTAAACAAACTTTTTTCGACCACTTTTATCTACTTATTAGTTAATTAAAGAACCAATATATTTACATGAATACTTTAAAATAAACTTCTTGAGTGTAAGAATACGCAGAATATATATAAAGCGCAATAAAATGTTGGACTACAGTTAATTTGACCAAGATACTGTATCTAACGTCGGTGGCTCAGGGGTTTGGGCACTTGACTTGTAATCCACAGGTCCTGGGTTGGAATCTCGCCATGTACTAATGTGATTTTTGATTTTTCGAATATCATATGTACATAATTTACCCGACGCTCTAACGATGAAGGTAAACATCGTGATGAAACCTGCACATATCGACGAAGAAATTCTAAGATAACTGTTTGTGAAGTCAACCAACGCTTACTGGACCAGCGTGGTTGACTAAGACCTAGTCATCCTAACTTAAAGGTAGGCTCCGAGCCCTTAGTGGAGACGTATAGTGAGCTGGTGAAGACAGAAGGTAAAGACTATATCCAATCAATCTTCAAGGAAATAATATATGCAAATCAATTGAACATCCTTTTACTAAGGAATGCTGATTAATCCCACATATAAATATTATACGAGACCCACGTATCACTCTCATCTATTGTAAGCGACCACACAGATGTTAAAGATGCCTTAAAGTATTTCTGATTGCTTTCCTTCACTTTGACCCACTGACATTCTGAAGTGTGTAATATTCGCTTAGAGCATTTTGCTTTATAATGAATCTAAGATTCGCCAGTTATTATGAAACAGTTTTGTTATATTGCACCATAAGATATGAATTCAATTTTACGAAATACAAAAATATAAAATCTGTTAATATCACTCAAGACACAGGTAAAGTAACAAAATTAAATAACCGATTTTCTTATAAGATATACTTGTTCCATAAAAACAATATAACTCACCCCCGTAACCCAAAGGGGCAAACAGAGAGCTTAGACCTCCATTTGGCTCGATCCTGACACACTTCTCTCGATTGCAAAGCACATCGGTTTTTGGTGATCTTAATTCCAACAAGAAGATATCGTCATCACCAGCTATACGTTCCACTGAGGGGCTCGGAGCCTACCCTAAGTTAGGGTGACTACGCCATACTCAACGCAGGCCCACTGTGTGTTGATTGATTTCACATATATCTTTGATTTAATCTCCGATATGTACAAGATGAATTACGATGGTTTCCTTCACCCTAAGAATGTCGGGTGTACATATGAAATTCAAAAATCACATGGGTACATGGCGGGATTTGAACCCAAGACCTGTTGATTACAAGAAAGGAAACCCCTCAGCTACCGACGAGAGAGGGTGATAGTAGAGTACATATATTTTTTAGCATTTCAGTCTTCAATTGTGTTATAATTGCCTAACACAACAATATTACAGTTTATTATCGAGAGAAAGGATTCATTCACAAGAACAAATCGGAACAAATCTATTAGAATCGTCTGGTCAAGGACATCGATTATATTAGGCGCGGTGTTATCCTACACGGGTAAAGCTAACCTTATGATAGTTTCACACGAGGGCAGAACTAATACAGAACCGTATTGTTATTGTTTTACCTCAAGACAGAATTGTTATACTAGTATGAGTGTGTTTAACCAGTGTTAGTACTGCAATGTCCACTGTTCTGTGCCACTGGTCCGCCCTCGTGTGAAATAGAGTTATGTCGATTTATGATTAGTCACTGGTTGCATTGTTAACCGTTTAGTTTCATATCTGTCATAATCTCATGACGCGTGTATTCACTTACGATGCGAACTTTTCAAATGTCAGCCTTTAAACTTTTGTATATCAGATATTTCTGCTGCAATAACGAGGAAGAATGCTAAAGTTATTTTTTATTTCTAAATAAATCTTGAGATACTATTACGTACTCTTTTACTGATATAGTTACAGATTTTTTTAATGATTCGTTATTAAATATAGAGCAAATTATTATGATTAATAACTACTACACTATAATTAAGAATTATTAAAAAGCTATAAATAATAACGTCATGTAATAACCTATAAATATGTACAAAGAACTATTAAAAATACGATTACGCAGGGGTCATATGTCGATGAACACATTTTCAATTAATAATTTCCTCTCTAATGATATAATATGTATCAAAAAAACAACTACTAAACTTAGGGACTTGTTTAACAAGTATTTTTTTTAGTAAATTGGTGCATGACCTTACTTTGAAGGATGCTTATAAAAGCGATATTTACTTAATTTATTGTTATTTATAAAGTCACGTTGCCTTAATTCTTATTTTAGGTCGATATAAACTTTCTTCGTAAATGATAAAACAATCTTGTCTATACTAATATTATAAAGAGGAAAGATTTGTATTTTTGTATGTATTGAAATAACTCAAAAACTACTGGGCCGATTTTAAAAATTCTTTCAGCGTTAGAAAGGTAATTTATCTGTGAGTAGCATAGGCTATATTTTTTAATTTCACGCGGGCGAAGTCGCGAGCAACAGCTAGTATTACATAAATCAGATTTTTTAGACGCTGCAAAATATAATATTTAATAACAATATCGATATAATTTTTAAGTTATGAATCGCATATGCATTTGTGGATTTCTATGTGCAGGTTGTTTCGCTATTTGGGCGAATTTAGGTGGCCTCTTGCTCATTTGCTACCTAATGATATACATTATTTATCTCCAGTACTCCATTATTTTGAACTTTGAATTCTGATATGAAATCTAAAAATACAAATTCAATAAATAAATATTAACTACGTTTACTATTTGTGTTATTAACAACAAGAATGTAATTACTAAATTTATTGACAACCAATAATGTGGAACAAAGCAATTAAATGTATTATAGCCTAACCGTAGATTTCCATTGCCGTGAATTTTAAATCACATATTGATGTCTCCATTTTGCCAAAATGGATGAAAGGGAAGACACTAAAACACGACACGGTATTGGAAGAGAGATCTCAAGTAGTGGGATATCACGACAGTGGAATCCTACGGTGATATCTATCTAAATGGTGTAGAGATCTTTGACATATAGTGTTTGATGATTGACTTAAGTTCAAAGTTTATGCGATAACATCTAAGTTATAAAGAGTTGCGAAATATTGAGGCTGTAGGGGCCCGAAATTAGCGACATGTTGCAATCTCCATTAATCATGTGATCACTAACGGTAGCTTGTAATTTCTTACTTACTTAAGTTTAATTCTTAATCGATTAATAGTTTTTCTTTTTGTTTTTTTTTTTTACTATATTGTTGACTATTAAATACTCTTTAACAAACCGTAATAAAATATTGATCCATCAATTAGAGATCAGATTATAAAATCTTTTATGCAAAAAGGGAAACTATTGCACTTGGCTTCTATGTTAAATCCATAGACTAGTTAAGATTACAAGCCGTGGTATCGCATTGCATAAGGACCACCTACACATTGACCGCGGTCAAACGTGTAGCAATATCACTTTCACACGCTAGACCATCCGTGATCATTTTGTCCTATTAACAAGAAATGTCACATAGTTAAATGAGTAATTATTGTTAACTAGCTTTCGCCCGCGACTCCGTCCGCGTGGAATTAAAAAAAAACAAAAGTAAGTACCCTATGTGTTCTTCCAGAATATCCACTACATCTATACCAAATTTCATAGAAATCCGTTCAGTCGTTTAGGCTACAAACGCTAACAAACATCCATCCATCTAAACTTTCGCATTTATAATATTAGTATGATTAGTATGATAAATGTAAATGACTCAGCAGAGTAGACAATAAAAAATCAAATAGTTTTAAAAACGGAATTCGATTTATTATCCCTTATACTAAATTGTCAAAATTATAAACCTAAATTAAAAAGTCTCATTGACATCATTTGTATATCCTTCGCAAACATAGAGATATAATGCATTTTCCGCTATAACTCTACATCTTTATTATCTACATTATTATCTATGGTATTGCATACTAACAGGTATACATAATTTAATAGTATAAAGTTAACCTTCACGAGCCGCAATCCAGCATTATTGAAATCGAAATATCACATCATTAAAAACACGTTACTCGCCACTATAAGTACCATAGACAACGACATGGCGCGAACTTGTTACACATGTAAATGTCAGATTTGACAGCTCTAACATTATATTCATAAAACTGAATTACTGGCAGGCGAATTTACAAAAAACACTGGCAGGTAATAATTAAACTAAACTACCAAGTGAAGAATAAAAATTAAATTTCGTGCTAACTATTTGCATGCCAGTCACTCTCATTTAGTCAGTATTTACACATTCCATTAGCTTGCAAATGTGCCAGTTACTTGCATGTGTATTCCCGCCCTAATAGGTTATTGAATTTCTTCATTCTATTTGTCATTTGTTTTATAATTATTTCTCGTATTCGAATTTCAAACACTTGTAATGGCAATTTCTTTTTAACGTATATTTTACTTTCAAATGTTTAAAAAATCCAATTCAGGATATGAATCTAACATTTTCTGCTGTCGGTACGCAGTTTGATACCGCGGATGGGCATCAGAATGTACAAGGAACGCAAAGGTCAGTGCTAACAGTCGTAGCCGTATCTTCATTTGTTCCTTCAAGTCGATAATTTATTGAATTAAATACCGATGGGGTCACTCCGTCCAGGACATTCTCATAGTAAAGTTGCGAATACTATGAGAATAAACACTAAAATTTACCGTAATATCGTCCATTAAATGTACATGTATGTAATTTTCAATGTCGAAAAACATATAGCGGTCACCAAAGCAACCTAACTCTAAGTTTTTCTAGATGTTTCTAATACTTGGTCCACTTTTATAATGAACTCCGACCATGATCGTCTTAACAATTGATATTCTTGTTTTTATTTTAAATTGAAGAGAATGAAAGTGCTTGCTATTGCTTAAGGTAGAGTTAAGACCGCATAGGCAATGTTTGCGAGCGTTTCATATCTCTGTATACTAATTATTGGTATGCTAAATATGTTAAAGAAATGTAAGAGTGTAAACATTACATGGCCCTAGTTAACTAATTCCAGTACCGAGTGTTTGTCAATATTTTGTAGTCATTTGAAAGAATAAAACGAGTAAAATGCAGTATGCGGCGCAGTTTTCGTATATTAGTGTCAGATTTTAATAGACAAATAGCTACTAAGTGTTAAGCAAATTGATTGCAT
This sequence comes from Papilio protenor, assembly GCA_029286645.1. Taxonomy (NCBI): domain Eukaryota; kingdom Metazoa; phylum Arthropoda; class Insecta; order Lepidoptera; family Papilionidae; genus Papilio; species Papilio protenor. The sequence continues at coordinate 1,130,732 of JAGSMZ010000007.1, read as the reverse complement.
CATTAGGTACAGCCGTGAGATTTTAATTAAATTTGATTGCAACAATGATTAATGTATAAAGAGATTATATGCAAACAATGTGAAAAATCGTGTCATCTAAGTTAAAGTAAACAAATTGGATTTAAGGGTTATGGGATTTTTTGGTTAAGTATAGAGCATTTGACCCAAAACATGTAGCAATTAAAAAAAACTAATGTTATAGACATTTACTTGTGTTTTTAGTAGTTTTAGTAACAATTAAACGGAAATATCTAGTCTCAATTTTAGACTAGAATTAAAAAATACGTAATAATAAAACATAAATAATTAATTAACTTAACCTGGTGTGCCCCAAGCTTTATGCGTACTGTGTTATTATCGATTAATCAAGGAAAGAACAGGATCTTCTTGCGGCATAAGAATAAATCTATTGCAGACTTGAATCATAATTTAGTAATACATGTAAAGTTTCAAGAAGTCAGTACAAACAAGCTTAACTGTATAAGTTACCAAAATAAGCTCAACTTCTAGAGAGACCTTGAAGATCATTAGGCCCTAATGGTCAAGGACTTAATGGCCTTTCAGATCTCATTAAGGGCTTCTAAAATTAAAAGGCTGTAAAATGACTAGATGATCATACGCATTTCGTTGCGTCTTCAATTTTGCATCCGTCTTTTGTCTTTAATTAGGGGACGAAATGACTCCTTGCTATTCTAGTGAGTTGCAAGAGAAAAAAATATTAAGACCTATATGTTTTTAAATGACAATTATATTTCGAAGGTATAAGAATTCATTCAGTACAACGTTGGTATGCCAAAAGGAAATGCCGCACCCAAAGGTGAAGGCTATAGACCCACGATCGTCTTTTTATTTTAAGATCGTCTTTTGTTATTTTGAAAGTGTAAATGAGCGTTGTAGGTGAATAGATTTTAGCAACACTGACAGCTGAACTGAGCTTCATTTAGTAGTAACTATGAGAGACCTTTAGTAAAGAACCAGTTTAGAAATAGTGCAATTTTTTTATGATCTTTAAATTCAGCGCTTGACCACGATTCCACCTATAGATTCTTGAAGTTGTCTCACACTAAGTACTCTGGGCATAGTTATGACAATTTTAGTTTGCCAAAAACTATTTTAATCTATAGTTAGCTAGGAAAAACATGATTTTTTAATTTGTTTATTTGTTTATATCCCATCACATTTAATAGATGATTTTTTTAAATAATGAAAACTTTGTATGTTAAAATTTTGTAGTGAGAGCTTATTTCAACAAGTCTGTATTATTATAAACAGGTTACGTATAGTCTATCGTAAATCAGATGGCCAGTGAAGACACTCCTAATGTGGAAATCTTAAAACACACAAATTAACTTTATAACCGTATACTAAGCATGTTACCGGCAGTTCGTGAACTTTATTAATCCACAATCTGACTAGACATTATAAAATTGCAGCTAGTTTTTAATGGTTCATTCACAATGTCATCTAATTAATTCTCAAAGTTCGTAAATTACCGAAATTGAGTTTCTAAATCGTAAAGCGATTTTGTTCTTAATACAATTTTATAAAGTAAATAACTGCCCAGAATTAAGAAAAACAAAAGTAAGCCAATGTCTTCTTCGAAACTATGCCAAATGTAAAAGAGCTGTTTAGCCATTTAGGCTACAAACTGTAACAAATATCCATCTATCTAAACTTTTAAATTTATAACATTAATTTTATATTTTTTCTTAGTTACTAGTATAATATAAGGTGGCAAACGAGCAAGCGATCACCTGAATCCGCCCAAAATGGCGAAGCGACCGCTGCCCATAGACATCCGCTATTGCAGATGCGTTGCCTACCCTTAATCGACGGAGGAGGAGACGCACATAAAAAGGATATTTTCCCTTCCTATGCGTCACCTCCGCCGTCAAATCCACTTTCCCTTCCCATCCTTTCTCAAAAGAAAAAGGGTGGGAAGGAAAAGGGACCAAAGTTGGGCCTCCTACTAGTACAATTACAAAATGATAAAGTTAACAATTTTTCGGTGACATAAGTAACTAATAAATATTATACCTAGCTACGTTCTAATAACCTTTAATAATACTAAACGTGAGTAATATACAAACAAACATGCGAACTATTAAATAATTGTGCGTTACGAACTGAAAAATGATAAAACAAGGCGTTAGATTATATTCGCTTCTGCAATATAACCTCGAAAATAACGCTCCCATATAAAAAAGATTACTTATAATGGTATCGAAAATGAGATATATAAGGTCAAAATAATTTTAGTTATAACATAAGTATAATAGTTATGAAAATTAAACTAAGATATTAAGTTAATAGCATGGTTCAGAACTTAACATTTCTAATTTGGGTAAACTTAAATTTATTTATGTATTTATCAATTTTATTTATTTATTTTTCGATGCTGTAGTTAAAAGAAGTCTCTTTAATTATTTATTACTTATATTATCTTATCCAGGAAGACATATTTAAGTTTTGAAGTACTCATTGCTATTACTGTCTACCCTGTAATATTAAAGAATAATTGAGGTATTTATTAAGGAATCCGGATATCATTCAATACAGTAATTGGTAGTTTAATTTATTTGAAGTTTTGTTTTTACTATATTTTACAAAGTAAATGTAGTTGTTGTCGATAAAAGAGCTATTAAGACACTTAACTACATAAACTTGACCTCATAGGCAAAAACATGAGTTTTTGTATAAAAATAACTTGCAGTAAAAACTAAGTGATTCCCTAATTGAAGTTTTCTCTTACCAAATTTACAGTAGAGACTCTTGTGACCCATTAACCGACAAAGTGGCATTAGGTAATTTATCAGTTTTATCTAAATTTCTTTAGGTCAAAAGGTTAAACGACTCCTAGAATCTAAAAAGTCTAAAATGTCATACACAATTGCTATGAAATATCAAATCTATTGAACCCGAAAAAAAAAGATGTCAAAAGTTCATTTTATTTATTGGGAAAAGTTGTAGTTTCATTATAATGTATGAATTTTGTAACATACGGCGGTGCGTATAAATAGGGGAGGGAAGGTACAACTATCATCATTCGAGAATTCACCTCCGACCTGTCAAAGCATCGCCATGCAACTGGTGAGTGGATATTCAGTGTCATAGATTAGACAATCTTTGTCAAAGATTAAACTAAGGGAGATCTTTATAGGATTATCAAAAACCATAAGTTTTGTGCCTATTTTTTTTTGTACAAAAATATTTTGTATTTGTTTTAATTAATTAATTCCATGCGTCTAGATTAACTAAAGTTTAAAGAAAACCAAGTTTACAATTATTAAATGTTGACAATTTACGTGTAGAATTACAATATGTACGTTACTGCTATTTTCTAGTCCATTGCGTTAAAAAAGTTTTAACTGTCTTAGATAAAAATTAGTCAACATTACACAAATTTGTGAATAGACTATTACAAAGACCGTCTGGGCAATTAAGTTTTAATTGATGCTTTTAAAAATTTCATAACAGTCTTCAGTGATGTGTGAAACCGGAATGTGAATATATTTATTAATTTTATTAATTAACAGATTAATACTAAAATCGTAGCTTTATTTTTTTTTTCATTATTGTGAGAAACACACGATATTTTATTAATACTAAATATTATAATTTCGAAAGTTTAGATGGATGGATGTTTGTATCATATCTCGAGAAAGGATATCGGAAAACGGATATCTCTAAAATTGGTCATAGATGTGGAAGATAGTCAAAAAGAACATAGGTTACTAAGAAAGTTATTTTAATGCTGCGAAGACAGAGTCGCGGGTAATAGCTAGTGAATTTTAATTTCTCAATCTTAAAGTCATTTAAAATAAACATCACATTTAGTCCATCAACAATTTCTTTTAGGTATATTTTTTTACATATTACTGACCTATAAATGGATTCAACAAGAAATGATATAAGGAAACATTGCAACACCAATATTATTACCGTCGTTAAAATTTAAAATGATCTGTTCCGTTTAACGCAAATAGTTTTAATAAATGCATCATGTACGAGTATATTATACGCTATTTAAAAACAATGCAGTTGTGTCAGATTAATTCATTCCGTCTTTATATGTTGTTGTTCGAATGTAAACAATATGCTCGATTGTTACGTACGTGCGTTTATTCACAGAATGTAGGAATTTGATTGTAGTACAGTTTACGTTGCGTTTGTAAAACTTATTAATATGCACGAAGTGACTATTTATTGTATATCTTTCTCATATTTGCATAAAACGATGGCTTCTACGTAGATTAAGTCTACTTAATAGTAATTTCTGTATAAATATGAAAATAACGTTAAAAAGAAAAATAACTGTAGATTATTGTTGTCTATTTTATGATCATATTTAATGTATCTAAGGGCCTGTCCCACCAAATTGTAAATTGTCACACAATCCAATGTAAAATATGTGATGGACATATCGTATTTTGTTCCCTTATCTGACAGTGACGTCATTTTTAAACTATCTGAGCCTTTATCACCCAGTGGTGGTACAGACCCTTAATCTTATTAATGTTTATATAATTATCTCGAAAATGTGCGTGAGAAATACGATAGTTATAAGAGCCATCGAAAGTAAGGTCTGTTATATTAAACACTAACTAGGCAGTGGAATATACCAAATCGAAGTGTCATCACAACACCATAGTAATAGTTGTCAAAGTGACACCTAAATGTATTTTTGACCGACTTCCCAAAAGAAGGAGGTACTCAACTCGTCTGTATGGTTTTTTTTATAATCATTTTTTTATGTGTGTTACGGCATAACTCCCCCGCTAGTGGACCGATTTTGATAATTCTTTTTTTATCCGAAAGGTAATGCTTGCAGGTAGGTCCCATTTTGTTTTATTTTTGGAACCAAAGACTACGACGTAGTTAAATAGTTTAGCTCAAAATCGCCCGACGAAATTTAGGGTCATTTAATCAAAAAAAAATTTTCCTTAGGTACTTATCGCCACCCTGTTCGGCATCGCCGCATCAGCGTTCGCGCCTTCATATGAATCCAGCCGTCCTCAGGCGTCGTTAGAGAAGAACGCCCGCATCCTTGCTTACGACGCGGATGTTAAAGAGGATTCGTACAGATTCAACTATGAAACTGAGAACGGTATCAAAGCTGAAGAACAGGGACAAGAGGTAATAAACTTTGAAATAGTAGATAGGTAGTTCTAAATTATTTCAATTTGTAGAATGTCTTGTAAAGGGATAACGTAAGAGCCCTTCAATAAAAAGTTCTGCAACTCTCCTTACGCTTTAACAATTAATACAAGTATAGAATTGAAATAATTATTTGTAAAATTTAAATTTGAATATTAGATGACAAACATCGGGACAGGTAAAACTAAATAAAAAACCTGTAAAAATCCTTGCCAATTTTTTTGGCACCATGATAATAATCGTCCTATAATTTATTTATTTACAAAAATTACATTCCAATTTATATTATTTTGCTTTTATGTGCCTAGTTAAGTTGGACCTAATGAACAATAATTTCTGCAATAAATATATAATTACAACAGAATAAGGATTCTCCAGTCATGGAAAAAATGTTTGCCAATAAATGTCATGAGGCTGCATCACATAAATAAAATGTTAATACAGGTCAAAGATCAACTGAATCATGACATGCCAACCGAGACGCACCTGTATAAAACGCTAGGGTCACCATGATAATGTAGGACTGGACCTTGATGATTTAAATTATATATTTAATGATTATTGATGCTTTAATGACGTCATATTTTAAATTAGTAATGACAATCAAATACAACAATAAAGTTAATTATATATTTATATGTTAAACAAAACTTTATAAAAAGAAAAATGTTTTCGTTGAACGATCACAATTAAATGTCGTAGTTATCCTAATTATAAACATAAGTATAAAATCGTTCTTCTTTTGTCCTTTGGTAAATTTTCAATAGTATGCTTTTGTACTTTACTACCACAATTTTAATGTAAGTTTAAGTTAAAAGATTAAAAATTTAGTATTGAGTCCCTTTTAGTATTTAAAACGCAGTCACCCTAATCAAAGACGATCCCATGTGTTAGATTGCAATGATGAAAAGGGCAGTGGCCAGCTCCGTCGACCGATATTCGAAAGGTCGAGTACATTATGCAAACGACCTACTCCTAGATCTAATTATACATTCTAGAATCAATCATTTTTGACAGGATGTTAAGGTTTATATTAACCTAGTAATTACGTACGAAGATATTAATTTAATGATCTGCTAACATTTGCACTTCATCTGTTAACTGTCACATCTTGTACGTGCCAAGGATTATCGTCAGTGACCTATACATTGTTAAATATTGTGAACGAGATTTGACCCTGAATGAGTTTATGGTGCCATTTTATGATGACAAGATTCAATTAGGTTTTTTGTCGATTGTCGATTGTTTCGCAGCCAATTCAACTGTTTATTTGCCCAACTAAAAATCGAGTAGTGTGCGCACCTCCATATAAGCTAATAGGAATCAAAGCGCGACTAAACAGTTGTGCGATAGTTTAGTCAAAGGGTCTTTTAAAATAACGTGTGTTAATAAACGGGAAGAAATGGATGGAACAAATAAAGAAATTTCGTAACAAGACAATAAGGTTTTAGATCTAAAATAAAGAAAAAGATATATTGTTAATATAGTATTTATAAAAGTCGTACAGGCCTTGACTATGCTTTTTAACATTTGCATAACGAATTATTCAACGTGTTATAGTTTCGTAATAAAACAAGCCGATGTAATCATCATTAGGAAGAGTAAATTGATATGTGGAACATTCGAGATGACTTGAATGACGGGATCGTTCGAAATTTAATATCACATGATACAAAGTTATTACGAGATGTACTTAACTAGATAATGATTTAAAAATAACTAAAACACATAAAATGAAAATTATTAGCTGTTTAAAATGTTTTTCTACCAAATTTCCCATTTCATTTTCCAGGTCGAAGGTATCGAAGCTCAAGGTGGTTTCCAATACACCGGAGATGATGGCCAAGTGTACGCCATCAGCTACTCCGCCGGCCAGGCTGGATTCCAGCCCCAGGGCGCACATCTGCCTACCGCTCCCCCCACTCCTGAGGCCATCCTCAAGGCTCTAGCCCAGAACGCCGCTGATGAAGCCGCTGGTATCATTGACGATGGTCAGTATTATTAAGCAATTATCATTCTTGAAAAATCTATAGGAATCATCATCAAGTTGCCCTTTGTGTGTGCTGGTCTTCGATACATTTCTATCAGCCGTCATATCTGAATCCACTCCCTTCTTAAGCATATCCCCCTTTACACAATCCATCCATACTTTCTTCGGTTTTCCTCTACCTTTGCAGCCATTCACATTCAATCTTAACACTTTCCGGTTTATATCCCCATCGTCTCGTCACATAACATGTCTATACCACGCTAACCTTTTGCTTCTCAATTCATCGACCACTGGCTGAATCTTCCTGTATTACACATTCTTGACTTTATCCCTTCTTGTCGCACCACACATCCATCTTAACATATACTCAGCCATATGCAATCTTCTGGAAATGGATATGTCATAACTAAACTAGAAATTTAAACTATAAATTCCTACTGTCAGTGCTATGTAATAGACAACAATAGTTCATCAATCGTTGAAACGTTATGTAGTCGAAATTTGCATAATGTTTGCTCGAGCACATAACAGCTTAGCTGTTTCAAACACATTGATTGATTGTACTATTATGAATCTAGACAAATACAATTAGCCCGTTCTGTCTAAAGCTCATATATCTATGTCTTACTTCATTGCGAAGCTAGTCTGCATGATATAAATCGATAGCAGTCTCTTCAAATACTTAAGGTTCTTTTAGAAATCTCAAAATTTCTGCATAGCCACAAGCATTGGAAATAACTGAACAATCTTGGCAATTTCTATCAAATCTGTTATCAAAGAACGTCGTAAATAACAGTCAGTCGATTCCTCTCGGCGTTTATCCCGCTTAACCGGCTGACCTATCACATCATACCGCCCGTATTGCAACGCAGTTGCTGCGTAATGTGAAAATAATGGCTTGAATATACGCAAGTCTTGTTTGCAAGATTAACCAGTAGATAAATAAGAAATTTAAAATGTGTAACTCACTTAGAAATTACAGGAAATTGACTTTAATCGTCTTTGCAATCGGATAACATGGCTTATAGAAAATGCTAGGTTTAGGTAAAATAAAAATAAATAAATGCTCTTGTACATCAAATTCTGGGTTTCGACGATTCGAACAGATGAGAGATCATCTGAGTGAGACCGATCGAGTCACGATCATCTGAGTGAGAAGAGTGAGCACGCTTTTTGTCCTTCACAAATTAGAGACTAAGGGCCTGTCCCACAAAGGGCTGATAGAGGCTCAGATAGCTTAAACTAGACGTCACTGTTAGATAAGGAAACAAAATCCGATGTTTCCATCACTTGGATTGTTATCAGACAATTTACAATTTGGTGTGACAGGCCCTAAGTGTAATGGCGGTGGAATTTCACTGTAAAGTTATCTGGTTTCAATATTTTTTGAACAGTTCAATACCTGCTTATTTGAATGCCTGGGAAGAAGAATTTGTACAAAGATAATTGAATAGACTGTACGTACCGCGAATTCAACACCTTCAAAAACAATGCGGTTTTCTAGCATTATCAAATAACAATCGTGTGACCGCAAACTTGTTACACCACATCGACAAATTATATGCATCTTTCACTACTGGCCTGTTGGGAACAAGTTTCGGCAATGAAATAAATTGCCTTTTAACAAATCAGATATACTTTAATCTCATAAAGATTATTAAAAGAACAGAGATTACCCAGTTGGAGAAATTGTATTATGATCTACAATGAATGATTCGATCTTGTTATGTTGTACGTTGATTTGATGTGCAGTCTTGTCTGCGCTAGATATTAACTGTATTTCTAGTTTAGCCTTACTTTGAAGACTTAGAGCGTGCGCACACCTGACTCTAAACTGTTTAGTATCGCTTTGATTCCTATGAGCTTATATGAAGGATTTTTAGTTGTTAACTAAACAGTCGAATTTGCTGCAAAACAATCGACAATCGCACAACAGTTGTGCGATTGTTTAGTCTTCAAAGTAGTTTTTACTCTGATTCGACTAATGCTTTTAAAGTGTTCTTCCTACTATTTGCGGTTTCAAATTCCCGTTTAAATCTGTTACGATAGTGATGTTCTTTCTGGTACAATTTAACAAAATTTGTCATTAGTTTTACTACAAAAGAACCTTCCAAAAATAATAGGCCGCATCCGTTTCACACGGTCTTTGTCCTTGCACCAGGAGTTAGGCTCAGTGATGTTACACACTGCACCGACCTTTGTGTATTGCACAATGACCTCTCACTCTGAATCACATTCATAGCACCGACAGCCAATTTATTATGCACATTCATTTATCTTATGCTAATAGTAATAAAGTTTACATTACCATAATCAAGGTTATGTTTAGGTTGGTTAAATTTATGAGAAGATTTCAAATTATGATGTGCGGAGTTAGATTTAATGAGGAATGTAGATTGTGTTTTGTTTTTATGGAGTTTATTATAATAATGTTTGTATGCTCGTTACGAGTTTATAATTTAATTAACTTGAACACAATTAACGGAAATTATGTTGAATCTTTTAGTTTTTTTTAACTTAAACAAACTTTAATTAAACTTAATACTTTAGATATTCCTAGATACAAGAGCATTATTTTAACGTATTATCATCTTTGTTCATGTGCTTTCGATCATTAACCAAAATAGATAGATGGCAGAATTATTTCATCTTCTTTTAGGTCTATAGGCCTTTATGGGCCTTGGCTTGGTTCAGCAACTTTTTCCATTTAAGTCTATCTCAAACTACGGTCTTACAATTTGCTTTTCCAAATTTTTTCAGTGCATGATATACTGGAGCTTTGGTCTCTGACTTTTATCTATCAAAAACTATGAAGATGCACTTTAAGTCTTAGATAATTAAGTTTGACGTTTGATTTTTTCTTTCTTCCAGGTCAATACAACCCAGGTAAATACGGAGGCGGTCAGCAGCAACAATACCGCGCCCAGAGCACCGGATTCCGACAGGCCTACAAGTTCTAAGCTTAGCAATTGCCAGTATTAAGTTATCATCGATATATCTATCATGAAGTTTTTGTTCGAAATTTAGAGTGACCATATTTAGATGGATTATAGGATATTCCAGAATCTATACAACAACTGATTTTATAATATCAATAGTTATACTTATTTCTGTGATGTCTTCAGAAACTGTTTCTCTAACTTCAATTAGCTTGTCAATAGATAGTTTAAAATTAGTTTTATCTAATCTATTGATAGTGATTTTATAATCCATATTTAGTATTTCGTTTTTGTTGACTTTAACTTGAACTTTTTTGTACGTCTTCGATAATGCTCGCTCTATATTTTGTGAATGAAAATTTCATAATAAATAACAATCTTTTCTGCCTTAGTAACTAAGAAAGCGTGCGTGATCATATTATAGTGTTTAATATTGGATAAAACTGTATTACCATAGTCATGTCGATTACCAGTGAGAAAATGAGGCGATTATTTATTCTATGAATAAAATCTTTTTTGTAATTTCATAAATTTGATATTTTATTTTTCACCCAAATATGAATAAGTTCTAAATTGTATAATTGACAAATGGCTTACAACACACATTAAAAGGCATATCAACAAAGCTGCTTGAGATCATTATCTAGTAATCACTTTAGAGGTAAAACCTTGTGAAAATAAATTACTGCAAAAGTAGATAGGAAATAAATGACAGTGGTAGAGCCCGCTTTAACATTTTCGCACGAATGAGCCGACTCGCCCCCAATACCACGACCACACAGAAGACAAGTGTGAAGTGGAAGCAATTCCGCGTTTCGTCTGATGAGTGTGGTGCCGGAGTCCTAATTTTAGTACCTTTCCCTTTCCACCCTTTTCTTAAGAGTAAAGTATGGGAAGGAAAAGTGGATTTGACAGTGGAGGAGACGCATAGGAAGGGGAAATGTCCTCTTTATGTGCGTCTCCTCCTCCGTCAATTAAGGGTAAGCAACGCATCTGCAATTGCGGATGTTTATGGCCAGCAGTCGCTTTCCATTTCGGTGGATTCAGGTGGCCGCTTGCTCGTTTGCCACCTTATATTATAAAAAATAAATGAGATTCAAATTTATATTTCAGATGTTAATATTTACAAAGTAAAACTATATCTGGTTTTTAATATTCTATTTATTAAATAATTGAATCTTTTATGTCATTTGATACTTCTATTTTATTGAATTGAACATCAATAAGTATAACCAGTGTTGGCGTTGAAATTTCCGGAACCAGACGAGCTGCCTGCATAGCCGCTGCCAGGTTTGCGATTGCCTGATTGTTCTGGATGATACAGACCTGTAAAACATTATAAATTAAAACTGTAAAGTATTATTAAAGAAAACTCATTCATAAACTTTGGAGACAATATTGGGGTCTAAAAATTAGACGACAGATTAAGTTAAGTTAATAAGTTTAAGTTAATTAAGTTAAGAAATAATTCAAAGATAAATTTCAAAACCATGGTTCATCATAACTATGTCAGTTCTAGTATACAAATGTAATTAATAAGATAAAAAATCATAGTCAGTTGTAGATATAGTTTAAAGAATAAATTACCATCATCAAATATTCCAGCTGCTTCATCCTTAGCGTTCTGTTCCAACGCCGCAAGGATAGCTTCAGGAGTTGGAGGTGCAACTGGTAGATGAGCACCTTGTGGACGGAAACCACCTTCTCCGGCTGTGAATGTTATGGAGTAAACGTTGCCGTCATCTCCCTTGTATTCGAAACCTCCTTGAGTTCGAGATGCGTCGCCCGCTTCTTCAGCTCGTATACCGTTTGATGTTTCGTAGGAGTAACGGAAACCTGGGAAAGGAAGCAACTTATACCATAACATATTTTTTTCTTAAACTATCTTCTATTTATATTATCTTAATTATGAGATCACTAACTTTTTCCCGCGATTCCGTCCGAGTGAAATTAAAATAAGTACATAGTATGTAATCAATGTGTTCTTCCAGACTATCATCTACATCTATGCCAATATCGATATCCGTTGAGCATTTTTGGCTAAAAACTCTAACAAACATCCATCCATCTAAACTTCCGCATTTATAATTATAGTAATGTTATGTACGGCTCTGGGGTTAGTATTATTTCGAATATACATACTCCAATAAAGTCAATGCCTTTTTTTCATTCTATCCTATCTGTCTTTTTATTGTTAAGATCGGCGCTCCTGGTCTTAGCTCTTCAAAAATAGCCTTCAATCTTCTACTATTAGTCTTACCAGTTTCATCTATTTCCTGATTCTGTTGTAGAATAGCTGCATTCTTCTCTGCGGCTTGTTGAGGTCGTCTGTTTCCAGAACCGTAAGCCCCGCCAGCTGAAGATCCTGTGCCAATACCACCTCCTTGGTTTGGTGGTAAATAGCTGTTTGATGGTGAACCTCCTTGGTTAGGAGGTAGATAGTTACTTGTAGGTAGTTTGCCTGCGGCTGCTACAGTGATGAAGGTGCACAATACAATCTGGAATAAAATAAATATTTAGTACTAGATTTCGCCCACGACTCCGTCGGCGTGGTATTAAAAACACAAGACTGAGTAGCTTATGTGTTCTTCCAGACTATCCTCTACGTCTATACCAAATTTCATCGAAATCCGTTCAGCTGTTTAGGCTACAAACTCTAACAAACATCCATCTAAACTTTCGCATTTATAATATTAGTTAGAGTAAGTTTATTTAACAAAAGATATGTACATTTTTATTTAATACTTACAACTTTCATGTTGTTTTTGTTTTCTACTGTGTTGACAAAGAATTGAAGATGTACTGTGACCACGATACTAGTTTTACACTTTTATATAAAACTCGAAAACCATTTAAAGTACCAAACTGGATATTATCGGATGACATCGATTTAATTAAACCTTGACTGTTCAATAATTTTCGGAAGAACTTTACTTTCGAAGAATGCGATCACATAAACAGGGTCATGAGAATATGAGCTTGCTTTTGTTTATTTTATCCTATCTCTACATATAAATGTGATCATACCAAGGCATACTATTAAAACATACATCAAGCGGTTTGGATGGATATTTGTTAGAAGGTATTTCCTAAACTGCGGAACGAATGTCCAAGAAATTTGGCATACATGTAGAGCATAGTCTGGTAAAACTCATAGACAACTTGACCATTTGTTTTTAATGGCGCCGGCGACAGCTAATTTGTGGGATAAGAATTAGAAAGTTTGTTAATGTCTTTAAATCCTTGATTTTTATAAATTGAATAAGAAAGATAATAAATTGCATAGAATGAAAGGACGAAATATGCACGTAATGACTTTTAACATTTTTCAAATGATGTTAACTGGTAATAATTCAGTAAAGCGCCATCTATACACAAACTGTAATACTTCTAAGATTGAATTAATAGTCATGTGATGAGTAAACAATTTGAACAATTTATAAAAGATGGCGCTTTTTCGTAATTTTAACATGATGAATAATTCTTTAGTTATTTAATTATCGGTCTCTTTTAACTATAAAATAATTTTACATCAAATAAAATTTTAAGAGAGTACAAATTTCATCTGTCCATAAAATAATTTAATTGCTTTGTAAAAAGTTACTTTCTGATACCAAAACCTTTTCTTCGAGCTTCTTTGCGCCCAGTTAACAGAAGGCACTATATTCGCTAATTCGTCTGTAAACAAAGATGTCTATCAAATGTGGTGCTTTGTTATACATTAAAGGCTACGCAATCGAGCCCAAGAGCTGGCAATCTCGTAACTTGTAGAAAAAAATATATGCTTCTTTGTTGTTGATAATATTACTTTTTGTATCTTCTATTATTTTTGGTAGCTTAGTTATTTATTTATTACTAGCTGTTGCTCGCGACTCCGTCCGCGTAGAATTAAAAAAAACAGAAGTGAGTAGCCTATGTGTTCTTCCAGACTATCCTCTACGTCTGTGCCAAATTTCATCGAAATCCGTTCATCTGTTTAGGCTACAAACTCTAACAAACATCCATCCATCTAAACTTTCTCATTTATAATATTAGTATGATTATTACTTACTTATTTAACTATTAAATATATTTTACACATTAAATTTTAAACAACCTTTATTTCACCGTATTTAGCAAACCGCATATCTGTTGCACAAATTCTATTCTATCTTATTAAATATGTAATCAAATACCCTTAACTAGTTTCGACTTCTAACCTACGCGGTTGTAATACAAGACAATCAGGTAAACGGCCTTAAACACACAATTTGTGAGGTGAGATTTGATATGTATCATTTTACTTCGACTTTTACAGACAATGTACAAACGTTTCATTTGTGCTACATTGTAGCAATGATACCACCCGTTAGTGGATATCGACAGTTTGTAATCTTACTAAGTATATTTTTGAAAGGGAGAGTAAATTTCTATTTTTTTTTTTTTTAGGACATTACAAACTTTCTTAGCCAAATCTTCAGATCTTCAGATCTAAAGGATGTTTTGTTCCCCCTTTAAGTTATAATTTAACATCACTAAAATTCACTCCGTGGAGATAAAAAACATAGTAAGAAATAGTAACTACATATGTGCCATATTTCATGTAGATTCTTTGTGCTGTTTTGGAGATACTTTCTAATAAACACCCAAACATACACATTTATAATATACTAGCTTTCGCCCGCGATTCCGTCCGCGCGGAATAAAAAAAACAAATGCAAGTAGCCTGTGTGTTCTTCTAGACTCTCCTCTACATCTATGCCAAATTTCATCGAAATCCTTCAGCAGTTTAGGCTACAAACTCTAACATCCATCCATCCAAACTTTCACATTTATAATATTAGTAAGATATATAAGTCAGATTTGTTGTCAGTTTTTAATCAAACTAGTAAGATTATAAAATGACGAAGTTCACGATCTTTCCGTGCCAGAAACTGCAGTTTAAAATTTTAGCACATAGACCTATGGGTCAAATCGCTTCCTGACCAACTACTGTGATTTGTTAGAGATTGATCGTCGGTTGGAAGTTGATACGAATGTTGTGTTTATGCAAATTGAATCGATTTATTAGATGACTACAATAAGATGAGACTATAGTGCAATTTAGCATGAATTTAAGGTTATGTTTCTTATTCTTTGCTAGATAAATTACTATAAATTCAGTTATGTTTGTAAACTCAGAAATAAGGACTTATACTGGGTTGAAGTTTCAATTTATGTTATCGTTACTAAGGGCCTGTACCACCACTGGCTGATAGAGGCTGATATAGCTTAAAAATGACGTCACTATCAGATAAGGGAACAAAATCCGACATTTCCGTCACATATTTTACGTTGGATTGTTATCAGACAATTTACAATTTGGTGGGACAGGCCCTTAGTGATTCATAATTGTTAGGTTGACATATGTTTCAACGGAATTAAACTCATGTTACTTGAAACGAAAATTAAAACGGCTTAACTCACGTATTTATTATCCGGTGTCGGCACCGACTAGTTTCATGTTTCATGTTACTTGGTTCGGTAACTCATTTCATGTAGTTATCGAACCAAATACACTAAGGAATAGTTAAATATAGCTGGGAATCGGGCCATTAGTGTCTTGAGTCATAATAAACTAATTTCAAACAGTACAGTACAGTAATATTTTAGGGTAATGTTCTCTAAAAGCTTAGGAAATCCAAGTAACAACAGATTGATTAGTGTTTAACATCTTACTTCTTACTAATATTATAAATGTGAAAGTTTAGATGGATGGATGGATGTTTGTTAGAGTTTGTAGCCTAAACGGCTGAACGGATTTCGATAAAATTTGGGATAGATGTAGAGAATAGTCTGGAAGAACACATAGGCTACTCAGTTTTGTTTTTTTTTAATCTCACGCGAACGGAGTCGCAGACGAAAGCTAGTTATATTATAAAATTATGATTGATTGGTCGTTGCCTGTTTTTTTCCGGAAAAAAGTCAAGTATTGCATCAATTAGGAGCAACAAAAAGTATGATAAAAATCGTAACAAATTTATCAACACGTACAGACGGCAAAGAACAAAGTAAAACTGGTTTATTTTTATACATGCAAATCGTTTAGTTAAATTAACTAAACATATGACTGAGAACTCTATAAGCATGTGCATATAGTAAATTTCCGCGGCGCATCCTATACATACATATATCCTCGACTATTGAAATGTACACAGAAAAAATGTTTCGATGTCAATTATGTTGTTAAAGTTGGCAAAACTAAACTATCGTACAACTGTATAGTCTCGCTTTGATTCCTACGAGCTTATATAAAGGTGTGCACACTACTCGATTTTTAGTTGTGCAAATAAACAGTTGAATGGGCTGCGAAACAATCGACAATCGCACAACAGATGTGCGATACTTTAGTCAAAGGTGTGCGCCCACTCTAAAACGAGACTCATAAACGCAAATATTCCTAATTCAAATTGATGAATTTCCATACATCCATTAACTACTAAACACAATGTTAACAAAGATCAGAACAATGCTTAGATAACAGATCGGACAGCTTTCGTATTGAAATCCATTCTATCAATAATTACGTTGCTGAAATTAATTGATACTCTATCCTTGGTAATGTGCGTACTTCATTGACAAGTCGAGGTCGAGTCATCACGTTTGTGGATTTAAAAAAAACTATAGCAACTAATTACTTTAAAAATACATATCGTAACTCGAACATAATCGTTCATTATGATCGCTATGAAACTATGACGTCAGCATTCGTGAGATGTTCAGGATTAGCTTCAGTTGAGGTATATATTGGGTCAATTCGTCTTAGTGTATCACAGTTTTGTGTGAGCTTCACATTTGGCAGTACCTCTCCAAACAACATAAACATCACAATGAAACTGGTAATCAATTTTACTATTCTATTCTAGAATCTATTAACTGCAATTTTAATGAAAATATCTTCTCCCTACAGTATTTTACCCTCCCTTATTAACCATGATCTTACTAAGTAAGTCTTTAATTACACTTCTTGTTTTAAATTTCACCTAAACGATAAAATTAGAAGTAACAAACCAAGTAATATAATATTTGAATGTCATACTTGTAACTTTATCTGGTATATATCGTAGTTGCAACTAAAGTGACAGGTAAGTATTAATTCCAAGTAAAAATTCAGTAGCGAATGAAATTAGATTTCTATCCTTATACTTTACAGTTCATCGTCGCTGCTTTAGTCGCTGTGTGCGCCGCTAGTCGCCTCGAACATCTCGAGCGCTCCTACCTACCTCCTGACAGCAGCAACTCTCTAGGATTCGGGTCTAGACGTTCACAAAACGGCTTCGGTTCCAACGGACAGGGTAGCCAAGGTTTCGGTTCCCATAGTTCCTCCGGCAACTTCGGCTCAAACGGCAATTCTCATGGCGCCTTCGTTTCGAACGGTGGTTCGGATACTGGCTTCGGTTCAAACGGCAATGGATTTGATGCTGCCACATCGAACCAGTACTTGCCGCCCAATTATAGCTCAGCTGGGTCTAATGGCTTTGCTAGAAGCGGATCATCTTTAAGAGGTATGACTTTTAAATAGTTTTGCTAAAGTGAAAGAGCTAAGTACTCGTATTTTCATATTGATTCTATTTTCACAGCTCCTAGCACCCAGTATGGTACTCCATCCTTTGGCAATAACAATGGATTTGGAGCTCAGGGTGGTTCTCAGTACGCGCAGGGCCGTACTCAGTCCGGTGGTGCCGGCCCCAGCAACCAGTACCTCGCGCCTGCTCGCTCCAACTCCTTCCAGAACCTCCCCCAGCAGAACTTTGACGAGCAGACCGGCTACCATTACTAATTAAATTTACTTTTGTAAACATTTAGCTAATGTGACCGGGCTCTCATGTTATTTGTATATAAATAAATATATTTACTCACAATACATTTACGAATTTTATTCCTTTGAAAAAAGAGATACACCCTGATACAAGTTTGAAATTCGTTTCACATCTCATGAGATTAATGAAAACATTTATTTTCAAAATTGTTTTAGACACAACATTTGGTCATGGTATGATATTTATAGAGTGAACTAGCAATACTAATTCAACGTGCTTATTAAAGCGATATGAAATAGTAGCAATGTGTACGTGAGTAATGGTCCTCGTTAAATCGAAGCCAAGGTTACCGCGGGAACCTAGTTAGGTGATCTTCAAAACCTCTAATTTTATGTCATCTCCGTGCTTTGTTTTTCTCCTTCGTGACATTTATAATTAGAAAACAATCTTTGCAAAATAGCACCAGAACGTGATCCAAATACGCGAAACATAAGACATCTTGATCTTAATCTTACTAATGTTTTAAATGCGAAAGTTTAGATGTATGGATTGATCGATGGATGTTAGTTAGAGTTTGCCTCTAAAACGGCTGAACGGATCTCGATGTTTCGCATAGATATAGAAGATAGTCTGGAAGAACACAAAGGCTACTTTTTAAGTTCCACGCGGACGGAGTCGCGAGTAACAGTTAGTTTTTAAATTAAATAATTTTATACATTCTGGTGGAATCAAATTTGTTTCAAGACTCTACACTGATACCTGATGTTTCTGCATTTAAAACGTTTCGTGTTATCCTACAATAAATAAAATTAAAAAATAAAATTAATTGATCTGAAATTTGAATTTCTATTTGAATCTATGAAACAGTAATAAAGCCTGCTTGCTTCATTTTGTCATTTGTAATTGACAGTTTTAATTGAAGAGGCGAACTGTTCAGTTAGAACTGGCTTAGGAATTTTCATAGAATATCTAAAGTGCACACCTAATATAAATGAGCTTTTAGTTCAGCAATGAATCTACATTATTATAATATTTTTGCATAACCCACTCAAGCGAATTCTCAAGTACCAAACACACTCAAAATCTAAGAAAAACATTCTAATTGGACTATGTCAAGAAATTAGTTTACAAAACTACATCCGGACCTGTGACCTTGATTTAAAGACAATATCTATTGAAAACTGCACATTTCGAGCAGAATATATTTTTAAGTTTAGACAGAATCTAAATTTGTGCTAGAGTGTGATGGTGGTTTATCATGTCTCATAATTGAAACAAGAACATACTAAACAAAAAACTATACCATGTTTTATTTTAAACTAGCTGTTGCCCGGGACTGTCCGCGCAAAATTTATAGTTAACTAAGTTGTATTCTTCCAGACTCTCCTCTATATCTATACCAAATTTCATTGTAATCCATTCAGCCGTTTACTCTACAAACTCTAACGAACATCTATCCATCCATCAAACTTTCGCATTTATAGTATGAGTATGATAATATTGAATTTTGAATTAAAACTGAATTGATAATATTGAAACATCGTCAGCGTTGTTAAATTAATTTATGCTGATTACTATAAAAATAGCAGTGGTTCAATTTTATTGTCATTTATTATCAGGTGATAGTTTTGTCCCTTCGATAAAAAGGAAAGGATATTTTTAAGTTATCAGGGAAGTAAATAAAAATATAATTATTATATTAATACGAGTAAATATATTCAAGTATATAACATTGAAAGAATAATCACATTAGCTAAGCGGTTACAAAGATATATTGCATTAGTAGTGATAGCCAGTCTGCTCGTCAAAGTTCTGCTGGGGAACATTCTGGAAAGAGTTGGAGCGAGCAGGCGCGAGGTACTGGTTGCTGGGGCCGGCACCACCGGACTGAGTGCGGTACTGCGCACCCTGGGAATACTGAGACCCACCCTGGGCTCCGAAACCGTTGTTGCCAAAGGATGGAGTACCATACTGTGTGCTTGGAGCTGTGAAGCAAGAATATGAAGAGTAGTTAATAAATTAAATGAGATTTACAAAATCTAGGAGGCTCAAAATAGCTCAACTAGTTTATAAAAAACAAGAACAGGTCGCCTATGTGTTCTTCCAGACTATACTCTATATCTGTGCTCAATTTCATTCAGATCCGTTTAGCCGTTTAGGCTACAAACTCTAACAAACATCCATCCATCCACATAAACTTTCGCATTTATAATATTAGTAAGATTAAATAACAGAAGATTATTTGTTAGTAAGTTGCCATGGCAACACTTGTAGAATCAAGTCATACCTCCGATAGATCCACTTCTAGCTAATCCGTTAGATCCAGATGAGCTGTAGTTAGGTGGCAAGTACTGGTTCGATGTGGCAGCACCAAATCCATTCCCATTTGATGAACCGAAACCATTGCCGTTCGTACGGAAACCAGCACTGGAACCACCGTTCGAACCGAAGGCGCCATGAGAACCGCCGTTTGAGCCGAAGTTGCCGGAGGAACCGTGGGAGCCGAAACCTTGGCTACCCTGTCCGTTGGAACCGAAGCTGTTTTGTGAACGGCCATTGGAACCGAATCCTAGAGAGTTGCTGCTGTCAGGAGGTAGGTAGGAGCGCTCGAGATGTTCGAGACGACCAGCGGCGCACACAGCGACTAAAGCAGCGACGATGAACTAGAAAAAATATTGAACAGTTATTTTACACGTTAAACACTTATATTTACTTGGGAAATGATTAGAACCCGCTTGAGACAGATATGTTAAAAGAGAAGGTTTATACATTGGTCTATAATAGTTTTAATAATCTATACTATTATAATAAAGCTTAAACACACACTTCTTTGTTGCCTAAGATGTCAGCAATTACAGCATATTTTTGAATTTTTTTTTTAATAAAAAGCCCTACACTTACGTCACGCTTTAGGCTATATATTTTCACGCCATTAAACTTAGGGGTAAATATTTTGGATCAAAACCCTAATGTGGGAAAGAGACCATAAGTTTCTGTCAACATCAAGGAAGCAAGGTTGCTAACGTCATGTCATTTTGACATTTGCAATTGATAATTTGACACATGTAAACAATAAAATAAAATTTTCATAATTTCATGCGGATGAAGTCGCATGGGTACAGCTACTTGAAAATAAAATGCCTAACAGTTAAGTACTTGTTAAATAAAAGCAAATAATGGTTTGATTTTTCTCAATTATTTAAAGTTTTAAAATTTATTTTTTTGCTAAATAATGTATTTACATATTTTCGAAAATCATTTTTTAATTATTTATTACCAGTTTCATTTTGATATTTGTGTTGATGTTTGGAGAGGTACTGCCAAATGTGAAGCTCACACAAAACTGTGATACTCTAAGACGAATTGACCCAATATATACCTCAACTGAAGCTAATCCTGAACATCTCACGAATGCTGACGTCATAGTTTCATAGCGATTATAATGAACGATTATGTTCGAGTTACGATATGTATTTTTAAAGTAATTAGTTGCTATAGTTTTTTTTTAATCCACAAACGTGATGACTCGACCTCGACTTGTCAATGAAGTACGCACATTACCAAGGATAGAGTATCAATTAATTTCAGCAATAAATTATTGTTAGAATGGATTTCAATACGAAAGCTGTCCGATCTATTATCAGCATTGTTTTGATCGATACCGATGGATTTCATTGCTAATGGATGAAGTAGTAGACAATTAGGTAATAAGTAATGATTCCTAGTCTTGGTTGTAATAGGTTACCATTTTGAGGTGCTGCAAATAATTTTGGCAGTTCTATGGTTCTTTTTTTATTAACCAAAATAAAAAAAAACTTCTTCATATTCCACAGATGCATTTCTTAGTTAACCATTAGTAAACCATTTGTGCATATAACTATGTGAAATTTATAAAAGCAGTTTAAAAATAAAACAATTAAGAAATGTAATAAAAATAAAAAGTATAATAAGTTTTGTATATTTCTTTACTATTTAATACTTGAAAATATAAGTTTTTTTTTAATGTTTTCCTCCCAAACAAAACATCTACGATCTTTTAAAAAGTATATGCATGTCTATGGTAAAATGTTAATAAAAACATTGGCAATACACAGTGTGAGAAACAATACGTTCACTTAAAATAATATTTATTGAAATATAATACATAAAACGCAATATCTATATCACCTAACAAATATAGAGTTTCAAGGCGTTATAATCTAGTGTTGAACACGCGGACATGCCTGATTTATTTTGCGACATAGAGTATTAAATTAATAATAGAGCGGACGTTCCAAATACGAATATGATTACGACGTGAGGATTAAAATGACGATAGATCAATCTGGAATTTTAAAACCTGTGTTAAATCCACATAGAGTGGTATGAGGGGATGATAGATGATACTAATTTCCTTTCAAGCGCTTTTAACACATGTAATTAGGCATTTTTAAATATCTAGGCTCCTCTGCAGCTCACGGTACGATGCTAAAAATCGCCGAGATATATGAAAACAAAAACCTAGTAACTAGTCTGATGAGTGTGGTGCCGGAGGCCTAATTTTAGTCCCTTTCCCTTTCCACCCTTTTCCTAAGAGGTAAGGATGGGAAGGAAAAGTGGATTTGACGGTGGAGGAGACGCATATGAAGGGGAAATGTCCTCTTTATGTGCGTCTCCTTTTCCGTCAATAAAGGGTAGGCAACGCATCTCCAATTGCGGATGCCTATGGGCAGCGGCCGCTTTACATTTCTGTGGATTCAGGTGGCAGCTTGCTCGTTTGCCACCTTATATTATAAAAAAAAAATCTGACACAAGTTGAATGTCTTTGTTTCGCGAATACAAACGCAATCAAATACATGCATAGACGATGAAAAAAAAATATAAGCATTCATCAAAACGTGAACTTCAAAAATTCATCAAAACAATGCTTTTGTTTGTACTAAAGCACGTTTCAAATTAATGATGCATCAAGTTTTCGTAGACGATAACCGTGAATTTCCGCTGCAGACATATCGTTATCTCAGTTTCTTCAATGAGTATGACAGGGATAGGAATATTATGTTTTTAACAATTTTTTTTTTTTTTTTTTTTTTTAATTCCACGCGGACGGAGTTGCGGGCGAAAGCTAGTTTGTAATATTGAAAGCATTATTTCTGCAGTATTTTTATGAGCTGTCTTTTAAGCTTGGAATAAAATAAAATAATTATTATTATATGTTACATTTATCAGTTAGAAAGGATTGTTCTAATACAATTAAGGTGTTAACGTGTATACCTTGAGAAAATAATTAACATAAAGTAAGCAAGTCACGGCACCAACGTAATTGGGATCATTGACTACAGCGTCACGGAGCCCGTCCCTTACACCCGGTGTGTCACGAGCTTAACATAATCATAATAAATAATTGACGATCGATCGTTATTCACCTCAAGTCGTGAACAAATGTTAACCAAAACAGAGAGACTATTCAATTTACACTAATGTTACAAAGAGGAAAGATTTGTATTTTTGGATTTTCGTATGTATTGAAATAACTCAAAAACTACTAGACCGATTTCAAATTCTCGTACCATTAAAAAGCTTTGTTATTACTGAGTAATATAGGCTATGTTTTAACAATTTTTTTTTTTTAATTCCACGCGGACGGAGTTGCGGGCGAAAGCTAGTTTGTAATATTGAAAGCATTATTTCTGCAGTATTTTTATGAGCTATCTTTTAAGCTTGAAATAAAATAAAATAATTATTATTATATGTTACATTTGTCAGTTAGAAAGGATTGTTCTAATACAATTAAAGTGTTAACGTGTATACCTTGAGAAAATAATTAACATAAAGTAAGCAAGTCACGGCACCAACGTAATTGGGATCATTGACTACAGCGTCACGCAGCCCGTCCCTTACACCCGGTGTGTCACGAGCTTAACATAATCATAATAAATAATTGACGATCGATCGTTATTCACCTCAAGTCGTGAACAAATGTTAACCAAAACAGAGAGACTATTCAATTTACACTAATGTTACAAAGAGGAAAGATTTGTATTTTTGGATTTTCGTATGTATTGAAATAACTCAAAAACTACTGGACCGATTTCAAATTCTCGTACCATTAAAAAGCTTTGTTATTACTGAGTAATATAGGCTATGTATTAACAGTTTTTTTTTTTTAATTCCACGCGGACGGAGTTGCGGGCGAAAGCTAGTTTATATGAAACAAAAACCTAGTAACTAGTCTGATGAGTGTGGTGCCGGAGGCCTAATTTTAGTCCCTTTCCCTTTCCACCCTTTTCCTAAGAGGTAAGGATGGGAAGGAAAAGTGGATTTGACGGTGGAGGGGACGCATATGAAGGGGAAATGTCCTCTTTATGTGCGTCTCCTCCGTCAATGAAGGGTAGGCAACGCATCTGCGATTGCGGATGCCTATGGGCAGCGATCGCTTTCCATTTCGGTGGATTCAGGTGGCAGCTTGCTCGTTTGCCACCTTATATTATAAAAAAAAAATCTGACACAAGTTGAATGTCTTTGTTTCGCGAATACAAACGTAATCAAATACGTGCATAGACGATGAAAAAAATATATAAGTATTCATCAAAACGTGAACTTCAATAATTCATCAAAACAATGCTTTTGTTTGTACTAAAGCCCGTCCCTTACACCCGGTGTGTCACGAGCTTAACATAATCATAATAAATAATTGACGATCGATCGTTATTCACCTCAAGTCGTGAACAAATGTTAACCAAAACAGAGAGACTATTCAATTTACACTATGTTACAAAGAGGAAAGATTTGTATTTTTGGATTTTCGTATGTATTGAAATAACTCAAAAACTACTGGACCGATTTCAAATTCTCGTACCATTAAAAAGCTTTGTTATTACTGAGTAATATAGGCTATGTTTTAACAATTTTTTTTTTTTAATTCCACGCGGAGGGAGTTGCGGGCGAAAGCTAGTTTGTAATATTGAAAGCATTATTTCTGTGGATTTTTTATGAGCTGACTTTTGGGCTTGAAATAAAATAAAATAATAATTATTATATGTTACATTTGTCAGTTAGAAAGGATTGTTCTAATACAATTAAAGTGTTAACGTGTATACCTTGAGAAAATAATTAACATAAAGTAAGCAAGTCACGGCACCAACGTAATTGGGATCATTGACTACAGCGTCACGCAGCCCGTCCCTTACACCCGGTGTGTCACGAGCTTAACATAATCATAATAAATAATTGACGATCGATCGTTATTCACCTCAAGTCGTGAACAAATGTTAACCAAAACAGAGAGACTATTCAATTTACACTAATGTTACAAAGAGGAAAGATTTGTATTTTTGGATTTTCGTATGTATTGAAATAACTCAAAAACTACTAGACCGATTTCAAATTCTCGTACCATTAAAAAGCTTTGTTATTACTGAGTAATATAGGCTATGTTTTAACAATTTTTTTTTTTTAATTCCACGCGGACGGAGTTGCGGGCGAAAGCTAGTTTATATTGAAAACATTATTTCTGTGGATTTTTTATGAGCTGACTTTTGGGCTTGAAATAAAATAAAATAATTATTATTATATGTTACATTTGTCAGTTAGAAAGGATTGTTCTAATACAATTAAAGTGTTAACGTGTATACCTTGAGAAAATAATTAACATAAAGTAAGCAAGTCACGGCACCAACGTAATTGGGATCATTGACTACAGCGTCACGGAGCCCGTCCCTTACACCCGGTGTGTCACGAGCTTAACATAATCATAATAAATAATTGACGATCGATCGTTATTCACCTCAAGTCGTGAACAAATGTTAACCAAAACAGAGAGACTATTCAATTTACACTATGTTACAAAGAGGAAAGATTTGTATTTTTGGATTTTCGTATGTATTGAAATAACTCAAAAACTACTGGACCGATTTCAAATTCTCGTACCATTAAAAAGCTTTGTTATTACTGAGTAATATAGGCTATGTTTTAACAATTTTTTTCTTTTAATTCCACGTGGACGTAGTCGAGTGCGAAAGTCTATGTTGCCCAAAAGCGATCAAATAACAGGAACTATAATAATTTTGATAACGGGCCACTTTATGTTTGTATAGCTTTTTTATGAATAAATATAACATAACATAACGACATAACCACCCTTGTCCCTGCAAGGGTTGTATGCGTAAGGCATTTCCCCACGAAAAAAAATGTTTGTATATCTTTTTACATTCTAGCTTGAGGGTCAATTAAGGGTAGGCAACGCATCTGCAATTACGGATGTTTATGGGCAGCGGTCGCTTTCCATTTCGGTGGCTTCAGGTGGCCGTTTGCTCGTTTGCCATTTTATATTATAAAAAAAATTGAATCTTTTTAATTTTATCATCGTGAGTATCAAAGGCAATAATTTTAAACATTATTCATCCTATTAAGTACTTAATGATTATGCTAAATAACCAATTAATTGGACACTTATAAAAAACTCAAAATCACTCAGCGCCTGTCGTGTTTCTAATATAAACGGAAGCGTCAGTTGATTTGTCTGGCTTTTTATAAATTTATTTTATAAGTTGATTTAATGTTATCTTAACACATAATGGCTTCGTCTTGAATTAAATATACTTCAGTAATAAATGATATCATTCACAAATTATATTAACTTAACTATACTAATATTATCAAGAGGAAGTTTTTTATTTTTGTATGTATTGAAATAACTCAAAAACTATTGGGCCGATTTTAAAAAATCTTTCCCCATTAGATAGGTAACTTATCGGTGATGAACATAGTCAGCATTTTTCACTATTTTTTTTAAGTAACAGCTGGTGTAAGATAATTTTAAGATGTGTTAAATATCAAAAGACTTTATCTATACTATTATAATAAAGCGTAAACACACACTTCTTTGTTGCCTAAGATCTCAGCAATTACAGCATATTTTTTAATAATTCTTTTTTTAATAAAAAGCCCTACACTTACGTCACGCTTTAGGCTATATATTTTCACGCCATTAAACTTAGGGGGAAATATTTTGGATAAAAACCCTAATGTGGGAAAGAGACCATAAGTTGCTGCCAACATCAAGAAAGAAAGATTGCTAAGGTTTGTCATGTCATGTCATATCATTTTGACATTTGCAGTTGATAATTTGACAAATGTAAACAATAAAATAAAGTTTTTATAATTTCACGCGGATGAATCCGCACGCGAACAGCTTGTAGATAATAGTCTTTTAGCCCTTTATCTCTTAAAACTTATTTCGTAATACGTTTTAAGCCTACAATGTTTCTAGTTTTGAACCTATAATTGAAACGTGAATGAAACATTCAAATTCGTAGACATATAATTATTAAAAATTATAATCGCTGTTGAATCTTCAACACGGAACCGTTTAGATTATTAATTATTATTAATAATTTTGTGTTCAAGCCTGTACTATACTTTTCGTAACCTTAAACTTGTCTTATGAACGTGAACTATTGACCTTGTTATATTAATACTTACTATAAAAAAAATAAAGGATTAGCTTTGTAATTGAAAAGTCGTTAAATGTAAATTTTTATGTAATAGAGACAAAACATTTATTACTATCAATGTACCATAATTCCAAATTATTTTGTCAATTATATTTTTAATGAAATTTTTGAACCACTTGCAATAAACGATTTTAATACTTGAAACTCTTAATTCAATTCAATTAAAAACATAATTAAATGTTTAAAACATAATAATTGACATGTTATTCTAGAGTTATAAATAAATGACTATACATAACCTCAAATCTTCAATTATTCAACACTATAAAAGGCTCTTGTAATACATTTTCTTGTCTATTCCAATACGATCAAGATCACGATCAACATGTCTGAGACCGTGGGAATATACGCATGCATGCATAATTTTGCATACATTGCATATAATCATAGACAAACTATGTTCTAATATTCTGGCTGATTGAGTTGGCTGAGTATTCTAAAATTGCATTTAGTTATAGCATTATTAGATATTTAAGTGCTTAACTCAATTGTAGGGTCAGAAAATGGAAGACTTATCAAGAAGTAAGGGGAAATATTCTCTTTATGCGTCTCCTTCTCTGTTGATTAAGGGTAGGCAATGCATTTACAATTGCGGATGTCTATGGGCAGCGGTCGCTCCGCCTTTTCTGCGGATTCAGGTGGCCGCTTATTCGTTGGCCACCTAATAATATATAATAACATTAATTATAGAAATACAAGTAATGTAATTACGTACACTTTTTTCATCAGAAAATACGATGAAATCTCCATATAAATATTGTCAGATTTATTTTCTAATTAAATGGATTGTAAAGTAAAATGTCATTCCACGTTAGTTAATTTCAATTGCTTGCATTCGATTGGATTTGATTGAAAATGTTTGGAATCTAAGAGTTGGTTTAAAATGAATTAAATTATAATTGACCGTGAATAAATGACGTTCTCAATTACTTTAAAAGGTACATAAGATTATTTTCATCAGATTACTAATATTATATAGATTACTGAAAAACCAGATAAATATTATAACGATTTTACCTTAAATAAAATATAGTTCAATAAACTTATCTGTCCCTTTATCCCTAAGATACTACGTACTTTTATGACTATGACCTAAAGCATTTTAGTCTCACTTCATTGGGCCAAAAAAGGTTGTCGCACTATAATCTCGTATCATGTCCACGTTCGGTTAGATTTGGATTCCTTAACAACAAAAGCCTTGGCACAACAACAGTTCGCATCTGTCATCAGTAGATCAAAGCTCCGACGTCGAGGTCGCTTCATAAATAGTCATTAGGCTCATCCTAGCCCTAAAAGGAGATCGAAACCTAAACGGGCAGTCTTTTTGCTTTATTCCTACTTTGGTGTTCATACTACGAATTCCAAATCATTAAGCAATTGCGTAAACTTACTTGTTTTATTTATGTTGTGTAAATTACATTTTTTTATTTGTAACTAGCTTTCGCCCGTGAATCCGTCTGTATGGAATTAAAAAGTAAACAATATGTGTTATTCCAGAGTATTCTTTAGATTTATGCCAAATTTCATATAGATCCGATAAGCAGTTTAAGCTACAAACTCTAAGAAACATCCACCCAAACATCTTAACGTTCGCATTTACCTATGCAATATTATAGTAAGATCTCTCTCTCTCTCTCTCTCTCTAAGTGCCTCTCCATTAATGGAGGTTGGCCGTCAGCTCAGCGAACTTTTTCCGGTCTTGTGCCAAGCGAAATAGGTGTTCCACGCTGGCAATATTTGTCCACTCCCTGATATTTCGCAACCATGATTTCTTTCTTCTTCCAGCGCGTCTTTTGCCTGCAATTTTGCCCATCATGATTAATTGAAGAAGGCCGTATTCCTCATGTCGCAAAACATGGCCTAGATAGGCGACCTTCCTCTTTTTGACAGTCTGCAATAGCTCGCGGCCCATGTCAACGCGCTGAAGCACCCGCAGATTGGAAACCTTCTGTGTCCAACTGATGCGTAGCATTCTACGGTAGCACCACATTTCAAAAGCTTCCAAAAAATTCTGGGTATTGGCTTTGAGAGTCCAGGCTTCGCTACCGTACAATACTACAGGCCACACATAGCATTGGAGCATTCTGATTCTAAGCTTCATTGATAATTGGCGACTACATATAACCTTGTCCAGTCTCTTCAAGGTGGCTTGGGCTATTCCAATTCGGGTCCTTATCTCCTCTTCGCTGTCCCATTCTTCATTTACCCAAGCACCGAGGTATTTGTACGACCGCACCCTCTCCACGTCGGATCCCGCGATAGTAATCCTGGGGTTCAGGTGGTTAGTCGATACGACCAGGAATTTCGTCTTTGAGACATTCATGTTCAGGCCTGCCTTTGAACTGCACTCATGGACTCTATCTAATAATGCCTGTAGGTCCTGTTCTGACGAGGCTATGAGAACGGTGTCATCGGCGTATCTCAGGTTGTTAACTACTTTGCCGTTTACCTTGACACCGATCTCCAGTCCTTCCAGCGCTTCAGTCATTATCGATTCTGAGTACATGTTGAACAATAAGGGCGACAAGATGCAACCCTGTCTGACCCCACGGCGTATATCTACCAGCTCTGTTTCTGAACCTTCAACCCGGACCGTAGCCTTTTGGTTCCAGTACAAATTCCTGATGACTCTGATGTCTTTACCATCCAGTCCAGCGTCGATCAAGCGCTGCATAAGAATGTCGTGCTTTACGCGATCAAACGCCTTCTCATAGTCAATGAAGCAGAGCATGATGTCCGTCTGCATATCTCGACATTTTTGCACCAAGACATTCAGTGCAAAGAGTGCCTCACGAGTGCCCATACCAGACCGAAAACCAAACTGGCTCTCCCCTAGTTGCTCGTCACATAGGGGCCGTATCCTCCTGTATATATAGTAAGATAAGAATTAGATTACTCTAAACAAAATGGGAATTTAATCGCGTAAGGGATCAATACATTATTTCCTTACCTCTTACTAATATAAATGACATAGTTTAGATTGATTAATGTGGTAGAGAAGGTAACAAGAACAACGTTAGTTATGAGTGTGGTACACCGGTACAGGTAGACCTAAAAAGAGATGGATGGATTGCGTGATAGGTGACATTAAGTGGAGTGATGACTGAGATGACGTATGATAGAGTTATTTGGAGGACAAAAATCTGTCGCGCCGACCCTACGGGAGTAGGATAAGGAGGAAGATGATGAGTTTAGATAAATGTATGGATGTATGATGGACGGTATATAAAGAACGGCTCAACGGATCTCGCTGAAATTTGGCACAGATGTAGAACATAGTATAGAAGGACATGAAGGTTACTTGGTAATAATATTAACTTAAACAATCCGAACGTGTTAAAGATTGTATAAGCATAGTTAATTAGTTCGTTATCAATATGTAGTGGAGTAGCTCAGAAACTACTGGACCGATTTCAGAAACTCCCTCACCATTAAAAGCAACGTTATCAATGGGTAACAGGAGCTGTGTTTTTATTGTATTTTTTTTTATAACTTTATCTCACGCGGACGTGGTCGCGAGCAACAGCTAATATCTTATATTTGTATTTTTCGATACTAAACATTATGTATGTATGTAATGTATCCCTATATATTTATTTTCTTCATAGCACACACAAACGCACACAAGCTTACACAACAATACACAAACACACACACACACACACACACATGAGTGCAATGATGCCTTATATGAAACAAATGAAGAAAATGCTTGAAAAAACTTAAGAGATATCCTTATTACATACATACTGTTGATTTTGTAATAAATATTGAAGTGAATGTTGAATTTATCAAATATTGATGAAGTCATGTCGTATGAAACCATCCTTTCCTGCTTAATAAATACTATAAACTCTATATTATCTCTATGGTGTATTTTTTATTTTTAAAAATATGATGTAAGTAACAAAAAAAAATAATCTACAATTATTTTAGACAAACTTAACCTGTTTTAAAGTTTTATAAGCTTTGTCGAATTCAAGAGGTTGTTAATTAGATAATTTTAATGTTAGATGCAAACCATTTAATACGACATTGCACATATTTAACTATTGAAACGTTAAGGTCTTTTTCTGTATTTTATATATACAAGTAATCTAATTGCTGTAAGTAGCTAGTAAAATAAGAGTCTTGTTTTGACTTAACGTAGCGACATCTAGTGGTCTTTTAATGAGATTATCTAGTTTTTATTGCGTACAACGCCATCTATTGATAGTGTGTCATATCACTGCAAGGTTTATTTTCAAATTGATTTTTTTAAATCATATGCAATTATAATCAAACTACTGTGCCTATTGCAAGATCTATCAAATAGGCCACTTTCAGTGTCTTAAGCTATATATTGAATAGATATTTTCATTTCATTAAATTATTTAAGCCAATTTGGTTTAGGGTTTAGGTTATTTATCATAAGTATAAGTAAAAATCCAAATAAATTTGCTAAATTCTCTTTATTATATTCATATTTACAAACTTAAAACTATAGCTTCGTGTATTTTTTTATACATTTTTTTCTTACATCTAATACTGTCCATTTACAACGCCGCGTTACTATTTCTAAGTTTTCAACAATTCAAAGATATGAAGTGGGTAATGGATAAGAGTGATTTTGAGATCAACAGAATGTATGACTTTAAAGAAGAATTTCTATTTGTAAATAGACATTGAGTATTTAAATAATCATCACAACATCGGTTCACAGCTTAATTCGTCGCCAGTTTAACACATAATGACGATAGAGGGAGTAATAAGAAAAGAACGAAGGAAGATGACGCATGAAAGAAAATAATCCATCTAATTCGATAATCTTGCGATATATCATAAAAGCATCCTGTATCGTATCAGTTTAATAAATTCGCTCTTCGTATCGGTGGTTTAGAGGAAAAAGTGATATTAGATCTAAAAGATATCCTAAAAGCGCTTCAGACCTTATCTATCCCTCGTCATCATTAATGATTTTTAATAACGGTAGCCAGTTTGAGAGTTGAAGTTTCCATTGCCAGATCCTCTGGGTCCAGAGTTAGGAGTCAGGTACTGACGAGAGGTGGCACCTGCACCAAAAGAGGTACCCCTGGAACCGAATCCGGAACCACCAGCTCCGAAACCGGACCCGCCAGCGCCGAAACCGGCACCAGCGCCGCCAGCACTACCAGCACCGAATCCTGATCCTCTGGAACCAGCTCCGAAACCACCGGAGGGAGCGCCGTATTGACCAGAAGGTCCAGACGAGTAGCCACCATTGCCAGCACCAGCACCTTCACCGCGGTAAGATCCTGGAACAATTGAAAATGATTACATAAATGTAGAAACCTACAGAAGAACAATAGAAGAAGATTTTCCTAAAGACTATATTGCTAACAAGAGAAACTATAATAAACACATCAAATGAAGTGTTGTACATTGTAATCTAAAATGTAAAAGATATTAAATCGTTAGCGAGGGCGCACAC
The DNA here is from genome assembly GCA_029286645.1 of Papilio protenor. Classification (NCBI taxonomy): domain Eukaryota; kingdom Metazoa; phylum Arthropoda; class Insecta; order Lepidoptera; family Papilionidae; genus Papilio; species Papilio protenor. Next base: position 1,097,925 of record JAGSMZ010000007.1, on the reverse strand, counting down.
CTTTGAATAAACTATTGACCAACTGTTGTGCGATTGTCGATTGTTCTGCAGCCCATTCAACTGTTGCACAACTAAAAATCGAGAAGTGTGCGCACCTCCATATAAGCTCATAGGACTCAAAGCGAAACTAAACAATTGTACGATAGTTTAATCAAAGGTGCGCGCGCTCTTAATCTGTTTATACCAACGAAGTAACTCGTAAATTCCTCAGAAATGTTAGAGACGAGAATCTAATCCAATAAAGGTAACGACTATGTGAGATTTTGACCCGGATCTTTGGATATTTGGCCCAAAATCTAATCAATGTAGCGATATTCACTGATTACAAATTAAATACGCTTACGACGTACTATCGTAACTCTTCTATTACTTTTGACCTTTTGCAAACAAATGAAAAAGCAAAACGAGCGCGGCTTCTTGAACCATTTTCCATTGCGACATGACATTACAAATGCCTTCGTAAATACTGATTTGTCTGAGCAAGGTTTGTTGTGGCCATAGCGCAAGCGATTAAATTTTTTTAAAAATATTAGAAACGACAAATACGAAGAGCAAAAAAAGCAAGCTGATTATCGACATATGATAAAAATATATCTTTGATATCAAGATGGAAAAGTAAACAATGTATTAAAAAGGTTGTGTAAATTTAAAATCCGACAAATTCATTTTAAAATAAAATGTGTGTTAGTGTTTTAAAAATCAATTGTATAGAACGCTCACTTTATGGCCCAACATCAATAACATGCGAAAGCTCATCAAGGCCTTGCACGAGAACCAGATCTTTTTGTTGAAATTTTAATACGTAATATTATTAAATTAACTTGAATAAGCTTGATTGGTAATTAAGTTACTTTTAAGTTATCCTTTAAAATAATATGCAAAATGTAAAAATAGTTTATTGAAGTATGAGCGTGCCTTGGACTAAACTATCGCACAACTGTTTAGTCTCGCTTTGATTCCTATGAATATGTTGTACAACTAAACAGTTGAATTGGTTGCGAAGCAATCGGCAATCGCAAAACAGTTGTGCGATAGATTAGTCAAAGGTGTGCGCACGCTCTAAGTAAGACTTATACATACGAGTCACTAATATTCTTTATCTGTCCTTACTTAAAAATAAGTCTTAGGTCAACGTAACTACAGATCTTTTGTATAGTGGATTAACCATTGTACAAACTTATTACGGTGAAGTTAAAATTAGAATTACTTAAGAGCCACAGTGTAAAAATTGCAGCAACGAAAATCCACTTATGACCCTTAGTGATGGGTTTATGCAAAAGTACCGCAAGACAAAGCTTGGGCAATCGTTGTTACATTTGTTTCATTAGATACCAAATGAGATTTCTTATTTGTACTACGATTGTTATTAAGTAGGAAGAAAATATAGGCTATACATTGAACTATAGTTACAATATGACTTAATAGCTTTCGCCCGCGACTCCGTCTGCGCGGAATTATAAAAAAAACTTAATAAGTATGCTGTGATCTTAGAGACTATGTTCTACATCTATGCCAAAATTAATCGAGATCCGTTTAGCAGTTTAGGTAACTTTAACAAACATCCATCCATCCATACATCCAAACATTCGCATTTATGATAGTAAGATTTATGTCATAAATTTAGTAAAATTTTAAATAAAGGTAAATAAAACATATATGAAAAATACCTGAGTTATAATAAAAAATAATAATAATAAAAGATTAAGAAAGCTTGTAAAGCGTAGACGAATTTCTTTCCAAGTGTTGAAGGAAAAAAATCTCTCTCGATTTGAGAAAAAATTAACATTACTTTGCTATACAATTTTCCCCTGATTAACGGAACTGCTAATTACAAGTCTGTGAAATATGCTAAGTGAAAATGAGTTATTTCCACGTCGCAATATTTAATAGGCTATGCCTTTTGTTCTAGATTTCTCACACCGAGTTCCCAAACACTGAGACTGACATTTGAGATTGAACTATATCATAACAATGTTGAAAACCTGCAAGAAAATGCCACAATATTGTCATTGATAAAAGAAAATGAATCATTTTCTTTTAATAATAGAGTTAATCTTAAAAATAATGAGACTAACGACCGAATTCTGAAACGAATCCCAGGCACTTCTTTTTTAACACTGTTACATATTTAATGCTGGGTTTCTGAAGTGTCCACTTATTTTAGCATTATGTATTGCTTCGTTAGTGTTAGGTTAACCTATGTTACAACGAAGGAAAACTCAAGTCACGTTGTTCGGAAACGCAATTTATCAAAACAAAAACACTAACAAATTAAACGAAGCTGGGAAACCGGCTATTAATGTTTCAATTATGTTCGTAATTTTTTTTATGTATGTACATTAGCGTTTTCAAAATAAAGTCAATTTTTGTTTCTAAGTTTTAAGATACTTTATATAAGTAACAATTTTACTAAGAGTATAAAAAATTCGTTCAAGTATAAGATCGTCGATGGCTCAGTGGTTTAAGCACTTGACTTGTAATCTTCTTGACTTGACTTGTGGTCTTGGGTTCGAATCCCGCCCGATGATAAAAAATCAAAATCGAGAAAACATCTTTTGGGAAATTGGCAAACCTCGCGAAATATGAAGTTTACCCTGATACCTAACATAACAGCTTTAATATGAGTCATTATTAACAGTAACACATTTCTCACACACATGATTACTCAGAACCAATTAGAATTGCTTGATTAAGTATTTAATATTGCAGTTAACAACATTGTTCGAAAACAATGGCAGATTTAAAAAGGGATATCAAACCTTAAACTAAAAAGCATAAGGTGTAAATTTAATTTTATGAAATTATGTGTTTCCGAAGGGCTTTTAGATGAGACCTAGTTTACTAAGCGCAAATTCTCCCACAGACGTTCACTTTTACGTTTGAAGAGCAACCTTTTTAAAGTAGCTTATTGAACTCGATATGTATGAACCGACACTTCTGCGGTCACGAAATGCTCTGTTAATTCTCCTGACATTTCTAAATATGGAATTCTTACTTGTGGTTATTGATTTTGACTAGACTATGACGCCTTTCGGTATATAGGATATGATAAATGTATTAAAAATATTAGAGATACAAATTTTAATCCTAAAATTACAAACATTTTTTTATTTAAACTTTATTTTTAACTAGCTTTCGCCCGCGACTCCGTCCGCGTGGAATTAAAAAAAAAAACAAAAGTAAGCCTATGTGTTCTTCCTGACTATTCTCTATGTCTGTGCCAAATTTCATCAAAATCCGTTCAACCGTTTAGGCTACAAACTGTAACAAACATCCATCCATCCACCTAAAATTTCGCATTTATAATATTAGTATGATTATTTGTTATTTAAGAGAAATTTATTGTCAGGTGCTTTTAAAAATGTATCAAAGAATCATAACCTCATTTTAACCTATTTTAAATAATAAAAATTAAAACTCTAAGGATATTGAAATAATCTAGAATCTAGATTTAGGTCTTGTAATGTAATAAAAGTATTAATATCGTCATAAAGGCTGTAAAATGACCATCTAATTACGGCGAATAACCGCAGATTAACCTTGCGACCGTCATTACTGTGCGTCGGATTTTTGTAGGATATCCACATTCTTATTTGAATTAAAAATATTTCAACGACTTCATACCACATCTTTATATTGTTCAAAATTTTCCATACTATTTGTCTTTCTCGTTTTAATATTTGCTCGTATAGTTTTAATAACTCAACTATGGGCTACTTAATTTATAATATTACTAGCTCTCGCCTACTATTCTATCCGCTTGGAATTAAAAAAAAAAACAAAAGTAAGTAACATGTGTTCTTCCAGACTATACTCTACATCTATGCCAAATTTCATCGAGATCCCTTTAAGCTATAAACTCTAACAAACATCAATCCCTTCAATTTCGCAAATAACATTAGTAAGAAATAGGAAATCTCTGATTGGTCTCTATTTCTTAATCCAAGTAAGCATAGTCACACGATTATAAGTAGCAGTACAGATGAGCAAGCGGCAAACTATTGCGTCATTGCGATCGCAACGTGAACCACGAAGAGGCATAGGTCATTAGATTGATAGTAGCTAGACTCAGATTTATAGGATGCTACGCTATCTAAACTAGTCTACACGATTACGCACTTAAATCTTGCATCTTAGTAATATTATAATCTAGCGTTCGCTCACGACTCCGTCCGTGTGTAATTAAAAAAAGGTAAATATATGAGTTGTTCCATACTATCTTCTACATGTGTGCCAAATTTCATCGAGATCCATTAAGCAGTTTGGGCTGCAAACTCTAAGAGATATCCATCCATATAAACATTCGCATTTATAATCATACTAATATCATAAATGCTAAAGTTTAGATGGAAGGATGGATGTATGGATGTTTGTTAGAGTTTGTAACCTAAACACCTGAATGGATTTCGATGAAATTTGGCATAGTTGTAGTGAAAAGTCTGGCAGAACACATAAGCTATTTACTTTGTTTTTTTTTTTAAACTCCACGCGGATGGAGTCGCGGGCGAAAACTAGTGCTTTATTCATCACATTGCGAATTTAGCATTTATTGATTTTCTTTTTAGTGATGATTTTGTTTGATGACTATCTACTTATAGGTTACGCTTTTTTCTTGATACAAAAAATATAATTACACAACGAAAAAGGACTAATGACTACATTACTTATGTATGCTTGTACAAAAAATATCCTATTTTATTAAAACGTATAGTCACTGTCTTCATTAAAATCTACGTCAAACTTTTGAATTTAACAAAAAGTTTTTATTTTTATTCTTACACAGAGATAGAATAATCAACAAATATTTTTAAATTCTATTCGATTTTGAAGGTTCAATTTTACCTAGAATTCGCAACTCAATATAAACAATCATAGGACAATCACCACTAATCTTACTTCCTACATTTTAAATTATCAAGTTCTACGCTTTCTTATGAAATCTCCATACTATATGAAAATCACAAATGATCGGACGCCTCCTAATTCGAACACTTCCTAGGAGTAAATTAGTTTTTGTGTCCAGTTTCATTTAAGTTATATAACTTTGTTTAAGACAAAGATGATCTTTTAAGTTAACTTTTTATATTTACTACATACTTAATTTGAATTGTAAAAATTATCGCTTCGATAGAAGTAAGAAGTATGAGATTCGAACTCTATGTGTTGCAACTAATCGTATAAACAGTTGCAATGTCTATTTGTCAATTGCTTATCCACGCATTTGCAAGCCTTATTGAGAACAGTTTTCCTCACATGAGTTGAACTCTAAATTTATGTTAACAAACAAAACACATTCAAAATCTATTCCTTAGGATAGAAAAGAGTGAATTTTCCCATTTTCTTTACTTGGTATCATGTAGGATTGTGATCAATTACTGCTAAATACATTGTGGAAAGGAGATACCGATCCACCCGGAAAAGAATCTCTGATAGGTTCTCTTAAGAGATATTATTCTATTCGTCGGATGGAGCGACGTTTTAAAATAAAGTTCAACTCACCATCATCGACGATACCAGCAGCTTCATCGCGGGCGTTCTGTTCCAGGGATTTCAAGATAGCCTCCGGGATCGGGGGAGGAGTGGGGAGGTGAGCGCCCTGGGGCTGGAATCCATTCTCATCAGCGGTGTAGGTAATACTGTAGTCCTGGCCATCATCACCCTTGTAAGCGAAGCTGCCTTGAGACTGGACGCCATTGGTCGCCACTCCGGACGCATCAGCACGGATACCGTTGGACGTCTCGAAGTCGTAAGAGAAACTGTCTCCATTGATTTCGTTGTTCAGTCGGAGGATTTGAGCGCCGGCGTCAACGGATTGTCTGGCGTTGTAACTTCCAGCACCTCCAGCACCACTGTAGCCTCCCGCACCTCCACCTCCGCTGTAGCTTCCCGCACCACCGAATCCTCCAGCACCCCCGGCTCCTCCGAATCCTCCGGCTCCCCCCGCGCCTCCAAATCCAGAGGCACCTCCTGCCCCTCCGAAGCCGCCAGCGCCACCGAATCTACCCGGACCACCGGCACCTCCGAAGCCGTTGCCTCCGAAACCTGAGCCTGCGCCTCCTCTGGGAGGGAGATAGGTGTTGTCCAGACGAGCGGCGGAGCACACTCCCAGCACGGCGGCGACCACGAACTGTAGAAACAGTCAGATTAAAAAATTAACTTAATGATTTAAAAATGGAATCCTGAATCCGAAGGATAATAATTCGTTTCACTATTAAACAAAGGTGTTGAAGAAATGGATCCTTGCTTAATAATATAGATACTAGTTACTAAATAAGAAAAGAAAACAATACATATTGCTATTGATAGTTACGCTTTAAACTTGGTGAAACCAGATCCTGCTCTAAATGGCATGTTCCAAACTGACCTTTCGTTAAAGACGAAAGTGAATCATTTGACCCTTCGGAATATCGGTAAACAGATCAAATGAATTCCTTATAAGTAGAGCAAGCTTATTTAGCACAAAGAAAATCTAAAAAATTAAAGTATAATAGTTGATTTTAATGACTTAGTCTTTTATGGAAATGGCGATAAGAAAATATTTTTTTGAACATTCTAATAAAATTAAAATGGAAAAATTATGAAAAATAATTTCAATGTTCGTTTAAAAAATGTTCATTTAATTAATAACAGAAATACCCTAATATTGCTTATAAAATAATATTTTCTCCACCAAATTTTACTGTTCAAAATATTAAAATGATTAATATTTAAATTCAGCCAGCAACTTACCAGCTTCATTATAAATAAAATTATTGTTTTATTGTAATTGTTGTACTGCGGCTTGGCTGCTCGCGGCTGACTGTGGTGTCTGCAAGAAGACCAGGTGGTTATATACCTCGCATCTTGCCTTAGAACGCCACTGAAAAAGGCTTCACGGCCGTTAAATTGCAATATAGTGTATCACCGGAATCGCTGGGCTTGTCTCTAAGATGCGTTTGTCCACTTAACAGGTAATTAAAGGATTAAAAATGCAACTTTTACGAATGCAAAAATTAAAATGTTTTTAATAGTAATTTTATTGGTCGTTTTAATTAATTTTGTTCTTTAACTTACAGTTTAATTATTTGTTATTTTTTATTCAATAATTTCTGATAAATTTAATATTTCTGATAAAAAATATTCTATTCCCAGATTAATTAATTATAACAATAGGATTTTTAAAATGTTCTTTTGCCTGTTTTGTAACTAAAATTAGTAGATACTAGCTTTCGCCCGCGACTTCGTCCGCGTGGAATTAAAAAAACCAAAAGTGAGTAGCCTATGTGTTCTTCCAGACTATCCTCTACATCTGTACCAAATTTCATCGAAATCTGTTCAGCCGTTTAAGCTAGAAACTCTAACAAACATCCATCCATCCATCTAAACTTTCACATTTATAATATTATATAAATATTATATACGAGTATTAGTAAGATTATTGTGATTATAAATTTTATTTTACCTAAGCGTAAAATCAAGGACAGGTGAGTCTCTTTCGTTTTCGCAAACCCTCATTCCACCATAATATATTTGTGAAGTTTCTGCTAACGACCGCGAGATGGCGCAACATCGGGATCGACCACGAATACGTGCTCATCAGGATTAGTTTGGCTTCGTAGTTTTGAAATTGTACAATAAACGTTAATTCTTAGTATTATATTTTTTTTTACTATAATAAAATATTTTTGTACTTCTCTTTCAACTAATTGTTAGTAGACCCAATTAATGCATTAATGCAATTTTTCACCAACTAGCATAAATTAATCCTAGAGAGATGTCACTTTGGTTAAACGTCTATCAAAATAATATTTATGAATTTAGGTTAGGAAAATCTTACTCGCACAAAAGTAAAGACACTCGCAAATGAAGAGATTGGTTGGCAAAAATTATCATAAATACCGTATCTATAATCATATCATAATAAGCTGCATCAGTACATTTCTGATAGTTTTATTTAAGACTTGCCGCTTTAACGGCAAACTCTAACGTACGTACATCCGTCAATCTAAACTTTCGTATTTATAATATTAGTAAGTTTGCATCAGTGATCTTTTAACGATTCTAGATATTGGTATAATATATAACAGATCTTAAGAAGTTAATATTTCATGAGAATGTGACTGATTTTCGTTTGTTTTTCTGTAAGAATACTTTATTCTTTGTCAATGACCTCTATCTCTCCCTCTGGGTTGTTAGGAAGAATTAACTACATCCAATATTGGAATGCGGTTAAAACAATCTCTAAATAACTTGTTTGTATCAGTTACATATAAGTGAGCGTTATATGTGTTTGAAGTATCAAATTAGTGTTATCGAATATGCATTGCTCAATAAATTTTTATTCAATGTATTTGGAAACAGAAGTATTCTTCCGTTTCCATCCTTTTTAATCTTTTAGGATAACCGAAACAGTAATTATTTGTATGTTTTGATAGAGGAAATTCAAAGTGAGATCCCAATAGGTTTACTAATGAATTTATTTTAAGCGTTAAAGATTTTGTAATTGTGGTTCTCTCAGAGCAACAATAGGGATAGCGTTAGGAAAGATACTGTTTACATCGACCCTTAAACTAGTAAAAAGGGGGCAACGTAAAAATCTCGCCCATGATGCAAGTAGCGGTAATGTACACTATTTTCTACTAAATAAATAATTACACATCAAAAAAAGTCAAATCGCATCCTTACGTAATGTCATGAAAAAGCCTAATTTAATTCAATAAAACAACAATCAGAAGTATAAAAGTATCATAATTTTAAAGTACTGTTCAGTTATTAAATTGATTATTAGATAATAATTCTATGACACCATACATATGTGTTTAAATATGCTATCTTAGATCATTTTATAATTACTATATTAATAGTTGATGACTAAGATCCGGCTCTTTTTAGCCTTGAAATAAACGTATGTCCATTTAACTATTGCTAGCCAAGAACAGACCTTTATTGGTGTTTCGGGAAATCTTTCAAAGACACCTTGCCCTCTGGTTGAAGGCAGGGTTATGTAGGATTTGATCCACTAAAACCCCTCGGTGCCCATTCTCAAGTGACATAGTAGAAGGTTTCGAGATCTCCAAGGAACACACCGGAATTGCCAAGAACAGACCTACGAGTATATGTATGTATTAGTTTGTTTAAAGATTGATAGATGGCGTTAAAAGCGCTTTTACAAGACGAAGTGCAATATGTAACAGATTCCCAGGCGTCCGGTACCGCACGTTGCGACACCGCGGAGATGCGAATCCACTTTATCTATTATATTATTATCGCGAGGACAATAATTACGGTGAATCTCTTTACGAGACACACGGACGAAAAGTTTGACAAGCAAAAATTAACAAAATATTTTAGAGCGGCGGCTGATGTTGATTTACTGATCAGACTTATCTAGATAAGGTATAATTTAAACTAATATTGTAAAAAGGTGAGATTTGTATTATATTTTTGTATGTAAAGAATAAAATCAAAAATTCGTTGACCGATTTAAAAAAATATTTTCCTATTAGAAAGAAACGTTATCATCGAGTGACATAGCCAATATCTATTACTAATTTCTTAAAAATTACCCGGGGATAGAGTCGCGGGCAAATTTTTTATATTTTTATGTCTCGAAGAGCGAAATAAACAAAAAAAATCTTTATTTTGGTTAAAAGACCTTAACATTTTTATTCCTATAGTCAAAATAAGCTTACGACTTCTTACACACCTTAATTTTTATTATTTCCCAGAGTTCGTAGAGATACAGTCAGACGCATCAATTGTACTTGTATAACGAACAATGCTCGACGTAATTTCGGTACGTATGTTATTGAGACTAACGTGAGAATGAAATTTATCGTTTTGCAATATTTTTTGTGCATCCGCTAAGTAGATTATGAAGTATAAATGTGTACTTAAAATATTACAATATTTGTGTTACAAAAGTAAACATTTCCTGCATTAAAAGATACAACACATATCATATTCAAAATATATGAGACATATACTAGCTTTCGCCCGCGACTATGTCCACGTGGAATTTAAAAAAAAAACAAAAATGACTAGCCTATGTATTCTTCCCAGCTATGCTCTACATATATGTCAAATTGAATCATAATCCGTTCAGCCGTTTAGGCTACAAACTGTATCAAACATCCATCCACCCATCTAAACTTTCCGATTTACTCGTATAATATTTGTAAGTAGTAAGATGGCTAGTCTATACTAATATTATAAAGAGGAAAGATTTGTATTTTTGTATGTATTGAAATAACTCAATAACTACTGGGCTGATTTAAAAATTTCACCATTGAATAGCTACGTTAGCCTATATAAATAGGCTTATTTTACTTAGCGATTACGTAGCTATTTAATGCTATACAATTTTTATATAAATTGCTTTACAATTTTTAAATTTGCGTGGACGAAGTCGCGAGCAACAGCTAGTCGCTAAAATTTTGCATAGAGACGAAACTCGTTCAATTGCAGGACATCCTGTTAATCTAATTACATCCTAGATGACTAACTTAAGCGTGACTTTAACTTAGATGACGTCATTAATACGAAGTCATCGCGAAGATTGATAATAGTAAAGATGAAATTTAATATTTTTTACCAAGTTAAGTGAGCGATTGTACGGTAATTTGTGGTTCTAATGAATAGTGGTTATGTTAGAATGCAATAAGTGTAATAAAGCTGTTAAGTTTTAAGTTATTTAAACTGTGATATGTAATTTTTGTTGCTATATAATATAAGTATAGATGAAATATATTAATATTAATAATTTTCACCATCAACTTGCTCTTGTCTCTACGGAGGGTCGACAATACATGTTGCTCTTCAATACATCTCTATCGGCCATCTTATCTTAATTCACGTCCTTCTTAAGCACATCCTCTCACAATCCATAAATACTTTCTTCGGTCTTCCTCTACCTTTGTAGCCATTTATATTTAATCAAAATTAAAACAAAAATAAAATAAAAGCCCATCTGAATAAACAATTTATAATTCAAATTTCATAACTGCGACTTCATGAAAATGTATGACCAAATGGTACTCTTAAAGAGTCTAAAACATCTTGTATTAGGTAGAATTGAATGATTGAGGAATAACCACAGAAAATAATACAAGCCGTTTGCAAAGTAAATTCTAACAATACTCGCTTTGCGGTATACCTGAGAAAATTGAATGGCTACCGACAGACCGTATATGAAACATACTCTACAGTACTTCTTGTGCCTTCAATATGTAATCTCGCTGTCTGTCTGTGTAGGCTTAGATCTTTAAAACTACGCAATGGATTTTGATGCAATTTTTAATATAGATTTTACTCAATAAGAAGGTTTATGTATAATATAGGAGAGAAATATTTATAATTTTAGAGATTTCCGTATCAGCTTTGGACCCATGCGAAGTCGGGGCGTATCGCTAGTAAATTATAGTCGTAGGTTGTAAAGATCTAGACTATTAGGGGTATGTTAGGGTTGTTAATTTTTTAATAAAAGTCAATAATGAAATTAAAAATAAGAAATCCTTAACTTGGTATATTTCTTTGTTTTCCTTTGTATCTTCTTAGTGATATATTAAATGAAACTTGGCAACCATAAATCGATCAATCACACGATGATCGTCTATAAATAAGTCATTTCAACAATATTTATTTCAGCTTCACCTATATTTAAACACACGCAACAGAATCTAATCTATGCAAATCCTCAGGACGATCTCTACGTGGGTTTAATGCTTCATATTTCAAATTTAAGTACGCTCAGTTCAGTGCGGGTCATTTACGAATAATCACCTCGGTATTTAATTTATAGCGAGCGCTTGCAGATGATAGATTTTTAAATTATAAGTCCCCACTGTTAGCGGGAAAACATTAGATCAGTTTATTAAAAGTAAACTCATGTAATTGAAAGAGAATATAACAACGATAATGCGCATATTCTACATTAACATTTTCTTTCATAAAACACGTAAGATCGATTAAAATATAGTTTACCTAATATCTATTACTCGTCGTATACCATGGTAATAATTCTTAAATGAATAAATATTTATTATCACATTAAAATGGCATAAAAACTACAAATATAAGTAAGTGAAATAAAAGTAAGTTATAGCAAAAATACTCAAAATCAGTTTCCCGCTGTAAGTGGTACCACACCTCAGCACTAAGGTACATACTGGCCTGGCCATTCATTTGTAGCCTCCAGCCATGCGGTATTAATACGGACATTACTGGCTTGCAACACTATAAAGATCGATGTTGCCACAGCCCACGAATAAAATAAAACGTAAAATCAAACCGCGCATCATGTCGTGAATAGGTTTTAAAACATTAATAAATGTTTTAAATATTGAACGTGCTGTTAAGTTGAGGTCGATCTCCTTTCAGATGCACCGACAACCAGGTTCGGCGATCAAAAAGTCACTGGATCTGTGACAAGCAGTAGATCAACCTTAATGAAATTAAATAAAAAGAATCCCATTGTATGAATTGAACTTGCTGTAGCTAGTATCTTTGTAACTTCTTGATGATTGTTTCCTACAATCAGAATTAAGAATTAAAATGTCTCGGTTAAATGTTTTGTGTACAGTCGCGGAAATCCGCGGTGTCACAGAAAAATTGCCTACTCCTTGCAACGAGACAAAATCCGCCTCTTACAAATCGTCAAATTGGTAGTGATGACAATTAGTGGTAGGTTGTAGCTTTTAAGGTGGAACACAATATTTCCTGTCTATACCCATACCAAGAAATTGATAATGTCAAATGATATCACTATTAGCCCGCGGTTGACTTTATTTACTTTATTTATTTTATTTATTTAATAGTTCTTCACAAATAATACAACAAAGCTTAAATTAAGTAATACTAGATTTGCGCAAGGGCGGCCTTATCGCTAAGAACGATCTCTTCCAAGCAACCCAGTGGGAGAGGAGAAGCAAGACAAACACACAAGGGTATTTAATAGATATATAACACAAACATATAATAAACTAGCTGTTCGCGTGCGGCTTCATCCGCGTGAAATTATAAAAACTTTTGTTTTATTGTTTACATTTGTCAAATTATCAATAGCAAATTTCAAAATGACATGACATGACATGACAAACCTTAGCAATCTTTCTTTCTTGATGTTGGCAGCAACTTGTGGTCTCTTTCCCACATTAGGGTTTTTATCCAAAATATTTATCCCCTAAGTTTAATGGCGTGAAAATATATAGCCTAAAGCATGACGTAAGTGTAGGGCTTTTTATTAAAAAAACAATTTTTCAAAAATATGCTGTGATTGCTGACATCTTAGGCAACAAAGAAGTGTGTGTTTACGCTTTATTATAATAGTATAGACATAATACATACATTTACAGCTTACATAATATTGATCGTATTCTCGTAACGTAGTTAAAATGTGGGACCTACATCTGTATTTCGCAGTTCCGTGGGAAGACGCCTAATGTTCTTACTCCAATTTGTAATCTAAATTCACACGTAGCAAGAAAGATGGTAATTTGATCTCTAACCTTTTACTGATAAACGCCTATCATTTTCTCACATTTATGTTACACTTATAAGCAACTTACAGTGAGTCTACACTACCAAAATTCTTGGACAGAAAACTATACTCATCCTATTCATTGTGATCGAAAAAAATGAGATAACAATATATTTGTATATGTGTATTGCAGCAGAATAATCCCACACTGATGGCTTATAATATTCATATTATAAGTTGACATATAAATATAAAAATTGCGTGTCCAGATTATCACATTAGAATATTGATGTCGTATTTAAAAGTATGTAAAATATTATATTATACAATGTCGTTTAACAACAGTAAAACATTTCCCTAAACCTAAATATACTTAAGTATGTCGATTAAAATCGATCGGTCATTTTAGTAAACAACTTTTCAATACTAATTGAATCCTAAAAGTTAACGCAGACTGCGAGCTAAGCCTAATTATCTAGGTTCATTAATCTCAGCCGCTTTAGCGTCCGGCATGCGTGTGATAGTCTGTGATAGATTGAGATACACCGTGATAGACTGTGATGGGTCGTGATGGGCTCTGATGGACGCCTCATTTATCAAATTAAATCAAGACCTAAGCACTAGTGCGTTTTACCTAACTCGGTCAACATGAGTAGCAAATTGACAGCCCAATTTATTTGTAAGTATACGAACAGATTTTACTTAGACGAAGTCTTAATAAAGACAAGATCTAACGATAAAAATATTTAGACAATGTTTTAAATACATTTTAGCTTAAACTTGCGTCAACTCTTTTATGACCTAAATCTAAAGTTCGGTGTAAAATTTTGACAAAAAAATTGTTATTAAAACATAATTATGCGTAATATTATCGGAAAATGTCAATAAGGAAATATTAATGGACATCAAACATTCTTTTTACATAAAGACATTTACGTAACAACATATATTTCAGTCATTTACTTCCTTAAAGTATGTAAATAAATAAAATTACTAACAACATCACACACCGTATTAGTATCACAGACTGCTTGCAAAATGCCACAAATCACATTTAAATCCTAACATATTCAGTTTAAGAATTTGCTCTATATTACGTCTTAGAAATGAACCCGGAACTTTTGACCACTACCTTATCACCCGACTAGCCTATTAAAGCTCACCTGTTCGAACCAGAGACATTTTTTATCTGTGCTACTCCCAGATTTTTGCTCTGTGACAAACTTTTGTATTATAATCTATGGTGACGCTTCCGCTGACCGCTTTGAACCCAACCTCGGAACGACGCGGAAGGAAATCTCTGTCAAAGTTTTCCTATTACCAAAATTACAAGTTTTATAAGATCAAAAGATTTTTATTTCTTTGTTCTACAATGAACATCGCCTTTTAAGCTTTGCTACTGCTCTGTCCTTTCTTCTAAGTAAAAAAGCTAGTATACTCGTATGTATCATTTTACTTAAGTACACGTATATGCTTCGAGTAAATAAAAAAAAATATTTTAAGGCTTCACATAAAGAAAACATAGCATTTAATACTAAAAGCTCATTATCATAAAGTAGCTAAATGTATAAATTTCTATTTTTCATAATAATTATTAATTATAGCTTGGACACAGTCAACACAGAATTTAAAAAATCTAGTAATAAATATAGCCGGGAATAGTGTAGCTTCAAATTTCAAATCGGATCAGTAGTTTCGGAAGCTTTTCAACATAGTCTAATCGTTCCTCTTTACAATATTAATATACACAAAAAAACCTAATAACTATTTACAAATCGAGTCCCTTCATCGTCTTTACACAATGCAAATATGGGCAGATTACAAGGAGCATTGCACACAAAGAAGTATTGCAGACATCCTAATGAAATATTAGCATTCCTTGCGGCGTCACGCACGCGGGCTGCGGCGCGCTCACATCTCGCTCCACGTTATTTGGATCATCACAATTACATAAAGCTGTGTACAGACTAGCTTTTAAGTTTATATGAAGCTTAATTTTGTAACAGTCTCTTAATTTGTAGTTTTCTTCTAAATTATTATTCTTGAATTGAAAGCTCCTTGGAGCTTCTTTTAATTTTCTATATCAGATCAAGAGCAATCAAAACCGGCGTGGATGCGGATGTATGGAAAATGGAGGTTCACCTCTGCCTACCCCTATTGGTTACAGGCGTGATTTTGTTTCTGTACCATGCAAATGATGAAACTAGAAAATAAGAATTATTAATGAAAAATTATACCTTTTTCTCAACAATACCGCTATATTTACAATTTTCATAGTGGATACTAGCTTTCACCCGCGACTACGACCGCGTGGAATTAAAAAAGACTAAACTAGATGTGTTCTAGCTTTTGTCTACATCTATGACAAATTACATGAATATCCGTTGAGCAATTTATGCTACAAACTATACCAAACATCCATACATCTACACTTTCGGATTTATAAGTGAGATGTATCTAATACCAACAAATAAGGTTCTTTTAGATTATATTAACTCCTTACGCATTGAATGTGTACTCAACCTAAAACCAAAAGAAGGGAACGCTCAAGGATGCGCGGGCGCAATGTTCTTCAATTTATACTAATTAAAGATGTCAATTAACTAATGTGTAACGATCGTTTACAATCACACCTATTACCCGATAATTCCGATACTCTTGATTACTTAAGGATATCTACATAGAAAGGAGCGCCGAAGGTCGTAAAATTAAGGTTGTTACACACTTTGACATTTTATCGTTCGAGTTGTTACTGATTTCGTCTTCAATAATTATCGAGGTGCTCTTAACTTTATAATTTAGAATAGTTTATGTCGTACGTTTAGCATACGAATGATGTAAGATTACTATGTGAGATAAAATCGACCTTTATAAATTTGTACTACAAAATTGCAAGTAATAGTATTGAAAATAATCTAAAAATGATATATCTATGTATGGATATCAATGCGTGCAGTTTTCGAGAACTTAGAAATATATGGAGATGAGTCTATCGACTTCTTAATTTATAGACTGTTCCCGTGCGGCTTCATCCGCATGAAATTATTAAAACTTTATTTTATTGTTTTCATTTGTCAAATTCTTAATCGCAAATGCCAAAATTACCGTTACCATAATAACCTTGCTTCCTTAATGTTGGCAGCTTGTAGTTTATGATCCCTTTCCCACATGAAGGTTTTTTTTCCAATTTATTTACCCCCTAAGTTTAATAGCATAAAAATAGCCTAAAGCGTGTCGTAAGTGTAGGGCTTTTTATTAAAGAACGAATTATTCAAAATATGCTGTGATTGCTGACATCCTACACCACAAAGTAGTGTGTGTTAACGCTTTATTATATTTGTATAGTTTAAAAAGTTTTCAATGTGTGTATGTAGTTTTTATTAATTTACACGTATGCATTTTATGTTTTCTTTTTTAAAATGCATTTTTTTGCTTTATGTCTGTTTTAAAACGTCAACTTTACAAGATTCCGCATTTTGATAATCAGGTTGATTGAAGATGTAAGATTTTTTTGCAGACATTACATTAATTGGTGCATTAATTACAATCAGCCATTAATCATTTCAAGAAAAAAAAGTCCTTGTCAATCTAATCGAGGTGCGTATAGAAGTTGGTTATAAAAATGTTAATTAGACATACTTAGATCGCACTGTATTACTTAATTTTTTAAATCTTAAAAAATAAAAAAACAATAAAATAAAACAAAAAAAATTGTTGGCCTAAGAAATTGATTTTGAGTTTAAAATTGTTTGTTTTTAAGTATGAATTAACAAAAGTAAAACTGAGATCCTCTTTCAAACCGAGATTTCATATTTTGCTTAGTATTTACAAGAATCTACAAGAAGAAATTTATAGTCAATTGTTAGCTTTGATATTTTAAGCTTCAAGTACTTATTTATTCAAACGGTACTTACTACGTAGATCAGCAACAAACAAACCTAATTTATATACTTCTCTAATTTGATGTATTTATATTCAATTTAAATAGAGAAAAATTTGTATTTTTGTATGTGACAAATAAATTCAAACTTCTTGGCCGATTTCAAAAATTCTCTCACCATTAGAAAGCTACATTATCACTGTAATATATGCTTTATTTGTTATTAATTCTGTTTTAAATCCGTCGACAAAGTCGAGAGCAACAGCTAGTATTCTATAAACGTGGAGGCAAATTGCCTCTAAGCAGACTGTAGGAGCTTTTCAATTAAGCTTGAAGAAGATGCTTGTCTATTAACAACTCTAACAAAGTTTGGCATGTCGTATTTTGAACAATATCTCTATAATTTACAGCTTTTAATAAAATGTGTTTTTTTGTTATTTTCAATGGAATATTAAGCTTACAGTTAACAGCGAAGTGAAAAAACTTAAACAAGTGGGAAGTCAATTAGCCATTTTATACTAAAAAATATTTAAAACGACAAAAAAAAAACCTTTTCAAAATCAATTTAAACTATAATATAAAAGCAATTAACGATTAACCATAATCATATTTGATAAAAACGTAATAATAATTAATTTTAATTTCAACAAAGTATATAAAAATATACGTAACTATTTTTGGTTCATAAAGACGATTAATAAATGGACATCATCAATCGCGAACAGTACTCCGACCTCAAAAGAATCAGAACGCCTACATTTCGGACCTTGTGTCGAGATACATACAAATGAAGCATCCTCACTTACACTGATAGTGATGTGCTCACATCTGATAATTATATCGATAGTTAATATTAAGCTAAAGTGTAAACAACTAGATGTAATTCGCGACTTTATGCCGAATTAAAAAAAAGCTCTTAACCTTTCAGCTATTAATATGTTAATCAGTAATATAGATTTCTATTGATGAAAGAATTAATAAATCGAGCAAGAAACTTTCAAGTTTATTCATTACGAAAATATCGATTTTTCCTCTTTATGATATTGGTATAGATTACTCGTAGTGAATAGAATTGGTTTAAGTTCTAAATTCATTTTACTAGAATTTAAATATATTATTTAACTTACTGACACTCCAAGAGAACAGATTATTATCATTAAAATTTCATTACTACGGACATAAGGCAGAGATAGTTGGAAATGAAAAAAATCCAATAATAGTAAGTTTACATACAAAGTATAAAACCTTGTTTATGGATACACTAGCTTTCGCCCGCGACTCCGTCCGCGTGGTATTTAAAAAAACAAAAGTGAGTAGCCTATGTGTTCTTCCTGATTATCCTCTACGTCTATGCCAAATGTCATCGATATTCGTTCAGCCGTTTAGGCTACAAACTCTAACAAACATCCATCCATCCATCCATCCATCTAAACTTTCGCATTTGTATAATAATATTAGTGAGATTATTAAGATTAGAATTGTTTATAAATAGTGCAGTTTAGAGGCTCGTTTTTCATCATCAACTTGCCCTTATCTCTTATGGGGGGTCGGCACAGTATGTGTTGCTCTTCCATACATCTCTATCAGCCGTCATGTCTGAAACCACTCCTTTCTTAAGCATATCCTCTTTTACACAATCCATCCATACTTTCTTCGGTCTTCCTCTTCCTCTGTAGCCATCCACATAGAGGCTCGTTTTTCATCTTTAAAAAAAATTATAGAGTAATGCACATCACTAAAACCATCAAACGTTAGAACAGATGGGGCACAATGAGATGATTTACCTTAATTGCTGTTCGACGCCTATATACGTCTGGTATTTGATGAGTTGCAGTTCCTTTCGCTCTCGTTCTGCTAAGCAAAGGTTACATCGTGGCCGGAGCAAGTCTGAGTAATTACCAATGTCTGAATCATTCCTAAACTATTGTGAATTTATGTCGGTGATATACTCGTACTGTGGTTATTTCGAATCGTTTTTTCGTGACTTACTTTTATTATGAAATATGATGAGATATTTAATTCTGATCATGGTATAACATGGTAGAGCGTCGGTGGCTCAGTGGTTTAAGCACTTGACTTGTAAACAGGTCTTGGGTTCGAATCCCGCCGTGTACCAATGTGATTTTCGAAGTTTCATATGTACATAATTTACCCGAACTTTTATTCCTATTCTGTTTTTTTTTCTCTTGTGTAACTTTAAATTCAGCGGAACAATTGTTAGGCTCAAAATACAGATCGATTGTATATCTAATAGACAATACAATATATTGAAATGTTTTATACTTAGAAGTTATAAAAACTAATATAAACATATAAATGTCCTAAGCTCATCAAATACTAAAAAACAAGATTTAAGATAGATAAGTGGATATTACGTGAATAGTACGAAGTACTCAGATAGGACATCATAATATTATGCACGGTCATATGAACCTGCAATTCCATTCAAAATTACCACAAAAAGTGTATTTACTGTAATTTATTTTTGTATTACTAAGGCGATGTATTTTTTCGAATAATTACGTCTACTGACATTCATTATAAATGTACTTAAGATCTAACTTTAGAATTACTAACTTACAAAGCTATTTTAAACGTAATACGTGGTATTTTTTTAGTTTCATTCCTAATAAAAATAACATTTAACAACGGAAGTATATTATATGAGAAATAAGTTAATAAAACAACAGTCAATATTTAAAAAGCTTTAAAAATTTCACGTGAGTAATAATACTGAAAACTTACAAAAACATTAACGAACTATGTCCTTAGAGCTTTAGCTCCGCACACACGCTTTTTTAACGCTCAGCGTTAGCGCTTTTTAAACGCTCTCGTTCATACGAACGTTTTACAATCAATCTTGTTTCGTTCACCCAGACTTTGAGATGCTATAGTGGGCGATAAAAAACGTCGCAATTTAAAAGCACTGCCGTATGGTACATGGAACGATTCAACGCTTTTTTAACGTGCGTTATAAAAGCGCTTGTAGGAATGAGGGTTTAGTAATGCATACAATTTTAAAGATTGTATCTTTGATTATCGAAGACGAAATAAGAGCAAGGTCCGCACGGCTCGGTATTCACTGATGAGATCATATTTTTTTATTAAATGTACATTTTACAAGACCTCTATTTGCTTTAGATCCTGGTTACAATGTCCTCTCATTATAATACTTTTAATAAACCAACGATGATTGTTTTCTTTTTGTTTGCTAAGACTATGCAATATTTAACTACGAGATATCTTACTTCTTACTATAATAGTATATTAAAAACGGCTTCTTTAAAAATAATTCCGCGCGGTTGAAGCTGGCAAATGTTGGCATTAAAATTAATTTAATTTTATTATTATAATGACGATAGTAAGAAAGTTTTGATCAACTTTACAAGAGAAATATTCGTTATCTTACTAATATTATAAATGCGAAAGTTTAGATGGATGAATGTTTGTTAGAGTTTGTAGCCTAAACGGCTGAACAGATCTCGATGAAAATAGGCATAGACGTAGAGGATAATCTGGAAGAACACATAGGCTACTCACTTTTATTTTTTTTAATTCCACGCGGACGGAGTCGCGGGCGAAAGCTAGTAGATATATAATTCTTCCTCAGGTTTCATTGCTTCTATTTTTATTTTTTGTATTTCCTAGAATTTCTATTTCATTACCCAAACAATGTTTAACTATTTAAATATTAAAAATGATATCATTAATAGCTAATTCTATTAGTCTAAATTTCTACGTTGAATCTGCAACAACCCTGCTCGTGTTTCTCAATCTAAAATCAACAAAGTCGATTGTTTTGCCACGAAGCGATCATGCGGCCACGTCAAACCTAAATGCCAAAACCTTTCCTTACTCAGTTTCCATGACGAAGCGGTAAGTATACAAAGAAAGCCTTGTATAGTCAGACAAATTTATCCGACCCGGCAAGCATTACAGAAACTAAATTAGAATAGCTCTTTAGCACCTTGTTTAAAAGTGCCTCATAATCTCAGTATTGTAGCTGTTTTGTGTAACATTTTCTAAGTTTAACGTCATTTTTCTGACAGTACTAACCTCCATAACATGGCCCTCACCGGGCCAAATAAGTTCACGTGCTATATTTTTCTTCGCCAACACTATGGATTGCTACAATGCAATATAGTGACCGCCTACGCTCACCTAAACATAAATCATTTTGACCTATACTTAGATACATTCCTCTCATCAGTTCATTAAAGCTGAAGAATGTAAATAAAATACTATTGACAGCTCTTTGAAGTTCTGATGGAACTTCGATGCTAGACTAAGCTATGTATTAGTCTTGCGCAGGTTTGCCGATGGCCGCATGACGTCACACTTTAACTGACGGTACTAAGCAGACGTTCATATTCGATTTGATTTTTACCGAAAAAAATATTATACATAAACCATGGCTGTCGCCAGCCGATGATAGTCGCCAGTTGAGCTAGGTCTGGCGCGAATTACGAAATTGCCTATTCGAAAGAGTTTTTATATCTAATTTACACTTTATTCGACGCACATGACATAAACTTTTAGAGCAAGACACCTTTGACTAAAATATCGCACAACTGTTGTGCGATTGTCGATTGTTTCGCAACCATTTCAACTGTTTAGTTTCACTAAAAATCGAGTAGTATGCGCACCTCCATGTAAGCTCATAGGAATCAAAGCGAGACTAAACAGTTGTGCTATAGTTTAGTTTCAGGTGTGCACACGCTTTTAGAATCTATCCAATAGTTTGCTAGTTACAGTTGCAGACAAAACCATCATAAAACAACAGAACATTGTTAACACACTGCGTAACAGGCCGATATCGGCCTGGCGCCGTACTTAAGCTAATGCTGACAAAAAAAACGATGTCCCTTTCGCTAGTGCGAAATGATTATCTCAGGTGTATACATTACATTACAATTCTATCAATTTAATTTATACTTCGCTGGTGGGTCTAAAAAGACCTGCCACGCACTGGCGGAAATATAATTGGGGGCACATTTTGACCCGCCGCCGCACCAGATGAAGAATTATGATTTGACTTGCCGCAGTAAACGTGTTAACTAATATAAATTAAGATGGGTGGTTCATATTATGAAATTTGATTGATATGAAATATCACTTAGTTACAGATACCGCCTGCAGCATCCATACATTATGGAGCATCACTCACGTTACAACTAATAATTACGTTCATGTAATTGGATGAAAACGAAAGCAGATCGCACTCAAGGCAGACAGTTTGACCTTTGACAAACTGGTAGCGTATACTAACACAAACTTGTACACGATTATGATTGCAATTCACATTGGAATTAGGTTCATTTTTGTATTTAATGTATGTTGTATGCAATAACGATGAGCCCAAGTGAACTGAATTCGTGACTAATTGTAGATTTATCTTCTATAACATCACGGCTATCTCTACACGCTGTTAATGTGTTGATTTCATTTTGTAATAATTGCATTGCAATTTTACTGTACATTTAATATCCATTATCAATACATACGAGTTAAAGTTTTTTAATTTAACGTTGATTAATTTTAAGACTAGTAACGTTTATTGTTTTTATTTTAACATTTCAAAAATAAAATTCTACGTTATACGATAAAATTATTATATATTCCCCACTTTTTAAATTATACGATGACAAACCAGCCTGAATTCGCTGAAAAAGCGAAGCAACTGACTAATATTAAGCATCCCCAAGCAGGCCTATCTGATGGATAAAAAAATTAAGGCGATTATTTTTTTACGGTTTAGTCGAACTTTAGTTAATAAAAATACAAACAAAAAGGATGGATAACGACGGAAAATATCTATAGAAACTCATTAAATGTAAAACAACAGTAGCGATAAAAAAACAACTTGAAATCAACATATTCTAAAAAACAACTAAGGTAGGTTTAAAGATCAGACATTGCGGCAATTTTATATTTCTACGATTATTGTATTTAGTCTGGTATATGTAAAAAGCTTTTTAGATAAACGTCAAAATATGCGACCGAGATAATAGGTACGAGTATAGTGCTATACAAATATTATGGCGGCTGGGAAAAAAAAGAAACACTGCACCGAACAGGATTTTAGATTCCAGCGGGACGTAAGGGGAGGCTAGATAACTCCGTGCGCGTGCTTCCCTCCATCTGCAGTGGGTTTATATGGCTCCTGGATAAGTCAACATTACGTAAAACAACAAGTAAAAATTCAATTAGCGATATTGCCTAAATCAAAAAATTTTAAATGTATGTAAATAATTAAATTTATTCCGCAACATTGCGACGACCGTACCGTATCAATTTGAATGGTCCTGTCTATAGGCTCGCAGCTAACGCAGAGCTTAGATAAAATTTGAATCTTGTTATACATGTCCTCTTTATGTTTACCACTCGATGTTTAAAGTGAATCTACAAAATAACCTTAATCATCACGAACTTATAGAAAAAGGCGAGAAACTGCAGGTTGAATTCGTTGCGATTTGATTTCGCCACAAAATGACGATTACTTGTCGATCTGATGTTATTGCAAGATAATTATGTCTTGAAAATTCAAATTATCTCACCTATAACTGTATAATCTAAATAATATGTACATTTTTATGGGTTAGAAACAGAAACTTTTTTCGAATATATTCATCAAGCAGACTTCTTTTTGCGTACAATACATTTAATACTTCAGCCCAATTACACATTGCTGACCTAATAATTTCATTTCAGACATGAGTGGAGTTGTATGGATGTTTTTTGTATCTATATTACTAATTAATTTCCTTAAAATTATAAATAAACGCGTTATTTTTTTTTAAGTGGGTGGCCCAGGGATTTGAGCACTTGACTTGTAATCTACAGGTCTTGGGTTCGAATCCCACCATGTACCAATGGGATTTTCGATTTTTCGATTTTTCGAATGAGTACATAATTTACCCGACGTTCTTACGATAAAAGAAAACATCGTGATGCAACCTGCACATATCAGTGAAGAAATTCAAATATATGTGTGAAGTCTACCAACCTGCACAGGGCCAGCGTGGTTGACTATGGCCTAGTCACCCCTCATTGGGGTAGGCTCCGAGCCCCTCAGTGGGAACGTATAGTGAGCTGGTGATGATGCGTTATTTTTACGGAGAAAAGTCGCAGGGAAAAACAAGTTTCATTATAATGTTTAGTATATTACAATGAAATTTGTATTCTCATTTCATAAGCTAACAAATATTAATTTAAATCATTTACAATTGCGTGTAAATTGAAAGGTTTTCACAACATGATTTAGAAAGAACATTAAACATAACAAAGATGAAGGCGCATCACGATTCTCAACAGAGTAATCGTGTTATAGAAGCTGTAATTCGCTCATTCATTGAATCATTTCTATCTTAGTTATTTCGTAATTAACAACCAAATGGATATAAGCTTAGCCGAAGTTATCGACAGTACAATAGTTACTTATTATAACATTTTTTAATTACACGCAGACGGAGTCGCGGGCGAAAGCTAGTTATAAATCTTATTTTACTATCTTATTTCTTACTAATATTGTAAATGCCAAAGTTTAAATGGATGAATGGATGTTTATTAGAGTTTTTAGCCTAAACTGCTGAACGGATTTCGATGAAATTTGGTATAGATTTAGACGATAGTCTGGAAGAACACATAGGCTACTCACTTTTGTTTTTTTTTTATTCCACGCAGACGAAGTCGCGGGCGAAAGCTAGTTAAAAATATTATTGTACTATCTTACTTCTTACTAATATTGTAAATGCGAAAGTTTAGATGGATGGACATTTGTTATTGTTTGTAGACTAAACTGCTAAACGGATCTTGATGAAATTTTTCATAGATGTAGATAATTGTCTGGAAGGAGACATAGGCTATTAACTTTTTTTATTCAACGCGGATAGAGTGGTGGGCGAAAGCTAGTATTTATATGAATGTGATAGTTTAGATGGATGGATGTTTTTTAGAGTTTGCCACCTTAACTGCTGATCAGATCTCGATGAAGCCTTAAAGATCACGAGCTACTTACTTTTGCTTTTTTTAATTACACGCAGACGGAGTCGCGGGCGAAGGCTAATAGTCCATATATGTTATTACTCTGCTAAGTAGCTGACCTGTCTAAGATATCATATGTTATTGGCACATTATGAAATAGCACTTTGTAATTTGAAACGCCCTAAAGCAATACATTCAATGCCTTTAACGCACGCGAAAAAACAAACTATAATCATTGTTTATAATTTTAGATGGATGGATGTTTGTTAGAAGGTGACGGTTGAACGGAGCTCCATGAAATTTGAATGTAGAGCATAGTCTGGAAGAATACGTAAACTACTTAATATGTTCTTTTCAATTTCACGCGGACGTCGCGTGCAACAGCTAGTTTTTTTAATTAATGTAAAGAGGTAAGTTTGTCCATAGTCAAATAGAAGGAAAAAAATATAATAAGAATGCAGTTTGTATTACACAAATAATAGTGTAATACGAATTGCATAATGTATTCTAATTTAGAAATAATCCATCTCAATAGCGAGGTTATGAGTTCAAGATCGGAAATGTAGCACGATTTTTTGGCAAACAATGAATTCGTTGTTACCTCACGTTTTGATTAACCACGCTTTTGTGAACATTCTGTTCATAATAAGAGCGTGCGCACACATGAAACTAAGCGATCGCACAACTGTTTTTTTTAATAATATGAGGTGGCAAACGAGCAAGCGGCCACCTGAATCCACCGAAATGGAAAGCGACCTCTGCCCATAAACATCCGCAATTGCAGATGCGTTGCCTACCCTTAATTGACGGAGGAGGAGACGCACATAAAGAGGACATTTCCCCTTCCTATACGTCTCCTCCAACGTCAAATCAAACCGTCAATGTTTAGTCTCGCTTTGATTCTAAGAGCTGCGCACACTATTCGATTTTTAGTTGTGCAACTAACCAGTTGAATTGGCTGCGGAACAATCGACAATCGCACAGTTGTGCGATAGTTTAGTCAAAGGTGTGCGCCCTCTCTAAATGTAACATATCTTTGAGTTAAAGTTAATGATTGTACATATTGCGTATTCGACCTTAATGTCTCTATTAGTTGATATCTTTCTTTACGTTTTATAACTGCTGATACCATTATTTTGATATGTGTAATTTAGTTTAAGAATGCGTAAAATATATCCATTTACAGCCTAATCTATACTAATATTTTAAAGAGGAAACATTTTTATTTTTGTATGTTTTGAAATAACTAAAAAACTACTAGGCCGATTTTAAAAATTCTTTCACCGTTAGAAAGGTAATTTATCTGTTAGTAACATATATTTTTTATTACACGCGGGCGAAGTCGCAAGCAACAGCTAGTGTATCTGTATTTGTGTTTGTCTATACTAATATTATAAAGAGGTAAACTTTGTATGTTTGATTGTGATGAAATAACTCAAAAACTACTAGGCCGATTTCAACAGTTCTTTCAACATTAAAAAGCTACGTTGTCAGTGAGTAACATAGGCTTCGTTTTATATCATTTTCAAAGCTATCGAATGTATTTTATAGGCAATTTCCTGTTAAGCAACACCGTGGATTTCCACTATTGTACATAAGTAACCATTCTAAAACGTCTCGGTTGCGATTCTCGCATTTCTCAGTCTTGATTTGACACATTTTATAGAGACATGAATATATATTAAAGATTCTATATGTTACTGTAAACTCCTGTTTCAATATAATCTTTAATGACTTCCTTAAATATGCATTTTATCGCGTGTTAGACGAACTTGGAGATCCTTTATGGATCACATATTTTATATAAAACTAGCTGTTCGCGTGAGAATTAAGCCGCGTGAAATTATAAAAACTTTATTTTATTGTTTACATTTGACAAATTATCAATAACAAATATCAAAATCACATAACATGACAAACCTTAGCGATCTTTCTTTCTTGATGTTGGCAGCAACTTATGGTCTCTTTCCCACATTAGGGTTTTTATCCAAAATATTTACCCCCCTAAGTTTAATGGCGTGAAAATATATAGCCTAAAGCATGACGTAAGTGTAGGGCTTTTTATTAAAAAAAGAATTATTCAAAAATATGCTATAATTGCTGACATCTTAGGCAACAAAGAAGTGTGTGTTTACGCTTTATTATAATAGTATAGATTCTACGAAGATTGGATACTATAATATCACCTTTTGTTTGCGTAATATCGCAATGCAATAAAATCATCACGTTCAATTACGTTAGTACGCACAAAACAATACGGATCTAACTCTAAAATTTAAGGATCGATTTAGCTTCAATTTAAACGTGAAATATCACGACTGCCATAAAACTAAGACGAATTGGTAGACAAATGACGATCGCGTCTTTAAATCATACAAACTGAACATGTTGTTAAAATTTTATTGTTTAAACGAGCTGTCGCCCGCAAGCTTCGTTAGCGAGGATTTTTTTAGAATGTCACACATATATCACATTCCCGCGTGCATCTACCTCCTACCAGCTATCTTTCAGTTCAAGTCCCATTTCACTTCACTTCACTTTTGTGTTAATGGCGTTTCCTTAGAGATTTCGCCAATGTCAAGTACATATAATACTCTAACACAACTAAGACTACCGCGATGCATAAACAGGAGTTTTGTGGAAAAACGACTGACAATCTACAGCTTAATATTGTTGTGGTTAATGAATGAACTAAGAATATAAACGAAAGGAGAGTTGACAAGGGAAAGAAGCGATTTGAGATCAATGGGGCGAGGAATATCAGGAGGAATGAGATCATAGAGGGAGGAAGATAGACGGGGGCAACTGAAAAAGATGTGATTTGGAGAGCTTTCGTCAAGACCACATTCGCAAATGGAACTGTCCCTGATATGAAGTTTAGCCAAATGGACGGGGGTACAAGTATGTCCTAGCCTTAATCTACAGATCGTACTTGTAGCGCGTTTGTGAATATCTTTGAAGTTGAAGAACCAAGGTCTGGGAGGAATAAAGCCTTGAATATCAGCATAGTGTTTACCTTTAGAAGAGCTAGTCTTTTGCCAACAAGAATTCCAAGAAGAGAACAATCGTCAAGTCCCATCAAAATCGGACGAACTGTTACGCCATTTTGACAGCGCGGAATAAAAAAAAGTGGCCCGTCGATGTCAGCTACCCTTCAGTGAAAGTCGGGTCGAAATCGGCCCAGCCGTTTCGAAAATTACTCGGGACAAACGCGTCTTGCGGACAGACAGACAGACAGACAGACAAATAAAAAAAAAGTTTAATCTGGAATTTTTCTTTTGATATTACAAACATACACTCCAATTGAATTATATGTACAGAAGATAAATAGATAGAAGATATAAAAAGCTTTGCTTACGCCAGCTACAAAGGCAACTTTGTCCTTTAGTAGAGCTTCTCTAGAGCGTAATCGGGTAGTCTGGACCATAAGCAGCAAAGCGTAGGATCAACAGTTCAGTTTAACAATTACTTGCGTACAGAATATAAGATTCTATCTACATACAATTTTACTTAGAAATCCCATGTAACGCTCTGTAGAGGTCTTTGCCACTGGACGATTGTAATTTAGATTAAGTCCTTGACCTTGCGATGAGATCCGGGTCCATTGTACACGGACCCCTGACCCGAGCGCAATTAGGGACGAAAAAAGATGAACAAAAACCAGTTGACGTTATGTAAATTAATTCGTACATCCAATGAGATTTTTTTTCTGCTCAACCTTAGATAGTCGCGTTTATTGAATCGATTACACCTAATAAGGTCTGTACTATTTGCTCGGGTGGCATCTTGTACGTATTTTTTAATTAAACATGAATTCTGTTACGTTTTTTTACGTTTCCACATGTGTTAGTTACGAAGGTTAAAACGCTTATTATATGAATTTATACTTTAAGAAAATACAATACTCTTCATACTAATATTAAAGTTTAAATGAACGGATGATTGTCGAAATGACATTAGGCACAAATGGTGAACAATTTGGAAGTACACAACGGCTCCTAAAATTTGTTTTTAAATTCCAAACGGGCGTAGTCGCGGGATAAAGCTAGTATTGATATAAAATGTTATAATATATTTTACGATTAAAATAATAAAAACATTATCCATCCTTATAACGTTTAAATTATTTTTTCTATTAATCCAGCTTAAACAATGATGAAAAAATATTCAGTTGGACTCTATAATTAGATTATAACCGTATCTTTTCTACGAAAAATAAACATAAAAGAAGTATTAATTTTAGTTTAACGCCATCTATCCTGTCTTTATAGAACTAATTTTAAAAGACAAATTGGCTAAAGGAACGAAAAATTCCTAAAATTTATAATAGATGGCGCAGTTATAAACAATGATTAACAAATGAATAAACAAAACAAAAAGCAGGATTAATATTTTTTAATAAAGTTAACGGTCTTTAACTTTTAAATTAGCTTTAGAAATAGGAGGTGGCGTTTGTAAATGATCATACATAGGTTTAAAGACGCTTTCATAAGTTACGTATATTTTACCACACAGTTTACCATCATCACGAGTATTAGATTATGAACTTGATATCTGATTGATATTTCAAGTTTTCTGCTGCCAGAAAATTTCGATCTAAGTGGTAGGAAGATCCTGATCGTCCCTCATAATGGTCCCAGGAAGATGGTGCGTGGTCCTATGTTGCCATGACGCTGCGGAACAACAACCAATGTCCTGTATTGTATGGTAAAGAGCCGAGAGTTCCGATGAGATCCACCGAGATCCAAGAACCCTCTCATATTGCACTAGAGGCTGGCCACCGAGGGTATGGGTCAAACCCCATGTAACCCTTTCTCCTCTCAGAAAAAGTATCCCCCGACACCAAAAAAAATATGCCAATTTTAATTTGTTTTAATAGTCACCTCACTCGTGTGTTGACGTGACGTGACGGATACACACGGCGTGACAAAACCCTAATAGTTGCTGTCAAGCGCCCACTATATTATTAAGAGCATTTTTGTCATTTCATTTCATCACGCTTTTTAAAAGAACGTTATGAGTGCCCATAACGGTGTAAACGGATTTTCTTACTAGTTCACTGGTAATTATCCACTATGAAAGTAAACACGAGTTCGATTTCGACCAAATCAAATTTGATTTTTCGTTAGGTTACATACTGTTGTCCTTAATTTAAAAGAAAATGATATTTTATTTGTTAATTCTCGCTTATGTAATTAAATTACCGTTAAAATTGTCATTTCTTAATTATCTGTTTGAATTTTGAAAATAGAATGTAACGAAATAGAATGTAACGAAACAAAAGATATTAAATGAAGTTAAAATACAAGATTATTCCAGAAACTAATGGTTGTTTTGTACATCTATTCTCACAGCCCGGATAGCTCAGTCGGTAGAGCATTGGACTTTTAATCCAAGGGTCCAGGGTTCAAGTCCCTGTTCGGGCGATTAAACATTTTTTGTTTAGTTTAAAATTAACTTCTTATGTAAGAATTTCACATTATACGCACTTTAGTTTCTTGGAATAAGGGTGCAGTTTCAAGTGAAAAATAAAAAAAGCAGTCCCAAACAAAGTAAGAAATTCCATTATGACCTCTTTTGTTTTTTTTTTTATTTTTAATGTAGTGTATTCTATTATATCAGTCATTTCTATTTACCTATAGCCTGTAGGCTCCAAATTATGACAGATGAGGTCAAAGCCGGCACGAGCGGGCAAACGTGATTCGCATTGTCTTAGATAATTGCCGATCGTCCGTGATCTCTGAACTTGGGGTTATGATCACATTTATGAACAAACAAAACATTTTTTCACTGTATATCAGTTTTTTTTTATATTATAAGGTGGCAAACGACCAAGCGGCCAACTGAATCCACTGAAATGGAGAGCGACCGTTGCCCATAAACACCCGCAATTGCAGATGCGTTGCCTACCCTTAATTGACGGAGGAGGAGACGCACATAAAGATGACATTTCTCCTTCCTGTGCGTCTCCTCCACCGTCAAATCCAGTTTTCCTTCCCATCCTCTCCTCTTAAGAAAAGGGTGGAAAGGGACATCTATCAAATTTCATTAAGATCCGTTCACCCTCTAGACTACATACTCTAACAAACATCCATCCATCCATCTAAACTTTCGCACTTATACCATTAGTAAGATAAGAAAGATATAGGTAGCGGGTGTTAAAAAATAAAAATCAATTTAAAAGTCAAAAATAAATATATTCATAGTGTCAAGTTTAATCGATCCGTTTAATAATTGTAGCCATTTCTAGAGCTGAAAGTGGGTTGGCGACTCCTGATGCCGAATCCACCGATCTTTCCTGAAGACCGTTGTTCTAAGGGAGGTAGATAAGCTTTGTTGAGTTCGTTTTGCTGGAACGTAGCTTGGTTCCTAAGGTTGGCGAATCCTGGTTGGAAGTCAGTGGTAGCGGAGTTGACGACGACCGCGTCTTCGTTGTTAATGTTGGCAATAGGTTGGACAAAGTTGGGAGTTGCGTAGCCGTTGTCATTTGTGTACTTGTTTTCGTTGTAAGAACCTGAAAACATATTATCATGCTAATACTATAAATGCGAAAATTTAGATGGATGAATGTTTTTAGAGTTTGTAGCCTAAACTGCTTAACGGATTTCCATGAAATTTGGTATAGATGTAGAGCAGAGTCTAGAAGAATACATAGGCTGCTTGCTTTTGTTTTTTTCTAATTCTATGCGGACGCAGTCGCGGGCGAAATCTAATTTACAATATTCAGAAGTCAATCATCATTCGTGTAAGTAAGGCAACAATAATATATTACCGTCATCATAGATCCCTGCAGCTTCATCACGAGCGTTCTGTTCCAGAGCCAACTGGATCTCCTGGGGGATGGGGGGAGGGGTAGGGAGATGGTCACCCTCGGGCACGAAACCGTTCTGACCAGCTGTGTATCTGAAAAATAAAACTAGAAATTAATACAGGCTTCAACACTTTATCCACATTTGAAATGTTTGTTGAATATGGTCTTGGGTTCGAATCCTGCCAGCAATTTTATTCAGTCAAGCAAAACTTGATGCAACATGCACATATCTGCGAAGTAATTTAAAGATATGTATAAAGTCAAAGCCATAGTGGACATACAGTGATCTGATGATGGTGATGATGATTATGAAATCTATTGCATAAATATCGTGATAACATATTGTAGTTCCGTGATGAACGGCATAGAT
The DNA here is from genome assembly GCA_029286645.1 of Papilio protenor. Taxonomy (NCBI): domain Eukaryota; kingdom Metazoa; phylum Arthropoda; class Insecta; order Lepidoptera; family Papilionidae; genus Papilio; species Papilio protenor. The sequence goes on along the minus strand of JAGSMZ010000007.1, from coordinate 1,065,425 downwards.
CAAAGACGCACGATTTCGTTCAACGACTACTTTACTCTTTATAAGAGGATTACTAATTCTAAGTTTTTTTTTCTTTACTAATTAAATACGCGTGATTACATCATCACATATGATCGATTTGTAGACGAATATAACGAGTTATGAAACATGTAGTAAATTTTAATTTATTACATCAGAATTAACCCTCGTTTAATTTGAGTTAGCTTTTTCGCTAATACTTACTGTATTAAAAATGACCTTTACAAATTAATAGATATCAACTTGAATGTTTAAGCTCAAAATATGCTTAAATTAGAAAGGTTGCGTTCCAATTAAAGAGTGAAAATAACTTATTTATACCAATAATAATTAACTGCTAATTCCTGTACAGCTGCATAAACATTTACAAACTTTCAGAAACATGTGTACGCATTCAAATTTCCGTATTCTTCCGTATTTGATTTACTAACGTTTTGTAAATGTATACTCAAATGTTTGTACAGCTGACTGTACCAAGAAATCTCAATAGATTAAATAATTTTATTAAGATACCTTAAAGGGTAATGTATTTCTCTCACCTGACGCTGTATACTTGTCCATCGTCACCAGTGTAAGAATACCCTCCTTGCGCTTCAACACCATTTGTGGCGATTCCATTTTCCTCAGCAACAATACCGTTTTCAGTTTCGAAAGCGTAAGAATATCTTTCACCGTCATTTTCATTGGATTGACGTACTATAGCTGCATTTCTTTCTAACGCAGCACGAGGACGTTCAGAACGAGCGTACCCAAAACCGTTATCGCGACCATTGACGGTATTGCCAATTGTATATTCATTGCCGAATTGTGCAATGGTATCTTTAGCAATGAATCCATCGTTTCCTTGTCCGTTAAACGAATTGGATAAGGGTGTTTGAAGGAATTCGGATCCCCCAGATGTTTGTGCGTAATTCGGTGGTAGATACGCCCTGTTGAGCTTTGCCGCGCTTGAGTAAGCGATGAAAACTGTTAAAATGATCTGTGAATGAAATAAAATTATTATTTATACAATACTTAACTTAAAATACAATAAAACTATAATGTACATCTTAGTTAGTTAATCTATTATTAAATAAGAAAAACTGTAATAATGTTTTTATTACGTTAAAGGTCACGTAAAGACCGCTACAGGCTTTCAATTATAACTAAAAGTTTTAACCAAGTCGAACTGTTCAGTTATAACTGAACGTCTGTAGCGGTCTTTACGTGATCCTAACGTAATTGTAATAAAGTCGAACTGTTCAGTTTAAACTGAGCTTACGTAGTGGGCGTTAAGGGTTAACAAGGGTTGAATCTATTAATTTTATCAAGTAGATATTATTTGAAAACTAATATAAATAAAATTAATAATTAAATTGTTTTATAAATGCTTTACCAATTTCATTGCGAATATTTTTCTCTCACAAGCTATCTCACGAATGCTGGACAGTTAACTGATGCTATCGATGTTCTCTGTACAATATTTATAGTGATGGCCGCCCTGCATTATCGATCCACTTTAATATGGAAGATGTTCGCAGCCAAAAATCGTGGTTTAACATTGCCTAATCAATGCGTTACTATCACGGGCGTCTAATTGTTGCGGACGGTGTTATGCAAAAATGATCAGATTACGGCTGATAGAGACGTATGGATACTGCGAAACTACGTAAGGAAAAGGCTTAGATGTGGACGGTGTTATCCAAAAGCGATAAATGTGCTAACATCTGATGAATTGGATGGTATTATGCAGAAGTGAAGAACATCGTTGTTATTCAATCAATATTAGTATTATGGCATTGATCAAAAATGTACAGTAATAAAAATGTTGCGCTATTGCATACCACCATCCCGTGGTATACAAATCTATTTCAATAAGCTTATTAACTGGATGGGCAGTAGTTAGACCATATTTCATTCTCTACTGACCTCGCTTCGCGTTCCAATACTTTAAAACTTTGGCCCTTGTTTTTTGTAATAAATATATTGGCACGATCTCCTAAAGAGTACTGCTTAAATGAATCGACCTAGTTTCTTTCAGGGGAGTCTAATAAAATAAAAAAGATAGAACAGTTTATACCTATTTCCTGGAACAAAATATTTTTTTAAATCAATGCAATAAAAAGAAACAAATGATAGTTTTTTTTTGTCCACCATTCTTCTCTTTTTTAAGACGGAAGTTAATTTAAAAACCACAAAAATATCTTGCATATTCATACCAATGAGAATGCGCATTCTTAGCGAGCTTTTATAAACTTTTAAAATATCTCAACTAATTTAAAAGATACATTAAAATTCGTACTAATTGTTTTTAAATTACCTTAAAACTGAAACAGCGTAATTACTGTGATGATACAGTTTTTTCTTTTATCTTTAAAGGTCAGAATAGATTGATATTGGCGATTAAAATATCGCTAAATTGCTAAAATCGCCTACGGGGTCCACACGTCGACCTCGGATGGTATGTAGGGAATGTTATTTGTATAACAACGTAATATTTAGCTTAAATAGTATTCACAAAGGATGCAAATTTATAAATAAACTAGCTGTTCCCATGCGACTTCATACGCATAAAATTATAAAAATTTCATTTTATTGTTTACATTTGTCAAATTAGTAATAGCAAATGTCAAAATGACATGACAAACCTCAGCAATCTTTCTTTCTTGATATTGGCATCAACTAATGGTCTCTTTCCCACATTAGGCTTTTTATCAAAAATATTTACCACCTTAGTTTCATGGCGTGGAAATATATGGCCTAAAGCCTGACGTAAGTATAGGGCTTTGTATTAAAAAAAGAATTGTTCAAAAATATGTTGTAATTGCTGACATCTTAGGCAACAAAGAAGTGTGTGTTTACGCTTTATTATAATTGTATAGACTAGCTTTTGCCCGGAGTCCGTCCACGTGGAATAAAAAAAAACAAAAGGAATTAACCTATGTGTTCTCCCACTATTACATCTATGCCAAATTCGTTTAGGCTACAAACTCTACCAAACATCCATCTCAGATTTCGCACCTATAATATAAGTGATTCATTAACAGCTCGAGTATGTCCACCCTTAGTATAAAGAAAATAATTTAAATTTTGGCTTTATAGAGCGAATTTTATCAACTAAAAGGAATTGTTTTCTTTTTTAAAAATTTCAATGAACCTCTAACCTAGGAATTTCAGTATACATGGAACTTCTTAAAGATTCAAGAATCAATTGTCTAAAGGAATCTACCAACCGATTTACAACCGAATACTGAAACCTACTAAACTTTGCTTCCTAATCGCTGCTTACAATCTGACAGAAGTCAAAGTTTTGATTGAAGTTAAAACGCGGCATTTTCATTTAAGCCGCTGTTCCATATTTAAATTTCGTTTCAGTATAAACCATTAGTCTCATATAAAAGTTAAAAGAATGATTAGCATGGTAATAATATAAAAACATCTAGAGATACATCAAAGGTATCCTGGAATTCACCCAAAGCATTAACTTTTCATAATCAATTCGACCATCTCACGAGTGCATTGTGCTGCCTACACAATATTAAACACCTCTTCGTCTACCAAATGTCACGGCCAAGTGTAATTGACATATCAGTTTAAACGAGTCACACAATGATATCTATTAGTTAAATATACTTAAACTATTGTACACTGAAATGTAGCAATCGTTTGGCCTTAATATCATCTAAAGACTTCATTTAAGGTAATTCCGTTTATAGTATCTAATGTGTAGAGGCAAATGCTCTTACATTATAGTAGACTAGTCTTAGCACGAAACTTCGTCAGCGCGGAATAATATAAAATTTGCAAGTTGCCTATGTGCTCTTCCAGACTATGCTCTACATCTGTGTCAAATTTTATCGTCGTCCGTTAAGCCGTTTTTGAGATATGTAGTACCCATCATCTATACAAACTTTCGTGTTTATAATATTAAAGTATGAGCTACAATTACAGCTTAAATGATTAGTTTTCAGTATACTGTATAGCAACCATAGTGTCGTCTCTTTTATTCTCATTAAAAATAGGGATAAAAATACTTAAACACTCGACACACACATTTGGAGTATATAGAGGAGTTGTCAGTTTTAAGAACAAGTATGTTAGAGCGGGCGCACACCTTTGACTAAACTATAGCAAATAGTTGTGCGACTGTCGATTGTTTCGCAGCCAATTTAACTGTTTAGTTACTCAACTAAAAATCGAGTTGTATACGCCTTCATATAAGCTCATAGGAATCAAAGCGAGACTAAACAGTTGTGCGATAGTTCAGTCAAAGGTGTGTAGGATTTAAGTAAACTCTTATTTCCTTACTAATGCTAGAATGAAAGAACAAGGGTGTATCTGAATCTTACTAATATTATAAATGCGAAAGATGGATGGATAGATGTTTGTTAGAGTTTGTAACCTAAACGGCTCAACGGATCTCAATGAAATTTGGCATAGATCTAGATCATAGTCTGGAAGAGCACATAGGCTACTTGCTTTTGTTTTTTTTTAATTCCACGCAGACGGGGTCGCGAGCGAAAGCTAGTATCTAATAATATTAACCACACGCAATCTCATCACAGTATAATCATTCTGACATTTAAACGAGAAGTGCGTGATAATATCAGCAATCACAAGCCACCCGAATATTCAAACAAAAGCTGACCCTAGATCTAGACATCTACGTAGCGCAATACTCGATTAATACGACGCGAACGTAATTCTGCTAAGTCAGTAAAGTATAGTTAAAAGGTAACATATCATCTCAAAGAGTTTTATATATCAACAAGATTTCGCCCGCGACTCCGTCCGCGTGGAATGAAAAAAAACGAAAGTGAGTAGCCTATGTATTCTTCCAGACTATCCTCTACATCTATGCCAAATTTCATCGAGATCCGTTCAGCAGTTTGGACTACAAACTTTAACAAACATCCATCTATACATCCATCTAAACTTTCGCATTTATAATATTAATAAAGTAATAGTAATTTATTAAATTCTAAATTATGATTACTTGAATTAACCTAAATTAGGCCTGCTACAGACGTTCAGTTTTAACTGAACAGTTCGATTGTTCGAAAAAAATATAAAAGGCAGGACATATGACAGTTCAGATAAAACTAATCAGTACTACTGTTCAGCTAGAACTGATAGTTCTTGTTTATTTCTGTTCACGGAATTAGCTCAAAACGGGGTACAAATTTTAGCTTTACCTAATTTAATCTTCACGTGGTTTGAATATCTTAATATAATTAACATATCATTTTTACTACTTTATAATTAGTTTTTAATCAAAGTAGCAAAGTTAGATGATGAAAATAACATGAATCGTGTGATATAAGTAATTATGTATGTTGAAAGTAATTAAGAGTTGTACAATTAAGATATGGCGTCTAAATAACACGATATCGTCAATTGCTCAATGATGTACGGCGTACATAACTTCAAGTCCAGCAATCGACTAGTATTTGTAGAATTGAGACTTTAAAAATTTTAGGTTAGTCAATCAATTTACAAATATTTTTATTCGATGAAATAGTATTATAGTTTAATTACCAACATACAAAAAAAAATTACCAACATAAGCAGTAGGGGACGTTTATTTCCTACCCTTTGTTGAAACGCTATTTGACGCCAAAACTTGTCGAAGCAATATATGTACATTTGTATATACCGACCAATTATCGGTCCTTGTGAGTATAAGTATATTATGATAGCTCACTAGCGCCCTCTCCTATTTGTACTATATCTCTCATGTCGTTTTTTACTCTTACTCCATTTTCTATGTTTTTAGGTTGTACATATTTTTGGACATCACTAACCTATAGCAGTGCCTCTCTTACCGGGTTAGATCTCCTTGCTTTAAAATACGTGCTAAATTATATTTAACTATTATGATGTTTTTCTGCTGTTCGTTATAGAATCTTAAAGTGGGTATGGAATTAAATTCCTTGACTGTAAAGTTTGTGCCATCAGTGCAAAGATTGTACAAAACAAGCTTAGGTAAAATATTAATATGATGAATAATGAGGTTAATGTACAGTATGTCTTCATCGGAGTCTATATGCCACATAAAGGCAAGTAAGATGATATATAGAAGTGTTTGTACATAGAATCGCCAATAGTGCAATGGTTAGGGGTGCGAATTTTCGATCACGTGGTCGAGGGTTCGAATCCCGCCATTGGACTATTGTATACCATATCCTACTAGTGTAAAGCTTAGTAGAAATATTAGTAAATCAACAAAAAATGCTAATATCTTATCTTACTAATATTATAAATGAGAAAGCTTGTAGCATAAACGGCTAAATCGATGAAATTTAGCATAGATGCAGAGGATAGTCTGGAAGAACATATAGATTACTCACTTTTGTTTTTTCTAAATCCACGTAGACAGAGTCGTGAGTAAAAGCTAGTATTTTATATAAAAAAATGTATGTCCATCGTTAGTTTAAACTTTTTTGTTAAGGGTTCATTGTATTTTATGTTTTTAATTTTCAGCGATACTTGACTACTATTATAGCTGTGACCCATTTAGATTGATTACGCAATACAAATGTCTCATACAGGGATGCGGATTCACAAAGGTCAAGACGATTTTAATAGCTTTTGTCCCACATAAGGGCCCCGACAATGCTCACGAAAAGTCAAGGCTCAACCGATCCTGTGGCGGAGCGAGCTTTGAACTTTTAAGTTGTATCTAAGTCATTCAGTCACAAGAATTTATCGGATTATGTAATAGTTTACGATTAAGTCTTCGTACAAAGTCTTTAATTGGTATAGTAAAGACGAGCCTTAAGTTAGATTTAAGTTTTAAAAAAAATATTTATTTAACCCTAATAAAGAAGTCACATTATTTTGATTCTTACAATTTAGTGCTATATAATATTGGAACCTCTAAAAGAATTAAAAACTCATTTATGTAATTTTCTTTTACTAAAGTTATTTTTTTATTTTACTCGTATTGTTGTCTTATTATTAAAATTATATCATGTTCTTGAAAGATATTTACTTGCGATATTTTTTCATTTATCACAGTTCAATAGGAATCCGAGTGCAACGTCCTGTAGTTATGCAAAAACAATTGCGCATCTGAGGTAAGCACTGGCTAGCACTACACGATTCTCACACACCCATTGTGCTTTATTCCAAAACATTTGGTAGTAAATCATGTTTTCAGTCGAAACATCATATTATATTACTCAGAGATTCTTGCAAATACTGTTTAAATGTACATAGTAATAGACAGTTAGTAAATAATGCTACAGTATTAATTTGCTGACTTTTATTCACAATAATATTTTACAAACAGTTATTAAAGTCTCTCCTAAAAGTCAAACAATTTGCTTTATTTTTTAAAAGCTACGTTCATTTTTTTTAATTTTTCTAATGCCGACATTACTTATCCTACAATTGCACTACGATCCTTTGGCCTCAATATTTGTATCCTTCCTCGGGGCTATAGCTTGGAGGCTGGCGAGGGCCACCGAATTCTTGACCAGCACCCTGGTTAGGGGAAGAACCACCGAATCCGGGTCGTTGGGGCTGACCGCCTTGGCTAGGCTGAGATCCAGGTCTGTTGTACTGATATCCAGAAACACTAGTAGAACCAAAGGATTGATTTCCACCAGGCTTGTATGAAGTTCCCTGTCCATTGCCCGATGAAGATGGCGTGTTCCCACCAGGCTGGTATTGTGAAGGTCTGCCGTTTCCGGATCCCGAACCTGGCTGGTTGATGCCGGGCCTGTTGGAATTAGGTTGGAAACCTGAACCTTGTCCTGAAGAACCAAATGAACCAGATCCAGATTGTGTATTAGTTTGTGGCAAAAATCCTTGTCCTGGTCGGTTACCACCAGAAGGGGAAGATCCCTGTGGACGATTGTATTGATAACCTGACTCTTTTTGGCCATTTCCAGATCCTACTCCAAAGCCACTTTGTCCTTGAGTTCCTGCTGTCGGGCCAAATGCACTCTGTCCTTTTGCGCCACCGCTCTGTCCGAAGTCACCTTGTCCACGAATACCAGCAGCTTGTCCAGCCGTACCTTGTCCTTGAGTTGTCTGTCCAAATACTCCCTGACCTCTTGAACCAACAGTTTGTCCGAAGCTTCCTTGCCCTTTAGTTCCAGCAGTCTGGCCAAAGGTGCTCTGACCTACTTGCCCTTGTGTACCGGCTGTTTGTCCAATTCCACCTTGCCCTTGGGCTCCTGCATTCTGTCCAAAACCACCTTGTCCCTTCACGCCAACAAACTGTCCGAATCCACCCTGACCTTGTGATCCAGCTGTTGAACCAAAGGTACCTTGTCCTCGTGTCCCAGCACTTTGTCCAATGGCACCTTGTCCTTGCGTGCCTGAAGTCTGCCCAAAGCTACCTTGTGCACCGGTCTGTCCAAAACTACCTTGTCCTTGAGAACCAGTTGCCTGTCCAAAGACTCCCTGACCTTTTAATCCTGTGGTTTGTGCAAAAGCGCTCTGGCCCTGTGAGCCACTTCCTTGTCCAGGTCGACTACCCTCAGAAGATGAAGAACCCTGCGGACGATTATATTGATAGCCTGTGTCTTTTCGGCCGTTACCTTGTTGATTAAATTGGCTGCCTTGAGCTGATTGTCCCACAGAACCTGAACCAATTCCAAAGCTTCCTTGTCCTTGTGTGCCCGCAGTCTGTCCAAAGGCACCTTGTCCTTGTCCTTGAGAACCGGTTGTTTGAACAAAACCACCTTGTCCTCGTGACCCAGCACTTTGTCCGAAGCTTCCTTGTACTTTAGTTCCAGCACTCTGTCCAAAGGTACCCTGTCCCTGACCACCAGTTGTCTGTCCAAAACCACCCTGTCCTCCTGATCCAGCGCTTTGTCCGAAGCCTCCTTGTACTTTAGTTCCAGTGGCCTGCCCGAAAGCACCTTGTCCACCTTGCCCTTGACTTCCAGCACTCTGTCCAAAGGAGCCCTGTCCCTGACCACCAGTTGTGTGTCCAAAACCACCCTGTCCTCCTGATCCAGCGCTTGGTCCGAAGCCGCCTTGTACTTTAGTTCCAGTCGTCTGCCCGAAAGCTCCTTGTCCACCTTGCCCTTGACTTCCAGCACTCTGTCCAAAAGTAACCTGTCCTTGACCACCAGCTGTCTGTCCAAAACCACCCTGTCCTCCTGATCCAGCGCTTTGTCCGAAGCTACCTTGTACTTTAGTTCCAGTGGCCTTCCCGAAAGCTCCTTGTCCACCTTGCCCTTGACTTCCAGCACTCTGTCCAAAAGTAACCTGTCCCTGACCACCAGGTGTCTGTCCAAAACCACCCTGTCCTCCTGATCCAGCGCTTTGTCCGAAGCTACCTTGTACTTTAGTTCCAGTGGCCTTCCCGAAAGCTCCTTGTCCACCTTGTCCCTGTGTTCCAAAACTCTGTCCAAAAGCACCCTGTCCTTGTGATCCAGAAGTTTGCCCGAAGGTACCTCGTCCTTTCGTTCCAGCACTCTGTCCGAAGCTACCTTGTCCTTTCGTTCCAGCACTCTGTCCGAAGCTACCCTGTCCTTGAGAACCAGTTGTCTGCCCAAAAACGCCTTGCCCCTCAGTTCCAACTCCCTGTCCAAATGCAGTTTGCCCTTGAGAACCACGGCCGTAAGTGTAACCTTGCTGATTACTTTGTGTACGTTGTCCTTGGAAACCTTGACCTTGAGCAGAGCCTGAGGAAGTTCCATAAGTGAGTTCATTCGAGTCCTCTTCAGGGCGATAAGCACCTAAAAGAAAATACAAAATTAATAAAAAGAAATTAATTTAAGAGTTCTGATAAATAAATGTTTTAATTTATGTGTGCAATGGATTATGCTGGTTTCCTGTATAAAAAATTACATTTTAAAACACACCTTTTCTGTAATAGACAAAAACAAACGTTTCGAAGTTCGTGACAAGAAATAATAAAAGTACGTAATAAACTACATGTATAAGGTTATCGAATTTAAAAAATTACCTTCTTGGGTCCCGGCTGCTGCAGCTCTCGCGTTATCTTCGATAGACTTTAGAATTTCTTCGGGAATTGGAGGAGGAGTAGGCAAATGTTCTCCCTGAGGTTGGAAACCATTTTCGTCAGCAGTGTACGTCACGCTTATCTTTTCACCTTCATCCGATGTATATGAGAATGCACCCTGAGCTTTTACACCATTCGTAGCTACACCAGCTTCTTCAGCAGATATACCGTTAGAAGTTTCAAAACTATACGCGTACCTTTCACCATCGTTTTCATTTTCGTATCTTAGGATTTGAGCATTTCTTTCGGCTTCGCTCTGTGCGCGTTGCGACTGATATGTCTGCGCAAACGAGTTCGAACCTTGACCACCTTGTCCGAAAGTTGCAGTTTGCTTAAATCCACTTTGTGCACTCTGAACTGATCCCGAACCGGAACCGAAAGTTTGTTTAGTAGTAAATCCATTTTGTCCTGATTCAGATGGTGATTGGCCAAATCCGGAAGTACCGGTATTCTGGCTGAATATCTTAGATCCAGTGGTACTGATTCCTGGGCCGAATCCACTTGCTCCGAAGGTAGAACCAGCGGATTGAGATGTCTGGCCGGTGCCAGCGCCAGTCTGTCCAAAGCTGGGTAGTTTCGGTAGTGAATCGGAGCCCAACGGCCCGTTTGGTGATCCAAACGGAACGTTCAGGTCTTTAGAACTACCACCAGATGACGCTGCATTGAAAGGTGGCAAATAACTGCGATCCAATTTGTCGGCGCAGCCATATGTTATGACTGAAATAACTAAAAGCTGAAACAAACGTAATAACTGCAATTAGAACCACTTAATTCTATTTAAAAATTCTAATAAGAACCTAGTTATATTTTTTTATTTGGGATTAATTCTTTTTCAAATCATCTTTAGATTAAAAAATCTCTAGATTAAAAATCCTCAAATATCACACACTATTGAATTTAAATCTTAACCAAAATTTTACATATCAGTGAACTTGAATTTCTAAAGAATAGTGTTTGTACATATACGTGAATAAACTAAATGTTATTACCAGCTTCATTTCAAGCTGTACACTTTGCAAGGGTCTAGCTGCGAATGTGATGGCAGACTGAAACGGATCCTATATTTATATCAAACAAAATTCGTTCACCTCACTTCGTTACCTAAAACCGTACTCACGGTCCTAACCTTTGACTGGCTGAGTGAAGATTCTCAAGTATGCATCAATGTGTGCGTACGTTGCAAAATTTCCCGATCGATATCCACTTTACACTAATTACTGTATGTATCGTTTATTTTACACTCTATTATTTTAACGAAGATATTTTTATTATAGCCTTTATTTAAACGCCATTTTTGTACTGTTATATCTAAAAAAAAAACAATGTCTTGTATAATAGTATTCACATTGATTTAACCACATTTAAATTCAACTACCTTTAAAACGATCACATTTCTCCTTACCATTGTTAAAAAGGTTCATTGAGATTTTGAGTTATATTTCAAATGGCATTATTAAGCTTTTTAATATGAGCTTCTGCAACTTTACATTTTCATACTTAATTGATAATGTCCTATTTTCGGATGACAATTAACTACTTATCAAAGTTAAAACATAATATACCAATATTGTAATTAACAACTGACCCTATAAAATTTTTATTACAAATTGTTTCCGACAAAGCTCTTAATAACTTTATATATAATTTTATATTAACAACGTCATTTAAAAGTTTTTTCTTACATTTAAAACAGAATAGGATTTGTTAAAAGATTCCAATTATGTTTATTGTTGAGTTTATTGTTTTTGAGTCACATCGTAACCAGAGTTTAAAAATTCGGCTCAGTTTAGTTCAGCCTTCCCACAAAATGGGGTCAATCTACAAAATCTAATCTAAATCTATATAAAGAGAAAAGATTTGTATTTTTGTATGTATTGAAATAACTCAAAAACTACTGGACCGATTTCAAAAATTTTTGCACCATTAAAAAGCTATGTTATCACTGAGTAACATAGGCTGTATTTTTACTATGTTTTTTATTTCACGCGAAGTCGCGAGCAACAGCTAGTACGATATATTCAAGAATATTCTGTCTAACTTACTAGTTAACAATAGTCACTTGTTTTATTAACAGGTTAATTACGTAGGTATACGAGTATGTCTTTATTTATAAGATTGAGACGGAAATACACATGGCAGCAGAATGTGGTAGAAGCTGGAATATCTGATAACACATGCCAGAAAGTCAACATCTTATGAGAGGAGATGTGTCGGTACCAAGTTTCGTACTCCGTCATTGGCTCCTTCTTACACGTAGCTGGCACGAATCCAAATATTACTCGTTCCAGTACCTGGTAAGTGTGTTACTGGCATGTATTCCATCAATAGGTTATGTTGTGATTGAAAAGTGAAGTTGTGAAGGTGACATTGCGCTGTCTATATTGCACGCGTTCGTGTACCGGCTGACCCGAGCATCAGCTGTCAATTCTGACCATACCGCGTCACGTACAAAAAAGTAATCTAAAACAAATATAGCAAATTACTATACTTAAGTGTTTATATAATTTGATCACGTTTTACATTTTTGTACACTATAATCTTTATTAGCAACATAGCGTATTAAAGAACTATATTTAATTTTGAAGGAAATCCTGGTATTTAAAAAGCTATCAAAAGCAAACGTGTAAACGGTCAGAGAGGTATATTTTTAATTCCTAAAATGATGACAATGAATTCAGAATTTAATTCAACTTTAGAAAACTACATTAATTAAAGCTAGAAATTAAATAGAACATCTTAAGGACCAGGTAACTTAATGTCTAGTGTTAAAGGAAAGACTCAGTTAAACCAAAAATTCTATTCAATTTAATTGCTTCAATATATAACTTAGAACACATGTTTTCACGAATTGACATCGTTAATTATTAACTGAATGTAATACATAGATATGAAACTAACTAAACAATTAAATAATAAAGTAACATAGATAATTTAAATTCCAAATTATTGCACTGTACCTCCGTAACATTGCATATAACGTTTCCTAATTCAAATAGTTATAATATTAGTAAATGTTTTCAAAGATTTTTCCTTAAAATCACAACAATAAATCAATCTAAGAGCTCGTGCACACTTTTGACTAAACTGTCGCACAACTGTTTAGACGCGCTTTTATTCCTATGAGCTTATATGGAGGTGCGTACACTACTCGAATTATAGTTGTGCAACTAAACAGTTGAATGAACTGCGAAATAATCGACAAACGCACAACAGTGTGATAGTTTAGTCAAAGGTGTGCGCCCGCTCTAAAACTTCCTATGCTTTGTTTCTGGATTGTTGATTTTAGTTCATGTCCGTTGTAATAAAACATTGCATTATTTAGGTTTACAATTTTACTAAAGTTCAATACCTACGACTATTTGAAATCCAACATTCCATCTAATTGGTCCGTCGATCTCATCTCAGATAATCATGTCTTCTTTAAATAATGTTACGCATTTGTACTATTGCCATTATACAGCAAATTGTTTATAATACCTAGAACTCGTTTCAAGATTAAACAATTAAACGGATTGATGATTTATTTATGAGAAATGACAGAACAATTAATCAATATAAACAGTTGGCAATTTAACAAAAGCAATCGTGAATTTAACAAGAGAAGCTCTATTAGTATTAATATAAAAAGAAAACTAATTAAAGACTACAAGACTATGACTTAGGGTCCTTCAAGAAGCGAGCCTATCATTTCCTCAAAGGCCGGCAACGCATCTGTAGTTCCTCTGGTATTGCGGATGTCCATGGGCGTCGTTGACCACCTCGGTGTTCTCGCTAGTTTGCCTCCTTTTATTATAAAAATGAAGGAAAAAACAATTAATCGTAAAAATTGGAACTCTACAAGCGGATATAATGTGTTAAGGATATTCTTACATAAAACGTTGATTTAATAGAGAACGTTGACCATAGATAAACAGAAGTCAAAAGTACTTCGTGAATTATCCTTCATCGTGCAATCTGTAGAGTTAAGTATACTTTACGATCGAGCAAACTTATCAAAGCTTTATTCAAATCGATTTATTGTTAACAATCTATAAATCTAACGTACAGAACATCGTGATTTCATATTTTTAAATCCCTACCAGAGACATTTAGAATTGGTAATCTTCGCGGTTCATCTGCTTTATGGCATGAGAAATTATTTTAAAATACCAGTTTGCTAACGTGAACATTCATCCATGGATTTATAGCTCATTTGACTATTTCTACCAACATAATCTTACTAATATTATAAATGCGAAAGTTTAGATGGATGGATGGATGGATGTTTGTTAGAGTTTGTAGCCTAAACGGCTGAACGGATCTGGATGAACTTTGGCGTAGATCTAGAGCATAGCACGCGGACGGAGTCGCGGGCGAAAGCTAGTAAAACATAAAACACACACTTCTTTGTTATGTGGGATGTCAAGGATCACAGCATATTTTTGAATGATCCATTTTTTAATTACGACCCCTACACTAGGACACGTTTGGGGCTACATATTTTAAAGCTATTATAATTAGTAGGTGAGTAAATTAGAAAAAAAAATCCTTGTGAGACAGAGACAAAAACTGCAAGCAGCAAAGAATTAAGGTTGTTATGGTTACTTTAATTCTCAGACAGTAAGGGCCTTCATTGTAATTTGGGCATTTGAATTTTGTAATTGAATGTGTTACGGAATGTAAATATTTTTTTATGTTATTATGTAGTTAAGCTCTAAGATTTTTCTCCCATCTCCCAGAAACAGTTAAAAAGTTTGCGAACAAATATTGTACATATGTTTATCGCAATTGAAAGAGATATAAACAATTGTCAGTAAAAATAATTTAATATTCATTACAATCCAGACGAAGTCGCGGACGTTAGCTAGTTAAATACTATCGGATTCTATGTGGTAAGTTGCAGTAATTTGCGCAAATAATCAATGATGTCACAACATCTGTCACTGTCGAGCTTTTAAGCTTTTTTACAAAACTTATCTCTACAGTAACTTATTTCTTACAAATGAGGGAATAACAACTTGTGTATCTTGCAAATATAAAATAATAGCTTTTGCCTACGACTACGTCCGCATGGAATTAAAAAAAGTAAATAGCCTATATGTTCTTCCAGTCTATGCTCTACATCGATCATTCCATCCAAATTTTCGCTATAATATTAGTAAGCATAGCTGAACTATAATAAGTTGCTGAACCCTAAAACTATACAATTCAATAAGTTTCGGTTGTTAAGGTAACAAAGACAAAGCTCTTTATAGGGGTTCGTTGACCTTTGAATTATAGATTCCGATATTATTACGTAAGTCTCATGATGTATGTGATACGCCCTCTCAATAGTGAACTTCAAATCTCGCGTATCGATCTTATCTAAAATATTTTCAAATTAGACAAGTTTCACAGAATAAAACCTGCTTTAATATTATGAATGGGCAAGTTCGCCCCGTACAATACCAAGACCACAGATGGGCGTGAAGTAGAAGTGTTTGTACCGGAGGTCTAACTTCGATCCCTTTTCGCTTGCCAATATTTTGGTACATGTATGAATGGGACGCATAGATAAGGTAAATATCTTTCTAAACGTCCCGTCTTCTGTTTATTAAAAGTAGGCAACGCATCTGCAAATCCGAATGTCTACAGGCAGCGGTTGTTTGCTCGTTTGTCTCCTCACTGTAAAAGGTGATGTTATGTGAACTGCATTTCTAGATAGAATTATTTATAGAAATACAGCTTTTATTCTTTTTAAGTATAAAAGCTGCATTTCTATTCTTTTTTTGTCTATGTGAGAGTCAATGCCCTAAAATGTGCATAAAATATCCTATCTTTTGTTACTTGTCTGTTTTATTCCCTTTGAGAGCAATGACGTCACTTTTTAATTTAAACGTTGGCTTTTTATATAAATGTATTGGTTAATGGAATTAAATGTAATTGTAATACGTTTTTTTCATTTTTGCTTTTAGTATTAATTGTTTTGTATGCTATTTAAAAATATTCTAAATATATGTTTTTATCTGCGTAACTTCCTGATAAGATAACATTTTATCTGGATTTTGCAAATAGTGTTTAGTGAGTTTATATTATGTTTGATTTAATTTTTAATGAATGACAAACATGCAAGCTACCAGATATAGCTAAAATAGCAAAGTATAACAGCTGCGCTTGTTGAGTAATTAACAAACATGGGTAACTGGCTTGCTTATATTAAGCTTGGTAAATAACTAAGACGTTCTCCCTAGCTCAGGATCTTGAGTAGATGGGGACTGTGGGGTAAATTTTACTGATGTGAAATTTAAAACTCGTTACGAGTTAAAGTAAATGTGTTGCCAAGTTCTGATGAATTGAGAAGTCGTTTGTTCGTATACTTGGAGTTCGGTTTTAATGAAATAATATACATATAGCAATTTAACTAAACGTATCAATTGCGAAGCTTTTATTTCAGTTGATTCATTTAATATCCTCGATATTTTTATTATAACACCTATATCCTTATCTTATTCCTGGCCTTGGTTTACATTAATAAAAGATTTTCATGTTAAAAGATATAAACAGTCTTACTCTTAATAATATTACAAACTAGCTGTTGCTCGCGACATCGTCCGCGAGGAAATAAAAAAATTGTATTGCCTATGTTACTCACTGATAACGTAGCTTTTTAATGGTGATTGAAGTTTTAAAATCGAACCAGTAGTTTTTGGGTTATTTCAATACATAAAAAAATACAAATCTTTCCTCTTTATTATATTAGTATAGATGGATGGATGGATGGATGTTAGCTATAAGGTATCTCCAGAACTTGAAGGATCTCGCTGAAATTTATAGATGTAGAACTGACTTGAACAACACATTATTTTAATTAATTCTCCGCAAACAGAGACTTAGTCAAAAGCTAGTGAGAAATGATGCTATTAGAAGTGATTCTATGTATTTGCGGGAATTCAGGTAGTGTCAAATAAGTACATGATTATTACAATGTTATAAATAAATATGTCGGCCATCGCTTTACATTTGTAATCGCTCCTACACGGTCGTCTTTTGTCTACGGTACTATAATTAACAGAACTCTAGCAAAGCTATAAAGCTTGTATTATCTATTGTCTATCATTTCACAATACATATATTGGGAAACATATTCATGATATTTCGATGTCAAGAATTTGGACGCCTGTAATTGTGTAATTGCTAATTTACTCTACTAAAGTCGAGAGATCGACGTACGTGAAGCTATAAGGCAATGTCTAGAATAAATTGTGGACTTTAAAAAAATTATAAAATTCACTAATTTAAAGAAGCATCGTGAATTTTTACTAATAACTTGCAAATTAGACAATAATACTCGTTCTTACGGTGAAGGAAAACATCGTGATGCAACCTGCACATATCAGCGAAGATATTCAAAGATATGTGTGAAGTCAACCCGCAATAGGCCAGCATGGTTGACTATGGCCTAGTCACCCCTTATTAGGATAGGCCCAGCCTTATTAGGATAGCCTCAGAGCCCCTCAGTGGGGACGTATAGTGAGCTGGTGATAATGACTCGTTCAAAGTCGTGGGCAAAAGTAAGCATAAATCGATAGGATAAGAGACAAATCAAAGTTTTTAATAATATCCACATATTATTATTATAAACATTTACAAATATAACAAGACGGATTTATAAAATTCCTTTGCGTTTGTCTGATTTCGAAATCATTGGAATGTAGTAAATTACAGTTAATTCAAAAATTATATATGACAGATTGCGTGTGAAATATGAAATGGTCAAATAATAGACATAAATGAGCCTAACAAAAAATATCTTGCCATTTACATTGTCAATTTATAATATAATTATAGTATTCGAGTCAATTGCTCTGCACACTGCTTAGAAAAACTTATAATAAGTATTGAGTAAGTATTATCACCTAATACGTGAGAATCTTATATAATATTTCGAGCTTAAATCTATACTAAATAGTTATAGTAAGTAGTAGTTATAGTATTTTTTTTTATAATATAAGGTGACAAACGAGCAAGCGGCCACCTGAATCCACCGAAATGGAAAGTGACCGCTGCCCATAGACATTCGCAATAGCGGATGCGTTGCCTACCCTTAATCGACGGAAGAGGAGACGCACATAAAGAGGATATTTCCTCTTCCTATGCGTCTCTTCCACCGTCAAATCCACGTTCCCTTCCCATCCTATTCTCGTGAGAAAAAGAATTGGGAAGGAAAAGGGACTTAAGTTGGGCCTCCGGCACCACACTCATCAGACGAAACGCGGAATTGCTTCCACTTCACGCCTGTCTTCTGTGTGGTCTTGGTATTGCACCGGGCGAGCCGACCCATTCGTGCGAAGATGTTAAAGCGGGCTACCACTGTTAAAATAATTTTAGTTAGTAATAATAATGCTATTCTAAATAGCTATAGAGCCTTACAAAAAAACGCGGTATAAAGTTAAACTTAGGAATAAACTGAGTATAAGCAAAATTTGTACTAATATCTGCTTATACTCAGTTTATTCCTAAGTTTAACTTTATACCGCGTCTATTTGTAAGGCTGTTAGTATTTAACTATTTAGCTTCTGTTTTTTTCTTCTAGTTCGTTACAAACCCATAGACATGAAATGTAGTAGTAGTAGTGAGAAGCAAAAGCTTAGCGTGGTATGGACATGTTATGCGACGAGACGATGGGGACATAAACCAGAAAGTGTTAAGAATGAATGTGGATGGCTACAAAGGAAGAGGAAGACCGAAGAACGTATGGATGGATTGTGTGAAAGAGGATATGCTTAAGAAAGGAGTGGATTCAGATATGACGGCTGATAGAGATTTATGGAAGAGCAGCACATACTGTGCCGACCCTCCATAAGGGATAAGGGCAAGTTGATGATGATGATGAGACACGAAATGTAGTAAATGTTTTATCAAGTACACAAAACATCTTTGAAAACTCCAACATTTGTTTTTATTTAAACTTACTGATAAAGTCATTCGACCTTAACATACTTAGAGAACCCATCGGTCTCGGCAATACTTCAATTATAGAGCGGCCATTATCACAATTGTTGATAATAAACGGTCCAACAAACCATAACGGTTAATTCAATGGTCAATAATATAGGAATTAAAATTTCTAAATTATTGCTTCAATCAAGGGCCTCGCTAGCCGAAGGTGTGGGAGGCAAAGCGATGGCTAAAGAGGGGGCGGTAGTAAAAATGTTTTTTATTTCTACGAGAATGCTAAAAGCCTGTCCCTCCCGCTCTCCTATGGCAAAGCCTGTGTTGTTGATTAACTAATCATACTATTAGAGTAAATGCGAAAGTTTAAATGGATGGATGTTTGTTAGAGTTTGTAGCCTAAACGGCTGAACGGATTTCGATGAAATTTGGTATAAATATAGATGATAGTCTGGATGGACACATTGGCTACTCACTTTTGTTTTTTTTTAATCCAGGCGGATGGAGTCGCGGGCGAAAGCTTGACAGTGACAAACAAAAGTATACAGAGATTTTTGCACAATAATAAAACATGTTCATTTTTAAAATAATTTAATAGAAATATAAAATATTTTACAATACTAAAATAGTTATCACTTTCTTACATTTCACTTATAATACATTGTTATAAAGTACGAAACTTAAAATACTTTTTTTCCTATAAGAGAAGTTTATTTTAATAATGGTAGCCAGAAGCCTCGTCGAAACTGGGTGGTCTTCTTGGACCACCGAATATTTCTCCTCCTGTCTGACTAGTTACTGAATGTAAGGTCTGTGGTCTAAACCCAATTGAGGGAGTATTAAAAGAATTTTCATTCATTATTCCAGGCTTTTGGTCCCCTTGTCCAAACTGTACTGATATACCAGAATTTATTTGATCCTGGGATTGAATCGGTTTACGGAAATCTTTAACGTCTTGCCCAGTTGATGTTCTAGGACCTTGACAACAAGGTCTAATCCTAGTTGAAAAATCTAACGGTCCCTTGTAGTTAGTAGTTGGTTGATTTTCAACGAAAGCGCCTGAAGTAAATCTTGTTGTTTCACTTGTTGGTTTAATTGCCTGTAAATTGTTGGAAGGGATTGTCTGTTGTGTGTTGGAGTTGAAGTCTTGATTAAATGAAGTGGATGAAATACCCTGTTGATATTTGTTTTGATTGAATTGTCCTTGTAAATTTGTTTGTAATTGAGGTCTTGTTACTGTTAGCTGGTTGTTTTGTGGGCCACGATTGCTGGTAACTTGCGCATTCTGTACTGTAGTTTGAATCGTTGGTCGTAACTTCTGTCCGAATTGTGAAAAATTATTCGGAGTCGTTGAACTATCTTCTTCAGCTTCAGTGGGGGGTAGAGATTGTGCGGGTTTATTATATTCATATATTTCACCATTGTACTGCTGGCTTGTTGTTAATTGAGGTGCATTATTGCTCAGTTCTGGTTGAACTTGATTAGGAGTTTGTACTACTTGGCTATCACTAAGAGTTGCCTGATCTCTATTAAATGAAATAGTTGCAGTTGTATCTTTCTGGAATGAAGTATTAATTTGGAAATTTTGAGTGAGACCTACATTTTCAGATTGTTGATTCTTTGAACTTGTATATTTGGTGGAAGTTGATGGAAAAGGTGATACAGACGCTTGAGTTATTCCTGTGAATTGTTCTTGAAATCCATCCATTTTAGTTGGAATTGTTGGTGACTGTACAGATTGGGTTACTACCGGAGGTTGGGGGTATTTTGTCGATGGCCTGAATCTATCGTTGAATGAAGCAGATGGGGATTGGGGAATATTTGAATATTGATTATACATAGAAGTAGGAATAGTAGGTGCTACAGTAGGAGGTCTAGGATATTTAGTCACCACACCGTTGTTGAAACCACTGTTGAAAGGACGATTTCCTGTTGTGAAGGTCGGTGTGGTCACTCTGTTGGCATTGAACGGTTTCGATGGTTGATTATAATAATAAGAATGATCTGGACCTTGCAGCTGTTGGTTGCCACTCAAATTAATGTTTGTAGTTGTCAGCTGATCTGAAGTCTGCGATACAACGTTAGTCTGTTTGTTTTCATTTTTGTTAAGATTTTGATTAGATGTTCCGAAAGCAATTTGTGGAACATTACTTGACTGAGAGTTAGGACCAGTTGCATCCGAGAAAGACGCTTGAGTAGGAAGTGGCACATTAGGAGTGCTAAGTTTGTTAATTGAATTTGGAGTATCTTCAAAAGGTGTGGTTAAATCTAAACTTGGCTGTAATGTTGAAGGTATATTATTAAAATTGTTATACGATGCTTGAATTCCTGCTTGAGTATTTTCATTTTTATTCAGGTCTGAATATTGACCATTTATGAATTGACTCTGTGAAGGCTGACTATTAGAGTTTTGAGTAAATTGGTTAAATTGATTGCTAGGAAAAGACTGAGGACGCGATTGTCCGATACTTAAGGGTTTGTTCACATTACTATTTAAACCATGCGCACCAAAAGTAGAGCTTTCAGATATGCCTTGTGCTGTATTTTGGGAATTGTATGAATTA
The DNA here is from genome assembly GCA_029286645.1 of Papilio protenor. Classification (NCBI taxonomy): domain Eukaryota; kingdom Metazoa; phylum Arthropoda; class Insecta; order Lepidoptera; family Papilionidae; genus Papilio; species Papilio protenor. The sequence continues at coordinate 1,043,966 of JAGSMZ010000007.1, read as the reverse complement.
AGAGAAACGGTTGGCCGATTATTAGTATTAAGATTATTAGTAGGAGGTAAATATGACGGCTTAATTCCAAATCTATTATTCGTGCCTAGGTTCAATTGAGGTGTCCCAAAGTATATGGGTCTTGAATAATCGTCATTATCAGGAAATTTATCTTCTTGATTTTGGGAACCTTTCTTATTAGATTCAGGTGTATTAAAATCAGTTTGTACTTGACCATTATCTTGTTCAAATGGTGCACCTGATAAAGGCTGTTTTCCTAACGCTGTTACAAAAGTCGGTTGAGGTTGTAAATTATTTTGGAAGGATGGAACTTTATTCCTGATGTCATTGTTTGATGTTTGCAGTTGCTGTGGGCCATTCAAACTTTCGAATACACGAGTATTTTGATTGATGAATGTGCCGCTAACATGTGCATCTGATTCAGACACTCCGAACTGTCCACTATTATATCTCTGTTCATTGTTACTGTCACTTTTTGTGCGATCGTCTTCTACATTGTACTTCTCGGCGTCGTATGAACCTGTAAATGAAAAGGAAAGTTGCCAGTCATTTGTCAAAGCTTTTAACTGAATAACAGGCGACAAAACATTTATCAAGTTATACAATGTGCTCAGAATATTATCTTTTGATTTTTTTTACTAATAAATGCAAATATTAATAATTCAAACTACAAATTATTGGTTGTCGACTTATTGATTTACGACATAGGTTATCTTGTTAAAATCCGAATTAATATTTAGCGCCGTTGTAATATAACATAGTAAAGTTTGACCTATTCACTATTTATGAGGACCAGTATAGTTAAGTATAGGTGCTTATGTACAAAATGCTAATTCAAGTTTAGTACAAGTGTAAAATTTTATATTCAATCGTACCTTCTAGAGTGTCTCAACTTAATAATTATTTATTACAAAAACGAAAAAAAAAAAAATACAAATTACATATTTGAACTTGCCGCTCCTTACGTACTTTACATAAACAAATAATTTACATATAAATTCGTTTTCCTCTAAAGCATTTTTGTAGAGTACAATGACCCTAAAGCTTTTAACCAGTTATATCTAATCCGAAGCTCTCTTACAGATACTAAAATTATATGATTTTCCTCACATATATTTATATTTTCTATTATTAAATTTGATGACGGAAGACATGGTACATTTTAAATTTATTCTTCCGACCTAAATTTGTCTGTGAAATTAAGATCCATGTGAATTTAATTTCTTTAATTCATCAAAGCATTCTTTATCGTAAAGAACAAAATGTCGAGGTTAAATTAAAAAGAATATAGCAAAAGTAACAACAATACTACGTATGCTTTGTGTTGATTTTATTTTTGTAACGAATACGCTTATAGTTCCCGGATGCAGAAAAAACATTGAGTAGGTTTTACTGCTTTTGTATCTTTGACTAAATATTTTTATGATTCTTTTCTTATGAATCATACAGCGAAATAAGCAAGCATCTAATAAGAAAGATAATAAATGGAATTATTTAATATTTTTGGTATAGCTAATTTTAAACCATACATAATGGAAAGGACGGGGGTGGTGAATCAATAGTACGCGTGCCATTAATGGCATAATGTTTTGGACACATGACTGATCGTTACGCAATATACACAATAATCACAATGTCAGAATTATTCGATGGCATTACGATGGCATTAAACCTGTCTTTAGATAAAACGCACGTCGACACGTCAAGGTTTGCCACCCCTGGATACATAAGAAAAGATAGATATTTTCAAGCACAAGTTTGTAACTCCAACACTAGCCACTGGTTTCTAAAGTAAACAGCAACTATAGTTTGTTAATCTTGTGAACTCATACGCAATTAGTATATGTTGAAGAAATAGTTTCATGTTTCATTTTATTAAAATTACTATCCATTTCGTAAATAGTAATCAACATCTCTGGTTTGATTTTAATAATTGGATTTATAAATAATATTGAAATGAATATATGAAACATTAAACATTTTTAACGATACCAATAAATGTTACAATAACGAAGCAATAACAACGATACAATAAGGCAGCAACTTTAGTTTAAACGTGATTTTAGAAAACTCTAACGTTGTTTGATTATTGTTTATTGCTATATTACTTAAATACCGTCGATTTGTGTTAGTTAGTTTTTTATGTCTCTATGAGTATAAACTAGATTAAATGCACTGTAAAGTTCGATAATAGATTGTATAGTGTATAGTTGATGGTTTGTACATTATCGTTACAATAAATATTAAGGCTAGGTAATATTCTAAGGAAATGCTTACCATCGTCAACAATTCCTCCAGCAGCCTCCTTAGCATTCTGCTCCAAAGACTTGAGAATCTCTTCAGGAATAGGAGGTGGTGTTGGCAGATGATCTCCACTCGGTTGATATCCACCTTCTCCGGCAGTGTACGTCACCTTATACACTTTACCGTCGTCACCAGTGTACGAATAACCACCTTCCGCTTGAATACCATTAACAGCAACTCCGTTCTCCTCAGCCGTTATACCGTTATCAGTTTCAAAAGCGTAGTTATAAGCTTGAGGACTCACGTTATTTTCAAAACGTACTATATTTGATGCTTTATCAAATTCAGCTTGTGGTCGTCCTGTATTAAAACCGAAATTAACTCCTTGTTGGAAATTCTGCAGAGTTTGTGATTCTATCTGATCAGTATGAGTCTGGATCTGAGGGATGAATCCTTGTTGATTAATTTTAAAAGCTGCACCTCCTACTTTAGAGTGACTTGATCCATAAGATATTCTATCACCTCCTAGACCTGATTCACCAGGACTTGATGCTCTTGTGCCTGGTGCGGCAGCTTCTACGACCACTCCATCATAATCATTGTCAAATGCACCTTTAGGTAAACCAGATTGTCCAGGGTTGAAGAGATCTCTGACAAGAGGAGTTTGAATGTCCCCAGGGCTGCCACCGGCTGTTTTAGCGGATTCTGGTGGAAGATACGTGCGGTCCAGTTTCGCAGCACTGCATACCGCTACGAAAGCGGCTAATAACACCTGGAAATTTTAGAAAAAAATGAATTATATCAATTGTTAAATATTGAATTAGAAATATATTTATGAGCTTTGAATTTTGAAATAGACTGTGAGGGGAAATTAAATTAATCCTAAATTAAACTTTGAAGTGTCTAAGCATTATCTAATTTCTGTAACAAACACTAAGAAAGCCGTTGGATCTCATTACATAATTCTTTTCAAAGACCACTGATAGTCAAGATTAATCACTATTTCCGCTTTAAGATGAATAGAGTTACCAAATTCATTGTATCCGTGTAGACCACTTGCCCGGATGGTTCTACAATGTGGGGTCAACCCGTACTGTGCTTTTGTGAACCAACTTTTGCTTTTTATACCAACTCTAAAGTCGTCTAAAAAACGTGCTCAGCTTTTTTCACAAACTTTTCGCTGCGGTCGTACAACTTTTTTTATTCAACGCCAGTGTTCTTCCTACCAGTGCGTAAGGTAAACTTTAGGTCATTCATTTGGTTTTTCAACCGCAAAGGTAAATTTGTCGAGATGAACGCATGGATTCCAAGTTCAAGTGGCAACGAATATGCGATTTATAAATATTTTAATTGGAAAAGAATTAGTTACTGTAATCAGCTCAGATTATCGTGAGGTTAAAGTGTGAACTGTACAAATTAATTAATAAAAAAATTGGTATACATTTAGCTTCGCAGTTCCTAAGTTTCTATGTTTTGTCGATATTTAAGAATTCCTTTTTGTATCATCAATTTATTAGTATTATTAGTTTACAATAATATAATGAAGAGGGAAGCTTTCATTGTTTGCTGGTTTGCATTTAAAAGGTACGAAATATCACTATAAAATTTTAATTCAGGTAGCGCGTTGAACTCGCGTATTGTATAATTTCTGTCATCACTTCATCATCATCTAAGCAAACTTTATCGATGACGTTACAAATACTACTTGCTATACTTACTTCTTGTATCGTGCGAGGCCTATCCCACATTTGATACAATTGCTTATAAATGTCGTCGAAACTCATTTGAATTTACAGTTTATAATTAAATTGTATTCCGTCATCAATAAACAAAGGTTTCTAAACCATTGGTTAATTATAACGCTCTTTACAATTATGTTAATACGTTATCTTACAGCATAGTATAGACTTACAAACAAATCAGACCCGGTAGGGTATAATCATACTTCATACTAATACTATAAATGCGAAAGTTTAAACGAATGTATGGATGTTTGTTAAAGTTTGTAGCCTAAACGGCTGAACGGATCTCGGTGGAATTTGGCATAAATGTAAAACATAGCCTGGTAGAACACATAGGCTACTAACGTTCGTTTTTTTTAATCCCACGCGGACGGAGTAGCGGGCGAAAGCTAGTAAACTGTAAAATGTTTGCAGAAAACATAAATTTGCAGTCAAATATCGAGAGATTTCCACTGATTTGGATTCATGTTTATTTCGCGTATGTTCATGTTTTTAGCATTAGAACTTACAGGCATTCCGTGACAATTTCGTACTAACCAAGACTATAAAATTATGTAAATTTAGAACGTTCTTGTATTCATTAACATAGAACATAAAATGATTGGGTTTTACCTTCTAGGATTTAAAAACAAAAGACTACATTATTTTTCATTAAGCTTTTAAAACTAATAAAAAAATTCACAGATAAAATAACATTCACCAAATAAGATATACCAAAGGGCGATAGGCTTCATACTTAACCAAATTGTGTACACAAATTTTTGCATTCAGAAAAGGTGGTGAGCCAGCACTGTGCTAAAAGAACATTAATCTCTGTCTTTCTTTATTCATTTTCTACCTTTCGTCCGCGACTCCGTCCGCGTGAAATTAAAAAAAGAAACAAAAGTGAGTAGCCTATATGTTCTTCCAGACTATGCTCTACATCTATGTCAAATTTCATCAAGATCCGTTTAGCCGTTTAGGCTACAAACTCTAACAAACATCCATCCATCTAAACTATCATTTATAATATTCGTAAAGTGTTAATGTTAATCATTGTGTTTATAATACAAAAATATACTATAATTCATAAACTATGACTCATACGGAAACAACATTCTTTAAAAGTGTTTATGTAATGAAATTGTAATGAATACATTTATGACTATAAACATGTAGGCTATACTTAAGCCCATTTAAGTTAAATAAGGCATAAGCGTAGTCGTAGTGACTCCGTGCTGCATGATTTATTGACAAATCATCCGTCCCTTTTACTGACGGTTGCATCAGAACGTCGGGTTTTCAGTTAACTGCTATTTACGTCAATCATAGATCTGGTAACGAGAGCTTCAATCTTTTTGGCAGCTGACCTTGAGCTGCGCGATACACAGCCCTCCCGAAGCCCTCTACGCCCCGTTAAGCCCGCTACAAACGTCAGTTTGATGTATTAAGGCAAAACTGAGAACTGGATAGTCTCCAGTTTTGTTAGATTTATCTGAACGATTGAACTGTTAAGATAAAACTGAGCATGTTTAGCGGGCTTTATACCTAAAATTGTGTTCTGAGCAGTTCGACCCTGCATCCGAGGAGGCAAGATGTTTGAAATTACACTTCAGTATCCTCCTGTGGGCCAAAAAAACTAACTCCCTTTAGTATTGAATATTAACATTAATTACAGTAAACGGAGTTAATTAACTGTACGATTTAAAATAAAAGCACCTCGTCACAGTACGAGTAATTTTACATGTTAATACCAAGGTGTTATAGCGTTATCCTACACGCAATGCGGATTGACAGATATTGAGTTTTTTTTTACCACTAAACGGATTTCCTCGACTCGTTGTCCTTCAGTATTACATTTCTTTAATATTTCTGAGTAGTTTCGATTGAAGAGAGATGTATAAATATTTTAAAAACGTCATTCTGTCACGTCATTGTCTAAACTACTCGTATATACAAGTATTTGTACTAGATTCATAATTGATATGTCAGCATTACTGCAAAATGCTAAGCGTATTAAAATTAATATTCTAACATGATTTAGTACTGCAGCGTGCATCTCGTTTATAACGTCGGTTTCATCATCGCTGAGTCAACTGTCAAAATATCTGGCTAACTTAATTCACGAGAATATGTTTATTAATAAAACTAGCTTCCAACCTCGACTTCGTCCGCTTGGAATTAAAATAATAAAAGTAAGTAGCCTAAATATTCTTACAGTCTAAGACTATATTTCTGTCAAATTTCATCAAGATCCGTTCAGCAGATTAGCATACAAACTCTTATAAACATCCATCTAAACTTTCGCATTTATACTCGTAATATTAGTAAGATTGCGATGGTTAAATGTTGGATTTTTGACAAAAACGGAACGGATAGCTTCAAAGGTAGGTGAAGACGAAATTATGAATTATATGAAAGAGAATATGCGTAAGAAGGGAGGGCATTCAAATCTGAATGTTGATATAGGTGTATGGAAGAGTAGAAGTGAAAGATCTTCCTTGAGGAAAAGAGCAGGTAAATAATAACATACATAAAAAACAAGTAAGGTTTGAAATTCTCATATAGGTAACTATAGTAAGATACATATTGGGTAATAAGTAAAGTACCTTCACATATGTAAAATAATAGTAATTACTATGTATAACTATTAGTTTAAATGTCAAACTTTAATTATTAATAACATTTCATTAACCGCATTCCATTATTGTTATGGTTCATTTTAACTGTTGTTAAAGATTACAATAACATTTGTAATCATTAACAGAAACCATTTGTTTTAATATTTTGAAACACGAAGTTAATTACTAAACGCATAAGTAGTTATAATACTCGTCAAATATCTTGGCAGCTCTCTACTTCGCGTGAGTCGCTGTGCAGAACACAATTTTAGGTGGAGAGGACCGTAGCTAGATGAAGTGTGAGAGTTTGCGCAGCGTGCCGATGACCTTGAGCCGCTAAGATATTTGTAAATAACTATGTATACTTAATATTATGTTTACTACAATGTTATATTAATGTAAACGAATCATATTTAGTTTAGAATAGATTTGCTTTTATGGGTTTTAAGGCTGTATTTTAATTAGCACTGGCATAAAATAATCGACCCATAAATTTCATAAAATCATGACCAAATTAAAAAAAAACAACAGTAAATATAGTTACCACATTATGTGACTAGCTGTTTGCTCGTGACTTTGCTCGCGTGAAATTCAAAAAAACAATAAAAAAAGTGCTCTGTTACTCATTGATAACGCAGCTTTTTCAAGGTAAAATAATTTTTGAAATCTGCCCAGTAGTTTTTGAGTTATTTCGATATATATAAAAATCCAAAAATGCAAATCTTTCCTCTTTACTATACTAGTATAGATAAATGGCAAAAAAGACTCAATTACAATTGACTCTTAAGGATAAATAGTCACATACGCGAACGTAATTTTTTCAACCTTTCATTTAACTAAAAGTAGTATTTAACGATGAATTAACAAGTTTAAGATCCTTTTAGTGTCGTCACGGCCGGAATACGGACATTTATATAAAGGTCTGTAAATGTAACTCAGAAACATGGCAACATTATGTCAACACAATATAACTACTTAATTATTGTCTTCCACCTGACAAAGACAAGTTGTTATTTAATTCTGACAATTTGATAATCTAGCTAGGTCTAGGAGGGGAGGTCCGCATCCTAACGTCCTAGCGACGCCAATATTTGTTGGTAAGAAGATAACTTTAATCATTACTAATGTAAATGCGAAATTAACGACGAACACTATACCACGCGGACGAAGTCGCCGGCATAGCTAATATGTATGTTTAGTCCCTATCCAAAGATTATTTTAACCATAGAGAAGCACAAAGATATTATTTATTTAATACTCTACATTCATGAGGTCAAAGACCTGTTGACAGATGCATTTAAAACCGGTCTTTTTTTATAATTCAGTAAACCTTCATGCGTTTGTTTTTGCTCTACTTTTGTAACATAAATTAATTTAATTCCAAGGAATTGATATCAATTAAATTCAGTTGCGGTTAAAGACAATTCCAGTACGAAAGTTTTTATTTTAATCGATTTACGTTTATAAACTGGATATGAGTAACTGAATATTTGAGTTCATGGGTCTAAACAATAACATAGTTATTTATATTTTGTACTTGCTGTTGCCCACGAATTCGTCCGGGCAATATTAGGAAAATAAAGTACCCTATAAGATATTACAAATAGACACTCCAATTTTATTACATGTATAGATTATTTTAAAAATAAGGTAATAATACCTACTCGTATATAATATTACATTCGATATCAAAACCATCATACAATATAACTTTCAAGGACTTTGTTTTTATTTGTGTTTAAAAATATTAATTCATATTATACGAATATATCCTATCTTACTAATATTATAAATGCAAAATTTTGGATAAATGGATAGATGTTTGTTAAAAGGTATCTCTAGAACTCAACGGATCTCGATGAAATTTGTCACAGATATGGAACATAGTCTTTAACGTGTTATAAAATAATATGTTCTATGTTGAATCATTTTTATTTAAATTCAGCGCTGACGATATCGCGGGCAAAAGTTAGTATAAAATTATTATAAAATTAAAACTAACTGATCTCTAATGAACCTCTTTAGCTAACTTTCAATTTAAAACATAAAATATCGATTCTCTTTAGACAGCTATATCGTGACTGTACAACTCAGTAAGGTTATTAAAATCGCATACCGAATATGGGCTAAAGTCATAAAACTTACCGTATTTTGTAAGAAAATAAACAAAATAATGATAAACGTTAACAATAGTTTTGCAATCGAAATTTTTACAAATCGTTAAACTTTATTAAGGAATCTGTAATTTAGAAGCGGTTAGCGGAATTGTTTGAAAGACAACTGAGAAAGAAATCTTTCGCGGCATAAATGGAAAATTAGTGACTTATGGAATAGTTTTCCATATCTTCAAAACGCAATTACTTATAAAAAATAAAACTTGTTAGGTAACCCAAGTGTTATTTCAGATTATGTTTTAAATCTGTGACGAATTTCAGCATGAATCGTTAAGCTGCTTTAAAGATACGTTGTAATAGACATCCATCCATCCATTAAAACTTTCACATTTATAAAAGTATGAACTATAATTTATTTTAGAATTTAAATTAATACAAATGATAACTTTAATTTTAAAAATATTTAAAAACATTTTTTAAATTTCGCTATCTTGTAGCTTGTTACTTGTACCACACTTCATCAATATTTGTGTACGTTGTAATTGTGAATGACAGACGCGTGAATGATGCTATCAAAATATTGGACTGATGATTCATTGTTTCCATATAATAAGTGTTAAAAGGAACAATCGGTTGTATTAAATGCTATACGATGTTGCATGTACTTGTATGTCAATTATATACGTAGCCTCTAGAATTAATTGCTCTGTGCACTTCTAGGAATTATGTTTTAGCGTATTCTATTTATTAACTGTTTAAATCATTCATATGTATTAATACAAAACATTTTTTTTTAATAGAGAAGGGGGCAAACGAGCGGCGGTAACACAGAGGTGGTCAACGACGCCCATGGACATCCGCAACACCAGAGGAACTACAGATGCGTTGCCGGGGAACTACAGATGCGTTGCCGAGGAACTACAGATGCATTGCTAAGGAACTACAGATGCGTTGCCGAGGAACTACAGATGCATTGCTAAGGAACTACAGATGCGTTGCCGAGGAACTACAGATGCATTGCCGAGGAACTACAAATGCGTTCCTGTTACCGCAGATATATTATTTTATGTTTTAAATCTATCAATAATCTAATAGAAAATATTTAAATTTAGCGTTATTCACATGTTTGATATTTTTATTTAGACAGTCCGCTTTTATGTTTATTAATGCTTGTTACATCACACTTAAGCTGGGTTTCTGGAGTTGTCATTTATTTTATTATTACCTAGTGATTAATTAGTGTTAGGTTGATGTTTCAACGAAGTAAAACTTAAGTTACGTAGTTCGGAAACGCATTTCATGATAAGAAAGAATTTCATATCGCACCACTAGCGAATTATTAAAAGTAACTGGGAAACCGGCTATTAGACTATCTAAAAGTACTTATGACTTGTTAATTCAAAAAATAAGATTAACAAAAAGAAGCTTACATTAGAAATGAATAATTAGCATTACATTTGATTAGATATAGCAAATATTTTAGCAAATATAATTCGTATTAGCGAAACATAAATAAGAATCGTAAATCATTTTTACATTACGCATACAAATGTTTCTTCTAAGCTTTAATATCGTTGAAGTCTTTTGTATGTGTTTTTATCATGATTTAAAAAAACTAAACTGACAATCCCATTTGTGTTTTAATGATGATTTTAAGTTGAAAAGTTTTGTTATATTATAATGTTGCAAGCAAATAACCTTCTTTTGATTTCGTATTTCGTCAGTTTAAATCTTACCGCGTTATTTGAAGACGATAAATATAAAATATCCTGTTTCAAATTATTTTTTTCGTATTGACAATATCTTTTAAAATCGTCTTGGTTTATATGACTTTCGAAATCCTGTTGATGATTATTTCTCTCGTTATATTTATCACTGTAAATGAGAAATTCAAGGTATTCAAGTTCCTTTAAATTCCTTCATTTTTGACGCATTCCCTTATTGCTCACTAGCTGTTGCTCGCGACTTCGCCCGCGTGAAATTTAAAAAATAATTAAAAACGTAGCCTATGTTATTCACTAATAAAGTAGCTTTTTAATGGTGAACGAATTTTTGAAATCGGCCAACTAATTTTTGAGTTATATCAATACATACGAAAATCCAAAAATACAAATCTTTCCTCTTTATAATATTAGTATAGATTAAATCCGTTCAAATTTTTTTACTAACGACCGGTTCACAATTGGCCAATACAGTGGGACAGTTGTGTCGCCATTCATAGATTGTATGGATTCACTGGCGACAGTTAGCGTTGACGCTGTGCCAGTTGATTGACAGTCAAATTATTTAAAGCCACTGACTGTACTGGCCAAGTGTAATCCACGCATAATTCGAAATGGGTACCGATAGACTATACGGAAGAATGCTCAAACAAATGACAAAGCACTTCGGCGTCTGCCCAGGCCACGAGTCTGTGAATTACAGTCTCACGCGAATCTACGAGTATTAACCAACCTCTCGAAGCGAGTAAAAAAGAGCACTGTAGGAATATCGCCCATGGCGCTATGGTACTGAAACTATTACTGGTAGTAGCCTAACTAATATTATAAAGGGGAAAAAGTACACTTGTATGTATTGAAATAACTCAAAAACTAATGGGCCGATATCAAAAATTCTTTCACTATTATAAAGCTACGTTATCAGTGAGTAGCATTGGCTATGTTTGTTACTATTTTTTAATTCCACATGGACAAAGTCGCAGGCAACAATTAGTCTATACCAATATTATAAAGAGGAAAGATTTGTACTTTCGTATGTATTGAAATAACTCAAAAACTAATGGGCCGATATCAAAAATTCTTTCACTATTATAAAGCTACGTTATCAGTGAGTAGCATTGGCTATGTTTGTTACTATTTTTTTATTCCACACGGACAAAGTCGCGAGCAACAGCTAGTACATAATATTTCTATGGATGTTTACGCACTCAATACCAGTATGTATTGCAGTGTATGAAATTTGCACCTCAGATTAGTACGAAGTACCATATAATATATAAATAACTCACTTATTCATACTCGTTCCGTTATAGAACTTACCTCACGATGCTTAGATAACATCAACTGTAGTGACAGGCGACCGTTCTAACGGTGACCATTAGTTATCACCGAAATGACAAATTGTCGCGGTTCGTTGGCCAGCTGCAAGATTAATGATGCCTCATATCTCGATACGAATACGTCTTATGTCATGGGATACTTTATTTAAGTACTATTCGTTAAGTTATTAAATCAAATCCTTAACAGATTTAAATGTATTTGTGTAAATACCAGCGAATCTCTTTCTCAAATGACGGCAACGCATCTGCAACTCTTGAGGATGTCCATGTGTCAAAGATAATCTCGGTGTTCCCGGCGCCCGTTTCTCTTGTAAAAAAGACATGCGAGAGAAACTAAACTATCGCACAACTGTTTAGTCTCGCTTTGATTTCTATAAGCTTATATGGAAATGCACAGACTACTCGATTTTTTAGTAATGCAATTAAACAGTTGAGTTTGCTGCGAAACAATCGACAATCGCACAACATTTGTGCGTTACTTTAGTCAAAGATGTGCACCCACTCTTAAAATTCAGATATAGATTTTATAAAGCTAATAATAAAGCAATTGAAATAAATACGCCATCGTAAATTTATCGTCTCATTAACCTGATGAATATTGCGTTCACCTTCCGAAGAACGTGATTTTATTATTGCAAGAACATATCTACGAGTAAATGTTTACGATCTTCATACGTTACGTTTCAAGGGCGTCGGTAACTTTCACGTTAAATTATATTACGGTACTGAGATGAACTGCCAATAACAGTACAACGGATGTTTCGTAAGATGTTTGTTTACATTGACATGTATCGTGTTAATAAAACTGACTACCGCTCGTGATTTTATATTAAAATACTAATATTTCCTCTAATTAAATCGACCCGATGTGACAATGGGGACATAAACCAGAAAGTGTTAAGAGTGGATAGCTACAAAGGAAGAGGAAGACCGAAGAAAGTATGGATGGATTGTGTGAAAGAGGATATGCTTAAGAAAGGAGTGGATTCAGATATGACGGCTGATAGAGATGTATGGAAGAGCAGCACATACTGTGCCGACCCTCCATAAGGGATAAGGGCAAGTTGATTGATTTCCTCTAATTAAATAACAAACTTCGATCGTTCTTATAGAATAGAGGGACGTCCCTTAACTCCGTCGTTAAATGTATAGATTTGGTAGCATTGTTTGTTTTTCATAAAGGAGTCATAAAGTAATATCATAGAAACAAGACCTTTATTTTTAAATTAGGTAAACTGATTACTAGTGCATTGTGTTAACATAGTCAATATATCATACTAATATTATAAATGCGAAAGTTTAGATGGATGGATGGATGGATGGATGGATGGATGTTTGTTAGAGTTTGTAGCCTAAACGGCTGAAAGGATCTCCATGAAATTTGGCATAGACGTAGAGGATAGTCTATAAGAACACATAGGCTACTCACTTTTGATTTTTTTTAATTCACGCGAACGGGGTCGCGGGCGACAGCTAGTAGACTATAAAATTTAGCTTTATTTTCACATACAGGTCGACCAAAACAAAAATACTGAAAAATACTACTATTTTATAATAATTTGCGGATATAGTTTTAATGGCTGGATTTTCAATCTTTTGTCTCTGTCATTCAGAAATAAAACAATTATTGTCTACACTTTCTTAAACTAACCAGACTGCGTGGGTAGTTAATATTTAAACCTTTTGTGTTTTAACCTTTTGTGTGAATTCGAGATTTCACTTTTGTCCCCTCCAGTCGTTAAGACAATAAAGAAATCATTTATGTTATTTCAAATCCTACTAATATTATAAATGCGAAAGTTTAGATGGATGGATGGATGGATGGATGTTAGAGTTTGTAGCCTAAACGGCTGAACGGATCTCCATGAAATTTGGCATAGACGTAGAGGATAGTCTATAAGAACACATAGGCTACTCACTTTTGATTTTTTTTAATTCACGCGAACGGGGTCGCGGGCGACAGCTAGTAGACTATAAAATTTAGCTTTATTTTCACATACAGGTCGACCAAAACAAATATACTGAAAAATACTACTATTTTATAATAATTTGCGGATATAGTTTTAATGGCTGGGTTTTCAATCTTTTGTCTCTGTCATTCAGAAATAAAACAATTATTGTCTACACTTTCTTAAACTAACCAGACTGCGTGGGTAGTTAATATTTAAACCTTTTGTGTTTTAACCTTTTGTGTGAATTCGAGATTTCACTTTTGTCCCCTCCAGTCGTTAAGACAATAAAGAAATCATTTATGTTATTTCAAATCCTACTAATATTATAAATGCGAAAGTTTAGATGGATGGATGGATGGATGGATGTTTGTTAGAGTTTGTAGCCAAAACGGCTAAACAGATTTCGATGAAATTTGGTATAGATGTAGAGCATAGTCTTATAGATTTAAGTATCTTCCAATTGTTAAGAAAATATTTTTAGTATTATAATATCTAGAAAATGTCTAAATTCTGGGTGCAGGGAAATCTTCTTGTCACATGCTACAAATATTTTCAAAGAATAAAGAAATTAAACATTAAACAGAAAACGCATTAAAAAAGTATTTACTAGTTTTCAAAAATTGTAGCTGCGAAATAGTCGGTCATTTTACAAACTCTCACGAACTTTAAGTTTTACGTATTACCTCATAAACATCAAAAGCTCAATGAACTTAAAACAAGTTATTGTTTCGGATGTAAACTAGACTTGTTTTAAATTTTTTGAACGGTCAACACTTTTACCTTGAACCTAATGTAAACAGGAAGCTGGTTTTGCAAGCCATAAAAGTTAAAAACTACATCGAACTAAAAACAAAACATATGTTCATCATAATTACTGTAAATTTCTATTGTTTTTATTTTATTTTAAAAGCTGACACAGGTGATTAATAATGATCATTTTACTAATAATATTATGAATGCGAAAGTTTGTATGTTTCGATGTCTGTTAAAAGTATCTCTTAAACTGCTTTAAAATTTAGCATAGTCTGGAAAAACACATACTTAATTTTTTTTAACTCCGCCAGGACGGATTCACGAGAGTCAGCTAGTTAAAAAAAGCATCCTGTATGCCTGGTAGTAATTATAAATGATCTGTCAATTATTAAAAACCTCTTGATATCTAAATCATAGCTGTATCGCAGAACAAGTTTGTCAATAGATTTTTCAAATCAATTTCTGACAAAAACATTAACATGAAAAATAACCAAGTGATCAATAACTTCTAATTATCTCAATCAAGCATCAATTGTAAGTTGGTTTTTATTTTTAATTCAATAATCTCAAAACGTACGCGTTTTTATCTATTTCAAGTGTTTATTACGGATGTAGAATGTAGAGTTCCTTAAGATTTTCATAAAATAACAGCATTATTTATATCGTAGCGTCTCGGAACATCTTTCCGATATGTAATATCAGAGAAATCGTTTTTCTCTTGTTAAAATTACAAACAATTGACGTAATAAAATCAACTCCCATAGTTTTATTCTATGGTCAATATACAGAACCAAATATAAATTTTAAGGCAGTTTTAATAATTGGATTGTGCAATCAATGATTTATTAAAAATAAAACTTGTATAACTTCAAAAATTGATGTATAAAAAGCCTAACAAGTACTAATTGTAATTGTTGTATAAAAATAAACGTACATAATTTTCGTTACGCCTTGTAAAGTAAAAATCCGGAAACATAAAATGACCATAGCGTTTGCTTGCTCTTGGATTACAAACCATAACATCCTCACAGACAATTTTTGAAATAATTTAATTCAATTGTCGATTATTTTGTGTCCTCTATAAATCAAACATAGTCACGAGTGTATCGAAACTTGGCATAAAGTTCGAGCAGACGCTCCCTCACGTTCGTTGCGCCAACTCAACATGTCACGAGACGAACGACCATGTTACAGACCTCTATTTACTAATAAGCCAATTTAATCCGACTTATGTGGTTAAAACGAATACATTTTCTCACACATTCGGATACTGCGATACCAGTAATATTATTCATAGATTGTAACTATGAAATACCTAAACTATTTGAGAGTTATTTTGTGACAACAGAATGAATTTTACAATTACAATTTTAATATCATGCAAAAAATCGTATTGCATTTAGATATCAACTAATTTATTTTCTAGGAGCTACTGTTCTCCGTTGGCTTCGAGGACAGGTTTAGTCGCGGCGTATAACGTAATTAATTTCTAAACATAATTTAGCCACGCCAGAATTTAGCTGAAAGCTATGCTTGCAATTTTTTTATTATTGCTTAATATTACAAAAATAAAATGCGTTATTTTTTTCTTAATATTTTTAACGGAATTTGGGTAATAAAATTCAAAGTAAATTTTTGAACGAATCGAGTTCCATGTTCCATGACAATTGACAACTGAGCAAGATGACAAATGACAATTGATATTGTATTGTGAACTGAAAATTGTATATTGATCAAACTGCAGGTAAAGTAAAGGAATAGTTTTACTTTAATATATAATGCATAAGGCGATTGAGATTCAGAGAAACGTTCGAGATAATGCCAAGATTTTCCAATCATACATAACAGATTTGCAAAATTGGGAGACCGAAATGAAACGTAAAGAGGCCGCGCTTAACGGCGATCTTGTTAAGGTTCAAATCATTATATTCATGTCTGTATTTATTTAGTTAGTATTTCGGTTACTTTAGATGTATTTGTAGATTTTTAATGTCTTAATTTAGTTTTTTGTAAACTAGTGAATGTATTTTTTATTTTATAGTATCTGTGTTTAAATTCCGATACAGCACGTAATTATACTAATCGGCTTGTGTTAACACTAAAATATCTGTTAACTAGGATCTACCGCCTGTTAGAAGTAAAATAAAAAGGGAAAGACCAACAGAAGTAAAGAAAAACCCTGAAAAAAGGATTTCTGCATCAGACTACAAAGCGTGGGAAAAATTTGATGTTGTATGTATATTGTTTAATTATTTCTATACTTTGTTACTCTTTAAGTTAACTTAGATGTATAACACATACTTGTAGACTTAAGAAAGTTTGGATGGATTGTGTGCGAGGATATGCTTGTGGGAGTGGATTCAGATATGAAGGCTGATAGAAATGTATGGAAAAGCAGCACAACTGTGTACCCTCCGTAGGGACAAGGGAAACTTGATGATAATGACTTGTATAATATCTGTACATAAGTTTACATAATACTGATATGTAAAATATGCCATGTTTTTCAATGTTTATAGGAAAAAGCATGCGAGGAAGTAGATATGGCTGAGATTGGACCTGTGTCCTTAGATAGCAAGAAGAGTGATAAAGACAAGCTGGAGAAGCTCCGAGAAGAAGCACAGTATGAAAAAGAGAAGGTAAGTTATGTTTTTTAATTTATACTATAATTAAAGAAGATTTGTATTTTTGTATGTATTGAAATAACTCAAAAACTACAGGACTGATTTAAAAAATTCTTTCATCATTAAGTCATCTTGAAAGCATCTTATTGCCAATTGAGTTATTTCTTACTTTTTCTGTTTTATTGTTCATTACCAGGGTAATGCATTTGTTAAGGAAGAGAAATGGGATGAAGCGATCAAATGTTACAACAGAGCTATCGAACTGATCAAAGATGATGCTATATACTATGCTAATAGAGGACTATGTTACCTCAAGAAAGACAGGTAACATTTTAACCTGCTATTAAAATCAAATGTGAAAGTGGTTTAAAGCTTGGGTAATGGCTCCAATGTAAATTATAGTAAGTTTGAAATGCACACATTGTACAAAACATTAACATGCTTAATCATGGCATCAAACATGAACACACAATAGAAAACTAAAATCTACAGTTCTTTTCTAATGTTACTCCCTTTATACAGAAATAAGTATTTTACATGATAATTTAAAAACAACACAATGTGTGAATTGCAAAATTGTGACTTACAACAGTTTACATAGGAGCAATAAATTTGTACTTATATCCTAGTATAGTTTAATTATAGATTTTAAAAGGTATTTCCTGCTAGATCAATCATCCTTTTGATCTCTCAGCCCAATAGGACATTGGTTAGTTGATCTGGACATGTTATACGACGAGACGATGGGGATATAAACCAGAAAGTGTTAAGAATGAATGTGGATGGCTACAAAGGAAGAGGAAGACCGAAGAAAGTATGGATGGATTGTGTGAAAGAGGATATGCTTAAGAAAGGAGTGGATTCAGATATGACGGCTGATAGAGATGTATGGAAGAGCAGCACATACTGTGCCAACCCTCCATAAGGGATAATGGCAAGTTGATGATGATGATGTTAGTTGATCTGCCCAATGGGAAACTCCTGTTTTCTGTAAGCTAATTTAATCAACTCATTAATGAAGTAGAAATTTGAGTTATAAATCTTTTTTGTATATTTGTATTTCCTGCTAAAGTTAGACAGTTACTTGACAAGAATAAGTATAAGTATATGTGTATATATGTATAAGTAAATGTGTAATGTGTTTGTAATAAATGTTTATTTATTTAACATGCAATGGAACTCTTAGTCCGAATGTGGAGGAAAAGTAAGTAGTTAATGACTATTTAATGAGCGCTTATTTGTTTGTTTTTAACCGACTTCCCAAAAGGAGGTACTCAATTCGTCTGTATGTTTTTTTTATTTGTTTTACCACATAACTCCGCCCCTGGTAGTCCGATTTTGAAAATTCTTTTTTTATCCGAAGTGGGTCCCATTTCTTTGTTTTTTTTTGTAGGTTTTAATTTAGCAAATCTAAGTATTCTGATTTAGTTATTCTAGAATATGCTGTATTAGTTACATTAATTGTGGTTTTTAATTTGTAGTTTGGGCTAGTCTTTTTTATAGAATGTTTGATGGAATACTATTATAACTGAAAGGTTAATAAAATTCTATTCATTTATTACATTACAATAGTCAAATGATACACAAGATACTGTTTTATTTCATTTTTATAGCGACACACTTTTTTATTTTTAATTCGTTTCTTTTTAATAGTTGCATATTTATACCCTTACAGCCTTACAAATAAATGTGGTATAAAGTTAAACTTATGAATATACTGAGTATAAGGAAATATTAGTACAAATTTTGCTTATACTCAGTTTATTCATAACTTTAACTCTATACCGCTTTTATTTGTAAAGTTGTAAATAGTAAACTTTATTGTTTATTATTTTCACATTATAATATAATTTCAGTCTACACCAAGCGGTAACAGATTGCACCGCAGCATTAAACATCGACCCATCATACGTGAAGGCGTTACAACGTCGTGCAACTGCGAGGGAACGCCTTGGGTCTCTTCGGGCTGCCTCCGCTGACCTCAACCAAGTCCTGACCCTGGAGCCCCGGAATGCTGCAGCTAAGAAACAACTGGAAGCCATCAAGATACGAATGGGGACTAAAGGTGTAAGTGCAATGAGAATTATCTTTTGAACTTTAGTTCCTTGGTTTAAGAATTATTTTTCGAAGGCAATTTTAATATTAAAATATACGGATTTTTTTATTAAGTTTTCATGTTTTTTTTTACTTGTATTTAATCTAGACTGCTAGCTGTTGGAAAAGACCCAGTATGACAAAAATATTATAACCATTTATTTTAGTTATTACTAGCTTTCGCCCGCGACATCGTCCGCGTGGACATAAAAAATAAAAGGAAGTAGCCTACATGTTCTTCCAGACTATCCTCTACATTTATACCGAATTTCATCAAAATCCGTTCAGCCGTTTAGGCTACAAATTCTAACAAACATCCATCCATCTAAACTTTTGCATTTATAATATTAATGGATTGTTGTTTACATACTTTTTTATATTAAATTTAAACCAATTACAGTCAAAATCTAAATCATCGCCGACCGCGGAACGTAACGACAATGATCCAAAGTCACCAAAGATTGAAGAATTGGATAACAGATCCGGGATGGATAGGTTCCCATCAAAGCACATGCTAGAGAAGTGGAGTTCTGGTGAATGGGGAGGTTATAGTGTTCTGAAGCCAGTGAAGAAACCACCACATCTTAGATCAAAGGTATTTACATTACTTTACTAAAAAAAAAAAAAGTGTTTTTTTTCATTTGATGCTAAATAAATGTCAAACAATGTCGTTGTAGAGTTACTATATCATTTTGTTTATGTATTTAATATCTATGGAGAGTTTTATCTGTTTTTACCTTAACTTTATTGCCATCTATCTCAGACTCTAAAAATTAGGTTACTGTATGAATGTTTTAAGCCACAGTAATATTGACGTTTTAACTAAAGTCCAAAATTACATAATATAAAATGTAAGACTTTTTCTAGCATTTTATGTCTTAGCTAAGCATAAAAAAGTTGCAATTTAATTTTTTTTTTGTTTTGCAAGTAATAATTTTTTAAATATTTTTCTAGAGAGCCTTAAAAACTATATCTATAGAAGAGATACCGTTTGGCGTAGAATGGCCAATGAAACCCGCAACTCGTATGAAGATCATAGAAATTGACAATCACGCTCAAGGTGATAGCAATAATAATGATTCAAACGAAACCAAAGATGAGATAAAAGTTAAAACAGGAGATGGAGACACAAAAATAACCCCAGAATATCAAATAAAAGATAAAAATTTGAAAGATAAAGATGGAAAAGGTGATTCTTTGAAAGAATCTTTTAATATGAAAGATAATAATGGAAATCTGGACCCAAATTTGACTCCGGAATCTCTGAAGTTGATTATAGACGAAGTGACAACGGAAAAGGAGATTTCCATCAAGGATTTAGTCCCACCAATGAATAGTGTGCAATTTATGTCCGAATGGAAGAATTTGAAAGGACAAAATGCAGCTAGAAACAAATATTTGAGTGTAAGTTTATTGCAAAAAAATACAGAAGTTACAACAAAATAGCCCGATTTTTGAATCAAAAAAAAATTGTATTAAATATTTTTGTAATACCACCTTTCCTACATAATCTATTATACTAATATTATAAAGAGGAAAAATTTTGAATTTTCGGATTTTTGTATGTATTGAATTAATTAAAAATTCTTGCATCATTAAAAACCTACGTTATAGCTAACTTTTTTTAATTTTTAATTACACACGGACAAGTCGCGAGCAGCTAGTGTAAAATATAGTACTTTTCTTTTTGGTAAATATTTGTAAAAAAAAATTTTTTAATTTTTTTTTTCAGATTATCGAACCATCTAAAATACCATCAATCTTCGCGAATGCTTTAGAAAGTGATGTATTGTCTGAGATATTACAAATTTTGTCTCAAGACATGGACATGTTTAGTAACAAAACTGTCGCCGCGTATCTCAAAGGATTGGTCAAAGTTAAAAGATTTTCTGCTTTAGCGATGTTCCTCTCTACTGCAGATAAACAATGTAAGTGTACAATATATTTTTAATACTGGTTTTCTAATACTTGGTTTCTTAGATTTTATTCTCTTAACCAAATAATATATCTACAATTTTACTTTTTCTTAGTACTTACCAATATAAAATTAAATCTATATCTTTAAACGATAGATCGTGATGATATTAGAATTGGGATCCAAACATCGATTAAAAATGCCACAACTAAAGGAAAAATGGTTTGAGATTGATTTTTCGGATAATTACTAAATATTTTATTTATCTATACTATTATAATAAAGCGTAAACACACACTTCTTTGTTGCCTAAGATGTCAGCAATTACAGCATATTTTTGAATAATTCTTTTTTTTAATAAAAAGCCCTACACTTACGTCATGCTTTAGGCTATATATTTTCACGCCATTAAACTTAGGGGATAAATATTTTGGATAAAAACCTTAATGTGGGAAAGAGACCATAAGTTGCTGCCAACATCAAGAAAGAAAGATTGCTAAAGTTATGTCATGTCATGTCATTTTGACATTTGCTATGGACAATTTGACAAATGTAAACAATAAAATAAAGTTTTTATAATTTCACGCGGATGAATCCGCACGCGAACAGCTAGTGTTTTGATACAGTAATAACTAACTTTTATGTCTTATTAATCAAGGAAATAAATATTTTAATATCCAGGTCTGAACAAACTCTTGGAGCATTGCAAAAACGTGGAGAAATGTGCCGAAGAAGATATACTTGATCTGAAGAACAAATTCGAAATTTAAATTAGTTATATTTAGGGCCTGTCCCACCACTAACTGATAGAGCCTCAGATAGCTTAAAAATGACGTCATTCTCAGATTAAGGAACAAAATCCGATATTTCCATCACATATTTTACACGTTGAATTGTTATCAGACAATTTACAATTTGGTGTGACAGGCCCTTAGAATAATTAAATATTCATACGTTAGTTTTCTTTAAATTACTGTGGAAAAAAAATTATCATATCTCTGTTTAATCAAAATTAGTAAAAAGGACGATAATATATGTCATTGAATTATATTCCACTAAATAGGCTAAAGGAGGTGTTATGCCATTTTTTTCGCCATTTAGGCGACAGAAACTTTTGAATCTTTAAGAAGTAAAAGCAATTTTTGTCAGATTTGAGTGTTTTGTCAGTAGAAAGTCGCGTTTAAACTAAAATCTGTCCAAATTCTGTTTTCTTTATGGATGGAATACACTTGTAGTTTATATTCAATGAATAGTCTCTGTGTTTTATTGCTATAAACCCCATCACATTACTTCCCATATTAAAAAAAATCAATGTATAGTCAAGGACACTGGCTTGGTGAGAGAAACGCTGGTATCATGATTTTCAAATTATTTCTATTAGAAAATATGTAAAACCTACATAAGCATAGAAGATAGCATAAAACAAGAAATATAAGGCCTACAGTAAAAAGGACTTTTTAAAACTTTTTTGACATTGACAGGAGGGCGCTAGTGAGCTGTCAATTGAGTTTGACTTATCCGGGTTAAGACCCGGTAATCCTTGTTTATATAGTTCAACAAGGATGAACTCGGTGAGGCTATTATCGATTGGTTTAGTGAGAAATTATGTTAAGCCTAGAATATGGGTATAGAATAGAAACAGTATATAAAAGGGCGCTAGTGTGCTGTTATACTTATAGTTTAGTTGCTTTTAACCGTTAGAGGGCGCTTAAACACTATCATTCAGTGTTGTTATGTGCATTTGAATATTTACCATTGCAAATAAATTGCAAATATATTGTTACCAAATGTATTAATTGATTTGTAATTTTGACTATTTCATCCATAAAATGGGAGACGTTAAATCCTAGATTCATAATTTTAACTAAAAAAAGTATGGATGTAGATTTAAAAAATCAAGAGGAGATGATAAAATTGCATTGAAAGTTGTCAATTTTGACAATCTTTTTTAGTTTTGAATCAATTTGCTACTTCTTAATTTTATTTACTGAGTTTATATTAAAACAAAAATGCGTTACAGGTCAATGAGATACATTTACTACGCGGGTATTTTGCTGTTCGTCGGTAACTTGCTCAGTTCGTGCGTCGTCTTCCTCCACGTTCATAACACTACTCACTTCTTCCTCGTCAATCCTTTATCACGTCTTTCCGCTGGCAAAGATACAGAATGCCACAGAAAGAGGAATGAGAACAGCGTTAACATTTCTAGAGCCAGTTTCTTTTCACCGCAATCGATATTTTTCCATTCTACATCTTGTAGTAAAATAGTTCAGGATTACGAAGCATGTGCTATCGAAGCGGCGGCCAGGCTCCATCCAGATACAGAAATAAATCTATTATACACTAGTCCAATATCACGAAGCACTTGGAGTGATCATTTAGACCAATTGGTGAAGTTTGATAACTTCCGTCTAATCGGTATCCATTTGCTAACTTATGCTGATGGTACTAAATTTGAAGAGTTCTGGAAAAAAGGTGTAATTCACAGCAGAATAGGTAACCAAGAAGAAATAGCTGAGTACATCAAATTCTTGACTTTACACAAGTTCGGTGGTACAGTCTTGGATCTGGATGTTATTGTTAATAAGCC
Source organism: Papilio protenor (assembly GCA_029286645.1). Taxonomy (NCBI): domain Eukaryota; kingdom Metazoa; phylum Arthropoda; class Insecta; order Lepidoptera; family Papilionidae; genus Papilio; species Papilio protenor. Next base: position 1,020,280 of record JAGSMZ010000007.1, on the reverse strand, counting down.
TTTAGATGATTTAGGAGTGAATTGGATGGTAAAGAATGGAGATGGTCTGCTAGCTACGGACGCTATTTCAATCAGGAGATCCAATATTGGTCGGAATATTACAGGGACTATTTTGAGGTGAATGTTTGTTATATTTTGGTCTAGGGTTACGCTTATGATGAAGAAAAGACGTAGTTTAGGTTTCTTTAAGATTTTTTTATTGGTTGTAATAAAGGAGAAGAGACGATGAGAATCTGATAGGAGCATAAACATCTTATGATACGAAGTACTGCATACTGTGGTAGTCATAGACGAAGGCCTATATCTAACAGTGAATAGACTGATGATCATAAATGACAGAAAATTGTATTTGATTGCTACAATTTTATGATTTTTAGACTCCTCAGTGATCAAATGCTGGAAGGAAGCATCAACGGCAGTCTGGCATTAACTCAGGCAGTTTCAGACTTGTGTCCGGGTCGGGATTTGAGCTTGAAACAAGTAGAGCCATGTTACGGTAGTATAATCATGATTAAAATTTATAATTTGATGAATGGCAGAACACTGCTAACAAGCAGGGCATCCTAGAGTTATAATAATAATAATAAGCCCCTTTATTTCCAGATTTACATAGCGTTTAAAGTGTAGTATTGTTAGTCTGCTATATTTAATATTTTTAAATATCGATCCCTCCTTGGGTAAAGGCCTCCTCAATCTCCTTCCAGCCTTTCTTGTTTTTGCTTGGAGTCAGCCAGTCTTTCCTTGTTACTTCCATTATATCATCAGACCACCGTTTTATAGGTGTACCGACTTCCTAGACTTAGACCGACCAGATTAGTTAAAGACTCAAGAAGGTTTTAAGAGCACAGGAAACCGACGTACATGTGTGTAGATGAATGCAACAGATAATATCATTGTGTCTGGACCTTTGGTAGTCCGTTATCTGTACCTTTTAGTAACAGACGAACCAGTGCAAACTAAGGAAAGTTCAACAAGGATACTAACTGATACTGATACTGTCCTCGGCGGTATTTCCAAACCAATACGACTTAGGGTCCTTCAAGAAGCGAGCATATCATTTCCTCAAAGGCCGGCAACGCATCTGTAGTTCCTCTGGTGTTGCGGATGTCCATGGGCGTCGTTGACCACCTTGGTGTTCTCGCCGCTCGTTTGCCCCCTTTTGTTATAAAAAAAAAAACTAGGGAGAGGTTACCAGTCATTTGTTTTAGCATTGATTATACTCGTCCTTTTTACAGGTTTTGAAATAGTTGAAGATATGCTGTTCCATCCAGTAAGTCGTGAAAACGTACATTACTTTCACCAATCAGGAAGTTACGATAGGAAGGCTTTCGCCCATAGACTATGGTACTCTGATCGAGCAGAGAGAGTGATTTATCATCGATCGTTGTACGCTGACTTAGCTCGTACTTTTTGTCCGTCGGTATTTTCTAAATTAAATTATGATTATTAATGCATTTTTATTTAACTTTATTTATACAGATATATAACCTTCAAAAAATAAAAATGTAATTGAATGTTTTATTTTCACTGACACGACTGATTCCGTGTGGAGCATGAATTTTGGCACCCGCGTGGTTAAATTTTCAATTTGTCAATTTTTAAGTAATCCTAAGAGAAATTAAAAAAACTTTTGTCACTAGTCGACTTTTAGAGCCGGTACACCTTTGACTAAACTATCGCACAACTGTTGTGCGATTGTCGATTGTTTCGCAGCCAATTCAACTGTTTAGTTGCACAACTAAAAATTAAGTAGTGTGCGCACCTCCATATAAGTTCATGGGAATCAAAGCGCGACTAAACAGTCGTGCGATGGTTTACTCAAAGGTTTGCGCGCTCTTAGATCTAATCTTTTTTAAGTTTTCCCCTCCATAATAACAATCGATCATTGTGTCAGTTCAAATGTGGGCAACCATTGTTAAAATTTTATTTTGTAAAGTCATTTTCAAACAAAAAGTACTATTAAAGAACAAAATAATTATAAAAATGTTTTTATGTTCATAAAACGCACCTTAATTAACATAATTATTCAATAATTGTATGTTACGAGTTGTTTTATTATTGTTTATTGTTTTGTATTTTTTACTTGAAAACGAAAACTGTACAGTTGATAATATTCAATGAATATAATTTCATATATTAAACCGCGTGCTTTATACATAGAATGTGAAGTTTATAATATCACTAGGCATATTACAAAACAACTTTCATAGAAGAGTTAACTTAAGTCGGCTACACACCTTTAATTCTAACTTAACAGTCTACACAACGCAATCCATTCATCTCTTTCTATACCTCTATTGATGTAGCCTAGTCACGTAAAAAACTTAAAGGTTCATATTGTATTGATAATAGATGCCTCCACTGCAGTGTTTTTTTATAATGTGGCAAACGAGCAAGCGATCACTTGAATCCACCAAAATGGCGAAACGACCGCTGCCCATAGACATTCGCAATAGCGGATGCATTGCCTACCCTTAACCGACGGAGGAAACGCACATAAAGAGGATATTTCCCCTTCCTATGCATGTCCTCCAGCGTCAAATCCACGTTCCCTTCCCATCCTTCTCTTATAAGAAAAAGGGTGGGAAAGAAAATGGACTAAAGTGTGCAATTGCTGACGTCTAAAGGCAGTGTTTACTTCTCCATTTTAGCGAATTCAGGAGGCCATTGACAGCGTATTCATTTGCAACCTTGTATTGAAGAAAAATTATTTAGGTTCACACACATAAATATAAAAAGCGACGCATCAAAATTTGTTTGTTAACCAAACCATCAACACGATTGTTGCGATATTTATATTCTCAATTTAATTTTATAAATCGAAGTTGATTTTGAATTCTAATGTTAAAGTAATAATTTGCAGTTAATAATAATGAAAATAATTATTTTATTCCTCATATTACATCAAACCTATGGTATAATATATCAATTAAATGGTAAGTTCTTTAAAAATAGTAAAAAAAGTTGTACAACTTACAATATTGGACTTCAAGAATGTGGGTTGAATTTGTCGCGTGTGTGCGTTGGATTTGATTTCAGTCTTTTTAACTGGTAAATATAAATCGTTCGCTCAAATCCCAGTTAGTTTTTTGCACCAATTTACTGGACAGTTTAGCATGTTTGTGACCTATAACATTCAATCAAATACAAGTTAATACTTGATCAAAACTTATAACCTAAAATGTGAAATCGTTTGAAGAGTGAGTGATTATATTGGTATTTGTTCTCTAAAGAGTTACGTTTGAAATTACGGATTTATTTAATAAACTACAATAAATTTATTATTTTTAGAAACGGAATATATTAAAATGCCTCCGGTATTTTACCTCGATCCATACGAACCATGCGTACATCAAGATGGTGGAAAATACTGCACTATAGATATAGATCTTGTAGCTGATGAGGAAAGTGAACTTTTAAACATGATGAAGGTAACATCAAGAGCGTGCGCACAACTGAAACTAAACGATCGCACATCTGTTTAGTCTCGCTTTGATTCCTATGAGCTTATATGGAGCGCACACTATTCGATTTTTAGTTGTGTAACTAAACAGTTGAATTGGCTGCGAAACGATCGACAATTGTACAGTTGTGCGATGGTTTAGTCGAAGGTGTGCCTGCTCTAAATATTATATTAAGATTTCAGATTCAGCTCAAGTCTTTTACTGCCACCTAGTACCAGCTGTTAAAGGGTTAACGTATGTTAAAATAAACAGGACGTAACTATATTCATTGTAGTACTCATTAAAAATTCAAAGTGCGTTCATTGTATGAAATCATGTTTTTTTCACAATTTACTAACAATGTTTTGCAAGATTTTCTCATGGTGATAACATTTGTTATAGATAGTTACAAACAATTTACTGTTAGCTTAACATGTTTTTAACATCAAGATTATGAACACAAAAAAAATAATAGTTTCTTTTTAATTTCCCAGGAATATAGCGAGAGAACAGAAAGGCATTTTAATCATACCAGACTTCAATATGGCCTCTGTATAAGTAATGTTTGCAAGAAATATTTAAATAATACGAAAGAATTAAAAGTGAATATAGAAACATGTTTAAACGATTCATTTACAAGAAATTATAAATTGAAAACTAAGTTGAATGGAGATATAATATGCAATAAGGAAGATAAATACAATTTGGAACCGGCTGATATTTCTGTAGCAGTTTTCTGCTTGATTTTAATTATTTTACACGTTGTAGGGAACTTTTATGATTTTTATATTTTAAAGAATGATTATACTAAAGGTACTGCAATATATTTTTATTTATGTTTATTAGAAACATATGTGTTTACTTTATTGGTTAGTTAATCGCTATAATTAAGATGTATTAATAATATGTTTGTTACCAGGTAATCGATTTCTTCTATGTTTCTCAATAAAAAGAAATTGGAATAAACTTACTCGAAAGCGAAAAGACATTGAGCATCGAGTATATCGGCTGAAAGGTTTCAATGGACTGAGGTAATAACTATTTAATTTACGATATAATATAATTAACGTATGTATTTTGTCATATTTCATTTGCAATGTTGAACTTTAATCCTTTAAGTATTTAAAATTAATGAATTTAACAATTATGCATAAACGAAGTTTTGCAGTTAATTTTTTTCAGGCGCGGAAGACTAGCAAATTAAAAATAAACTTCTAGCCTACTCTTTATTAATCTGTTGTAATTTCTTATATTCTGTGATGTCATTTTTTGTCCAACGCCCTGGGCGGTCACCAAACTGCGTCCTACCCTAAAGCCCTGTTTACAAATATTTTAACCGATTTCAGGGTCGTGACCATAGTGTGTGTTATAGTAATGCATTCTTGTCTACCGTTTGTGACCGCATGTGACAATACGATGTATTTGGAAAAGGTATGCAATTCAAATATTATTTACTAACTAATTATTGCTTCAATTTGCTATGCAACAAGCAAGAAACTTGCTAAATACATGGGCCTTTAAATAATACGTTTTTACGCTAATATATTTTTAATTACAGATGTACCAAAATGTACTAAATCACGGACTGTTTGATGGTACATTATTGGTGCAAACTTTCTTCATCACGTCTGGATGTCTGCTCGCGTATCACATGCAAATATTTGCTGAAAAACAAAACATAACCTGGATAATGATACCGAAAGCTATTTTAATGAGATGGCTCAGGTAAGTTTAAAATTGTTAATGTTTCAACAAACAAACAACTGAACGATGATATCAATATTTTGATCCTTGAGATCGATTCGAAAATTATGTCAAAACTTTAAACGGAGTAGGTTATGTTTTTCTATTGATTTTTAAACTGTTAATGACTATTTTTGCCCTCGACTTCTGCACTACGGCATTAAAAAACTGTAATGTGTCAAATTTCATCGAAATCTTTTAAGTCCTTTTGTATATCCGTGTAAACTTTCACATTTATAATATTAGTAAGTTATAGTATTATTATTAACATATTCTTTATTTACAGGTTAACACCATCTTACGCGGTGATTCTGGCAGTTATTATGACGTGGGCAAGGTTTGCTGGATCCGGACCATTGTGGGAGGTGCGTATTATGCGTGTTCATCAAGATGTATGAAAACGTGAAACAATATTAAAACATACTTGAAAGTTGCTGACAGATCTATGACTCGTATATTAAACGTAATTAAGCCAGCTACAGACGATAGTTGACAGTTCAAATATTCATTAAAATTGTCAGTTAACTGAGCGTATGTAGCGGGCTTTAAAGGTCTCGCTTAAAAATTATTCATACTATCTTACTAATATTATAAATGCGAAAGTTTAGATGGATGGATGGATGTTTGTTAGAGTTTGTAGCCTAAACGGCTCAACGGATCACGATGAAATTTAGCATAGATGTAGAGCATAGTCTGGAAGAACACATAGGCTACTTACTTTTGTTTTTTTTATTCCACGCGGACGAAGTTGCGGGCGAAAGCTAGTAATATAATAAATGCGAAAGTTTAGATGGATAGATAGATGTTTGTTTGAGTTTGTAGCCTAAAGTGCTGAACCGTTCTCGATGAAATTTTTCGTAGATGTAGAGGATAGTCTGGAAGAACACATAGGCTACTTAGTTTTGTTTTTTATTAAGTCGACGCGAACGGAGTCACGGGCGAAAGCTATCATAATAATTACTTTAAATTATCCCATGGACCACTCTACACTTGTTTACATACTCCAAAAATGATACAGCGTGTTTTTTATTTTCTTTACAGAGAATTGTATATCCCGAAGTATATGGGTGTCGGGCTGAAGGATGGCGTAACCTGATCTATATTAACAATTACATCGATAACTCACAATGTATGACGCAAACGTGGTATGTTACCGTAAAACTATGAAAATGTCATGTATAAAACGGAAATGAAAATGGTCATTTTTCTAATTTTCTAAGATATACAAAAAAATAATTTAATCTATTAAAAACCTGTCTATACTTAGTTTACTAAAGCCATAATAAATCATTACACTAAATTAAGGTTAAAAATCCAAATATAATATTTAAAAAAATAAGTTTATTATACTTTAACAATGTTAAAGTCCACAGCAGCATTAGCTGCACTAATGTAAATTTGAGGGGGGCTGTCTCTCCCCCTCCTAGAATTTGAACAGATAGACTGACAGAGAAGAGACACATCAAGTGGAAGTAATTCTGCGTTTCATTTGTCCCACAATTCTTGTAAATTGTCAGACAATCCAACGCATAAGTGATGGAAATATCGGATTTTGGTAATATCTGACAGTGACGTCACTTTTAAGCTATCTGAGCCTCTATCAGCCAGTGGTGGGACAGGCCCTAAGTCTTCTTCCCATATTTCAGGTACATTGCTGCCGACATGCAGCTGTTTGTTTTAGGTATTTTCATATTGGTACTGGCAAAGAGTCCACGCGTCAAAAAAGTGGTGATATCACTATTATTTGTGATATCACTGTTTATTCTACCTCTGCATACTTATTTTCAAGATTTGAGAGCACATCTTATTATTACACCGGAGTAAGTGAGAAGAATTATTTCTGACAATACGAGACATATATAATGTTTCAAGATAACGGCTGAATTCTGAAACGACATTTAAATATGTAACAGCATTTTAAATGATAACGCCACACTTTAATTCCAAAATATATAAAAAATTTGACAGTCATAATCTATATGACGTCACAAGGCACGAAAAATTATTCTTTTCCATAATTTTTTTTGAACGTAATAGTTAATTGAAATGCTATATTTATTTACTAGCTTTCGCCCGCGACTCATTTTGCGTGGAATTAAAAAAAAAGAAAAGTGAGTAGCTTATGTGTTTTTCCAGATTATCTTCTCCATCTATGCCTAGTTTAATCGAGATCCGTTCAGCAGTCTAGGCTACAAACTCTAACAAACATCCATCGAAACTTTCTCATTTATAATATCAGTAAGATGTATTTGGTTAAAAAAAACTATTCAATTCTTTTTCTTTATTTCTAGAGTCGGTCGTCATCACTTCATAACTGACGCTACTTTCAACAATGCGTACAAACGCGGTCATACCAATGTCACTAATTACATAGTAGGTATATGTCTGGGCCTCCTCATTTATGGACTGCAGAAAAAACAAATCGATATTGAAAAGTATAAGGTAAGCCATTCCATGAAATATTTTATAATGTGACTTATTAGAGTTTTACGAGAAATGTATATGCAATTTCACAATTTTCTGACAATTTTTTAAACACGACTAGCCCGATTGTAAACTGACTAGGTTCACATTCGATCAGTAACATAGACATTTATGTTGAAATATAAAGAGGAAAGTTTTATATTTTTGTATGTATGGAATATATTTCAAAACTACTGGACCGATTTCAAAAAAATATTTTATCATTAGAAATAGGTTACCCTTAATAATATAGGCTATATTTATTACTTTTTAATAAAAAGTCTACATAACGAGTCATATTTGCATTATTTTTGATTGTGTTTTATATAATAGTATTTTTATTGTTTCAGAAATTCCGATATTTAGTATGGGCAAGTGTTCCTATGGGTTTCTTATTAATACTTTCTTGTGGTTTATTTTATATGGATGGAGTTTCATCTCCCCTTATTGTTAGAACCATATTTTCCGGCTTGTTAAGAGCTGGCTATGGAGTAATAGCAATTATATTTATATTGGGTATGATATTTAAGCTAGAGAGTAAGTATGACTTTCGAATTTCATATGGATATAAAATCTAATACTAAAGGGCTCGTAGTCTATTCCTAAGGGTGACAAGGTTATAATTAACGCTCTCTGCGTATTGAATTAATATAACCTTTGAATTTGTTAGATATGTGCATCACGATATTTTCCTTCATCGTAAGAACTTCAGGTTAAATAAAAAAATCGTAAAAAAAACATCGATACATGGCAGGGATCAAACCCAGAGGCGTAGCTTTCAGTCTAGTCAACTGCTTTAACAACTGGGCTATGAACAATAGGACTGTTAGGTTTTTAATTGTGACCTGTAACCTAATACTTAGCTGGGTTGTTATTTATTTTATCATTACTTAGTGAGACATTATTGTTAGGTTGAAATAAGTTTCAACTGAGTAAAACTCAAGTTGTTTAGTTCGGAAACGCATTTCATGAAGTTATTGAAACAATAATAATAACGAATAGTTAAATGTAGCTGGGAAACTAGTTATTAATCGATTTTGTCGGATAAGATTTCATTTTAAGTAATTAACCTCTGTCACACGGGAGAAGAATACGAGACGAATGAAATCTCATCCGACAAAATCGATTAATAACCGGTTTCCCAGCTACATATAACCATTTGTTAGTGTTATTGCTTCGATAACTTCATAAAATGCGTTTCCGAACTACGTAACTTACGTTTTCTTTTGTCGGCTTCTGCCGCTCTTTCGCTCCACTGATATATATTTCTCAGGGACCTGGGATGCCGGTGTTTTATTTATTTATATTTTTTAACTGGCATTTATTACATTTGTATTTTGTTTTTAGTGTATTTTGTTTTTAGTGTATTTTGTTTTTAGTGTATTTTGTTTTTAGTGTATTTTGTTTTTAGTGTATTTTGTTTTTAGTGTATTTTGTTTTTAGTGTATTTTGTTTTTAGTGTATTTTGTTTTTAGTGTATTTTGTTTTTAGTGTATTTTGTTTTTAGTGTATTTTGTTTTTAGTGTATTTTGTTTTTAGTGTATTTTGTTTTTAGTGTATTTTGTTTTTAGTGTATTTTGTTTTTAGTGTATTTTGTTTTTAGTGTATTTTGTTTTTAGTGTATTTTGTTTTTAGTGTATTTTGTTTTTAGTGTATTTTGTTTTTAGTGTATTTTGTTTTTAGTGTATTTTGTTTTTAGTGTATTTTGTTTTTAGTGTATTTTGTTTTTAGTGTATTTTGTTTTTAGTGTATTTTGTTTTTAGTGTATTTTGTTTTTAGTGTATTTTGTTTTTAGTGTATTTTGTTTTTAGTGTATTTTGTTTTTAGTGTATTTTGTTTTTAGTGTATTTTGTTTTTAGTGTATTTTGTTTTTAGTGTATTTTGTTTTTAGTGTATTTTGTTTTTAGTGTATTTTGTTTTTAGTGTATTTTGTTTTTAGTGTATTTTGTTTTTAGTGTATTTTGTTTTTAGTGTATTTTGTTTTTAGTGTATTTTGTTTTTAGTGTATTTTGTTTTTAGTGTATTTTGTTTTTAGTGTATTTTGTTTTTAGTGTATTTTGTTTTTAGTGTATTTTGTTTTTAGTGTATTTTGTTTTTAGTGTATTTTGTTTTTAGTGTATTTTGTTTTTAGTGTATTTTGTTTTTAGTGTATTTTGTTTTTAGTGTATTTTGTTTTTAGTGTATTTTGTTTTTAGTGTATTTTGTTTTTAGTGTATTTTGTTTTTAGTGTATTTTGTTTTTAGTGTATTTTGTTTTTAGTGTATTTTGTTTTTAGTGTATTTTGTTTTTAGTGTATTTTGTTTTTAGTGTATTTTGTTTTTAGTGTATTTTGTTTTTAGTGTATTTTGTTTTTAGTGTATTTTGTTTTTAGTGTATTTTGTTTTTAGTGTATTTTGTTTTTAGTGTATTTTGTTTTTAGTGTATTTTGTTTTTAGTGTATTTTGTTTTTAGTGTATTTTGTTTTTAGTGTATTTTGTTTTTAGTGTATTTTGTTTTTAGTGTATTTTGTTTTTAGTGTATTTTGTTTTTAGTGTATTTTGTTTTTAGTGTATTTTGTTTTTAGTGTATTTTGTTTTTAGTGTATTTTGTTTTTAGTGTATTTTGTTTTTAGTGTATTTTGTTTTTAGTGTATTTTGTTTTTAGTGTATTTTGTTTTTAGTGTATTTTGTTTTTAGTGTATTTTGTTTTTAGTGTATTTTGTTTTTAGTGTATTTTGTTTTTAGTGTATTTTGTTTTTAGTGTATTTTGTTTTTAGTGTATTTTGTTTTTAGTGTATTTTGTTTTTAGTGTATTTTGTTTTTAGTGTACTGTTTTTTTGAGAAGATTTTGTTTTTAGTGTATTTTGTTTTTAGTGTATTTTGTTTGGAAGTCGGTTTTGTTTTTTTATCAAAAAGTTTATTTATTTCTCGATTTTTAGTGAATCTAGACATCGCAGTATGATAATCACTAGCTTTCAAACAAATAATGAGTTATCTAAATCGATTATCTAAGAAATTAAGTAAACAACTAATACATCGTTGCGATCATTCACTCATAATTCGGTGCGGCCGCGCGCCGTTGTTGCCCGTGAGTTTTAATATTTTGATAACTTCTAGAATCTTGCACAGAATTACATACTGTAAAAGGCAATTACGATCTACATATAATACTCTATCGTGAAAACATATTTATTTGGATAAGGATTCATACCAAATAAGAATAAAAGCGTTTTAAATAAAGTCGATTGCACTTATTTGACGGTTTTCTCGAAACAAACGGTTATTGTGCGACAACCTTAAGAGATAGATATATGCTATCGCAGACTTTAATTCAGCTAATTGAATGACCTACAATTCTTTCATACATCATTTTTATGTAGGTCTTATAGTTTAGGCTACGTAAGCCAAGAAAGCAAACTTTGTTACAAGTTGGTATTTTTTTCTGCGACTCGTAATTTGCTATTTATGATATCTCCTAAACTATTTATCGGAATTACACAGTTCCAAGGGTATTTATAATCTACATTAAATTCTCTTGATGATGGACACATTTATTTTGATAAGGATTCATATCGAACACGAGTAATAGCGTTGAAAGTGGGGTATAGATTTTGATCGAAATTTTAATGAAAAAAGTGGTTATTGTGCGACAACCTTAATAGATAGATATATGCTATCGCTGACTTTTATTTAGCAAATTTAAAGGGCTACAATTCTTCCATACATAATTTTTGTGTAAGTCTTATAGTTTAGGCTACGTAAGCATAGAAAGCAAAAAAGACACCAAATTTCGTCACGCAATTTTGAGCTAAACTATTTAACTACGCCGTAGTCTTTGACTCCAAAAATGGGACCCACCTGCAAGCACTACCTCTCGGATAAAAAAAGAATTTTCAAAATCGATCTACCAGGGGCGGAGTTATGCCGTAACACACATAAAAAAAATAAAAAAAAACATACAGACGAATTGAGTACCTCCTTCTTTTGGGAAGTCGGTCAAAAAGTGATAGTAACTATCTTTTAAATTATCTGTACTTTAATGTTTTCTTGGTTATAATTTCAGATCCTGGTCTCATTTGGATCGTTCTTCATAAGTTTTTTAATAGCTTACCCCTTCTGGTTGCTGGTTGAAGCACCCATAGCGCAATTGATCAAACTCACAACAACTGGCGATGAAAAGACTGATCATAAAATTGATGTTGTAGAGAAAAGAAATTCTTTAATATAATTAAATCAACTGGTGGTCGCCAATTGGCCGATATTTCACCTAATAATTGAAGATTTATTGTTGTATTCTTATTAAAAATTAAAATAAAAAATAAATAAATAAAATAAAAAACCTTTTTATTGCCATCCAAAAAAATATACAGAGTTACACAAAATAAGGAACATTTATGAAAATTAGTCATCATCATCACCAGCCACTATACGTCCCCACCGAATGGCTCGGAGCCTGCCCTAAGTTAGGGTGACTAGGCCATAGTCAACCACGCTGGCCAAGTGCGGGTTGGTTGACTTCACACATATCTTTGAATTTCTTCGCTGATATGTGCAGGTTGCATCACGATGTTTTCCTTCACCATAAGAACGTCGGGTAAATTATATACATATGAAAATCCGAAAAATCGAAAATCACATTGGTACATTCGATTCGAACCCAAGACCTGTAGATTACAAGTCAAGTGCTTAACCCACTGAGCCACCGACGCTCAAAATGAAAATTAGTATTAAAGTTGATTTAAGAACTTCTCTACATACTTTAACTGTGTCAAATTTTCTTTAAAAAGGAGTGCAATTTATTGTATTTATGTGTAAAGTGAAATTATTTTTTTATAAAACATTTCTAGAATATTCTAAGAACACGTAAGTTTTGTGCATAAAAAATGTAAAAAATAAATAAACATTAAAAGTTTTCAATGAATGATTTATATTATAAACTTTGATTTAAACCTTGTAGAGATAAGAGCGTAAACATTTTATATGTTAATAATTTATCTTATTTTAGTTATCTTGTTTATTTAGTAACAAATTGTGGAGTTAACGGCCGAATACTAAAACGACATGAAATGAAACAGCATCTTAAAACAAGGCTTCAATAAAATATTGCCGCCTGTTTTTATTCGTTTAAGTATTCGGCCGTAAGATGAATAAACTTTATTTTTTGTTTTTATTACTTTATTTATTTATTATGCATGAAACAGATATGTTTTGTACAGATTTTAGGGTAATTAAACTGCTAATTCAAGCAATTTGAAATACAAATGTAGTTGTTAAAACCGTTCTAATGTTTTTATGTTGAGAAAAACAATATATTATATAATACTATCTGATATTTATCTTAAAAACAGAAATATGATTACATTGATAAAAATACCATAGTTTTTTTTTTTTTTTAATTTACTTCAACGAAAACATTTTTACATAATGGTGTTAACACAGCTTGGTGCCATTAAACATACAATGTTTATATTGGCACTGCACAGTTCACATTTATACTAAAAGTTAGTTATAGGTTACAATATAAAGTTTAAATAATAAAGTAACAATGCAATATAAATTTTATTTACATAAATTGCGCATTTCGTTCGTAAATGTACAAAAAACGAAATCGTAAAGTTTACGATGTAGTTTTGCTTAAAAAAATTATGTGGGAACTTTAATCATTGAATTACAATTAAAAAACAAAGCTACCTAAAAGAATTGCTAGTTTACATGATTTTAGGTACAAATGGCATGTACTCGTACTTTTGAACATATCCTTTTTTTATGATGAATGCTGGGTTTCTGAAGTTTCCATTTATTTTATCATTAGCTTTCACCCGCGACTCCATTTGCGTGATTTTAAAAAAAATTGAGTAGTCTATGTATTCTTCCAGACTATCCTCTACATTTATGCCAAATTTCATCGACATCTGTTGAGCAGTTTAGGCTACAAACTCTAACAAACATCCATCCATCCATCCATCCATCTAAACTTTCACATTTATAATATTAGTAAGAAGTAAGATAAGATTACCTAATGAATCATTAGTGTTAGGTTAACCTAAGTTTCAACGGAGTAAAACTCAAGTTAGGTAGTTCGGTAACGCATTTCACGAAGTTATCGAACGAAAAATCTTATCGAATAGTTAAACGTAGCTGGGAAACCGGCCATAAGTGGATACTTTATATTTGTATTATGATTTTTATACTCTAATTTCTAAATTATTTTTAAAAACGGAGTGTATATTTAATATCTAAAACAACACACATTTAAAAAGAAACATCTCGAAATGGCAGAACTGAAAGGTACATATACGAGTATTTGCGAGAGTAACTTACGAGTAGACTCCTTTTTCATGCTGACTAAGTCGCGGGCGACAACCAGTTTTTTAATTTAGGTAACTTTTACTAAAAATAAGTTAGTCCACAATGCAATCATTTTGTCAAAAAGTAATTATTATAGGAATATACATATACTAGCTTTCGCCCGCGACATCGTCCGCGTGGAATAAAAAAAAAGTGAGTAGCCTATGTGTTCTTCCAGACTATCCTCTACGTCTATGCCAAATTTCATCGAGATCCGTTCAGCCGTTTAGGCTACAAACTCTAACAAACATCCATCCATCCATCTAAACTTTCGTATTTATAATATTAGTAAGAATAATATTAGTAAGATTACTATGGAGCTCCGAGCCTACCCAAGAGGAGTGACTAGGCCATAGTCAGTGGCCCAGTGTTGGTTGACTTTACACATATCTTTGAATCACCTCGCATTTATGTTCAGTTTGCAACACGATAATTTCCTTCACCATAAGAAAAGTAGTATAACTTTAAATATATTTTAATTAATGTTTCAAGGATTTTTATTTATCAATGCTTGACCTCACACAGACCTTTGCAAAAATGCTGATTTTTTTAACGACACGATTGGCCCACGATTACACGTAAACTTAGAACTCTACTACACTGGCCTTTGTATTAACACATAGTGTTGTCCCTTACATTCTCTTTGATCAAATAGAGACAGCAATAATTGTGTATACACGTGTCTCTCCAATCGAAACCCACAGTTTACGATCATTTCTTGTTCAGGTTATGTTGTGTGCAGTTTTACATTGAAATTACTATGAGCGATACTTATGTATTTGCACTATAAAATCGTGTAAAAAATAATAATATAGATATGATTTTAATAATTTTATTTTTCACGTTTTGTCGAGTATCGGGAGTGATATATCAGTTAAACGGTAAGTAACTTAGTATAGCGTATTTCAAATTAATTGTCGACTGTCATTACAAAAAGATAGAGGCTTTAAATCTATTTATTCATCTCCCCTACCTTATCCTACTCCTGTAGGGTCGGCGCACCCGGTTTTTGTTCTCCAAATAACTCTATCATCCGTCATCTCAGTCACTCCCTTCATCATGTCACCTTTCACGCAATCCATCTCTTTCTAGGTCTACCTCTACCAGTGTACCGCTCCACATTCATAACTAAATCTATTTATTGGTCAAATACAAATATTACGTCATCTCTGAGTTAAAAAAATTATATGAAATTATATTTTTATATAGTTAAATCAGTATTAATTGTCTGGCGGTGTTTTTTACAAAACGAGGTCATTCGTTTTCTTTTTAAAAAGCATAGTAAATGTAACATTAAAAATCTTAAAGTTTTCTGTTGGTAACCCTGAGCATACAATTATTTTTTTATTTTTGTTGTCATTTCAGAAACGGAATATGTTAAAATGCCGCCAATATTCCACCTTGACCCTTACGAGTCATGTATACAACAAACGGGAGGAATCTATTGTATGGTGGAAATTGATTTAGTTGCAGACAAAGAAAGCCAACTTCTTGATATGATACATGTAAGTTTTCCTTATTTAAAATGTCCAATTTTGTCGTTCAATCATCATCAACGTGCTCTTGTCCCTACTGTGAGTCGGGTCAGTATGTGCTGCTCTTCTATACATTTACACATAAACCTCGAATATGCAGAATCATTGGGAACCACCTTCTTTTAGAAGTCGGTTTAAAAGATATACATATTATGACGTATGGTAATATATAAAATTAGCCGTATTAGTTCCATATAATAGTTACAGCGTCGCACCGTTAACGCGCCGCAAAACCGTGTGGAATTGCCCTAATATCTCGTAGTAGGACGCCCTCTCCTCAAAGTTAGCAGTTCCTTTGGCGTTTATGTCTATTCACGTTGGATCTGCCGCTAGTTAAGACCTTCTAAAAGAAAACTGTTTAGTCATTGATTTTATTGTCTTACAGGAATACAGCGACTGGAAAGAAATACATTTCAATCATTCATTGCTACATTATGGTATATGTTTGACGAAATCGTGCGATATACAACCGAACACGACTAATTCAAAAGATTTGAATGTGCTTGTTGAAAAATGTTTGAATAAGTCATTTTGGAAGGAATACAAATTGAATATTCAGCTAAATGAAGATGTTATATGTCATAGTAAAGAACCAATATATAATATAGAGCCAGGAGATATAGTAATTGCTGTGTTATGTTTTTGTATGTTCATGATCAACTTGGCTGGAAGTGTGTACGATATATTGATCGTAAAAAAAGACGCAGGTAATTAAAATATTTTAAAACACAGACTTATAATTTACAGACAGAATGATTGCTTGTTTTTAAATACTCTTTACAGTGAAGTTTTATAGGATTTACCTGCAATGTAACATTTTATTTAACAGGCAAGCAGTGGTTGCTATGCTTCTCAGTAAAACGTAACTGGTACAAATTAACAGAAGGGTCAGGAGAGAAAATTGATAACCAATTTCAATGTTTTAACGGCATGAAGTACGTATAAAATTGACATAAGTGTTACGTCTTACTTCTATACTATCTATACTCTATACTAATATTATAAAGAGGAAAACTTTGTATTTTTGTATTTTTGTATTTTTGTATTTTTGTATGTATTGAAATAACTCAAAAACTACTGCGCCGATTTTAAAAATTCTTTCACATTAGAAAGGTAATTTATCTGTGAGTAACATAGGCTATATTTTATTATTACTAATGTTCAGGAACTATTAATAAACAACGTGTTTCTGGACGCCGGCGTTAAAAACTCACTAAACTTTAACTTTTCTCGGCTTACGCTGCCTAAACCGTTAGAGGTATATACAAATGATGTATGAAAGAATTGTAGATCTTAAAAAGTTCTACAGAAAAGTGCGCGATAGCATATATCTATCTTTAACGGTTTTCTTACAATAACCACTTTTGTGTTTACAAAATGAATTAAAAATCTAACGCTATTTGCAGCGTTCTTTTATTGGTTTCAATATTAATCCTTATCCAAATAAATGCGTTTGTTATCAGGAGAATTTAATGTAGAATAAAATTGTCATTTACTGTATTAAAATTGGACTAATAGTTTAGAAGATATCGCGAACACAAACAATAAGGGTAACCGAAAAATCAGCTTACAAGCTACCGGACTTACAAATTTGGAATCTTGCTTCGGTAGATTTCTGTTATTACGTAGATTACTACTAAGTTAATACTTTTGGTAATAGGTTGAAAAAAGGGCGAACGTAATAGGTTATATTTGTAATTTCGCGCGGGCGAAGTCGCGAGCAACGGCTCGTACTATATAAATGCGAAAGATTAGTTGGATGTTTGTTAGAGTTTGTAGCCTAAACTGCTGAATGGATCTTAATGAAATTTGGTATAGATGTAAAGGATAGTCTGAAAGAACACATAAGATACATACTTTTGTTTTTTTTTAATTCCATGCGGACGCACTCGTGGGCAAAAGCTAGTAAACATATACATATTATTGTAGTGTAGTGTATTTGTTAACTTACATTTTTTTAATGTAATTTCAGAGTTATAACTATATTTCTTGTAATATCGATACACTCGTTGTTACCATTTGGATCTTCCATAGACAACACGCATTATTATGAAATAGTAAGTAGATAATTAACCTTACAAGAAGCATAATACTGTCCTAATTGTATCGAAATTACTTTCTATTCTTTTCATTTTAAGTGTAGAATCCGCTTTAACATCTTCGCACTGTAGGGTCGGCTCGCCCGGTGCAATACCATGACCACACAGAAGACAGACGTGAAGTGGAAGCAATTCCGTGTTTTGATGACTGTGCGTGCCAGAGGCCTAATTTTAGTCACATTAATTTCCCAACCTTACCTTATAAACTGGTATTGATGGTGGAGGAGACGTATAAGACGGGGAAATATCATTCAATTAAGGGTAGGCAACGCATCTGCAATTACAGATGTCTTTAGGCAGCAGTCGCTTCGCCTTAACGGCAGCTTCATAATTATAGAGATAAATGGATTTTTATAATGGAAACTCATTATGTTTATTTTACAGATGTTTAGTCAAATTCAATACCATTTGCTAATCGATGGTACTGTGGTAATACAGACGTTCTTCATGATCTCTGCGTGTTTGTTATCTTATAATCAAATATCTTCGCAGAAAGACAATGTCACATGGAAAATGATACCTAAAAGAATTTTGTTAAGGTGGTTAAGGTCAGTTTTACTATAATATATTCGCACTTTACATCTTACTAATATTATAAATGCGGAAGTTTAGATGATTGAATGGATGTTTGTTAGAGTTTGTAGCCTAAACGGCTGCACGGATCTGGGCATATTAGGGAAGAACACATAGGCTACTTGCTTTTGGTTTTTTTAATACCACGCGGACGGAGTCGCGGACGCAAGCTAGTACTAATATAATTGCGAAAGTTTAGATGGATGTGTGTTAGAGTTTGTAGTTTAAACTGCTGAATCTTAATGAAATTTGGTATAGATGTTGAGGATAGTCTGGAAAAACATATAGGATACTTACTTTCGTTTTCTAATTCCACGCAGACGGATTCGCGGGAGAAAACTAGTAGTTAATAATTTTAACATCCATTTTTAAAAAAAAACTGTGTTATTTTTAAGTTTCGTTAATTAATGGTTCAATTGCTTTATTTCTTAGACTAACTCCGCCATACGCAGTAGTCCTGGCAATTTCAACGACGTGGCTAAGATTTGGTGGTTCGGGGCCGCTGTGGCAAGTATGGATTATTCAACAAATCTCATCTATTACTTACATAGAGCGGGCGCACACCTTTAACTAAACCATCGCACAACTGTTGTACGATCGTCGATGTCGCACGACTAAAAATCGAGTAGTGTACGCACCTCCATTTAAGCTCACAGGAGTCAAAGCGAGACTAAACAGTCGTGCGATAGTTTAGTCAAAGATGTGCGCGCTCTAAATGTAACTATGCGTACTGGACATCGCACCATGCAAATATGCCGCGCTATTTGTCTCAAATCCCACAAATGGGTTATTTGTCGTCACAAATACGACGGCATTTGTAAAGAAGTTGTAAATATTCTTGACAGAAAATGATAGGACAAGAAGTGAATGACTGCCGGAGGGACGGTTGGCAGAACATGTTGTACATAAACAATTATTTTGACAACACTCGCTGCATGGGGCATACTTGGTGAGTATGGGGAATACTTGGGCAACTTAATCTCTGATAATAAAACTGTCTTGTGTAGTAATAAAATTAAAGTCTAACAGAAAAAAAGTACAGTCCTTTTGAGATGCTAACATTTTTTTGATATCTGTACCATAAATTGAATAAGTGGAATTTTATTAAGCCAAAACAATTGTATATTTTAAAAATCGATGAGCTAACAGACGGCTAACATTAGATTAAATTAAAGTTCTGGTGGCTGATATTTGACGCCTTTCTTTTGTGTGTTCGTAATATTGCACCGGACGAGTGCAGTAAAATGCTGCTTCAGCCTCAATTGAAATTTTGCTTATATTTCCAGGTATCTGGCTACAGATATGCAGTTGTTTACATTAGGAATATTCATACTGGTGTTGACGAAAGATCTGCAGAGAAAAGTTGTAATGGCATTTATATTCATTGTTTCCTTATTCATGGCTCCTTTACACACGTACTTCCAAAATTTGTACGCTCACGTTATTATTACACCTGAGTAAGTCTGTTATTTATTACGCATATATTCTATTTAGCCCACTGCAGTGCCACTTCTTTTATTACGGTCATCGGTTACATTATCTTTGACAAAATAGAGACTGTGATATCTAGTTTTAATCACTGGATAGCCTTAAATTGTAATTTACGGAATACGCCTAATTGCCAATTGCTCATAGCCATTCGCATTGTGAACACGTTGCCTACCTTTAACATCCGTTCCTTGTACGACTGACATCGAAATGACTTCCACTTAACGCCTATTATTATTTTTATTTAGTGTTTTTTTTTATTTTTCCAGAGTTGCTCGTGAGTATTTCGTGAAAGATCCAACATTCAACAACTCGTACAAGCGTGGCCATACAAATATGACGTGCTACATTTTAGGGCTCAGCCTCGGCCTTCATATTTATAAATTGCAGCAGAAGCGGTTTGCAATTGAAAAATATAAGGTACTAGTTCCACTGATATTGTAATTTATTTGTGTTTTAAAACTATATTAAAAATTCTACTTGGATATTAAAAAATAGAAATTAATAGAATGGGCTCTGCGAACCACATACTGATCTATCTCACTAACTTATTTCTTACTAATATTATAAATTTGGAAATTTGAATGGACCGATGTTTGTTAGAGTTTGTAGCCCAAACTACTGAACAGATTTCGATGAAATTTAGCATAGATATAGAGGATAGTCTAGACGAACACATAGGCTACTTACTTTTTTTTTAATTCCATTCTGACAGAGTCGCGGGTGAAAACTAGTAAATCTATAAACGCCAGCTGCAGACTCGATAAAATATGACTCATTGTCACGTTCCGGTTGACTCGAGTGTGCGAGCGAGATCGCGGAACAGGCGATACAGAGGCCTAGCGTTCGACTTGTGACGTCACGAAAACTTCAAGATAATTTCCTTTTTCAGAAATACAAGTATTTGGTTTGGGCAACTCTTCCCATGATAGTCGTATTAATATACTGCAGTAGCTTGTTCTACTTGGTCGGTGTAACACCACATGTGTTAATCAGAGCTGTTTATTCCGGCACATATAGAACTGTCTATGGAGTGCTTTTATTTATTTTAATGTTTGGAATGGTGTTTAAAGTTGAAAGTAAGTAATATTAATTAAATCCAAAATATATGAAAGTATACCAGTAAGTATGTTAGGACTTATTTTTTTAATTAATTAATAGCTGTTCCCGTGCGGTTTCATTCGCCCATATAAACATGACAATTACAATCACAGGTTTTAAACCTAGGTATTATCTTTTTATGTCATACTAGCTGTTCCCGAGCGTATCAAATTATAAAATGTTAAAATTGCAAATGTCAAAATCACCGTTACCATAATAACCTTGCTTCCGTAATGTTGGCAGCTTGTGGTTTATGGTCCCTTTCCCACATGAAGGTGTTTTATTAATTCTTATTTACCCCCTAAATTAATAGCGTGAAAATATATAGCCTAAAGCGTGTCGTAAGTGTAGGGCTTTTTATTAAAAAAAGGATTATTCAAAAATATACTGAGATTGCTGACATCCAACGCCACAAAGTAGTGTGTTTACGTTTTATTATATTAGTTAGTATAGATTAGAACTACATTTTTTTAGCTAAAATGTGGTACAAAGCTTTTACTTCTCATATTAACGTGATGACAGGATAGTTTTAGTACTTTTTTTAAATTAATTAATGAATAAATAACATAAAACAAAGGCAATTCTATTTTCAGATATCTATCGACCAATATTAGAATGGCGCGGCTGGACGTCGATGGTCCGCGTGTCGTACTCCGCGTACATTCTGCATCTCACCTTGATACAGATCCTCACATACTCTAGAACTACATTGAACCATATCACGATACCACAAGTTGTAAGTAAAATAATAAAAATAGAATGTATGAAGAGATTATAAATTTTAACAGTGGTAGCCAACTTTAACATCTTCGTATGAATGGTCCCTCTAGCTCGGTGTAATACCACGACCACACAGAAGACAGGCGTCAAGTGGAAACAATTCCATGTACAGTCTGATGAGTGTGGTGCTGAAGGTCTAATTATTATACAGGGTGATTCTTAACAGTCGGATCACAAGCTTTGTGGAATTAGAGCACCTCAATCACTAAAGAAGATGGCACTTTAAGAAGAAGAAGAATAGATATCGTTTATGCGCAAAGTATGATGCCCGATTTTCTATAGTTTTAGATTTATTTTGTTTTGTGAATGCTCTATAATATGCCCGTCTATGTCAGCTACCCTCCAGTGAAAGTCCAGTTAAAATCAGCCCAGCCGTTTAGGAGATTACCCGGAAGAATCGCGGCATGCGGACAGACAGACAGACAAAACAATAATAAAAAGCGATTTTCGTTATCATCAACGCAAGAACATCATCTTCCAGAAATCTGAAATTTTTCTTTTGATATTAGAAACAGACATTCCAATTTTATCATATATACATATAGATAGATTCTTTTTGGACAATTCCAATAAGTATACTTATATTATGAAACTACATTTATCTATGTATTCATTTCAGATATCAACATGTGTGGGCTCAATAACCGTTAGTTTCTTAGCTGCCGTTCCTCTTTGGTTATTCATCGAAGCACCGGTTAATCAAATCGTGAAAAGTCTAACTTCCAGTGATACGAAAGATAAATGTCAGTCGTCACGGTGAAGCTGTACAGCCCTAAATTAAATTCAGTGACAGGAATGAAAAGGAGTTACGAGTACATTTTTTTTATATCATATTTGACTAAGGAATTAAGCCAAATAATATCTCTACATTTAGGTTCAAAAGGCTAAAGCATTATTTATTATGCATATGAAAACATTGTACAAATAAACATACAAGCATTCCGTTTTATAATTTGTCTATACAAAATACGATGTTAGATGCGACGTAAAAAAATGCGGCCTTGAAATAAGAACAACAACCTGTTGCGAGGGCAAGTCGAAATAGGCCCACTGCCGCACTCGCGAATGTTTTTCACCGTCAGTGCGTGGTAGGTCGATAAAAGCCTGCCGTTATGTTTTGATGGGGAACATCTACAATTTTGACCACAAGATGAAATATTGTTTTAGTGTGGGTCATATCGATTTTTTACAAACACCTAAGATAATCGTTTCCCACTAGCGAGCGGGACATAGTTTTCTTCGTTCGCACTAGCTCAAGTAACGCGGCGGGCTGATATCGGCCTGTTACGCTGTGAACGAGTTAAAGAGGAAAAATTGGGATTTTTCCACACAATAAATTCAAAGTTTCAGTTTTTGTTCGGTCTTTCGTCCTTGGAAGTCTATGGTTATATCTCTAAATGCATTCATTTGAAATTAAAATATATTTGTATCTCACAAATATATTATCACATTATATTAGCTTTCGCCCGCGTCTCCGTCCGCGTGGAATTAAAAAAGGAAAATAGCTTCCAACTACTTACGTATTTTCGAGTTACTAATAGTGAAAAGTAATAAGGCAGGTAATAATGTTTTAAAATATTTACGAAACGAACGTTGGCACATATACTTCCGTAATTTCCGATGCTTTGCCTACCTTAATTCGACGAAGAAGGGGACGCACGGCAAGGCGATATTTCTTCTTCCTATAGGTCCCCTCCTCCGTCAAATCCGCTTTATCTTTTTTAGATCTTAATAGACGGTCATTTGCATTTGCATCGTGGAATTAAAATAAAATGTATATTAAATTGTAGCAAAAAACTTATCTATTATAATTTGCATCATTATTTAGCAAGGTCAATTGAGTGCATAATTTGAAGTTAAAGTGAAGGAAATCCACACACAGTTTTGATAATAAGAATTGATTAAATTAAGTATTTTATTTCTATTTTATTAGAATTAGAATAACCTTACCAATAACACCGTATTCTACACCAACAATCCTCGTCCGCCACTACCAATGCGACAACCTTAATAGATTAAAGGCCGGCAGCGCATCTGCAGTTCCCTTGGCGTTGCGGATGTTCATCGGCGTCGGATCAACTAGCATTAAGCGATCCGCTGCTCGTTTGCCCCTTCTACTATAAAAAAAGATAGATATATGCTATCGCGGACTTTAATTTAGCAAATTTAAAGGGCTACAAATCTTCCATATTTCATTTTTATGTAAGTCTTATAGCATGTAGGCTATGTAAGCAAAGAAAGTAAAAAAGACCCCAATTTTCGTCAAGCGATTTTGAGCTAAACTATGTAACTACGCCGTAGTCTTTGAATCCAAAAATTAAACAAAAAAATGGGACTCACCTGCAAGCACTAGGTTTCGGATAAAAGAATAATTTTCAAAATCGGTCCACTAGTGGCGGAGTTATGCCGTAACACACATAAAAAAAACATACAGACGAATGAGTACCTCCTTCTTTTGGGAAGTCGGTCAAAAAGGGTGCCTTTTTTCGAAAGCAAACTACCAGGAAAACATTTATATAACTACAAAAGATGAAGAACGAAAAGAGAAACAAGAAAAAGATAATTTTAATTCTGGCAGTATATATTATAAGTGCTGCTGCCATATATTTTTCTTTAGAAGCTGTCATTTAGAGATGTCTGTCATAAAATGACATTAGCTGTCATGCTTTGATTGACATTGTCACTTGCCTCGACGAGAATTTGTTTCCATTGTCGTAAACATTTCTATATTATTATTATTTCATACGAAGCTACTCATTTTAACTAAAACCATTTTTTGTGGTGCAGTCAGTAAGTATGATGCTATCAACCTCGCATACTGGCGAAAATGGCTCCAACTTTGTTTGAATACCCAACTAGGGTGAATAGAGGCGCCAACATCGGATAGAAAAATACAGCTACTAACGTATAACAATGAAAACAAGTTCTTCAGTGTTTCCCACAAGTAAACGATGATACCAGGATTAAATAATTTTGAGGATTTAATAATCTTGGTACGATTTCTGTTAGTTTACAAAACCACCTCCCATACAAAAAAATCAAACAAAAAAATGGGACCCACCTGCAAGCACTACCTCTCGGATAAAAAAACAATTTTCAAAATCGGTCTACCAGGGGCGGAGTTATGCCGTAACACACATAAAAAAAAAAAAAAAAAAAAAAAAAAAACATACAGACGAATTGAGTACCTCCTTCTTTTGGGAAGTCGGTCAAAAAATAGACGTTCTTTAAACATTCATAGATATACCATTATTCGATTTCATCATCACCAGCTCACTATACGTCCCCACCGAGGGCCTTGGAGTCTGCCCTAAGTTAAGGTGACTAGGCAATAGTCAAACCACGCTGTCCCACTGCGGGTTGGTTGACTTCACATATTTTAATTTCTTCGCCGATATGTGCAGGTTGCATCACAATGTTTTCCTTCACCGTAAAAACGTCGGGTACATATGAAAATCGAAAAATCAAAAATCACATTGGTACATGGCGGAATTCGAACCCAAGATCTGTAGATTACAAGTCAAGTGCTTAAACCACTGAGCCACCGACGCTCTGACAACGTCTATCTAATTCGATATACTGACAAAATATCCTTTATTTATATCAAGAAGTTTACAAATGATAGCTTGGTTAATTAAACATAATTACACAAATGTGGGTTTAATCATAGTTTTAAGGTTACGGCGGAGTTTCACTGAAGGGTAGCTGACATAGACGGGTCTATAATATGCCCGTCTATGTCAGCTACCCTTCAGTGAAACTCCGGTCGAAATCGGCCCAGCCGTTTCAGAGATTACCCGGAACAAACGCGGTTTACGGACAAACAGACAGACAGACGGACAGACAAAAATTTAATCAGCAACGCAAATATAATCTTCCGGAAATCTGGAATTTTTCTTTTGATATTACAAACAGACACTCCAATTTTATTATATGTATAGATATTGATATAGATTGAGATAGCTGATGTCGAAGACATCGTTCGCGCAGTATTAAAAAAATACGAACTATGAAAAACAAAACACTGCGTATCCCTACGAAATCTGACAATTTCATGGATGAACCGTATCCCATGTGTTACCACAGATTTTGTTTTATATCTATGCCAAATTTTAAAATCAAAATCCATTTAGCAGTTTCATCTATAATCTCTAACATCCATCTAAACTTTCGCATTTATAACAGAAGATAACCTCAATTATTCTACGCGGTGCCAACATCATACTTCATACTAATATTATAAATGCGAAAGTTTAGATGGATGGATGGATGGATGGATGTTTGTTAGAGTTTGTAACCTAAACGGCTGAACAGATCTTGATGATCGCATAGATGTAGAGTATAATCTGGAAGAACACATAGGCTATTCGCTTTTGTTTTTTTCTAATTCCACGCGGACGGAGTCGCGGGCGAAAGCTAGTAATTAATAAAAAGCTGTGAAGCTGTGGACGACAGTAAAGTTCTTGACGAAATCTTTAAAGTAACCAAACCGCTGTAATTTGAATATTGTTATTGAAGTGATAGCCCACACTCATTCAATGTTATTTAACCGATACACTCGTGCCAAGTGTAAGATATAACAAAAATGTTTTTATTTTTATTATTCTACATATTCACTGAATCTACAGCAGTGATATACAATTTAAATGGTAAGTACCACTTTATTTATTTATCCTTACTATACGAGTATAATTCGATTAATTCTGTGACTTATTCATGCTCTATTACTTATTACGAACCATCGCTGGTTAAATCTCTTTTTTAACTTTTGCACGCGACTTCCTCCGTGCAGGATTAAAAAATCTTACAATAAACATAGCCTGTGTTACCCGGGGATAGTGTAGGTTCCCAACACTGAAGGAATTTTTCAAACCGATTCAGTAATTTCCGAGACTATTCAATGCAAACGAACAAATCTTTTCTCTTTATAATATTACTAACTTTCGACCGTGACTCGGTCTGCGCGGAATTAAAAAACAAAACCAAAAGTAAGTAGCCTATGTGTTTTTCCAGCTAATCGTATAACAATAAAGCTTGTGAATTTAAGTGTCGTTATCCAACTCTGGGAGCCAAATCTAGAAGGAATGCGTCGAAAAATTAAATTTTACCGCGCCACAGTTGCGCGCACTTGACTACCACGTAACGTCTAGCTAGACCTTTCCTTTTAGGTATAGCATTTATGTACATTTTTACTTGTTATTAAAACTATTATAATTATAAGCTCTTGACTTGACCACGACTATGTGACCCCCTCCGTTTAGCAGTTTAGGATACAAACTCTAACAAACATCCATCCAGGCATCTAAACTTTCGCATCTATTTATTACTACATATAATAAAATTGGAGTGTCTGTTTGTAATATCAAAGGAAAAATTCCAGATTTCGGGAAGATGGTGTATTTGCATTACTTATAACGAAAATAGCATTTAAAAAATTTTTGTCTGTCCGCAAGCCGCGTTTGCTCCGGGTAATCTCCGAAACGGCTAGGCCAATTTCGACCGGACTTTCACTGAAGGGTAGCTGACGCTATTAGCTATGTTTTCTTTAAGAGTATGTAAGCTGTAAGCTGTAGCTAAAGTTGACTATAGTTTTCCATACAGATTTAACACAAACATGCAGATATTTAGTATGATAATATATTCACTATTTTACAGTGTAATTTAAGATATGTATTTGGGGTACCAATATTACTCGTATCACCTTTCAATAATTACGTTGAGGTTAATGAAGCCAGATGGATTTACATTTACAATTTTCTAGATACTTCTACGTACTCCTCCCAGAGTCGTATTGCTTAGTGTACATTTAGTACGCATACAGTAGATTAGATATTCATTGTTTTTAAATTGTTTAAACTTTCGTGAGATATTTTTATAACTAACTAGCTGTTGCTCGCGACTTCGCCCGCGTGAAATAAAAAATAAATAAATACAAAATATAGCCTATGTTACTCACAGATAAATTACCTTTCCAATGGTTTTTTTTAATTTCTTTAAATGTTTAAAATTTTTAAAATTGGCCCAGTAGTTTTTGGGTAAATCAAATACATACAAAAATCCAAAAATACAAATCTTTCCTCTTTATAATATTAGTATAGATTATTAAAGGCTAGCCCTCACGTCTTTTTTTCCAGTGGTGGCACCGACTAGTTTTGGACCCGTTGGGGGTCCATCTGCTGGGCGTGTCTTTGGGCTTTGAAAATGGACCTTCGATGGATCCTAAACTAGTCGGTGTGTCGACGGAGTGCTAGCCGTTTCATAATTAGATATGAATTGTTTTATTAATGTTTTAACTGATAATTTATTTCCAGAAACGGAGTACGCTCGGATGCCACCAGTTTTTAACTTCGATCGTTATGAAATATGTATTAATCAAAAACATGGTATTTATTGTACCATGAATTTTGACCTTGTTGTTGACCAAGAAAATGATCTTTTCAATATGATTCGGGTCAGTAGTGAACTAAGATTTTAATTAATTTAATTAACGTAAACGCACCTAATAACGACCCATCAAAATCCGCGCCTATTGCCGACCTATTTAGAAAACTATCCATATATTATTTTTTGGGCCTCAATCTGAACAATGTTTAAACTGGCGGTAATAGGTGCGTTTACGTTACGCCTTAAATTTACGAGTACACTTGATTATAGCAGTAATCGTTTTGTGTTTTTACTTCCTCTGTATAACTAACAAATAATACAATTAAAGTAGTCTTTGTTAATTATTATGAATTGTATTACAAAAAACCTTCATATGTGGTAAATAGAACTTGAGATACACAGGTTTATAATCTTTTAAATCATGACTTTGCAGTTACTTACTTAGTTACTTAAGTTAACGTAGGTATCGTTGAAGCGCTTTAATCGTTTAAAGAAAATTGATTCTTACGATTTCCAGTATCGTAATATTACAACCAACCTTCACGCAATATGTTTTTAAAATAGCTACAATGTCTACCATAAAAACCTTGACAGCGTTTTAAACACAGTTTAGCTTGAACATAACTATATCTTTTAAACTGTGACCAGCAATCGATCCGGATTTTTGACGAATCGTGGCTACTGCAACATCCGCAGGTTTACGGAATTTTTTCATGACCAATAAATTATACTGACCAATTATACTTACAGTATTTATACCGAAAACATTAGGTGTAATCATATAATCACGTTAAAATACATATCAATCAGCAGCGGTCAGAGTTAAAACATGTTTAACTAAACATTATCCAACTACTTTTTTTAGGCTAATACATCAAGTGTTTACAATGTTGATAATATTTGTGAACTAAGGGCCTGCCCCACCACTGGCTGATAGAGACTCAGATAGCTTAAAAATGACGTCACTGTCAGATAAGAGAACGAAATCCGATATTTCCATCACATATTTTACGCGATGGTTTCTTATCAGACAATTTACAGTATGGTGTGACAGGCCCTAACTCTTTTGTACTTTACACAATAAAAAAGTTATTTATTATTTATTTATTTATTTATTTGTGTATTTTTATTTTGATGTTGCAGGAATATAGCGAAAGAACAGAAACACATTACAACCACACGAGGTTATTTCATGGAATCTGTGTTACTCAAATGTGTTCTGACTATTTGAAAAACTCGTCACAAGATCTTGAAATAATCGTCGAGAGATGTTTAAATGATTCATACTGGAAGAATTACAAATTAAAAACTAAAATAAATGACATGTTTTGTGATAATCAAAAAAAAGAAGAGAAATTTGAGCTGCCCGATATTGCCTTTGCAGTATTCAGTTTATTCTTAATTCTATTAAATTTAATAGGAAGCCTTTATGATTTTTTCATTAAAGGAAATGAAGGTTAATATTTCTTTAAATATGAATTATTGGAGATATAGTTACTAGACACTTTGTAGTAAAAACATATGTAGATGCGTTGTCTAATTTTATCTTATCTATCTTCCCTTTCCCATGTTATAAGAAAAGGGTGAGAAGGGAAAGAGAATTAAAATTGGCCTCTGGCATGCACACTAGTCGGACGAAACGCTGAATTTGACGTCACACAACACTTAACGTCTGTCTTCTATATAGTCGTTGTACCGGCGTGGTGGCCTATTCCTGCAACAGATGTTGGTGGCTCTATCATTGTTAAAATTGTTACAAATATTGGTATTTTACTGATTTTCCCAGAACTACGTTGAGACTATCATATTTTTGAATGGTTAAGATTTTTTTAATATAAGTACAACTTTATAAATTTGCCTTAACAGAGAACAATGTGAAACAAAAAATATTGTAAGTAAAAATTCCTCACAGAATTTTCCAAAGATCACCTTGAGATATAAATTGCAAAACAGTTTTTGGAAATAGAATCTGCTTATTTAAATTCAAAAATACTAGGTAAATACGAATTACGCATAATTCTGAGAGACACTTTATCCATTACTGTTGGCAATGAAGTAAATAATGTACATTATGTTCGATTTAAACAATTTTTTTTTGCGTTAACGAACTCAAAGACTTGACTTCATAATCATCAATTTCAAATGATACGTTAAAATGCTTTAAAATACGATCAGTTCGACCCTATAAACTAGGAATTTGTTGTACCATATGAACTAGGAATTGACCTGATGTCACTATCCACCGAGTTGCGAGAAAATATTGTATAGAGCTTGGAACATAAAACTTTTTAATAAAAACAAACCGACTTCCAAACAAAATACACTAAAAACAAAATATACTAAAAACAAAATCTTCTCAAAAAAACAGTACACTAACAAGTAACGAAATAATTTCTTGAAAATAGTAAACCTCCCTTATTGTAGCTGTTATGTCTATATTGTACAATTATTATTACTTTGAAGTCGGTGTCAGTCATTACTAAAAACGTTACTATACTTTCAATTGTCAATGTTATGGTAAAAGGTAGAAAACCTTACGTAGAAATATCACTGCATATACCTCGGCTGACACCGACATCAAAGTGATAATAATTGTACAATATAGACATTACAGCTACAATAAGGGAGGTTTACTATTTTCAAGTAATTATTTCGTTACTTTTTAGTGTACTGTTTTTTTTGAGAAGATTTTGTTTTTAGTATATTTTGTTTTTAGTGTATTTTGTTTGGAAGTCGGTTTTCAAGTAATTATTTCGTTACTTTTTAGTGTACTGTTTTTTGAGAAGATTTTGTTTTTAGTATATTTTGTTTTTAGTGTATTTTGTTTGGAAGTCGGTTTTCAAGTAATTATTTCGTTACTTTTTAGTGTACTGTTTTTTTTGAGAAGATTTTGTTTTTAGTGTATTTTGTTTGGAAGTCGGTTTTGTTTTTTTATTAAAAAGTTTATTTATTTCTCGATTTTTAGTGAATCTAGACATCGCAGTATGATAATCACTAGCTTTCAAACAAATAATGAGTTATCTAAGAAATTAAGTAAAGAACTAATACATCGTTGCGATCATTCACTCATAATTCGGTGCGGCCGCGCGCGCTGTTGCCCGTGAGTTTTAATATTTTGATAACTTCTAGAATCTTGCACAGAATTACGTACTGTAAAAGGCAATTATGATCTACATATAATACTCTATCGTGAAAACATATTTATTTGGATAAGGATTCATACCAAATAAGAATAAAAGCGTTTTAAATAAGTCGATTGCACTTATTTGACGGTTTCTCGAAACAAACGGTTATTGTGCGACAACCTTAATAGATAGATATATGCTATCGCAGACTTTAATTCAGCTAATTGAATGACCTACATTTCTTTCATACATCATTTTTATGTAGGTCTTACAGTTTATGCTACGTAAGCCAAGAAAGCAAACTTTGTTACAAGTTGGTATTTTTTTCTGCGACTCGTAATTTGCTATTTATGATATCTCCTAAACTATTGATCGGAATTACACAGTTCCAAGGGTATTTATAATCTACATTAAATTCTCTTGATGATGGACACATTTATTTTGATAAGGATCCATACCGAACACGAGTAATAGCGTTGAAAGTGGGGTATAGATTTGATCGAAATTTTAATGAAAAAAGTGGTTATTGTGCGACAACCTTAATAGATAGATATATGCTATCGCTGACTTTTATTTAGCAAATTTAAAGGGCTACAATTCTTCCATACATAATTTTTGTGTAAGTCTTATAGTTTAGGCTACGTAAGCATAGAAAGCAAAAAAGACACCAAATTTCGTCACGCAATTTTAAGCTAAACTATTTAACTACGCTGTAGTCTTTGACTCCAAAATCAAACAAAAAAATGGGACCCACCTGCAAGCACTACCTCTCGGATAAAAAAAGAATTTTCAAAATCGGTCTACCAGAGGCGGAGTTATGCCGTAACACACAAAAAAAAAAAAAATAAAAAAAAAAAAAATATATGGTCGAATTGAGTACCTCCTTCTTTTGGGAAGTCGGTCAAAAATTACAAAGTGATGGGCCCAGATTTGTCAGTTATTGTTAGGTGAGTCGGAGTCCAATAGTTTGGGGACCACTGGTCTAAATGAGTCAACAGACTTCACTTCCTCAAAACATATCGCGTCACGTTCCCTCGTTACTCGATTAGATGAAATCGGTCTATTTCCTTTTATTTATCAAAATATCAAATATTTAGATGCTCATGAATTAACCTTTCTTATTTCAGGTAACAAGTGGCTGTTATGTTTCTCAGTGAAGCAAAACTGGCGAAAATTGACGGCACCTTCAGGGAGCGGTGCCAAGCGAGTAATCACACGTCTTCGAGGACTTAATGGCATGAGGTGCTAATCTATAAATATTACTTAAAATACCTTAATTCAACTGAAAAAATCTTAAAACGCCTTGATATAAGACGCACCTCAAATGTTAGGCAAACAAGTAGTCAAGTTTCTTATTAATCTATGTTTTGATTACTACTGCTAAAATAAAGTTTAAAATAAGAAAATTGAGTATGAAATTGAAACATTACAGATTGATAACAATATTCTTGGTGATGGTGGAACATTCGATACTGCCGTTCGTGGTCGCTGGAGACAATACCAAGAAAATGGAAGATGTAAGTTTATTATGGAATATTTTCAAAGAATCGAATCAGAGTTACATGTTTTACCAGTACAGTCAGCTGCACAAATGTCGCACTCGACCGGTGCAATAATATGAATACGAAGACAGACAAGAGTGTGTGTCGTGGAGGCCTAAAGTTTAGTCTGCTTCCAGTTATAAAGAGGAAATGGACATGTGTCGCCAGGGGAAGCAGTGGGGAGGGGACTGCCTTAGAGAATCAAAAATTGTAAACTAGATACCAAATTAATGGTAGCCTGCTTGACTTACCTAGATCATAGTTTGCAGACGACCATGCCAGTGGATATGTTATAGGGGATATTAGCTTACCTGTCTACGACCTTCAGGTATACAAGAATGAAGTAACATTTGTACATTTATTTTGCAGGCATACAATAGCGTCTTGTACCACCTGCTGCTAGATGGCACGATTATCGTGCAGACATTCTTCGTTATGTCTGGATGCTTGTTAGCTTATTATTTGGAAATGTTTGCTTTGAAAGGTAAATTAAATTGGAAGATTATACCCAAAGGAATATTTTTAAGATGGATAAGGTAAGATTGTATTGCCTAATAATCAATAGTTTTATAGATAAGCGAAATCAATATGCATAAACTTATTCCAGATTGACACCTCCGTATTTTATAGTGTTAGCTTTTATAATGACCTGGGCTAGATTTGCCGGATCTGGACCATTATGGCACGTAAGTTTATACAATTAAAACATATTTTGTTTGACATCACTAAGCACTTGATACTTCAGGTGGCAGTCAAATATCAACAAAATTTTCACCCGTATTGTTTTATTTTTCTTGCAGAAAATATTGGACGCTGAAGTGGAAGACTGTCGTCGCGATGGATGGCTCAACATGCTTTACGTCAACAATTATGTCGATAGATCTCAGTGCATGATGCATACTTGGTAATTTATCTTAAAATCTCTATCAATTAACCCTTGTAATTCCAACGTTAACTAGTATTTTAACTATTCCACTTATAATCAAGGTGATAACAGTCCTTGATATTTTTTATGAGAGTTTAATTAATTAAAAATATATATCAAATTTGTCTGCTATGAAGTGATTGGAATTAAAATTAACCATAGTTGGGTAATTTATCTAGTTTCAACTGTTTAATCTATTTAATCTATTTAGACATTGATATATTATTACATATTGAGACATTATTACATAAGAGCGCCGGTGGCTCAGTGGTTTAAGCACTTGACTTGTAACTCTTCGTCTTGGTTCGAATCCGATCCGGCTCCCGCCGTCATGTACCAATGTGATTTTCGAATTTTCGAATTTTCATATGTACATAATTTACCCGACGTTCTTACGGTGAAGGAAAACATGGTGATGCAACCTGCACATATCGGCGAAGAAATTCAAAGATATGTGTGAAGTCAACCAACCCGCAGTGGGCCAGCGTGGTTGACTATGGCCTAGTCACCCTATCTTCTTAGGGTAGGCTCTGAGCCCCTCGGTGGGGACGTATAGTGAGCTGGTGATGATGATGATGATGATTGAGACATTAAAAGTAAATAAAAACAGTTACACTCACGTACTTCATCCGGTGTCGGTACCAACAAGTTTCGAATGTATTCCGGCTTGTGTTTAGAAACTCAGTCTTTGCCGCGCGTCTCTCACATATCTCACATATCTAACAGCCCTCGATAAACTCGATATTAGTCAGTACGGATATGGTAGTATGATGTTTGCGTGAGTGCGTTTTCTAGTCATTTATTTATTCTTTTGTTACAATCGTTTTTATCCTTTCTTCTCTGAAGATCTTTATTTTCTTTTAGGTATTTAGCAGCGGATATGCAACTGTCTATACTTGGATTAATCACATTGGTGGTGGCAAAGACTAATAGAGCTAGAATTGTTGTACTATCAGCGTTATTTACTATATCTTTGATTATTCCTTCTCTACAAACGTACTATCAAGACTTGTATGCATATTTCACTATTACGCCTGAGTAAGTATGTAAGTCTATTTTTCTTTCATTCTAAGGTCAATGAAAATTCAGTTTTGATTCTTTACTTAGTTTAATTCATTTAATGTGTTACAACTTTTCACCACACCAGAATTAAATGATAAAATGCTATATTAGACATTATGAAATATTTCACTGTTAAAATTGGATCAATGTCAGATTTTGAGTGACTGTTAATTTTCCAGGTTCATACGAGCCCTCTTCAGAAATAATCCCACATTCAATGCGTACAGACGCGGCCACACGAACATATCTTGTTACATCGCAGGCCTTAGTCTTGGTCTCCTGATAAGTAGCTTACAGAAAACGAAGTTAGACATGAAAATATATGCGGTAATAACGTGTTTACTTTTTTCGCTAATATGTTGAACAATACATATAAAATTGCAGTAAAGAAAAAGGTGCAAGAAAACGTGTATATGGATAGAAACTTTAATCATTCCTGCGCGATTACCAAAAGGCTATTTTTTGTTACAAGTGAGATAACTTTGCATGTGCACCGCTAGTAGAAACACCTTGATCAATTTTACACGAAAGTTCTCTTCCGCGCCTGTAGAAATTCATGAGCAATCATTTAATTAGAAGCATTTGTAATGAGAAAGCAAGAAAGTAAAACTTGTTCCTGTTTTAGAAATACAAATATTTGTACTGGGCGCTTGCACCAATCAGTATTGGAGGTATTCTCTCCAGTAGTATATTCTATATGGACGGTATGGTTGTTCCTCTTGTTTACAAAGCGATACACTCCGGCGCGTTGCGAGGTGTCGCTGGGATCCTGATATGTGCGATCATATTGGGAATGGTACTCAGAATTGAAGGTTGGTTTATCAATGGTCTGTCCAAATCAACAAATAACCGATACCAACTTCATAATCAGAAAAAAAATCTGTCACTTACTATCAAATCCATCAGCAAGCTTACTGAAAATAGCTGGTATAACATATAGGATAAGTCAAGATATTGAAGTTCCACATTGCGATATGTATGAGGTACTCAATTCGTCTGTACTTTTTTTTTAAATCACTATTTTATTGACAATTTTTATGGTAAAAATGTGGAAAGCGCTACGTAGTAACATCACTGCATATCTCGACTGACACCGACATCAAAGTAATAATAATTGTACAATATAGACATTACAGCTACAATAAGAGAGGTTTATATATTCAAGGAATTATTTCGTTACTTTTTAGAGTATTGTTTTTTGAGAATATTTTGTTTGGGAGTCGGTTTTGTTTTTTATTAAAAAAAAATACTATTTAATATTGACGTTTTGCAGACAATATTTGGAACCTTAGGATATTTTTTATAGTCTATTTTGTTTCTCTTCCTGTTATTTCATATGGTGCTCGGGACAGCTTTCTATGTTTGTATCTTCCGCTTCACTATATCCTTCCTTCCTCAACATCATTTTCTAGAACTAGGCACTCTCTGGGGCTATTGTAATTTGATTGCTATTTAAATGATTCCAGATACTTTTAGAAGGATCTTAGAGTGGCAGGGCTGGACGACACCAGCCCGGCTATCCTACTCAGCCTACCTACTTCACCTCATTGTTATACAAATACTCACAGGGACAAGAACTACATTAATATATATAACGGAATTTCAAATGGTAAGTCTTTATGTATATTAGACGAAGACTGAAAGTAGCTCCAGTGATAGAGAAATTAAGGAATAAAAGGTTAGCATGGCTTGAGTTATGAGGAGGGTAGCATCGCTTCTGACTAGGAGAATTTTAGTGTGGAGGTACCGGTAGAGGTAGGCCAAGAAAGAGATGGATTGCGTGAAAGGTGACATAGTTATCTCAGTCGTTGACAAGGGAACAACGACTGAGATGATGGAAGCTTGACTACCCTGGATGGCGAAAATTGGTGCATTGTACGGGAGTAGGCTAAGGACAGAGAAATGATGTCTTTATGCTGCAGCTGAAAATTGTACAAAGGGAAATCAGAAAAACAATGTGTTACAAATACCACGTAACTTTCATGGAAAAAAATTAAATCAAAAATATTCTTCCCTTATCTTTCATTAGTCAGATCTTCGAGCCATTCTTAAAAAATGACTAGAATTAGACCTTTTGCTTTTTTGTCCAGCCAAACAAAGATATCAAATACTTTTTAACTTTCCACGCCTAATTTCTTTAAGGTCGTTGTTTCTGTTTTTATTCTATCTTTGTCAAGAAGTCATGGGCATTTATTGTAAGTTTCTTATTATTTCAGATGGTTGTAATTATTGGCACGTCCATGGTAACTTTCCTGATCGCTGTCCCGTTCTGGATGCTGGTCGAGGCGCCGGTCTCACAATTCTTAAAAGTTGTTTTCCCTGTGAATGATAAATAGAAAACATTGCTATTATTCAAGACTATATGTTCAAAACATACTTTTATTTAATGACCTTTTAGTCCAATATAGTTGACTTTACACATTGAATCTAATATTATAAATCACAAAGTTTGTATGGATGATGTTGGTTACCACGTAGCAACAAAACAGCGTGAATTTTGGCACATATGTAGAACATAGTTTGGAAGAACATATAGGCACACATCCATATACATTTTTTTTATACGTGGACAAAGTCGCTGACAAAATCTAGTTATGTAATATTTAATACTGGTTACATTTGTTTACCAACATATGTAATGGTATTTTTTGTTAAAATAAACTATAAATCGTTACCATGATAATTTATTAGTATTTTTATAAAATATTTAATTATAAACTCAACTTCCGCACCATAATGTACGCTAAATAGAAATTAAAATGCAAATCATTTAAACGATTCTATCTTGAATAAATAATTAAACCTTAACTTAACTTAACTTAACACATGCTTTTAAAAATGCGTTCCGTATTTCATAACTTCGATCGTCCATCATCTAACTATAATAAAAATCTTTATTTCTCTCCTTATAACCTTAAACTATTGGATATAATCTATTATATGATACATCAATTTCTCCAAGTTTCCTTATTTAGTCGATATCTTACCAAAATCAAACAACAAAATCGCGTGGTAGTATTACTAATGTTTCTCAAGGTGGGATTTTTTTAAGGCTACAGGCCGTGGCAATGAGACAAATTTACATACACCTCACATATGTAGGTTTAAGGGCAAACAAACTTATGCTATGAAAACTTTTCCCTTCACGCATGGGAAAAACACTAAGGGGAGTGTTATATTTGTTTTTTTTTTAACATAAATAAACCAGCGCTTGACCACGATTCCACCTAAGCTGAGAAAAGACGCGGCCGAAGGATATTACTATACTTATTTCCAATATTATAAATGCAAAAGTTTAGATTTTTCTTTCTTTTAAGAATTAACTCTACACGGACAGAGTCGCTGGCAAAAGCTAGTGTTATGTTTTATTATTGCATTACAAATGATACTTTAAACTCTGAGTGTGGTACTAAATGTGGTATACGTGTAAATACTTAACAACTATTAACCACACTGCAATATGAGTAATGTACCTTACATAAGGAAGTAAGTAACTATAAAGTTAACCATTACAACTATACAAAACCAGAATATCAAGATATTTACATATTATTCTCATTGGTATCTATTTAACAGTGGTAGAGCCCGCAATAACATCTGCACGAATGGCCCGGCTCGCCCCGTGCAACACGCCCACATAAGACTGCCAATATGGAAGTAAATTCGCGTTTCATTTGATAAATGTGACGTGTTTCCTTGTAAATTGAACGGGCAATGTATTAGAAAAGCAAATACATTTTTTTAACCAATCACTTTCATCACCAAGCAAATAAGCCGGCTTGTCAGATGGAATAACATCACACAGAAAACAAGCGTGAAGTGGAAGCATTTCCGCGTTTCGTCTGATGAATGAGCGTGCTGGAGCCCTCTTCGTAGAAAAAAAAATATGGGAAGGGAAGGTGGTTTAGACGGAGAATATGATGCATAGGTAGAGGCAGTATCCACTTTCTGTTCGTCTGTCCTAGATAGGTAACGCATTTGCAAACGGATATCTATGAGCATCAATCGCTTTGCTATTTTGGCGATGGCCGATGGCCACTTGTTTGTTTGTCACCTTATACAAAAAAATAACGCATCTTAAACGCGACAGTTGTAGATGTGTGTGACCTTCACATAACATTAGATGACCTTCGGTAGCTTGCAGTCTTTATATAAAAAACGTGATAAAGTTCGGCGTCAAATTTCAAAGGCATTTTTTATTTTTAATAGCATCAAGTACCTGATTATTCTTAATTTAGTTATTCCTTTACAAAGTCACGTATCATTCAGGTTTTTCAAGTATGAGCAACTTGGAACATATCGCGTTAAATTTAAAGTTGTTCTCTTCCCGGATCAGATAATGTAAATAATACTAGCGGTCCACAACATTATCTGCATCGAATTGAAATAAAAATATCATTTGTAATTTTCCATAATTTAATATCTGTTCAAAATGTCATTTAGATCCGTTCAGTTGTGGACTTATTTGGTAATATACATGCATACAAACATCGTAGGCTATCAGGCAGTCGCTTGCCGATAAACTAGAATTATATCTAAGGGGCGGTAGCTACCATTAAAATGGTGTTTTTCGAAGCAGTTTTTATAATGATTTTTCAACAGTACCAACCCACCTGTCTCCTGACGACGCCCATACATACATCCAAACTATCCCAGTTATAATATTAGAAAGATTAAAGTCATACATTAAGTAGATACAAAAGTTTATCTGCTCTTAATGGACCATCTTAGTAATCCTAGTAATATTATAAATGTGAAAGTTTAGATGGATGGATGGATGTTTGTTAGAGTTTGTAGCCTAAACGGCTGAACGGATGTCGATGAAATTTGGCACAGATGTAGAAGATAATCTGGAAGAACACATAGGCTATTCACTTTTTTTTTTCAATTCCACGCGGACGGAGTCGCGGGCGAAAGCTAGTGTTTATATAAATTACTGTATTTAACAAGATACAGAGATGATAATCTCAGACATCATTAGAAAGACATAAATTGATGTAATAATCTAATATTAGTTAATACAATATTTGCATAATCATATGCGATTTTATATAAGAATCAATGTCATACGATTCATATCTCTGTTCACCTTGGATTCTTATATATTTGAATGTATCATAATAGTAAATTAAAAAAAATCATATATGCAACACATTAATCATCCTATAGAGGTAGACCTAGAAAGAGATGGATGGATTGTGTAAAAGGTGACAAGATCAAGAAGGGAGTGATGACTAAGATGACGGATGATAGAGTTATTTGGAGGACAAGTACCCGGCGACCCTACGGGAGTAGGATAAGGTAAGGGAGTTAATGATTCATCAGATCAAATACTTTCGAAGGGCTCGAACGTATCCTAAGTAAAAGGTAACCAGACTATAGTCAATGCTGGTCCCCTGCAGGTTGACTTCACACATATCTTTGAATTTTTTAGACGATATATGGATCATCACAATGTTTTCCTTCAGCGTTAAGAATGAGTGTTATGACGAAATATAATATAGCTAATGAATGCGGAAATTTGGATGGATGTTGACAGGTCTCGACGAAATTTAGCAGAGATGTCAATATTCTAGAACAACATACCTTACTAGTTTTTTTTTAATACCACGCGGGCAAAGTTCACGTCCGAAAGTTATTTATTAAATAAAGCAATTCATTTTAAGATTAATCATACTAATATTATAAATGCGAAAGTTTAGATGGATAGATGCATGTTTGTTGTAGTTTGTAGCCTAAACAGCTGAACGGATTTTGATGAAATTTGGTACAGATGTAGAAGATAATCTGGAAGAACACATAGGCTATTCACTTTTTTTCTTTCAATTCCACGCGGACGGAGTCGCGGGCGAAAGCTAGTTATTTACTAAAAGTAAACAGCGTTTGTTATATTTAGTCAGTGACATTGAAATGTACAGGAAAAAGCAACTTAAACTGTAACTGTAACTAAGAATTTTACGTCGAGTTTAAAATTAAGAAATAAAACATTTTTACGACTTATTTTGGGTCGATGACCGCACTGCGAACCTACATTGAATGCATTTTAAAAGATTACAATCATTTAACGTGATTTATAATTAAGTTATCTAAGTAGACAACTTGAAAAAACCTCGTAATATAATCAATTAAGAATGTATAAACAGTTTACAAACTTGTTGTTCCGCCGTGCAGATAAATATTAAAAAAAACAGTTCTCCATTTATTGAAAAGTATTTTTGAATCCGTTTTCAAGTTATTCGACTGAAGGATAGATTTTTTCATATAAACTTTCTCGTCTAATCCATCCATTTATATCCATAATAGCTTTCGCCCGCGATTCCGTCCGCGTGGAATTAAAAAAGAAACAAAACTGAGTAGCCTATGCGTTCTTCCAGACTATCCTCTATGGCTATGCCAAATTTCATCGAAATGCGTCCAGCCGTTTAGGCTACAAACTCTAACAAACATCCATCCATCCATCTAAACTTTCGCATTTATAATATTACAAAGTTTTCCTCTTTATAGTATTAGTATAGATAAGTATAAGTATTAAGTATGAAAGTATGAAGTATGATTAACTTTAGAAATTTAATAAAACCCCTTCTTACTTCACACCTACCTATATACTAGAAATTTCGGTGAAAAAATATTTTTTTCTAACACTACGTAGTTATATCTAACCGTTGAATATCAGCCAGTTTGTTTTTTATATTCATTGTTAGATTGACTGCCATTTTATGTTAAATAACGAATAATTATAGGTTTTATCGTGTAAAATAAAGTTATGGCTGATAACAATACCGGTAACGCCTTAACATCTGTAGCAACTCGTTTTAATTGATTTCCCTTTGCCTTCTTATTACGCACCTTACTTATTGCATTAAGAAATGTAACATGTTACACGTCGACCATTCAGGTACAATGTTACAAACCAACGAACAACAAGCCGTTCAATGCTGTTACACTTCGTAACATTAACGTTTAACACCGGTAGTCAGTACTCACTTTAAGAGCGGGCGTACACAAAGGTGTAGACAAAGGGCGTAGACAAAGGTCTGAACAATCGCACAACTACTGTGCGATTGTCGATTGTTTCGCAGCCAATTCAATTGTTTAGTTGCACAACTAAAAATCGAGGAATGTGCGTATCTCCATTTAAGTTCATAGGAATCAAAGCGATAACAGTTGTGCGATACTTTAGTCAAAAGTGTGTGCGCGCTTTAATAGTACAACTTAATATGCCTCGCAATTAGATTAAAAAATTGTCAAACCTACATAGATATAGAAAATGACATCAAACATATTTTTAGAATGATTACAATATTATGGAAAACTTCAGTTTTTGACAGAAAGAAATACAAGTTAGTATTTACCTACCGGGTCACATATGCCGGTTAATTTATATTAATTTATGGACAGCTTTAGATTTTATACTCGGCGACCTTATGGCCGCCCACTATGGCTTTTTGCAGCGAAATAGCTACACATCGTGTTAAAAATTGCAAATCCATTCAGTATGCGTTTCAAATGAGGTAGAGTTCAGGGAAGAAGGTAGTTTAGTGTATTCCTTGTTGCCATAGCACTGAAAAAAGCGTATAGTCAAGACGAATGTCAGCTGAGTGTAGGACACCTATGTTCGAAGATTCAGCCCTACCCGTAATACTAGAAGATGCCTAGAGATTTAGTGGGTAACACTCCACATAAATTGGTCTCTCCAGCACCAATATATCATAGCTATGTCTAGATAAACCGTTACAGTTACTATTTTATAATATAAATGCACATATTTTATGTGATGATATCGAATGATAAATTGATTTAATTTAGTGAATAATGATATCGATTAATAATAATTAAGCTTAAGAACGCGAAATGTTTGCTTTTAATTTTGGACATAAATGATAAAAAAAAGAAAGCTTGTTTGAAAGTTTAATTTACTTTATTTCCTACTAGCTGTTGCTCGCGACTTCGCCCGCGTGTAATTAACAAATATGGCCTATGTTACTCACAGGTAAATTGCCTTTCTAACAGTGAAAGAATTTTTAAAATCGGCCCAGTCGTTTTTGAGTTATTTCATTACATACAAAAATACAAAGTTTTCCTCTTTATAATATTAGTATAGATTTTTAATTTACATTAAAATCTCGAATAAAAAGCCTTGTATGCATAATTTAAAGAATTTTTAAAATCGGCCCAGTCGTTTTTGAGTTATTTCATTACATACAAAAATACAAAGTTTTCCTCTTTATAATATTAGTATAGATTTTTAATTTATATCTAAAAATAAAATAAAAACACGTCTACTGCACTTAACTGTAAAAAAAAGAGGTTTTAATATTTATATATATTTTTTTTCAAATAAGGATTCCACGGTGACCAAACAAATTATTTATCATTGCTAGATTTATTGTATAACGTTCAGAGGGTCTATCACAAATATTTGCGACATCGACAAAATTTGTATGAGATTTGTCGGTGTACTACACTGTAGTACACCGACAAATGTGTGTAGTACGGTGTTCTGCCGGTAGGTCGCTGCACAAATGTTCGTTACGAAAACATTCTCATGGATATTCGTGATAATCCCTCTCATTTGAAAACCTGCGTTGACATCGATCGATTTACGAGTTATGTCACAAGTTTAAAAAATATAATTTTGAATATTTTAAAGTTCATATATTTAAAAGTTTACAGGTTATACCTGTTTCGGTCGCGCCTTACGGATATGATGATAGATAAGATATACAATAGGGCATTTATTACCTTAGTAGTAACTACATAATTTGTTTCTATTTAAATCAGTAATTCTCAATGTCCAGGACACCCTGAGCTCCATATCAGTCTTGGTGGGGGTCCACGGAATATTTTAAGCGGTATTGAATGTAAAAATCGACAAAATGTTTACTTAATAGATCCTACAAAATTCATCTGCACTTTTATTTAGGTTCTCATAACCTCCCCCTCCCGACACCAAAAAAGGGAGTGCACTGAAAGTAGTAAAATTAAAAAAAAAGTCCGAGAAGCATAAAGCTTTGGGAACTTCCGTTTTCAATTGATACAGGCATAGTAACGTGACGTATGATCAAATAAAGGCATAAACGAATTTATTGTTTTTCATTGTAAGCTTAAATTCGTCAAATTAACGATGTGACTATCGCCAATGGACATTTGCAGATGCGTTGGGTTGTAATGTACGTATCATACAATATTTTTAATTTACATTAAAATCTCGAATAAAAAGCCTTGTATGCATAATTTAAAGAATTTAAATAATATAACAATGCGCATTAATTTGCGGAGAATCAAGATTATAATTAATTAATACCGTAACAATGATCATTATTTTAACAATGAGAAAAGTATTGCTGGTAAACAAGTGCGAGAAAATTTTAA
This sequence comes from Papilio protenor, assembly GCA_029286645.1. Taxonomy (NCBI): domain Eukaryota; kingdom Metazoa; phylum Arthropoda; class Insecta; order Lepidoptera; family Papilionidae; genus Papilio; species Papilio protenor. The sequence goes on along the minus strand of JAGSMZ010000007.1, from coordinate 976,320 downwards.
CAATAAAAAAAAAAAAAAAAAAAAAAAAAAAAAAAAAAAAAAAAAAAAAAAAAAAAAAAAAAAAAAAAAAAAAGTCCGAGAAGCATAAAGCTTTGGGAACTTCCGTTTTCAATTGATACAGGCATAGTAACGTGACGTATGATCAAATAAAGGCATAAACGAATTTATTGTTTTTCATTGTAAGCTTAAATTCGTTAAATTAACGAAGTGACTATCGCCAATGGACATTTGCAGATGCGTTGGGTTGTAATGTACGTATCATACAATATTTTTAATTTACATTAAAATCTCGAATAAAAAGCCTTGTATGCATAATTTAAAGAATTTAAATAATATAACAATGCGCATTAATTTGCGGAGAATCAAGATTATAATTAATTAATACCGTAACAATGATCATTATTTTAACAATGAGAAAAGTATTGCTGGTAAACAAGTGCGAGAAAATTTTAACAATAAAAAACCTAGACCAGTGGCGGTACGATCTTAAGTCCGTTCGTGCGCTGAACCATCAATATTAAAAATACTTTTATTTGTATGAAATTATTACGAAATAATTTAAGCAATAATATAAACCAGCTAAAACTCTAATTTAGAATACTAATTTTATTCTTTGATCAAGAGCTTACTATCCGCTCTAGGGTTGTAACGGAAGCCATTTTAACGGAAGCGGATGTGGAAGCGGAGTTCCGTTACAACCCTAATCCGCTCTATGAACCACAGCCCGTCACTGCGCTAGACATCAGCTGGCGAAGTCAATGGATTCAAGCCAATTCAATGTTTAGTTACACAACTCAAAATCGTGTAGTGCGCACCTCCATATAAGCTCATAGGAATCAAAGCGAGGCTAAACAGTTGTGCGATAGTTTAGACAAATTTTAGTCAGTTAATGATGTCAATTGGTATATTTTAACCATCCATAAATTATGGATGGAGCAAAATGTGTAAATACATTGAATGTTAATGTATCAATGATGCAATCTCAATATAAGTGACAGATGGACGATTTATATTCTTCGATTTAAATATTTCAAGTCAAAATATTTGCTTTATGGTATCAGGATTAGATGTATACTATTATAATAAAGCGTAAACACACACTTCTTTGTTGCCTAAGATGACAGCAATTACAGCATATATTTTGAATATTTTTTTTTTAATAAAAAGCCCTACACTTACGTCATGCTTTAGACTATATACTTTCACGCCATTAAACTTAGGGGGTAAATATTTTGGATAAAAACCTTAATGTGGGAAAGAGACCATAAGTTGCTGCCAACATAAAGGAAGCAAGGTCATTTTGACATTTGTAATTGATAATTTGACAAATGTAAACAATAAAATAAAGTTTTAACATACATACATCTATCTAAACTCTCGCATTTATAATATTAGTAAGATTTTATACAAAAAAAACTTGAGAATTTATATCTGGTAAACGTAATCGGAAGTCATTGACTGGTAGGCGACATAAAAAAGCTCTTCAAACTTCGAAGGGCAGCGTAGAATAATTTAATTACAAATAACACATTTGGTTTATTTTAAAATCGTTAATATAACTAGTGCCTTTTGAAAGAGTTAAATATACGAGATGATATTAACATTGCTTTTAAGTTCCGTATTTAATTTTAAAAGTTAAAATAATATTCAGATCAAGTTAGTAACTGATAGCCATGAAACTTTATTATGTTTTTGATATTATCGTTTTTTGTCACAAACCATAATTGAAAAATACAGTTGGTTTTTGTAGAATATCATTGTTACAATTTTATTTCTCCTACTTTATACGGAACCCGAATTAAAAAGAAGTTAAAAAGATTAACATCACGTTCTTGAACTTTTATTTTACTTTGTTGAGAAGTAAAGACAATTATTTATCGAATGTATACTAATATTATAAAGAGGAAATATTTGTATTTTTGTATGTATTTGATTCACGTAAAAACTACTGGGCAACAAAAGTCGAAGGATTTTTGTATCATGCAATGGCAAATAAGCAAGCTGTCACCTGAATTCACCGAAATAGCGAAGTGGCATCCGCAAAAGTAAATGCGTTGCCTATCTTTAATCGACGGAGGAGGGGACGCATATAAAGAGGATATTTAATGCGTTCCCCCTCAAATCCATCTGCCTTTACCATCCCTTTGTAAGAAGAAAAGTGTTAAAAGGGAAAGGGGGATAATTTGCCCGCAAGCATACTCATAAGACGAAACGCGTTATTCTGCGTGCTTGTTTTCTTTTGTTCTCCTTGCCGCGTGTCTTCTGTTTGGCCGTGGTATGGCACCGATCGAGGCAAAACCAATTTATGCAACAGATGTTTTTGTTATCTCTAATGTTTTAAGGTTTCAAATCTATTAGATTGGTTGTTTGGTTAACTTTTTGGTACATTCGGAAACATAAATTTCTTTTGAAATGATTTAATGATGACCTTATTAAGTTTGTCTTTTAGAATCACCAGCTCACTATACGTCCCCACCGAGGGGCGGGGAGCCTACCCTAAAGTTAGGGTGACTAGGCCATAGTCAACCACGCTGGCCAAGTGCGGGTTGGTTGACTTCACACATATCTTTGAATTTCTTCGCTGATATGTGCAGGTTGCATCACGATGTTTTCCTTCACCGTAAGAACGTCGGGTAAATTATGTACATATGAAAATCCGAAAAATCGAAAATCACACTGGTACATGGCGGTGGGATTCGAACCCAAGACCTGTAGATTACAAGTCAAGTGATTAAACCACTGAGCCACCGACGCTCTTGCCAGAGAGTCAGTCTGTCTTTTATTTAGTTTTATTTCATGTTAAATACTAATTCTATTCTCCATACCTTTCCGTATTCCAGGGTAATTGTATCGAGTAAAAGAATGATGATTGGAATCAATTATAACTTATATGTTTAATACATTACATATATTTACATTGGAATGCACTACAACTGCATAAGTTTCTTATTCGGTATTCGATCGAGTAATAAATAATGATTTGCCATATGTGTCGTTTATGTAGATATTTACAGCGTACGTAATACAACTATCGTCAGAATAAATACGTCTTTTTTTTTTTTTTTTTTTTTTTTTGTCGAAGGGGAATGCGTTACGTATACTCCGTGCCTCGCGGTAGGCACGAGAGTTATGTGGGACTCTCCCCATAATGGGGCATACACCACTAAACCCCTCCGTTCCCTCCTGGCTATAATGTGGTGCGCCACGGGATCGCTTTCGCTTGCCACCGCGACGCCCCACTGACCGCCCCGGGAAGGGGCCCTCGATGCGTCCCAACAAGTTGGGACGCTGCGCCCTAAGGCGCCCCTCGGAGACGGCACCGTGCAATGCAGGTTTGGGACCCCCGCCCTCGCCCGCTGGTGCCGCCGGGGTTTATAGAGCCCCCACCTCGTGGCCCCAGTCTTGAGAAAGACTATAGGGCCCGCGGTCCCGGCGGTGATGAGCCACCGGGATTACTTTATTTATTTATTTTATTTATTTTTATAAAAAAGGTACACCAATTGCATGTTCAAATATCACAACCAAATTAATATACTGTAGACAATGAAAAACAAAAAGCAGAAGAACATACAGATGACAGGCGTACACAGCGCTCACAAGAAAATGATGTTTTATTATTTAAGTGCTTATGCTGGAACATTTACATTTAATTTCCTAAGGAATGATGTCGCCGTATCAGAAAAAATGTCTATTTCCGGTATACTATCATTAATTTTATTAAATTCACATGAAATTCTGTTAATAGGTGCATTTCTACCTACGTTCGAGCGATAACGACTAATCATGAACAGGTCTTTCTTTCTACTCCGTCTATTAGACGAGTTGCGAGGAACCATTAATTTAATTTCACCACAAAGTTCAGGGACTGTAACTATACCATTCATAATTTTATACAATAACACTATATCTGTTGTTATTCTCCGATGACTCAAAGGCGTCATTTTAAAACGTTCTAATCTGTTGTCGTAGTCTAACTCGCGCGGACAGGCCCTATCTTTATAAGCTAAATACCTAGTAAAATTTTTTTGAACTCTTTCTATTCTATCAACATGACATTGATACATTGGGTTCCATACTGGAGAGGCGTATTCAAGCGTGCTCCTAACATACGCGTTATAGAGTATTTTTAAAGGCAAAATGGTTTCAAAATCTTTACAGCACCTTTTAATAAATCCTAGAGTTCTGTTTGCTTTGCCGACGATATTGTCAATATGATTTGTAAATGAAAGCTTACAATCTAAATAAACTCCCAGATCACGTACAGTAGAAACCTCTTGTAAAACAACATTTTTTACGGAATAAATAGAGGGAAAAGGCCTAGATTTCTTAGTAAATTTTATGTGTATACATTTTTGGGCATTTAAGACCATCTTATTTGTGTCACACCATTTCTGAATAGAATTTATATCGTCCTGGAGTAATCTAGCATCCACAGAGCTCTGTACACATTTATAAACTTTGATGTCGTCGGCAAACATGGAGCAATTACTATTCTTTACAACATTTACGATATCATTTACAAATGCTAAAAATAGTATAGGACCTAAGTGTGAGCCTTGTGGCACTCCAGACGCAACAGTAAACGGTTCAGAATTATGTCCGCTCGAAACTACGCACTGTTTCCTATCACAGAGGTAAGATTGAAACCATTTCAATATCGCACCATGTACTCCATAGCTGGACAACTTCTTTATCAAAATAGAGTGGTCAACCTTATCAAATGCGCTACTAAAGTCGGTATAGACGGCATCTACTTGTAACTTAGAATCTACGTGCCTTGAAACATCATTAATATAAGTAACTAAATTAGTTGTGGTGGATTTACCTTTGCTAAAGCCATGTTGTTGATGTCCTAGTACAACGCTCAGGTGCGATGTAAGGACGGGAGTTATTAGCGATTCAAAAAGTTTGGCTAATGTTGAAAGTAATGACACTGGACGATAATCTTTTATGTTCTTACGGTCACCTTTCTTAAAGATCGGTACCACATTTGCAAATTTCCAACGATCGGGAAAGGTGCCAGTGGATAAAGAGGCGTTAAATATTAATTTTAATGGAAGTGCAAGGTAATGCGCGCATCTTACAATGAAAAAAGGCGGTATCCCATCGGGTCCGCATGCTTTATTAATATTTAGTTTTTTAATAGCCTTTAAAATATCTGCTTCTGTTAATTCCAAATAGGTTAGTAGATTTTGTGGAAATATACATTCATTTAGGGAAAAATCTTGTGTTGGACTATTTGTCGATGGTGTAAAATTTGAGGAAAAATGTTTAGCAAATAATTCACATATGTTAAGTCCCGTGGACGCAGTAGCATTATCAAGTTCCATTTCCGAAGGTAAGGCAGATGTAGTTGAATTACAAGATTTCACATAAGACCAGAAGCATTTAGGGTTAACTCGAACACTGTCCTCTATTTGAGATATATAATTTTTATAGCTACATTTAACAAGGGCACGTACTCTTTTACTCAAAAGTCTAAATTCGTGTTCATCCCGAGGGTTCTTATACGTTTGAAAGCGGCGCCTAAGTTTTTCTTTTTCTTTTATCGATCTAATAAGAGATTTAGTGAACCACGGAGGGTATTTGGTATTACGGGGATGAGAAATTGGTACCGTTGAGTTGATAATGGAAAATAAAGTGTCATAAAATAAAGAAATCATGAGATTTACGTCCGAACCACAAGAATTAAAAACATCTAACCAGTCAATTATTTTCAATTTTTCAATAATATCATCGTAATCAGCTTTAAAAAAGTTAAATCTACAAGTACTCGCGGGTCTCAACCCGGAGTATTTTATGAATTGAAAGGCGATTTCGATAGGCGGATGATATTCATCTACCTTGGATATTGGATCTAGACATTTGTTCACAATACAGCCACCTACACTCCTGTTGCACAAAATTAAATCTAATATTTTATTGTTACAATTAGTAATGTTATTATATTGTCTAAGGCCATTTAAAGATAGGAAATCCATAAGGCGTAACCCAAGTTGTTTTGATAGTTATATGCTGACAATCCGTTAATCACAGTAGATGAATCATTCCTCCATTGGATAAATCCCAAATTAAAGTCACCGATGAGAATTGTAGGATTGGCCGTTTCTTCCATTATCTTCGAGACTTTGAGTATAAAGTTGTCTAAAGTTGACTGAAGCACTGGAGGAGGCAAGTACACGACTCCGATATTAATGTTCTTTAATTCCTTATCGTTCTGATGGAAGCTTAATCGGATCCACAAATCTTCTATATCACTTTCCCATTTAGTCATTCTCATAGAGTTTATGTTTGAAGATACCGCAAGAAGGACACCACCACCCTCTTTGCCCGCTAGTGAAGTCGTACTTCTGTCTCTCCGGTATATACGCGTGTGGGGCGCAGGATCGCACGACATCAGCCCATCTCTGCAAGCAGAGTGGTGCCGAGTCGTGCTCCCACGCCCCCCCGACCACGAGGGCTGCGAGAGGACAGGGCGAACCATATCCATCCCACAGCCCTCGCGGCCCACCTCCTCCGACCACGAGGGCTGTGAGCGGACAGGGCGAAACCGTATCCATCCCACAGCCCCCGCGGCCCACCTCCTCCGGCCACGAGAGCTGCGAGAGGACAGGGCGAACCATATCCATCCCGCAGCCCCCGCGGCCCACCTCCTCCGACCACGAGGGCTGCGAGAGGACAGGGCGAACCATATCCATCCCGCAGCCCCCGCGGCCCCCTCTCGTCGCAATCGCGGTGCGACTCCGCTGAGTCGCGGAGGACAGGGCGTGTGGCGCACCGAAATACCAGCACGCCTCTTCCTCCGCGACTCACCCTCCCCCTAAACTGCTGGCCGCATGGGCCAGCAGTGCCCAGGAGGCGCGCTCAGGGTGGGTGCCTGAGCGCGACCTCCCCACTAGACCGGCGTCGCGGGACATGCCAGCCGGTTGGCCAACCGGCGTGACCTGCCCCGCTAAGCCGGCCATGGTTCCTCTTGGCTTCACCGTGGCCCGGAGACCCTCGACGGACCACGGCTACTGAGCCCCACCGCCACGACAAGGCGGGAACCGTCGGCAGGGAGATTAAATACGTCTACACTAAGGTTTCTAACTACCCTAAACTACAAGTCAAGGCCGGCGATTGGGCGCATTGGAACGACCAACCAGCGCACTGGACAGAAAGGGACAAGGGTTTCCGAATCCTAGTCTAACATAAACTAGTTTAAACTGCCCACGTTTTGTAATTTCCTTGCTTATTGCAATTTCGATAAAATGTTAAACTAAAAATCCATAACATAAAAAATATAGGGCGTTTCATTAAAATTTAATTTCATTTTTTCAATATATATTTCTTGCTAAAACTCTTGAAACGTCCTCGGTCCACCAGATTCAGTAAGTTTATGATCGGTTTAACAATTTTGGCATGTTAAAAAAATAAGGCGTTAATAAATTAATATTCAAGTTCAAAACTATAAATAATAGGTTATGTAATATTTTAAGTATAACTATATAAATAAAATCCATGTGTTTAAGTTTGTTCCCAACAATTGAGCCTCTTTTAATTTATTTTGATACTAGATTTTAGTCCCTTTCCCTTTCCACCCTTTTCTTAAGAGGAAAGGATGGGAAGGAAAAGTGGATTTGACGGTGGAGGAGACGCAAAGGAAGGGGATATGTCCTCTTTATGTGCGTCTCCTCCGTCAATTAAGGGTAGGCAACGCATCTGCAATTGCGGATGTTTATGGGCAGCGGTCGCTTTCCATTTCGGTGGATTCAGGTGGCCGCTTGCTCGTTTGCCACCTTATATTATAAAAAAAAAATACTAAGGACCCGCTCTGGCTTCGAGCGGGTCCAATGCTGATACGAAAATATGTTTATTTACGTCACAATAAAAACCTCTAAAATTGACAGCATTCCTTTATTTTGTCATAAACGTATTCTACATATAAAACTTACTCTTGTATCACTATCTATAAAAAATGCATTAAAATCCGTTGCGTAGTTTTATAGATCTAAGCATTAGGGACAGACAGCGGGAATGCCTTTGTTTTATACTCTGTAAACAAAATATAATTATTTTTAAGACGCCAGAGAAAGTTTGTGTCTTATTTTTATTTGTTTTATCTAATGGTTAATTACGCTATGATTGATATTGGTTTTTAATGTAGATATTTTATTTCCGCGTCAAATGCGTTCAGTTGTGACCGAAGTCGGGGACATGTCTAGTGAATTCAATTCTGCAGTATTCCTAGCGACGTATAAAGGTATTTGTACAAACTAGTTCGTTACGCATACTCCGTTTAGTATCATTTCAAATGTAAATATATTTTACTCTTGACTCATTTAAAAACATACAATAGTCCTGAACAGATGTGTTATAGTGGTCCTGGACTATTTAATATTGTGAAAGTAGTGTGAATTATTCAATATGATTCGATTATTTTTAATATCATTGTTTTTACTGGACGGCGGATTTGCTGTTATATACGAATTAAATGGTATGTAATTTTTTTTTATTTATCACATATCTGTACAATAATAATTATTTTTTAATTTAAGTGATATTTTAAAATATTTATTAGAAATGATATTTATAAATTAATATTGTCACTTTTAATATTAAGTTAAAATCTTACTAATATTATAAATGAAAGTTTAAATGGATGGGTGGATAGATGGATGTTTGTTAGAGTTTGTAGCCTAAACGAATGAACCGATTTCGGTGAAATTTGGTACAGATGTAGAGGATAGTCTGGAAGACACATAGACTACTCACTTTTGTTTTTTTTTAATTCCACGCGGGTGGAGTCGCGGGCGAAAGCTAGTATGTCAATAATTTTTCATTTACATTTTTGTATAACATCACAATATTTTTCGAACTTACCTTATTAAAAATTACCTTTGATTTAAAAGTTGTAAGTACAATTATTAATATAATAAATGCGTCGAACTTTTAGTAGCTTATTTAGTTTTTTTTCTCACGTTGACGTAGTTTTATATATCGAAATACAATAAATACCACTAGATGACATTTTCCTCTTTGAGAAGTAATGGTATAAAATACAGTCAGCTACATAAATATGTATGGATTTAAAACTTTAGAAACTAATAAAGGCCTTCAGTTTTAACACGTGTCTATTGTTTATCGATAACATATTCGTGGAAGTATACGAACGATTTTTCTAAGCTTTGTAAATCTATACTTCTATACTAATATTATAAAGAGAAAGATTTGTATTTTTGTATATATTGAAATAACTGAAAATCTACTGGGGGATTTAAAAAATTCTTTCACTGTTAGAAACATACTTTATCGGTGCGTGCGTGACATAGGCTATGTTATTTTATTATTTTTTCATACCACGCGCATGAATTTTCGAGCAACAGTTACATATATTTACAGCTGACTGTACTTAAGATAAAAATATTTTGCGTGAATAAAATAATTTTATTTCTTACTTTCATTTAAATATCTACAAGATGTAATAACAAGTGTACCGTTTTATTTAACATATTGAAGGTCAAATATCTGAAAAAGTGGCAAAAATATTGATTTACATATGTCCAATTAATTCACTACCGATAGATAAAAAGTAGTAAGTTTTGACATATGATAATTAATAAAAACTACATTAATATTTACCATGTAAGTTTACTTATTCTAACTTATAACTTAAAAAGAGTTTTTAAATCAGCCCACTAGGGGCGGAGTTATGCCGTAACACACATAAAAAGCATACAGACGAATTGACCTCCTTCTTTTGGGAAGTCGCTCAAAAAAGAGACAAGGAGAAATAGAAATTTACACATAAACAAATCTATTTAACACGCAATATTATAGTGACCCTCATTTAATATCGACCTTCAGTCCGGAAGTTAAATTAGCCTATATACAAATAAATTAACATATTTATTACAAAACATCTAATGTCCTCTAAATGATGAAATACACAAAATATTTTTCATTACTTTGTGCCCTTTTATATTTCATATAGCATAAATCTAATAGTGGTATACGCCAATATGTTATTGGCGTCTACCACGTGTTTCATTCGGGAGCAATACCTCGGCCACACAGAAGACAGGCGGCATGTGGAAAAAACTGGAGACCTAATCTTAATCCATATTCCACCCTTTTATTATAAGGAAAAGATGGGAAGGGGATGAAACCCAAAGGGGGCGCATGGGGATATATCCTCTTTCTGTGCGTCTCCTCTGTCGATTAAAATTAGGCGACACATCTGCAATTGTGAATGCTTATGGGAAGCGGAATAACTGTTTTGTTAAACACGCGTTTAACTCTGCCGCTGACTGATATGGACGTCAACGTAATTTTTAACATAAGTATGTATACTTTCGGTTAAATACTCTATTATTGATTGGTCAAAATTGTAAGCCTTCGCAAGTAATGTTTCAAATGTGATTAATCGAAACGCGCAACTCTTGAGTCACGGTGTAAAGGACTATGGTATCCCGCAGATTTTGATATAAATACGTGAAATATACTGGGAATCAATTAAAAAAGATATTAAGGAAAAAGGAAACGAATGCGTGCAAAACTGCGAGTTATTACTAGACTTTTGCGTACCGTTTTTACGTTTACGTTTGTTATCTCAGACTTGTTTTGTCACTGCTTCTGGTTTTCTTGTGAACAAAACCAATAAGTAATTAATTGGATCAACTAGTTATTAAGTCGGGTTTACATGGGCTTGATTGGCATTAGTATATGACGCGTAACTTACAGTCTTTAGCAAACCGTCTACGGAATCTCCTTCCGTGAAAACCCGCATTTAGATTCTAGTTTAACGTAATGTCGTGTTAGTTTTTTTGGCAATCAATTACATTCTAGAATATTTACATAGATGACTAATGAATATAAATCAATTCGCGATATAAAAGGTATCATTTTAAATAATAAACAGTAATAAATTATCTGCGAAGGCATTCGTTATCTATACTAATATAATAAAGCGTAAACACACCCTTCTATGTTATGTAGGATATCAGCAATCAAAGCATAGTTTTTAATTATTCTGTTTAATAAAAAACCCTACACTTACGATACGCTATAAGCTACATATTTTCACGCTATTTAATTTAAGGGTGATTAAATTGAAAAAAATGTCATGCAGGAAAGGGACGAAAACTCATTCATTAGCATCAAAGCAAGGTTATGGTAACGGTAACTGTTAGACAATGTCCTTCGTTGTCATTTGCACATTTGAATTTTGACATTTGTTATTGAAAGTTTTACAAGTGCAAATCATACTAATACTAATATTATAAATGTGAAAGTTTAGATGGATGGATGGATGTTTGTTAGAGTTTGTAGCCTAAACGGCTGAACAGATTTCGATGAAATTTGGTATAGATGTAGAGGATAGTCTGGAAGAACACATAGGCTACTCACTTTTATTTTTTTTTAATTCCACGCGGACGGAGTGGCGGGCGATAGCTAGTAATGAAATATTTTTTTTATAACGTCAAGGAGATGAAATGTAAATAACGAGGGTTTTCCCGCAAATTATATTAATGAATTGGTCATAATGTTGCTATAAAACACAATTTCGGACGCATCATAATGTGCATTTAATTCTTTTCAAGTCGCACATATATGGTATTAGCCCGATTTGTCTATTCGGGTTTTATCAAGGTTTATGTTTATTTTTACGTAGAATAATTTGCATTCAAAATTGAACACAATGCATCATCAAACATTGTATTTGTATTTGGAATAAATAAAATATGTGCCAAGTACTTTGTTTAAATTAATTAAAAGACGTTAAAAGTGACTTAGTAATCGGTAATTTGTATTTCCAATGAAGAAATTCAGATTTGATTAATAAAAAACCCGAAGTATTAATGTTCTAATGACATTATTAAACTATGAAATACTAACTGTTGCTCGCAACTTCGCCCGCGCCAAATTATAAAATATAGCCTATGTTACTCACAGATAAGTTGCCTTTCTAATGGTGAAATAATTTTTGAAATCGGCCCAGTAGTTTTTACGTGAATCAAATACATACAAAAATCCAAAAATACAACTCTTACCTCTTAGAATATTTGTATAGATTATATACGAACTGTTACTTTATTTAGAGGTTTTTTTTTTATATTTTACCCAAAATAATTTCACAGTGAAAATTACTTAAATTTTGTCTGCCGCACAGTTATTTACTCTCTTCAATTATTAGTCTTTAAAAAATAAATTAATAACCAAAAGTAACTTGAATGCAAGTTCAAGTACAATAATTTAGGAAACTTAACTTAGATCGTTTATCGGTCAGTTCAATGTTAACTTGAAGTTGATTAAACCGCAAACTATTTGACATATTCGTGTAATAAATCTTATATAACCTTCTTAATACGACGGAAATAGTTCAAAACACGTAGAATAAGATTATTTGGAAAAAATCTTAAATAAAAAACCTTGAATTTCGGTTCTTTGCATTAGTACTACATTCTGATTGTCCCTTTTGCATTCCTAAACCAATAGACAGATGAAAAAACTTCCGAAGTCGCGAGAATTTGTGTCTAAATGCAAAATAAATTTTAATTTTAATGAAGCTTTTTTCCTCTACGACATTATTTGGATTGATAATAATTTTTGCATTGCTCCGCATACCGGTTTGATATTTATTTAGTTACTAAAAATATATTTAAAAAAACAATACTTTTACTTCTGATATCAATGACAATGTATTTAGATTACACAGTACTAGCTTTCGCCCGCGACTCCGTCCGCGTGGAATAAAAAAAACAAAAGTGAGTAGTCTATGTGTTCTTCCAGACTATCCTCTACATCTATACCAAATTTCATCGGAATCCGTTCAGCCGTTTAGGCTACAAACTCTAACAAACATCCATCCATCTAAACTTTCGCATTTATAATATTAGTATGATGTAAAAATTTTCAAAGGGGTTCAACTCAACATCTATTTTACTAGTCGTACTAGTGTTACTAGTAGTATTATAAATGCGATAGTTTAGATGGATGGATGTTTGTTAGAGTTTGTAGCCTAAACTACTGAACGGATCCCGATGAAGTTTGGCATAGACGTAGAGGATAGTCTGAAAGAACACATTGGCTACTCAATATTTTTTTTAAATTCAACTCGGACGTAGTCGCGGGCCAAGGCTTGTAGGTTAATGCAAGGGTAATAGATGGGCTAACCTTAGTTTTTACTAGTCTTATCAAGTAATGATTATAATTCAAAGGGGGTAGGCAGAAGTGACGAATTTCTATTTGAGGATGTTGGCAGTCTTTCTACATTAGAACGCTCACTGCAATTTTTGTAAAATACTCGTAGATTAAAATTTACTTGTACTGTGTGCATAAAAAAAGTATTGAAATGTAAATATTTACAACTTATAAACATCCTGGGGAAATACACTAGAAGAACCTGATCTCAGAAAAAATAAACCATAAGAAGAAACCTTCAAGGATGTTAAAAAATATACTATTGGTTTTTCTTGTTAATTAAAATAAATGATTATTAATGTCCTTAGTTTGACTTTAATTCCATACAACGATTTTTGTTTATTTCATACTAGCTGTTACTCGCGACTTTGTCCGTGCGAAATTAAAAATCTAGTAAATAAATAAATATAGCCTGTTACTCAGTGATGACGTAGCTTTTAGAATAGCTTTAAGGAATTATTGAAATAATGTCAAGTTTTTGAGATTATTCTAGACATAAATGTACATCTTTTCCCTTTATAATATTATCTATATCTATACTAATATTATAAAGAGGAAAGATTTGGATTTTTGGATTTTTGTGTGTATTGAAATAACTCAAGAACTACTCGGCCGAGTTCAAAAATTCTTTCACCATTAAAAAGCTACGTTATCTGTGAGTAACATAGGCTATATTATTTCTTTAATTTCACGCGGGCGAAGTCGCGAGCAACAGATAGTTATAGATAAAAGTACACCGAACACCATTTTTAACCGACTTCCCAAAAGAAGGAGGTACTCATATCAATTCGACTGTATATTTTTTAAATTATTAAATTGATTTGTGATCACACTTTCTTGGCAAAACTTCTCGAACTCCGGTTAATAGAAGTGACATAACTCTAAATCCTCCTTTATAAATATTTAACTCTATTAAAATGACATTGAAAAAAAACTTGAATTATGATAGGCGTTCACGTATAGATAAAAGGTGATTCAGAAAACTTAACCTTGAAATAACAAATGGATTTAAACTGCAGACTGAATAATATTATTTATAAAAATTATATCTATATCTATCTATACATATAATAAAATTGGAGTGTCTGTTTGTAATATCAAAAGAAAAATACCAGATGTCGGGAAGATGATGTATTTGCGTTGCTGATAACGAAAATCTCATTTAAAAAATACTTGTCTGTCTGTCTGTCCGCAAGCCGCGTTTGTTCCGGGTAATCTCCGAAACGGCTGAGCCGATTTCGACGGGACAATCACTGGGTAGCTGACATGGATAGGCATATTGTAGGCTACTTTTTTTTAATTCCGCGCTGTCAAAATGGCGTAACGGGTGGTCCAAATTTGCGCTAACGAAGTTTGCGGGCGACAGCTCGTATCTATACTAATATAATAAAGCGTATACACACACATCTTTGTTGCCTAAGATGTCAACAATTACAGCATATTTTTGAATAATATTTTTTTTAATAAAAAGCCCTACACTTACGTCATGCTTTAGGCTATATATTTTCACGCCATTAAACTTAGGGGGTAAATATTTTGGATAAAAACCCTAATGTGGGAAAGAGACCATAAGTTGCTGCCGAAATCAAGAAAGAAAGATTGCTAAGGTTTGTCATGTCATGTCATGTCATTTTGACATTTGCTATTGATAATTTGACAAATGTAAACAATAAAATAAAGTTTTTTATAATTTCACGCGGATGAATCCGCACGCGAACAGCTAGTAATAATATAATAAAATAAGTAATTCCCTGTTTAAATATTATGCATTCAGTACAATATGTTAATTTTTTACTTTGAAATAGATAAAATTCAAATTAGTTTAGTTTTTTTAGAAGCTACAGAAGCTTAGTTTAAGTTTTTACTAACAAAACAAAATTAAATCATAATTTAATTCCAGGATGTACGGAAGTTACGTGTAATTTTTTTTTCACCATAGAAATGAAAAAAAAAATGCTTAGTTTTCAAAACCAACCAAAAGATTTCCGTATTTTTTACTTTGTTTTCAAAATAAAAGTTTGAATTATAATACAATTTTTTTTAAACATATGAATAGAATAATTATGTACGTTCTTCTTTGCTGCAAACTTTTTAAGCTGGTAATGGCATCTACCTTCTGTGACCTGCCCCCTTAGACAAAGTGACTTTCGATTAGTGATATCGCTAGAAGAATCGACAAAATTGTCAAAATGAATACGTGACAAGGTGATTTATCGAATGAAATTGTCACTTCCATACATTTTTGACTTTTCGATCAGCGATAGCGATAATCGAATGTTACTTTGTTTAAGGGGGCTGCTTAACTAACAATCGCCATACCTTACTTATGCTCTATTTTATGTATACGTTGGTGCCAGAAGCCTAGCCTAGTCCCTTTCTCTTTCCATACTTTTCTTATAAGATATAGTAGATTTGAAGAAGGAGACGTATAGATGAAATATCCTGTTTATATGCATCTCCGGAGATTAAGGGTTGGCAATGCATCTGCAATTGTGGATGTCTAAGCCGTATTCAGGTGGCTGCTTGCTCGTTTTCCACCTTATAATATACATCCACCGCTACCTAATCTGGACAATCCATTTGTAACCTTAAGAATTTAGAAAAAAAAAGATAAGGTTGTTTTTCAAAACCACGGCCGACACCTGGTAGTATGAATTGGTCGTTTGTCACTAAAAATTTGCATTTAAATCCTATTTGTTAAATAGAAGACGGAAATTTTTACTCATGAATCAACGAGTTGAGATAATTTCTTTAAAAACGCTTAAAATACTTGTTTACCACGAAGAAACAACATCAAAAACAAAGTTAATTTTTACGTAATCATTTCGATTGCTATATTAAATAGATTTAGGTTTTCATAGATTTATCTCACGTCACGTGAAGGATATCGTGTGACAACCTTATATGCGGATTGTTCACGTGCGCTTTTATGACAGAGCCCATTCGTGCAACAAATGTTATGTTGTCTACCACTGCTTTGAGTTAAAATGTCTGAGATTACCTCTAGAGATATCTATACTTAAAATGGAACCTTCTTACATAGAATGTCTTAAAATTAACGCTCTTAAGTTAAAAGTAACTGGGTAATAACTCAGCTGTTCAAAAGCTCTTAGTTGTTTGACGCTTTTCAAATTAGTATTAATATATGTATGTGCGTTATCTTTATTACCTAATTATAATATAACCATCAAAGCTGTAATTATAGTATCATCTTCTGTTTGAGCATATTTTTATTAATTTAAGATGTATTACCATAACAAATAGACCGTTCCAGTAGAGATGTCATGAGGTCAACAACCTAAAACACGTAAATACTCATTAGCATTTTATTAATTCAGCCTTTAAAACTTTCCGTCTGTTAAATGTTTAAGAATTAAAAACTGTTACCAAGGACAGTAGGAAGTGTTTTAAAATATAACATTATTGACTAATAAAATCAGAAAAACTAATAAATAAAAAACCTTACGCATTTTAACTTAAATTGTCGAAGATAAAATGCCATCTAGAATCGACGCAGCACAGCACCAATTGTGATGTTTTGCTTTATCTATCTATACTAATATAATAAAGCGTAAACACACACTACTTTGTTGCCTAAGATGTCAGCAATTACAGCATATTTTTGAATAACTCTTTTTTTAATATAAAGCCCTATATTTACGTTACGCTTTAGGCTATATATTTTCACGCCATTAAACTTAGGGGTAAATATTTTGGATAAAAACCCTAATGTGGGAAAGCGACCATAAGTTGCTGCCAACATCAAGGAATCAAGGTTGCCATGGTTTGACATCATGTCATGTCATTTTGACATTTGCAATTGATAATTTGACAAATGTAAACAATAAAATGAAATTTTAATAATTTTATGCGGTTAAAGTCACATGGGAACAGCTAGTTATATAATACATATATATAAATTCTTAGATTTTAAGGCCTAATTATTGATTTAGCCAGTCATACCTTATACTGGCTAAATAACGCCATCTAGTTAAATATTTCAACAACATTTTCTGTCTTTCTCTTAAATTAAACTGATTTTAATTATGTTTTCAGATACTGAATACAATAAGATGCCACCAATGTTCCGACTGGATCCGTATGCACCGTGCGTGGAGGAGCCCGGCGGGGTTTACTGTGCGGTGGAATTGACTCTAGTTGCAGATGAGGCTAACCCATTGATGACAATGATCCAGGTGAAACTACAACTAAATAACAACTCGCGTTTAGTTGTTAGACAGTATTAGTGCTACACTTAGCCTCACCGATCTACTGTGGTCTGTAGAATACATTTTTCAGACCATTTTAATCCTTTCGTCAATATCCTTATAATATTTTTCTCAATATTTTATTAAAATAAAATAATACAGCATTTACAACTAACATTAAATAATAAACAAACACTATTCAAGGTCACTTTGCTTTCCAATCAATCAAACTATTCAGGAAGTTACAGTGATATTTGTACAGTCACTTTCAAAAAACATTTAACGTTCCTACAATGAAATAAAAGATGGCGTTAATCGGGAACTTGTGACGTATTTAACCTCCACAAAGGTGTGCTTTGATTTAACTATCGCACATTTGTTGTGCGATTGTCGATTGTTTCGCAGCCCAGTTTAGTTACACAACTGAAAATCGAGTAGTGTGCGCACCTCCATCTAAGCTTATAGGAATCAAAGTAGAAATAACCAGTTGTGCGATAGTTTAGTCAAAGGTGTGCTCGCGCTCTATGGACGTTATCATTCCTTGCATTATCTTATACAAGTTTAAACATTTAGTAGATGTCTAAACTTTTATCTTAGTTACGTTTTACTTTCATATATTAGCAAACTCAAGGTTATGCTTCCGTCAGCACAATATGTGCATATTGCCTCTAATTAATATTCTACTATTTAACTCATGCATTTCCTTACAAGAAATCTTGCTATGTTAATCTTAAGTACAATTACTAATCGAGTTTACTAGGAAATACCTAAATATCAACAGAATAGGAACAATTAGTTAGATTAGAGTTTTAACTTTGTTCACATCTTAACTCATATATAATTTAGAAAACCAATAAACGTTTTATTGACGAAGAAAACCGGTATTTGAAATACGATTTATACACATTTTATTTCTCCACTAATTAATCTTATACGATTGAAAATACAAAAGGCTTTTTGATCGATCAAAAAATAGACAACCATTTAGAGAAAATTTGCATCATTGAGATTTTTTTTATATCACCAAACGAGCAAGCAGTCATCTTCATCATTTTCGGAGAATGGGACACATAGAAAGGATTACATTTCCTCTTTTTATGCAACTTCTCCTCTGTCAAATTTGCTTCCCCTACCTAATTGTAGTCTTTTTCCCATTTTTTTTATAAGAAATGCCTCCGGCACGCACACTCATCAGACGAAACGCATAATTGGTTTCCATATTTCATGTGTTGATTTAACAGTTTCATTTCTAGGAATATTCAGCAAGAAGAGAAATGCACTTCAACCATTCAAGATTACACCGTGGTATTTGCGTAACTAAAACTTGCAAGGATTATCTCAGCCAGAATACTTCAGCGGACCTAAAATTGGTCCTTGAGGGATGCCTCAATGATTCTCTATGGGCGGAATACAATTTGAAAAGCAAATTATCAAGTGAAGTTCTTTGTAACGATTTGGATAATAAAATGGATATAGATTTTGGAGATATCGCCGTTGCTGTTATTTGTCTGTCTATAGTGTTGCTACACGTTGTTGGGAATCTGTATGATTTCTTCTTTGTTCCTAACAAAGATAGAAAAGGTACGTTTTTTTTATTTAAAATGGTCTTCTAAAACCTTGTCAGTTGCATGCACTTATGTAACATTATTATGAAAGTAACGATCGCGAAAGTAATAAAATCAACCTTGCAATATTTATTTAATTACTTCAGTTGTAAAAGAAATTTCATTATTTAAATTAATAATAGTTTAGAAGTGCAATATATTATTTAAATATTAAACTGTATTGTTTGTTTTTAAATCGCCATAAATTAAATAATGGCAAAAAAACAAATACCGGTTTTTATTTGTAGCGAAATATTCCACCACTAAATAAAATGTAAACAAAATTTTATCACGTTAGACTGCGTGTAAATTTTTTAAAGGTTATACATGCATTGAAATTAATACCTAGTTATGTTTATTTATAGCAATTAGTTGTATGTAAAGGATAGACTTTTCCGTCATACAATTTAATTGTAATTAATTACAAATAATTACTCCATTTGCATTACCTTCACATGTTTTAATATTGTGTAATAAGCTAACATTTCAAGTATATTTAAAATAGTAATGAGAGATGGAAGTACAAAATCATGTTCACTGATATAAGCGAAAAAATAAAAAAAAAGGTAACGTTATTAAACGTTTATATTTCGTGTCTTTTCCAGGAAATAAATTACTTTTATGTTTCTCGATTAAACGTAACTGGAAGAAGTTAGTGGCGCCCGCAGCTGATGGCCCTGAGACACGACTTAAACGGCTTAAAGGGTTTAACGGATTACGGTAAGTTCATATCAAATTAACGCATAAACTTTATATAAAATTACCTTTCTGATAGTGAAAGAATTTTTTAAATCTGCCCAGTAGTTTTTGAGTTATTTTAATACATACAAAAATACAAAGTTTTCCTCTTTATATTATTAGTATAGATGACAAGGTACAGAAGGAAACAATAATACAAAGGTTATATCAAATTTTCAGAGAAAGCTTTTTAAGATTTTTTTTACTATTAGCTATTGCCCGCGACTTCGTCCGCGCAATATTAAGATAAAAAAGTACCCTATAATATGCCCGTCAATGTCAACTACCCTTCAGTGAAAGTTCGGTCCAAATCGGCCCAGCCGTTTCGTAGATTACCCGGAACAAACGTGGCTTGCGGACAGACAGACAGACAAAATTTTTTTTAAATACGATTTTTGTTATCAGCAACGCAAATACATCATCTTCCCGAAATCTGGAATTTTTCATTAGAATTTACAAACGGACCAATTTTATTATATGTTTGTATAGGTTTTAGATGTATTTTGTGTTTTTTTTTTATTTGCAGGACTCTGTCAATTATTATTGTCATCATTGAACATTCCTTATTACCAGTTGTGGTTAGTTCTGAAAATCCACATAATTTCGAAAAAGTAAGTTTTAACAAGTATTTTTTTATTTATTAGATAGATAGAGATGGACTAGGAGACGATAAAATTAAGCCTTGTCGTTTTTCAGAAATATTACAATCTAATCTGCCACTTATTCGTCGACGGTGCGCTTGTTGTACAAACATTCTTTGTAATGTCCGGCTGCCTGTTTGCATATAACTTAGAATTGTTAGCCGAGAAGCACAAAATATCATGGACTATGATACCAAAAGGTATCATATTGCGATGGTTAAGGTAGGTTCATAATGTCGTATCAACTAATGCTGTTATTATTTTTTTTACTTTTTGAGCGCGCACATCTTTGACTAAACCATCGCACAACTGTTTAGTTTCGCTTTGATTCCTATGAGCTTATATGTAGGTGCGCACACTACTCGATTTTTAGTTGTGCAAATAAACAGTTGAAATAGCTGCGAAACAATCGACAATCGCACAACAGTTGTGCGATACAGTCAAAGGTATGCTCCTGCTTTTAAACATTATCATCAAAATATCATTTTAACTTTTTTGTAATATTTCAATTATTTCAGATTGACACCATCGTACGCTGTTGTTCTCGCTGTGACGACGACATGGCTAAGATTTGCTGGATCAGGTCCACTTTGGCAGGTAAATCTTATAAATCTATTGCTCGCAACTTCTCCCGCGTGAAATTAAAAAATAATACAATATATAGTCTATATTACTCACAAATAAATGTCCTTTCTAACGGTGAGAGAATTTTTAAAATCGGCCCGGTAGTTTTTGAGTTATTTCAATACATACAAAAATACAAATCTTTCCTCTATCTAATATCAATATTATAAAATTTTAGACTTGCATCTATAACCGTAATTACGTTGAATCAAATTCCGGAATAGAAAATCTGTGAGAAGCAATTCTTATCATAGGATATTTTTGAATATATGTTTCTGGCATTGAAACCACGGTGTGATAAATCTCGTACTTATTTTACAGAGCACAGTTGGCGTGGAAGTAAAAGACTGCCGTCGCGACGGCTGGTTGAACCTGATCTACCTCAACAATTACATTGACGAATCACAATGTATGCCTCAGACATGGTAATTATAATTTAAATAAATTATTTATTACCAAACTGTTGAGACTAGTTCTTTCGCGTTATGTAAGTAGCCAAATCGAGGCCTTTTAGAAGAGTATGGTGTCTTTAGTTCTCCTTGATCCTCAAAGTTGCGTTCGGTCACATTTATTGGATTTTTTAACTTTTGCCCATTCTAGATTTCCGTATTAAAAATATTTTTTAATAACCAATCAGTTTTTATACATGTGTCATTTTTGAATTCCTTATCATAGTCGTGCTTTGAGTGAACATTAATAGCTTTATTGAATAGCCTATTGGAAATATCATTGAGATATTTTATGATGCCTATTTGAATAATCGATTAATGATCCGCGAATAAACTTGATTCAATATTAAAACTAAAAATCAAGCAAAATGACATAAGGACATCGAGTTCTACAATGCGGGTTTTAAACTATTTTTTTTATTTGAATTTATGATTGACATATAGTTAACAATGAGACTTGTTTGATTATCATTATATTCAAACTGGTTATACAATTATTTAATAGTAGGATTAAACATAATTGAAATCTCTGTCCTAATCCTAATTAGGTAGTAATGCACCAGGTTTTCGTCCGCTATATCGATTTATTTAGTCATCGCTCCCTTCTTGATATCCTTCACGCACCGGCCTACCTCTACCGATATACCCCTCCTCACTCGTAATTACATTCGTTCCTCCTCATAATATATCCATACCATGCTAACCTTTTACTCCTTTTCCTATTTAATAATATTATAAAAGAGCAAATTTAGATGGATGTTTGTTAGAGTTTGTAGCCTAAACGGCTTAACAGATATCGATGAAATTTGGCATAGTAGATGTAGAGGATAGTTTGGAAGAAAACTTAGGCTACTTGCTTTTGTTTTTTTAATTCCACACGTACGGAGTTGCGGGCGAAAGCTAGTATTTTATAAATACATCAAATTAACCTTAGTTTAATTAAGTGCTAAAGCTTAATTCATGTATGTGATTAAAGTTTTTGTAGTAAGGGTTAAAAGCTAATTTTAATTATCAGGTACATCGCAGCAGATATGCAGCTGTACGTGGTTGGACTTATAATCTTCTGTTTGGTGACGACGGCGGTCGCCAGGCGCGTGGTCCTCACTTTGCTTTTCGTTGTCAGCGTCATCATCCCCGCCTGTCACACTTACTTCCAGAACTTGGACGCTGGATTGATCATTTCTCCAGAGTACGTATCATCTTGAGAATTACGGTAACATTAATTTTTAACTTTGCGTCTCCTATTTTTGTAAGTACTATGAATACCTCATCTTCATCTCTTTTCGGTTTTCCATATAAATGGTCGGCAGCATTTATTACTTTGTAATACGTTTTTGTCAAACGCCACAACTTTATTATTTTTTTACGTTTATCTTCTTTCATACAAAACTTCCATTTTCTCTCGATTCTTTTAGCAACTAAGACAATTTATGGATAATTTTACAGGTTAGTTCGTGATTATTTCGTTAAGGATCCAACTTTCAATCACACTTACAAAAGAGGTCACACTAACTTAGCAAGTTACATAATGGGTCTCAGTCTAGGAATGTTGATCTACCACTTGCAGAAGAATGACTTCAGTATTGACAGATTTAAGGTAAAGGGTTATTATTACTCTTGTCATAACATAAATGCCAATAGATTAGTGATTAAGAGAACGGATTTCTGATTACTTGTACATTTTTACAGTGGTAGAGCCCGCTTTAACATCTTCGCACGAATGGGCCGGCTCGCCCGGTGTAATACCACGACCACACAAAAGACAG
Source organism: Papilio protenor (assembly GCA_029286645.1). Taxonomy (NCBI): domain Eukaryota; kingdom Metazoa; phylum Arthropoda; class Insecta; order Lepidoptera; family Papilionidae; genus Papilio; species Papilio protenor. The sequence continues at coordinate 953,108 of JAGSMZ010000007.1, read as the reverse complement.
GCGTGAAGTGGAAGTAATTCCGCGTTTCGTCTGATGAGTGTGGTGCCGGAGGCCTAATTTTAGTCCCTTTCCCTTTCCACCCTTTTCTTAAGAGGAAAGGATGGGAAGGAAAAGTGGATTTGACGGTGGTTGAGACGCATAGGAAGGGGAAATGTCTTTTTGTGGGTCTCCTCCTCCGTCAATTAAGGGTAGGCAACGCATCTGCAATTACGGATGTTTATGGGCAGCGGTCGCTTTCCATTTCGGTGGATTCAGGTGGCCGCTTGCTCGTTTGCCACTTTATATTATTACTTGCTGATGGGTTCAATTCCCTTATCAATGTTTCTATCTATTTGGTCGCCTGTCGTAAAGGAAACTTAATCATATCCGCATAAGTAGTTATTAAAAGTGATTTTAATATTTTGTTTTCAGAAATATAAATCTCTTTACTGGGCAACACTTCCAGCTATACTCATAGTTCTACCTTCGGGATCTATGTTTTATTTCTACGAAACCGAAGCTCCGATTTACTTGAAAGCGATATTTTCGGGAGTAGCTAAGCCTGTATTTGCTTCCATCATTTGCGTTATCGTCTTTGGAATGGCCTTTAAACTAGAAAGTAAGAAATTACAATATATCTATAACTTATCCAAAAATTGTCGACGGACAAACAGGAATACTAAATAAGGATTTTAATTTCAGATGTGTACCGAGGTATATTAGAATGGAAAGGCTGGGCGTCACCAGCTCGGGTCTCCTACTGCGCTTACATACTGCACGTACTCTTCGTGAGAACTTTGACAGGCTCACGAACGACTTTGATGCACGTGTCAATTGCCCATGTTGTAAGTTCCATTTAAATCCTTCATGTAGATATTAACATATTAACAAGATAGCTGGTGAATTAATAACAATACTCTAAAATCGGTTGTTTTGTGATCATACAGTAAAAAGAAAAAAAAAGATAACGGTAAAAACGGTGCGTTGCCTATCCTTAATAGATGAAAGAGGAGAAGCACATACAGAATACTAGCTTAATAAAATAATTAGCCCATATTTCTCAGTGATAACGTAGCTTTTTAATGGTGAAAGAATTTTTGAAATCGGTCCAGTAGTTTTTGAGTTATTTCAATACGTACAAATATTTCCTCTTTATAATAATAGTATAGATATTTCACTTTTCAATGTGTCTTCTCGGTCACCTCACTTCTTCATAAGAAAAGGATAGTAAGAGAATTTAAAGTTAGTCCTTCTTCACACTTATCATACAAAGTGCAACATTATTTCCATTTGTCGCGTATCTTCTGTATGGTCGTAGTAAGGGGGACGAGCCTGCTCATTCGTGCAACAGATTTTATTGCTGCTGGCGTCAACTAAATTGTTATTTTAATTTCAGGTTTTAGTATGCCTGGGAACAGTTGTGATTACATATTTAGTTTCTTATCCATTCTGGTTACTAATAGAAGCACCATCGATAGCTTTATCTAAAATAATCTTACCTTTAGCCAAAGGGAAGAAAGACATCGAAAATGATCTTTCAAAGAGGGAAAGGAATCACGCTTAGGGACGCTGTACACGGGTAGCTGCAAGCAATCATAGAACTGCAACAATTTTAGCAGCCGAAGCAGTTAACTGTACTCAAAAAAAAAAAACTAGAAAACCTTTTCCACCTACAGTTTTATATTGCTTAAATTAAATAAATGACATGATTACTATGTATATGGACATTTCTAATGCTATAATTTTTCAACGATAACATCAATATTATCATTTTTCTTAACTTCAATCTGCTTGTCAGGTTTCTTCGCCGGCGTCTCCAACCAAATCTTGACTAACTGGTTTACTGGCGCGTCGATCACTAACCAAATTATTGTCCCGGCAATAAATGATATAGTTACCATACCTAAAACTGGCACCTAAGAAAAAATGTTTAAAACACAAAGTTGTTCAGTATAGTGCGCCAATAGCCTAATGGTTTGTGGTACGGACTACCGATCTTGCGGTCGAGAGTTCGAATCCCGCCATTCGACTATTGTCGTGGACCATATCCTAGCATAAGCCTAGAGCTTACTTGGGATGGTTAAAGGAAATATAAGTCAAATTAACAAAAATCTACTATTATATTACTAAAAAAAATAGTACAAATATCGCTAAATGTACGTCGCGGAAAACAGTGGTATACCACTTAACCTTAATTTAATAGTGTCCAGTGTGACGAACGGCTAATTAAAAAAAAAACTAGAAAACCTTTTCCACCTACAGTTTTATATTGCTTAAATTAACTTAATAAGTATAATAAATACATATTTATTTTAATTTGATGAAGTGTTAAAACTATGAAAAACAGTGGTATACCACTTAACCTTAATTTAATAGTGTCCAGTGTGACGAACGGCTAATTAAAAAAAAAACTAGAAAACCTTTTCCACCTACAGTTTTATATTTCTTAAATTAAATAAATGACATGATTATTATGTATATGGACATTTCTAATGCTATAACTTTTCAACGATAACATCAATATTATCATTTTTCTTAACTTCAATCTGCTTGTCAGGTTTCTTCGCCGGCGTCTCCAACCAAATCTTGACTAACTGGTTTACTGGCGCGTCGATCACTAACCAAATTATAGTCCCGGCAATAAATGATATAGTTACCATACCTAAAACTGGCACCTAAGAAAAAATGTTTAAAACACAAAGTTGTTCAGTATAGTGCGCCAATAGCCTAATGGTTTGTGGTACGGACTACCGATCTTGCGGTCGAGAGTTCGAATCCCGCCATTCGACTATTGTCGTGGACCATATCCTAGCATAAGCCTAGAGCTTACTTGGGATGGTTAAAGGAAATATAAGTCAAATTAACAAAAAATCAACTCATCATCAACTTGCCCTTATCCCTTATGGAGGGTCGGCACAGTATGTGCTGCTCTTCCATACATCTCTATCAGCCGTCATATCTGAATCCACTCCTTTCTTAAGCATATCCTCTTTCACACAATCCATCCATACTTTCTTCGGTCTTCCTCTTCCTCTGTAGCCATCCACATTCATTCTTAACACTTTCTCGATTTATGTCCCCATTGTCTCGTCGCATAACATGTCGTAACATTAACAAAAATCTACTATTATATTATTAATAAAAATAGTACAAATATCGCTAAATGTACAGTCGCGGAAAACAGTGGTATACCACTTTACCTTAATTTAATAGTGTCCAGTGTGACGAACGGCTAATTAAAAAAAACAAATTTCATTCATGTCACATTCATATTTCATATCCAAAAATATGTCTACTAAAAAATCAGTTTTTATTTGCTACAAAAAACTCCTTCGAGTTAAGAGTTAAAGAGAAATAGCCTTGTTGCTAGTGACAAGTGAAGTGACAATCTTTGCCTCTTCTAAATAACTAGCAATGAGTACAGCAAGCGACAGGATAATCAAAATCAATTAGCGGAATATATAATAACATTTTTTCATACATATTTAAAAGCTGCCTATTGTTTATAGTTCCGTCGTCACAATGCGTACAAATTCAAGCGACTTCTTAGTACACCACCAGCATCCTCGTCTGTACATTTGTCATATTAAATCAATACAAGACTCGCTTTTTGCCATTAATGAGATGCTACATTTACCAATATAAAACTTAAAACTCCACTATGTCACAATTATCTCAAAGTGTACTTACGATTGTTAATAATGATATACGAAAAGGTTGAGTTGAGTTGCCAATAATAATGCGTAGAATGACTAAATGTATGAGATACGTTCCGTATGATACTCGCGCTACCCACGCCCAACCATCCCACTCGAAAACAGCGCGATAAAAGTCTAAAAAAATCAGAATAACTTAAAAAAAAACAAGCAAAAGAATACAAAAAAAAAGTTTTTACGACATTTTTTTTCAAATTATTTAACCCTAAATTAAACAACGTGAAAATTTTTACCATATAACATGATATTAATGTATGGTTTTTCATTAAAAACTAGCTGTTTCTCCCGACTTCGTCCGCGTGAAATTAAAAAAAATAGCCTATGCTACTCACAGATAAATTACCTTTCTAAAGGTGAAAATTTTTTTAAAATCGGCCCAGTACTTTTTGAGTTATTTCAAGACATACATAAATACAAATCTTTCCTCTTTAGTATCCTTCCTATTAGTATAAATATAGAAATCATTCAAAAATATACAGTGGTAAAATATTACATAACAAAGAAGTGTGTTTATGTTTTATTGTATTAGTATAGAAGTGTAGATGGATATAGGTTAAATACTTACTATCAAATTTAAAAACCATGCCTAGAATTAAAGTGGCAAACAGCGTCCCCATCACAGGCCTTAGAAATGTTTGAAATGCCACGCGAATGTACAAAGGATAAGAAGGACCGTCCATATAGTTAACACTGCTAAGAAGAAGTATTCCCACACAGCAAGGAATTGTAGCCCAGTAAATAGGTAAAAACTTCTGTAAAGATATATTTAGACAGTTAAATTAAAACAAAACTCGACTATAACTTTAGCACAATTCATTTATTTAAGAGTTAGCGGAAAAATATGACACGAACAATAAAATATTGCGACCAAAGAGATTCAAAAAATATATAGAGTAGGCATAGTTGACACTACACTTGAGACATTTTTCACATAACTGTCACCGACGCTATATTCTATTGAAAAATCCTCAAAAACACATGTCAATATCGTATTTAAATTAATTTCCAATAGGTGTCATTACATAATACTTGAACATTTAGATGTTATTTTGTAACGCTGTATACTTTATTTGTATCGAAAGATGGAGCATGTTATAATTTTGTAAAATGTTTATTAGATGGTAATACAGACACGAGGTGGCATTAAACTTGACAACTGATATAGTACCTTTCAGAGAAAGTACCGGTAAAAAAAAATTGTTGACTATGCCTCGTCTATATAGTTTTTAAATGACCTCCGTATTATCAAACAGCGGCTGCTAAATAGTCGTGTTTAACTTAACAGTGTCTACATTTTGGGATATACTATAAGATGTGTAGGAGATGCCAATATAAAATTTAGTTACCTTATATTTTTCAAGATTGAAATCTTTTTTCTGCAAATTGTGTATAAGAGCTCCAAGAGCCAATCCAATCACGAAACAAGGAATATTAGTGTGGGTTGCTGTATATAGATAATTATAAGCTGGGTCCTCTATGAACAGTCGCAGTAACATCCTAAAAAAAAACGACATTAATATCACCAAAAACAAGATTTCTGTTTGATGGGTATTACAGTATCTTTACAGAGCGTGCGTGGATGAGCGAACGTATATTTTAACTAGTTTCTTACTAATATTATAAACGCAAAAGTTTAGATGGACGGATGGATTTGTTAGACTTTGTAGCTTCAACTGCTGAAGGGATCTCGATGAAATTAGGCGAAGATGTAGCCTAGTCTGGAAGAGCATATAACCTACTTACTGTTTTTTAACAACGTTGACGGAGTCGCGGGCGTGTTGTTGTTCTATATGGTTGTTTAGTAAATAAAAATGTTAGTTACCTAGGTGATATCATCATCAAGAATGTTAAATCGTAGAAGTATATCACCAGTCCTGTTACAACAACTCCAACGGCGAACAACAGCGCCAATACTATATTTCTATAGTGTGCGTTTCTGATCAACACGAATATTGCTAATCCCACACAGTACAAGTGTAAATCGGCAGCCAGATACCTGACGAAAAAAGAAATTATATTAATACTCCTTTCTTAATAAAACCTCCACAGCGGAACAAATTTAAATAAAAATGATGGTGGTGATTGATAACAAAACAATATGCTATCTAATCCTTGTTCAAAATCCGTTAAACTTGCAAAAAACCTAACCAAAAGGAACTGAATTCTAGTGTTTGAACTTAGGTTTAGAGCGCGCACAACTTTGACTAAACAATCTCACAACTGTTTAGTCGCGCTTTACTACTACAACTAAACAGTTGAAGGCTGCGAAACAATCGACGATCGATTGCTTAGTCAAAGGTTTACTCCCGCTCTTAGTTGACCAGCGTTTTACTTGGAATTTCCATTTTCAAAAGATTTACAGAAAAATAACGTCATCCGTCTCAATGTCCTTGGAAAAAGAAGAGATTGCAATAATAATTTTACCAAAATTTCAGTCGAAAGTCACAGATAAGCTGTGATATTTTTGTATGAAAATACTCACCATGTTTGAGGCATGCATTGTGAATCGAATTTGTAGTTTCGTAAATAGAAGAAATTCCACATCCAAGAGCGCCGGCAATCCTCTATTTCTGTTAAGTCCAGCAACTGAAAGTTCAATTTCAATAGGTTTCAAGACACTTGAACCATATATTGTTATTGCACACATTCTCTTTAAGTAAGTAGGGACAGCAATATTATCAAATCCTATCACTGTACGATCACCTACACTTATTATAGAAGCTAATTATTTAATAGAATATCATATTTCCGTGATGATCGACGCAATTTGGAATCTCTGACCATGGTCCTTACGTCCGTTTTCCGTAACTATTTGAATTATTATTGGCCAATGTTATACAATCTTGAGCAATTCAGACAATCAATAAACCAATGGTAGAAATTACCCACACGTCTTAATATTACCTGCACTAAAGGCCCCGATGAAATAAAACGTAATAATGTTGATGTGAAAGCAAGAACGACAGCAAATGACGGTGTCAATCTGCAACAAAGATAATAGAATCAGTACTTATACGTTATATTCAAAGCGCAATAAACACTAATTAAGATGACTGAGTTCTACTTGAAATCGGTATTAACTTGACGGTATATCGCGGTTGGAAGAACACCCATGGCGATGGATTGATAGGAGTGCCACAGATTTGCAAATTAAAAAGTTTTACAAAGCAGTATTATATGACACTGTATGTATGTAACACCCCTCCCCCGCCTCCCCCGAAATCTATATCTATATATATACTATTATAATAAAGCGTAAACACACACTTCTTTGTTGCCTAAGATGTCAGCAATTACAGCATATTTTTGAATAATTCTTTTTTTTAATAAAATGCCCTACACTTACGTCATGCTTTAGGCTATATATTTTCACGCCATTAAACTTAGGGGGCAAATATTTTGGATAAAAACCCTAATGTGGGAAAGAGACCATAAGTTGCTGCCAACATCAAGAAAGAAAGATAGCTAAGGTTTGTCATGTCATGTCATGTCATTTTGACATTTGCTATTGATAATTTGACAAATGTAAACAATAAAATATTTTTTTTATAATTTCACGCGGATGAATCCGCACGCGAACAGCTAGTGTATAGTAAAAAGAAGACGGCAGTAATCTCGCCTGAGGCGCTAGTACCAGTTAAGTCTCTTAAAAAGTGTTGCTTAACGAGGCGTAAGTACAGTCGCGGAAGTCCGCGATGTTCCAGTTCTGAAAATATTGCCTTGTTTTTTGCACCAAGATTTTTCTCGATGCAAGAAATTTACCGAGTTTTCTCCGCCTCTTCTTAAAAAGACTGACATAGCAGTGAGTTGCGCAAACAACGGAATAATAATAAAAATAAATTATTCGTGTATCACTGAATGACATATGTAAAAGCTCTGTTGTATTGGTTATCTCAAAATGTTCAAGCGATTGCAGCTTTTAAGGTGGAACACCGCCAGATTTCTCTACTGTACACATATTTGTTATCGGATAATGCTTTACCTCAACCATCTCTTCCAAATGTTGTTAGTTAACATAGTCCATTTTATTGTTTTCTTCTCTGCTGTTCTCTGTAAGCTATAACTTAGAAGAAGCCCTGACATGAGGAAGAACGTCTGCACTATAGCGGCACCGTTTATAAACACGTGGTATGGTAGAAAGTGATATACCTGTAAAAATAACATATAGTTATTATAGAATTATTGGTTTTTAAACAAAATTGCATATTTTATACTATTCTAGATAGCATTAGCTCTTAATTCGAGTGAGTTTTGTAGCAAAAAAATATTACATGTGACCAACAAACTAAAATCAAAATCTCACGTATTTTTCTCTATACCAGTTCAGTAGATATTTTAAATTAGGCCTTCTTCACACTGGACACTATCGAATTAAGGGTTAAAGTCATCATCATCAGATAGCAAAAACGTTTCCATTATCATTCGAAGACAGTTTTGTCGTAACAAACTTTGCAAAGGTAAATGTTATAGAAGCTATCGTTAGCTTATAAATATCCTGGGGCATGATGCCTACCCAAGTTAAGAAGGGCTAGGCCATGACACGGGTTAAATCTGTAAATGCCTTTTTAAGGCAAACAGTGGTAACTCATCCACAAAAAAACACGTATTGGAATTCATACATGGTGATGGTGTTTGAATTATTTTGCAGATATTTGCATTTTTTTCTTAATATTAAATTTACCTCTTCAACAAAATGTGGATTGGAGATGGCCATCGTGTAAGGTATGAAGAAATGTCCTGTCACAAGGAGTATCATAAGGACAGCTCTGGAATTCAAAAAAAAAATTAAAAAACTACTGAACTTTACCATGATAAAAACTATTGTAACATGGTTGATATTATCCATCTTAAACGCAGGTTACAAGAGCGTGAGCACACCTGAAACTAAACTATTGCACAACTGTTTAGTCTCGCTTTGATTCCTATGAGCTTATATGGAGGTGCGTACACTACTCAATTTTTAGTTGTGCAACGAAACAATTGAATGGGCTGCGAAACAATCGACAATCGCACAAGAGTTGTGAGATAGTTTAGTCAAAGGTGCGCCCGCTCTAAGCGCCGCTTAAAATCTGTCAGGCGTTTTAATGAAATTTGAAGTTTAAGCGTGGCCTTATCATTTAAAACGCTACTGTTTTGATGTCGTTTCAGTAATCGACCGTTAAATATCGAAAAAGAACAGAATTAAATGAATTAAAAAGATGCATAATCATAATAAATGCTATTATTTACATGACGTGAAATATTATGTTTTCGTGCTTATCTTATACATAAGTATGCATTAAATTTGCATATCTTTACCCGGAAAGCAAGTAAGCAGTTCTCTTATTTGTGCGAATGTTCAGCAAAAAATGTTATCATACATCGTATAAAAACTGAATATTAGGAATATTTCTATGGTAAGTTTAAAAGAAGTATACAATACTAGTTGTTCCTCCTGACTTCTTTCGCGCAGTATTAAAACTACATACAAAAATCAAAAACAAAAAATCCGTATCCCTCGAGAACCTGATAATTTCCAGGGATAAACCGTAACCCATGTGTTACTCCAGACTTTGTTTTATATTTGTGCCTTAATAACACATGTTTGCTGAATTAACGAATAAATATGAAATAACAAACTTAATGTATCCCACGGGAACCGTAACATCAGGGATCAAAAGTAGCATATGTGTTCTTCCATCTTATCCTCTACATTTATGCCAAATTCATCGAGATCCGTTTAGCAGTTTAAAACACAAACTCTAACAAACATCCATACATTTAATCTTTCGCATTTATAATATTACTAAGATTATTGGCTTACCTCACGCCGTCCAAGCCCTTAAGTCTGTCTAAGGGGGCTCTTGATCTATAGTCGGCTTGAAACAACTTCGGCCAGTTGCGTAGCAACGAAAAAGCAACGATCATATTCACAGCTAAAACAAAATTTACAAAATTTCCGTATTTAATACAATTTACAATACGAATCATATAAGTACACAAGCTCGTTAGCACGGAATTAAAAAAGTAAATATGCCCGTTCATTTCAGCTACCCTCCAGTGAAAGTCCCGTCAAAATCAGGCACACCGTATCAGAGATCACCCGGAACAAACGCGGCTTGCGGTCAGACAAGATTTTTTTAAATGCCATTTTAATCAGCAACGCAACATTATTTTGCGAAATCCGAATTCTTTTTCGATATTACATACAGACATTCCAATTTTCTACAACTTTCGATATTTATTTTCACTCTCATTCCCTAATCGTTTTTTTTTTTTTCTTTTTTTCACTCTGTCTACATACCGATATTCTCTACAACCAACATCATAAAGCATTGTGTTAACGTTCGACATATCTAACCTCTTTGTCTTTGCGGACATGCTGTAAAGATGTCAATACTGGCCACTAAGAATAATTACATTTTGAATTGAGTAAAAAAAAAAGTTTAATGAAAAAAATGACAATCGCGCGGGAATTGAAACGCATTAATTACGCAATAAAAATGGTTTTAGTGAATTAATTTTTTACATAAGTAATTTTACGATTGAATATTATTTTTATTAAATAATAAAATATATAATAATAATGCAGCCGTGACATAATTTAATAGTTTAAAGATGATTCCGCGTAGAGTTCATAGTGGTTGAGAAATTTTTATAATTAAGTATTAGCGAAATTGGTGTTATGTTAGTAATTTACTTTTTATTGTCAAAGCGAAAAATTTACTTCCTAATGTTATATGAAGAACTCGTAACCTGTAAGCCATGGATGTGGTAAGTACAGTTTTTTATTTTTCTATATCGCTATTTGCATATTGTATCGCTTTCTAGCTTCTTATGACTTGAGATTTCGAACTTATTTTGTATGACGCATATAAATTTATATGTTGTAATGCGCAGTTTACACTGGGCCAATACAGTTGGTCAGTAGCACTCTATAACTGGATTGCCAATCAACTGGCACAAAGTTAACGGTAACATGTACCAGTGAGTCCATTGAATCTATGACTGGACGACGTAACTGTCTCACTGTACTGGACAAGTATGAACCGGTCATATTGGAATACATTATAACTTTCATGTCTTATTTTATTGACATACTAATTCTATCGGTAGCGGCCCTTTCGCTGTTTCGGCGAATTCAGGTTCCTTTACCGCCACATGATATAAAACATACTGGTACTGAAATTTTTATGTGAAAATTTGGATTTGTTATTATGTATTTATCTACAAAACAGAAGTAGAAAATAGTCGTGCAAACGGAGTCGCTGGCAATAGTTAGCACTGTATTGTTTGAATCAATCAAAGACCCGCTAAAGAGATTTTGTGCTGTTCATTTTAAACTTTACAGTAATTACGACGGTTTTTCTATGAACATTTTCTTATGCTAATCTATGAAACATTGTGTTTTATAACATCAATAAATAAGTTCATTACTATATCTATAATAAGAGTAATTATTATTAACTATTGTAGTTGGCAATTAACCTTTGGTATAATAAAACAAAAATAACAAATTGTGCAATGCACCCGTCACCGCAACAGCTTGTATGCGGAATATCAAAAAATTCCCTTATCGTTGAGAAACATCAATTCAAAAGTTTTTTAACCTTTTTTAATTATAAAATTTATTATTTTTAAGATTATATTGCGTTTTTATGCGATAACAAACAATGACGTCAGACTTTACTGTTTTAAAGGCCAATACAGTTGGACATAAGCGTAGGCATGGACTATATAGGCTCACTAGCGCCAATTACTGTTTCCACTACCAATTCCTTACCAGTGCTGATATTAGGCGCCACTGACAGTGTGATCGAGGCAGAAATGACTTAGCGCGATTCACATGTGCAATGGCCCGCAGTTTCACCGCAATCGAATTGTTGAATTGAAAATTTGAAAATCAATATTCAATCTTTTAAATCCGAGATGAGAGATAGATTTTTTTTGTTTATAAAACAAAATACCTAACAATTTTTCGAATCCTCTTAACAATAGATCAAGTTTTGCTATTGCATCAGTTGATTTCAATCAAATAGATTAATAATGATAGCTAAAATTGTAACCGCGGATAAGGAAATTGTTCAAGGTCATATATTACTGAATTCAATAGATTATGTAGGTAGATTATGTAGGTGTATGGGTTCAATTGGTAGTTTTGATTTAGTCTCGCTTTTAATCCTATGAGTTTATATGGAGGTGCGCACACTCGATTTTTAGTTGTGCAACTAAACAGTTGAACTGGCTGCGAAACAATCGACAGTTGTGCGATAGTTTAGTCAAAGATGAGCGTCCGCTCTTAACATAGGTAATAGTATTTTCTGACTGTAATATTTTTGATCTGAAACCTCATCGGGAAGTGTCTGTTTATTATGTGTTTTAAAAAAATGTTATGGTCACTGACATCTTATCAATTTTTAACCTCTTCAGCTAAGCAAAAACTGAGAATACGGAAAAATAAACTATGTGAAAAATATCTTCTATCTTCGTGTAATTACGAAAATTATTTATGTTGTAAGTCGTATAAAAACCACGTCTTTGTAAGATGTACTTATAATCTGCAATAAATTCTCTCGCACGTCATAAGATAATGACCAAATGTCCACGAAAATTGAGATTCATTTTTAAATGTTTCCGCAAGTAAATACAACTGTTTTGACTGTGATTTTTTAAATGAAGTACTATTTCGTGAAAATAATTGGTTTTTCGTCGCTTTATGGCTTTAATACATCAGTAACTAGCGATAGACATCAACTGGCTGGATAACAGATGCGTGGCTATTTTATGTACGGGAGAGATCAAGAATATAGTAAACTAGCTGTTCGCGTGCGGCGTCATCCGCATGAAATTATAAATTTATTGTTTATATCTGTCAAATTATCAATTACAAATGTCAAAATGACAAGACATGATGACAACCTTGCTTCCTTGATGTTGGCAGCAACTTATGGTCTCTTTCCCGCATTAGGGTTTTTATTTAAAATATTTACCCCCTAAGTTTAATAGCGTGTAAATATATAGCCTAAAGCGTGACGTAAGTGTACGGCTTTTTATTAAAGAAAGAATTATTCAAAAATATGCTGTAATTGCTGACATCTTAGGCAACAAAGAAGTGCGTGTTTACGCTTTATTATATTAGTATAGATATAGATTGCGTATTCTATTTCTTCTGCTGCCAAGTTGGCCCTTCTAATAGTATTAAATATAGCCAAGGATGGTAGGGGAAAGAGGACTTTATTTTGCATCAATCGAAACGCGTAAACACTTTACTGTAAAAAATTTAGTTAAAGATTGTTTAGTTAAAAACGTATTTTGACTCTGACCGAGCCTTCATGTTATAAAAGCCAATGTTATTAGCCAATCACGCGCCAATAGCCTAATGGTTTGGGGTACGGACTACCGATCGTGAGGTCGAGGGTTCGAATCCCGCCATTCGACTATTGTCGTGAACCATATCCTAGCACAAGCCTAGAGCTTAGTTGGAATGGTTAAAGGAAATATTAGTAAATTAACAAAAACCTACTGATATTTTGCAAAATAAAAAAAAAAAAAAATTGTTTCATCCTTAATATACTGCTTGGTTGTTTCCTTATTTATTCTTATTGCTTGCTTGGTTTATTTATTCAAATAAAGTACTCTACCGCAATACAGGCTATGGTCACATTTTGTATGCCTAATCAAACATCAGCGAAGGTTGCGAAAGTCACGGGTTGACGGATGTTTACGCTTAAGAGCGGGCGCACATCTTTGACTAAACTATCGCACAACTGTTGTGCGACTGTCGATTGTTTCGCAGCCAATTCAACTGTTTAATTGCACAGCTAAAATTTAATAGTGTGCGCACCTCCATATAAGCTCATAGGAATCAAAGCGAGAAAAAACATCAGCAATCACAGCATATTTTCGAATAATTCTTTTTTTATTAAAAAGCCCTACACTTACGTAACGCTTTAGGCTATATATTTTCACGCCGTTAAACTTAGGGGTAAATATTTTGGATAAAAACCCTAATGTGTGAAAGAGACCATAAGTTGTTGCCAACATCAAGAAAACAAAATTACCATAGTAAGGTAATTGGTATTTTGACATTTGCAATTGATTATTTGCCACATGTAAACAATAAAATAAAATTTTCATAATTTTATGCGGATGAAGTCGCAGGAGAACAGCTATACAGAATAATTACCTTTACTCTTTGATTCCTTTGTAGCATAAACGTCATACAAAGTTCCAGCTATGTTCACAATTAATATGAACGTGCACAATATTGTAACAAATATGTCCATGTAATCAAATTCTATTTTATAATCCGTAGAACGACAACTGGGAGAATTTAATAGTTTAGCTTTCAGTCTGTAGTCTTTCCAAATAGATTTATTAACGCATGTTTCAAGAACATCTGTTATATTTGTAGGGTCTTCATTATATTCATCACAAGATCTTCGTATACAAACTCCGCGGTACAGTTTTGTATGATCGTAATGTGTTATTTCCCATTCGGAGTAATTCTGAAAACAATGCGTGAGAAAAAAAAATTGGTTAAATCTATGCTTAATATAATTATAATGCGTAAACGCGCACTTCTTTATTATGTAGGATGTTAGCAATTATATTATATTTTTGAATATTTATTTTTCTATTTTTTTTATATATTATAAGGTGGTAAACGCCAAGCGGCCACCTGAATCCGCCGAAATGGCGAAGCGTCCGCTGCCCATAGAATTCGGGAAAAAAAGTCATTCGTGAAATGTAACCATGCGGATGAAGCCGCACCAGAACTGTTAGTTAGGATAAAATTTTATATCTGAAATCTTGTCATTGGCGCTTATTTTAGCGCCTCCTAAGAAAAGGTACGCGTCTTCCTCTAATGCCAAATCAATTGCTTGCTACTCTACTAGATAAATATAATTGTACGATATAAATGATAATAGTTATCCTTACCGCAATCAGGTTATAAAGTTCATTCGAAGTATCGGATATTAATCTGAATTGTGATGTACAATACAGTGCGTTATCATCGTTGAAACAATTTTCATAATCATCAAGATGGAATAATGGCGGCAAACGTTCAAAATCAGCATCTATAAAAACAGTACCATAGAAGTAGTGACACCAGAAATTTCAACACGTCCATACTAATGTAACAAGGAGGACAGATTTGTATTTTTGTATGTATTAAAATAACTAAAAAACTACTGTCCCGATTTAAAAAATTCTGTCACCGTCAAAAAGCGATTTTTTAATCACACGAGGTCGCGAGCAACAGTTAGTATTTAACAAAATTGAGTGTAAATCAACACTTTCGTGGAATTAGGTAGTCAAAGATAAAGTTTGTCGTTCATTCCATTTACTCTAGATCAAAGAACGCATAATCGTCATTCGACGCTTCTTCGTCACGGGAGTGTCGTGGTCGTGGATATGAGAACGAAATTCTAAAATATTGTGGAAAAATCGAGTTCGAATCGCATTCGACATATTTTTTTCTTTTCTATATCTTTTTGTTTTTTAGTAAGTTCATCTATTAGCTTTAGTCAGTCGGGTTTCTTTTGTTTTTTTTTAAATTATAAACAGGTTAATAACACTAAAGATTAATACAATTATAAACGTTTTAAATAAATGTTGGACGTTTAGACCTAAATGACAAGATGTTACTGTCAAAGTTTACGACTAATTCCAACTAGTTTATTTGTTTAAAATGTTTATTGCAAAAGTAAATATATAATACATACCATTAAGTCTATAAATAACTCCAATACTTTGATTTACAAAAATCACTAATATAATGAGACATTTTTCCATTTTTAACTTATTAATTTATGTCGCAAAATTCGCGTGACATAACTTAACTGTATGTTATTAGTGATGTCGCACAACAAACTGAAGTACTCCTTACTTGAATGTTCAACTTAACATGGAAGGTCATGTGAAAAATGTTTTGCATGCAAAAAGAGTCTTGTAAATTTATTATAACTAATGTCACCGGAAAATTTTATACACTGCTATTTTGTGTTTTCCCTAGGCTCTATGCAAATCGTAATTCTGGATATCCAACTTATTTAAAAGGATGGATTAAAAAGATAAAATCATGAAGAAAATACTTTCTGGATATGGACTTTGACGAAGCTCTCAGATAGGCCTAGGCAAATTACGAACGGGCGGTGTACATAATTTTCCAGTGGCATAATATAAGCAACAAACGTTCTAATATAACATTATAATGAGAGTCAATTATAATTATCATTTTATATAAATTTAGTTATGCTTATTTACACTAACTACTACTATATACGATTTCAGTGATAAGAAAATGTTTTTTTTATATAATTACCATTTACAAGGTATATTCACACAATATATTTACTAACTGTTAATAATTATAGTAATACGGTAGTAATCGTGAATTGCCGAAACAATGGTAAAGCATAACCGTATAGTCGTCTTCCTTTTGTATGATGAATACAATATTTTTTTGTAAAGACACTTCGGCGGAAACTCAAGGTAATAAAGTAAAACAAAATCTTATCTTTATTTTTTATTAATCATAGGTACGTTTCTCTAAGGACTATTTTTGTTTGGCTGTTTGCTTGGATTTTGTTGGGGTTTCCATACAAATCTGTACTATATGGCTCACAGGACCGTCGATTAACAACCACACAATGACACCAACGGCAAATGATGCAGCCGTTATCCCTCCAGCCTGAACCTGTAACATAAATATTAACGTAAACAGAAAATATTTTACAATAACGGTCGCCCGCGACTTCGTCAGTTAAAATCAAATAGATTCCAACTGTTTTTTATTTATTACCAATTCGCCGGCGTGAATTAAAAAATAATAAAAAAAACATAGCATATGTTACTAACAGATAAATTACCTTTCTAACGGTTAAAAAACTTTTGAATTCGCCCTAGTAGTTTTTGAGTTACTTCAATGCATAAATACAAATATTTCCTCTTTATAACATTAGTATATATTTAGGAGACATAGTTGACACTTAATTTAAAACACACTTCATTTTTTTCACTTAATCTATTAATAGATCCTTAAAATATAGATGTCAATATAATTAGTTGTATTTAAATTAATGGCCAATAGTAGCCATCAAATAATATTTAAATAGTTATATTTTATTTTGTAACTCAGTTTAGTTCATTTTATAACAAAAGATGGAGCTTTTTATAATTTTTTAAAATGTTTTATTACAAGTCAATACGAGGACACGAGGTGGCGCTAAACTCGACAACTGATATAAGTACGTTTCAGAGAAACCGGTGGTAAAATTTTGTTCACTGCCTCGTCTATATATTTTTTAAATATCTCTGGTTAAAAAAAGGTTGTTCTAAATATTCCCACGTGCACCTTCCCGTTAAAGTCCTGTCATAATTATTCTAGTTGCGGAAATAGTGGTCGCCCGCGATTTTGTCACATAGGAATTTAAAAAGAAAATATTCTATAATATTTCCGCCCACACTCTTCAATAAAAGTCTCGTCAAAATTAGCCCAGCAGTGAACATTAATAATCGTCTATTTTGTAACTTGAATGCAGGTCACTTAAAAGAACTTAAAAATCTTATTAACTAAGAATGCTAGCTTTATGAAATAAACAGTGTTTAATAGACAGTTAAATACTCCTTAAATTAAGGTACTATAACTTCTTAATATGAGAATGGAATGGGAGAATATTTTTTGGGATGGGATTTTTTTTTTAAGTGACCCGGATTCAATGCTCTTGAGTGTATTTACAGACTCACTGGGCTTGAGGCCGAGCGCAGCTGGCTTAGCCTAAACGTCGTAGTTATAAGAATCAAAATATCTATACTTACTAAAATGTATTTGGAAAAAATAATGAGTGTTTTCCAGTTGCCGACTATAAGCCGCATCACAGAGAAATGCGTCATATAAGTTGTGTAAGCGACGCGAGCCACCCACACCCAACCGTCCCACTCCAATATACCGCGATACACATCTGTAAATGGTTAGTTTGGACATTTAAATAATATATAGACAAGGCATAGTGAACAAAATTACACAAAATTACACTGGTACTTTCTCTGAAAGGTACTATGTCAGTTGTCAAGTTTAGTGCCACCTCGTGTCTGTATTAATATGTAATAAAACATTATAATATGCTCCATCTTTTATTATAAAATATAAACATTTTTTAATGTTATTTAATGACACCTATCGGCGATTAATTTAAATACAATTAAATTATTGACACGTGGTTTTTAGGATCTATCAATAGATAGCGTTAGTAAAGTGTCAACTATGCCTCCTCTATAAATTTTTGAATCTCTTTGATTTTGATATAATCGTTAATTCAGTACTACGTGAATCTTAGTGTAGCCTTCTAGTAGAACAGAAAATTCAAAATTGCACGAGAAATATTATCTTCTAAAAGTCTAAACAGTCTTTAAAATATGTACTTACTCTCCATTTTGAACACCATACCGACAATTCCTATTGCGTAGATTGCAGAAATCAAAGGTTTTAGCAGCATTTGATGTAAAACTCGTGTGTACAATGGTAAAGGCGGCCCGTCCCTATAGTGGATACTATTTAGCATTATTAACCCATAAATAGAAGGTAATAGCAACCAATATGGGACCAAAAGTTTCTGTAAAAAGAATAAAGGTTAAACTACACTAATATTATAAAGAGGAAAGATTTGTATTTTTGGATTTTTGTATGTCGTGAAATAACTCAAAAACTACTGGGTTTATCTTAAAAAATCTTTCACCATTAAAAACCTAGGTTATAGCTAAGTAACATAGGCTTTATTTTTTTATTTCACGTGAACGAAGTCGCGAGCAGCAGCTAGTATTAACTATAAATACTGAAAACACTTAAATATATATTTTATACGCTAAAATTTGTCATCAATCGAATAAGAACTTTAGTTTAAAATCACAGTAAACAAATTTTAAAATTGGTGTTTCAGCAGTTTGTGCTGCTTGCAATTTACTTATTGTAATGTATGTGAATTAATTGTTAAATAATAAATAAATACCTTATACTTTTGTATATCAAATGATTCTTTCTGTAGTTGGTAGATGAATACGCCAGTGAGCAGTCCAATGACATAAGAGTGTATGTTAGAGTGTGTAGGTTTGTACAGATAGTCGAAATTAGGATCCTTCACGAATGTCTCCATTAACGAACTGCAAACATTGCATCAGTTTGCTAAGTCAGAGAAGAGAAACATATTCACGAAATATATTTTTTTCATAATAAATACAGACAGACTGATTTTATTAATTTTATAGTTGCACAATTCGTTATGAGACTAGATGAATCTTCATGTTACTAGCGAATTTTAAGAATTCAATTGATACTTTCCCTTATCTATTCATTATATTTTACTTATCTCAATCTTTATCCTCTTATCCTAATCTTACTAATATTATAATGTGAAAGTTTATATGGATGGATGTTTGTTAGAGTTTGTACCCTAAACGGCTGAACTGATCTCGATAAAATTTGGCATAGATATGGAGCATAGTCTGGAAACACAGATAGACTACTTCATTTTGTTTTTTTTAATTTCACTCGGACGCAGTCGAGGGCGAAACCTAATATGTATTTATATACATACATAATTAATGTTTGTATTTTTGTCCTCTAATGTAGATATTTTGATTATTTTATGGTATTCTTAAGACACCATAGAAGGTTAATGTCCTAAAAAATCTTATTCAAAAACTGTTGCTGTTGGATTTAATAATAAAATTCATAATAATTACTTTGGTTTGATGGTCATCAAGGTTCTTAAGTCATAGAGATAGGTGACTATTCCTGTTGATAGAGTTCCCATCAAGAATGCTGACGCCAATATGACTTTTCTCCAGAATTTATTTGTCACCAAAACAAAAACTACGGCCCCGAAGCAGAACAAATGCATATCCGCTGCCAAATACCTATAAAAAACATACATCTTACTTACTAATATTATAAATCCAAAAGTTTAGATGGATGTTTGTTAGAAGTGTCTCCGGAACTCAACCGATCTCGATAAAATTGCCACAGATATAAAACAGGGCGTAGTGGCACTAAACTTTGCAACTGATTTAGTACCTTTCAGAGAAAGTACCGATGAAAAAATTTTGTTCACTGCCTCATCTTAATATTTGTTAAATGTCTTTGATGTTTACATACAATATTTTGCATTTTAATTCTACTGTATTTAATTATCAAATACAATATTATAAAAAAGGCAAAAATGCTAGACACGTTTCTTTGAGTAGGAGTCATGAAAGTATTGGATAATACCATGTGTGAGGCAAGCAGTGGGAGCCGCTGTTGTAGTTCGTTAAAAAGAAGAAATTCCACATCCAGTGACGGCGGCAGTCTTCAACTTCACGTGTCCTAATCATCTGAAAGGTCCAATAAACTCTATTAAAGATTTTCGAAGGCACTTAGGCAATACAATCAGTACAATGATGGAATGTGTTGGATGGAATTTTTCATGGTTAATACTCGTATCTTACTAATATTGTAATGCGAAAGTGTAGATGGATGTTTGTTAGAGTTTGTAGTCTAAACGGCTCAATGGATCTCGATGAAATTTGGCATAGATGTGGAGGATAGCCTGGAAGATCACATAGTCTAGTCACTTTTGGTTTTTTTAATTCCACGCGGACGGAGTCGCGGGCGAAAGCTAGTTTGAAATAACCTTGAAAATATTCACCTGCCACACTGGTCCAGAGCCCAAATGTCGCATCCATGTGGATGAGATTGCGAGACAGATTAAGAACGAAGGCGATAATCTAGAAAAAGCATTATAACATCGATAAGTAACTTACTGAATACGAAAAAAAAGAATTAACCTACTCATAATCCTATCAACTACACTCAGAATATTTTAATAAAATTTAAGTAGCCACAGATGTGTATAACCAAGTAATCTTTTTTACAATAACATTTATAAACTATACTATAATAACGAGGAAAGATTTGTATTTTTATATGTATTGAAATAAATCGAATATAACTACATTATCACTGAGTAAAATAGGCTATATATTACTTATTAATTTCACGCGGACGAAGTCGCGAGCAACAGCTAGTTACTAATGTAATATTTACCTTAACCATCTTTTAAATAGATTATTTGTAATAGTTTTCCAAGTCATTGTTTGCCTCTCGGCCATCCTCTGCATATTGTAACTTAGAAGAATTCCTGCCATGACGAAGTAAGCTTGTACTATAAGAGAGCCGTTTAATAAAATGTGGCTTGATAAATTTGAATACATCTGAAAGTATAAGAAATATACTTAATTTAACAAAACACAAACCAATAAATATTTATCTTCAAGGCTCTTCTAGACTAGGCTTTAGTCAATCACACTGGAAAGTATGGATGGATTGTGTAAAAGGGGATTAAGAAAGGAGTGGTTTCAGATATGACGGCTGATAGAGATGTATGGAAGAGCAGCACATACTGTGCCGACCCTCCATAAGGGATAAGGGCAAGTTTATGATGATAATGATGACTGGCCTAGTGCATATGGGTGAACAAGACACATCTTTAATTTTCTTCGCAGATATGTGCAGGTTGCATCACACTGTTTTCCTTCACCGTAAGAATGTCGGGCAAATTATGTACATACTAGCTGTACCCGTGCGGCTTCGTCTGCATGAATTTCCATAACACTGAGCTTAAACCCTTGAGCCACCGACGCTTTTTACAACCAAAGACGCAACAGTCACTGTGACAAAAGTCACCAGTGAGCGGGTAGCTTTATAATGACTACGATATGTCATTCTTGTGGGGATTGAATTAAATTTTACTTACCTTTTCAAAGTCATGGTGATTGGCAATGATCATCACTAAAGGTATGATTGAATGTCCAAACACGAAGTGAATCATGATTATAGCTCTGAAATAGATGGTTTCTTACTTATATCATAGTTTAAATACAAAGACTATTTATAAGTTAGTTAAATTGTCGAGAAGAAAAGTATCGTTACTCAAAATTGTTCGACTATGAAATTCAACGGGAAATTTACATTTGTTATATTTTTAGATTTAAATGTATATTTGAGATTTATCGTAAAAGTAACGAGAAATTTTTTGTTGTTATCAAATACTTTTAAAATCGGAATTAAACAACATTTACCTTATACCGTCCATGCCTTTCAATCTTTCAACTGGCTGCTTTATTCTATAATCGTTCTGTCGCAATCTGGACCACGTACGAATTATTGAAAAGGACAATAAGATATCCGTACCTGAAACATTAATTTATTTAAATATAACGCCATAATTACGATGATAGAGTGTGTTTGGCTCGCCGACCGCGTCCCATTGGTACCCTAAGTGTTCTTCCAGAGGTTAATTACATCTGTACCGAATTTGACAGAGATCCATTAAACCGTTTTGGAGATATGTGGTAACATCATCCATCCATCTAAACTTTAGCAATTAAATATCAGTAAGATAAGAAGTAAGATGACCAATATTAGTAAGTAAGCATTTATAATATTAGTAAGAAGTTAGATTTGGATAACATCCATTTCATTGTCTTTGAAAAAAACTGATAGTCTGTAATGTTTCAATACGAACGTTTCGTGTGTTGAATTTTTTCAACTAATTAAATACTGCCGGTATTTAATTTAAACGAGTACACGTCTCTCCTAAAATTAAAAAAAAGTAAAGCCCGTTTCCTGTTTATTCATTTTTATTTAAATCTAAGTTAAAGCGATTATCGTGTTTTATTTTTTTTATAATCACTTTGAGGTATATTTCATGTAATTATATTCCAGCCAGCACATTGCTTGGAGCATTATAAAAAAATGGTAATAAAAACCATAGTTAATTACCAAAAAAAAATTACCTTTTGTGTTAGATTTTTTGTACACATACACGTCATATAGTGTAGCAACTACATTGACTATGATAATCAAAATACATATTGAACCAACAATTATATCCCAGGAATCTATCTGGATATTTCTATCTGAAGAATAACAATTGGGTGATGTAAGAAGTTTGGCTTTGAGTTTGTACTGTTTCCATAGAGATTCATTAATACACATCTCCAAAGAGTTGTTTAAATTCAGCGTCATCTCTTGCTTGTTCATATTACACGTTCTAGCCACACAAACTCCTCGATATAATTTACTATGATCGAAATGTTTCACATCCCACGCGGAGTAGTTCTGTTTGAAATAAAAATAAAGCATTAACTTTCTTTGGGAGATGCTGTAGTAATGAGCTTTTGAATATTCGAGGATATTCACGGGTTTATTGGCCTAGCTGCAGAAGGATCTCGGATAACATTCATTTGGCATACCTAAATCTTTTTCGTGTACTACTTATTATTCTCCTTTCCCTCTTTCTTATAACATAACTACAAATAAGTGGTCGCAATTCAGCTTAAGTGCTTATTTGCTTGTCACCTTCAACTGCAAGATAATTTAAGTTCAGCATAAAGGAGAAAAACCTTACCGCTATCAAATCCATAACATCATTAGGAGTATCCGAAACTAGTTTTAATTTCATGGTACAGTATAATGCATCAGAATCTTGAAAACAACTATCATAATCGTCGATATGGTTTATTGGAGGCATGAGTTTGTAGTCCGCATCTAAAAAAAAACAACAGATAATTTTTCATGTTCCATGTACGATATTACTGTATAACTAGTTAGTAAAAAATGGACTATGGCTTCCCTTTTCAAAAGTCGTTCGTTAATAAAAATGCGGTGGCCTGGTATCTATCGATTTTGTCATCATCAGCTTGCCCTTATCCTACCTTCCAGATAATGTCCTGTCAAAATCGGTCCACCCGTTCCGGATATAGCGATCGCCCCCGATTGTAACAGCGAGAAATTAAAAAAAAAGAGTAATTTAAAACATTCCGGCGTATCAGATCAGGTACCCCAGAGAAAGCCCCGTCAAAATCAGCTCAGCTGATTCCGAGATTACCCTTTAATTGATTGAGAGACAAAAAACATTAAACGCGATTTGCGTTATCAACAACGCAGAAACATCTTCGTGAAATCTGGATAGTTTTATATCACAGACACTCCCATTTTAATAACTGCATAGATATTGCATATTGGATCACTAATTTCCGACGCAGTTTATTTATTTTTACGATTCAAAACAGGTTCTATTCCTACTTTAAGGTGGAGTAAAGCGTGCCACCAATATCTGTCTTCCCAAAGCTTTTTTGGTTATCGTTTCGAAAGTAAAGGCCTTTTCCCAATATTATTTTAGAAATGATTTAAATAGCCTTATAAAGTTAAATCAATTCACTGACCGTCAAGTTTGTATATAACACCAGCACTTTGGTGAACAAATAAAATTAATAACACGAAATGTATTTCCATAATTTCACTCTACCACTTGAATTTCACTTCACAAAAGTAACTTCTTATTTGTGTTACGAAACAATTAACATTAACATATATATCACAATGGTTTAAAGCAACAAAGACCAGTTGTAGCGCGTACGTTCATATATATGTATGCTTTTAGAGGCAAGTTTTTTTTTGTTAAATAATTACTTATTAAGCCATATTAAATTTAAATTCGGAAAAAATATTTGTTGAAAAAGTTATAATTAAAAATATTTTGTTGAAAAATCGTTTTTTCTAGATACAAAATGTTTTTCTCGACACAATTTTTTTTTATTCCGAACATATTTTTTGACCGACTTCCCAAAAGAAGAGGTCGTCTGCATGTTTTTTTCTATTTTTTTTACTTACGTAGCCTAAACTTTAAGACTAACACAAAAATGATGTATGGAAGAATTGTAGCCCTTCAAATTTGCTAAATTAAAGTCCGCTATGGCATATATCATCTATATATTAAGGTTGTCGCACAATAACCATTTATCTCAGGAGAAACGTCAATAAAAATGTAATCCATTTAATTTACGACGCTTTAATTCTTATGTGGTATGAATCCTTATCCAAATAAGTGTGTTTTCGAGTTAGAGTATTAAAATGTAGATTATAATTGCCTTTTACAGTATAAAATTCTGACCAATATTCTAGAAGATATCAAAATATTAAAACTCAGGGGCAACAGAGGCGCGCGGCTGCACTGAATTAGAAGTAAATGACCGCAACCATGTATTAGTTCTTTACTTCAATTTTTACCTAACCGATTTAGATAATTCATACTTTGTTTGAAAGCTAGTGATTAGACGGTGTCAGTCAATATAGATTCATTACTATACGTTCAATTGTTAATGGTTATGGTAAAAATGTAGAAAGCTCTACGTAGAAATATCACTGCATACCTCGGCTGACACCGACATCAAAGTAATAATAATTGTACAATATAGACATTACAGCTACAATAAGGGAGGTTTACAAAGTCAAGGAATTATTTCGTTACTTTTTAGTGTAGTTATTGTTTTTTTAAGAATATTTTGTTTTGAAGTTGGTTTTGTTTTTTTAAGGCGCGATAATCGCCCGAGCGTGTAGGTGCGTCCTCGTACTTTTTCGTAGCTGTGTTATGTCATCTCGTTGTTAAAATGTTTTTAAATCAACCTAAATATTACGTTTCGAAAGTAATTTTCCGCTAAATTATTGCGATATTCAATAGTGTAGTCTTATATGTATGTAGCATAATACATCCTGTATAATAGCTACTCGTAAATTTGCATGAATTATTAGAATTATCTTCTTAAACAATAACATGACCTCCGATTTTTTTTAGAATTAAACAAAACATTTTACTAGAACATTATGCACGGGTGTAAATAAAACTAATGATTAAAAAATATAATGTTTATTCACCCAGCTTCAAGTAAGTAGTTAATACTTAAGAATTTATTATTTGTGAAATAATAAAATAAAATTAAACAAATATGCTTATACCTTAAAAAAACAAGTTATTTAAAAAATAACATTATTTCTAGCCACCACAAAAAACTAATCAAAACCGGGAAAAATCAATGAATAAACAAATAGGTTTCACATGTGTTTGCCTTGTTAAAATCATCCAACAGTTTTGTTTCGAGCGAGTTATTTATAATATTTGACAGTCTGATATCGTACGGCGCCGAAGCGTGGTCCCCATCGATGTCATAAACTTTGACGGGACTCTTCGAGTACTTTCCCAAATCATAATCTTCAGGGAGATTTACCAATTCGGCAGAAGTTGTCGACTTGATGAGAACCAATTCTGAATTTAATTTAAGCTTTGGTTCATATTCCCTCGCCATTATTACTCTATCATATGTAGTTTCCAACAAAGATCTCATATATTCATGTGAATAGGGAACTAGTCCTTTAACACTTCGGATGAAGAATTCAATCTTCTTGTCCCAGCTGCCAACAGTCTCTAATTCCTTCAAAAACTCTTCACTATTTAATTCAGTCATCAGATGATACATATGAGCGGTGATTACATTCTGCAGATTGTCATTAGATAAATCACCGGCGTAAGACTCCATTAGATGCTTCAAGGCATCGGGGCTGCTGTCCAAACAGAAGACGATACCGCGTGCACCTGCACCAATAAAATATATTATTAATAATATTTCCACAATTAATTTAAAGTAATATTAACATCACACTTTACCTCGTTCCTCTATTAAAGCTGCTAACTCCAGCGCTACGTTCACACCAAAAGAATATCCCAACAGATAAAATTTCTTTTTAAAGTCAAAACTTCTTGATAACCTCTGAAAGAAGCATAGTTTTTTATATTTAATGGTGAAGTGGCGACTTAACAGTGGTAGAAGTCAACAACAACCAAAATACCATGACTATACAGAAGACATGTGTAGAGTGGAAGTAGTAACTACCGCGTTTTATCTGATGAGTTTGCGTGCCGGAGACCTAGTCTTAGTCCCGTACTTTCCCAACACTTTCTAATAAGTTAAAAAAGGAAAGAAAATTGGTTTCAACGAAAGAAGAGACGCCCAGGAAGGGAAATATGCTCTTTCTATGCGGCCTCTCCGTCGATTAAAGGTAGACAACACTGCATCTCTAATGCATTTGTGGATGTCTATGGGAAACAACCGCTTCGCTATGTCGGAGAATTCAGGTAGCCACTTATTAGTTTGCCACTTAACATGAAAAAATGTTATTTAAAAACATATACAGCAACAGGAAAATAGAAATAAAAACGTTTTTTAACGATGATGTTAATAATATTCCAACACTTAATTTAAAACTGTAATTACCTTGTATATATTAATTGCCATTTCTTGAATACTGGAGCTGTTAAAATATGTGTCCAATTTCATAGTGACGGCTCTTATTTTCAAGGGCTCGCAGAGATCGTTGAATATTCTGTGATGGCCTTCGAAGCCAGGGATAAGTATCAGATGGGGCGCAATTGGATCTAATTCATACTTGGTCTGTTATCAAAACAACAATATTGATTATAATTGCCTACAACACATGTATAATAACATTAAAGTACTTTGCCTCATTCGTTTACTTGAGAATAACTGTGTAAGATATAAAAATGCTGTACCTCGAAATATTGATAGGCTTTCGTTGACATCCTAACTAGAGGATCGCTCGTAATTTCATAAACATCATTCTCAATATTTGAGTAAAATATTCCCAAGCCATTGTGTGGCTGTGGCATAGTATCTCCATTGCTGTTAGTGAAGCTGTAAGTAAATCGGATACATTATTACAAACTAACTAACGTTCGTGTTTGAAGATGAACTTGTACTGACTCAATGCTAGCGTAATGTTAAAAAATATCAAAGTCTCTAAGAAGGTTTATTTCAATAAGAAATATGAACTATATTTCAAAGTAAAAAAATCAAACTCATTGCTCTTTTAGTCTACAATTACGAGATGATATTTACAAACACTCGTGTTTGTTACAGTGTCATACCTGAACTCTGAAATATCATTTACTTTTACTTTTCTTTCACTTTCTTCAATTGTTTTAGTAGCTCTTGTCGCAGTTAGGGGATCTAAAAACATTAGATAGATCTATAACAACTAGCATTATTAGATTTATCAAATGATACGTTTGATATTCATCATCAACAACCTGTCCATTTCCTTAAACGAGAGTATCCACTACTCTACACAGCGGTAATAGGTATTGTACATTTGATAAAACTGTAAATACTTTAATTAAATTAAAAGAAGTATTCTTAAAGTTAATAAAAAAAACTGCAAACTGAAGGTTTAAATGTTTTTCTCATTGACGATGAAAATTAGAACTATTTTTTGTTGTACTAGATTTTGTTTTTACCATTTTCCTTTCGCTTAGTAGACAGAGAATCTGTTTCTCCACAAGGACCTACTACAGCCTTAATGTTATGGTAATTAAGATTCAAACTTCTTTCCAGTGCATTGAGCACCTCTGGGATTGTTGTTGCTGCAATATCGTTCTTCGAGTGGTAATGTTTAGAGAACTGAAAATGAATAGCGAACTTAAAAATAAATACAATTAATTCAACGTATCACAAATTGGTAAAAATGGATTTACCTCATTTGAAATTTCAGTTTCAAAAACCAGTCCCGGTAGACCTACAGTTTGGCGATCTTTACATAATTTTTCAGCTTCTAAGTAAATTTTCGATGAAGATTCACTGACAATAACAAAATATCTAAAACAAAAAAGTTTGTCATTTGCAAAGAAATTGTTTTGTAACTGGGTTTCGCCCGCGACTCCGTCCGCGTGGAATAAAAACAAGAAACAAAAATAGGTAGCCTATGTGTTCTTCCAGACTTTGCTCATCTATGCCAAATTTTATGGAGATCAGTTCAGCCGTTTAGGCGGTAAACTCTAACAAGCATTCATCCATCCAAATAAACTTTCGCATTTATAGTTAATACTATAGTATACTATGGTTAATACTTTAATTAGTAAGAAGGAAGATGAATGAAATAGTTTTATGTAATACCTTAAATTCTTGCAAAGAGATCTTGTAGCGAAGTCTAAGCTTGAAATCACAGAAAGGAGAGTTTTGTTTCTTGCCAAAAGTATTTGTTCTTCTGCTGCATTATCAGAATACTTTTCATCATTGCCAACAATTAGGAAAACGCCATCTAGTGATCCGATTTCTTCTGCTTCATTTATTGCATTAATACATTCCTTTTCATTTATTGAATTCTTCAAAACTATATTTAATGATGAATGTGATTTTTTTAAAAGTCTGCAATGAATTAAAATGTAATTTAGTTTTTGTTATGTTGATGATTCTTCTCTACGTGGATACTAAGACGTTTAAAGGCACCTTATTTTGTACTGCAAGTAAGCATTTGCAGATCCATTCCATAGAACTGTAAGATTTCTGGCACCGCGAGAAATTAAACGTTCTATCAGCTCCAAACTTAACAAGTCTTCTGCGCAAACAACTACATATGTAGATGTCGGAGAGCAAGTTATTCTGAAAAAAACGGAAAGTTACAATTGGTTATTTAAAATATATAAACATTTCGCAATGTTTATTATGTTTAGGTGCGCAACTAAGTTCTCGCTGTTTGTCAGTAGATGGCTCTAGCAGTAAGAGCTGGTCGATTTTGACATATCCAAAACGTCATGAACCAAGCTTAGACATATGGTAAACAAACCATTGCGACACATGAGTGATTTTGTTTTCGCATTATATACTTCTGGTCAAGTAAAAATGTCGAATTTCGTGCCAAACAATCGTCATTTGCGGGAAGTGTTGATTTTCTTTTTTCATTCGAAAAAAAACGGCAGCTCAAGCGCATCGAGAGCTTCAAGAAGTGTACGGAAACGCTGCTCTAAGCGAAACAACATGCCGTGATTGGTTTCGTCGCTTCAAAGACGGTGATTTTGATATTGACGACCGTCCACGTGAAGGAAGACCCAAAACCTTCGAAGACGCTGAATTGGAGGCATTGCTCGATGAGGATTCGTGCCAAACTCAAGAAGAGCTTGCTGCAGAATTAAGAGTTACCCGTCAAGCCATTTCAAAGCGATTGCATGCGTTGGGGATGATTCAGAAGCAAGGAACTTGGGTTCCTTATGAGTTGAATCCAAGAGACGTTGAGCGTCGTTTTTTCGCCTCTGAACAACTGCTCCAGCGGCAAAAACGGAAGGGTTTTCTTCATCGCATCGTGACGGGTGATGAAAAATGGATTCATTACAGCAACCCAAAGAGGAGAAAATCCTGGGGACTACCCGGGCATGCTTCTACGTCGTCGGCTCGGCCGAATATTCACGCTGCGAAGGTTATGCTGTGCATTTGGTGGGACCAGGTCGGTGTTATTTATTATGAGCTCTTGAAACCGAGCGAAACCATCACTGGGGAACGGTATTGAACTCAATTGATGTGATTGAGCCGATCACTGCGCGAAAAACGGCCACAATACGAGCAAAGGCACGAAAAAGTGATTTTACTGCATGACAACGCTCGGCCTCACGTTGCCAAGCCTGTTAAAACTTACTTGGGCATGCTCAAATGGGAAGTCTTACCCCACCCGCCATATTCCCCAGATATTGCGCCGTCCGATTTTTACTTGTTCCGTTCGATGGCCCATGGCCTGGCTGATCAACAGTTCCACTCATATGAAGACATCAAAAAATGGCTTGATTCGTGGATAGCCTCAAAAGACGAACACTTCTGGCGTCAAGGTATTCGAGCTCTACCAGAAAGACGGGAAAAAGTTGTGTCTAGCGATGGGTAATAATTCGAATGATTCATTTGTAACCATTTTTATATAATAAAGTTATATTTATCGGCTTGAGCTAGCACGATATCAGAATTACTACTACTCGAGATCACATGTGGGCGGCCATGGGTAAAGTCGGATTCAAGGAATACATTCACAATACTACAGTCAGGATATCATCGATCTACCAAGCTCCTATCGTTCAAACAATGTTCTCGCAACGATCCCTATTTCATAATGATCTAAGATCGAAAGTCGCTTGGCATCGCTCGTGTTCTAATTATGACTTAAATTCAAATTGATTTCTTCTTCTGATTGCGACACGGCCATCCTGCGAACACCCGTCCTCGGGTGATGTTACTCACGTTCCGCTCGGCCACTCCTGGCCTGACTACGCTTATTGAACCACAACATACAGTAGAGTCTACAAATTAATCATACTTGCCAACACTAACACGCCTGAGACATGTACCACCGTCGTTCAAATCAATTTTAGTACTTTCAGCATTATACTCTCAACTCCCAGAAACTACACCGAGTAAAAACCTCTAACGCCTCGGCTCTCCCGCCGAATCTTTCACCGCGACCCTCCGGCCAAATCTCTCCTCGTCCGGCTCTGACGTGCCAACTACACACAACGGTCCTCCAGACCCCGACCTCCGCCAGAGTTAACCGCGCACCGCACATCCAAGGACTACGGCTACGTTAAAACTTCTGGTACGGTCGACTACAATACGGTAAAGACCCTTACTCGAGTTTCGTCATCGTCAACATCGACTGGTACATGACTCACAGGCATCCTTTAACTCCGTGTACGTGTTTGTAACTACGAACTTTCAACACTTTACACTTGCAAGTACATCACACTGTAACTTACCATGCAAACTACTAACCACCATCTCAGTTTACATCAGTACTACTCCTCGCAAATAGCGTACCGAACATACAAAGCAGTCACCACGCACCTCTTCCAACGCATAGTGCTGTCACGGACACATTCTTCACGTCATTAGTGATTACATAGTCATTTACTGGATGAACCGAATTTTTGTAACATCGCTGGTCAACACCAACCGCTATCTTACCGCGCCTTAAACCGATAAGTCTTACACGTCTCGGCCATACTGACATTAGCACGTCCCAGTGCTATTTGCATGCTGGTCTTTCAGATTATCAAACATCATATTAGGAAAGTAAAGACAACGAAACCACAGAGTTTACTGCATTCACCCACTAGTGTTATCCTAACATTATAAGTGCTATTACGATTGTTATTCCCTCCGGTCAGCTAATAATTTCGTTCACGAATAATTAAGCTATACAAACTGTAAGAATATTTGACCTCAAACATGCAAACATCTCCCAAAACAAAATTACATCTCCGTTACCAACTTATGACAACAAGGTTCAAACCACAACACACGGCCAATACTATTCACCTCCTGTGAACATTCCATACCGACCCATATGATGCCAATCTGCAACCATTTGTCAGCTCAGTTGGAAACGTTAATTATATCAAATTTCTTAAATTTAGTAGAAGCCAAACTTCCTTTTTCATTTTACAGATCTTAAAGCCATGACGTTAACAAAGGGAATAGTAATCGGTAAACAAAACATGCTATACTATTATCCCTAACTCCAAACACACCTTTTCTTTCATTTTCTCGCTATCATAACTTAAAACCATATTTCGGATCAATTAAACCTGATTACGCTTAAACACATTTTCGCTTTTACTCAATAGCTATACGACCAGCTCTATAATTGGAAAGTGTACAGTCAGTTCTTTGACTACCAATGTCATCGAAGTTATCACGTGTCAAAGAATCGTATTCCGGACGATGCGTTTATCCCGAATTCAAGCGTTACGTTAACATTACTATGACTATGCCTTGGTTTTAAACAAAAGTTTGAAATTACAAAGATGTTCCAGATTACAAGACTGCATTAGCCGATACACAAAGAAAGAGAATTTAAATATCACATTAAATAATGACCAAAGCAGAGTTGGCTAGCAAGTTCTCAGTTTGCTAAGTTCAATTGCATACAACAAACGTTAATATCAACCACTTCAATTTTAATCTCTAACTAATATTTTTTATCAATAGAGTTACAACCTAAACAGGCGGTGCTATCCGATATCATTTGATTCTGCTTGCTAAAATTCCACAATTATTCAAAATTACGTCAGCGGTTATAAATGTAATGCGTAGCTGTGTGTACATCAGCTTAGAACCGGTACAACAGATCAGTTCACGTAGTCTTAAACCGATGAGCTGCAGCTCAACAACTAAATTAGCAGCCCACCGCTCACCGCGATGTACCACAACTATAGGTGCCCATAAGCCTCTAACCGTTCGATGACTCGCCGCTCACACGAACTATAACCCATGTAGGTATAAAATGAATTGATCCGCGAGCCGGTTCACCGATACCCTTCACTAGCGCGAACTGTGAGCCGATCTCAGATCATCAATTTTAGTAAAACTACCACTGGCTAGTAATGAGCTAAGAACTCGATATTTCGATTAGGACAGGTTTTGCGACTTACTGTGCACTAATGCTAGATGTTTCACTAAGTTTCACAAAAGAGAATAACATGTCACGAGTAACTGCTCTTAATAACAGCACGCTGAACTATTGCTTACTTTTTTGTCAGTAGAGGATTGATAACACGTACAGGGAACGTCACATGATTTAATTCAATAATATTTTTAATTTTATTCAAACTGTCATAATTGACATGTTTGACATCTAAATTACTCGAAGTATTATTTCAAATTATTTTAACAAGACAATTTTATATTCCCCAAATAGTACCACCATCATTAAAATAACATCTGATAATTACAAATTAACAATAATAACAGATTCACTAAGCATTTCCGTAAATAACTACAACATACTAACAACCGAAATACCGAACTGTACTATTGTTCAGTTGACAAACTATCTCGAGTCACTTAGATTTAAATCATCTAAGGATACTAGAATACATTAGCCTCTAATCTTACAGCCCAACACACAAACTACTAAAGGAACGAACTCACCAGATCCTTGAGACATCAATACTTTGAGGATTTTAACAAGTTGGACATCTTACGCTCTCGCTGAATGAAACCATACCATAGGTCATGTTTGCATAACCTGCTATTGGGAGACCTGCGGATACTTGCACCCTTTCACATTATATCAACTGCCGGGTTTAATTCCCAGTTGCTCTGAATAGTGATCCAATGTCCATGTTATAGCACTAGCGCAGATGCGGAAGTCATAAACGTCCTGACTCCGAACATATCTTCGGTGGCTTAATATTTTCTTGGCTATCATTTAATTTTGCGTAATCTTACAACAATAACGACTTTATGATTTTTTTTTCAATTATTTTCTTGGCTATCATTTAATTTTGCGTAATCTTACAACAATAACGACTTTATGATTTTTTTCAATTATTTTCTTGACATTTATCTTTTTCGAAACTTAATGTCATAGATCCACGCATGCGCGATAGATTTCTCTTTCCTTTCTCATAATTCCTTTTTGAAGTAGTTTTCTTTGATTGTTTAGCACCATATGATTTCCAAATCACGTTAACGGTCTTTTGTATGCCGTGTACGTATACCTTCGACTGCTATTTTACGACGCACACATACTTTATAAACGTATTTGCGTTTTCAAATACTGAAACTGTTAAATCGTGCACAAAAGCTTGCATATCAACGTTTATCGTTTCCGTTTTTCCAAAATAATCTCGTAATTAAAATATTTTTTCACAATGACGGACGGAAACGTCAAATTAATTCTTTTCTTTTTAGATGCCATATTTCACAGAAAATTTACGAATGCCATTGAATTTGCGCTTATTTTCGATCTCCTATTTTTTCATCACATCTTCCCATCTTAGATTTCTAACTTGATCCGACAGCGATCCCACTTCTGATATCGGCTTGAGCTAGCACGATATCAGAATTACTACTACTCGAGATCACATGTGGGCGGCCATGGGTAAAGTCGGATTCAAGGAATACATTCACAATACTACAGTCAGGATATCATCGATCTACCAAGCTCCTATCGTTCAAACAATGTTCTCGCAACGATCCCTATTTTCAGAATGATCTAAGATCGAAAGTCGCTTGGCATCGCTCGTGTTCTAATTATGACTTAAATTCAAATTGATTTCTTCTTCTGATTGCGACATATTTTTATCGAAAAAAAAGCGAGAACTTAGTTGCGCACCAAATTATAATACTACAAAACTGAATGGACTGACTGGTGGACGGTATAGTGAATCAATGCGCGTTAAAACTTTACTATGTACTTACCGAGGAATTACAATGTTTTTAGAAGGTAAATTAATTTTTATTAGAACTCTTCCTATGTTCTTCCTTGATGCGAGCAATTTAAGCGCTCTTGGAACTTCTTCAATGTCATACGTTATTGAAGGTAACGGCTTTACCACCCCGTTGGCAATTCCTTCGGCAATCATGTATTTAATCGCCTACAATGATATAAAATTAAAAGTAATATGTAAATCCATTTCTGTTGTGTGAGAAAGTGGTATTTGACATGAAGAGTTTTAATGTAAAATAATATTCCCGTAAGATGAATGAACTTGATAAAAGCTGACGTAGCAAAGAGGAATGCTGACAGAAATTAAATGATAATGAGGTTTAGCAGTAATCTTTTAAATGGACTTATGTAGCAGGTGTCATAATTATAGGCTTTCAAACCGAGTAAGTTTTAAGACAGCATTTAACAACGACGCGGACGACATTTAAATGAGCTTGAATTTTATGAAACAGTATGATAAAATAGAAGTTTGAATTAAACCATGTTATCTTACATACTTGTTTCTCCACGTTATCGTTTTTCTCAAAGAAACTGGATAAATTCACCATTTTATAAGTCTTGTCATCATGCAAGAAAATCATGCCAAAGGATTTGTTCCATTCCATATCGTGCTGATTAACATCCAGAAACATTCCAAAAGGACTGACGCATTTCATTGCTACCTGAAATTAAATTGAATTCATTACATTTACCGTAACATATACATGTTTAACTTTTTCACAAATAATTTATCTAAAATGTCAACTGCGACATTCTGTATCCCCAATTTTAAAATAACAATCAATAATAACAAGAACTTACCTCACGCAACCTGCCCGATGCGCAGCTAACCACTACTTTGCAGAGTCGAGTGTCAGTTTGTGTCACGACATGGTCATATAACATTTCATTATTCAGGTTACACAATAAAATGTTTTCTGGAATTGGAAATTAGAAACTGTTAAAAAATCAACAGTTAAATATAATCTTACTAATATTATAAATGCGAAAGTTTAGATGGATGGATGGATGGATGTTTGTTAGAGTTTGTAGCTTAAACGGCTGAACGGATTTTGATGAAATTTGGTATAGATGTAGAGGCTAGTCTGGAATAACACATAGGTACTTTTGTTTTTTAAATTACACGCGGACGGAGTCGCGGGCGAAAGCTAGTTATAAATAAATTTGAGCAAACTACCGATGTACTTTTTTTTGTGCATTTTGTGACTGGTTTGTAAGATACTATAAAAATGTTAAATAATATTTTCATTAGTATAGTTCGAATGCTTTTGGATATTTATTGAATATTTATTAATTTTGCCTTACCTTTAAGATTGGGAAATATTTTAAGCAAGGCTTTTTTCTTTTGCAATGTGCTGACAGTTGTATAGATGATACAGCCAAGCGACAGGCAAACAGAGATGACAGCTAGGCCCAATGCTCCTGCCCCACCGACGACCAGCACTCGATCTCCGCTTGTCAACTTTGCTTTACTGAGCTAAACAATAATACCAAACTTAAAAGCAATGAAAGAAGAGCACTCCACTATATTTATATTCAAAGCACCGAATAAGCAGCATATTTTTTTACACAGTACTAGTCACATGAAAAGTATACTTATAAAGCCGCTCATACTGAACAAATGATTACTGACTATGTAGTAAGCATGCACATAGGGCAAGGGCACGGTGGCGGCCTCCTGCAGACTCCAGTGGCGCGGCACTGGCCACACCAGCTCAGGATCTGGAGTCACGCGACTAGACAGCGCACCTTGCGCCAACAACCCCATCACCGGCTCGCCGCTGGCAAATAGAAAAGTCATTTGAAAATAAAACAACGACGAACAACAAACTTAACTGTTGGCTCTTGATATGGTAGTTACACTTACTTAATAAATTAACACAAGTCAGAAAAGAACTAATAGTAAAGTTAGGCAGTATGACTTATTTTTATCTTACATCTTTTCAAAGATTTTATACGACTTACTTAACATCTTTCCCGCTAAAGTCCATGCCTAATCCCAACCTGGCAGACTTGTTTCCGAAAATAGATTGTTGGCAATCTCTTTGTGATACTCCAGCATACAAGACCTAGATTTTAACAAACACGTTAAATGTGATATTCACAACTGTTTTAAAATCGGTGCTATATCCGAAATCGTACCTTTATAGTTTTATTGGGCAGTATTTTCGGAGTAGCAATTTGCTCAAAATTTATAGTTTCAAGATCTCCAGGATTCTTCATTGTTACTTTAAATTCGTCAGCTACGTCACATGCAGAAACAGGCGTGTAGTTACCGCCCCATTTATCCTGATGAAAAAAAAATGTTATTGGCCATAAGTACATTTTTTAATGTACCAATAAATCATGCGGCCATCCTTAGGTGCTCAAATAAAAGCGAACTGACAGCTGCCCACAAACATGCTTACGATACTGAACAGATGACAGAGAGTAACTAGAAAATATATTTTCTGTCTATATGCTTGTAATATATTCTGTTAACTTACCTGTATATAATTATCTCTTGAAACGGGGGCCCCATTATTTTTAGTCAATAAATCACTAGACACTTTCGTGTAAGTTACAGCTGTGTCAGAAAATATCATATTTTTAATAGTCACACCTCCGCATCTGAAAATAAAACCTTAAATAACATTTTTAAGCAAGAAAAGCCATTTCTTAGAATAAATAGATGAAATCATGATGAAAAAAAAATCCGGCTAGAACTCAGATATTATAAAACAATGCTATTTAATTTGCAATTACTCGTAATACAGAGAGAAACATTTACTAACCTTACTGTATCATATAGGTCCAAAATTATAGCCTCATGTTCAGCTTTTTCGCTTAAGTCACCTGACAGGTGTTGATTTACATCGATGACTAATTCTTGAATTAGTTTAGGTGTAGATATTCCATCGTGTTGTCGTTTCATAATATGTAGTTGGATGAGTGCGTCGATATATGACATCCAATCCTCTGTCCATTCGACTGTAGCTTTGCTAATAGAAGAGTTTGCAGAGCGAATTGTTTGAAATTCCTTACTAGAATACGAAAATAGACAGAATAGAATGGATACAGGAAATGGATATTTCCTTTTCTTATACAAGGTTATTGGTAATTCGACGTATTCCCACTAGGAGGTGATAGAGGGGATGATTTGTTATAATTTTAACTCCCATATGCGTTATACAAAAATTAACCATTTTAAGTTAACTAATTGAAATAAAATTAATCTAATGATCAGAAAGTCAACCAAAACTGGTTATTTAGACATTTTTAGAGAAATCGGTTGAAATTACAAAGGAATTCATAGTTTATAATGTAAACTTACGTAAAGGAATATCCTTTAAAACTCAACAGACGGTATATTTCATCAGACGTCAAGATAATGTCTTCTTCAGGGTTTTCGTTCTTTGGTTCCAAGTTGCATTTTTTTGATTCAAACTTGTCCTCTATGTGTCCAGTTGCAACAACTGTTTCATTGTTTGTTATCTAAATAATAAAATTATATGCTTAAAGTATTATATGTCGCAATCAGAAGAAGAAATCAATTTGAATTTAAGTCATAATTAGAACACGAGCGCCGCCGGGCGACTTTCGAGAGAACTTAGATCATTCTGAAAATAGGGATCGTTGCAAGAACATTGTTTGAACGATAGGAGCTTGGTAGATCGATGATATCCTGACTGTAGTATTGTGAATGTATTCCTTGAATCCGACTTTACCCGTGGCCGCCCACATGTGATCTCGAGTAGTAGTAATTCTGATATCGTGCTAGCTCAAGCCGATACATGATTTTATTAATTTGATATTCTTGGCTCGCGTTAGGGAATTCACAATCAAATAATCGTGTAATCGAAAAGTATGTACAACAATTAGCTACAAATGACGCTTAGTACAAGAATACTTACTTCAAATTTTTTATTTCCTTTGTTAATGGAAACTTTCATTTTAGCGAATTTATTTTCTCCGAATGATACTTCGCTGTTAAAGCAAACATTTTCGAACTTAACAGACATTTGGTTATAATCAACATTTCTTGACATAGCTAATGTTTTCCAAGTGAGAACCAAAAGTAGAGCTTCCGGAATTACATTCACACCTAGAATTAAAAATACATGCCAGTGTAAAAAATAAAAATCTTCAACAAAAATTAATTAAGTAGAAAGTTGAGTTACCATTTCTATAGTATCGATTTATGAATTTATATTCGTTATCATAAAGCGTTAAGAAATAGTTACAAATTTGACCTTGTGTTCGAGTTTTCTGTACTGCGTCATATACTAACCTGAAATAAGATAGTGCAATTTAATGAACTTCAACAGAAACATGTTTTATAATGTAGATAAGCAATATGACTTTTCCTTATTTTTGCATTCTCAATTGGGCCTAGCAGACGGAGAGGTTTTCATGACGCATTGTGAAAAAATCCTGGAGGTTTATGAGTAATAATTAGTGGTGTGAGAGAACTCCGGGGCGAAAACTCAAGCTCCGAGTCGAAGCTACTTAGTCACCAAAGGTCGAGTTCTGAGGGCTCGCGAGGTTTTAAGGTTCAAGAGTCTTAAATACAGGACTCGAGTCGAAGCTCCTGCTTTATTTATATACCAGATAATATTAATTTGATTTTTTTTTATTTAATTGTGGTAAATACGTACAAAATGAAATAAGAAGTTAGAAAATAAGAAAACCTGAAAATGAATGATTATTCGATTTTTAACCATGACGATAAGCATATAACCATAGCCTGGTTGCTCAGTCTGTTACTTTTTTGTTACTAAATTACCTGACTTTGAAAAGGCTTGTTAACTATAGTGTGTCTAAATAAGATAGATTAGTTTGATAAATGATGTATATGAAGTATTGAATTCAATTTGTATGAAGGCAAATGACGTACTTAATAGACAGGTATCGTAGTGACGAAACAAACACGCATAGGGAACAATTATGAACTATCGATATTCGATTTAAATAAAATTTATCGAACTTAAATAAAATTATTATTTTCTTATTAACTAATTTAGAGGACAATTCTAGTATTAATTATGGTGTAGAGAATTTAGAGATGACAACAATAATAGCGAAATCCAATTCGATTACGTACGGCTGTAGTAGTAATAAATATTTATTCACTCTCATTATTTGTAATGGTTCTGCAGGTCATTATTAATTTGACTAAACAGTGTTTTTTTTTAAATTCATAAGTTATAACTATGAATCTATCGATTCCAACTTCCATAAGAATAAAAATCGAAAATCGAAAAGATTCATGCTAGATTTTACACAACCCTGCAGGTTTTATTAAAAACATAACCATTTTCTTAGCTCTCCAAAAATGCACAATAACTAAAAACCATGGAAGTACTACTAGAACAGGAATGCGGTCTAGCTGTACATATTGCAGTTAAAATAAACAAACAAAATAAAACGTTATGCTAAGGGCGTAAGAGTCTTGTTGCACGCAAAATGAAATTGAAACCGAGTGAGAGGGCTACAAGTGTCCGATATTTCCCTTTCTAACCGTGACCTAGAGTTGCCAGATATCAATTCTTTCGTTGTTTGTAGAAAAATAAGCAATTGATGTAATGTATTGAGTAAAAATATTTACTTTTAAAATGTTTCTAAATATCCATAATAATTTATTACCGACATGTTTTATACTTAAAAGGATGCTCCAACAACTGTTTAAAACTTTTGTAAATGTATTTTTCAAATAAACGAATTTATTTTATTATGTTAAAGCAATATTATTTGTTGCTACGGGTTACCTACCTTATTAACCTGTACCTTATTAACACAATTTTTTTGTGATTGGCGTAAAGCGAAAACGAAAGCGATATATTAAAAAAACGTAAGTATAATTGTACCAATTTTCGCTGTGCTCCCAGCCCACGAAATTTGAGAGCAGCGGTGTCTCGGTGGCTACTGGATACTCTATTTTAGGATACAGCGCGTGTACTTGCGGGTTCAGACCGCTTTGATATAACCTGAAATTGAAGCGTTTTGCAACTGATTTGGGGTTTAATTTACAAATGTACTGAAATATGTTCGGAAACGACTTTTGTACTTTTTCATAATAAGCAACTATAAACATTTACAAACATACTGCAGATCTGTCTCTGAAGAGATCAGGATCATACGTGAAAAGGAGGGGGTTACACATTGGTAGACCGAAAGAAAGATTGTTTAATTGAAAAATATTTCCATACCGTCCAATAGCTTCGAGCAGAAACTTCGTTGGATTCTCATGCCCACGCTTCGTTAAGGGAACGTGTTCACACGATGTATGAGATCGCTTCACTATCGCCTGCAGCAGCCCGTGGGGGGCTATTTCAATCACCACAGCATTGCTCGGTATCAATTTACTTGTTTCTTCAAAGTATACTGAACTCTGCGGAATATACGAGTAGGTTGGGTTCTCATGTGGCTTCCTTCTTGGCATTTTATTTGTGCAAGCGCGACACAAAGGTTTAATTCAATAACAACTAGAAGTAAATAATACTTACCAACAGATTATTAGTGAAGTATTCTGCCGATGAGAACGTCGCTATATCTTCATGCCATCTGTTTTGCAAGAACGAGGTAGATAACCATTTCGAAGTTCTTTTCTTTGGATTCTTTATTACCTCTTTTAAAGCCTCGAATAAGGGTGGTCCTAGTAAGTGTTAAAGGTGATATGATTAAGAAGGCTAGACAAATCGATTTCTAAGTTGAATCCCCGTTGAGCTGACCCCACGTACAGATGTGAGAGTTATCAGCACATAGTGATGGAAAATACCAAATGGAGAAAATAATGTGTTACCTACAACAAACACCATAGCAAAACCATAAGAAAATATAGTATTTTATATAGGTAACGTACCGGTAATGGTAATGGTGGTAGGGGTAAAAATTATTTATTTTTGTAAAAAAAAAACTTAGATCTAAAAATATTTGGGTTATATCGGTACGAGTACGAGACTAAAACACAAATGACTAGGGGCTAGCTTCCAAAACAATTACGAAATATCACAAGGAAGGGGAGAGTATTCAACAAGTTTTCGTGTGTTTTTATTTCTTTTTTTTATGTGACAAGAGGCAAACGAGCGGCGCGAACACCGAGATGCTTGTGGTGCTCTAGGTGGAGAGAAAAAAATTTCTCATGTAAAAAAAAGCCTGTTGTGTCGTCCGATGTCGGTCTCGACGGTGGGATTTGTTCGAAACAGCTCTTCGAAACACCCTATATATAATACGATAAAAATGCCGAGAGAACTGATGTCCCTTCGTAAAGCCAGAAAATCTCTCCGATCGGTGAGAGCTCAGTCGTCGCGGATTCGAGACGCTCTCCGTTGTATGAGGTGAAATGGAAGAAGCTGGTATTGGGGTGCTCCCGCCTAGAGGTGTGAGCAGTATTCCATGTAAGGCCGCACTTGCGCCATCTACAGTTGTATGCTATGGCTTGGCTGAAGATACCTTCGCCCTACTGAGTACACCCTGCTTTTTAGAGGCCAACTGTCCGTGAAACTCACGTTCAGTGTCACTTTTGTGGCTAATGTCAGAAATTTAATCAACAGGCAAATTAAAAATCTATCCATACAATTAGACATACAAAGAGACAACTAAAATAAAAATATGGTTCTAGGTAATTATTTACCAATTGCAGCGATGTATTTTGAATGATAGGCAATTTTGCCACAAGGAACTTCTTTTGCAAAGATGCTGCGGCTTGTCAACGAAGCGACGAAATCTTTCAATGCATCAACAGGTCCTGATATAGTGGACGATGCGGCGCTGTTGTGACATGCTATCTCTATGTCGGCAGGACAAATACTTTTTAACTGGAACAAATGAACTCTTTCAAACAAAATTTTAATTAGTCCTAAAGCAATAAAATTAATCAATAACATAAACATAATTTCAGTTCTCAGGCCTTTTTTATTGTACCCCGAGTAGGGGGGCCTGTAGACACCTGCTGCTGTCGGTAGTCCAGTAACCTTGGTTACGGCGTTAGGTTTCTATATATTCTGTTATGCTTTAAGCAACGTAATTAAATACTTATTATTAGAATTATTATGAAATTCAAAAAAATATCTATTAATTAATCACACTACATATTTTTTATTTTGTATGCTGTTGGTTTTTTAAATTAATAAATAAGTAGTTCATAGTAGTAGTAGATCATGTAGCTAGTCAGTTCTTGGGTCATGGCGAGTGTGATTCGATCCCGGTATTTTCACTACTTTTTTAGAATGTTAATTCTCACGTCTACTTGGGTACTTTGTACTGATGTAATACAGGATATACTACACCGTATGACCCTCCGGGGATAGAATATGACTCGACCCTACCCTCTGTGACAAATTACCCTCTTTGACAGCTGGGTAAAAAGAGATTGCATTACCTCATCGTATCCCATGCCCACGGCCGCCATTGCTCCGCGTATAACTTTAGTTTGCTTGGAGGCCAAGCCGCGACAATACGCCGACAGGATCGTCTCTTCTAGCGTCAGGCAACCGTCGGCGTACGCGCAGCCAATCTCGCCAGTGCTGTGCCCTAAAAGAATTATGAGGGAAAAATTATACAGGTTAACGAACGGATCTACGGCTTTGTGGAGTTAGAGGACCTCCATAGCTATCATTTAAGAGCAAAGTATGTTGCCCGCTTTTCTATATATTTCTATTGCCGTTGAACCGTTCGTTAAGAATCACCTGTATATTGACCAAACAGGTGTAAATGACGCTTCGTTTTTATATAATTTCAAGGCAAAGCGGTAATAATCAACAAATTGTAGCAAGTAAGAAAGCTAATGATCTTTTCCATTTTAAATGTGTAGTATTAAGATTGTCAAATAACACATACACACAAAGTAACCGTAATTACCAATAATACAATCAGGAACAATTTCCAACGCCCGCAGAATGTCAGTCAGACCAATTTGTACAGCCGTGATGCCAACAAAAGAATTCATTATATCGTCGAACACGGTTTGATCATTCGATGTCAAAATATCGGTGATGTTCACTCCTTTTGGTTCTAGCACTTGATGACATCTACAAATGTATAGGAATAAATATAAATTAATATTAAAACTGGGTCATACGTGTACATTTTATAGAAAGGGATTTATATACTTTTCTATTGCTGATGAAAAAATTGGTATATTCATGAGGTCAGCTCCCATTTGACACCATTGCGATCCCATCCCACTAAACATGAAGCAAACTGGAGGCTTAGTTCCTGAATAGTGTTGAATGCTTTTACTTAAATACTTATTATTAGAATTATTATGAAATTCAAAAAAATATCTATTAATTAATCACACTACATATTTTTTATTTTTGTATGCTGTTGGTTTTTTAAATTAATAAATAAGTAGTGTAACAGAGCGGGTGTGTCGTAAGCCGAATCAGCCAAAAAAACAACCAAGGTGCAGCAACAGTCGTTTATTGGTTTCACATAACCAATGCGTTCGGTCTACGCGCGGACCCCAGGTTGGGAACCACACGCAGATACAAAAAATGTTACATATTTACAATATCGGATAGCCGTCACAACAGCAAGCGGTTATCTACTGCATTAGGTCGTCACTATCCCGCAAGCAACCTAAATGCTGTGTCACTATACAATTATGGATAACCGTCACAATCCAGCAAGCGGTTATCTACTGCATTAGGTCGTCACTATCCCGCAAGCAACCTAAATGCTGTGTCACTATACAATTATGGATAACCGTCACAATCCAGCAAGCGGTTATCTACTGCATTAGGTCGTCACTATCCCGCAAGCAACCTAAATGCTGTGTCACTATACAATTATGGATAACCGTCACAATCCAGCAAGCGGTTATCTACTGCATTAGGTCGTCACTATCCCGCAAGCAACCTAAATGCTGTGTCACTATACAATTATGGATAACCGTCACAATCCAGCAAGCGGTTATCTACTGCATTAGGTCGTCACTATCCCGCAAGCAACCTAAATGCTGTGTCACTATACAATTATGGATAACCGTCACAATCCAGCAAGCGGTTATCTACTGCATTAGGTCGTCACTATCCCGCAAGCAACCTAAATGCTGTGTCACTATACAATTATGGATAACCGTCACAATCCAGCAAGCGGTTATCTACTGCATTAGGTCGTCACTATCCCGCAAGCAACCTAAATGCTGTGTCACTATACAATTATGGATAACCGTCACAATCCAGCAAGCGGTTATCTACTGCATTAGGTCGTCACTATCCCGCAAGCAACCTAAATGCTGTGTCACTATACAATTATGGATAACCGTCACAATCCAGCAAGCGGTTATCTACTGCATTAGG
The DNA here is from genome assembly GCA_029286645.1 of Papilio protenor. Lineage (NCBI taxonomy): Eukaryota > Metazoa > Arthropoda > Insecta > Lepidoptera > Papilionidae > Papilio > Papilio protenor. The sequence goes on along the minus strand of JAGSMZ010000007.1, from coordinate 908,211 downwards.
TCGTCACTATCCCGCAAGCAACCTAAATGCTGTGTCATCTCACAAAAATGTCAATAATGGATAACCGTCACAATCCAGCAAGCGGTTATCTACTGCATTAGGTCGTCACTATCCCGCAAGCAACCTAAATGCTGTGTCACTATACAATTATGGATAACCGTCACAATCCAGCAAGCGGTTATCTACTGCATTAGGTCGTCACTATCCCGCAAGCAACCTAAATGCTGTGTCACTATACAATTATGGATAACCGTCACAATCCAGCAAGCGGTTATCTACTGCATTAGGTCGTCACTATCCCGCAAGCAACCTAAATGCTGTGTCACTATACAATTATGGATAACCGTCACAATCCAGCAAGCGGTTATCTACTGCATTAGGTCGTCACTATCCCGCAAGCAACCTAAATGCTGTGTCACTATACAATTATGGATAACCGTCACAATCCAGCAAGCGGTTATCTACTGCATTAGGTCGTCACTCTCCCGCAAGCAACCTAAATGCTGTGTCACTATACAATTATGGATAACCGTCACAATCCAGCAAGCGGTTATCTACTGAAATTAGGTCGTCACTATCCCGCAAGCAACCTAAATGCTGTGTCACTATACAATTATGGATAACCGTCACAATCCAGCAAGCGGTTATCTACTGCATTAGGTCGTCACTATCCCGCAAGCAACCTAAATGCTGTGTCACTATACAATTATGGATAACCGTCACAATCCAGCAAGCGGTTATCTACTGCATTAGGTCGTCACTATCCCGCAAGCAACCTAAATGCTGTGTCACTATACAATTATGGATAACCGTCACAATCCAGCAAGCGGTTATCTACTGCATTAGGTCGTCACTATCCCGCAAGCAACCTAAATGCTGTGTCACTATACAATTATGGATAACCGTCACAATCCAGCAAGCGGTTATCTACTGCATTAGGTCGTCACTATCCCGCAAGCAACCTAAATGCTGTGTCACTATACAATTATGGATAACCGTCACAATCCAGCAAGCGGTTATCTACTGCATTAGGTCGTCACTATCCCGCAAGCAACCTAAATGCTGTGTCACTATACAATTATGGATAACCGTCACAATCCAGCAAGCGGTTATCTACTGCATTAGGTCGTCACTATCCCGCAAGCAACCTAAATGCTGTGTCACTATACAATTATGGATAACCGTCACAATCCAGCAAGCGGTTATCTACTGCATTAGGTCGTCACTATCCCGCAAGCAACCTAAATGCTGTGTCACTATACAATTATGGATAACCGTCACAATCCAGCAAGCGGTTATCTACTGCATTAGGTCGTCACTATCCCGCAAGCAACCTAAATGCTGTGTCACTATACAATTATGGATAACCGTCACAATCCAGCAAGCGGTTATCTACTGCATTAGGTCGTCACTATCCCGCAAGCAACCTAAATGCTGTGTCATCTCACAAAAATGTCAATAATGGATAACCGTCACAATCCAGCAAGCGGTTATCTACTGCATTAGGTCGTCACTATCCCGCAAGCAACCTAAATGCTGTGTCATCTCACAAAAATGTCAATAATGGATAACCGTCACAATCCAGCAAGCGGTTATCTACTGCATTAGGTCGTCACTATCCCGCAAGCAACCTAAATGCTGTGTCACTATACAATTATGGATAACCGTCACAATCCAGCAAGCGGTTATCTACTGCATTAGGTCGTCACTATCCCGCAAGCAACCTAAATGCTGTGTCACTATACAATTATGGATAACCGTCACAATCCAGCAAGCGGTTATCTACTGCATTAGGTCGTCACTATCCCGCAAGCAACCTAACTTCAACATCAATACTAGTGCCATTGTCCTGATCTTCTGTTGTTTCTCGGCTGATTCGTCCTCTGCTGATTCGCCCTGCCCCACGTTGGCGCCAGATGTAACAGAGCGGGTTTGTCTTAATCCGAATCAGCCAAAAAAACAACCAAGGTGCAGCACAGTCGTTTATTGGTTTCACATAACCAATGCGTTCGGTCTACGCGCGGACCCCAGGTTGGGAACCACACGCGCTACAAAAAATGTCAATAATGGATAACCGTCACAATCCAGCAAGCGGTTATCTACTGCATTAGGTCGTCACTATCCCGCAAGCAACCTAATCCGGCTACACTACAGTGCAAGTTCTGAGTAAAATTAGTCACAAGACAGCAAGCTAATATACTCAGAATCGCGTCGTAGGAACTAACTTGAGAAGACAATATTTGTTATCCTCTTTTGGTTTCTTCTCTTCTTCTCATTTGCGTAATGTACATAAAAATCACTTAAGCTAAGGCGCATGCAAAACCATATCGTGTTCTAAATACAGGTGGCGCCATCTATTTTGTACGTGAAACAACTGGGTTGTAGCGAATATTTGTTACAGTAGTTCATAGTAGTAGTAGATCATGTAGCTAGTCAGTTCTTGGGTCATGGCGAGTGTGATTCGATCCCGGTATTTTCACTACTTTTTTAGAATTTTAATTCTCACGTCTACTTGGGTACTTTGTACTGATGTACTACAGGATATACTACACCGTATGACCCTCCGGGATAGAATATGACTCGACCCTACCCTCTGTGACAAATTACCCTCTTTGACAGCTTGGTAAAACGAGATTGCATTACCTCATCGTATCCCTGCCCCCCACCCCCGGGGCCGCAATTGCTCCGCGTATAACTTAGTTTGCTTGGAGGCCAAGCCGCGACAATACGCCGACAGGATCGTCTCTTCTAGCGTCAGGCAACCGTCGGCGTACGCGCAGCCAATCTCGCCAGTGCTGTGCCCTAAAAGAATTATGAGGGAAAAATTATACAGGTTAACGAACGGATCTACGGCTTTGTGGAGTTAGAGGACCTCCATAGCTATCATTTAAGAGCAAAGTATGTTGCCCGCTTTTCTATATATTTCTATTGCCGTTGAACCGTTCGTTAAGAATCACCTGTATATTGACCAAAACAGGTGTAAATGACGCTTCGTTTTTATATAATTTCAAGGCAAAGCGGTAATAATCAACAAATTGTAGCAAGTAAGAAAGCTAATGATCTTTGACATTTGCAATTGAGAATTTGACTAAAGTAAACAATAATGAAAAAAATAACAAAATGAGATTGCACTTGCTACAACAACATCAATATGTTGTAGCAATTACAATCTTGTAGCAAGATGTTTTTAAATAAACTGCCAGCCAAGTTTCATAACGGTTTTTTGTTTCTGAGTCATTTTGGTGGAAAAGAATATCAAAAAATATTAAATTAAATGGTTCTTTAGCTCGCACTTCTGAATATGGTCAGATAGTTAATGTTTTAATATTGTGAAATAACCAAAGTTTAATAGACTTATAAATTTCATAAAAAATAAAGTTATAACAACAGTATTTAAAATAATTTTTCAAGTAACATTTTTGGCTTCTTTTGAAAAATCAAAAAATCATAACTCAAAAATGGTTAACTTTTGCGTAATGCATAGAGGGGTCTAAATTATCACAAATGATCCCCTCTTTCACATTATAGTATTAAAAATACATACATTGCATGGACTTACTCTATAGATAGGTATTAGATTCTATAGATAGATAGGTATTAGATACAAAGGTGTGGAAAAAGGCAGCCGGCTCAGCGTATGCAGGGACGGACTAAGCCGATCCTGTGATGGTTTTCGGCCGGCTCTTTTGCACTCAATATTTAGTAAAGTAAGAAGCACAGATTAAAAAAGAATAATGTATACCTTGGTCAGAGCACATAATCCGGAAGCAGAATCACTATTCCCCATGTTAGATTTGACGCATCCTACTTTAACTGGCCTCTCTTTGTTGCCGAACACCTCGCCGATAGCTTCTAGTTCGTTCTTATCGTCTTCCGGGATAGCTAATTCATAAATAAATTATCATAATTAACTTTGTGTTTTTTCGTAATACTTTGCGTTTCGAAATACGTTGTCTTCTTTTTCATTTAAAAAATATGAACTTACCGATACCATTTGCTTCCACATAGTCTACTTCTTGAGGAGACACATCAGTTTTGGAATAAAATTCTTTTAAGAATGTTATTATATCCTTTGAATTACTGTGACGCAAAGTTTGTCTGTCATTTAGCGTTGAACTACAATATCCTAATTTAGTGTGATATATTTCTGCGTATATTCTGTAAATATTTAGTTCGTTTAGTTGCTATTAGATGTCTATGCGCAGCGATCGCTACGCGGTTCGCTTGCTCGTTTGCCACCTTATGATATTAAAAAAAGGTATTTTGGTAATATAAATGTTTTCCTAGCCTTCAAATCAATATATAGGGTGTTGTATTAAGACTGTTACCTCTTTGCATCCTTGACTTTTTGTAAGAACAGAAAACCGATGGTTTCAGACCTGGCAAATCCATCAGCTCGTTTATCAAAGCATTTAGTTTTTCCATCGCTACATAGTAAACCAGCACTAAAAAGAAACATTGACACATTTTATTTTATCTACGAAAACTTTTTTTTTTCAGTTTCTTTGGGACAAATTCCTAGCTATTATGTATTTTTTTAGAGTTAAGAAAAAGCCCAAGTTTTTTAAATAATCTACTGATCACGTTACATAACGATTTTTTTTAAGGCATTTCAGTGAAAAAGAATCTCGAAATATATTGAAGTAGTTAAAATGGTTCGTTAGCTCGCAATTTTGAATTTGGACAGGTAACTGTTGTTTTGATATTGTTGAATAATTAGTGTTTAATAGGTTTTATAAATCTAAAGAAAAATGAAGTTGTAATTGACAGATTTTTTTACAATAAATTTTTAAAGTTGAATTCTTTACTTATTTTGAAAAAATCTAAAAATCATTATAACTCAAAAGTGGTTAACTTTTACATAATGCATATGGAGGTCAAAATTATCCTCTTTATCAGCTCCTACCAGGACCTTTTATTTCCTGTTATCCTATACGGTCAGATCTTCATACTGAAAACATTCCCACAAAACGTGATAAGTTTCCTCAGCTTCGAATATGTATAATAATGAATGAATGAATATGAATATGTATAATTAAATAGTAGCGTACTAAAGAGTTTCTTACGTGTTTAAGTTGATAGTAACGATAGAACTGAGACACATGCTGCATCCCCCGACCAGTGCTGCCTCACTTTCTCCGTTGAGGATGCTATGGTAAGCGAGGTCGACGACCGCCAGGGACCCCACGCATGCGCAGTCGACGTAGTAAGAAGGGCTCTTGGAATTGAACCAATATGAAATTCTATTCGCATACATCGACTTACTGCACCTGGTTAAAATATTCAGAATTATTGGAAGGAGTCTAAAAAATCAATAATAATCGATTCATGTTCACAAAAATTGAATTGAAAAATTTCTTCAAATGTGTTTGTACTTATACTAGGACTTGCTTATTTTGATAATATCCTCATCTTTAATACGTTAATAAACATTACATGCAAATTATAACATTACCATCTTTTGTCCGCGACTTCGTCCGCACGGAATTAAAAAAGATTTTATAAAGCATCTGTGTTCTTTCAGATTACGTTCTACATCTGTGACAAATTTCATAGATATCCGTTAAGCCCTTTTAAAGATAAGAAGTAATAAAATACAAACAAAATACATAGAAATACGAAAGATTGCATTGATAATATTAGCATTAAGTAACTAGTATGATATTAAACTTACCCACTTACGAAGAAGTTATTACTTGTCTTAACATATTCATTTGACAAAAGATATCTGTCGCCAGCTGTAGACGATGCAATAAATACGCCCAACTTTTTGTTGTTCATTTCTAGAGGGTTTATACCTTAAAAATAATATAATCTATAAGAGGGCTCAAAATCACCATAAGGGCTCTGAAAAGGACAATCCGTCGACATTCTTTGCGAGATCGCATCAGGAATAATGTGTGTTCAAGACGCAGCAGGATCAAATTCACCATTATTGCCAGAAATATTGCGAACCTGAAGTGGAAATAGGCGGAATATATTGCTAATAGAAATGACGGTCAATGGGGCCAATACCGGCCAACGAAAAGGTCGACGCAGATCATTTGCAAGATGGTCTTGGCTGCTGGAATGCGCTGGATGTTAGTAGTACACAATTGAGCATTACGGCGATCAATGGGTGGATCTTAATCTCCATCAAGGTTTAGACAAGCAAGACATATTACCTGAAGCCAACACTAAACGTATATACAATTCAATAATTTCGTACAACTTTTCTTGTCCTAATTTATCATTAAAAATATTTTTTTGGATGTAGGTATGTTTGTATTTGGATGGCCTCAACCTTTAGCTATCACTACTAAAGGTAGATTATAATAAGAAGCTAATAGTAGGAATTGAAGGTCACACTATAAACAACTTACCTGAATCATAAACAGCGCCGTATGCATAGCTCATCAGTTGTCTGCACTGAGCATTCAGGCTCAAAGCTTGCTTATACGTTACTTTAAAAAATGTTGAGTCGAATTTATCCATATCGTCAATCTTCCCTTGATGCATCGGAAACTCGGGATGTAATACTTTCTGCTCGACTTCTATCACCATATCTATCTAAAATTAGTTTTTCATTGACAAAGTTTATTAGCTAATCTTACACTCATATTAATTATTGATTAATTGATCAGCGTGTCAGGACCAACGTTCCGGGACATGGGCGTGCTCGCAACTGCGGGTACAGCTCACGTGGTGGGCTGCATCAGGGCCCTGGGTCTTAATGTGACCCTCGTGAAGTCCGAGGCCATGTTCTTCCATGGGCCTCGGGCTAAGATCCCCCGCGGTTATTCCATCGTGGTGAGCGGCAGCCCCGTTGCTGTCGGCGGAACCATGAAATATCTCGCCCTCGACAGCCGATGGAGGTTCGGTGAGCATTTCCGGACGCTGGCACCAAAGCTGGTGACGTATGCGGAAATGCTCACCAGGTGGCGTTCCAACTGCGGAGGGGCGGACGGTGTGTGCCGCCGCCTGTATAACGGTACGGTGCGCTCTTAGGCGCTCTACGGATAGCCCATATGGGCGATGAGGTCCTTGAGCAGGGAGAACATGGACCTGCTGCGACGTGCGCAGCGGACCATGGCTCAGAGGGCCTCCAGGGCGTACCGCACCGTCTCATACGAGGCGGCGGCGGAGGGGCTTAACATCTGACCTCTCCCTACACGTGTCGAGCCCCTTCCAAGGGACTCCCCCTAGCCGAGTCGTGTATAAACTAACGAAGATGACGCGGCCCAGTTGGGCAAAGGAGAACACCGCCTTTTAGTGGGTAGTCCGGCCGAAATATAAGGCCAGGAGTACCACACGAAACTGTCCCTGCTGCCCCCGCAGCACGGAAGGCGCAGTGCGTAAATGCATTCACTCGACAACAAAAAAAAACACATAACGTCAAGTTGTATGAGAAGATAATACATGTAGTCTAAGAAAATAAATGCGCTTTATGGAGGAAAACTTAAAAACTACTGGTTAGATCAAATTTATGGAAGGCTACACGAAGAGCAGCAGCTTTCGAAAAAAAAGAACCATCGAAATCGATTCACTAGGGCAGAAGATCTGAGGTTCCACATTCAACATTTTTCTACGAGTTATATCTATTACCTTATTATACAAATTATCCATGAATTCCGCAACATTTTGGGACATGGGAAACTTTCCTGATAATCCGCTGATGACGATTTCATCACCAGTTAGTATCCCTCGCTCATCCTCGAACGGCCGCCCACGCCCATCACCAGACGGCAACTCACGCCCATCACCTGTTCTATCACCGTCGGTATGCATTGTACGAAAAGTAATATCGGAACAAATAGAATAATATTAATGCACGCCGTTTACAGTTTCCGTGTACTTTTATACACAGACGTTTCAGTTATTTTTTATGTTTAAATTCGAATTTACGTTTAGGGTGATCCTGCAAAATCATTCCAATTATTGTTACCAGCTGGCACCACCCGCCTGATGTGAAGAATACATTTTCAAATAAGGGTTCGTAACACCTAACACGTAATGTTTTAGCAACTTATTAAGCCCCCTCGGTAATATGTGGTTAAGTTTTAAACTTAAAATCTATACTAATATTATAAAGGGGAAAGATTTGTCTTTTTGTATGTATTTGATTCACGCAAAAACTATAAGGCCGATTTTAAAAATTCTTTCACCATTAGAAAGGTAATTTATCTGTGAGTACATTTTATTATTACTTATGTTGAGGAACTATTAATAAATAGCATATTTCTGGACCTCGGCGTTAAAAAATCACAATGTTTTAACTTTTCTCGGCTTACGCTGCCTAAACCGTTAGAGTTATATAAAAATGATGTATGAAAGAAATGTAGATCTTAAAAAGTTCTACAGAAAAGTCTTTGCAGTATTTAAATTGGACAAATAGTTAAGAAAATATCGCGGACGCAAAAAATAAGGGTAACCGAAAAATCAGCTCACAAAATACCGGGCTTAGAAATTTGGAATCTTGCATCAGTAGTTTTCTGTTTGTACGTAGATTACTACTAGGTTAATACGTACTAAGAATGAATGTGCAGGTGTTTTAGGCTACCTTCAATTATATTCTATAAAGGATGAAAAAAGGGGCAAACCTAAGTTATGAATTACGTTTGACACTTTTTTCAAAAGGGGCAAAAAGTGTTTAAACACCACGCGGACGAAATCGCGGGCAACAGCTAGTACAAAATAAAATCGCAGAATTACCGCTAACATTAAAACAATTAAATATTTTGCGACTTATTGAACCTGTATTATGCATTCACTTAATATCATTTAAATAAAATAAAATGCATACGTTATCGTCTATCAGAGTCAAAGTGGTCACTAAATGTGCCCCTTAGTGTTAATTTCCCATCTGAATCGTATTTCTTCAGTGTTAATATCTTTTGTATAGTCACCAAAGCGAGAGAGTCATCAATATTTCTCAATAGAAATTGCAAAAACAAGTATTTCTCCTGTGTTATATCAATTACTGGTAGCAGTAGTTAAAAAAGCAAAACCGACTTCCAAACACAATACACTAAAGAAGAACGAAATAATTCCTTGATTTACTTAAACCTCCCATATTGTAGTTGTTATATATACAGGTGATTCTTAACGGACGGATCAACGGTTTTATGGAGTTAGAGGACCTTAATAGCTATTAGTTTAAGCGCAAAGTATGTTGCCCAATTTTCAATAGTTGAAACTTATTTATTTTTTTGTAAAAATATCAGATAATTACAGAATTCCGACTACTACTTTGCCCGTACGTTCAAAATAATGTGTTTACAGTGGTCTTTTATTTTTTCTTGAACAAGCCTAATAATTGGGTTTTCGTATCGTTATCCCTGTTTTTGGAATGACTCACAGGAGAACAAAATAAAAAAAAATATTGACAATTTTCTTAAAACAAAATTTCTTTCTTTAACCTTCGCCGTAGTCTTTGACTCCAAAAATTAAACACAAAAATGGAACCCACCTGCAAGCACTACCTTTCGACTAAAAAAAGAATTTTTCCACCAGTGCCGGGATATCGCGTAACACACAAAAAAAACATACAGAAGAATTGAGTACCTCCTTCTTTTGGGAAGTCGGTCAAAAATGATACCCAAGTATAATTTTCTATGAGACAGTTATGTATTTGATCAAACATAATATGCCCACGTAATAGGCATTAAGTTCTTGTTAATTAATTTTATTTTCACATTTATCGCCATGTAAGTTAGTGACAAATAATACACTTGACATGATATTTTTGTTGATTCCTTATTTTCTTTGTGTATGTAACTAAATAATCTCTACAACCAAGTTACATCACCGAAGATAATAAAATTCATGCTTGACGAGCTCTCCCGTAAAATTGGTTTTTTGGAGTTATTTAAGTTTACAAGACCGTAATTAATGTGGGTCTGTTTCATAAAGTCTGATTAAACTAGGTACGGAATAACTAAATAACGAATAAATCAACGATCAAATGAAACATCCTTGTTAAATAATGTACATATTAAACAAGCGTCTCACCTTCACGTTTAAATGAATAAAAAATGAATTAAAAATAAAAGGGCGATGGTGAAAGATACAGACTAGACATAGGGAACAACATTTTTCACTGGTAACTTGATTGTACGGTAATATCTTAATGTAATTTGACTCGCCGAGACACTTGATGACTATCGGACTCTAGGTAGCGCTAGTGAGATTATGTAAAAATGTTTCAAATAAAGTGTCAACTATGCTTCCTCTACTATATAAATTTTTAATCTCTTTGTCCACTAGCAAGCCTGGGAGACACCGGTTTGGCTCGTTGGCTTGTTCACTCCCATTGATAATAAGTGCTACACTAACTACTCACTTATAGCTATATATTTTCACTCTATTTCTCTATTTTTCTATTTAAAGAGTAAATAATTTGCATAAAACCGTCATGCTGGAAATTGACTAAATCTACAAGCTGACAACATCGACGAAGTAAGGTTGCCAGGTAATTGTTATCCAAAGGCCTTCGTTGTCTTTTGTGCATTTGAATTTTGACATTTGCAATTAAAAAATTCACAAATGTTAACAAAAAAATAAAGTTTTTTATAATTACATGCTGATGAAGCCGCAGGGGAACGGCTTGTGTATAAAGTATAGAATTACTTGTTTATACAGTCTTTTACCGCCTGTCCTCTTTTTGTGCGTCATTTCAATAGATTAAAGGTAGGCAACGGATCTGCAAATGCAGTTGTCTATAAGCAATGGTCGCTTTGCTACCTTGGCAAATAACGGTAAACGCTTTTTCGTTTTTCATTTTATACTTACTATAATAAAAATATCGACGTGTGGTCAAAATAGTTTTTAATTATAATTTTCGTTCAGTTCAGTTTCTTGTCTATGGCACTCCCTTTAGCGGATTGGGCCAGACATAATTTTCGTAGCTTAGCATAATATAATATATAACATAGATAAACATAGATAAACGCACATTTGGATAGTTTAATTTAACGGGAGCCTCATGCATGAATAAATAAATATTATAAGTAGTATTGTGGATATTGTGTATATATTACCTACAATAATATTTTTTTGGTAACGTTAATAACCTTTTTAACCTGAATTTAATTAAACTTGATGATTTTTTTTTTGTGAGCAAATGTATTCTTTTAAGGAAGTAATTTAATGTAAGTACCCAGTGTACAATGAATGTCGACAATGAACAAAACGATTATATTTTTAAATCTATTTTTTAGACATAGAAAGAGATGGATGGATTCCGTGAAGGTGACAGGATCAACAAGGGAGTGATGACTGAGATGACGTAAGTATGATAGAGTTATTTGGAGGACGAAAACCCGATGCCGACCCTACGGGAGTAGGATAAGGTAGGGGAGATGATTTTTAAATCAATCCGTGAGCCAATTTTCCTGACATTTAACTATTTTTAATTAAAGGCATTTGAATTAAATTGTTTAAACTATCGTGAGACATTACTTTAAACAAAAATTAAAAACGGCTCAACTCACGTTTTTATCATCCGGTGACGGTGGCAAGGCGCGACGTGACCGCGAACAAAAGCTATCTAATATTCGCCCTGAAGAAGGACCCCCGAAGGGTCTAAAACTAGTCGGTGCCATCACCGGATGATAAAAACGTGAGTTGAGCCGTTTTTAATATTCGTTTAAAGGCATTTTAGTTGAAAAGAAACTGGGAAAAAATCAGTCAGATCGTATGTACTTAGCCGGTGCGTTTACGAAGTGAAATTTTTAAGATTCCTTTCAGTATTCGCCTTTTATCGTTAGGTAGGAATTAAAAGAAGGTTCTGTTGTAAGTACTCAAATAATGTAATATTTACACTTTACTCACTTAACATAGTAAACTTAATAAAATAGGTTCCTCGACTTTTACAGTTTTCTTACATTTTAGATTTCATATGAATTAATGACTTTACTATCTTAGCTTTTTCTCTTACAATAAATAATGGTTGAAATTAAACAACACTGCGTCGTATGTGTGACACTAGGTCGAACTTGTGCGTGTTGGGGCTGGGCGAGCGGGGGCGTGTGCGGGGGGCGCGGCGGGCGGGCGCTCCCTGCCCCCCGCACCCGCTGCACCCACCGCACCCCCCGCGCCCGTCGCCGCCTTCCACAGCTGTATGGCCGGCAGCTCCACCAGCAGGCAGAGCGGCACCGACACTATGTACGTCAGAACTGACGCCGTTATCAACAATGATATCTGCAATTTTAAAAGATATTGTTAAAGGAAACTTGAACTATGAGGTTTCTCTAGAGGCCGCTAGCACAGATCAGTATCATATTTAGACCTTCATCCCACTAAACAAATAGCATAATCGTTATTTTGGTTAGCATCTAAGGCCGCCCAGTAGAAATAGGGCAAGGTACACTTATCTCCTTACTGCCGCATACAGAGTCTCCCTTAATGATCAATCAAGAACTCTGAATGCGGCAGTTAGTGAGAAAATCTACACAGTGCTAAAACAATACTGCTGTGTACAATGGATAATGTAAAAGCGTGTAATAATGAATGAGTTGGTATGACCATAGAGAGCAGAGAGGCGTGGCCGAGCTGCGTGTTGCCGGCCAGCGTCAGGCGCAGCACGATGAAGTGCACGAGGTAGGCGCAGTACGACAGCCGGCCCAGCGCGTGGAAGCCGCGCCACTCCAGCGCACTGCGCGCCAGCGCTGCGGACACACACACACTCACCTCATGGCTTACGTAAACCTGACCACCGACAGCTCGCAATGTGTTCAGAGATAGCTGGTGAATCCAAACTTAGATGAAACAATATATAACCTGCACTTGAAGTGTTCCATATAAGAATTCATCGTGTTACAATGTTCATTCAACTTACATTTGCAGCGAGTGAAGCAGCCCAACAGGAATATGTTGAAGAAAACAGCGACGAGGGTCCTGTCGAGCGCGGCGTAGAGCGCCGTCAGCCAGCGCGGCGGCGGCGCGTCCGCCAGGAACACCACGCCGCCCGCCACCACCGCCCCGCCCAGCGACAGCGACGCGTGGAACAACAGGTTGAACAGCTGGAAACAAAGTTCATTACTAAACTGACTGAGACAGACTGACAGCCTGAGAATGAGCCAAGCTGAGCAAAGAAAATGATGTATTTTATTATCTGTGATAGTAACCTTATTCTCAGCTAAGTTAATAGCGTTGGTCTGCGTGTAGTGCAGCAGGAAGGCGCTGGCCACCCCGCACAAGTAGCCCGCGAGGTTCATCCAGCTCGGCAGGTACAGCAGCGGGAGTATCTGCGACCCGCCGAATAGATTGCGAAGTAACCTGAAAACATTCAGAGATGCAATTATTAAACTAGCACTAAACGAGAAACAATATTTAGAGTTATAAACGATGACAAAATGAAGTCTAGCTCGACGAGTTTCCGATGCAGGTTAATTTTCTAATTTCTATTATAAAATATGGTAAAAATAATATACTAAAAACATTCATTAGTATGAATAACAGAATATAGAAAATAAATAACGAAACAAGTGACTACCGAATGTATAAATGAAGAACCTTAACAGAAATATTGATACCCCTAATTTAACCCTTAAATGCATATTGTTGCCAAAAGTCTACAAACAAAAGTATAGTTTTTATTGAAACCAAGATTTTTTAAATTATTTTTCCCTTAATCTGTGACTAAAAACCTATACTGAAATATTTATTTCCTAATTAAATAAAAAATCATGCATTAAAGGGCTAATTCACAGTTTAAACTAGTTAAAAGCATTAGCGTGGTATACTCAGGAGGCTGTGCAGTGATGATGGGCGTGAGGTTGTAGAAGTATGTGAGGAGTGCGGCGGCGAGCGCGGCGCCCAGCACCGGCCCCGCCAGCAGCGGCGCCGCCAGCCGCCGCCAGCGCAGCGCCACCAGCAGCGCCAGCACGCCCGCCGCGTGCAGCTGCATGTCTGCCGCCAGGTACCTGGCACCACAACACATCCTAAAACACTTTTTTTATATATAAGGTAGCAACAAGCAAGTGGCCACCTGAATCCGCCGAAATGGCGAAGCAACCGCTGCCCATAGATTTCCGCAATTGCAGATGCGGAAGTGGAGACGCACATAAACAGGATATTTCCCCTTCCCATGCGTCTCCTTCGCCATCAGATTCACTTTTCCTTCACATATTTTCCTTTTAAGAAAAGGGCGAAAAGGGACTATTATTAGGCCTCCGGCACCACAATCATCAGACGAAACGCGGAATTGCTCCCACTTGACGCCAATCTTCTGCGTGGTCGTGGTATTGGGGGCGAGCGATCCGTACAGTGCGAAGATGTTAAAGCTGGATCTACCACTGGTAAGGACACATTTCAACATGGTAGATCGCAGTCTATGTCCTTAATTATTTATACTACATTAGGGCCAAAAACGGATAAAAGCAGATTCTAGACCCTGCTAGTCTCGTTAATAACGTACTAGAAGAGACTCACCAAGTATGTCCCATGCACATCTTGCCGAGCGGTATGTGGTTGTGCACGTAGAGCATGTGGTACCACCAGCGCTGGGCGCAGTCGGCCGCCTCGCGCCGCACCAGCAGCCCCCACTGCGGCCCCGACCCCAGCAGCGGGAACCACGATATCGTGAACCACAGCGCGAACCCCGCCACCGGCGTCAACCTTAGTTACAAGGTTCAACTTATTTAGGTTACACATTTAGCTCAGGCGCACACCTTTGACTAAACTATCGCACGACTGTTGTGCGATTGTCTATTGTTTCGCAGCCAATTCAACTGTTTAGTTGCACAACTCAAAATTGAGTAGTGTGCGCACCTCCATATAAGCCCATCAGATAGTTTAGTCAAAGGTGTGCGCGCAGTCTTATAATATTGCCTAGTCGCTGTAAATGCTATTTATCATACAGATGTCATATAACAGAGAATCTTAAATATCTTGAATAATTGTGTCAAGTTATTTGTTCTCTTTATTTATAAACTAGAATGTACGAACGATTGCGTTTTCTATCATAATATCTTCAATCATTAATTGGTGGAAGAGATTCATGTAAAGATGACATAACAATACATAACAAAAATTACATATACAAAGAATACATTATGTGAATTTACCTGATCCATCTATTTATGATGGAGAGTACACACTTTCCGAGGGTGATAGGGTTGCTGTCAGTTGTGATGAGGACGGAGTACGCGGTCAGGAACCCTGACAGGGAGAAGAACGCTTGGAGCCACACAGGTGAATTTAAAACCATCTTCCATGCAAAGTTATCGTACATCTGGAAATTATTGTAGAAACTATAGTAAAATAAAACACGATTACTATGAAAATTGCTATTATTCAAATAGGTAAACTAAAAGAGGTTAAGTTAATATTTATAGGTCAATGACTTACGTTTTCAACAAACTGTGGATTATCAATGTAAGAGTACACATAAATCCATAAAACGTGAGAGAAAATAACACATTGTATTCCTATGAACCTGAAAAATTAAGAGAAATAAATTAAAAGTCGAATAAACGCTCTTGCCTTTACATTAGTCACAACAAATTCTTACATCTTTAACTTAAATAAAAATATATTTTTTTAATAAAAAATTACCTGATGCCTTCCATAGCCGTTAAATTCTTCATACGATCATCACTACGAGGTTTCGCCCTGTCATAATTCAGTATAGACCAGTTTCGCTTTAAAGAAAAAGCTAATAAATACTTATTTCCTGAAAATAAAACATAGAACTAAACTAATAATTTTAATGTAAATACGAAGTGACTTAGGTTTTCGAATTAAAAAACTTTCTGGAAAATTATCAAACTATAGTTGCCCGTAGCATATTTTCGAAATTCTAATATTTTTAATACTTGCGTACCTCTACGTTATATCCTGTATTATAGTTTTAGTACAGACTTACCTTCCACAGTACTGCAGCAGTCTCCTAAGATGTGTAAGCCGGTAGCTAGCACAGCCAGCACCAGTAGAGCAATGCAGAGTACACCGAGAAATCGGGCTGAGCTCGATGGCCGCTCTGGCTTCGGTGTAGTGCACCATTGTGCTGATATCACCTCTGCCTACGACAAATGTCACTTGATATTGCAAGACAACATATTTTCTTACGCTTTTGAGTCAGTTGGCCGAGTTGCCTCTACCTCTATTGCAGTTTTCAGCGGTTTAAGAGATTCTTACCTCAAGTCCGTACTGCAGCATAGTCTGGTTGACGCATTGCTGTGCGGCCTGTGTCCACTCGCCGTCGTCCCCGGGCTGCCCGCAGCGAGACACGCACACGCCGCGGTGCACCACCGTCCTGTTATAATGCTTCAGTGTTTGTGCTGAGTACTCCTACGAACAATGTTATATCACTATTACGTATATGATATCTTGCTATTTTTTATTCTAAGGTAAATCTTGTTACAAATCGTGTAATACGTACAATTTAGTGACAAATGTTGTTTTGTGTTTACAATGAATTTTAATTTAAAGTCATTTTTTTTACGTTGTAGTATAATTACATAGATCTGTTTACCTCCGTGTATCTTGTAAGCTTACAAATAAAGGAAAACTTCCGTACAAAAGGATAATGAACTGCGAACATACAGACTTGAGGAAATTGTGAAGGTTTTGGGCTCGAAAGTCTTTAAAAGTTATTGACTCGTTATGCGACCTTGTCATTCAAGTTAATAAAATACGGAACTGGGTAATTATTAAAGTATTAAGTATGATTATTCTGAATCAGTTCTAAATAATTATATATCAAGTAGGCAATGAAAGCTCGCCAAAGACTGTTCCTTGCAGATGTTCAATCACTAACGTCATAACAACTTTAAAAAATGTAAGTACATAAGATACCGTAAGTTTCCACTGCTAAAGCACGTGTACAAAAATAGTGAGAGTCAAAATGGCGGGTGTACCATAGCGAATTAAATTATACCACTTACTAAAAAAATGTACCTAAAATGTACTATTTAGTACCTCGCTCAAAAAAAAAAGTACCTCCTCCAGAAAGAAATTATAACGAAATTAAGTTACACTCGCCATATTGACGTCAATATGGCGGGTGTACTATTTTTTATTTTTATTTTAGCCATTACTTATAACATACGATTATACCAAATAAAATGTACCTAAATAGTACCTCAATTAAAAAAATATACACACTTAATAAAGTAGATAGTTTCCGAGAAATAAAACAATCAAGTCTTGCTTAGTAACCTCTATTTATATTATACTAGCTGTTGCTCGCGACTTCGCCCGCGTGAAATTAGAAAACATACCCTATGTTGCTCACAGATAAATTACCTTTCTAAAAGTGAAAGAATTTTTAAAATCGGCCCAGTACTTTTGTGTTATTTCATTACAATCAAACAAACAAAGTTTTACTCTTTATAATATTAGTATAGACAATTGTTCTATTATAAAAATCTCCAAGTTCAACCACCACCCCATCAGTACTACAATACTTATTGTACCAATGTGCAAAAGTACATACAACAATCAGTAACTATAATACTCTACAAAAACTTTTATATAAAATTGCAATAAAAGAAAAATAATGAGAAAATGGTTAATACTTGTCGGACGACATCCATCGGCATTGACAACAACAAGTACCAGTTATTTTGTGAAGGTAAGTTCTAATAAGTTACAAATAGAAATATAAAAGTTTGTTTTGGCTATGTGGAAAAAATTATATTTGTCATTTGTTTTGGTAAATTTGGTATACTGAGTATCGCAAGTAAGGATGTTTAAACCTGCTAGTTTGCTTGCTCGCCAACAACCAAGTGCCAGTACTTAAACTGATGCTAAATCAACTACTGCAAAAAGCAAAAAAGATATACAGAGGAATCTGGTGGCGATGTTGTTTAATAAAAAAAAAATAGTTAATCCATGTCTATAAATTTACTAATATTATTATAGTTTGTCTAAATAATTTAGATTAGTTTGACAATTCATTTCAAATTTAGTAAGGATGGCTTGTGTAAAATCAGACATGACTCTTATCGATTTTCGATTTTTATTCTTATAGAAGTTGGAATCGATAGATTTATAGTTATAACTTATGAAATAAAAAAACACCGCTTTCACAAATTAATAATGACCATAACAAATAATGAGAGTAAATAAATGTTTATTACTACTACAGCCGTACGTAATCGAATTGGATTTCGCTATTATTTGTCATCGCTAAATTATGTAATCTACACTGTAATCAATACTAGAATTGTCCTCTAAATTAGTGAATAAGAAAATAATAATTTTAGTACCGGTATCGTAGTGACAAATCACTACGATACCTGTTTATTAAGTATGGCATTTGACTTCATACAAATTGAATTCGATACTTCATATGCGTCGTTTATCAAACTAATCTATCTTAGTTAGACACACTATAAGAGGAAAGATTTGTATTTTTCTATGTATTTGATTTACGTTAAAACTACTGGGCCGATTTTAAAAATTATTTTACTATTAGAAAGGTAATTCATCTGTGTGTAACATAGGCTATACTTTATTACTACCAATGTTTAGGAACCATTAATAAACAACATATTTCTGGACCTTGGTGTTAAAAATTTACTAATGTTTTTTTTTTCTCGGCTTACGCTGCCTAAACCGTTGAGGTACAAAAAAAATGATGTATGAAAGAATTGTAGATCTCAAAAAGTTGCACAGAAAAGTCCACGATGGCATATATCTATCTTTAACGGTTTTCTTACAAATACCACTTTCATGTTTAGAAAATGCAATTAAAACCCGCATGCTCTTTGCGGCGGAGTGTTATTGGTTTGAATATTAATCCTTATCCAAATAAATGCATCTATAGTCAGGAGAATTTAATGTTTTATCGGAACGAATTTAATGATTTTTTTAACGGACGAATTTCCATACTTTTTACTTTAAAAATTGAACTTTAAACTCCACGCGGATGAAGTCGCGGGCAACAGCAACTTTAAAAAAAATATATTTTTTTACTTCCTTCTAGTATTAGTTAGTAGTACTTAGTAGAAAACAATTTATCGATATTACCAAAACAAATGAAATGACAAATATAATTTTTTCCACATAGCCAAAACAAACTTTTATATTTCTATTTGTACTTATTAGAAAACAATTTATCGATAGTACCAAAACAAATGACAAATATAATTTTTGCCACATAGCCAAAACAAACTTTTATATTTCTATTTGTAACTTATTAGAACTTACCTTCACAAAATAACTGGTACTTGTTGTTGTCAATGCCGATGGATGTCGTCCGACAAGTATTAACCATTTTCTCATTATTTTTCTTTTATTGCAATTTTATATAAAAGTTTTTGTAGAGTATTATAGTTACTGATTGTTGTATGTACTTTTGCACATTGGTACAATAAGTATTGTAGTACTGATGGGGTGGTGGTTGAACTTGGAGATTTTTATAATAGAACAATTGTCTATACTAATATTATAAAGAGTAAAACTTTGTTTGTTTGATTGTAATGAAATAACACAAAAGTACTGGGCCGATTTTAAAAATTCTTTCACCTTTAGAAAGGTAATTTATCTGTGAGCAACATAGGGTATGTTTTCTAATTTCACGCGGGCGAAGTCGCGAGCAACAGCTAGTATAATATAAATAGAGGTTACTAAGCAAGACTTGATTGTTTTATTTCTCGGAAACTATCTACTTTATTAAGTGTGTATATTTTTTTAATTGAGGTACTATTTAGGTACATTTTATTTGGTATAATCGTATGTTATAAGTAATGGCTAAAATAAAAATAAAAAATAGTACACCCGCCATATTGACGTCAATATGGCGAGTGTAACTTAATTTCGTTATAATTTCGTTCTGGAGGAGGTACTTTTTTTTTTGAGCGAGGTACTAAATAGTACATTTTAGGTACATTTTTTAGTAAGTGGTATAATTTAATTCGCTATGGTACACCCGCCATTTTGACTCTCACCAAAAATATATAGCTGTCAATTTTCCCAAAGAGAATGACAAGGACATGTTTTGTTTATATGTTTCGGCAATGGGAACTCACGCTAACCGGTTCTACGTTCACTAAACAGCTGCGAGCTTTGATGACCTTACCCCACTCTGATAGTTCAAGCACCTTACCATTACACCACTATGCTGTTATTTTAACATATAAAAATATGTAGGTATCTTATAAACTTTAATATAATGAAAATCGTCTTTAATAAAGAAATAACTAATGAAATAAAAAGAAGTTCTCGTCTAGCGTAAAAATCATCGAAATTTTTTAATAAATATTTAGCAAGTTATCTAATTGTTTTATTTAAGTTAACCCTTTAACATTAGGTTTGTTTGTTTCACAAATCATTTTAACTAAGCTCTTAGTTTCAGCGATACGCACCTAGAGTACACGACAATCGAATTATCTTACATTTAACCATTATATTGGCCCTTCTCTATCAGTTTAATAGTCTTTAACTTTCATTAGTTAATTTTATGAAATGACAAATACATCTTTTGTTTTGTATTCTGTTTCAAATTGGCCAAACCTCTTCAATAAACAACACAAGTGCTCAGTACTCTAGAATATCAAAGACCGGTTTTATCTGCAATTTGGCCCAATATATTGGTGAGATTGGACCGCAAGCAAGAGTTTCCCAAACTTATATTACGACTAGCTTTCGCCTACGACTCTGTCCGCGTGCAATTAAAATAACACAAGTAAGTAGCTTATGTGTTCTACCAGACTATCCTTTACATCCATGCCAAATTTCATCGAGATCCATTCAGGCGTTTAGGCTACAGACTCTAACAAACATCCATCCATCCATCTAAACTTGCGCATTTATAATATTAGTAAGATTAAGTTGTCAAATGAACTTAGTATAACACTGACAAAGATAATTCTTATAAAAACTTTTACTTACATTAGATTTTTAATATAGCTAGCTATCCACAATGGCAGTAGAAGTTAAAATTGAATAAATACATATCTTTTACAACTTTTTGTTATTCTCATAGCCCTTAGCGTAGTTTGAAACGATTGAATTCGTTTGCATAAATTTCATTTTAAAAGTTTGGGAACAGCTGGTGCAAGTTGTCCTAGGTCACTGGTGTTACGACCTGACCGTTCATTCACTACGGCCTCATTTGCGAACCTACGCAATACACTGAAATTTGTAACCGCGTTTGACAAAGTTATGGCGTCATATCAAGTTTGATTTACCCAATCATATCACTATTCTTTGACATATGATGATTAAAAATAAAGCTCGCTTAAACCGTCAATGTTCAAAAGTAATGGAGACATAAAGGTACCAAAAAGCTTGCTGCTTACAGTCGAGTTCAGTTACAACTGTGCATGTGTAGTCACAATATTAACTGTCAGTTGTACTGTACAATTGAACGGAACAGTGCGAGTCTTCATTTAAAACTGGACGTCTATAACATGCTTTACGTCTGTCTGCCGCGAAACGCCACGAGTTGAAACGAACCATTTGTACATTTTTTAAAAAACTGGACGTCTATAACATGCTTTACGTCTGTCTGCCGCGAAACGCCACGAGTTGAAACGAACCATTTGTAATTTTTAAAATATGATTTAACTATCTGTATCTAATGTCGTTTAATATAATCAGATATTTAGTTAAACAAATAAACGTTGCGATGATCTCAGGCGGTTGCGTTCGCGCAGATTTTAAGTCAAGGCCTTTGGGGTGACATAACGCGTTGCAAAGGCAAGTTGCGCGACCTCTGACTATTTCTTAGCCGGTATTACACTAGCGTTGGACAGAATAGACATGCATTGCTAATGCTGTATTTTCTTCTATACATTATACATGCTCAGTTTCCACAGAGTATCAACGAAGAGACACTAATAACTGTAATTAATTTTTAAAATATGATTTAACTATCTGTATCTAATGTCGTTTAATATAATCAGATATTTAGTTAAACAAATAAACGTTGCGATGATCTCAGGCGGTTGCGTTCGCGCAGATTTTAAGTCAAGGCCTTTGGGGTGACATAACGCGTTGCAAAGGCAAGTTGCGCGACCTCTGACTATTTCTTAGCCGGTATTACACTAGCGTTGGACAGAATAGACATGCATTGCTAATGCTGTATTTTCTTCTATACATTATACATGCTCAGTTTCCACAGAGTATCAACGAAGAGACACTAATAACTGTAATTAATTTTTAAAATATGATTTAACTATCTGTATCTAATGTCGTTTAATATAATCAGATATTTAGTTAAACAAATAAACGTTGCGATGATCTCAGGCGGTTGCGTTCGCGCAGATTTTAAGTCAAGGCCTTTGGGGTGACATAACGCGTTGCAAAGGCAAGTTGCGCGACCTCTGACTATTTCTTAGCCGGTATTACACTAGCGTTGGACAGAATAGACATGCATTGCTAATGCTGTATTTTCTTCTATACATTATACATGCTCAGTTTCCACAGAGTATCAACGAAGAGACACTAATAACTGTAATTAATTTTTAAATTCATCGGAATGTCTAGACAGAGTTAATCTTTGCGCTGGGAGTGCGTTAAGTACGTACAGCGGTTGAGGTCGTGTAGTTACCTGCAGCAAACGCAGCAGCGGTGATTCTGTGCGGGAGACCAACGCAGCGTCCACCATGCAGTATACGTCCTCAGCGCCCTGGCACCGCGTCCAATCCTCTAGTGCGTACAGCGGCGGGAACGATCCGAACGTTGTCTCTAACATTTGACATCACATTTTTTTTAATCTTTAGCTTTAATTGAACCCTAATTTTTATATCTAGAGTTATAATTGTAGGTGTACTGCGATGTCAATAAAAATATTGATATAAAAATGTAATTTTAATTCACTGATCAAATCTATAATAGGCTATTAACCATTTTCCATATTACTGATAAAACAGATCTCGCCAGTGAAAATATTTTTCGATAATCGGTTGCTTTGGTACAAATACCATAGCGAGAAAGTAATAAGCGAATAATATTAAACTGTATTTTTTACCGTTCAATGAGATAATACTTCCACTTATGTTCGTCCATAAGTTTAGCAGGATCACCAAAAACGCCTTTATTTTCCCCATTTCTTTTATAAATATTTACACTTTATTTTAAATGGCACTCATTGATTTTCTACACTATTAATCTACGAATTATATAAACTTTAAGAAGTTTTATAGAAAAATATTTACAATTCACTTAATAAAATTTACATTTTTATGTCTCCAAAATTAAATGTTTAGGTCCTTTTAAATATTTTCTAGTTAAAAAATGTTAAATATGATGGTTACTGTAGTTTTTTTTTATTGTAAACTAATTTCCGAACGCACAAAAAAACTAGGATCACTCCGCGCCAAAACGATTAAAATTGGCGCGTTTTTGATGATTAATTGACACACAGCGGCGCGCGCGGGAGACGACTGGCCGTCGCGGGCGCACGTGTGGTGGAATTTAAAAACAATTGCGTAAGCTATTTGTGCAATGGCTCAGGGAGGTCTGCAGCCCTTCTCTCGGCGTTCGCTTGCGACACACATTTCGTTAGACCCCTAGTATCTATCGGCGATCGGTCAAGTTTGTCGTCGTATCGAATTTTGTAAATCCATTTTTTTAATTTCGGAATCTTCCAACGGAAAAAGCGTAAAGCAATACATGTTACTTGCGTAAAACATGTGGCAATGAACACGATGTTTTGTGTAATTTCGTCTGTGTACTAATTAAAACAACGAGCTATAGATCTCTTTGGTCATGGGCAGAGATTGCTCTATTATTTATCTATGCGAATTTCACTCTTTATTTTGCCTTTTCCTCTAAACGTAGTTTTGCCTAAAAAAATTGAACCAATATATACCATTTTACTCAAAACAGGTTCAAGTATGTTTTAATTCGAGTGCAGAAATCATTTTACATAGTAATTGAACTAGTTATCTTTGATATTAATTCCAACCGTGACCTGAAAAAGGTAAATGAAACTAGAAACGGATAAATTATAACTTTATTTAACCTTAAATTTTCAATTTAATGAAACTATTTACAAAGGATATAACCAATACTAATAATCATAATTATCGTCGGCCGACTTCAAACTTGATTGTTCAATATTTAATGCAAGTCAATACAATAATGCATTGCGAAACATGTAAAGTGAAGGAAAAATCACAACTTATAAGAAAATAGACTTTTTTAAAAATAATTACCAATTTTAATTTCCACTCAAACATCTAAAAGAACAAACAGATGTGCTGTTTGTCAACCAGAGTAAAAAGGACGCATATATCAATTGACTCCTACGTAGACTATCGTAAGTCACAATTTTACAATTCACACCTTGTATTTTTTTACCAATTTACTTGATAATTACTATTTTCCGTGTAAATTTAAAAGTAACGTTAGAAAAACTGTAAATTTTGGTCGACTATTGCATATTTGTTTTACACGTCGTAATTAATTGTATTATTTAAAGTCTTGTCTTACAAAATTTGCGTTTTAAACATACGATAATTTACACAGGAGCTACCGATAGTACAAGTATTTGAACTTACGAATGTATGACATTTAAAACAAGGACAATATTCTATAAAAATACTTTACAAGATGTAATAATTGCTTGAATAATTATTTGTATACTTCTATTAACATTATTATAGTTTTATTGACTTAATTATTGCAATTTTTCCCTTACATTACAATATAACTGTCCCAAAACATATTGGAGTGCTCTTTATATTGTTTTATATATGGACGGCATTCTTAGCGCCTTATGGTTAGTAATTAGTATATAATAAATGAATAGATATAGAGAAAAATATAATTTATCACGTTTCGTAGACTAGGGTAGATAGATATTAGCGATTTCTGTCTACCCCATATTTACTTAAACCGTGAAACCCAAAATAAAAAGAAGACAACTCAAGAAAATATACAAAGGCAACAATTCATTGTAGGTTATGATATTATTTCAATTAAAATATACATAAAATTAAATAATCAATTATAAGGCGATCAACAGTATAATAAAATATAACGGCTTTAAAAGGCAATTCGCAGTGTTGTCATACAGCCTTGTGATCTGACAGTTACTGTCAATTATTGCTTACGTCATCACGTCAGGCTGACATAAAGAGCACTCCTGTCAGAATTAAAATCTACATCCATCTAAAGAAATTAAGTATTTGATTTAATAAACACATTATTATTAATGACTTTAAAATTAATTACGACTAAATAAATACAGGGTGTAAACAATTGCTTGATACAGCTATAATATATTATTTTCTTTATATCGATAGAATTTCACTCCATTTCATGGACAATCTTAATTTTAGACAGTCTGTGGCAATTTTTTACACCTTATACAAAACTATATACATGTGATGTACAAGACACGAACTTTTACCTGTCTGAAGTTAGCTCCGGAGCTACGGAGTGAGCGAGATAGACGCATTAACGCCGAAGACAGAAAGAGACAAAACTTCGTGTCTTACACTAATATGAAAATATACTTTATAACCTCTCAAGCGAAAGCTTTTTTTATTATTAGCGAAATCTGAAAATAATACATGAACGCGTCGATACAAGTTGAGGAAAAAATAACCAACTAAAACTTATATAAATGCAGATTAACTTAAACAATAATATTTTGCAGCGTATACTATATTTCGTATAATACTAAGCACATTAATCTTACCACAGATAAATATTTTAACAATCATTTGACAGCTGTCAAACATTTATTAAAATAAATGATTTTTAAATTTTTAAACACATTACGTTACCAAATCCATAAAGAAATGATAAGAATCTGTACGTAAACATCAAAACGCCTTATAAAACAATAACATGAGCTTTCAAAAGATTGTTCCAAGCAAGATCATCATTAAATAATATTTTACCTTAGTTTCAAAGCGAACGATATAGATTAACTTGTATTTCAGCAATGAAAACTCAGAAATGTGTCTAAATACTATTGAAAATGGAAAATAAACACAAATGGCACTAAATTCCTCTAAACTTGTATGGACGCCATATAACTAAGTTTATATTTCTATAACGGCATCGCAAAACTTATTAGAGATGCTACAGAAATGGACATAGCTACAGCTAATGCATGGAATAAGTCAAAAACTCAATTATACAGTACATATTATATAAAGCCAGCTACAGACGTTCAGTTTTAATAAGAACTGTTCAGTTAAAACTGGACGTATGTAGCGATCTTAATAAAACGATGTACTACATTGAACCCCATACAAAACCAATATCAGACATGCACCCTATACTTGTAATTTTTTTATGTTAATATTTTTTTTAAATCTTGGTTTGCAAATTAAAACAAAATATATTAAACTGTTCCCTGTGGCTTCATTTACTGTTGACATTTGTCAAATTCTCAATTGCAAATGTCAAAAGTACCGTCACCATAATAACCTTGCATTCTTAATGTTGGCAGCATGTAGTCTATGGTCCCTTTCCCACATGTCAGTTTTTTCGATTTTTTCGACCCCCTAAGTTTAATAGCGTAAAAATATATAGCCTAAAGCATGTCATAAGTGTAGGGCTTTTTATTAAAGAAAGAATTATTCAAAAATATGCTGTGATTGCTGACATCCTACATCACGAAGTAGTATGTGTTTACGCTTTATTATATTAGTATAGATTCATAAAAATTTGCCAAATTAATTTGATTTAAAATTTCCTGGGGAATTAAAGAAAAACAAACAAAAGATGAAATTCAGGAGAAACTAAACCAAGCGCTGTGATTGGCTGTCGAATACAAAGGCGTTGCCTATTTAGTTCACGCCCACAAGTACAGAATGCACGCCTTCCTTAGTCCAATCACTATACATTTTGTTCACTATCATTGAAAAAATATCTTATTTACTTTTTTTCAAGCTTTATTATAATTACAACTATTTTAGTTAAAAGATTTTGCAAATACAATATTGAAATTTGTTCATTTATAATCTATACAATTTTAAAAGGCATAATTATGTGAAAATTGACAATTAGCATTACAGCTATATTTTATTTAAATTCGTTGCCCCATTATCTTTCAATCTATGATATTCCATAGTAAAATCAAAGAGTTGAGTTTTGTAGGTAGTTGTAACTTTCTCGTTATATACTATTTTGCCTAAAACCTCACTAACAAAGCTGTCTTTATATATCCTAGCACGCAGTTACTTACATTAAGGAACATATTGCTTTTAATAACAGATTTATTATGGCTATGAACAGTTTTAGGGTTTTTCGTCTTTTTTTATATATTGATGTATTATAGTACATAATGTATTAGAGTAAGAAGTATCTTTTTGTTATTTTTTTACTACAAACAAAACAAAGAGCGAGTTTTGGTTTTAGAATTTACAACAATAGTCATTGTACGAATGTAGATTAACTACCGCTCTTAGAAACTCTGTGGTTACCTTTAGTGTGAATTTGGTATGAAAAATCTACACTAAGTGCCATCTTTAGTGGCCAATTAAGTAATGAGTGTGATAGTAGGTGACAAAATACATGGTAAGAAATGTAGCATGTTTTATAACATCACTATGACGTGGTATATCGTGACATCATAGATGTCGTGTGACGTCATCGTAACGAGATATGAAAGGATGTAAGAATATAGTATAGTATAGAAGATATCTGAACATGTATAAGGTTGAATGTAGATCGCGTAGGGCGTGGCGCTGTATAGACACCGTGGGGGCGTCGCTTGCAGGGCAGGGGGCGGGGCATGTCGCTGTGTAGCCTACGTAGGGGGCGTGTTGGGGCGTGTCGCTGTGTAGCCTACGTAGGGGGGGAGTTGGGGCGTGTCGCTGTGGGGGGGGCAGGGCAGGGCGCTAGGCGCGACTCTAGGCCCAGCAGACGGACGAGCCGCGTGCGCAGCGCCCACGCCGACCCTCAGTCGACGCCCGCGAAGCCCTGCGAGCCCTCGATGGCCTTTATCAGCTTCTCCCGCAGCTGCTGGTAGCTTTCGTACGGTGGCAGGTCGATGCGGTTGAAACTGACAAAACACACGAGAATTAATTAACTATTTATACATTTTGAAGCGTCAATAGCCTAATGGTTACAGACTACCGAACTTGCGGTCGAAGGTTCGAATCCCGCCATTCGACTATTGTCGTGAACCATATCCTAGCACAAACTTTTTCTAGCTTACCTGTGGTGGTTAAAGGAAATATTAGTAAATAAATTATAATAACAAAAATCTACTAATATTTTAGTTAAGAGATATCTAAACATATATGTGCGGGTAAGCCATAAACTTCACCTTTTTTGCTTCTACATTCGCGCGTAGTATGTGGGTTTGTATTGAGGTAAATTTTAAGCTATAACCGAATTTAATGGAAAAGGGAATTATAACAAACCTCTAAACAATTTTACTTTTATAAGGCTGTAATTACAGACTTATCAAAGACATGAGTTGCTTTTTAATAAATCCATAGACTATGACAGTGTTAGGCAATAAAATGTGTGCATATTTTTATTAAATTCGACTATAGACACCTGTGCTTTAACGAGAGAACCAATTTTTACGAATAAGGTGTCATAAGAACAGTTATTTTATAATTAGTAATTAGTGTTTTAATACCATGTATGCGCTCTTGGGTAGTTTTCCGGGGTTCCCCATTTCTCTATAGTGAATAGTTGGGGTCCGTTGGAGCCGTACAGCTCCTTGAAGCCGTTCATGGGCACGCGCGAGGTCCCCGTCACGAACTGCAGCAGACGAGATCGCATCTCGTTGGAGAAGGACAGCACCACCTGACACATACAATTATATTAACAATGTACAAATTTAAATCCGACTCGAAGGACCATTTAGATAAATTTAAATAGTAGATGTTTTAAACATGGCTTTTTATTACTAGTTGGTGCTCGTGACTTTGTTCTAGTGAAATTAAGAAATATAGCCTATATTAACAGCGATTACATAGCTTTTTAATGGTGAAAGAATCTTTTAAATCGGCCCAGTAGAAGACTCAAAAATGAGTTATTTCAATACATATAAAAGTACAAATCTTTCCTCTTTATAATATTATAGAAATATAAGAAAAAAAAGGCTGCGGTGACTGGATTGCGATATCATTTGTGCTTTAACAATAATGTTAAGTAAAAAAATGAATTAAGATGACACCAACAGGTTAGTAAAAAGAAATTTGTCTTAAATGACCCTTAATTTAAGGTTAATAAATATGGCTATTTTAGACTGAATAAACAGACACCAACCCTCCAGAACCACTGCACAACGAGGTGGTTGGCGTGATAGTCGCCCTTGTACAGCGTGTTGGTGCGCCAGTCGCGGACATCGATGTGCTGGATGCCGCACACCAGCAGCTCCAGCTCGTTCTCGTCGAAGATCTTCAGCAGCGGCAGCGGCACCAGCCCGTCCAGACCCTCCAGGAATGCACACATCTGCTCCTGGACACGGCTCACGAACCGCCATTGAATCACCAGCCTATAGAAATAGAAAAAAGAGCAAATTACAATAAAATAAATAAAAGTATTTGTGACTAGCTTTCGCCCGCGACTACTCCGAGTGAAATTAAAAGAAACAAAAGTAAATAGCCTATGTTTTCTTTCATATTATCCTCTATATCTATGCCAAATTTCAGCAGTTTACGTTACTCAATAATAAGCAATCTATTTATTGGTAAAAGATTTTTTTAAATCGGCCCAGTAGTTTTAAGTTATTCCAATTCATACAAAAACTACAACAGAAAAGCTGTCTTATTGTATTAGTTTTTTTTTTTATATCATAAGCTATAGTATTAAAATATCTAAAGCTCGCCACATATATAACATTAAAGCCATAAGATGGATGATTTTGATACATTAAATTCTATAAGACACAGTCGATGCGTTAGACGTATATCTGCTCCGAGTATTGCTGTCTCTGTCACTCCCGAAGTGATAGAGCGAGAGGGCAATACTCACTTGATGTATTCGAACTTGTTATCATTATCGACAGGTATGTTGGCTCCGCCGGGCTTGAGGTCGCGCTGCACCGTCTTGCCGAGCTGCTCCTCATCCACTGAGAACGTGAGGTACAGCTCCGACGGATCGTTCTCCTAAATCCATACATATATACATTTTAAAAAATAGTAAAAATATAGCCTATGTTACTCAGTGATAACAAAGCTTTTTATGGTGCAAGAATTTTTAAAATCGATCCAGTAGTTTTTGAGTTCTTATAATACATACAAAAATACAAATCATTCCTTTTTATAATAAAATCCTCTTTAGAATATTAGTATAGAAGTATAGACTAGCTGTAGCTCGCGACTTGATCCGCGTGAAATTTGAAAATGTAGCCTGTCAGTCGGGAGATAAAATAGCTTTTTAATGGTAAAAGAATTTTTGAAATATGCCGAGTAGTTTTTGAGTTCTTTGAATACATACAAAAATACAAGTCTTTCCTCTTCATAATATCAGTATAGATTTATATATATATTATAAATGTATTTTTTACCTTGATCCACATAAGGGAGTTGTAATACTCGAGGTCGACTGACTCCATGTCCTGCAGCGTGATGGACTTGCCCAGCATCATCTTGTAGAATGGACGGATGAAGAATGCTGCAACATCACGATTATCATCATCATATCGCAGAAAAATAACCTCTATATAATAAAAGTAAGGCCATATTTATGATAAAAATAATGTAAGGATTTTTTTATTAAAGACTAGCTGTTCCCATGCGGCTTCATTCTCGGGTTATTATATTACAAATACTTTATTTTATCGTTTACATTTGTCAATTTATCAAAAACAAATGTCAAAATGTCATGACATGATGACAATCCATGGCAATCTTGCTTCCTTGATGTTGGCAACTTATATTCTCTTGAATATAAGTTGCTAAGTGGGAAAGATCCCACATTAGGATTTTTATCCAATTTATTTACCGACTAAGTTTAATAGCGTGAAAATATATAGCCTAAAGCGTGACGTAAGTGTAAGGCTTTTTATTAAAAAAGAATTATTAAAAAATATGCTGTAATTGCCGACATCTTAGGTAACAAAGAAGTGTGGGTTTACGCTTTATTATAATAGTATAGATAGAATATTCAAAGTCACACTGTGATTGTAGACATCTTACGCCACGAAGTAGTGTATTTACGCTTAATTATGATAATGGTGGTAATATGATGGTGGTGGTGGTGGTATGATAGTGGTGGTGATATGTGTATGGTGGTGATGATAGTGGTTGATATGGTAAATGTTCACCATCGAGCAGTTTCCCATGGTAGACGGCCATGCCGGCCACTCTGCCGATGAACTTGAAGTAGTTGAGGTGCTCCTCGTTGCAGACGCCGCTGTTGGGGTTGATCTGCAGCGTGTAGTTGTCCATCGCGGAGTACTCGAACAGCCCGTAGTACGGGTTGAACATCTCCTTCGACAGCAGGAAGAACCACTCACGAGCTAAACCCCCGTAATCTACATAAAAGACAAGTATTAATTATAATTCTCGCTTAAAGTGGCGATGAAACAAGTATAATTTTTTTTTAAATACATTTTTAACATGTACACATACTAGAAATGTAAAAAAGAGCAGATTTTTTATCGCAAACAAAATTGATCTTTAAACGATTGCAACAAGGTTTAATTTTATTTAACATCAAAAACAAACGTTAAAAAAGGCGCGTAAAGTAAATCAAACGTTATTTTAATCATTCAAATCACAATTTTCCTAGAGATAAAAATCTGCGCTACGATCCTATCATACTCAGAATTGTATTTACTTAAACAATCCCATACATTTATAGTACTCAACTACACAAAGAAAAAAATCCTGCTTCATTAAAAAGCTACGTTACCAAAGAGCACCATAGGCTTTATTTTTACTATTTTTTTATTTCACTCGGACGAAGACGCGAACAACAGCTAGTTTTATATAATTAAGGAGCATTTCCACTAGTGGATAGTAGTCTCACCGAGGCCTACTTCAGACTCGAACTCCACCCACAGCTTGGTCTTGAGCAGGTCGAGGCGGCTGACGGAGCTGATGATGCGGTACGAGTCCTCCAGGATGTAGTTACGACGCACCTTGATCTCGAACTTGTTCGGCACGTTGCCCTGCAATATACAAATATACATTAAAATAAGTATAAAACACAACGGCACTAAAAAAATAATTCAAATTTTTATTATAGCTTAAACAAGAATATAAAAATCCCGGCATAGAAACGATAGAACCGCGTTATTTATTAGATCCATATTTTTCCGCAACACATTATTAAAGTAAATAACAAAAACAAAGTTTGATAATGAACAAGCTTTTTTCCACGGCTACTTACGCTAGTAAATGTAATGTAGTGTACATAGTATAGAGTACATAGTGCAGTAGTACGTAGTGCAGTGTACGTAGTACAGTGTACGTAGTGCAGTGTAAGTAGTGCAGTGTACGTAGTGCAGGTACGTAGTGCAGTGTAGTAGTGCAGTGTAACGTAGTGCAGTGTTACGTAGTGCAGTGTACGTTAGTGCAGTGTACGTAGTGCAGTGTACGTAGTATAGAGTACGTAGTATAGAGTACGTAGTGCAGTGTACGTAGTGCAGTGTACGTAGTATAGAGTACGTAGTGCAGTGTACATAGTGCAGTGTACATAGTGCAGTATACGTAGTGCAGTGTACGTAGTGCAGTGTACTAGTGCAGTGTACGTAGTGCGTGTACGTAGTGCAGGTACGTAGTGCAGTTGTACGTAGTGCAGTGTACGTTAGTGCAGTGTACGTAGTGCAGTGACGTAGTGCAGTGTAGTAGTGCAGTGTACTAGTGCAGTGTACGTAGTATAGAGTACGTAGTATAGAGTACGTAGTGCAGTGTACATAGTGCAGTGTACATAGTGCAGTGTACGTAGTGCAGTGTACGTAGTGCAGTGTAACGTAGTGCAGTGTACGTAGTTGCAGTGTACGTAGTGCAGTGTACGAGTGCAGTGTACATAGTGCAGTGTACATAGTGCAGTATACGTAGTGCAGTGTACGTAGTATAGAGTACGTAGTGCAGTGTACGTAGTGCAGTGTACGTAGTATAGAGTACGTAGTGCAGTGTACATAGTGCAGTGTACATAGTGCAGTATACGTAGTTGCAGTGTACGTAGTATAGAGTACGTAGTGCAGTGTACGTAGTATAGAGTACGTAGTGCAGTGTAGTAGTGCAGTGTACGTTAGTGCAGTGTAACGTAGTGCAGTGTACGTAGTGCAGTGTACATAGTGCAGTATACGTAGTGCAGTGTACGTAGTATAGAGTACGTAGTGCAGTGTACGTAGTGCAGTGTACGTAGTGCAGTGTACGTAGTGCAGTGTACGTAGTGCAGTGTACGTAGTGCAGTGTACGTAGTATAGAGTACGTAGTGCAGTGTACATAATGCAGTGTACGTAGTGCAGTGTACATAGTGTAGTGTACATACCGCCTTGCGCAGCTGGCTCTTGAGGTACTCGTACTTGCGCTTGTAGTCGCGCGAGTACGGCACCGCGGGGCCCGCGATCTGCGGGTTGGACAGCCGCGGGTCCTCCCACTGCGTCGTGCGAGTGTCTAGTACAAATAAACAGACAAACATACAAACAAATGATACATGTAATTACTGAAAAGAAGTATTTGTTATCTACTTTAAATTAACCAAATAAATTATGAATACATTTCTCTTGTACAGTAGCAGAATTCCAAGGTGTTACATTTACAGAAAAATTGCCTTGTTCTTTTTAAACACTTCACTCTTTCTTACAAATAACTATGAAATGTGTGTACACACATTCAAAAGCTCTTTCCCATTGGTTATTATTCCACGTTGTCTCAATGCGTACGTCATTCAAAGGAATATAGCTATTAAAATGGTGCATTGCTAGATTCCCTAAATGTACAACACCACCACCAAATCCATTTTTCTTTATAAGAAGAAGGTATAAAGAGCAAAAAGAGTAGAATAAACTAAACGCACTCAAAGTGTCAGCAGAATGACTTCCACTTGACGCGTGTTCTATGTGAATATTCAGACTTAGTGTGAACTGTGAGTGTCAGTTAAAGTGTTATATACTGACTGTGGTCAATAAAGAATATTCTGCCGTCAGTATGCACGCGCTCCTCCCAGCCCTCGGGCAGCGCGCCCAGCTCGTCCGTCTCCGCCGCGCTGCTGCCCGCCGCCGCCGCCGCCGCCGGCAGGCTGGACGCGCAACCTGCGTACACATAAATATCAACTTTATTATAAAACTACTGGATAGATTTGTATAAAAAATACCAAAGACAATATACTACATTTTACCTATAGAATGATAAAGGAATTATGATAATTGGACAACCAGAAGTGGAGTTAGGAGGTAACAAAGATAATAAAAAAAACATACGAACAAATTCAGAATTCGAAATAGGATGAATTTTTGGTTTACAGTTAGACAAAATACTTACATGACAAATCACTAGCGGTTATAGAGGTAGGCAATGCCATCAAATATATTTTAAAAAAATACCACAACATGAAATTAAAATCGCATAAAACATGATTTATATTACCTGTTCTAGGGTCAATCCATGTTGTTGTTTTCTGATTATGGTCAATAAAGAATATCCTGCCGTTGGGCGCTCGCTGCATACTCCAGCCGGGAGGCAACCCTGGAATTATTCCTAAATTAATATCTATGAAATATTGAAGAATTAAAACATCCTCATTCACGTCCTATATTAACATTAACATATTTAATAACAATTAAGGACTTACACAGACCGGAATGAGCAAATATAGCATATAAATTGAGTTCTATGCGCTTGTAACAAGGTTCAATTTTACTTTTCACGTGGTTTATACTTTTTGATAAATAAAGAGTAGATGTAAAATTAAACCTTGTTTCAATCTAATAAAGCTCAATTTTGTTCCAATAAAGAATCCAACAAGAATGGATAAAGTTAAGAATGTGTATATTAGAGGAAGTTTGAAAGTAGCGCCAGTCGTGGAGAAATTGAGAAGCAAAAGGTTAGCGTGGTATGGACATGTTATGCGACGAGACGATGGGGACATAAACCAGAAAGTGTTAAGAAAGAATGTGGATGGCTACAGAGGAAGAGGAAGACCGAAGAAAGTATGGATGGATTGTGTAAAAGAGGATATGCTTAAGAAAGGAGTGGTTTCAGATATGACGGCTGATAGAGATGTATGGAAGAGCAACACATACTGTGCCGACCATCCATAAGGGCTAAGGGCAAGTTGATGATGATTTATTCCAATAAAAATCTGCTTTTCCTCTTCTTTGATCCGTACAATCGTTACTAACTATTATTAAATAGTAATGTGTATTGTTATGGTTATTTTAAATAATAAAATAAACAAACCATCGCTATTCGGCAGATTTTGACTCTGAGAGCTGGCACTGCTGCTTCTCGTACTTTCCGTGGACGCGTCTGTTTCGTCCTAAAACATACCCCATGTTGCAATCTCCGCTTTATTTCGTATGCCATAAAGTACAAATTCTATCATATTACGTATTTATCCTAGTTAAGTAATAACTAAGTCATAGAATAATAACCGATGGTTAATGTTCCGTGAAATTTATAGGATGTAATAAAATAATACAAAAATATAAAATATTTCTACATTTTAATATAACCCCTAAAGTATATATGTTCTCTAAATAACACTAAATATATAAATTAACTACACATGCATATTACAATACATACAAACATGCAGTTTATATACGTGCAAGTAATTAAAAAAGCACAATAAAGCAATACAGCACAAGCTTCAGTATTTATTACAAAAATATATAAAACCTTTTTAATGAAATGGCTACGTCATAAACAATAGAGTAACATGAAGGTGTTTTAAATGAAATTGGATTCTATTTTCTATTGAATAAGGTATAATTTAGTCTAAATTTTGTATTGATCTTACATTGCTAACTTCGGACACATATTTTTATCTCCCATTTTTATAATTTGACGTATAATCTGATAGAAATGTAATAATAAAAAAATAAAACACTAAAATTGGTTAAATGTTAAGGAGAAATTAATGTTAACCTTTTAAAATTGTTAGTGTAAAGCATGTAGCATGTTATTTTTTTACTGTCGTTTAAAACGCTGTCATAGACAATTGTGCAAAGCGTCCAATTTTCGTGTAATATTCACTCAGCCAGTATTTTATAATAGAATAATCTGGCCAGACTAACTACAAAATGGCGTGTTTTAAAGCGTATCTGTGTTCAGCCAAATACGAAGATATCGCCTTATTAAAATCATAGATGATTCTAGATGTATTCTTTCGTTAAAAGTGTATTTAATATAAAACCATATAAAGATAATTAATTTCAATGGTATTAAAAAAAAATCTTTATTGTTATAAAGAACTAGCTTTCGCCCGCGATTCCGTCCGCGTGAAATTAAAAAAAAAAACAAAATCGAGTACCCTATGTGTTCTTCCAGACTATCCTCTACATTTATACCAAATTTCATCAAAATCCTTTCAGGCTACAAACGCTATCAAATATCCATCCATCCATCTAAACTTGCGCATTTATAATATTAGTATGATTTGATATTTAAAACTCTAAATTGAAAATAGATAGAGATGTCAATAAGTTTCACTATTTTCTTGGCTTTTTAGTATAAAAATATGACTCGCTAGCCTTTTTCACAATATAATGTAAATGAACCTGATCTAAAACTTGCAAACTATCAGGGATGTGTGTAATGGTGAATGTTTTCCAAGCGTCAATCGATATCATGTGTCAAGAACTATAAACGTTGTACACAATACAACACGTCACGCCCCAAAACGTTCTTACCTCCGAGTCATCCATAGAGCTGGCCGTGGTCCTCCGCCGGAGGGAGGTCGGCGACCGGCCCTCCGGACTGCCTCCCGTCGGAGTACTAAAGTGGTTCTCATCGAACGTCAACGATTCCGCTACTATCTCTATCAATTCCACTTCTTCATCATCACCTGGTAGCTCTTCATCACCATTAACTCTCACTTCATTATTTTCTTCTTCACTTGCATTAGTCTCCGCCGTGCCTTGGGACAGCACATCGTCACTTTGTTGTCTAACTAATTCATTTTCGTTATTAATTGATTCATTGTCTTCAGTGACATTATCTACAACTTGACTAGTACTAGCGATTTCATTATCAATTGAATCTTGAACATCTCCCTTTATAATAACCTCAGTTTCTATAATTTCAACAGTTTCTACATTCCGTTCAGTTGGTTCTGTTTCTATATCTACATCTGCGATTAGGCTTGTTGCTTCATCATTGTCATCTCTTATATTAGTATCACAGTCGTTGCTTATATTAGATGTTTCTGTAGGAACATTAGTAGGTGTAGGCTCTGTAGGCTCTGTAGGCGCGGTAGGCGCGGTAGGCGAGGTAGGCGAGGTAGGCGCCGGTTCTGGTGATCTCACCGGTGAAGGCAACGGCGTCACTTCAGCCGAAGTACTATCCGCTCGAGTATCGTTCATATCCTCCTGTACATTGCAATGGTTGCACAAACGACCGACAAAACGTTCCTCACAACCCCAAATCAATGGTAATTTTAATTATAACTGAGAAACCAAAATGAATAAACAAATGCGTGAATTTATTGTAAAACTATAAGAATTTGATTGTCATAAATGTTTTTCAATTACAAATTCAATAATTTGGATATCAATCTTCTTATATAATTCCTGAAAATTATGACAGATAATAAATTCTCATACTTTGATACATTTTGGGCCGCAAAATTGTCTATGGTAACACAATGATACACCGGCAACATGGTAGAACAGGCATAGACAAATATAGATAAAAAAGAACATCGCTGCCGATGTAAAAGTTGTTGTTTATCTGTTAGTGCAAACTTGACTGTAATGTATGGGTTATTGCATATACCTTCGTGTAATGAAATTAGTTTTCCCTCAATCTGCAAAAGCCCATGCTGCGAAAAACCAATGAAAATAAGGCTGATGTAGTGCAAATTAAGATGTAAATTAAACTGATGTTAACGAAATATATTTAAATAATATGGCCCATAATTGTGTATATCAAAGTAAATATTTATGTATTTTTATCTTTCAATATCTCAACTGACAATCTGAATAAATGCCCCCCCTCGGCTTCAATATACCAGTCTAAATGGAATATTAATAAGAAAAAAATATTGTTAGAAAAAAACATCGACTTAACAATGTAACCTTTACGCTCAAAAGAAGACGTAAATATCATCAGTAAAATTTACCATGAAATCACATTTTTTCTATGAGCAACATCTAATATTCAAATAGAGGGCATATCACGAATTTCGATGAGATCATATTCGTCACCTTTTCATAATCTTTGAGATAGATGATGAGATCTTAGAGTTAGATTTATGCAGCGCCTCTAACGGGCATAAATTACACTAACAAATCTCATACAAATCTTGTCGATAACGTTACGAATTCGTTCTCATGAATATTCGTGATAGATATATGAACTATATCGCATGCAATACTGTCATATCAATTTAATAAATTCTATTTTTGTCATACATGTCCATGCAAAATAACCAATTTGACATATTTATATGCTCAAGAAACAGACAACAATACGAGGCGTTAACATTGACACAAAAACATTGATTTCGTAGAAAAGGATCCCTTGACCTTGACGCTAGTGACAGGTGACAAGTCATTGTCACTTGTCACTTGTCAACAGTGACAAAGATTATAAATCTCTCATTCTCGAATTCAATGTTCAATGAAAATTTAAAAATCTCGAAAAATACATGCGTTTTAAAGGACTTTATTTATTTAATTAAAAAAATAGATTTTAAATTTCAACCTAGGAATATATTCATATTCAGTTATAAATAAAGCCCTCAAATCATCAATTTGATTTTATTTTGTTTTTTAGTCTTAACCTTCAAAACAATAAAAACATGACAATATTGTTTCTTATATCATTTTCTATTAACAAGACAATATCAAACTACACATGCATATATTGCGATTAATTGCCCCCAATTTTGTAAAATTAAAAAAATAACAAATAAAGCTAACATTTTTTAAAGCAGGCTAATCACAATACATCGCAATTTGTTCCTTAAGCAATTTATGTCAAAGGAAAATAGATCTTAAGCCATTAAGATAAGGTATCATACCTGGTGGTTGGCGCTCTGCGGGCCGGCGCTGTGCTCGTCGTCGGCGGAGATGTGGAACCGCCTCTGGAACTCAGTGGCCGCTGTCTCCATGCGCTCGGCTTGGGTTTCCGTACTTATATTGCGACTGCGAAATTACAAACAATTATGATAATCAACATAGTGACCATCATCATAGTGACCATCATCATCGTGATCATCATCATCGTGGCTATCATCATGACCATCATCATCATCCTATCGTTGTTGTACGTTCTATACTACACTAGCTTCTGCCCTCAAGTTCGTCCTCTCGTAATTAAAAATACATTTAGTAAGTGGCCTATGTATTATTCCAAATTCTGTTCTGTGTCAAATTTCATCAAGATCCGTTCTGCCGTTTTGGAGATACATATTAACAAACATCCATCCATCCACCTAACTTTCGCATTTATAACATTAGAAAGAAGTAAGATATAAATCTATACTAATATGATAAAGAGGAAAGATTTACATTTTTGTATTTTTGTATGTATTGAAATAACTTAAAAACTACTAGGTCGATTTCAAAAATTCTGTCACCATTAAAAAGCTACTATATCATTGAGTAACAAAGGCTACAAATTTTATTATTATTTTAATTTTACGGCAACGAAGTCGCGAGCAACAGCTAGTATAAGTTCAGTTAGTATGTAGGTTACATACGTGAATGTTGGGCGCTCCCACTGCGTGGACCTCGCCACGTGGTTCACGTAGTAGGTGCGTCCGTTCGCGTCCTGTCGCTCCTCCCAGCCCGGCGGCAGCGGGTCGCCGCCGATCGTCTGCAACAATGAAACACCTACCTTAATACGTGCTCAAATAGTGTCAATGTAAGGTTACGTTAGATTGATGATAAAATGATAATGTTAGGCATCAAAACATTTAACCCTACCACCCAGAATAGAGATTTAAGGTGTTTTAAGCTCGGCATAGTCAAGAAGAGAAAATCACCGCTGTTTATTGGAATAGAAAAGTTGTTAGAAACATATCTAATTTCTGTCTATACCTTTACTTACCATAATCAACTTATTTGATATTTATTGATAAGGTTCCTTTTCGTCTTTTGAGCTTTTTAGGTCCAGAAATTACATATATCTAGATACAAACTTAACTAAAATGTACACTTTTTAATAAGCACTCATTTATTCATGCGAAATATAAATAAAAAGCCGTTGAAATAAAAATATAATGCAAAATTAAAAAGACACCTACTAAATGGTTCAAGTAAGCAGACTCCACCAACTCCCAATCATCGTCTCCGGTAAACGACGGTACCGTTTGAATGGTCGTGCCAACCTAACAGTGCAAAATTCACCTTTACCACTAATATAATAAAGCTACTTTTCTATAAACAACTCTAAAACATCCAACTAATTTAGAAATTATTCAAACCTACAAACAAATATTAGTGTAAATACAGCCCGTGAAAATCAACTTTAATGAGACGAAAATGTTTACATACAATTTGAACAGTGTAAACCTAGAGTAATAGCAACTACTGACCGGTTGCACAGTGCCGGTCTGCGCCTCGGGCTCCACCATCTCCCAGCCGTCGGCGGGGGCGGGGCTCGCCTCGCCCTCCTCCGCCTCGCCCACGCGCCCCACCAGCGCCGCGTACACCTCAATGTGCCCGCGCACCCGCGACCTCGCACTACACACAACAACTACTAAAACAAAATATATAACTAACAAACATTAACTCATTATAAAGTGAACAATGAAATTTACACAGCGTTTGACACTGTCCTGTTGATATTATTTGATTGAACGTGGAATTAAAGAAAGGTAATCCATCAAATAATTGATACACGCTAATAATGATGATGATCACTTTGTAAAAATATTTATAAAATATGATAGAGAAGTTTCAATAACCAAAAAGGATCAGGTGTACCTCAAGGATCGTTTCCATGCCCAGAAAATATAAATCTTTTATTTTCACTTATATATGTACATTCAATCTAAACATATATTCTACAAGTGCATACAGATCTCACAGAGCAAACTTAAAAGTGATGGAAAGAAAGCGTCACACGCAATCGACCAGAGTAATACAAGCACAGATACATCACTATAGATATATTGGCATTTTTATCTTCAATTAAAAATTAAAACATCGAAAAGTGAAGAATAAGAAAAAACATTTTTATGCGACGTATATTTCCATCTACACGTGCACACAGACACACAAACTGCGAACACATGCTACTGTTACTTACGGAATGCCTCGTCTTCAAAATGATATGGTGTAAACTCAATATAGTCACTCTACGATTTATATCCATATGCTATTTCCTTTAGGCAGAATTATGCATTATTTATGTATAATTTTTTTATTGTACACTATCTAAACTTTAGGAACAAACTTGTTAATTCATAGTTTCGTATAGACACCCGCCAATCAGAGATGCCAATGTTAGCTTTTTATTCGTAATCTCGATTTACGGCCTGACAAAAAGACCCACTTATATTAACACCAATGTTACTATAAACACATCAATTCTTGAGCGAATCCGTCTTTCGAAATCTAGAAGCTCTAGTAAGGGCAATAAATAAAGAAACAAAGGCACTGCATGCTGAAGGCGCTACTTACACAGACCTGCGCGGACGTAGTGGGTACTTAGCGGGCGGGGGGCGCGGCGCTGCGGCGGACTCCGTGGGCGCGCCCGCCAGCGGGATCTCCACCATGCCGAGGAAGTCATCCCTCGTCAGTCTGTTCTCATCGAACACTTGGATGAGTAACTTCTGCTCTTGTGGCTTCACCTGGAATTCATTTCGACTCAGATAAATTATAGCTACCATGATGTCTTCAATATACAAGCACCTAAGTGTCCCGGGTATGCTTCAAAAATATACATTCTATCGCTTTTTTAGTCTTCTAAGATATTTAAAAATCTACTAGTCAGTAATA
The DNA here is from genome assembly GCA_029286645.1 of Papilio protenor. Classification (NCBI taxonomy): domain Eukaryota; kingdom Metazoa; phylum Arthropoda; class Insecta; order Lepidoptera; family Papilionidae; genus Papilio; species Papilio protenor. Next base: position 866,285 of record JAGSMZ010000007.1, on the reverse strand, counting down.
AATATTAAGAAAATCGATACTTTATAGTTGACTATTTTATTGTACACTCGAGATTGCTATTCCTAGTATTCGTCATTTTTAGAGAATATCGATACAAAGGTAAATCCAATTTACCAAAAAATGATCCAAGTTTTATCGAGTGTAAGTAAATATAATAAGCCAATGTCAACGTAAATAAATATCATCCCTATTGACTCTATTCGAGCGAGTTTATTAGAGTTTATGGAAGCCCTAACAGTTTCTACAAGGAGACAGCGAACTGTTTTTTTTATAGTAAATGAGAATAATTATTAAGCCGCTGTTGAATCATCGCCAACGAAGTGTAAGTTATTGATAGATAAAAGAGTTTATAAAACTAAGACCAGAAACACTATAAAGTGCAAAACAGACAAAAAGTAATGCATTTTCCCCCGGAAATAAAGAAACCAGAACATTATTACTGAGCAATTAAAAAACTCAAACTCCTAACAGACTAAATCAATAAAAAAATAAATGTATTGATATATCGTCTTATACAAAGAAAGTGTTTTGGATCAATTCCAAACACCAATCAAGCACGATCCTAAAACTCTAGTTTAGTCACACTAGAAAATGAATCAACTTGGTTACAATAATAAACATAATTGATAACAAATGCAAATAAATCTATGTGTAGCAAACGATGTAGATATTTATGTTAAATTTATTAAACTACGCAAAATACACAAAACTAACAAAATAATAATCCTCAATATAGATTTTTTATCATTACTGGCAGCTGGTAATCATGTAATTTGAGAATGTGTGTTCATTCGCCTTAAATTACATAGCACGGGAACAAACTGTCGTCCGCAGCCACCCTTAAGATATACAGGATGTCGGGAAAGACGTGTACTACGACTACCACAGATTCTTGGGTCGAAAATATGACAATTTGACCAAGAAATCTGTGGTAATCCAATGAACATGTCTTTCCCGGACGCCATGTATATTATTTAAGTAGAAAAACGAGAAGATAATCAGGTATAGTGAAATTGGTACATATTATCGACAATCCTACGTCATACAACGGATGAACTATCTACCGTTATACAGTACCGCTATCGAGACATAGTACACATACCACGCAATACTATATCAACTTGTGCGCAGAAGCTTTGCCGATTGCTTTATGACATCACGTGTTAACTGACGCTACTGAGCAGACGACTCTGGGGCATTATCGGTGTTAGTGAGAAGGGCATCAGCAATCGGTAATAATCTATCGTTCAAAACGTTCACTTTCATACGAAGAAATCTGGGTATAGAATCCCGTAAACCGGTAATAGATGCTTACCAGAACTGGACTTGGTGGAAAGAATAACATAATCTACAGCATACTGAATAGTAGGAAAATAAACCGAAATATTACTAGAATATCGTTTTCATTATAAAACACATTAATAAATGTGTTAGTGATTTTTTTATACCATTGACCAAACTTTTAACTGCGAGGATATTCACAACAGGCGAATGACCTAGTCGTGAGTCACATAGTAATTTACAAAAAATACGAATAATCACGCATAAGGACTACATAAGAAATAGACACTAATCCATAAATAGCTTCAGTGCATAAAACAAGGTCGAATCCTTGATAAGATCAAAAATCGTAGATTTCAAATACCGATTTCATTCAAAATATCAAATTTGTAAAGATAACGCTATTCAAAATTTTGAATAGCATATTGTTTTAGTTCGTTCATCTTTTTTATATGCCCTTGCCTTACAATTGTGCCCGTACATTATAAATCTACCTTTTTCTACGGAAGGTTAGCACACATTTCTTATCAACTGACGTATCTGAATTCACTCCCTTACTTTCTGTTCGCTCCACGCCGATATATTTTTATGATCTGTGCAAAATGTTTCTATAATCTATATTTTTTAATCTGTACTATCTGTACATTTTGTTTATGGCAACTTACTCTTTGATCGTTAATAACGTGTTCACTTTCCCCATTCTTTAAGACAATTTTTGTAAAAGAAACGAAATTACAAGCATTTTCACTAAGACTCGAGTTTCATTCAAAATCTTGTTCCTTAGAACACTTTCTTTTAAAATAATACTTTCTTTCCGATTATTCTATATTATAATTTCACTTCCTAAAATTCTTTGTTAAAACTAAACTTATTATCCCATTGGATGCCACAAATTTTACTCTTTGATCGTTAATAACGTGTTCACTTTCCCCATTCTTTAAGACAATTTTTGTAAAAGAAACGAAATTACAAGCATTTTCACTAAGACTCGAGTTTCATTCAAAATCTTGTTCCTTAGAACACTTTCTTTTAAAATAATACTTTCTTTCCGATTATTCTATATTATAATTTCACTTCCTAAAATTCTTTGTTAAAACTAAACTTATTATCCCATTGGATGCCACAAATTTTCTCATTTATAATAAAGATTATAATTAGTAAAGAAAATTCATACTCACCCTGAATATAAACTCTTGATTCCATACTGGGTTCAAGGTCTGTAAAAATATTACACCTTTGTTGAAGCATAAATAAATTATGAGACAAATTACATTGACATTCTATTAAAGTCCTTGAGGACACATTGCCTATAAATTACTAAGCAATTGTAAGCAATATTGCGTGAAAAAACAAAGCTAAAAAAATTATACAGTGGGCTTGGTTAGTTGTACCTACTATAACCGTATAATTTCACAGACAAACATTCAACAAAAACTGTTGAAAAAATATATTTTTATGATCTGTTCAAAATGTTTCTATAATCTATATTTTTTAATCTGTACTATCTGTACATTTTGTTTATGGCAACTTACTCTTTGATCGTTAATAACGTATTCACTATGTCCATTCTTTAAGACAATTTTTGTAAAAGCAACGAAATTACAAGCATTATCTCTAAGACTCGAGTTCCATTCAAAATCTTGTTCCTTAGAACACTTTCTTTAAAATAATACTTTCTTTCCGATTATTCTATATTATAATTTCACTTCCTAAAATTCTTTGTTAAAACTAAACTTATTATCCCATTGGATGCCACAAATTTTCTCATCTATTGTTAAGACTATAATTAGTAAAGAAAATTCATACTCACCCTGAATATAAACTCTTGATTCCATACTGGGTTCAAGGTCTGTAAAAATATTACACATTTGTTGAAGCATAAATAAATTATGAGACAAATTACATTGACATTCTATTAAAGTCCTTGAGGACACATTGCCTATAAATTACTAAGCAATTGTAAGCAATATTGCGTGAAAAAAAAAAAAAAAAAAAAAAAAAAAAAAAAAAAAAAAAAAAAAAAAAAAAAAAAAAAAAAAAAAAAAAAAAAAAAAAAAAAAAAAAAAAAAAAAAAAAAAAAAAAAAAAAAAAAAAAAAAAAAAAAAAAAAAAAAAAAAAAAAAAAAAAAAAAAAAAAAAAAAAAAAAAAAAAAAAAAAAAAAAAAAAAAAAAAAAAAAAAAAAAAAAAAAAAAAAAAAAAAAAAAAAAAAAAAAAAAAAAAAGAAAAAAGTCCTTTTAAAAAACGTAAACAAGTAGATATGACAATAACATCACCACCGAGGAAGTGGGCTGAGTGGAAACCGACTTTTTTAAAATCAAAAAAACATCCTACTTTGTGTTAGTATTTATTTAAGTTAGAATGGAATAGTATTTATTTGTTGATCTTGTTTAATAGGCTTTTAAAGCAGATAAGAAGTTTTTGGCTGTTTATTAAATTAATGGACGATCTTCAGACACTTCAGTACAAGTGTGTTTTAAATAATTATATTTTACTGAGTTAAAAATTATCTAATTGTTTACAGGTAAACCAAAAGAAAAAAGTCCTTTTAAAAAACTAGCTGAAGGAAAATTAGGAATTATAGCGTTGCAAAAAAAAGTCGTAGAAGAAGAACTAGAATAAAAACTTTTAAAAAAAGAAATGTAAAAAAATTAAATGAAACATAAAAATAATATGTACATATGCTTTAGAAAATTAAAAAAATCTTTTACAGATAGACATATAATAATTAAATTTTCTATGGCATTCGAAACTTGTGTATTATTCTCGATGCCGACGATTTGCTTATGCCACTTAAATCTTCGACTGCTCTAATAAAAAAACCCTGTCGATTAGTAGCGCAACGTGAGTAATAATCTATTATGTGGAGAAATAGCTGCGTTTCTGGAATGCAAATAAATAGGTATAGATAATACAGTTTACGCAGAAAATGCACGTGTCCTTACATACATATGTATGTAGATGTTGAAGACTGTTATTTTGCATGATTAGTTAGGTACTTTTGTAAGAAGTAAATGTAGGGACTTACAAATTCGTTGCTGTTTTTATATCATTTTTCATATACAATAATACATAGTTAACTGCTGACTTTGTGAGACGAAACCTAGCTCTAAATTCTCCATCGTCGTATTAAAGTAAATTATCGACTCGATTCCTTACTACTGGGCGTTTGCGGGGACGAGATAATTGAACAAGAAAATCATCAAATTCATGTTCTAAAGACTCAAAATGATCCATGTTCATTCAAATGATACCCCTAAGAAAGTCCACGCAATACTTGGTACTGAAAATTAATGCGGAAAAAAAAAAAAATGGCTAGTATTACAATAGTCTAATCACTTTACGTAAATTATCTGACATCAATGAAGGTGTAAAATAGCAGAATGTATAAAATGATTTTTCTGTCCCACCACTGACATCTGTCATTATTAATATCACTGATAATTTACAGCAGTACAATAACGACAACGTCGCAACGAATGCTTATAAGTTCCTATTTATGCAGGTTCGTTAAAGAGACCACGACCTAAATTGCGTGACATCTTAATTTAGTTTTACTTAAATGATTGTTTTTACGTAATTGAATACATAACAAGCTTTTATATTAATAAGGGATAATAACACAACGAATGGTAAAAATTAACAAACACAAAAATAAAAAATAATTTTAACAACAAAATATTACGTTGAATGAATTGCGTTGCGTCATTTTGATAACGGATTACTGTTATAATGTAACCATACGGTTCCATGTAAGACTACTTCGTAAGATGCAAACTTCACTGCCATGAGTAAACTCAAAAACACAAAAAGTATAGAGTTTGTCACTCGAAACATGGCCCATTGTCATGCTAGATTATCGTCTCTATTTCTCACTACTGAGTGATTGTGGGGACGGTATATTCATGTTATATTGCAAGACAATCATAAATTCATCTTCTCAAAACTCAACAAGATCTATATTCAGCCAAAACATTGATATTAACTCAAAATAAGATCAAAGAAAGTTTTCTCATCCAGTTGATAAAAAGATAATGGTCACACGATCTGGCAGTCAAATTAGGAGCTCGTAAATTTGCTATTTTACCTATCCGAAACTTGTGGGACTGGATTTTGCACCATATCTGACGTCATTGTGACATTCATGTCATTTTAAATTATCCAGAACTCTTTATCAGCAACCCGTGGGACCGAATCGAAAAGTTTTGTATGGCGCTTGTAAAAAAATTACATTGACATTTAAAACGTCATAGCGTTATCTGCTATTTAAAACTGGTGGGACAGAAAATTTGTATTTTATCTGACGTGACGTCATATTTACACTATCAGGGCCTCTATCTACCACCGGTGGGACAGCCCCTTAGAGTATAACAATTCTTTTTGAATCTGTTTTGTTCCTTTTATGTAAAAATCATTAACTTATAGTAACAAGCGACAGGTTCAGCGCTCTCATTATTTTATGTTAATGACCGATTATTATCAACGATTCGATAAGAAATCGGTGCCGTACAAATTTACTCTTTGATCAAAATGGTAACTTCGTGAGGGTAGAATATACTAAAAAAATAATTACGCTATTAAGTTTCATGAACTACACACGTGTGTAAGTTATTATTTTTAAATATCACAAATATTCTCGACAATACGCACAATGGGAAACGATTTCCTTGAATGTCAAATGAATAAAGGTCGTATATTTAAATGTTGAGGATGCGAAGTATGACGTGGCCGATATTTCCGATTATTTATTCATTATTATTGCATTGCTTTTGCATACAATCAATAATGTATAGAAATCAATTAACAAAATGTAGCTCAATTCGTTATTTAAAATCAGAAAATTGGGGGTTGAAAATCTGTCTTTATATGCTCTTGTCATCCACAATATTGGTTCTACATCTAATAGCACGCTTTCTGTCAGACGCCCTGGGCTGTAAACCAACAGCGCCCTAGGGTAGGGGCGGTTACACCCGCACTGGCTGTCTGCCCTTCATTGGAATAAGTCCTCTTTATTGGTAATGACCCACATCCGAGTGTTAATAGATTTATTGATACGATCGTTATACAATAAATCGCACATGTCATGAAAATAGATCGAGCATGTAAGTTGAAGGATTAAAATGGATTTATTCGCACGCTACTATAAATTCACAGAAAAATAAATGAAAGCATTTATTTATTTCTTCAACATTCATCAGTATTAGAGGTCACAGCTACGGAAAGAGCATAGACTGTCATCTTGAAAAAAAAATCTAAAAGGTACAAATACATTATGATACTTCAGTAAGGGATCTCCCGCGATCCTAAAGTCAATGTTCAACACTTAACGTTGTCACGAGCGCTTATATCTCCCGGTACATACAACAAAGTTAAGATCCGAAATATATGATCAGTGTTGGACAATTAACGTACGGTTTTACAGATCTGAACTCTGGTAATCCTTACTGTAAATAAACGCGTAGTTTGACCTTTTGGTAATATGCTTAGGGTACCCAACACCTCTGGTAAGGGGCCCGTGAAACGAAATGCTATGCACCAAGTCTCTATCTTGACTAGTAGTACTATTTTTGAATCTGAATATTCTTTTGTCAACTTTTACGCCCACCACTATTTGAATACATTTCTGGTGCACTCAGATTGGTCAGAGCCTTACAGTGTAGTTTTCTCGTTACTTAATGAACACTTAGACATCAATTAATGACCCTCAATGTTGCATACCGTTATGACATTAATTGAACTACAAATAATAATACAAATGACGTGATCAAGTCTCGGCTGTCGCGTATAGAAACAGGTAACTGCTACCGATGATCTCACTCTTCTTATCGATTGCATTTAATCGCCCAATAACCTTCCATTATAATTTAAAATTACTAATATGTGTATATTGCTACTGCAAACAGTACTACTGCGAACTACTGCAGCTGCAACGTAAAAGGCAAGATTCACTGAAAGCGAAGTGTAGGTCGCGAATGATCGCCGATTTCGAAAAAAGATGGCACTTTAAGAAGAAGCAGAACTAGTACATTTCAAAATATATTAAACAAGCTAAGTTTGTGGCCTGGGACTGCACACAGGTAACCACCCTAGCTTAGACACCCGCTCTAAATCTGTGCTGGCATAATGTACATATACTTACTGGCGCCAATGAGCCCATACAGCCCATGTCGTATCGTCGGCTTCTACGTAGACTATCCGTAAGGCAACATTTTATATATTTTTTTTTTAAATCAACTTGTTAAATACTTAATTATATTTTTTTTAACATAACATTAGACAGTTGTCTATCGTATTTTCCTGTTTGATGCGTCATAATCGTATATATAGTTAAAGTATATGATGTAAAATTAGTGTTTCAAACATACGATAGTTTACATAGGAGCCATCATATCATCATAATGATTTCATTGAATGATAAAATATTTTATAAAACAAAGCCAAGTCATGTAGCAGTGATAACATTAGAGTGGGCAGGATAAACAAAAGATTGAGGTAAACAAACCTCTTACTACAATAAACTCTGAAAATAGTCACATGTTTTAAAAAAAATCTAGATGTAAGCATTTAAGATTGATTGATCTCTAGTTTGACAAGACAATAGTTTTAGAAGAGTAGCCACATTGAAAAATGCAGCTTAGAATCTAGAATACTAGCAGTGGTCCTAATGTCTTACCTAGCTCCAAAGATGTCCTTCTTTGCCAAAGAGAAAGCCCCGATTATCTTCAGACGAAGAAGAAAACTGTTCTCGTCCGTCTGCAAAGAAAATAATATTGAATATTTTGCTTTAATTGAAAGAGAGAGAGAAAAGATTGATTAAAGTTCCAAGTCTAGGTGTTTCTGCTATTGTTGGTAAAAAAATATAGTTCAAGACAATCTTCAAAGCTGCTAGCTTTTATTGAAGAGAAGATAAACCCATATTTTTGAGATCACACTACTTTGGACTTTTGTAATAGCAACTTTCATGTCTGCATGTACTGTCCAATGCAACCATATGTGCCAAGGAGTATTAGATATGAAAACTACTTCAAAATAAACTATACTTGTCCCACTCCCTCTAGACCTACTTAGGTCATTGGCTAGCAACACCTATGAATGTAACTATTTATCTTCTTTCAAGGCTTATTTAAAGGATTATAAAACGGTTCAAGGTTACTTGGACCATTTAGTAAATAATGTTCCGATAAATATTACTGCATTAGCTTGAATGTGGATAGCTACAAAAGAAGAGGAAGACCGAAGAAAATACAGAGGGATTGTGTGAAAAAATATATGCTTAGAAAAGGAGTGAATTCAGATATGATGTCTGATTGAGATGTATGAATTAACCCCTCTATAAATAGAATCTATTTAATGTTACCAACATTTACATCCTACTAAAATTTAATAATTAAAAATAAGATTATATGTGAATAGAAGCTTATTTTTTAAAGTCACTAATAGATCACAAACACACAGACAACAGACAAAAATTATAACAACAATTTTGTTATGATGACTAGCGATCTACTTCAGCTTCCCTGGGTGGACAAAAATCTTTTCAATGATAACCATACCCTTTCTGTTGATAAATAATATAGCCTATGTTAAACAGTAATGTAGCATTCTACTGGTAAAAGATTTTTGCATACAATTACATAGTTTTGAAGCAAATAAAGAAATAAAAAATAAAATCATTCCTCTTTAAAATATTACATTCAGACATAATAATATGTACTTTATTTTCAAATCTGAACACTCCTATGTGTATGGATTTCTGAGATTTTATGACAATACTTTTGTCAACCATAAACAGACAAATTTTATAAAGAAGTGATACTGATTGTCTTATCATTTCAATAATGCCTAATTAACATTCAATTGTGACAAAGTAAGAATTACTAATAAATTATATTGGTACCATAAAGATAAAAAAATGTTTTTGTTTATCTCTATCATTATTATATATTTAATGTCAAAATAATTCTAATAAGAACTGACCTTAATAATTAAAATGTTTCTGGTGGCATATTCAAAAAACATTTAACAAAAACAAACAACTTTTAACTATTACTACTATATTTTTATCAAATACTAATTATAATACGAGTAAGATCATCACAACAATGAAACTACGCCGACTAATGACATCTACAATTGTACTGTACAAAAATAAACAAAACCACTTTGCAATACATTTACAACTTAACACACAACACACGAGCACCTAACAAGAACCTCATCTCAAAAGTATCAGTTTAAATATTAAATCAATCACAAGGACATATTTGCATAGCAATGAATTTCAATAAGTTATGTCTCTTCCGTTTTATTAAAAGTATATTGTTCAACACTTACACGTGTATCCGACTGCCAAGCCATCACCCATGTGAAAACAAACTAATTTATAAACTGAATTGTAAACAAGTTAACACTTTTTAGTGTTACATCGGTCGGAATAACTTAAAAGTTATGACACGTTAGCTATCCAACACTCTTCTGCAACACCATCAAACTTGTTCTGCACTTTAATGACATCAGAAATTCACACCTATTATAGGCTTTAACGGAAAGCCTAAATACCAGATTCATGCGAAATTTTATAATCACGGATACATGTAAATAAAAAAATAAAATATCGCTAAAACTATCCACTGCGCCTTGAATGACAAATCAAGTGACAGCTTTGACAGCCTTTGTCAATTTTTACGCATTGTATTCCTTTCTACGTAAGTTGTTGAAGTAGATGTTTTGAAAAAGTAATAAAATAAAAATGTTTCCATTTAATGGATTTCTATTAAGGTCACTTAAAAATCAAAATATCTATAAGAATAGAAGCATTTATACAATAAATAATCCCAACAGGTGTGGCATGAAACTATTTTACCTTTCCCTAAAACTTTTTGTTGAATACCGGAGGATGATCTAATTACGGACAAAGCTGGACAAACCCAAGAAAAATAGTAAAGTAGTTATACAAAAACAGAAAACTTCATTTTAATTGAAAAGTAGACATGTACTAAGGAAATACTTGCTAATAGATCATTGCCAAAGTCTCTTATTGTCGAAAGACAAACATTTAGCCATTATGTTTTCTATTTTTGTATTCATGATTTTAAATTAAACTTCAATATTAGGCTAACAAATGTATTGCGTCTTCCAAATTGTAACAAATTCAACTAAACTGATATCGAATGCATTTTGCATTCTTCACATGAGTAACCCAGATAAGGAAAGAACATCTAGGAATCTCAGAATGGAAAAGTGCGGGAAAATATTTGAGTACCTGATATTGTAAAGACAATCGAGGTTCCGATCTCTGTAGGTCATTGTTTCGTCTCCATGATGACCAAGAGGATGACCGACTTCGATGTGGCTCACTAATCCTTGAAATTAACTCCAACGGCCTAACGTTATGCATGACTGTTGTTGAACGATAGTCTCTCATATCGAAACACCACAACACTTATTTTCAACATCACTTTCCTTCTTTTCCGCATGAAATAGCATTTACTTTGATACCCAATTGGCAAGCGAAAGTATAAAAGACGATTTCTTAACAAAAGTGGCGCTGCAGTGCGCCATATGACTGGTCTAATCTTATCGCTGCGAGAAATGAGCACGATAAAGAGCGAACAGTAATAATTAACGTTAAGATGATAACTGGGTACTACGGCCTAGTCGAGTAAAGTTTGTCCGCTTTGTATTTTTATCTAATTTTTTTATGATAACGGCATCAGTTTGTCAATATTATCATGGTGCCCATTTTTCTTGATTATATGCAAATGTATTTTAATGCTAACATACTAGTAAGTAAGGTTCAGTTAAACTATCTACTGAATGGAGAACTTCCTTTCTTATTTAAAAAACATGATAAAACCATCGAAATTAAATAATGAACTTTGAACTGTATAGATAAGTTTCTATATAAATTATAAACAAGGTATGAATAAATGCCGATGAATGAATCACTGGTATATACTAGGTATTTTCCTCGATTTTTTCCGCATGGAATAAAATGATACGAAAATGCTGATTTAGTGAACATTAAAACTTTTAATCCATAGCCTGATGTGACGTTTAATAGCCTTCAGTACGTCGTAAACGTAGGGTTTTTAAACATATTTTTTTAATTTTTGTTATAAATCTGTTATCTCTTTCATCGATTTTTTTTTCGACAGTGGTAGAGCCCGCTTTAACATCTTCGCACGAATGGGCCGGCTCGCCCGGTGAAATACCACGACCACACAGAAAACAAGCGTGAAGTGGAAGCAATTCCGCGTTTCGTCTGATGAGTGTGGTGCCGGAGGCCTAATTTTAGTCCCTTTCCCTTTCCACCCTTTTCTTAAGAGGAAAGGATGGGAAGGAAAAGTGGATTTGACGGTGGAGGAGACGCGTAGGAAGGGGAAATGTCCTCTTTATGTGCGTCTCCTCCTCCGTCAATTAAGGGTAGGCAACGGCATCTGCAATTGCGGATGTTTATGGGCAGCGGTCGCTTTCCATTTCGGTGGATTCAGGTGGCCGCTTGCTCGTTTGCCACCTTATATTATAAAAAAAAAAAAATCTGACTCTCGCACTCAAAGACGATTAGTGGTCCCTCTAGTGTAGTATAGGAGGTCTGCGTTAGGTGATTTCCTTAGGAACCAATTAACTCCGTGTGTGGTTGTTAATATCGCACAATAACTATTAATGGTGTGATGGGGTTGGCTGAGAAAAGTCAGAGTCTTGACTTTATTATCGGAGGTCAAGGTTAACTTTCGTCCTGTTCTTACTTTGTTACTTTATTTTACATTTAAACTTATAAGTTAAAAACGAAAATTAAATTATCGTTCCTTTTTTTCTTATTTAACCAAAAGTAACTCTTGTTTAAATATTAATATTAAGTGTTTAGATTATCATATCATACTAATTATAAATGCGAAAGTTTAGATGGATGGATGGATGGATGTTTGTTAGAGTTTGTAGCCTAAACGGCTGAATGGATTGCTATGAAATTTGGTATAGATATAGAGAATATTCTGGAAGAACACGTAGGGTATTTAATTTTGTTTTTTTTACAATTCCACGCGGACGGAGTCGCGGGCGAAAGCTAGTGTAAAATAAATGTTCAGCTTTATTTTCACTTTTAACTTTAAATCCAAACTATACGTAAAACTGTTATTTCTATAATCTTTGATTGTATTGTTTTGACAGTGACGTTGACGGTCGTTGACATTTCGCTTTGACACATGCAATCTCAGCTGGAGATGTAACCAAATGCAACCTATAAAACTTTTACCTTAATTCAAAACAAAACATTATTGAAAAAGACTTTTTATTTGATGCTTTGCAAAATGTCACAACAAATGATAAACGAACAAAGCAAATATATTTTAGAGTACGTTGTGTGTTAATTTGGCTAAAGTCTACGAAGAAGAGTATTCATTTAAACAAAGTATTTTTATTTACAGCTTATTTTCTGAACAGACGATTGACTCACAAGCACTAGACATCCTCTCCACGCAGGTCCAGAAAAGGTTTCCTAAAACCGAACATTTCAACTGTTAGTAATTATTGCTTTAATACTTGTTTGTGTTTATCTTTAATAAAACCAAAGAAATCTTAAATAATCTGCACACTTATAAATAATTTGATCATCTATATTTATTATAGGTTACATTTATAGAGATTTCGAGTAAATATAAAGCAAAATTATAATATAATGTTTTATCTACATAGTATGTCTTCTCCTGTCATCACTGATCACGGGCGGGGACTTGTCCCTCCCCGGCCAGCGCGTGGTGGCCCTGGCAATCATCTTTGACACATACAAGCAAGAGAATCCATTCAGTTCATTATTCCTGCATCTTTTAGAAGGCAAGCCAGGTTTATTGCCATTGGCGCCTCAAGAGAGACTGTTTATTGGGCAACTCTTTGGATATCTGCCTGTAAATATAAAAGATGTAAGTAACCAGTGCAATATGTTTAAAACTTTTTAGATCTTTGCTATTTTCTTGTATAAAAGTTCAGCTTACAAAGATTTGTCAACAATTTAATGTTTAATGTTTAAAGACCTTTATTCCCAAAGAGACATATACAGTCACTTACATGAGAATTTATGTTTACAATATATTGTTTGTCGCCTGTATTCATTTTATATAAATTTTGGACAATTTTCTAATACATGTTTTGTTAACATTAATTTAAATATATTAAAGACCTAGAAAGAGATGGATGGATTGCGTGAAAGGTGACATGATCAAGAAGGGAGTGATGACTGAGATGACGGATGATAGAATGCTTTGGAGGACGAAAACCTGGTGCGCCGACCCTACGGGAGTAGGATAAGGCAGGGAGATGATGATATTAGGTGAATCCGCACTTTTTAATAGAGGATGGTAATTTGTTATAAAGTTGTGCTCCTTTGAAATCAATGTTTTTTGCACCATAGTTGGTTCGAACTTTTGAAGTGCTAAGTTTATGTTTTATGCTGACTTATGGTATTAAATTTGTATTAACTTCTGCATATTATAATATCGTTTCAGGTATTTAAGAAAACAGCAAAGCAAGTTATGTTAACGGAAGTTGTATCAAAAGATTTGGATTTTGACTATTCATCATTGCAGTCAATACTAGGTGAGAGGGCGACGGAGACCAGCTCAGTGGCTAAGGCAACTGTTTCAGCACTCATACCACTTGGTGATGGGTTTGTATTGCACATTCTGTTATTTACATATGAATCTAGATTAAAAAACCAAGATCTGCAATTCTGGTCACATTATTTTTAAATTGGATTGTTATAGTTATTGATAATCTAGCTTACAACTACTAATTGCGTTGTTGGGTTGTCGTCTCATTGCCTCGCTCAACTTCCTTCCCCTATCCATTCACCCCCTCCACTAAATGTAGAATTTACTGTTATTTTTAGAAGTCAAGATCCAATAGGTATAGTAGTCTAAGAACCCATTTCTATCTTATTAATTGAGCTCTAGTAGTTTTTGCGTCACTACATTCAAAGTAACAATCGTAAAGTAGTTTTTGAGTTAAAATAGTTTATGAGTCTTACTTTTAGGAGTCCACCTAACCGCATAGCAATGAAGGAGCTGCTAGAAGCCCTGATGGGAAATGACTACCTGCCGCTGCACCGCACACTGCGCGCGGCCGGGCCCATACCACCGCCCACTTTCCTGCTAGACCCCACTGAGATATCCTTTGCTGATGAGGTATTTATTATTTACTAGCTGTTGCTCGCGACTTCGTCCGCGTGAAATTAAAAACAAAGGTGAAATAGCCTATGTTACTCACAGATAAATTAAGGTGAAAGTTTTTTTTAAATCGACCCAGCAGTTAATAAATACAAATTGTTTCTCTTAATAATATTAGTATAGATTTATTTTTTTAACACTTAAGGTATGACACCTACTACTGATAATATTTGACAACTACATCTATATCATCATCATCATCATCATCATCAGCCTTTGTGTGCCCACTGCTGGGCATAGGCCTTTCCCAATACCTTCCACAGATTGCGGTCCTCCGCCTTCTGCATCCAACGACTTCAATATCTATGTATTACTATCATATTTAACTAGCTTTTACCCGTGACTCCATCTGTGTGGGAAATAAAAAATATCTCTAAGTAGCCTATGTGCTCCTCCTAACTATGATCTACATCTATGCCAAATTGCATCGAAATTTGTTGAGATGTTTTGGAGATACCTTCTAACATCCATCCATTTTAACCTTCGCATTTATAATATTAGTAGAATTTAAAGGGAAAAAGAGTTTGTCACCTGAAATTAGAGTATAAAAATAAATTAACAATCTTTACAGGGTGTTTGGAAAAACCTAGTAAACCATGGTGCATACCTACCGCTGTATGACACTGACTGTGAAGGATTGCTTGGATTGAAGCCACCGGAGAAAGTTCAAGAAAGGCGAGTTGTGCAACCGCATAAAACAAAGGTAACAGCTCCTATTATTAGTATATATTACTTGTGTACTTAATACTACAAGCAATTTTTGTAGACAAAACTATATTTTTATATTTATAAAAGCAAAAAGTTAGATAGTCCATATAATGAATGCATTCATTGGCAGTACCAATGTTAGCGTAGGGCTCGTTTGACCACCTAGGGCGCTGGACAGTAAAGGGTGACATAGGTCTGCGAATTTAGGCCCTTAGGGCCTGTGCCACCAAATTGTAAATTGTCTGATAACAATCCAACATATAAAATATGTGATGGAAATATCGGATTTTGTTCCCTTATCTGACAGTGACGTCATTTTTAAGCTATCTGAGCCGCTATCAGCCAGTGGTGGGACAGGGCCTTAGTTTCACATAATCTTATTAGCATCCCCTGGAATCATATCATGGAAAAGTGGGTGCTGTAAAAATCGCCCATGGCGCTTTTATCTCGGTACTGTTCTTTGTATTAGGAGGAGAAGAAAGAAAGAAAAGAAGAGCGCGAGGAGAAGAAGGTAGAAGAGAAGGAGGCGGTTGCGGGGGTTGCCGGGGGTGCGGGTAGTGCGGCGGCGGAGGCTCGCGAGCTGACGCAGGTGGCGCTGAAGGGCGCGCTGAGCGTGGCGCACCAGCAGCGGCTGCTGGCGCTGCTGGACCAGGACCCCAACGTCGTCTACGAGATTGGAGTTACGCCCTACCAAGTAATGGCGTGTTTACCTTAATACAATTTTAAACTGTTGTCTATGAGAGAAAGGTTTACCGGGGCGGCAGCTGTGAAAGTCTGCACTAAGGAACTCTTAGGAACCAATTAACTCAACTAACTACTTGTTTGATTGTCTAGGGGGGGGGGGGAGAAATTGCTCCTTCCCCATCCCTAAAGTCTAGGCCATCGGTGGATATTTTTTGATGATGCTTAGATGTTATTTAGTATTAATAAAAATGGCAATGATTGTACGTTATATGTACTACTACCAGCTGCCGGAGCTTGTGGAGAACAACCCAATGGTGGCGATCTCCGTGCTGCTGAAGCTGATCCACTCGCAGCACATCACGGAGTACTTCAGCGTGCTCGTCAACATGGAAATGTCGCTGCACTCGATGGAGGTCGTTAACAGGTAACACCAAAATTCCCTAAAATTGCCAATAATGAAGCGACCATGGATGTCCTGCGATTGCACATGCGCTGCCTACTTTAATCGACATAGGGGACGCAAGAAAGCGATTATGCGGCGTTATTATTTTTCACTAGCTTTCGCCCGCGACTCCGTACGTGGTGAATTAAAAAAAACAAAGGTGAGTAGCCTATGTGTTCTTCCAGACTGTCCTCTACATCTATGCCAAATTTCATCGAAATACGTTCAGCCGTTTAGGCTACAAACTCTAACAAACATCCATCTAAACTTTCGCATTTATAGTATTAGTATGAGCTATTGAAAACAGCGCCATCTTTTGTAAGATAGTAACATTTCTCTGTTGCTGTAAATTATTTACAGCGCCATCTATTGTAAAAGACATAGAGACTTAGTCATATGTTCGCAGGCTAACTACATCAGTGGACTTGCCAGTGGAGTTCGTACACCTGTACATCAGCAACTGCATCTCCACCTGCGAGACGATCCGCGACCGCTACATGCAGAACAGGCTCGTCAGGCTCGTCTGCGTCTTCCTGCAGTCCCTCATCAGGAACAAGATTATCAACGTCAAGGTGACTGCTAATTTGAAATTCAATAGAAATCAGAAATATTTACATACAAGTCTATAACGGTGATATTTTCGCTTCATCTAGCTAGTAATTTATCAGACCCGTTTAAATCTGTCCAGCCGTTCCAGAGATTCCTCGCAGACAGACAGACAATATTTTTAAAAACGTTTTTGTTATCAGCTACGGCAAATAAGGTTTAATTTTTTTAAGATATAGATTTAACAGGACTGGCAATGACAATTGTTATCTTTATGTTAATTTTGGAAAGCTCTAGTGTTTAAATTTGTGACACAAGAATATCTGTCTTAATAAGACTTTTAATATATATTTCTTTGGATGGGTTTGTCAGAATGTCTCATTTCCTTTGAATCCAGCCTAAGTTAGACCATAGTCTATTCTGTCAGTCCGGTGAGTACTTAACAGCGACTTAGTTAACCTACTGACTCTAAATATGGTAGATATGTTGATGATATTATTTGTTACAGGAACTGTTTATAGAAGTGGAAGCATTCTGCGTAGAATTCAGTAGAATCAGAGAAGCAGCTGCTCTATTCAGGTTGCTTAAGCAATTGGATTCAGGAGAGGGACACAAGGATACAAAGGACAACTAGCAAATAGTCGACTTAAGCCCACGCCCAGTAGTGGGTAAATAAACTCACGACCAATAGTGGGCAAATAAGCTTACGACCAATAGTGGGCAAATAAGCTTACGGCCAATAATTGGTAAAGTAGCGCATGACATAGTGGGCAAACAAGCCCACATCCACTTAACTTTTGGGCTAGTTCCACAAATGGGCTTTTGTTAGTGAACTATTGTTTGACTATGCCCACATGTCCAATATTGGGCAATAATTTGCCCACATCTCTGACCATGTAACTAAGGAAGCAATTCTCACAGACTGTATAGCGATAACGATATTTAAGACTAAATAACTTAATATTAAGTTGTAAGGACTAAGTGTGCATTATTTTCTTACGTTGTGCGATAACGGTGTGATTTTTTTACAGTAATTTATTTAGGTGTTAGGAAAAACGTGTCCTATTATGCCTTAACTCTAACCTACAAAATTTTTAAAATGTCCACTTTGAATGAAAATTATTTTTAAGTAATATAAATGAATTCAGTTTTCAAATTAATTGAAATCAACCTTAAATCATGAAATAAATCATAATAAATTTATTATTGAAATGAATTATCAAACTGTATTTTCATTATCATATTTTCATTAAATTCTCATATGCTTTTAAATCACTCTTGTTTTGTTTGCTTAGAGCTCAAAATGCAACACTGAGAAATAAAACTCTGAATTTGAAATTTAACGGTTAAAAAAGCTTCGTAAATAAGGTGTTAAGGTGAATTATTATTAAAAACCTAACCGGACTAGTTTTATTAACTAATAATTAAATATCTTCAAATTAACCAATAACTGACAGACATTAAATAAAATGTAAAAACAGTTCCAAACGCCTATATATCGTAAAGAGTTTATTGTTAACAATATTTATGCTATGATGGTTTGAATATTCATCAATGTAGAATCTTTATTAAAACTTGAGATGTTATTTCCTGTCATATTTTGATTTATTTTTGCGAATAATGCATCTAAGAGTCTTTGAATATACAATATGGCAAATAAACTATGAAATCAACTAATATTTGATACTTTGTGAAATTATTAAATATCTATCTATCTAACAGTTTTATGTATAAGTTGCCTACATATTGCCAATGTGGAGATTTAAAACAATGTATGTAACAAATAAGTTTAACATTTTGTTATAATAGTAAAATAAATCATATGATTGCAGGGTGGATTATTAATTAGTTTTTAATTAGCTGTTCCAACAGACGTTGATAGTCAATATTGTGGCTTGGTTTGGGTCTTATTATGGATTTTTTTAGGGGGAGCAGCTGCTGCTCTAGTAAGGCTCATGGATGTTCCTTCCGTAAATAAAAGTTATTTTCCCTTTCAAGGTAAGGAGGGCAACAAAGATATAAAGTTTTTCATAGTGTGTTTATGAATATATTTACCATTTTTAATTTTTATCTACAATATACACCACTGATGATAATAAAAAATATTTCCATAACTAACTTTATTTTGTGTATTACAATTTGTAAATTAAATGTACAATTCTAATTTTATTAAATGCCCATAAAACTAAACTACTATGCACCTTCCAGAATGTTCCTTATCTCATCATCTGCAGCCAAATCCAGCGGAGTATTGCCTTCTTCATCTTTGAGTATAGCAGCTCCATACTTTATAAGCAACTTAGTTGAATTTATGTGACCACAAGAAACAGCATAATGTAAAGCGGTTTGGCCGCTGTCATCTGTAGCGTTTACATCACAACCACCATCAATAGCAGCAGTTAGAGCAGACACTGCGTCTCTATCTGCTGCCCAATGCAATGCCGATAAACCATCTTCATCTTTGTTATTTTTAAGCTCTGGATATTGGGTTAAAAGTTCTCGTACTCTACCTCCCAGGTCCTCTCTAGCAGCCTCCAAGATGGATAGTTCGTTCTGCACTAGTTCCGGTTCTGGACTGTAACGGAGTGATGAAACTGCCACCCATGCTTCTTTATCACCTTTATTTTCGATATTTCCATCACACCATTCTGGGTCATATTTTTCAACCAATGCAACATATTTCTCTTTGGCCTCATCACTTTGCATATCTTGTAAAGTTTTCCATGCCTCCCACTTTTTACGTCCCCTTCCATCTAACCAACCTGGCTTTGGAGTGTTACAGTTGCCTTCAGTACTTTGTTTGAATAGACCATACAATTCTAAGAGCTGACCATTGTTTAATTTTGAGGTTATTTTTCTTACATGGTTTGTGGCTTTGTTAAAAGATATATCAAGTGGTGATAAGTCTTCATCGGAGAAGTCAGAGTCAGGATATTCTGGTAGTGCCTCGGCCATGATGAATTAACTGTTTTGGGCTTGAACTGTTAAATTATAGCCTTCTATTGTGTGAAGTTGTTTATTGGTTGCATTGGCAACAGCAGATGTGTTCGAAAACTCTATAAAACCATAACCTTTGCTTATTCCAGTAGATCTATCAAAAACTACTCTAGCACTTTGCACTGGACCAAACTGCGCAAAGTACTCTCTTAGTTGGCGATGACTAACAGTCCAGGGGAGATTGCCTACGTACAGGCGAGCTGCTCTTGCGGTACTGGCCATGCCCTAAACAGAAATTATTTCAAGTAAATGCAAGGATCTGTCGCCTATCAAGGCCCTGTAGTCTACCCCGGAATTTTCACTTAATGAATCTAAATCCAGTAGTGAGCCTTTCAGTCCCCACTTCTTAAGCAGAGCTTCTATGGACCAATCGGCGCTCCGTTCCTGGTAAGCACACAAAAATCGACCGTCAGTACCGTCAAGTAGGTAAGAAACTGTAGAAAGAACTTCCTCAAATTGTGACGGCTCGTAAAAACAATCTGAAGCTAAGAGCAAGTCAACGGGTCTCAAGTTATGAACTTCGGCAAGAAATAGACCCCAAGCGAGACCAAGTATATGGACGTCGCGGCCCGGTACCAGCCCGTTAGCTTCACAACAGTCCGATAAGTGTAGCAGTGATCGGGGGAGAGCAACACTATCGGTCAAGGTAACGTGAGCGCCGCACTTAGCAGCCAATATACCTGGTAACCCTGTGCCACAGCCGAGTTCCAGGACTCTTAAGCCGCGTAAATGCCGACGCTGTGTCCACAAATACCAAGCTAAAAGCGGTGCTGATGGCCACGTGTAAAACGAGTAGCCTGCCGACAACAACTCCGGGATTACAATTTCCAAATATTCACCTCGTGTATCACCGTTACTTGCGGATTTGCCACGAAATACAAATTTCTTCAGTTGACCACTTACAGGGCGACCATCGCTCATTGCATAAGCATATTTTTACAGAAGCAATTTGTAGATAAAATTCGGGTGAAAATAGAGATCAAGTTTTGACAGTTCCAGCACAGATACCATATTTAATTTATTCTTTTCCACAGACCAAAAACATTAAATATGAAAACTTATTTCATAATGTTAAATTGCTTTGTAAACTTTATTTGATATATATTTCCACTTAATGTTATTTATAACATCTTTAATCGTAATATTTATAAACACCAAACATATTATACGCCCTTACAAGTCGAAGGTTGACGAAATATAAAACACATTGTTTTAAGTTTCACAGGACATTTGCTAAACTTCTCTTTCGTATTTTTATCAATAGCTGCAGCAAAGCATTTTTTCTCTAATGTTTATTTACTTCAGGCCACACATCACGTATCACTTAACAATAACCGATCCTGAATTTCAGTTCGGTGCCACTTTATAATCTGTGAGCACGTAGTTAATGTTGTATTTCTGCGTTCTGCTACGTTTCAAAGGAAGTTTTGTTTTAATTTATAAAGTTTTTATTTGTGAATATTGTTAAACAACACAATGTCTGTAGCTGTTAAAGGTTTGATCTTTTTTGTTTAAGTAGTACTTTTTCATATTACTCAATAAAATTTCTTCTTCGACCTTATCACTTGGGGTCAAACTCCAGTTAATATCGATATTCCTATTTTTTTGTTAATTTATTGAATATTAAATAATTCAATAATAATTTAAGTCTTAAAAATCTTTATTTCATGAAATATGTTTAATATTCTAAATCTAAAAATTCAATGTGCATTTACGGTTTAAGTTCGATCAAGTTTTAACTTTGTTTACTTAATTTTTAGTACCTGTTTAGTACCGTAATATAGGCGTATTTGAATGAAAAAATTACTAAAACCGCATAAACGGGAATGCTTAAAATTATTTAAGGTTAATAGTTCTTTATTTAAAAGTTGGACTTTGGTTTTTGCATATAGGTAAAACAATTTTAATTTCGATATATTCAAGTACTGTTTAAACCGATTCTTTTTTTTTCATAAAATAACTCGATGTAATACAAGGTGAGATATGGCAGTTTTTTTTTGCCAATTTCTTATTAGATCCTAAGCAGGGTCTAATTGTATAAACGAACACACGGAAATTCTTGTTTACTCATTTTCTTTCATTCATGGATGTAGCCAACTGGACTTTGAGTCTTGTTACGAACTGTGTACATTATATTTTATCTTTGGACAGAGATTCTGATTATCGATAACAAATAATATTTACCCCCACGACTTTAGTTTGGGGTAGATAGAGAGAACATTTGTGCAACAGTTTCACATCATATTTCATACTAATATTATAAATGCGAAAGTTTAGATAGATGGATGGATGGATGTTTGTTAGAGTTTGTAGCCTAAACAGCTGAACGGATATTGATGAATTTTAGCATAGATGTACTAGATAATCTGGAAAACACATAGGCTACTTGCATTTGTTTTTTTTTAATGCCGTGTGGACGGAGTCGCGGGCGAAAGTTAGTTAATTCATAAACATAACTGACTTCGCACTTTTTGCACTCTGAGTCGTCAAATGATCAATAAGCATGAGATATCTGCACAAAGTGACTATTTAAGTAACCATGATAGTCATCTTGATATGCCTAATTTTAATCTTCTTCTCCTTCCCGGGAGATTTTCATGAGGACAGGAAGTGATAAATATTTGACTTGAAATTAAAGTTAGAAGTAAAAAAAAGACAATATTATCGTTTTGTCCTTAGGTATTTTCATCGTGGGTGCCAAGCGCACTGCGTTCGGTACATTCGGTGGCGTGTTCCGCAATACATCAGCAACGGAGCTGCAGACGGCGGCCACCGCGGCCGCGCTGCGCGAGGCCGGCGTCGCCCCAGACCAGGTCGACAGTGTCGTTATCGGACAAGTCATGTCGGTAAGTCACCACTGAGTTCCAACCAAGAACCAAGCGTCTATAGCTGGCTTTAGATTGTTTATTGTGGATACGTTGCAAGCGTTGTATCATCATCATCATCATCATCATCATCACCAGCTCACTATACGTCCCCACCGAAGGGCTCGGAGCCTACCCTAAAGTTAGGGTGACTAGGCCATAGCGTTGTATGATCTTTGTAATTGCGTAGGCTTCGCAAGTGGACGGCATCTATACGCCGCGCCATTCCTCGTTGAAGGCGGGCATCCCGCAGGAGCGGCCAGTGCTCGGCATCAACAGGCTTTGCGGCTCCGGCTTTCAATCCATCATTAACAGCGCACAGGTTTGTTTGCCCTTCTATGATTGTCAAATCACCAGATATTTTGACTCGTACGACGAAAACATCACTTATTTGACCCTTATGAGATGTCTATCCTGATACTGGTTTGTGTATTGAAATTGTCAAGCAAAATACTATTAAAAGTCAATACTATACTAATTTTGAGTCAAAATCTGTTAAATACAGCAGTCGCGGCTATTTACATCTTTTTCCATATTTGAACAGTTTTCAGAGATTCAATTCAGCTATATGAAAATATGTCTTATGGTCTTAGACGTGATTCTTTTCTCATTATCTTTCGACTTCGATAGTTATCTTCTCTACTTACGTTCTACAGGATATCCTAACCGGTTCAGCTAATATATCATTAGCTGGTGGCGTGGAGAATATGTCCCAAGCTCCATTCGCTGTACGAGGTATTAGGTTCGGTACCACACTGGGCACGTCTCATGCCTTCGAAGACACATTGTGGGCTGGCCTGACTGACAGCTACTGCGGTCTACCAATGGGTATGACTGCTGAGAAGCTGGGTGCACAATTCGGGGTCACCAGGACGGAGGTGGACGAGTTTGCGTTACGCTCTCAACAACGGTGGAAGACTGGTGAGCTCTTTTGTGGGGAACTTTTATCACCGACTAGCTGTTCCCGTGCGGCTTCATCCGCATGAAATTATAAAAACTTTATTTTATTGTTTACATTTATCGAATTCTCAATGCTTCCTTAATGTTGGTAGCTTGTATTGTATGATCTCTTTCCCACATGAAGGTTTTTTTCAATTTATTTACCCCCTAAGTTTAATAACGTGAAAATATGTAGCCTAAAGCGTGTCGTAAGTGTAGGGCTTTTTATTAAAAAAAAAATATTCAAAAACATGCTGTGATTGCTGACAGCCTTCGCCACGAAGTAGTGTGTGTTTACGCTATCTTATTTTAGTATAGATTTAGGAAACCAAGTAACTAACGTTCTCTTGCAGCGAATGATGCGGGGGTTTTCAAGGCGGAAATTGAGCCTTTAACACTAACTGTGAAGCGTAAGGAGGTGCGTGTGGAGGTGGACGAGCACCCGCGGCCGCAGACCACACTGGATGGACTCAAGAAGTTGCCCCCCGTCTTCAAGAAGGAAGGTCTTGTGACCGCCGGCACTGCTTCTGTAAGTCATACTGAGCAGCCATAAAATAAAAAAAATCTTAACCAAAAGCAAAACAAAAACTGAATTTACAAAACATTTTGATTAACTAAAAAAAAATTACAAATCAGTTCTTAGCTAAAGCGCTGGTTTTCAGCTTCCCCTTAATTGCTATTAGTTCAGTTTACTATACTAAGGGCCTGTTCCACCAAATTGTAAATTGTCTAATAACAATACAACGTGTAAAATATGTGATGGAAATATCGGATTTTGTTCCCTTATCAGTGACGTCATATTTAAGCTATCTGAGCCTCTATCAGCCAGTGGTGGGACAAGCCCTTATACTTTCGTGTTATCTTTGTTTCTAAGGTTAAAATCTATTAAATGCTTTGTTTAACATTTCTTTATAATATTTAGAATCTAGCCATCAGATCAAAAGTGTGGATTTCTAGTCTACTAAAACAAGAAACCAAGAAATTGTCATCCTGTGAATAGGGTATAAGCGACGGTGCGGGAGCGCTGGTGCTGGCGAGCGAGGCAGCCGCTAAGAACCTGAAGCCCCTCGCGCGGCTGGTGGGGTGGTCGTTCGTGGGCGTGGACCCCAGCATCATGGGCATCGGCCCCGTGCCCGCTATTGAAAACCTCCTCAAAGTTACCAACATGACCCTCAATGACGTCGACCTGGTTGAGGTAAGATCAGTTGGCACATCGCGTCCTATAGCATTGTAATAAATGACGTGCCAAGTCCTTTTTTTTTAAATATTTGTTCATTTTTGTTAATTTACTAATATTTTTTTTAATCATTCCAACTAAGCTCTAGGTTTGTGCTAGGATATGGTTCACGACAATAGTCGAATGGCGGGATTCGAACTCTCGACCGCAAGATCCGTAGTCCGTACCACAAACCATTAGGATATTGGCGCTTAGTATGATCGTCTTTATGAGATTTAGAAGCGTCATTTTTTGTTTAAAATCTTGTTACTGATTTCAAATTAATGTTTCCAAAGGATTGTAATTTGTAAACAATTAGTTAATTAGGCAAAAACTAAACAATATAATAAAATTTAAATGATCATTAGTTTTGAACAAAATATTTAATTGCAATAATAACACCGACATCATGAAAAAGTTGATTACAATGAAAGAATATTCATTTAACTTGACAACAAAAAATAACAATGCAATTTCCCACATATAAAATTATTTTAATTACAAATTATTTAATTTGTAAAAAAAATTTCACAGTAACTATTTGTTTAATTATATGCTATCTTAGCAAATAACTTACAATAAAATTTGTAGTATAATCTAAATTTTTTATTCATTTATCTGTTATCTGGCTTCATTATTTTTGAAAAATACCTATACTTTAAGACCACATTTCATCATCGCCTTGGAATTCAACATACCAAAAACCGAACAAATCTAACAAAAATCCATGCGTTTTGCTAATGGCGTTTTTGTACTTAGTACTTTTTGTAAAGATACGTCTGGAATGTTCTATTTATAATAGTTAGGGTGTATTCTGCAAATCGACCAATTAGCGTGTATTTTTGGACTCCAAAAACTAAATAACTCCATCATCAACCTACCTTTGTCCCTATCTTACTAATTTTATAAATTCGAAAGTTTAGATGGATGGATGTTTGTTAGAGTTTGCAGCCTAAACGGCTGAACGGATCTCGATGAAATTTGGCATAGATGTAGAGCATAGTCTGGAAGAACACATAGGCTACTGATGATTTTTAACTCCACGCAGACGGAGTTGACCAGCTTTAATTTATTTATACAGGGTGATTCTTAAAGGCTTTGTGGAGATAGAGGACCCCAATAGGTATCGTTTAAGCTCAAAGTATGTTGCCCGATTTTCTATAGTTTTAAAGTTATTGATTTTTTTTATTTCGTTCTCATGGAGTTATTTCAAAATAGGGATAATGGAACGAAAGCTTGTTCAAGAAAAAAAAATAACCAGTAAATACATTATTTTGAACGTACGTGGAAATCTTGGAAATCTGATTTCTACGATTATTTTGTTGACCGACTTCCCAAAAGAAGGAGGTACTCAATTCGTCTGTATGTTTTTTTTTTATTTGTGTTACGGCATAACTCCGCCCCTGGTAGACCGATTTTGAAAATTCTTTTTTTATCCGAGAGGTAGTGCTTGCAGGTGGGTCCCATTATTTTGTTTGATTTTTGGAGTCAAAGACTACGGCGTAGTTAAATAGTTTAGCTCAAAATTGCGTGACGAAATTTGGTGTCTTTTTTGCTTTTATATCTACTAGATCAACGAGGCGTTCGTAGCGCAGACTCTGTCCTGTGCTAAAGGGCTGAAGTTAGACTTGGAGAAGCTGAACGTGAACGGCGGCGCCACCGCGCTCGGACACCCGCTCGGCGCCTCCGGCTCGCGCATCACTGCCCACCTCGTACACGAACTCAGGTACGCTGATATACTAACCTCCTTTGTCATTCATCTCATCAACACTTTATCTTAAAACTAACTAGCTGTTCGCGTGCGGATTCATCCGCGTGAAATTATAAAAACACTTTATTTTATTGTTTACATTTGTCAAATTATCAATAGCAAATGTCAAAATGACATGACATGACAAACCTTGACAATCTTGTTTCCTTGATGTTGGCAGCAACTTATGGTCTCTTTCCCACATTAGAGATTTCATCCAAAATATTTACTACCTAAGTTTATTGGCGTGAAAATATATAGCCTAAAGCGTGACGTAAGTGTAGGGCTTTTTATTAAAAAAAGAATTATTCAAAAATATGCTGTAATTGCTGACATCTTAGGCAACAAAGAAGTGTGTGTTTACGCTTTATTATAATAATAAAGTATAGATATAGATATACATTCCGTAAAAGTTTCTATTACAAATGTACAAATAACAATAAAGGCCTTTGCTGGCTGAAATTTCAAATATTTAGTATATGCTTCTTTGCTGTTATTGGCTTGTAGTTTCTGTCTTTATCGCAGTTTTTTTTTTCAATTTGCTTACACTTAATTTTAATAGCGTGAAAATATAAACCCTATAGCAGGGGTGGCGAAACATTGGCACGCATGCCATAAATGGCACACATATTATAATATTTTGGGCACGTTAATAATCATAAAAACACTTGGAAAAAATTATGAAGTAGGTGCACCATGGAATTGTAAAAATCACAGTCTAAATTATTCAATGGCTCGTCTAAATTCGTATTAAACATTCCTTTAAAAAAAGGCACTTTGATGCAAAAAAGTTTGCCACCCCTGCTCTATAACGTGTCGTTAGTGTATGGTTATTTATTAAAAAATCAACTGTGATTGAATGTGATTGGCTGAGAATTTAAGTAACCATCCAAACCTTGCTTCTCGTAATTTTAGTCCCTTTCATATTTTAAGTTTTTATTCAAATTACAAAACCAATATTATTTTACTTCCATCCAATTATTCCGGCCTAAAATTGTAAAATAATCATGACAATATAAATATAGTAATTTTATAATAATAACAAAATAAGTGAGATTAAAAAAACATTTTCGTTGATAAAATTAATTATCAAATCCTCATACTGATAAGGAAAGAACAAAGGTCAGTCCAGGCCACGCTTGTGGTCTATTTTTCACAAACGGATGAACGTGAAATTGGACGCAAATAAATGTTAAAGCCCTGGGCGAGATTTATACGTCCTATTTATACTATTAACTAACTGTTGCTCGCGACTTCGCCCACGTGAAAATAATAAATAATAAATTTCCTTTGTAACGGTGAAAGAATTTTTTAAATCGGCCCAGTAGTTTTTGAGTTATTTCAATACATACAAAAATACAAATCTTTCCTCTTTCTAATATTAGTATAGATGAGGTGAACTTAAGTGTTATATGAGAGTAAATGACACACCTAAATGCCTTACTTAAAGGCTGTTTATAGTATTTACTAGTATTTTGGCCCAGACAGCAGTCAAATAGTAACAAATAACAACGGATGCTTATTGTTTAGGACTCTTGTTTTAAATAAGAAATTTTAAAAATTCTCTAATTATATGTACAATAATCCCACCTGGGATGGTGTATGGTTCAGATCCGGCTCGAAGGACCAATCTCATCATCTCTATGTAAATATAAAATGACCTCATATGTCAGGCGCTTTGGGTGTTCGCCCAGCTTCCTAGGCATTGAGAAGTTATTTTGAAATAATAAAGATTTTTATTGAAGTTATAATATTAATGAATCTTATTATATTAATTTTTATATACAGACGTCGTGGACTGAAGCGTGGTATCGGTTCAGCTTGCATCGGCGGCGGGCAGGGCATCGCTCTCATGATTGAAACTGTCTAAAAACACAATTACATATCTTTTTAAAAATATGAGTTGTATTTAATGGTTCGTTTTGTATGAAAACTGACAGATTTTATTGTTTTGTATAATTTTTACAACTAGTTTCTTATACATTGTAACAGAACATTTTTATATAGTTTGTTAAGCTAAATGTGTATGTGCTGTACATTTTTGATGTAAAGATTTAAATGTCAAAATAAGGCTAAAAATTGGTGCAACTAAATAACAATAATTTTATGAGGATGTATTTTGTATTAAATGATATCTTGTAAAATATATTTAATTTTTTAAATGGTATTTTATTTGATTTATTTACATATTTCCTCTTTTTTTAAATGTTATGCAGATCACACACGTTAGGTACACAAAGGTAGCAAAAACAAATATTAAAAAACATAATGTTGAAAGATCAGACACAATAGTCAAATTTCATTAAAGTTTAAAATACTTATTTATATCTTACTTCTTACTAATATGATCAATCCGAAAGCTTAGATGTACATATGTTACGAAGTAAAGCGGCGAAGTAAATTAAGGGCCTGTTCTACCAAATTATAAATTGTCTGATAACAATCCAACATGCAAAATATGTGATGGAAATATCGGATTTTGTTCCCTTATATGTTTTTAAGGTATCTGAGCCTCTATCAGCCAGTGGTGGGGCAGGGCCCAAGTATTTTAATTCCCGGGCGACAGCTAGTCCCTAAACATAATAACAAACATGATAACGATATAGAAAATATTAACCGATAAATAGATTACGAGCCTATCGTTAGGTCAACATTTATTGGTTTTTATAGATTAGAGATTTAAAAGTAATTGCTAAAAAATGGCCGCAAAAAACCTGTTTAAAAATGTAAAAAAATGCATTATGTTGGAAAGCGTTAAACGGTTCTTGTTTTATGTTTAACCTTTTAATAATATGACTTCACTAACTTTCGCCCACGACTCCGTCCGCGTGGAATTAAAAAAAAAACAAAAGTGAGTTGCCTATGTGTTCTTCCAGACTATCCTTTATATCTATACCTTTAAACAAAATCCGTTCAACCGCTTAGGCTACAAACTACAAACTGTAACAAACATCCATCCATCTAAACTTTTGCATTTATAATATTTGTATGATATAAAACAATAATACTGCAAGAATAAACACAGATAACAAAATGACCGACGAATATCATTCATTGTTTACGACGACGTTCACCTGACGCGTTCACTTTGATTAAATTGTTTTCGTTTTATTTATAAAGTTATGGCCGTGGCTATTAATAAAGGTATGTAAATATACTACACTACTTACAGGATTTTAGTTATATTTGCTTTTTCATTGATTTTGTGTTAGTGCATACCTAAAATGTAAAGGAAAAACTAACAATTTTAAGGATTTGTGTCCAACCTATACGTTGCTTGCATAAATTAATTTAAAAAAAAAATTACGCGAGTTCATTGACCTGTGACGTCTCGCAGTCATGGCCGCTAATTACTTCTGTATTTAGCATTTGCGTGACTGCACTCGAATGCTATAATGTTTACATTACACATAAAAAATATGAGCAACGAAAATAATCACAGAAGAGAAAATTAACAATATCATTACTCTCGCATTTATTAATTTAATCTATGGAGAACACACAAGGGCGTCCCCTCGTGCCAGCTCTTCTCTACAAATATTGGCAACACAAAACTTTTAGTTACTAAATACGGAACTTTTTCTCACTTTAGCATTAGTTTCAAAAGATTTAGCGACTAACGATTATAGTCATAATTTAAAAAAAAAATAAACATTGCACAGGTATATTTATTGTCGCGGCGAAACGAACGCCTTTCGGAAAGTTCGGAGGCGCGCTGAAAGATGTTCATCAAGCAGACCTGCTCGCTGCAGCAGCACAGGATGTGTTCAAAACTAGCGGCATCGCAACTGCTTTAGTCGACACTGTTAATATAGGACAGGTGTACGGGGTAAAGTATTATTTATAACTAGCTGTTCCCATACGGCTTCATCCGCATGAAATTATGAAAATTTTATTTTATTTACATTTGTCAAATTATCAATAGCAAATGTCAAACTGACATGACATGACAAACCTTGGTAATCTTGTTTCCTTAATGTTGGCAGCAACTTATGGTCTCTTTCCCACATTAGGGATTTCATCCAAAATATTTACTACCTAAGTTTATTGACGTGAAAATATATAGCCTAAAGCGTGACGTAAGTGTAGGGTTTCTTATTAAAAAAAGAATTATTCAAAAATATGCTGCAATTGCTGACATCTTAGGCAACAAAGAAGTGTGTGTTTACGCTTTATTATAATATTATAGTATAGAAGTATAGATATAATAATGAATATCGGCGACAAGCAATGCAATATTCTCATGTAAGTGACTACATGTCTTTTTGAGAATAAAAGTCTTTAAACCTTAAAACTAGTTATCAATATTTCTTTGCGAATGGAACTACATAGATAAGTGGTTCCGCGGACGGTGGGTTGTCTGCGCGTCACGCAACCCTGAAGTCAGGGGTGCCGGAGACGCGGCCTGCACTCGCCGTCAACAGACTGTGCGGCTCCGGTTTCCAGGCGGTCATTAACAGTGCACAGGTAAACAAGAATGTTCTAAACAATCGAAAAGTGTTGCCACTTAAAAAAAAATATTTCAGTATAGTTACTTAACTGTTTTCCAGGACATACTTACGGGGACAGCGCAAGTCTCTCTGGCTGGTGGAACAGAGAGCATGTCTTTAGTACCATATGTGGTGAGAAACGCTCGTTTCGGAATACCACTTGGTTCCTCCATAGAGTTTGAAGACGTGTTAGGTAAAGGCTCTGTTGATACCTTCTGCAATTTCAACATGGCGGAGACTGCTGAGAACTTAGCAGAGAAGTTCAAATTGAAAAGAGAAGAAGTGGATGAATTTGCTTTGCAATCACAGCGGAGGTGGAAGGAGGGTTAGTTTTCCTTATATTTCGACTAATTAGTAATTTACCTAAAATAGACTTTGGTCTCTGACAATAAGAATCAATCTTGCGCGGTTCTGTGCTGCTATGGCCCAGTCTAAGACTTGGGGAATCTGCAGATCTAAGATATCGCTAGAAGGAAAATGTGGAGAGGAATTACGCAAGCTTTGGTACGACTGTTGCCTTTTTTCGTTTGTATTGTCCAATATTTATGTTGCCATACGCGATGTTTACCCTGACTTTTAGTCATCGTTGGTTACTTGTTTTAATCCTCAATTAATTGTCAACTTTTCAAGCACACGACAGCGGAGTATTCAAGGCAGAGCTCACACCGGTGACCGTGAAGGTTAGGAAACGGGAGGTAGTGGTGGACAGAGACGAGCACCCTCGGCCGGAGACCACAGCGGAGGGTCTCGCAAAGCTACCGGTGCTGTTCAGGAAAGGTGGCGTGCTGACTGCTGGCAACTCATCGGTAATTTACAGTTATACGAATATCGTAACAAGAACAAGTATTTTATGCACTCACATTTGTTTAGTGGTACCTCTTAGGGACCAACTAATCAAAAGGTTAAGATTGTGCCCACACTTTTGACTAAACTATGCACAACTGTTGTGCGATAGTCGATTGTTTCGCAGCAAATTCAACTGTTTAGTCGCACAACAAAAAATCAAGTAGTGTGTGCTCCATATAAGATCATAGGTATCAAAGTGCGATTAAATAGTTGTGCAATACCGTTATGATAGTTGTATATAGCAGCTTTTTACTTGTCATAATTTTTCTGTTAGGGCGTTAACGATGGCGCTGGTGCGTTGTTGTTGGCAAGTGAAGAAGCAATGAGTAAGCATCAGTTGACGCCCATCGCGCGGCTGGTGGGCTGGTCGTTCGTGGGCGTGGACCCCAGCATCATGGGCATCGGCCCCGTGCCCGCTATTGAAAACCTCCTCAAAGTTACCAACATGAAACTGGACAATATTGATCTTATCGAGGTATCTTAACAAAATAGGTTAACGTCGTTAATACCATTTTAATAACTTTTTAATAACTACCTTTAGTTAGGCCAATCTATACTAATATTATAAAGAGAGAGAGAGAAGAGGGAAAAGATTTGTATTTTTAGATTGTTGTGTTTTTGTATGTATTGAAATAACTCAAAAACTACTGGACCGATTTCAATTCAAATAATTTCACTATTGAAAAGCTAAGTAATCGCTGAGTAACTTAGTTATATTTTTATTTTTAGTTTCACGCGGACGAAATCGCGAGCAACAGCTAGTATTCAACAATCTGTTAACATTTTCAGCCATTGGTATGACGTCGCCGTTTGTTTTTTTCTAATTAACAGTTACTATAATTTCTAGATAAACGAAGCGTTTTCGCCTCAGACACTTGCTTGTGTGAAGAGTTTGGGTATAGATCAGAGTCGTTTGAATGTGAACGGCGGGGCCATCGCGCTGGGGCACCCCGTGGGGGCTTCGGGAGCTAGGATCACCGCACATTTGACTCATGAGCTCAGGTATCAATAACTAGAATAGAACAGAATATACATTTATTGCAACTAAAATAAATATATTACACGAATTTATTCTAAAGACAAAATTGTGGCGAAAAGTTGGGTAGGTGGCAACTATGAGTATCGACTTTTAAAACTCTTGTATAAAATCATATTGTCTCTCTCATTCTCTTTGATATAACAGGGACAACAATAGTGTAACACGGTTGTGACAGATTGCATTATTTTGTTTCCAGACGCCGAGGTCTAAAAACTGCAATTGGTTCCGCTTGTATTGGAGGTGGTCAAGGCATCGCAATTCTTTTGGAGACTGTTTAAAATAATTAATCAAATAAAATGTATATTTATTCTATTCAATAACGTTGTTTTATTTATTTTTAGATTGTTGTGTTTTGTATGTATTGAAATAACTCAAAAACTACTGGACCGATTTCAATTCAATGATTTCACCATAGAAAAGCTAAGTAATCGCTGAGTAACTTAGTCATATTTTTATTTTTTATTTTTAGTTTCACGCGGACGAAATCGCGAGCAACAGCTAGTATTCAACAATCTGTTAACATTTTCAGCAATTGGTATGACGTCGCCGTTTGTTTTTTTCTAATTAACAGTTACTATAATTTCTAGATAAACGAAGCGTTCTCGCCTCAGACACTTGCTTGTGTGAAGAGTTTGGGTATAGATCACAGTCGTTTGAATGTGAACGGCGGGGCCATCGCGCTGGGGCACCCCGTGGGGGCTTCGGGAGCCAGGATCACCGCACATTTGACTCATGAGCTCAGGTATCAATAACTAGAATAGAACAGAATATACATTTATTGCAACTAAAATAAATATATTACACGAATTTATTGTGGCCAAAGGTTGGGTGGGTGGCAACTTTGAGTATCGACTTTTAAAACTCTTGTATAAAATCATATTGTCTCTCTCATTCTCTTTGATATAACAGGGACAACAATAGTGTAACACGGTTGTGACAGATTGCATTATTTTGTTTCCAGACGCCGAGGTCTAAAAACTGCAATAGGATCCGCTTGTATAGGAGGTGGTCAAGGCATCGCAATTCTTTTGGAGACTGTTTAAAATAATTAATCAAATAAAATGTATATTTATTCTATTCAATAACGTTGTTTTATTTATTTTTTATGATAAAAGATGTCATTTACCATTTAAAGTATGAAGGTAACTCTCACAAGGTTATCAATACTATAAAGTAAAATTTACATAAAAACAACGTTATATCAGAACGCGGTTGTGATAACAGATATCATTATCTGTTTTGTTGACAACATAAAACAAGTATTCAGTTCCGTGGACCGGTTTGGAACGAGTTAAATCTAGGCTTGATGGCGCTAAACTGCAGAGGTAATTTTTAAAATTAAAATTAACCTAACATATAGTTCTATTTAACCTAGAAATTACATGCATTACTATTGTTATTTGCATTTAATATTCCATCCTTGAACTACAATACAATCGGTTAAAGTATGTGAGTAGAAAATTATAGAAATCTTAACTTTTCTTAATTTAACCACATCATTGGTTTTTATGGGTTTTTAGAAACATTGAAACTTCGG
Source organism: Papilio protenor (assembly GCA_029286645.1). Classification (NCBI taxonomy): domain Eukaryota; kingdom Metazoa; phylum Arthropoda; class Insecta; order Lepidoptera; family Papilionidae; genus Papilio; species Papilio protenor. The sequence continues at coordinate 831,729 of JAGSMZ010000007.1, read as the reverse complement.
TGTTACCATACCATGTTTAATAAACGTAGTACTGTTTTTTTTAATTAAAAGGTAAAGCCATTCGGAAATATTCAGACAAAAGTTTAAAATAGTAATTAATTAAAAAATTGCAGGAGTATTTATTGTTGGAGCAAAGAGAAGTCCTTTTTGCTGTTATGGTGGACCTTACAGAGATTTACCTGCATCGCATATTTTCGCTGAGGCGGCAAAAGATGCTATACATTCTGCCAATATGAAAGCAGAAATAATTGATAATACCGTAGTTGGGAACGTTAATTTTGTGAGTATTCGTTAAATTATAGTTGATGAATGATTACTGCAAAAGGCTTCTTGTTACATTTTTTTTTTGCCATAGCTTAGTCAGTGCGATGGCGGAAAGACTCCTAGATATTGTGGTACGTATTCCGGAGTTCCTTTAGATAGACCAGCGTTAGGAGTCAGCAAGGCTTGTGGTACGGGACTGCAAGCTATTATAACTGGTACTGTAGTAAGTTGAAACTCTTATATTTTACTAAATTATTTTTTTAAGAGTAGTTTTTTTTGTAGCATCTCTTAAGAGTTGTAACTGTTTTCGCACCACTGGTCAATTTTAATCTCACCAAATTACACGTTCTTTTAGGATATTTTAACAGGTTCATCCAAAGTAAGTTTAGTAGGTGGGACTGAACTTATGTCATCTCTGCCAATGTTGGTCCGTAACGTAAGATTTGGGACCACACTCGGTGTTAAATACCAAATGGAGGACCATATAAAGAAACAAATATTAGACAGCTACTGTAGTCTAAGTTTGGAACAGATAGCTGAGCTTGTGGCGAAGAAATATAAATTATCAAGAGACGAAGTAGATCAGTACGCGTTGCAGAGTCATTTAAAATGGAAATTAGGTGAAATATTGAACCTGCGAAATAAATATCAAATGCAAACATTTTTCGGTTTCATAAACCGGCATCAATTATTGTTTTATTCCTTAATCGAAATTAGCTATAGCTATATGTTTATTTTCTTAATTTCAGCTCATGGAGGAAATGTGTTCTGTGATGAAATAACACCGATAAGTGTAAAGGCTAAAAAATATATAATAATAGACACGGATCAAATACCTCGAACAGATTTAACCGCGCAAGAATTATCAATTATTCCGCCAACAGTAGACGACGGATCAGTAGTTACAACTGGCAACACTACGGTAGGATGTTTACGAAATTAAAAAAAAGATGAATTTTGCCCGCTACATTATTCAGGTGATATAAAAACAAGTAATTTCTCCTGAGTATCAATAGTTTTCATACAATTTATTGCGTATATTTGAAGTTACAAAAACCTACCAAATACGAGTAATGGTAGATTTTTTAATTAGAACAGAAAACTGTTAAAGGTTCCTGCCGATGGTGCTGCAGCATTGATAATAGCTGACGAAGAATCAGTAAAGAAGCATCACCTAACACCATTAGCGCGGCTTACGGGTTGGGCGTGCGTCGGTGTACAACCTGACCAAGCTTGTTTAGGCGCCATTCCCGCCATTCAAAAGTTACTTGCTGTCACTAACAAAACAATACAGGATATTGAATTATTTGAGGTACATAAATGTGAATTTATAGCGGTTGACCAATCGTAATTTCCCGCGCATTAACCTACCACAGATTACACAAAAGTTAAGACATACTATAAAACTTGTGTTAAAAAATTATTGCTTTAATTATGGCTTGTTATGTTGGTTATTTAATAGTTTTGTTATTAGATTAATGAAACCACAGCGATACACGCGTTGGCGACAATCAAAGAACTGAATATAGACCAAAGCAGAGTGAATGTGTGTGGTGGGGCGTTGTCGTTGGGGCACCCTGTAGCCGCCACCGGCGCTAGGATGGCGACACACTTGGTGCACCAGATATGGTAAATGCAAATCTTAAGTTTTCTTCTTTTTTAAAAAAACTGACAATGTCATTCTTCTTTCTTTTTCTTTTCTTTTTTATAAAAAATATTAGTAGATTTATGTTAATTTACTAATATTTCCTTTAACCATTTCAACTAAGCTCTAGGCTTGTGCTAGGATATGGTTCACGACAATAGTCGAATGGCGGGATTCGAACCCTCGACCGTACCCCAAACCATTAGGCTATTGGCGCTTTAATTTTTTAATTCTATAATTATAGGAAGAAATAAATTGAATATAGGATTTAGTTTAAACTGCACTGGCAAGTTTCACTATTGAAATATCATAATTGTAAAATAATAATATGTTTATAGTCAAAATTGGTTAACTACAACATTAAAATGATTTCAGGAAAGGTAATAGTAAGACAGCAGTGGCTGCTTCCAGCTGCGGAGGTGGACAAGGCATTGCTTTGATGCTGGAAGCAGTTTAAACAATCTCATTAAACATTTAGAAAAAATGTGAAAACCTATTTAAAATAAAAGAATACTTCCAGTACATTACTGTCTTTATTTATAGTTAACTTAATAGGTTAAATATTTTTATTAGTTCAGCTTCAACATTTACTTCCATACATACTTTAAAGTAAAGCAATGCATTTACTGACAATCATTTAGTTATTAATTATTTTTTTTTCTCTTTTTCTCAGTTAATAAGCTGAATTGATAACATTTAAACATAGAGGCAGCAATTTTTCATTGAAATTTATTGAAAAAGAACTTTAACCATCTCTTCTGTATTTATAAAGAAGTTTCATAAGTCTTAAATATTACTACTGGAATAAAATATTTACAAATGAATTAAATCACAATAAAACATCAATGCAATGTAGGTAACACATTGAGTGCCACCAACTGGCATTGTAACTCGGCACATGAAAACTGCAGTAGCATTTTTTAATAAAAAAATCATATATTTACTATTAAGTAATATATCTTACTGTAACAATTCAGTACTTTTATGTTTAAAACAATAATTAAATGATAATCTCCTTGTTTGATACTTTTTTAAGTTAAAGTTTCTCCCTTTGTTACCTGAAAATTAGAATATTTCATAAAAAATTATGAGTTATTATTATTAATATTAATTTGTTACAAGTTTAGTTATGTTAATAGGATTTATTAGGTACTTACACAAGCTTCCAAGTAATCAATTTTTCTTTCTAATGAAGTCAATTTTTCATTTAATGTTGCAAGTCGAGACCGACAAGACATATCTACAACAGGATATCAAGAATTGATTGCTAGTTTCCATACACAAAAAACAATAATTAAATTAACAAAGTACACAATACAAATAAAGCGTCTTGTTACTTACCAAAGGAGTTAAGGAAATCAGTTATCTTTTTAATACTTCCTGTGATAACTTCAATGTATTCCCTGTTCGCCCAATCTTGTTGAATTTGTTTTTGTATCGTTTCTCGAGGTGGAGTTGACATCGTATGAGTTGGATATTAGAGGTTTTATATTAACAAGTATTTAGACACACGAACATAAATAGCACAAAATTGTAATCGAATAAAATCACCCTTTTAAAAAAAATCTTTATTTCACACTCACAAATTAAATGTCAGACTCAGATGTCATTTGTCATTCTTGTTTTATGTGTCTTGATGTGGTTTGTGTTGCCAAATGTAAATATTTCAAATTGTTAAACAGTCGCAGTATATAGTATATAGATGCATGAAACCGAACGTAATAATTTATTGACAGACATCAGCTGGATTTGAAATTATCGGATGTCAAATGTCAAAGTAAATCAAATAGGTTACGTGTAAAAACATCTGTTTTCAATTTATTTACCAATATAAACGACTGAATATGGATGAAATTGAATATAAACTGAAAACCAACAATAGTGTCTTAATTGTTAATGCTATTGACAAATTAATTTCCACAATAAAATCAAAATATCAGCCGGCTGAAAGACAAAAGTTCGTGTTGGAGAACGAAGAACTCAAATTTTTAAGAGAAAAATGTTCTTCGGAGAACACTCTAGTGAGTCTTACTGCATACCAGGGTCTACTAGCACTGGTAGAGTTTGGAGTATTAGAAATTGGGCACACTATGTCCACTGTTATAACCTTACTTCCAACTGCACAGTAAGTCAAATATATTTATGTTTTTTAAATGTATAATATCGTCGTCATTAATTCATGCACTTGCCAACAGTGTGGTGAATAGGCCACCTGGCCAGTGCTGGTTGTCATATGTTTAAATATCTTAATAGAAATTTGCAGGTTGCGTCAAAATGTTTTCCTTCACCAACAAATATAACAACAAGCCTGTGCACATCTTAGGATTATCTTATAAAATAAATATTGTTACGAGCGTGAGGGATAGAGTCAAAACGCCTTGGAAATTTCTGTGTTAATTTATTCGCGACGTACAGTAACAGGGATTCACTGCTCTCACAAATCGTCCGTTAAGACTACACGATGCACGCAAACACAGAATCACTAACTCAGCGCACTTTACAGAACACCACTGTCACTATTCACTAGCACTTTCACTCCGCGGTCACCTAATCTTCTTCGTAATTCGCTCAGGACTTCTTCTTCACAGTTCACTTTCCACCGTCTAACTCCCCGAGTCACGACTGACTCCCCTTATATACCCCGAATTTCGATCTTCTTTTCGTTATTCATTTGTCATTTTATTCCAGAACTTTCCCGATAGTCCGAATTACATAAATTTTATAATGGAACATTCTCGAAGCCGTTTTGAATATTCGAGACATCTTTTCGCGAACGTCATTTTCGCTACTCGCGGCGATCGAACATTCTGGAAACAGCTCGATTATTCTTCGAATATGTTTTTTCGCTACACATCAATAGATGACGCCGCGACATTGCCCTCCGCTAAGTCATGCTCGTCCGGAGCATCATTAGCCCCGTAGTATCGTGCTAGCCGGTCCACATGAACGATCTTAGCAGGGCTCCGAGTAGATCGACGAATCCTGTAGGTGACATCATTTAATTTCGTAACCACCTTGTACGGGCCTTCCCAACTAGGCTGCAGCTTAGGTGACTTCCCTTTTCGCCGTTTTGGATTATGGAGCCAGACCAACATTCCTTCCTCTAATTCGCATCTGTTAGCATTGCGGTCATACCTTGTCTTCATGCGGTCACTTGCCTTAAGACTAGCTTCTCTCACATGATCATAGACGTCCAGCATTCTTTTTCGTAGGTCATGTACGTAATCAGTCACTTCTGCTGGAGTATCTGGTGGACAACCAGAAAGCAGATCTGCTGGCAGCCTCAACTCTCTCCCAAAATTTATTCGTGCTGGAGTAGCTCCCGTACTCTCATGGACCGCCGTTCTATACGCTAACAGAAAAAGTGGTATATAGTCGTCCCAATCCTTCTGATGGCAGTCAACTAACTTTGCCAAATGACGCTCCAAAGTTTGGTTGAATCGTTCCACCATCCCATCAGATTGAGGATGGTACGAAGTGGTGCGTGTTTTATGTATTCGCATTATCTTGCAAACTTCTTGAAAAACCATGGACTCGAAATTCCTGCCTTGATCGCTATGTAGTTCCAACGGTAAGCCGTACCGACAGAAAACTTCATCCACCAATCTTTTAGCGACCGTTGTAGCTTCCTGGTTTGGCAAGGCGAACACTTCTGGCCATTTCGTGAAGTAATCCATAACGACCAGTATGTAGCGGTTCCCATTCTCGGTGACTGGAAATGGCCCCGCAATGTCGAGTGCTATACGCTCCCATGGTTCACCGACATTATACAGCTTCAGTGCTCCTCTACTTCGCGTTTGAGGACCTTTGACAGCTGCACACTTTGTGCATTTCCGACACCAGTCTTCAACATCTTCTCTACAGTGTACCCAATAGAACCTCTGCTTAATCTTCACCAAAGTCCTCCGTACTCCTAGATGTCCACCAGAAACACCATCATGAAACGCTCTCAAAACCTCATTCACCTTGGATCCTGGTACAACTAGCTGGAGGTAGTTTTCAATTCCGTTAGCCGATTCCCACCGTCGATACAGAAGTCCGTTTCTGAATACCAGACTGTCCCATTGAGCCCAGTAACTTTTCGTTAGGCTTCCGTAACTGGCCACTTGATTCCACCGAGGTCGAGTTGCTCCAGTTTTCAGGCATTCAATGATCGGCCTTAAAGCGCAATCACTCTCCTGTGCCGTTCGCATTGCGTCGTTACTCCACTCGTCGCAAGCATTATCGGTTCGGATAACTTTGATCACTGCACCTTCTTTCTCGTCTTGTCTACTGCAGTGTTTACAAGTTTCCGAGCAAGGTCGCCTGGACAGTCCATCAGCATTTCCATGGATTCTGCCTTGACGGTGCTCAATCTCAAACTCATATTCCTGTAGTTGTTCGATCCAGCGTGCCACCTGCCCTTCTGGGTTCTTAAAATTAAGTAGCCACCGTAACGCAGCGTGATCTGTTCTTAATCGGAATTTTCGTCCTAAGAGGTATTTTCTAAAATGCTGAAGTGTCTTGACGATCGCTAGCAATTCTCGACGAGTCACGCAGTAATTTCGTTCTGGTTTGGATAACGACTTACTGAAGTAAGCAATGACGACTTCCTGTTCACCTTGTTTTTGAGAGAGTACACCGCCCACTCCAATGTTACTGGCATCAGTATCGATTATAAATTCGCCTTCTACCTCCGGGTATCCCAACACTGGCGTTTCACATAAGCTCCTCTTAAGCTTCTCAAACGCAGTGGTGCACTCCTCGTCCCAGACAAATGGTCGCTTTTCTTCAGTTAGTCGATGCAGAGGTCTTGCAATGTCCGAAATCCTTTTACGAATCGTCTGTAGTACGAGCACAATCCCAGAAATGCTCGTATTTCCGTCTTATTCTTCGGTTCTGGCCAATCTTTTACGGCGGCTGTTTTTGCAGGATCCGTCCGAACACCTTCTGCAGAGACCACATGTCCCAAATAGTTAACTTGCCGTTTGAAGAAACTGCACTTCTTGGGGCTGAGCTTCAATTTCGCAGCACGCAGTTTTTCTAATACCTTCTCCAGTTTCTTCAGGTGATCTTCAAAATTCTTGCCAACGATGATTATGTCATCAAGATACACCAAACAAGTCTCTCCCAAAAGCCCAGCCAAGACTTGCTCCATCAGTCGTTCAAACGTCGCCGGCGCATTGCATAGACCAAAAGGCATCACCTTAAACTGCCACAGACCTTTCCCGGTGGAGAATGCGGTTTTCTCTTTGTCTGCCGGATCTAGTTCTACTTGCCAATATCCGCTCTTAAGGTCCAGAGTTGAAAACCACTTCATTCCGCTTAAGGTGTCCAATGTGTCGTCAATCCTTGGTAGAGGGTAACTGTCCTTCTTGGTCGCGTCATTTAGTCGGCGATAATCAACACAGAATCGTGTTGACCCATCTTTTTTCTTAACGAGGACCACCGGCGAACACCAAGGACTCGAAGAGGGCTCTATAACATCGTTCCGTTTCATTTCCTGGATCATCCCCTCAACCTCCGACTCACGGGCCAACGGAATCCTTCGTGGTCGCTGTCTGATGGGTAACTCGTTCCCTGTATTAATTCTGTGCTTCACGAGTCCAGTCTTCCCGATGTCTGCATCACCAGTTGAAAATGTGTCTGCAAAGCGTAGAAACAGATTTCTCGCCTTCATCCTTTCCAATTTAGTGAGCTCGTCGCATCCATCCAGTAGCCTATCCACTAGACTTCTGTCCACATCGATGTTGCTCCTTATTCCTGCTTGACATTCTCGAATCCATTGCAACTCAGTACAAGTTCCAATAGGGGTTCCCTTCTTTATGCTAAATTCCTCATTGCTCACGTTCAACACAGGCACTACCGCTTTCTGCTTAGTCGTGATCAGCGTTCTGGCTACAACCCATCGTTGTTCATCATTCAATTTTTCCACCAAAATGCTGCGTGGTGATCCCTTGCCTTGTTCTGGTAGCTTGATTTGTACCAGAGTTTGCGCTTTTGGGGGTATTTTCACATCATTCAAGCTATACACTTTGCCAAATGCACCCCCCTCCATAGGAATTTGTTCATTACCACATCTCAACACTCCATTCTTGACGTCGATACTACACCGATGATTTTGAGAAAGTCCAAACCAATGATGCAGTCGTCCACAATATCAGCCATAATCGTTTCTTGCCAATAAAGTTTGTCCCCGATCTTGACAGCTACTTTCTTCTCACCTTTGACGGGTATGCGCTGACCAGTAGCTGTTGACAGTTGAAGGTTATGGTCTCCGGTTTTCCGTATTTATCCTTCTCGTGCAGTAGCCCTGACCGATGAACCGTTGGGATGCACCGGTATCTATTGTCAGATGGCAGAGTTTTCCCGTTGACTCTTCCCGGAACGATAAGACTATTTCCATCTTTGGTTTGGGTAACCATGATCCTCGATGACGGGGTTCTACAGCTACCAGCCAGTGCCCACCCCACAGCACCAGCTAAATTTAGTTTTCCGGCTGCTCCTGGTTGACGCTAGAGTCAACCGACCTGACTGCAGTCACCTCTTCACGTTCAGCTATATCTGGCCGGTTCAACTTAGGGCACCTGGCTCGGAAGTGTCCGCGTTCACCACACTCAAAACAACGCAGACCGTAAGTCCTCGCTGCAGATGTTCGTGGAGGCACTGAAACTTGCCGTAGCCGATGCGCGCTTAGGTCTTGGCGCACCGCTTCCACTTCCAGTGCATGAGCAAGGGCTTCTTTCAGAAGCGTGTGGTGTCCCAGACGTACCGTAGCCCTGACTTCACCGTCACGGATTCCATCGACGAAAGCTTCCACCAACATAGAGTCCACGTCAGATCGCGACTGGTATGCCTTTGCGGACCAACTTCTCAGCCTCAATGGCCCACTGTTGCAAGTTCTCTCCGTGGCGTTGCTTGCGGTCTTTCAGTTGAGCGCGGAAGGCGTGCTCTAGGTGCTTGTCGCCGTATCGTGTCTCTAAGGCGTCCAACAATCGCTCGTAAGTTGCGCCTTGTCCCACTGCTTCTAATACGGACAAAGCTTGATCCCGGAGTCCGAGTGTCAAGGCGGTTGCTGCCTGATCGTTGTCCCAGCCATTAACTTCTACGACCTTCTCGAACTGAAGTCGGTACGCAGCCCACGACGAACGACCGTCGAATTGCGGAACTTAAATTCTCACCGACGTGAGATGGCAGGTATTCCGGCCACAGCCTTAATTTTCATGTTGGTGACCTCTTTTTCAACTTGCTCCATTTTCCCTACAACATCGTCCATCTTCGCAACAAAATCGTCAACCTTAACATTCAGCTTCGTAATGCGCTCGTCATGCTCCAGGATTTGCTCTCTCACCACCCCAAGCTGTTGCTCCACTGCTGTAGCCACGTCCTTCACAATCAGCTTGGCCTGTTCGCTATGGTGACGAGACTGTTCCGTTAGCTGCTCCTGAAGGCACCGAGCCTGTTCTTCCTGGCGGCGAGCTTGTTCTTCCTGGCGGCGAGCCTGTTCGTCAAACATCAGCTTGAGTGCTGACATCATTGTTGCCAGGTCGCTTTGCGTTGACCCCGCAACGTCTCCTTGAGTGACTTCGGCTTGAGCACTTTGTTCATTAGAACCTTGGCCGGAAGTCGACGCACCAGCCTGACTGCGTGTCGTGGGTCCCTTCTTGTCGTCGCGCTCCATCAGAGGCATTTTTATTCTCTATCCCACTTCTGACACCAAATGTTACGAGCGTGAGGGATAGAGTCAAAACGCCTTGGAAATTTCTGTGTTAATTTATTCGCGACGTACAGTAACAGGGATTCACTGCTCTCACAAATCGTCCGTTAAGACTACACGATGCACGCAAACACAGAATCACTAACTCAGCGCACTTTACAGAACACCACTGTCACTATTCACTAGCACTTTCACTCCGCGGTCACCTAATCTTCTTCGTAATTCGCTCAGGACTTCTTCTTCACAGTTCACTTTCCACCGTCTAACTCCCCGAGTCACGACTGACTCCCCTTATATACCCCGAATTTCGATCTTCTTTTCGTTATTCATTTGTCATTTTATTCCAGAACTTTCCCGATAGTCCGAATTACATAAATTTTATAATGGAACATTCTCGAAGCCGTTTTGAATATTCGAGACATCTTTTCGCGAACGTCATTTTCGCTACTCGCGGCGATCGAACATTCTGGAAACAGCTCGATTATTCTTCGAATATGTTTTTTCGCTACACATCAATAGATGACGCCGCGACAATATCAATTTGAATTCACCTTTCTTTTACAGCAACTACTCAGCAACAATATCAACAATGACTGGCTTATTAATACTGGATTTACGATCGCGTCTTATTCCCGGTCAACCATACAAATGCCAGTTCTCAGTCAAATCTCCGCAGCATCCTCTAATATCTGTGCTGGACAAAAACAAAGATGCTGAAGATGATGTTCTTGCACAAATGCACGCTTTGTGCACACACCCCGAGTACAAGTAAGTGTAAATAGGTTATATAGAATCTAGTCTTAATGGAAAAATAATTTTAGGACCTATTAAAGTAAAACTTAGTTTATTCATAAAACAGCGGCTTTTCACTCTTATTTGACTAGCTTTCGTCCACAAATCCATCTTGGATAATAAAAAAGAAAGTAGTCTATGTATTCTACAAGTTTATACCCTACATCTATGTTAAAATTCTCTGAAATCTGTTCAGCAGTTTAGGCTATAAATTCTGACAAACATCCATCCATCCATTGAAACTTTCATATTTATAACATTAGCAAGATTTTCAAATGAAATGTCAATAAAACTATTATTTTTGTATAGATATTGTGCCAGTTATTTATATATTAGACCCAGAAATATTTATTCTATGCAGTCCTAATAATTTTTTTTAGTAAAGAAATGGTTTATTTTATACTTTGTAGGATCTCATCAAATAGTTTAGAACTTCTACGCTCAGTGTTCTTCTGGCTGATGTGTAACCCACAGCGACAGTGTGCAAGCATCCGGCCATGGCAGATGCTACTCAGCTTACCGCAGACTGCTGCCCAATCCGCACTACTCCTTGACTGTGTCTCCTGTCAACAGGTCAATGGTTATAACTAGTCAATTAAATAGTAGTTGCAAAATGTTTTATAACAAATCTAAATATAGCTTTAGAGTGTGCACACACCTTTGAAACTATCGCATAACTGTTTAGTCTCGCTTCGATTCCAATGAATTTATATGAAGGTATACACTACTCGATATTTAGTTATGGAACAAAACAATTGAATTGGAACAATCGCCAATCGCACAACAGTTTTGCAATAGTCAAAGGTGTGCACCTGCTCTAAATGTGAAATATATTCACTAATAATTTACTAAATACTTGCCTTTGCCCGCATCATCTATGCGGTTAAAAAGTAACTTATGTTCTACCAGATTATGTTCTACATTTGTGGTAATTAATTGAGATACCTTTAGCCATTCTGAAGATTCTGAAGAAGATTTTTTGCATTTATAATATTAATATGATATCAGCAGTAAGAGTAATATTACAATAAACAGAGCTATCGCTATATTTAGTTTTATACTCTATGGTACGTTTAGATATGCAATCCGGCGTTGTTAGAGCGCGCGTTCGCGGCATACAGCGCTGTAGTGGATACCTTCATCTACCAGCAGCGGAGAGACTATGTGATGGCGATGTTGCCTCTCCTCGCGAGGATCTCCAATGAGATGCTCAGATATGGGTAAGTTGCAGTAGTAATTAGAATGTTAAGTACAGTCGCGGAAACCCGCGGTGTCTCACTATATAAAATGGCCATGTTGATTGCAACGAGACAAACACCCCCACTTCCAACAAATCACTAATTAGATAGCAGAGGTAAATATGTTAGTTTGTTTTTATGTGTCTATTTGTATTCTTCCCCATATTGTTATAAGATTTTCAGAATACCCGAAGGACGTGAAAATTGCATAAAATAATGAAAAACCCGAGTTCCAATCCACTACCTAATTTTGTTTTAAATCTGAATCTTATTTTTTGATGTTTCCGAGTATTTTCATCTATTAGATTAAGTCGGTCGCTTTTTTTTAATCAAGTTTATGTTATTAATTCGAAGATTGTTTCGACATTAACGTATCTAGATTGATTATTGTGTGTAAATCTATTTATCATTCCTATCAGACGGGACCCTCGTGCGTGCTACAGCCTGATAGAGAGGTGCTTTGCCCTGGAGGCGCCTGAACTGCGAACAGTCGCTGGCTTCACTGTCCTACTGTTGGCTGACAACCTTACACACAGCTCTGCGTTGTACCTACATGAGCTGTTTAACTTGTGTAAGTATGTGATGCCAGTAGCTGGCTTGCTAGCTAGCTGACACGTGCTAAATTGATAATTAAATAATATTACTATTATGTAGAAAAAACATGACAGTAGGCAAAATCTAATATTAATAAGGAAATATTTGGATTTTTGTATGTATCGAATAAACTCAAAAACTACCGTACAGATAACAAATATTCTTTCACCTTTAAAAAGCTATATTATTAAATAACATAGGCTATATTTATTACAATATTTTTAATTCCACGGGGACGAAGTCACAAACACAAGCTAGTTATTATATTTGCATTGTTTTATGTTTAAATATATTATTTTTCTTCCAGGTTTAAATATTATAAGTAAATATGAATACTCAACGTTGAGTTTAAACGCATTTACCGCGTTATCCTTACAGTGGCTCCATCTGCCTTCGTATTTGACAACAAATGCATTAAAAGTAGCTTCAAGTATAGTTGATATTTACCAAAATGCGAAAAAAGAAGACAGTGGACTATATATGCCGAATTTAAAAGCAAACAAGATATTCCAAACATTGTTATATACAGACGGACATCTTTACAAAATGTTCAAAGTTATAGAAACATGGGAACGATTGAGAGATGACCCTAAAAAATTGAAAGATTGGTTTGAATCGTTAACAAAATCAAATGATAATATAAAATTAGATATCTTACCTTTCTTTGTTGGTTTGATATTTGAAAAGAGGAGAGATTTTGAGGACTTTATTGTAAAGGCAATAAGGGTTATAATTGAATTGGTTGATGTGAAGAAAGATTTGTCAGTTACCGTGTTGCCTATTTTAATGTATGTGATAGCAAATGACCCCCAGCCTAGTGTTAAACTGGAATGCTTGAGGGGTCTACCTTTGATGGCTAAAACAAAGGTAAGTAATATGACCACTGTAACATGACACTTAAGGTTTAGACTGTCTTATGTTTACTTTTTTCTTGTTTTTTTCGCAGGAAAATGTGCCAACAATAGTTAATATTTTAAATAAATTAAAAACAAACAAAGGCGTGCCCACTTCTGTTCTTATAATGCTATATACTAGTCTGGCTGAAACACAGGTAACTTATTTTTTATTATTTTAGAAAACATTGGGTCCTATGTAAATAATTGTAACTCACAATTTTGACATTTGCATAATCCTTGTTTTTTTTTTATCCGTTTATTGGATTTTTTTCATAAGAAATATAACAAGATTTTTATAATTACGATTGTCTATAGTAGCCCATGAATTTTGTTTTTAATAATTATTTACGTAGGAAAGTATCGTGTATTTTTATAAATATTTGAAATGTAAAGATATATGTCGCTTAGTTTCTCTTACCGTCTTTCTCCGTTCCTTCGAAATCTCTCTGAGTACCATTCAGGGCTTATTTTGACATTATCGACGCCCAGGCGAAATTACCAAAGCACCCCTAACTCATAGCGTCCTTGTCGCCTCTTTATGCGTCTGATGAGCCTTTATGTCTCACGCCCTGGGCGATCGGCCTTCCTCGCCCTACTCTAACACCATGTAATAGTCTCATTCCCTGTGTGTGTCTCTTTCATGTTCATTTATGTAGGTGCGTTGTTTCCCGTACCTACAAGAGTTGTTGGTGGAGCCGCGCGCGGGCAGGCCGGACGACCTCAAGTGGGAGGTCGACGTGGCCAAAGCGCTCGCTGTCAAACGTATCTGTGAATTGAGGTTAGAATAGAAAAAAGTTATGTAAATAAGACGACCTTATCCGTTGGAATTCTAACTTTAAAATTTGAGATAAATTAAAGGAAAAGATTGTATATGCGCTGAATTTAATTTTTAACGAGGCTCCTATGTAGACTAATGTGAGTTACAATTTTGCTATTTACATTTATGTTAGTAAATTAAATACTAATTTCTGGGTAAATTTGAAAGTAAAGTTAGAAAGAAGAAATTTAGATATTGGTTGTGTATTATAAATTCGTATTTTGTATATCGTTGTTATCATATTAAAGTTTCTTGCAAAATATGTATTTCAAAGATACGATAGTTTACATAGGAGCCATTTATCCGCGTTTTGTCATGATATTTGTGTTCCCCAGGCCATCTAGCCACGGTCTAGAGTTGGTGTCGGTGATTTCGTCGATACTGAACAAGTGCACCGACCGCAGCGGGGCGACGGCCAGCTCGCTGTCGCTGGGCGCGCTGGCGGCGCTGTGGCGCGGCGCCGCGCTGGCCCCGCCCGGCACCTGGCGCGCGCTCGAGCCGCGCCTCGCACGGGACTCCCGCGTACAAGTTCAAATCAGGTAAACTTAATCCTACTAATATTATAAATGACGGCTGATAGAAATGTATGGAAAAGCAGCACATTTTGTGCCGATCCTCCATAAGGGATAAGGGCAAGTTGATGATGATGATGATTATAAATGCGAAAGTTTTTTTTCTCTTATCTTCTTGGCTTTCACAATGCGAAAGTTTAGATGGATCGACGCCTAAACTGCTGAAAAAAGAAAGTCTATATTACATTTGGCCTTTGTAGGCAAATTATGACATTTTTTATCTTACATTTGGCCTTTGAGGGCAAATTATGACATTTTTTATCTTACATTTGGCCTTTGTAGGCAAATTATGACATTTTTTATCTTACATTTGGCCTTTGAGGGCAAATTATGACATTTTTTATCTTACATTTGGCCTTTGTAGGCAAATTATGACATTTTTTATCTTACATTTGGCCTTTGAGGGCAAATTATGACATTTTTTATCTTACATTTGGCCTTTGAGGGCAAATTATGACATTTTTTATCTTACATTTGGCCTTTGTAGGCAAATTATGACATTTTTTATCTTACATTTGGCCTTTGTAGGCAAATTATGCCTAGCCTTTGAGAGCAAATTATGATATTTTTTATCTTGAATTTGGCCTTTGAGGGCAAATTATGACATTTTTTATCTTACATTTGGCCTTTGTAGGCAAATTATGACATTTTTTATCTTACATTTGGCCTTTGTAGGCAAATTATGCCTAGCCTTTGAGGGCAAATTATGACATTTTTTATCTTACATTTGGCCTTTGTAGGCAAATTATGCCTAGCCTTTGAGGGCAAATTATGACATTTTTTATCTTACATTTGGCCTTTGAGGGCAAATTATGACATTTTTTATCTTACATTTGGCCTTTGAGGGCAAATTATGACATTTTTTATCTTACATTTGGCCTTTGAGGGCAAATTATGACATTTTTTATCTTACATTTGGCCTTTGTAGGCAAATTATGACATTTTTTATCTTACATTTGGCCTTTGAGGGCAAATTATGACATTTTTTATCTTACATTTGGCCTTTGAGGGCAAATTATGACATTTTTTATCTTACATTTGGCCTTTGTAGGCAAATTATGACATTTTTTATCTTACATTTGGCCTTTGAGGGCAAATTATGACATTTTTTATCTTACATTTGGCCTTTGTAGGCAAATTATGACATTTTTTATCTTACATTTGGCCTTTGAGGGCAAATTATGACATTTTTTATCTTACATTTGGCCTTTGTAGGCAAATTATGCCTAGCCTTTGAGAGCAAATTATGATATTTTTTATCTTGAATTTGGCCTTTGAGGGCAAATTATGACATTTTTTATCTTACATTTGGCCTTTGTAGGCAAATTATGACATTTTTTATCTTACATTTGGCCTTTGTAGGCAAATTATGCCTAGCCTTTGAGAGCAAATTATGATATTTTTTATCTTGAATTTGGCCTTTGAGGGCAAATTATGACATTTTTTATCTTACATTTGGCCTTTGTAGGCAAATTATGCCTAGCCTTTGAGAGCAAATTATGATATTTTTTATCTTGAATTTGGCCTTTGAGGGCAAATTATGACATTTTTTATCTTACATTTGGCCTTTGTAGGCAAATTATGCCTAGCCTTTGAGAGCAAATTATGATATTTTTTATCTTGAATTTGGCCTTTGAGGGCAAATTATGACATTTTTTATCTTACATTTGGCCTTTGTAGGCAAATTATGCCTAGCCTTTGAGAGCAAATTATGATATTTTTTATCTTGAATTTGGCCTTTGAGGGCAAATTATGACATTTTTTATCTTACATTTGGCCTTTGTAGGCAAATTATGCCTAGCCTTTGAGAGCAAATTATGATATTTTTTATCTTGAATTTGGCCTTTGAGGGCAAATTATGACATTTTTTATCTTACATTTGGCCTTTGTAGGCAAATTATGCCTAGCCTTTGAGAGCAAATTATGATATTTTTTATCTTGAATTTGGCCTTTGAGAGCAAATTATGATATTTATCTTGCACTTGGCCTTTGAGGGCAAATTATGACATTTTTTATCTTACATTTGGCCTTTGTAGGCAAATTATGCCTAGCCTTTGAGGGCAAATTATGACATTTTTTATCTTACATTTGGCCTTTGTAGGCAAATTATGCCTAGCCTTTGAGAGCAAATTATGATATTTATCTTGCACTTGGCCTTTGAGGGCAAATTATATTTTTATCTTGCATTTAGCTTTTGAGGGCAAATGTTATGTTCCACCCTACATAAAGTCGCCTCAAATTGTGAAGTCCAGGCTTGTTTGTGTAGGCGAGGTGTGGGGCGAGGTGTACCGCTGCGGGGCGGGCGGGGCGCGCGGCGCGGGCCGGCTGGCGGGCGCGCTGTGCGGCGCGGAGCTGCGCGCGTACCGCGGCGGGCTGTACAGCACGGAGGGCCGCGGGGAGCCGCGCTCCTACGCCCACCTGCAGCCGCACAGCGTGCTGCGCGGGATCATGGACTGCTTCAGGAAACAGGTATTGTAGATAGCAGGGTGTCGTAAGCCGAATCAGCCTAAGAAAACAACACAGTAGAGGAGGGCGATACAAATCATATACAGTTTCAAAAACTATATATTGAATTAATATCTCAAAATCGTATACGGGCTTGTTCGATAACTAGTATTTTCAATAACTATATATTTCTACCTACGCGGTACGACACGCATCGGCATCGTCTGTACGACAGCGTCAAATCGCAAGAGACAGACATATATTGCATTAGAGCGGTACGGTACCGTATATCCGTCGCAATTCAAAAAATCATATATTTTAGTAGAAGATTTAAACACGATATTTTTGTCATGGACTATTTTAAATTCTATTATTATACTGATAAAGCTTAATTTCAAATAAATGTAGAATATCGTATAAACACGATATTTTTGTCATAGACTATTTTAAATACTATTCCTCTACGAATAAAGCTTAGATTCAAATAACTGTAAAATATCGTGTTTTAGTTTTCTGGCATCTTACTAGCAGATTCAAACACGGTATTTTTGTCATGGACTATTTTAAATTCTATTATTATACTGATAAGGCTTAATTTCAAATAAATGTAGAATATCGTATAAACACGATATTTTTGTCATAGACTATTTTAAATACTATTCCTCTACGAATAAAGCTTAGATTCAAATAACTGTAAAATATCGTGTTTTAGTTTTCTGGCATCTTACTAGCAGATTCAAACACGGTATTTTTGTTATGGACTATTTTAAATTCTATTATTATTCAGATAAGGCTTAATTTCAAATAAATGTAGAATATCGTATAAACACGATATTTTTGTCATAGACTATTTTAAATACTATTACTGTACGAATAAAGTTTAGTTTCAAATAACTGTAAAATATCGTATATTATCAATATAGTTTTCTGATATCTTACTAGGAGATTTAAACACGGTATTTTTGTCATGGACTATTTTAAAGTCTATTGCTATACGAATAAAGCTTAGTGTCAAATAAATGTAGAATATCGTATAAACACGATATTTCTGTCACAGACTATTTTAAATACTATTACTGTACGAATAAAGTTTAGTTTCAAATAACTGTAAAATATCGTGTTTTAGTTTTCTGGCATCTTACTAGCAGATTCAAACACGGTATTTTTGTTATGGACTATTTTAAATTCTATTGTTATACAGATAAGGCTTAATTTCAAATAAATATAGAATATCGTATAAACACGATATTTTTGTCATAGACTATTTTAAATACTATTGCTGTACGAATAAAGTTTAGTTTCAAATAACTGTAAAATATCGTATATTATCAATATAGTTTTCTGATATCTTACTAGGAGATATAAACACGGTATTTTTGTCATGGACTATTTTAAAGTCTATTGCTATACGAATAAAGCTTAGTTTCAAATAAATGTAGGATATCGTGTAAATACGATATTTTTGTCATAGACTATTTTAAATACTATTACTGTACGAATAAAGTTTAGTTTCAAATAACTGTAAAATATCGTATATTATCAATATAGTTTTCTGATATCTTACTAGGAGATATAAACACGGTATTTTTGTCATGGACTATTTTAAAGTCTATTGCTATACGAATAAAGCTTAGTTTCAAATAAATGTAGAATATCGTATAAACACGATATTTTTGTCATAGACTATTTTAAATACTATAACTGTACGAATAAAGTTTAGTTTCAAATAACTGTAAAATATCGTATATTATCAATATAGTTTTCTGATATCTTACTAGGAGATTTAAACACGGTATTTTTGTCATGGACTATTTTAAAGTCTATTGCTATACGAATAAAGCTTAGTGTCAAATAAATTTAAATTGTCATGTTTTAAATTTTGTTTATTTAACCTTGAACTCGACCTCTTCGCATCGTTTTAATTAAATTGTTTCGAAATGTGTAATTGCGGTAGACAGTTTGCCTTATTTTCTACGCGTTTTAAAATTTAGAAATACTATTTTTTAAGACCTTGTGATTTGTTCGAATTTATTAGACTTTCTAATTAATAGTTCCAATTTAAAATAATAACGGACAAAATTATATTCGTGTTTATTACAATAAAAATAAATATATTAGTGGAACTTTAATGATTAATTTCAACCGTGTTATGATTTATCACTCTAAAATGGTTACGCGAGCCAAAAATCTTACTAATATTATAAATGCGAAAGTTTAGATGGATGGATGGATGGATGGATGGATGTTTGTTAGCGTTTGTAGCCTAAACGGCTGAAGCTGATCTCGATGAAATTTGACACAGACGTAGAGGATAGCCTGGAAGAACACATAGGCTACTCACTTTTGTTTTTTTTAATTCTACGCGGACGGGTCGCGGGCGATAGCTAGTATCTATATATTCTAGTATATAGTTTTGATATCCGATATTGAAATCTAAATCTGATTCAGGTACGATTTAAAAAAAAACAGATATGACACATCTCTACAAGCTAATATACTCAGAATCGCGTCGTAGGAACTAACTGAGAAGACAATATTTGTTATCCCCTGGTTTCTTCTCTTCTTCTCTCCTCTCCTCTTCATTTGCGTAATCTATACTAATATTATAAAGAGGAAAACTTTGTATTTTTGTATTTTTGTATTTTTGTATGTATTGAAATAACTCAAAAACTACTGGGCCGATTTAAAAAATTCTTTCACCATCAGAAAGGTAATTTATCTGTGAGTAACATAGGCTATATTTTATTATTACTAATGTTTAGGAACTATTAATAAACACCGTGTTTCTGGACGCCGGCGTTAAAAATTCACTAAACTTTAACTTTTCTCGGCTTACGCTGCCTAAACCGTTAGAGGTATATAAAATGATGTATGAAAGAATTGTAGATCTCAAAAAGTTCTACAGAAAAGTCCTCGATAGCATATATCTATCTTTAACGGTTTTCTTACAATAACCACTTTTTTGTTTACAAAATGAATTAAAAACCTTACGCTATTTACAGCGTTATTTTATTGGTTTCAATATTAATCCTTATCCAAATAAATGCGTTTGTTATCAGGAGAATTTAATGTAGAATAAAATTGTTCTTAACAGTATTAAAATTGGACTAATAGTTTAGAAGATATCGCGAACACAAACAATAAGGGTAACCGAAAAATCAGCTTACAAGCTACCGGACTTAGAAATTTGGAATCTTGCTTCGGTAGATTTCTGTTATTACGTAGATTACTACAAGTTAATACTTTTGGTAATAGGTTGAAAAAAAGGGCGAATGTAATAGGGTTATATTTGTAATTTCACGCGGGCGAAGTCGCGAGCAACGGCTCGTCATTCATATTTTCGTCGGCCTTTATTTAGTTAGCCATTAATTTAATAAATGTTAAACATTTAAATAATTGTAAAAAAAACTGTAATTTACTTTTTAAAATTCCGATTTATTCGTATTAAATACATTACTGTAACAAACGAGGTCATACGAGGTAGTCCGGGACGGTAATGGGATGGACCTTACAAACTGGGTTAGGAGAGCACAATCAAGGACTACGAAGTGGAGTTGCATTACAGATAACTGGAAATATCCTATGATAAAAGTTCATTTATTATAACAATACTTCATACTAATATTATAAATGCGAAAGTTTAGGTGGATGGATAGATGTTTGTTAGAGTTTGTAGCCTAAACGGCTGAATGAATTTTAACAAAATTTGGTATAGTTGTAGAGGATAGTCTGGAAGAACACATAGGCTACTCACTTTTGTTTTTTTATAATTCCACGCGGACGGAGTCGCGGGCGAAAGCTAGTGTACATTAAACAGCTTAACCTAAGGCGCATTCAATACAACATCGTGTTCCAAAATACAGGTGGCGCCATCTATTATGTTCGTGAAACAATTGGGTTGCAGTGAATATTTGTTACAGTATTATATTTACTATATTAACTAGCTTTCGTCCGCGACTCCGTCCGTGTGGAATTAAAAAAAATCAAAACTAAGTAGCCTATGTGTTAACCTCTAAACTTACAGCACATTATAGGCTAAATATTTTTAAGTTATTAAACTTATAAATTGGAAAAAAAATATTAATGCCATTCGAGGGCATAAATATCAGTTTTTAATATATATGATAATTGAATTCGAAAAATGGAGGACCGCTATTTGGGGACCTATACCCAGCAGATAAAGTCTGCTGATAAGGATCTTCTATTCCAGGTGACGTCTCCTACATTCGAGTACTCCGACGAGGTGCTGCTGGCGATGCTGGAGACGCTGACGCAGGAGTTCCCGAAGCCACTCCCCCCGCTGGAGCTGTGCTTCCTGCACGAGGCGCTGCACCGCGGGCGCGCCTGGCGCAGCCTGGGCCTGAAGCTGGCGGCGCGCCAGGCGCCCGTCTCCCCCTCGGCGCGGCGCCTGCTGGACAACTTCCTCGTCGGGGTGCAGCCCGGCATGTGCGATGTAACTAACATCTACATATATCTATACACTAACTGTTGCTCGCGACTTCGTCTGCGGGAAATTAAAAATTTTTAAAAAAAAATCTATTACTCCGCGATAACGTCATTTAATGGTGAAATTTTTAAATAGGGCCAAAAGTTTTTGAGTTATTTCAATACATACAAAAAAAATCTAATCTTTCCTCTTTATAATATTAGTATATATAAAAAATCTAGATTTCGAGTATTTGCGTTGCTGATAACGAAAATTGGATATAAAAAATGTTTGTCTATCTGTCTGTCCGCAAACCGCGTTTGAAAGCGCGGAATTGAAAAAAGTAGCCTATAATATGGCCGTCCATGTCAGCTACCCTCCAGTGAAAGTCCGGTCGAAATCGGCCCAGCCCGGAGTTTACCCGAAACAAACGCGGCTTGCGGACAAACAGACATTTTTTAAATTCAATTTTCGTTATCAGCAACGCAAATACTCAAAATCTGGATTTTATTATCTATATCTATACTAATATAATAAAGAGGATAGATTTGTATTTTAGGATTTTCGTATGTATTGAAATAACTCAAAAACTACTGGACCGATTTTAAAAATTCTTGCAACATTTAAAGCTACATCACTGAGTAACATAGGCTGCATATTCTAATTTCACGCGGACGAAGTCGCGAGCAACAGCTAGTAACATACACTGTAATTTTATTAACTTTGTATAGCTTGTTTTTTTTGTTTTTATAGGAAGCCGATATAATGTTAATATTCGAGTACTTGCACATCCTATGTCGTGGTATGCCGCCCAACTCCCTCCGCGGGCCTCTAGAGCGTTGCTTAGGAGACTCCTTCTCCTCTCTCCCTAAGACAGTGGGAGAAGAGCCCCTCTTCATCCAGCAGCTGCGGTACATCCAGGAGGCCCTCGCCTGCGACAGGATACATGATGCTAATAGAACTCTCCTCTCACAGATTGTGGAGAACTATTTTGATGTCATACCTGAAGATAGTGTGGTAAGTTATTTAGTGATATCTTATTTGTTTTTGCTTTAAGCGAATAGTCATCCTTTTTGTTAGCAACCATCTTGGATTTGCAATTGCGAATGTCTATGGGCAGCGGTCGCTTTCCATTTCGATGGATTCAGGTGACCGCTTGCTCGTTTGCCATCTTATATTATAAAAAAAAAATATCTCTGCGTTTTATTTCTCAAGCCTTTTGATACTCATGTTGGGGTGCAATGTTATCTGCCAGTTTGTGATGGCGTTCATTTTGGTATTTTATATGTACTGTATTGTACTGTTATTTAAGGCCTTTATGGGCTTAAAAATGTTTATAGTATTAATTATGAAGATATTTCTTAAATTTTGATATTTGGTCCTTCGAGTCGGAACGAGTGTCAACATTTTAATAACTTTGATCTTTATAACATAGTATTTTTTTATCCTAATTAGATCACAAAAGGTGTGGAGTGTATCGCTGATCCTTTTTTTGGACGACATTCCGCTATTTGATATGGAATGTCGTCCATTGGTGTGGTGTGTGTTTTTTCGCTGTGAGGTGCGTCTGTGTGTGTATTTCGCAGTGTGGTAAACTAGTCTTAATTGTATTCTAGAGAACCAGCGAGCAAATTCTGACTGTTGTAACGTAGTATTAGAGTTGTATTTGCAATGTCGGTAGGCGTGGGAGGCGTACGTGTCGTGCTGCGTGCTGCTGTCCAGCAAGCACTTGGAGCGCATGACGTCGCCGAGCGGCTGGTGGGAGGCGAGCGCGGGGCGGCTGCGGCGCGCCGGCCGCGTGCGGGCCGCGCTGCCCGCCGCGCTGCCCGCCGCCTGCCGCGCGCCGCTGCACTGGCTCAACGAGATTATAGACGCGTGCGCACAACTCGCCTCGTGAGTATACACAACACTACGACGTATAACAGTGGTAGAGCCCGTTTTAACATCTTCGCACGAATGGGTCGGCTCGCCCGGTGCAATACCACGACCATACAGAAGACAGGCGTCAAGTGAGAGCAATCCCGCGTTTCGTCTGATGAGTGTGGTGCCGGAGGACCAACTTAAGTCCCTTTTCCTTCCCACTCTTTTTCTCATAAGAATGGGATGGGAAGGGAACGGGGATTTGACGGTGGCGGAGAGGCATAGGAAGAGGAAATATCCTCTTTATGTGCGTCTCCTTCTCCGTCGATTAAGGGTAGGCAACGCATCCGCTATTGCGAATGTCTATGGGCAGCGGTCGCTTCGCCATTTTGGCGGATTCAGGTGGCCGCTTGCTCGTTTGCCACTTTATAATATTAAAAAAAAACTGTGACGTCAGAATCTAACTTTTTTTATTACAGCGTGGCAGGAGCAAGCAGCTGAATCCACCAAAATGGCAATGCTCTCCCCATAGACATCCACAATAAGGAATATGCATTTTTTAAAACGTTTCCACTAATAGAACCTTTGTACAAAAAAATAAAATATTTTTTTTGCGATTAAACGTTTCCAGCACACTCTGGAGTGTTGTGTCGTCAAACAACAAAGTATTTGATTGATTCTCAGAGTTATCAAAAGTAAAAAAGTCATTTATCGCTGGTTTCCCAGCTACATTTAACCATTCGTTAGTGTTTTTGATTCGATAACTTCATGAAATACGTTTCCGAACTATGTAACTTGAGTTTACACTACTTAAAACTTAGTGCAACTTAACACTAATGAATCAATAGGTAACGATAAAATAAATGGAAACTTCAGAAACTCAGCATAAACCTACCTATGTTTCAACCAATAATATTGCGTTTTACAACTTGGCGAGGGAGTATTATATTATATTTAAAAAAATTAAATAAAGTGTACAAAAATTTTTTTTATCCAAGTTAGCATCATGTGCATATTGTCTATTGTAGATGCGTTGCCTATTCTTAATCGACGGAAGATACGCATGTAATGAGGATATTTCCCCTTCCTATGCGTTTCTCAAATCCATTTGCTTTTTTTTTGCTCGTTTGCCCCTTTCTATAATAAAAAAAAAATCATTCCCATCCGTTTAAAGAGGTTATCGCTTAAATTTAATTAAAGTTTTACATTTTGGGTAAAAAAAAATTAGTAAAAAACTTAAATAAATACATATTTTTTTAAATCTGTGTACTATTGTACTGGTGTTACTATTGTTATTTATCTACATATGTCATGTAAACCTACAATTACGAAATGTGTCATAATTTTGTCCTATTGGTTTATCTCAATAAATAAATAGGAAAGTGTGAAAAGGGAGTATTCCCTGCAGGGTGCAGGAGTACTCCTTGCAGTGTATGGTGGCGGCGCTGCAGGCCGCGCCGGAGGCCGCCAGCAGCCGCGACTGGCTGCTGCAGCTGATGGCGCGCACGCAGCGAGCCTTCAAGGAGTAAGGTTTTTTTTAAATCTTTGTTAGGAAAAGAAGAATTTTTAATTTGTAAGTTTTTTTAATCTTTGTTAGGAAAAGGGGGATTTTTAGTCTTTGGAAAGACATGTCAATCCCATAGCGCTGCTCTTAGTGTTTAAGAAACGAGCTGGCATAATCATACAGCCGCTAAGGATCAAGTTGTACAAGTACTTTAAATTCTAGAAATACTTGAAATGGTTTGAAAACCAGCGATACTGGATCTCAGGTTAAGCTGAGCCCCCTTTTGCCAAATTTTTGTATGTGTTTTTTTGTATAATACTGTTAGCAATATATAGTATAGCAATCAAATTTTATTTGTTACTTGCTGTTGTTCGCGACTTCGTCAGTGTGGGATTTAAAAAATAAAAGTAAATAGCCTATGTGTTCTTCCAGATTATCCTCTACATCTATGACAATCACCGGAATTCGTTCAGCTGTTTAGGATACAAACTCTAGAGTCCATCCATCTAAAGGACACATAGACTGCACACTTTTTTTAAATTCCACGCGTACAGAATCGCGGGCGAAAGCTAGTCTATAATATTAGTAAGATTTAAATACACAAGAAAATACTCGTCTTTTTACTTCCATTTTTTGTTTAAAGAGATGAATTGTGTGAAAGGTGACATGATGAAGGGAGCGATGACTGAGGTGACGTATGATAGAGTTATTTGGGGGACGAAAATCTGTTGCGCTACGGGAGTAGGTTAAGGAGAAGATTGCTGTCCATCCTCAGAACGGAGGATGAATCAGCGAAGCTGTACCTGTGTGAAGTGTTGATGCTGAGCGTGTGTGTGCTGAGCGGCGTGTGGCGGCTGCAGGCGGCCGCGCGGCCTCCACTGCGCGCGCTGCTGCCCGCCGCGCTCGCCGCGCTGCTGGCCAGGGAGCAATGGAAGACCTGCACGCTGCAGGTATGTTGCAGGTCCCTCGCGGCCTCCACTGCGCGCGCTGCTGCCCGCCGCGCTCGCCGCGCTGCTGGCCAGGGAGCAATGGAAGACCTGCACGCTGCAGGTATGTTGCAGGTCCCTCGCGGCCTCCACTGCGCGCGCTGCTGCCCGCCGCGCTCGCCGCGCTGCTGGCCAGGGAGCAATGGAAGACCTGCACGCTGCAGGTATGTTGCAGGTCCCTCGCGGCCTCCACTGCGCGCGCTGCTGCCCGCCGCGCTCGCCGCGCTGCTGGCCAGGGAGCAATGGAAGACCTGCACGCTGCAGGTATGTTGCAGGTCCCTCGCGGCCTCCACTGCGCGCGCTGCTGCCCGCCGCGCTCGCCGCGCTGCTGGCCAGGGAGCAATGGAAGACCTGCACGCTGCAGGTATGTTGCAGGTCCCTCGCGGCCTCCACTGCGCGCGCTGCTGCCCGCCGCGCTCGCCGCGCTGCTGGCCAGGGAGCAATGGAAGACCTGCACGCTGCAGGTATGTTGCAGGTCCCTCGCGGCCTCCACTGCGCGCGCTGCTGCCCGCCGCGCTCGCCGCGCTGCTGGCCAGGGAGCAATGGAAGACCTGCACGCTGCAGGTATGTTGCAGGTCCCTCGCGGCCTCCACTGCGCGCGCTGCTGCCGCCGCGCTCGCGCGCTGCTGGCCAGGGAGCAATGAAGACCTGCACGCT
This sequence comes from Papilio protenor, assembly GCA_029286645.1. Classification (NCBI taxonomy): domain Eukaryota; kingdom Metazoa; phylum Arthropoda; class Insecta; order Lepidoptera; family Papilionidae; genus Papilio; species Papilio protenor. Next base: position 805,337 of record JAGSMZ010000007.1, on the reverse strand, counting down.
GCAGTATGTTGCAGGTCCCTCGCGGCCTCCACTGCGCGCGCTGCTGCCCGCCGCGCTCGCCGCGCTGCTGGCCAGGGAGCAATGGAAGACCTGCCACGCTGCAGGTATGTTGCAGGTCCCTCGCGGCCTCCACTGCGCGCGCTGCTGCCCGCCGCGCTCGCCGCGCTGCTGGCCAGGGAGCAATGGAAGACCTGCACGCTGCAGGTATGTTGCAGGTCCCTCGCGGCCTCCACTGCGCGCGCTGCTGCCCGCCGCGCTCGCCGCGCTGCTGGCCAGGGAGCAATGGAAGACCTGCACGCTGCAGGTATGTTGCAGGTCCCTCGCGGCTCCACTGCGCGCGCTGCTGCCCGCCGCGCTCGCCGCGCTGCTGGCCAGGGAGCAATGGAAGACCTGCACGCTGCAGGTATGTTGCAGGTCCCTCGCGGCCTCCACTGCGCGCGCTGCTGCCCGCCGCGCTCGCGCGCTGCTGGCCAGGGAGCAATGGAAGACCTGCACGCTGCAGGTATGTTGCAGGTCCCTCGCGGCCTCCACTGCGCGCGCTGCTGCCCGCCGCGCTCGCCGCGCTGCTGGCCAGGGAGCAATGGAAGACCTGCACGCTGCAGGTATGTTGCAGGTCCCTCGCGGCCTCCACTGCGCGCGCTGCTGCCCGCCGCGCTCGCCGCGCTGCTGGCCAGGGAGCAATGGAAGACCTGCACGCTGCAGGTATGTTGCAGGTCCCTCGCGGCCTCCACTGCGCGCGCTGCTGCCCGCCGCGCTCGCCGCGCTGCTGGCCAGGGAGCAATGGAAGACCTGCACGCTGCAGTATGTTGCAGGTCCCTCGCGGCCTCCACTGCGCGCGCTGCTGCCCGCCGCGCTCGCCGCGCTGCTGGCCAGGGAGCAATGGAAGACCTGCACGCTGCAGGTATGTTGCAGGTCCTTCGAGCAGGAGCCTGTTTAGGGTCAGTATTTTGTTGATATGGTGACAAGCAAGCAAGCGGCCACTCCCAACCAAAACCCATAGATATTCGCATTTATAAATGCGTTCATCACCAACTCTATACGTCCCTACAAAGGGTCTCCTACCCTAAGAGTGACTAGACCCATAGTCAACCACGCTGCCTTCTACCGCGCCCCTATCTAAACTTCTCATTCCCGGCCAAATCCAGTTTTAAGGACGGAAAAGAGAAAAGGATTAAAATGAGGTCTGCAGGTGTATAGGTCCCTCGAGCCGGTCACGTGTGTCATTATTTGATGAAATGCGATGAAATGTGTCATTATTTGATGAAATGCGATGAAATGTGTCATTATTTGATGAAATGTGTCATCAGGTGTTAGAGTGGCTGTGCCACACGCGCACTGCCACTAAGGACGCGGCGACGGCGCGCAGCTGCCAGCGCGCGCTGCTCGCCCTCAGGCACACGGAGCAGTTCACCTCGCACAAGATATGGATGAAATTGTAAGATTTTTATTCTAAATTCATATTAATATTGTATACTAAGTGTTGCTTGCGACTCCGTCCGCGTGGTATTAAAATACACAAAAATATGCCTATGTGTTCTTCCAGACTATCCTCTACATCTTTGCCAAATTTAATCCAGATCCGTTCAGCAGTTTAGGCTACAAACTCTAACAAACATCCATCTAAACTTTCGCATCTATAATATACTAGTTGTTGCTCGCGAATTCGCCCGCGTGAAATTAAAAATTAAGAAAAAAATATGTAGCCTATGTTACTCACTGATAATGTAGCTTTTATTGGTGAAAGAATTTTTAAAATCGACCCAGTAGCTTTTGAGTTATTTCAATATATACAAAAATACAAATATTTTATCTTTTTAATATTAGTATAGATTTAAACACATTGGCATCGATGTAGAGGATAGTCTGGAAGTACACATAGGCTGCACTTTGGCTTTTCTTAATTCCACGTGGACGGAGTCGCGGACAAAAGCTAGTATGTATATATGTATTTTGTTTCAGAGAGAGTCAGTTTGCTGTGTCGGAGGTCGGCAGTGCTGATGATTGATATGTGCCTACTATATTGCTTCGTGCCTTATACTAGTCTAAATGCATATTAACCACTAATTATTATATATTGATATAATAAATGCAAATGTACTGATTATTGTCGATTCAATGAAATAAGATGTTCTTTGTGACTGTTATGATCTGATAAATATTTTGTCTGTAATTTTGTATGCTTTAAGTTATGTTACTATGTTATTTAAGTAAAAAATATTGTTTTTGTAACTATTAAGTTATGATGAATATAAACATTAAATATGTTAACTAATTTTATTGCGTTTTTTATTTATTTTCATCAATAATCAATCTTAATTTTACCTTCAAATTGAAATGCAACATTCTCGAGAGCTTTGCTTAGGTTTAGATAAAAACGAGATAATAGCAAGCGCTATACTTTCGAAATGGTGTAATTGCTAAGGTTCATAATAGATACTATCTAAAATGACTAGGTTTTATCTATACTAATATGGAGAGGAAGGTTTGTAGTTTTGTATGTATTCGATTCACGTAAAAACGACTGGGCCGATTTTCAAAACCTCAAGCCCGGTAAATCTGTAAATGCCTCTTCAAGGCAAACAGTGGCCAGTCACAAAAACAAATCTATGAGTAACATAGGTTATATTTTTTTAATTCCACGCGGGCGAAGTCGTATATTTCATAGGATAAACTATTGTTGATATTGGGTTTTAAAAAAAAACAATAACGTAGATTTTTCATTTATTAAGATGAAATATGTATGTACATAATCATTAACTTTACACATAAATACTATAGTTCGCGTCATGTAAAAAGAACTAAAGGCAAGCTGCGCTTTAGGCGATTTATCGGTGTGGTGAGACGCGCGGGAAGTTTCCCGGCCAGTGTTGCCAACGAAAATTTTTACCCGGCCGTGTACATTATGTTAAAAGCCGTGTTTGTATAGGAAATTCTGCTACGACCTTAGGGTTGCCGCCTTTAGCTATAGATTTTGTAATTTGAGGGCTTGAAAGCCGTAGAACACGGTAATTGTCGTATTATGGCAACACTGTTGCCGGCACGCTATTGGTTCGTCACTACGTTCTCTCGCTAAATACCATCGCGCGCAAAAGTTTTAATACGAAATGGTTATACATTGACATGAGATAGAATATTTATTTAAGATTTGTTTTATGAAGAGAGGCTTATTGGAAGGCGTTACATAACTTTAATTTTACTTTACTGTTTGTATTTAAATTAACTAAACTTGCATAATTAGTCGTTATTTATTATAATGATATTCTATCTAATATCTATGTTTGTAATAAATAAAATAAAATAAAGGTGAAACGCCTAGTGTTTTCGTGCGTGAATGTATCAATGCGCAAATGCTTTCTTTCAGTGTTCTTTTTACAAGACACGCCCTATTCCCTCTTTCTTTCTTCCAAAGCTCCAACTTTTTCTATTTTCCACTGACAGTTGACAATCGTAATTACCACAGACTATAAAATCGAATCGAATATACACAGTATGGACATAGAATAAAAAAAGTAAATTAATTTATTATTTTACACATATTTACAAAAACCCACACATTTTATCTTATTGAAAAAATATACAGATACAAAATTAGCAAAGAATAGGAATCATGTTAAATAACTAAAATATTTAGGGCCTGTCCCACCACCGGCTGATAGAGGCTCAGATAGCTTAAAATGAGGTCACTGTCAGATAAGGTAACAAAATCCGATATTTCCATCACATATTTTACTCATTGGATTGTTATCAGACAATTTACAATTTGGAGGAACAGGACCTAAATCTTCTAGAAGATTAACTTCTCTTTTGCACTTATATCACTATCACATTACAAGCGTCACTATGTCACTGTTTCCTTCTTGGGATGTCCAGTTTGTATTCTGTTCTGTGCTGTGCTGTGCCGCACCACGTCAGAGCGTCTTGGCATCGTGGCGGGCGCGCCGGGCTCACACGGCGGTTTCGTCGGGCGGGGGCTTCGCCGCGGGCTCTGTAGGGCTCCGCACCGGCACGCGGATTATCTCATCCTCCATTTTTGACTCCACCGGCATGTTCTGCACAAATATTACAATATACTTGAAATAGATTCAAAATTAGATAAACAAAATCTATGAATTATCAAAAATTTCAATATTATTTTTAAATTGAATAGCTTGTTTTAATTAATATTCTATATCTACTTCAAATGGCATTGTAAATAATGAAATAATGGTATGTTACAATATATTGGATGGATTTTTGATTCACTATAGTGTTGCATTATAATTGCATTTGGAAATTTGGAATTGTGTTCCTAAGTTATATTTCAAATAGTTTAGGTTCATAGGTGTTTTTGTTGATAATACAAGTGTATGTATGCATATGTAGTCAAGTAAATCCGCGGTATTCCATTTACAGGAAAAAAATCATTGTTCCTTGCATAGAAGCTAGGCCTGAGGGTTTCCAAACTCCGCCTCTTCTCAAAAATGACAGATAGCGGTGAGTTGCATAAACAGGATTATAATAAAAAAAACTCCATGTACTATGTCGTACGGTCACATTCAAAAGTCTTTTGGTTATTGTTTCCCATCAACATTACAATGTATACAAAATGTTGTAAATACTGTGGCCTTTAAGTTGTAACACTATTCCCCATGGTACCTCTAGCGCGGTGTAGTGGTTGTGCAGCACGGCGGGCAGCTTGGCAGCGGGCCGCAGCAGGCGCGCCGGCCGCCGCTGCGGGCTGTCGCGCGGAGAGCCGCGGCACGCTCCCACACTCTTCAGCAGGCGAGCGCTGCACACAACATCCACCACCTCCTTATCCTACTCCCATACCAAGTTCCTCCTCCCAGTTAATCTATCTTCCATCATCACACAATCCATCCATCTAGGTCTACCTCTACTGACTTACTCCACGCTACTTAAGTCTGTAGCAACATATTATTTTTTACATAAAACAGATCTATGCAACAAAACTTACTTGATAAATAAATAAACAACCCCAGAATAGGAGAGATATCTGATTTAAATGGCAACACCAACTAACTATACCTTCTTTTATATCATAAAGTGGCAAACAAGCTGCCACCTGAATTTGCTGAAAGAGTAAAGTGACCACTGTCTATAGACATTGAAAGCAGGTGCATACCTTTTCCTAGTAATCACAATCATCTCAAAACATTAATACAACTTCTAACAGTAATTAACTCCACATGCTAAATCATACTATTCCCCTCATAAAATTAATAAACACACAACAAGTTTACAACTTACGCATCCAATAACTTTAACAGCAATCTCGAATATGCTCTGTACTCATCGTCACCAAACTCAGCAGGATGATGTCGGGCACACTCATATGTATCACAGAACTGATGCACCAGCTTCTGACCGCGGCCGTCCAGTGGTGCTGCTAGAGATGACAGCAGGAATGAGCGCAGAGATTCACGCGGACGACGACGCAATCCTGGGTCCTGACGGGCTATTTCTTCTTCTGCAATCAGACAACAATTATAAGGGACTAGCTTTCGCTCAACTCAGCATGGAATTGAAAAAAAAACAAAACTGAGTAGCCTTTGTGTTCTTCCAGACTTCCCTCTACATCTATGCCAAATTTCGTCTAGATCTCTTTAGCAGTTTAGGCTACAAACTTTAACAAACATCCATCCATCTAAACTTTCCCGTTTATTATATTACTAGCTGTTGCTCACGACTTCATCTGCATGAAATAAAAAAATGTAGCCTATGTTACTCACTGATAATGTAGCTTTTTAATTATTTAAGAATTTTTGAAATTGACCCAGTAGTTTTTGAGTTATTACAATACATACAAAATTCCAAAAATGCAAAAATACACATCTTTCCTCTTTATAATATTAGTATAGATAAAGGATAACTCTTAGACCCTTACAAATGTTTAAGATATTCAGCATCAATAAATAACTTGTATAGGAGAATGTCTGAAACCAGTTTGATAAAATAATATTTAACATACCTAAAGTCTTAACATCATCCACTGCTCGGAATCTGTAGTGGTAAGGCTGCTGCGGCTCTAGGATGTAGTGTGATGGCTCCGCGCTCAGGAGACGAGGTTCTGTCACTATACGAGGAACTGCTTCTATACGCCTTTCTATTTCTTTCTTCAAACTCTGTTGTAAAACAATAGTTTTCATACATTTAAGTGCTTGCTTAGTATTCTATAATGGAAGAATTATGTCATTTTCCTTGATCAGTAATATTAGGTACAAAATAACTTACCTTTTTTGCATCCGCACCAATTGGTATATGAGGCCCTCTACGAGACCTTAGAGCAAATCTAGTAATTTGCCTTTTCGCAAAAATAAATAATATCACAAATGTTAAAACACCGCCACTTATTATGAAAATGATATTCCTTATACTTGTAAAGGCCTGCATATTGTTTTTACATAGAATGAGTTTATATCAACTGTAAAAGTTGTACTTTTAATTAAATGAAATGAAATCGAATAATTTGATTTTCATTTCCAGCTGTCAACTGTCAATGTCATTATCGATTGTTTTTGTTTGTTATTTGCTTTTTATGCCACAGGCTTAGCGAATATTCTGCCATGCTCAGATTTATTTTTTTCATTTCATCTCTCTTGATATTAAGCTTGACTGGATTATTTAAATAAGTTTGACTTTATTTAACTACTTAATGAGAACATTTCAACATTCAAAAATGTTTCGTTTTCGTTTTTTTTTTCAGCGTCTTCCTGCGTCAAGTCCACGTTCCCTTCCCATGCTTTACTTATAAGAAAAAGGGTGGGAAGGAAAAGAGACTAAAGTTGGGCCTCCGGCACCATACTTATCAGACGAAACGCGGAATAGCTCTCATTTCATGTCTGTCTTCTATGTGGTCGTTGTGGTCGTGTGGTGGGGTCTTGTTCGTAATCAGCCGAGCTGTTTTCCCCTTATGCCATTCTTACTTATAGCTTCATCAAGTTAGAGTTTCATACCATTAAACAAAAAGTAACAGGATGATTTGTATACGTTATAACACGAATTAATATTAAAATTAGGGTCGAGCAAAAAATCGCAAAACAAATAAACATACCTAATGCGTTCAGTTCAATACATATTACCAAATCGAAATTATCTTACGTAAAGATCTCAGAGGTATATACTAGATTTGTTAAAGTCTTGGCTTTATTTTTGTCAGTTCAATGTTATAAACGTAAGAACACGTGAAATTCCAAAAAAAGAAATAATACAAACGACTTTCAAACATAATAGATAGTGAATATGTTAATTTCCTAAACATAGACCCGTTTAGAAGACAATGTTGTTTTTGATAACACATATTTATAAAAAAATAAATAAATAATTGCTAAAGATTTTTTCATAAATAGTAGTAAGAAATCTTTGTTTCACTTAATATTAGTAAGGAATAAAATCATTTTATAAGTTCCAAGCGGCACAATGGTTCAGTCGATATGCATAAAACTATGCACGCATTTTAAAATGTTATCGTTCCTAGAAACGACTTATTATTAATTCATCGTATATCATACACGGCACATACAAGCCGTACACAAATTCCATCATCATGATTCTTTCTATTGAGCGTTGGGCGAGCCACGGACGAACGTCTTTGGCGGGAAACGAGACTTGAATACTGATATCCAATATGGCGGCGACGTGCGGTGACCAATCGTTCCAATACGGACTGTCGATTGTTCAACTAACAACAAATGGTTTCGTCGACGAATAAGGACAACTATATTTCCATTATAAAGTTACTTCGAACTTTAAAGAGTAAATTGACGTATTTACTTTGCTATAGTGGACCTCCAATGAGTTCTGTTTATCACCAGATGTTGTCAACCATAGTAATTGCAACATTATTACAAAACAAGCAGGTAGATCTTGTGGAAGAATATCTATGTGGTCTGGCTCTAGACATTGCAGCGCTATAGGCGCAAAATATCAAATATTTTAAAACCCACACATTTGCATAAATAGTAAATAGGCCTGGGCCTATGTAGGCACGGTCTAGAATACGGTACCAGCTTTCTGGGAAGAACAGAAATACAAAGGATAAAACGGATACGGTTTCGGTATTACATTCGACCAAGTTATAAATGATTCTCACAACATACCAAGCCAAATGCCTACCTCGTTTAATTCAACTCATTTCATCGTCTAGTAACGGTTTAAAGTTCGGATCTCAAAGAAAGTTATGTCAGGAAGAAAGTTCTATGTCCACGACCATACAGAAGACAGGAGTGAAATGGAAGCAATTTCACGTTCCATCTGACGTGTGAGGATACTGGAGGCCTTTTCCCCCTTTCCCTGTTTCGTACAAGCAAATAATGGTAGTTAGGGTAGTTAATTTGGCGGGGGATGGGACAAATAGGTGGGGAAATTTTCACTTTTTGTGCGTCCGCTCCTCTGTAAGTTAAAGGTAGCCAACGCATCAGCAAACGTAGATATCTATTAGCAGCGTTCGCTTAACTATTTTGCTGAAATCCGTCGGTTTATCACCTTATACTGTAAAAAAAACTTATTGAAGTAAAATTACATGGATGGATAACGTCTGGGGTTTACTGTAAATAGTAAAGTCCATTTTGCATACCTTTTATAAATTAGTTACTTGTTTGTCAAGGTAACTATATTAACATTACGGTGTAGTCGTGAACTTGTGTTTAGCGCAGATACGCGGGCGGGCGGGCGTCCATCTTGTGACGCGTCACCGGCGATCCATTTTGACATGTTCCCGCTAAAACCGACGACCTTGAGTGTTACAAGTACACACTTGTTATGTAACACAATACTCCGCTTTTAGATATACGCTTATTAGCTATTTTATACGGGTTACAAAATAATTGGAATCAGCCTCAAACACATATGTCTAATAAGTTGTCCGACTTTCGGCCGCAAAGATATGTAAAAGTTATGTACGTACCAGGCTAGTAAATTCAAGTGCTGAGTAATTTAGTAACTAAGAAATAATGAAAATATAGTCGAATAGATTAGCGAATCATATAGAAAATAGTGTTTTAGCTATTTAATTACTTGACAAATTTACTAGCCTGTTGTGAACTAGGCATTAGTGTAGGTTTCTGTTATAGAATCTACTAAAAGGAGCTGCCTATATCCCACTTAGTGGCTGCTTGTTCATACGCCAACTTCTAGTATAAAAATAAAGTAACCGGTAACCATGTCATGGAATTTAACAAAAATTTTTTGAAGGTTAAACAAATAATTAGAAGTCGTGTACATTTGTATTCATAAGGATGCGAATAGTTAACACTTAAAATTACTTCAAGAGTTACCATGCTAAACTAAGGTTGTATAATTTGGGTATAAAAATATTTTCCCCCTAATAATTGGACCTTGAAAAAATAGTTTAGTTTATTGTAGATTTTTTATAATTATCTAATTCAGAAGGCAATATCTTTCGTACATACCTACTTCTAAACGCACTTTCAAAGTTTCCTTTTGTTTTTTTTTTTTTTTTTTCCCGAAGGGGAATGCGTTACGCATACTCCGTGCCTCGGGGCAGACACGAGAGTTATGTGGGACTCTCCCCATAATGGGGCATACACCACTAAACCCCTCCGTTCCCTCCTGGCCATTGTGTGGGGCGCCACGGGATCGCTTTCGCTTGCCACCGCGACGCCCCACTGACCGCCCCGGGAAGGGGCCCTCGATGCGTCCCAACAAGTTGGGACGCTGCGCCCTAAGGCGCCCCTCGGAGACGGCACCGTGCAATGCAGGTTTGGGACCCCGCCCTCGCCCGCTGGTGCCGCCGGGGTTTATAGAGCCCCCACCTCGTGGCCCCAGTCTTGAGAAAGACTATAGGGCCCGCGGTCCCGGCAGTTATGAGCCACCGGGATTACGCGTGCGGGCGGGCGGGCGTCCATCTTGTGACGCGTCACCGGCGATCCATTTTGACATGTTCCCGCTAAAACCGACGACCTTGAGTGTTACAAGTACACACTTGTTATGTAACACAATACTCCGCTTTTAGATATACGCTTATTAGCTATTTTATACGGGTTACAAAATAATTGGAATCAGCCTCAAACACATATGTCTAATAAGTTGTCCGACTTTCGGCCGCAAAGATATGTAAAAGTTATGTACGTACCAGGCTAGTTTAATCAAGTGCTGAGTAATTTAGTAACTAAATAATGAAAATTTAGTCGAATAGATTAGCGAATCATATAGAAAATAGTGTTTTAGCTATTTAATTACTTGACAAATTTACTAGCCTGTTGTGAACTAGGCATTAGTGTAGGTTTCTGTTATAAAATCTACTAAAAGGAGCTGCCTATATCCCACTTAGTGGCTGGTTGTTCATACGCCAACTTCTAGTATAAAAATAAAGTAACCGGTAACCATGTCATGGAATTTAACAAAAATTCTAACGCTTTTTTGAAGGTTAAACAAATAATTAGAAGTCGTGTACATTTGTATTCATAAGGATGCGAATAGTTAACACTTAAAATTACTGCAAGAGTTACCATGCTAAACTAAGGTTGTATAATTTGGGTATAAAAATATTTTCCCCCTAATAATTGAACCTTGAAAAAATACTTTAGTTTATTGTAGATTTTTTATAATTATCTAATTCAGAAGGCAATATCTTTCTTACATACCTACTTCTAAACGCACTTTCAAAGTTTCCCTTTTGTTTCTTATGTCATTATTATATTGTTTGACAAGTGAAACTTGTAGAACACACAGGAGGATATTGCGTTGCTGACTCGACTACTAGTATTAAAATTATTAATTAATATTTATGTGTGCAAAATGATGTACAAAAAATTTTGTTGCAAAAACTCAGAAAAGGATTAGACAAAATATTTTCATCATCAATACACAGTACGTCCCCACAGAGGGGCTTATATCCTACCCTAGGCCTAAGTAACCACGATATGTCTATACTAATATTATAAAGAAGAATGATTTGTGTTTTTGGATTTTTGTATGTATTGTAATGACTCAAAAACGACTGAACCGATTTTAAAAATTCTTTCACGGCACCGTGCAATGCAGGTTTGGGACCCCGCCCTCGCCCGCTGGTGCCGCCGGGGTTTATAGAGCCCCCACCTCGTGGCCCCAGTCTTGAGAAAGACTATAGGGCCCGCGGTCCCGGCAGTTATGAGCCACCGGGATTACGCGTGGGGCGCAGGATCACACGCCATCAAGCCCATCTCTGAAAGCAGAGTGGTGCTGAGGTCGCGCTCCCACGCCCCCGACCACGAGGGCTGCGGGAGGACAGGGCTGAACCATATCCATCCCGCAGCCCTCGCGGCCCACCTCCTCCGACCACGAGGGCTGTGAGCGGACAGGGCGAAACCATATCTATCCCACAGCCCCCGCGGCCCACCTCCTCCGACCACGAGGGCTGTGAGCGGACAGGGCGAACCATATCCATCCCGCAGCCCTCGCGGCCCACCTCCTCCGACCACGAGGGCTGCGGGAGGACAGGGCTGAACCATATCCATCCCACAGCCCCGCGGCCCCCTCTCGTCGCAACCGCGGTGCGACTCCGCTGAGTCGCGGAGGACAGGGCGTGTGGCGCACCGAAATACCAGCACGCCTCTCCCTCCGCGACTCACCCTCCCCCAAAACTGCTGGCCGCATGGGCCAGCAGTGCCCAGGAGGCCGCCAGAGTCCCCCCTGAAGAACCCTGAGCGGCCCCCCCACTGGACCGGCGTCGCAGGGCAGGCCAGCCGGCCGAGCATCCGGCGTGACCTGCGCCGCTAAGCCGGCCATGGTTCCTCTTGGCTTCACCGTGGCCCGGAGACCCCCGACGGACCACGGCTACTGAGCCCCACCGCCACGACAAGGCGGGAACCGTCGGCAGGGGAGGGGCTTATATCCTACCCTAGGCCTAAGTAACCACGATATGTCTATACTAATATTATAAAGAAGAATGATTTGTGTTTTTGGATTTTTGTATGTATTGAAATGACTCAAAAACGACTGAACCGATTTTAAAAATTCTTTCACCCTTAAAGCTACGTTAACAATGAGTAACATAGGCTATTTTTTTTTTTAATTCCACTTGGATGAAGTCGCGAGCAATAACTAGTATCTAGTACTTTGAGAATATTGGACCGTATGTTCTATGTATCGGTGACACCGCATGCGTATGCGCAGCGCGTACAGATCCTTGTACAATGGCGTTGGTACGCGTAAGTATGCACTGTCTCCCCCGGTGCCTCTCGCCTACCCCCGCTACCCTCCGCTATCTGACAGTTGTCAATCAATCAGTTGTCCCTATCTGACAGTTGTCAATGGCTGGAAGCTTGGGGTTTAATTTAATTAGTTACTTTGTTACAGTTATATTAATGTCCTTTCAACACATATCTTTGAATTTCTTCGCCGATATGTGCAGGTTGCACCATGATGTTTTCCCTCGCCGTTAGAACGTCAGGCAAATTATGTAACATGTGAATTCGAAAATCGAAAATCAGATTGGTACATGAATTCGAACCCAAGACCTGTAGATTGCAACTCAAGTACTTAAGCCTCTGAGCCACCGACGCTCTTAAAATAATGCATTCATAATATTAATCGTAATATTGTAAGCAGTAAAGATGTATTAAATAAATTGTTAATTTGATAAACAATAAATGTGGGCGAAAGTTGTTTCGAAGGCCACGCCCACAGCGACGGGTACTGCTGGGCTTAGCTCTGCCTACTCTACTGATGGTAATCACACACAACCTTTCACACTAACCTAAAAACAATTTTCGGACTCAAAACGGTTTAACAACACTTTTAATAAGCATTTTTAATCTATCTGTTATCTATTAGAGCGAGAAGCGACAATTTTGCACTTCATTTTATTGAATCTATGCAAGTTCCATCATTCAGTCATATAGCTTTTTTTTATAGGACTTTAGTTTCTTAGAATATGTCAGTCCCATAATCTTACTTCTTACTAATATTATAAATGTGAAAGTTTAGATGGATGGATGGATGTTTGTTAGAGTTTGTAGCTTAAACGGCTGGACGGATTTCGATGAAATTTGGTACAGATGTAGAGGATAGTTTTTTTTAATTCCACGCGGACGGAGTCGAGGGCGAAAGCTAGTAACCTTATAAAAACAACAAAATACTGTGAAGATAGTTAATTTATAAAAAAAAAATACTATGCATTTATATTTATCTATGCATTTGTAAAATTAATAAATCAAAAATAGATACAGAGATGTACTATGTTACTCGCAGATCGCAGTCGGCTCAATGAGGGCGTAATTGCATGATTAACTGAATGAGTCATTCGTTACATCATGAATCCATTCATCAGAGATCTTCGGTCCCAGAGCCGCGCCTACGCGAGATTCTACGCATCTACTCACACTAGATGCCACCCAATAAATACACTCTATCTTACTAATCTTACTAATATTATAAATGCGAAAGTGTAGATAGATGGATGGATGAATGGATGGACGGATGTTTGTTAGAGTTTGTAGCCTAAATGGTTGATCGGTTTTCGATGAAATTTGGCACAGATGTAGAGGATAGTTTGGAAGAACACATAGGCTACTTGCTTTTGTTTTTTTTTTAATCCATGCGGACAGAGTCGCGGGAGAAAGCTAGTCTGTTAATATAAGCTTTTTTTGCAAACGAACGGCGGCAACACCAAGTTGTTCATCACCATTGGACACAACACTAGAGGGATTTTACAGATACGTGTAGAAAAATTAGCCTTCGTAGCCTTAGATACATAGAGAAATAGAACTGATTGCAAAGGGTATTGAAAACGTCAAAAAGGTTAACTATATCGATTTTTACGATTTAAACGTTGTTTAGAGTAATTAGGAAAATTATAATAATTTATTTTTCTTAATTAAATATTTCTTAATAGGCTCCTTAGTTACGTTAAGTCATGCTTTTGTACTGATGCTTGTACTGATAAAAGACTTGACTAGAATATAGTTGAATTCGAATGTAGGAATCAACCTTGGTTTTGCTACGCGTATCTAACCTATTTGACCGCTTCAATATTGAATCATTGTTAACTGACCGAAGAGAAAGCGTGTTTGGATAAATAGAAATTACTTTTAGTATGCGAGAATTATGATTGTGACTTTTATTTGCCGCGTAATCAGTACATATAAACTCAAAAGAATTTTATAAAGAAGTGTTTAATTATTTATTTGAAAAACTATTAAAGTGGGTTATTCCCCAGTTCCAAAATCTTACGCAATAAGATAATTAAGATTCATAATATTCCGTGGTGTAAACGCATTATTTGTCTAACCTAAAGATTCTAAATAGTTAGGAAGAAACTTTCCCACTGTAACTACATGTATTTTTCATATAGGAATTATGAGTAAGCTTTTACCGAATAATGGTTTGACACTTCACAGTCACACGGAAGCGTGAACACCATCATATGAATTTAAATGAGACATTTCCTCGTAACCCTAAAGCCAAAACTGTCCAACGGAAACCGACCAGGATGTCCTCTCCCCTTATGGCGCACTGTCTCCTTCGCATCCAGACAGACTTATAACCACCTCAACGCTTTAATATATGGCGGTATCGGCCATTTTATAACACTTGCGCGTGCGTCGCTTCCTGCGACCGAAGGAGCGCTACCTACCCATTGTTTCGTAGGAGGGGATCTATGTGACCCGAATAATGATAACCTGTCCACTTTAACTGTCGAAATGAAAAAAAAAACTAATAGGTTCCGAGTTATTTTTTTAATTTATTCCTTTGACGACAACAGATTCTTGGGGCGTCCCAAAACAATAGCTGGCAGGTAAACTCTGGAACGTGTGAATGGAAAAACTAACATAATTTAAGGTGTAAAATGCTGTAGCTAAAGATCTACGTTGTACAAAGATGAAATTCTAATGAACGCTAGTCTTGTTTGTTTTTGTCTGAGAAATATGGGGTTTACAAAATTATTACAAACGGGAAAAATAAATGTTTAATTACTAATAATGGCGTTAGCGGAACCGTAATTGAAAGTTTATTAATAGCGAAAAGTTAATTATAACTTTGAAATTGTGTGGCGATTTGATGCATATGATCATATCAGATCTACTTCTCCAAAGAAGATTGGAGCTTTTGATTCCATTAAGTGTTATGGATGCTTCCATAGGGTTACCATAATCAGGGGAACCCCAAGAAAAGGGAATATTATACTAATTGCACATAATTGGGCAAAATAAGTTAACCCTGAGCTTGGAATATACGAATAGTTGGGGAGGCAATGGTATGCTTAGACGAATTATGTAATAGTTTTAATACATATTGGTTACATGAAGATGGATGTGATGTAATAGAATGTTGGTCTTTATTATGTAGTTAGCAACTTTGGTGGATTACGGGCACCTGTGATAATAAAATATCCGTTGGAAATATACCCACGTCAAGTTTAAGGAGTATTTTTTTTATACCTTATGCTAGTTTAATGACAAGTACCTACATTGAGTGTCTAATTGGTATTCATCTGAGCGCGTGTAGACCACGCCGCGGTGGGGAAGGGTTATTAGCCGGCGCCGCCTCCGCGCCCAGGCATACTGTACCGAGGCCTGCTCGCGAGCGCCGCACGCTTGCTCACCAAACGCTAATTTACTTCGTCAATATTTAAAGTACGGTGACTGAATATGCTAACGGAAGCCAAGCCGGTGGCTGGGAAGGCAAGATGTCGGCATAGCTGATTGACGTTGATATACGGCTGTGTCACATCGAGCCAGCTCAATCCACCGGCGTTCAACGAGAGAAGACCAGAGAAGACCTTAAGGCGGATGCTCCCGTAAAGAAATTGCGATCGCTCCCGTAGCGCGCGACAGGGCGAGTCTGACAGCTGTCATTGCGCGCCCTCGCCGGATTCGCTGCGGCTGCACCGTGGATGATATTTATTTTTAATCATACACGACGATGTTCCCGTAGAGTGCGACCGGCTTTGTGCGCGCGTGACGAACCGATACGAAAAACACGAGAGAATGGCGAACGACGAAGTGTTGGGGCCGCGTAAGACGATGTTCGTTCTAGTGATTGTTGTGGGGTGTTTCGCCGTCTTATGGCCCAGGATCCTGTCGCCGCTGATCCTGGGGAACACCCAGGAGCAGCTGAAGCCCAACAAGTTCGACCGGGAGGCAGGTAACGTTGGTATTTATAACTTTAGCTCAATGTCAATAGCAGCGCATTACGCGACATTTTCAACGCGCACTAAATCTAATTAGGTCGATCATTAATTATTGGAAAAAATACAAAAAAATATGAGAGAAGTATTAAAATCCATTTAGTCTGTTATTTGAATTCAATTTACGATAAATCCATTAGTAAAATCAAGTTTATCTCTTGAACCAACTGATAATTACTAATTAGTATATGATGAAAGAGAAAAATCTTTAGAATATGTATTTGATTTCAAGCTGTGTAACGCTAGATTAATCATTCGGCAAGAATATATTTGCATTTTGCAATAGTATCTATAAGTTAAATATTCTTTGGTCCAATTGTTGACTTTAAGCATTTGTGTTTGCAATAGTTCTGATTGGAATGTGGTAGGTGGGTACTTATTTAATTAATGGAAAATATGTACTTACTGTGATTGCATTAATATGCAAATATGCTATCTTTTTATTACTTAGATCTGTTTATTTTATGTTTCATGCCTAAATCTAATTAATAAAAATTACATAAGAAGAAATACATATAAATTGAAAATAATCAAATTAAACATAACTTGGGCATTTCTATTTTAATGGCGATTATTAAAAAAATTAAAACATAAAACATACATAGAAAATACAAATGTCAGGCTGTAAATAACTAGTTAAGTTCTGTGTTAAATATATTCCTTCACTTAAAAGTTTATTAATTTTTATAGTAACAGTTTCATCATTAAAAAACCCTTGCTTTGATGAAGGGAAAAAGTCAATGAGTCAACTTATAAAAATTGTACATGTTCTTTGAAAACAACAAAAATTTGGTAATCAAAATTTAATACAGTTACAATTGTAATTATTAATTTTTCATTATAATATTAGTTGACCTTGTTAATCCATACAGTATTGATAATATAAGGAAATTCATTATTAACGATACAGTTTGGGTTCCATGTTACAAATGTTTTTCAGGATGTCACTGAATTATTTAATTTTTTATTATTTCAGCTATATTATTCCTTCAATTATTAAAAAATATTGTATATTAGAAATTGTCAAGAAACGTTCAATGTATTGTAAAACTATTTAGGTTGCTGTGAGGTTATGTTCGAGACGGAGGTGGCTGTTTTGGAGCTTGTCAATGAGGTGTGCAGTTCAGCTGTTGGGGTTGGTGGGAAGCTATCCCCATATGCAGCGGTTGAATGCCGGAAAGCTGTCAATGAGACATGTGGTTTAGATATCGCTGCATTTCTGAAACGCAGTGATAATGTGGGAAAGACAACAAAGATGCTTCTAGAAACAATGAAGAGTAGTAACAGTTCGTGCTTGAAGGAACATTTCGGTGTTCAGTTGTATCTGAATGCGCACCAAGGGATGAACTCGTGGAGTAAACAAGACAGTTAGTGGATTTTATTAGTGTGAAACATATACTGACTAATAACAGTTGTGAAGTTTGGTTATTGTGCTAACATTTTAACAATTAACATAATGGACTAACATAACCTAAAATATTAAATTTTTCATATGTTTACTTAGTCTGTAAATAAGCACTTGTTGAATTCATTTAAAGTAAACACTATTGTACAATTAGAAAACCTTAACAAATGTAAAATTGGTAATTAGTGATGTTTTATTGTTTTATATACTATCTTATGTAGGGTTTCGCCAGCCGAAGGTCTAGGTCATGCCGACAGTCAAGGGGGTATGGTAATAAAACCCTTTTCATTCCAAACATGCTTCAACATGTACATTTTTTTAAGAAAATACAATTGTTAAAATCTGCATCTCTTTAGCTACTACTATCTTTTATTTCAGTACATTTTTTTTTCCTACTTAATTACTACGTCATGTTTGTTTTTCTCTTGTTATTTCTGATTGTGTTGTATTTTTAAGGATTAAATGTTATTTTGTTTTTTACTCTTCAACTAGTGTTTATCAAAGCCAAAGTTGATCTAAAAGCGATAGATATTTCTGTCTTCAATTCGCCTTATTATGCTATCAATCAAAATGCGCCTTTTGTTATTCGAAGTTTTACAAACAAGATCGTAGAGGGTGATATTTTCGCGGCCCTGGTCAGTTGGGCGGGCGCCAAGCTTCTCAAAGACCAATGTCAGCTGGCGAAGTGATTTTATAATTTTATGCTTGCAAAGTTCGCTAATATTTGCAATACTTATTTAGGTCTTCATACGTATTTACGTTAGTATCACATATTAAGTGAAATTAACGATTTTTGTCCTTGTTGATTGATTTATTATATGTGAAAATATTTTATCTTTCTCTGTTACTACTACTCTCTTTACATTCTTAAGAAACTTCATAAATCTTACTTCTTACTAATATTATAAATGCGAAAGTTTAGATGGATGGATGGATGTTTATTAGAGTTTGTAGCCTAAACGGCTGAACAGATTTTGATGAAATTTGGTATAGATGTAGAGGATAGTCTGGAAGAACACATAGGCTACTCGCTTTGTTTTTTTTTAATTGCACGCGGACGAAGTCGCGGGCATAAGCTAGTAAATAAATAAAAAGATGAGTATATACGTTTCTGAAAATTTAAAAGTTAAACAAATAAAATCCTATAATTATAATTCTTTTTGGCAGATTTCCCAAAATATCTAAAATCAAAGTTCAATGTTTGCAACAGAATCCTAGAAGTATAATAATTATAAAATAAAACAGATGTCCGTTAAAATATTCCTAAACACGAATTCCTGGTATATAATCCTTCCGGGAATTTTGCGCGTTGGATATCATAATATTTATAACTCAAATTCTAAGGAATATGAACTGTTTTAAAAACAAAAATCTATAATACATCTTAAAATATTTAGCCACTGTCCCACCAAATTGTAAATTATCTGATAAAAATCTAACTTGTAAAATATGTGATGTAAAATATCGGATTTTGTTCCCTTATCTGACAGTGACGTCATTTTTAAGCTATCTGAGCCTTTATCAGCTAGTGGTGGGACATACCCTTAGGCTTTAGGCCGCTTGCTTTAGGATTATTCCCAACCGTCACCCCGCTCTGGCCCCACGTGAGGACAGATGAATAAAAAGTTTCATCCGTCCCACCTTTTGCGATGAGGGGAAGGTTGGAACTTAATTTATTTCATAACGGTTCCATCTGTCACCTTATTGGTGATAGTGGGACTGAAAGGTGGGACGGATGAAACTTTTTATTCTCACGTGGGGACAGCGGGGTGACGGTTGAAAATAATCCTTGCTTTATACTATTAAATAAATACTTGTAGATAACAACCGCATATTCGTTTCGTGACAAATTCGTATTCAAGTCTTTTTAAAGTATGTGTGGTGAGCAGCGCCGGCGCATGGTGACTACTAATGCGATATATCGATGTTCTACAACATTCTTTGGTAAGGGCAACCGTTTGCTAAGTATACAAAGTACCATGACATGGTTTAGTCACTTAAATTCATTAGATATCGTAATTAAAGGTAACTGACACTCTTCTGAGTGTCAGTTACCTATATAGAACCAGGTATATAGAAACTACTAATTAACCATTAAACGATTCTTCGTTTAATGGTTAATTAGTAGTTTCTATATACCCTTATACTCTGAAAGACCAGTGATCGCTTAATAATTGAGTGCGTGTAAAAATGTCATTTGGTCTAATTACAGTTATGGTAGGGCAGAATTTGAGCTCTATAAAACGAGAATGGATAAGATATGAAATGAGTATATTAGAGGAAGTTTGAGAGTAGCCCCAGTGGTAGAGAAGGTAAGGAGTAAAAGGTTAGCATGGTATGGGCATGTTATGAGGAGGGATGTATCGCATGTTACAAGGAGAATGTTAGTTATGAGCGTGGAAAGGTACACCGGTAGAGGTAGACCTAGAAAGAGATGGATGGATTGCGTCAAAGGTGACATGATCAAAAAGGGAGTGATGACTGAGATGACGTATGATAGAGTTGTTTGGAGGACAAAAACCTGCTGCGCCGACCCTACGTGAGTAGGATAAGGAGGAAGATGATGATAAAACGAGATAATAAAACTATGTAACCGATGTTTAAGCGTGAATTCTTGAAGATTATGATTTCAGTGACTTTTTGGTCTACTAACAATGGTCTGTTGTATCTCAGAGACGTTGAATATTCCGTTGTAAATCTTCCGGTTCATGCAAATGTAAACAGTACCGTCGCTTTCGCGTCTCGGTTAGTGGCGCTACTCAAGACTTGTTTTCTCGTTTGTTGTAAGAACAAAAGTATTTGAGACGACATTGTTGTCGCATGTCCGCGTGAGGTCGCGTCGGGGCGCGGCCGTCACGCGGTCACCTTTGGACTGACAAACGGACTGTTCTTTACCATCTTTATAACGTTTGCAAATGTAGAAACTACGAGTAAATGAGATAAGTAAAATTATGTTAGCGTAGTATTCCATGGGTTTAGATTGTATAAGAAATTAGCGGCTAACAGAGAACAGTAAAATTTTAGGGGCAGGAAGACATTGACATTACAAGATTTACTAATATATAGGTAGAAACGTATGCTCTTCACACGTTTTTGTTAAATAGATATATTAGTAACGAGGGCCAAATTATTATGCCATATATCCTTGTGTAATCGAGTAGACCTTGTTGCTAAGCGACCGAACTTAACAATAGACCTTGTTAAACTTGTATAGATATCTATACAAGTAATAAAATTGGAGTGTCTGTTTGTAATATCAATAGAAAAATTTCAGATTATTTTTTTTTGTCTGTCTGTCTGTCTGTCTGTCCCCAAGCCGCCTTTGTTCCGGGTAATCTCCGAACCGACTGGGCCGATTTCGACCGGACTTTTACTGAAGGGTAGCTGACATAGACGGGCATATTATAGACTACTTCTTTTATCTTGATATTGCGTGGACGAAGTCGCGGACGACAGCTAGTCTATAATGTTTTCTGATAGTCAAAGTAGGGAATAGTAGAAACTTTCTCCGGTGTTGCTTTACTCGTCTTCAGTTTCAAATGTTTCACAAAACGGATCGTGTGCTAATGATGTCTAAACGGCAGTAAGTATGGCACGGCACTTAGCGTCGCACCTCTTGTGTCGAAACTACGCAAGCGCATCTAACTTATTTACTCAGCGACATCGTACCAAGATAACTTTGCATAAGTCAACCTCAAGTCCTACAAACCTACAAAGAGTAAAGGTGTTAACTTGCGTAGCGCAGTTAAATGACATGCCTATCCTAGTTTGAACTATGGATTACTTATTAAGCTTGGTTGAACGATAAATGCGTTCTTAGTTCTTATAGAGTGTTAACTACAAATTTACAAATAAAGCGATTACGGCTACATTTTTAATGAAATATCTAAATATTCCTTTGATAACAGATTGCGGAAGTAAAGCTTGTTGGTATCCTTTATTGTAACATAAAGTAGATGACGTACCGTGGAAACAATGTGAGCATCTGCTACATAACGTAAACAATTTGTCCACACAATTTGCGTAGCGGTTGGCCTATAGTGGTCGGTGTCGATGGAGCTGCGAGCCTTGGTCCCATATGGTTTATACACAAATTAGGTAATACGACAATTGACAAACTGGGTCGAATTGTACAGCTAACGTTGGTCTGAGGTATAAGCGGCAGCGGGTTTTTTTTAATTTACATTTGTACATATTTTTTATTATTATTGAATCTATTTTAAAATATCTCTTTCGTCATCAGTGCCCCCGCAAACTTAATTAATAATGAAATGCTTACTATCTCATCTTATTATTCTACTTATTTCATATATTACTGACTTTGTCTCGGCTAGGAAAAGTCTTTCCTATAATGCATACCAAAAATTAAGGATATTTTATTTATAAGGAAAACCATCATGAAACGCCGCCCAATCTGCGTGATGTATCAGTGAAATTAGCACTTTAAGTTGCAAGTTTGATTGCCGCCATGATGTGGTAACTTGTGCCAAGTAGGTATGAATTTTATCCACGCCAGTTTGGTCGCGGCGTCTTTTCGGGTCACATATTTCCCGCTAAAGCCGAGGGTCGACGGCGCCTGGCTGTTAATCACATGTTGGCAACTTGACGCCAATGAGTCAACAATATCTATGACTGATGCTTCTATATTTGGAAGATTTTTTTGTCGCTCCATTGCGATAATGTTTTCTGTAATTAGTTTTTCAGTTTTTGGATTAGAATTACCGCAAATGGTGTATACAATAAAAAACATGTTTGTCCGAAAAAATATGATTTTAGCTCGTTTGTTGCCTAGTTTCTGCGCGTAGAATTTTAACTTACATGATAATTTTAACATTTTTCTATGTAAATCCAAATAAAAAAAGGTTAATAACTTCTTTGTAAATATTAATATGGTTTTTTCCACTTCATTTACTAAACGCATTTTAACATTGTTTTTTTTATTCAACGTTTGGTTTAGTTAAACAAAGAGTCAAACAAGACTACGCTTTGCAAATGTTCCTTTTCGACCTATGATCCACCTTCCCAAATTACACCGAGCCATTTTTTATTCAACAGCGTTAAAACAAGAGCGGTCACCGATCCGTGGGATGGGCCCCCATCCCGCACTACGAGAAAGAGGGCGAGCAATTCCTCCAGGAGTGCCGCCCGTTCAGCCGCGACCACCGACTCCTCTACCACCGCACGTCCGGGTACGAACTTCCCCCCTCTCTGTGTACTACGATGTTGAGATTAAGGTCAGTCGACGGTGTGACAGTGTGCCGGCTTCTGCAGGTAGGACTGGAAGTCCCCTTCGACGGTTAAGTACTGCGGTTACTTGAAATACCCTGTCTTTGACATAGAATGAACTGGGAACTAGAAACCAAAGCCAAAATATGTTGTTAAATAAAGGCAGCTCACAGAATTGCCGAGACAATCGTTTCTTAGTTACCTTCAACCAATGGACTTTGGGATTTTGCACGTATTGTAATTTTATGTGACAATTTTTATGCTATATCGTTGCGATGTACGCAATGTACTCGTAATGGAATGAAATTATGTTATTACAATCTGTGGTTACTTTAATTTGAGAAGGAGACTTCCACATTAACTTAACTGGTAGCGCTAAGCATCGGCAGACTCACACTTAACCTGTAAGTATTGTAGTTTAGTGAATGAAGTAGATATAATAAATTTGTTTAGTAATTTAACTTGTTTGTTTTTAATTAAGATTCCTATAAGGTAAGTTGATATTCCCGAATACATATTTTAACACATCTCGGCATATTCCATTTATTTTCAAAGTTAAATACTTGAATTAAATTCTATCTACAGTTAACGAGGAATTTAACATAGATTTATGAATGTAGAAAACATAGAAATGTTTGCTAGTTCTGTGTTAGGAAAATGATCTCTGCCTACCCTTTTGGGTTTATATTAATCGTTACGATATCCAGCCTTTATCAAGGATAAAAGTTTAATACATAACGAAACAAGTCCCTGATGTACTCGTTATTAATTCTAGAGTACTTTACTACTAAAAATAAAAAAAATAAAAAAAATAAAAAAAATATACAGACGAATTGAGTACCTCCTTCTTTTGGGAAGTCGGTCAAATAAAGAGGAGGGAGGATATTTTACATTGCATTTAGTATCTTATTTCGGTGTTATGTAAGCTGACAGTAACAAGGGCGCATTGCTCCAAAAATAATGTCTATGACATCATGCGTTGCTGTTGAATCTTTTTATCAGACGTTGACGTGTGGTACAAGTTATAAGCGACTAGCGTTATTGGGTTTTAGAAAAAACATGAGACTATTTTTAACATTAACTTTATACAGACGTTAGGATATTTTTTTTAATATATTATTTAAAAGTCTCGAAAATTGCTAATCGATGCTAGGAAACAGCTGTTAGGGTTTCTCATTTCGACAAGTAAATGACTTTTTAACTGTACTTGATTTAGGTGCTCGATCTGTATATATACGTAAAGAGAAGAGAAACAGAATATTAGACAAACGTTCTTCTGCCTTTAAGATATTTTATCCCTTAAATAAATAAAACCTACGATCTATAGAATAGGCTGCACACCTTTTGCAGCAGCTGTTTAAATTTCCTCGAATAGCATTTGGCTCAGTGTCAAGTTGTGTCGGTTAGTGTCATACAGGCGGCGTCCCGACCAACGACTGTCTTGTGACGTCACAGTTACGTCACTACGACGCGTCTTGTACAGTCAGCGACACAAATGAATTTGATAGTAGGCATTCCTTCACTGCGCTTCTCTTGTAATTTTCTGCCCTGCAGCTGCCTTGTGGCATGGTCATAGGTTTTTCCAAACCATACCTAGGGTCATTCAAGAAGCGAGTCTTTTCAAAGGCCGGCAACGCGTCTGCAGTTCTGGCAGATGTTTATGGGCGTCGATGTTCACGCCGATCGTTTTATTTTTTAATATATTAAAGACTAGCTGTTCCCTGTGCGGCTTCATCCGCATGAAATTATGAACATTTTATTTTATTGTTTACATTTGTCAAATTATCAATAGCAAATGTCAAAATGACATGACATGACAAACCTTGCCAATCTTGCTTCCTTGATGTTGGCAGCAACTTATGGTCTCTTTCCCACATTAGGGTTTTTATCCAAAATATTTACCCCCTAAGTTTAATGGCGGGAAAATATATAGCCTAAAGCGTGATGTATGTGTAGGGCTTTTGATTAAAAAAAGTATTATTAAAAAATATGCTGTAATTGCTGACATCTTAGGCAACAAAGTGTGTGTTTACGCTTTATTATAATAGTATAGATAGTATAGATATAGATTAACGTAAGCATAAATTATTATTGTTTTAATACGATAAATGCGAATTAACTTTATGAAACGTATTGTGAGCAGGACTGTACCAGTTCTTGGTTGTCAAACACACATTAGATTTATGAAATACTCAAGATAAATTTTAAGTAAGCTCTATTATACAATGCATACCAAAATATTTTACATGACAATACAAAGCTAGACAAGTTAAACGTTTCGGTCGTTACTCGAGTGGCAGTGGCAGATATTATAATGACAAAGGATCACGTCAGTTAGCTTCAAAAATATTATACTACTAGTTGTTGCTTGCGACTACGCCCGCGTGAAATAAAAAAATAATATAAAATATAGCCTATGTTACTTACAGATAAATTACCTTTGTAATGGTGAAGGAAATTTTAAAATCGGCCCAGTAGATTTTGCGTGTATCAAATACATAGAAAAATCCAAAAATCCAAATCTTTCCTGTTTATACTATTAGTATAGATATAGATAATAAGAAAAATAAATAAATACAGTGATTTTTGTCTTTTAAAAACGATTACAATTGTTGAATCAATCTTAAACATAAGTTATCCAACGCTTTAGTCGCCTTATCGCACATAGGTCTTACCCTAGAATAAAGGCTAGCTGCTGTTGCTGATAAGGGTATCCGATGCGATCACGTGATCGAATGTACAAATCCCACCAACTATTTTCGTCAACCCTAGAGCCGAGAAACTATTACTCGCGAACCCCGCACCATCAATATTCGATATCAATAAATTCGAAGTGGAAATGCGCCGGGACTTCTACGGACGTCAGGAGGTCCAGTTAGACCACTTTTAAAAATACTGGTCTAGAGCTTAATTGACAACAAAAACAGTACGATGGCTCGCATTTTCGGACGATCCGAGTTCTAAGTGGTCACGGTGGCGTTGACCATTCCATCCGTAGTGGTCCAATGGACTTGCAGCTAATCACGAGCCTTTGTAACGTTTGAATTTTGTAATACTTAGCGAGGTGTTTGCTGAGCATATCGACGTAGACCAGTCGTCCTTCAGTAGTGTTTCGGTGAATCCGCCTTTCATTTTCACTTGCATTACTATTTACTCTATACAGCCGATGATCTAGGCTAGGTATAGGGGCTAAAACTAAAATAGTTGTTATTCGAAGTTAGATATTATCCCTGTTACTCTATGACAAAACAGATAAAGAAACATTTTGACAAGTTTCAGCAAACGGAAATCTAAATTAACTTTTACTGAGACGACTTTAATGCTTACCACTTTAGCAATAAAAATTAAAAGTAATTTGTAGTAATAAGTATGAATTAACTAAGAATTATTCATCCTGTATATATTATACATACTAGTTTTCCCCCGCGAATACGTTCGCGTGTTATTAAAAAAAAAAACAAAAGTGAGTAGCCTGTGTATTCTTCCAGACTATCCTATACATTTATGCCAATTACATCGAAATCCGTTCAGCCGTTCGGCTACAAACTAACAAACATTCTAGCATTGTCTAGTTTTAGTGTTCTTACGTCAGAGCGAGGTGTAGTAATATAATACAATGTTTATGCTACTGCAATTGTGAAGGAGGTGACTTCATATGTTCCCGCCTTTTGCCTTTGTATGTACAGGGGCTTCTGCACAAAGAACTTACTTTTATAGTAAGCTAACAAGCAAGGGGCTTCCTAAATTCGCCCATAGACTTCCGCATGTGCAGATGCGATACCTATCTTTAATCGACAGTGGAGGGAACGCACAGAAAGACATTTACCTGCATCTGCCAGTTTCATGGTGCATTTAAACTCTGATTGCATCAATTGGAATCAACCGTAAACATCGTCTGTTTGTCTATACTTAAATCTAATATTATGAAGAGGAAACATTTTTATTTTTGTATGTATTATCAAAATTACTTCACCGTTAGATAGGTAATTTATATTTAAATAACATTGGCTATATTTTTATTTTCACGCGGATGAAGTCGCTAGCAAAATCTAGTTATAATAAAAGACGATTGCATTCGTAAGATTTATCTTACTAATATTATAAATGCGAAAGTTTAGATGGATGGATGGATGGATGTTAGAGTTTGCAGCCTAAACGGATGAACGGATCTCGATGAAATTTGGCAGAGATGTAGAAGATAGTCTGGAAGAACAAATAGGCTACTCACTTTTGCTTTGCTTTTTTTAATTCCACGCGGACGGAGTCGCAGGCGAAAGCTAGTTATATTATATTTGCTAAATAAACTGAGACCAGCAATGCAGTACTATGAGTCATTTTATCAAGTTGTATGCAAGAGCCCCTAATTAATTTATCAATAACGCCAACAGATATGATGTAAAGTGCATCGCTCGCCTACACCACATAAACTGCTCACTATTCATTACGTTAACATACGTAATAATTGAATAGTTTACACGCAGACTTCATAAATCTATACTTCTATACTATACTATACTATACTATACTATACTATACTATGTACTATACTATACTATATACTATATTACTATATTTACTATTTACTATATACTATAATAAAGCGTAAACACACACTTCTTTGTTGCCTAAGATGTCAGCAATTACAGCATATTTTTGAATAATTCTTTTTTTAATAAAAAGCCCTACACTTACGTAATGCTTTAGGCTATATATTTTCACGCCATTAAACTTAGGTGTAAATATTTTGGATAAAACCCTAATGTGGGAAAGAGACCATAAGTTGCTGCCAACATCAAGAAAGAAAGATAGCTAAGGTTTGTCATGTCATATCATTTTGACATTTGCTATTGATAATTTGACAAATGTAAACAATAAAATAAAGTTTTTATAATTTCATGCGAATAAATCCGCACGCGAACAGCTAGTCTTAAATACGATAGTATTATTTGTCTAAAATGCTATCAAGTATGTCTATTTTCTAGGAAATTTGATACATGATTTAGGTCTATACATGAGTTTGTTCAATCTATACTAATATTATAAAGAGGCAAGACTTGTATTTTTGGATTTTGTATGTATTGAAATAACTTAAAAACTACTGGGCCGATTTTAAAAATTCTTTCTTCATTAGAAAGGTAATTTATCTGTGAGTATCATAGGATATTTTTTTATAATTTCACGCGTGCGAAATCAAGAGCAACGGCCAGTTTATTCTAATATTATAAAAAGGAAAGATTTTTATTTTAGTATGTATTGAAATAACTCAAAAACTATACTAGACCGATTTTAAAAATTCTTTCTTCATTTAAAAGCTACTTTATCACTGAGTGACATAGGCTATGTTTTTTATTCTTTTTTAATTTCACGCGGGCGAAGTCAATAGTAACAGCTAGTAATCAATATACAAACCTAATATCAATTAGGGTTTAGGTAAAAAACAAAGTAACGCTCGTAACTCAGAGGGGGAGATGAGGAGAAATTGGACTTCCATTTGACACTGTCCTGTCTGTACTCTTTGTAGCTCTATTTTCGAGTCTGTTCGTAAGACAGAAAACCATGGAGTAGCGATGTCGTAAAATCCTAACCGGCCAGTGTTTGCGTAGTCTCGGTAAATGCGTCTCGTCGCCTCAATGCGATTTATAAAAATATAAAATTACCGTAATCATTATAAATAGTCCACATTTGTGCCAGTGCGCAGTTCCATACTGTAGCTATGGAAGATATCACGAAGAAGGTTTTTATGCATTTTATTTAATCACCTCTTGTTTATTTATTCCGTTTATTGAGTAGGCGTTTTTTGTTTTTGATAATCTTTCATTTTTTTTACTTTTATAAGTTTTTAAGGATGTTCTACTCTATTTATTTTTGTTTTCATATTTTAAAATGTTTGAATATTTATTGCAGCCACCGCCAATACCTGGGATGCGACCACCGCTAGGCTCCCCCGGCGGGCCAGTACCGGCGCCCAAGTCTTCCATGGGCTTCGTCATGCCCATATACACCATCTGCATCATCGTTTTCTTCGTTTACACTCTTAGTAAGGTAAGGTTAGAAGATAGGGTTAAATCTTTTGAATCAAGTATGTGGGCGAATGTTCTGGAAACTCCGTAACGTTGAAATTATCGAAATGTATGGAGTTAAAAGTTCTTACAACCATCAAATCCAGTCTTCTGACGCTATAGAATAAAAAATATTATTCAGTATATTCAATGCCTTAAACAAGAATATCTAAATATGCTATAGAATATGGAAATTTAGTTGTGATTTAACTTTTTTTGCTGACTGTACTTTCATCATATAATCCTCGTTCCCAGATCTTGTTCAAACGCACAGGGTCACCGTACGAGAGCGTCGCCCCTGACCCTCTGTTCAGAAGGAGGGTATTCCGAGATGACTCCCGTTCCTCGCCTGATAAATTAGGTGAGACCAATCTTATCAATTAGTTATAGACTAACTAAGAAAATAGAGTTTTGTAAAGTTGCCAGTGTTAAAAACTTTCTTTGTCGTCCTAACACGTTCCATTTTTTTTATAACATAAAGTGGTTCCATGCCGTTACTATTTTTTTTTTGATGAATTGTACTCGTCTTGTCAGTCGACATTAAATGTGTTAAAATTTCTATGGTTTCCTTGCGCACGCAGGACCAAAGGAGAGGGATGCAAGTGAGTATGTTATTGTTATTTTTAAATTGATTTTTAATTTAATTATTTTAATTGGCTGCTTGAAGCGGACAGGAAACACCCGTTATCGTTTTGTTTTAACATGTTTGTGGTAAACAATAGTATTTTAATTAATGAAACGTATATTCCCACGAATTCTGATTATCGATTCAAAGAATTGTTCGTTTATAATTAAATATGTGATGTTTTGCGCAGGCGTAGTTTTCTGCTTATTTCCCTAGGTTTTATTATTTGTTTACCCGCATATTTAGAGTGGTTGACTGTGGCCTAGTAATCCTTACTTAGGGTAGGCTCCGAGCCACTCAGTGGGGACGTATAGTGAGCTGGTGATGATGATTATTTATTTAATTCAAATATTCTACATAAATGTTATTTATATGCACCTGACATCATGTATTGTTAATAATCATAAAGTCCAGTGAATCATAGAATGCTACTGAATAATCGTTATAATTATCAACGCATTGTTGGCAATATGTTCGTATGTATTTAAAACTTTTCACTAAATCAATTAAACTTTACTTAAAATAAAAATAGCACTAAAAAGACAGAAATTTTCGTTGTACATTATCAATGAATTCACGCAACTTGTAAATCTTTTTTACAAATTAGCTTAGTTTATGAAGTTTTGTAGTGATACCAACTAAAAATTTAGCAATTTTTCATCATCTTTTTCCGTCCACACCCCACTGATAATTACCTAACTATAAACCACATGTCAATCAACCCGCACTGGGCTAGCGTGATTGACTAAGGTCTTGTCATCCCTTACCTAGGCTTCGAGTCCCTCAGTGGGGATGTATGTACATAGGTGGTGATAATGAGACATCAATCCGTATGAAGTCGGGTTGGATTAGTAGTATATTGTAGAATGTTCCCGAAGGTCGGTGTTAATGTAGGTGTGATAACTTAGGGGACGTGGAGCTGGAGGCGCTCCGCGCGCGGCTGGCGGAGACAGAGCGCGCTATGCAAAGGATCGTCGGCCAACTGGCGCGCCGCGACGCGGTACCAGCCACCGAGACCTGTGATCAGTTGGATTGCCATGCATTTCACAGATCATTTTATAATGGACAAACTGATGACCAACTGTTTGATGTTGGCTCGAAATGTTTTTTTGGAAATTTTGTAATGGCAATCCAACTAAACAGTGCTTTATTTAAATATGCGTGGTGTTTACCTTAGTTATCATAGTAGCTTTCGGCATGGTGACGGTGAGGCCCTTTTACTTACGGGTCTTTTCTGCACGCAAGACCAAAATGAATGGGTTTTGACGTAAATGGACTAGATTTATTTTTGCAATGATTCCTGGTCCTTAGATAATAACATGTGAATGGAAAATTAAAATGATTTATTTAATTTTTTGACGTCCATTTAAAATAACGATCCTGCATTTTATAGTATTGATTTACCTAATTTTTAAATAACCCTTATGTCTTGGTTAATGTTTTAAGTTTTTTTTTTCAGTTAATTTTGTATATTACTTTTTTTAAAAAGACTTTACCGCCAGATAGATGACATTCCGACTATCACTTTGACATTTGTTTTTTTAATCTTTGTTTTTGAAAAAAGGCAATGATTTTATCATCAGTCAATGTTCGTTGAATGCAAATTGGAATGAAAATGTTGCAATATGTTAATATTGATACATTATAACAATTGGCTGCGGTCCAGGGTGCAAGCCCAATCGTCTGATGAACCAGTTATTTTGGTCTTAGCGTCCTTCGCTATGTTTTTATAATGGTTTATTTTTAGTTGTTTTGTTTAAAATAAAAAAACAATACAAGAAAATTAAATTCTAACTCTAATTAATAAAAAAAATAAGTTTTAAAATTAAATAAACTTCAGATTTAAAAATATGGAATACAGATAATATATAAGTTTCAAAGGCAGGCGTGAATTAGTGATTTCTGAATGTATGGAATTTAGGAAAATACTTATAAACTACGTTTCTTAATACTTATCAGCGAAATATGAAAAAAAAAACAATTACGTTAAATTAATGGCAACATTTATGGCGCGCAGTTGTGACGGCCATCTCAGGGCTGGTGGCGGAGGTCCGGCAGCAGATGGAGGCGGGCGACGCGCGGCAGGTCACTGCATGCCCCACAACCATTCCCCTATACCAGCTTTACACTTGTATACAATACTAGCTGTTCCCGTGCGGCTTCATCCGCATGAAATTAAAAACTTTATTTTATTGTTTACATCTGTCAAATTCTCAATTGCAAATGTCAAAATACCAATTAACTTCCCATGGCAATCTTGATTCCTTGATGTTGGCAGCTCGTAGCTTATAGTCTCTTTCCCACATTAGGGTTTTTAACCAATTTATTTACCCACTAAGTTTAATAGTGTGAAAATATATAGCCTAAAGCGTGACGTAAGTGTAAGGCTTTTTATTAAAGGAAGAATTATTCAAAAATATAATGTAATTGCTGACATCTTACGCCACAAACAAGTGTGTGTTTACGCTTTATTATATTAGTATAGAAGTATAGATTTACAATATTTATACTTTTACAAAACGTAATAAATATAACATAGTAATTACTAACAATAAATATGATATGTCACAGTTAAATTGGAATTCATGCCATTTTACAAATGTCGATTTACAACATTTGATGCGGCTGTAAAAATTAACTCCTAATTTAATATAAATGACATGAATATGCTTTAAACCTATATGAGAAGTAAACTATATCATTCACCACTAAGATTTAAATGAATACTCAAGCAGTCCCTTAGTGTAGATTACTATACAAATCTGGACATTTGACACATTATACAAGTGTAATACTGGTCTGTTTAATTTATTTTGTGCTAATTAATTTGTTTTTTTTTTGTTGATTTTTGTATTTTCTCCGATCTTGTGTGCCTTGTAACGACTTCTTTAACATATCAAGAATATATAATAAAAAACACATAAAATTTTCTAGGAAATCTATCTGTCATTTGATTACTTATTTTGTATTTCATAACATGAAAACAGAATTGATCTTATCGGTGTTGAACAATAAGTATTAAACCGCTATTACTGAGCTTTTACAGCTGTAATACGCATTTGGCAAATCCAGCCAACCTTTTACAAATCGGTAATAACCTCAAAATATCTTTGGCGCGCAAATTTGCCCGCTTCGCTGCAGACTTGTGTCAATATGTTCGTTTCAGTAAAGATAAATTGATGTTTCTATCAATTATGACAAGAAACTATTTGTTAAATGAATAAATTTTAGTAATGACCACGAAATTACTAATAATAATGGACAAGTATATCATCCTTGTACTATTTAAAAGTGGCTTATTTGATAACCGAATTCGTAATAGAAATAACAGCACTGTTTAACCCTAATTTTAATTTGTTTCGTTTAATTTTAATTGCAAAAATGTAATTGTGTTGTTATTTTTTCTTTGCTTGTCAAACTACCATTTTTATTTTTATTCTGTATCTGACGTTCTTGCCGCCATCGCCTAACAGATTGCACTGTGTTGCCCTATCTATTATAACAGGAAATACAAAAAAATAAATAACAAATAACTATATCTTCAGAGAATGTAAATGAAAAACAAAACTAATTTATTCTTCACTTTTACATTTTATTTGTTTATATGTTATAGCATATTTATATTATTTTTTTATCTGTGTTTGATCTGTTTTTAAGAATAAATGTAGATTTTCTAAGTAGAATGAGACTTGCTTAGATTAATATCTTAGTATTTTTTTATAGTTGTTAGATAAACAAGTATGCTTTTTGTTAAATGTTTGAAATATCTTTTATTTTTACGCTTTTTAATAGCTTGTCATTGTTTTTATACTTATCTTGAGTGTGTGGTTTTTTTTTAATTTAGTTTGTTGCAACTGTAGCTATAATGTATTGCAAATTTTGCATTAAATTAAAACGAAAACAGCTTGACAATATTTTATTTTTAAATTACAGGAGGCGCAGGACAACACTCGTCCGTACACGAATGGAACAATATTATTGAACAGTGGCCCCGTGCAAATTATAGCTAGTGAATTCCAGGAACCCAAAGAAAAGATTCTAAACGAACAGAAACATGAAACCATAGAAAAAGAAACAACTCAAGTGGAACTACCGCAATCTAAAGAAACAACAGAACAAGTAGAAAAAGATGATTCTAGCAAAGAAAAGCCAGCTGATGAATTATCATCTCAACCTTTGGTAGACGAAGAAGTATCCCAGGATAAGGAGAATATCACTGAAGCTGTTATTGAATCTCAAGTATCGGACAATAATGTTGATACCGAAAAAGAAACAAATGAAGAAAAAATAACAGAACCCGATCAAGATCAAATATCTGAGGAACAAACAGACAAAGAAATAAACACAGAAACATCAATAAATAAGACAGAAGAAAGTATCTTCAAACCAGATGATGTTGAAGTGAATGGCGAAGAATTAAGTAATGAAAATGTGGATTTAATTGCATTATCGGAAGGTAAAGAAATAATTAAGGATAAACCATTAGCAGAAACATCAGAAATACTTATTAAACAAGAAAAGGGAGAAGACAATGAAGAAAAACGATCTCCTACAGAACTGCTGGAAGAAGCTCTGATGGAAGAATTATTGAAAGACGAAGACTTAGACCAAGAGAGTCCAAGCGTTAAAGTAAGTTTACAATTTAGTTAGTAATACTAAATGTTTGACCGTTAAAGTAACTAGGAAAGTCAAGGCTAGTTTTTATCCAATAGTTTTTGCGTTATTAGAGTTCACATCGTGTTCACGGCATCCAATTCAAATTACAATTTTCCTACTAAAACAACTTTGGTGATTTCGTTTGGTCTGATTCCTGTACTACTTGTATATGGCAACACTGTACATAAGGTGGTGGGCATGGAGGTGACGACGCACGCTGCGGATGGCGGCGCCTGTCCCGCCGCCCAGCCTCCCCTCCCCGCACAAACTCCACACACACAGAAACCACAGGTCAGTAAACTATAGGAGATTTATGCTTGGAACTCTGTATAAGCGGTGAAAGTTCTGCCTCACACCAGATGGTAAGGCTGTTTCCATTCTTAGCTGACATTCTGACCTTCCCTGACGACGCGCATTATTCTGTGTCTGTCTCTGATCTCACTTCGCGAAATTGAACTCCTCCAGCACGAAGCAGCAGATGTGAAATCAATATACCTGGAGACGGAGATCCCGCAGCAGGCGCGCGTGCTGGTCGCCGACTTTGCTGACAGGACCGACTGGCCCAAGCCCACCAAACACGCACCAGTGAGTCACACTCCATTTATTGAGTAGTTGTAAATTGAGTCACTCCATTTATTGAGTAGTTGTTAGTGAGTGGCACACTTTGTTGAGCAATTGTAAATTGAGCACTCGATTTATTGAGTTTTATAAATTGAATGACACTCGATAAACTGTCTTTTAACTTGTTTGTTCTATTGTAGAAACTTTATTCTTTGTCGTATAAGTGAAAAAATATCTTTACAGTTGGTAGTCAGCGGTAAGATGACGTTGTCCTTGATACAGGACGCGCCGCGCGACACGCCTGAGAGAGATCCTGGTCAGTGATCAAATTTAACTAAATAGTCATTGAAATTGACCTATATTTATAAATATGAATTAAATAAAGAAAATATATTTCTTATTCATCAAAGAGTAACAATATTTTTCTTTACAGAGTCGACAATGGACGACTTCACCACCGCCAGCGCAATGACACAGCCCGCAGAGGTATGTTTGTTTATTGACTATTTTTACTAGTTTTCATTGAGCTGATCGATTTTATTGTTTCAATTAACTGGCCGTATGGGATTTTTTCCACCATAACTACCTTAGTTATAATGTTTAAAAGACAATGTATTTCTACAGAAAGACGGAGACTTATCAGAAGAGGAAATTGAAGAGGAGATAGAAGAAATAGAGATTGAAGAAGAAATAATAGAAGAAGAAGTCGAGGAAGAGGAGATTGAAGAAGATGAGGAAACGAATGAACCAAAAAACGCACCATAGACAATTAAGTAGACAAACTGAACTGATATTAGATCTGGTAACATTGTAGCGTTTGAATTAATACTGAACTAGATTTAAGTGTAGGTAAATAATGGAATTTTAATATCCTCGATTTTTACATTGAACAACCACTTTGAGCCATAGATATTTTTTTTAAACATTTAAATCACGATGCTAAGGATTTTTCATATGAAAATTTGTTTTTTTAAGTTCAGCAACTAATTTATATTTTTCAAAGATTATTAGAAACTACTCCTCTATGAAAAAAAATCTCCATTTAATTGATTCAAATGGTTTGAAAACCAGTAATTTAAGTTGTGTTTGAGTGCCAAATTTTACTTATAGCTTTTTGAGTAATTATGAGTCTTTATTACTATGAAATGTAATTTTTTTCTAAAGATCTCTTCCACATTTTTTAACTTTATCTTGAAAAAGTTTTTAAAATTTACTATTCGGTTTATCAAACTTAAATGTTGTTTAAAGTCTGTTATTTAGCCAAATATTTATTATTATAATTTAATTGTATACAATTTGAATTTGTTGATGTTTTATAAGTTTAGACTTTTATATTATTGATATATGGTAACATTTACATTTTTGTAACATCAAAAACATTTCAGTGCTACCAACAACAAGAGACTTTTAGCCAAAAAAGTAAAAATAAAAACTATAGACTTCTTTACCTTTGATGAATATTTACTTGGATTCACTGAAATGTTTTTAACATAATAATGATAATTAATAAATGAAACACAATGTTTATTTTAAAAATAAATTGAAAATTAATATGTTAGAATATATTGCACTGTGTGAGATTGCGGTAGTGACGATTATGCATTTAAGGTTTTATGTTGAACTTTTAAAATTGTTTATGGTTAAGTTTATTGTGAAAATATAGCTTTATCATATTAATGTTCCGCTCGCCTCCTAATAACGTAAAATACCTGTTTCGCGACGCTTGGACATTCCTATTTTATTCGACGTGTAGACCATAGACAAATTGATAATGGTAACATTTGTACATTTAAAAATAGCATTTTTGTTATGTTGCTTTGAATTGTTTTTGTTGATTAAAAATAAAAATTATAACATTGAATTTGTTTTCTTTTTACCTGTAAGTACAAGATGAATTTTATTATATAGAGTTAACTGTCACAATACCCGACTGATTTAAAAAAATGGATAATCAGCCAATCTAAAACCTGATTTGCTATACTCCTGAGAGGAAGAATAAGAATTGAATAATGGCCAGTTCACATACCAGAACAGTTGGATAAAAGCGCTGTTAATCAGAGCTGGCATACAACTCATAACTTTGATGTTAAATAGATTTAAGCAATCAAAAGAAAATGTGTGTACGAGATTTTAGTCCAAAGTCAGTATTTAGTAGTGTTGAATGCAAAATACAACCTCTTGGCTGACAAGCAGTATGTATACAGCCAAAGAGGTTGCATACTGGCCACCAAGATATTTATCGTGAGATAAAGAAGATATAGAAGAAAAGAGGAAAAAGAATTGGGTTATGTTAAAAACGGAATTTAAGTAAAAATAAAGATGTGAGTTTGAGGAAAAAGTGATTTGTATTTTTGGCTGCCGCGCTGTCGGTAACAAGTTAAATATGGTCCATACGAGCCGGATTAGTGAAATACCGAGAGCAACTAAACCGAGAGCCGGCAGCCGGCAGCCAACAAGTTCACAAGGTGCAAAAACTAACGCCATAGGAGTTGGGCGTTAGGAGCACATATATGTAAATAGAAGACTGCCGCAACATGTGAGTGGGATCAGCGTGGCAAGCTACAACGGCCAGCGCAGCAGGGTCGAGCAGGGCGTGAGCGCGATGGCGCCACAAAGGGCAGCGCTTCGTGCGCGCTCTGATGACGTCATCCGCGTGTACGCGCCATTTTGTGAAAATTTAAAAAGTGAATTGGTTTATTTTAAAAGAATGTGGGTTTATTTTGAGTGATATTTTATTTTCTGAATTTTGTGTGACAATAGGTATGATTTTGGCTATGTTGGTAAGCTTTGATATTTGTGTTTTAGGTTAGTATTTTAATTTGATGTTGAGATTTTTTTATGATGTATTATAATATTATTTGATTTGTGTTTAGGATTAATGTCTATGTTCGTGTGTTATATTTTGTTGTATTGTGGCAAAAGTATAAGGTAAGGATTTTTAGTTTTAATTGTTCTGTTTTATGGCAGTGTTAGCAATGTTAAGGGATTAAGCGGGCCATAAGTACATACATAATGGATAAGATGTAAAGCAATTAGTAAAGATATCAGGTGTAAGTTTAAGAAGTACAAGATAATAAGATGTAGTTTATTCAAGTCAAATGATTTTATCCTAGGTACTGTTTTCCAGTGTGACCATGTATTCAATGTTATAACGAGCTCCCTGCAAACCGAACCAAGCA
Source organism: Papilio protenor (assembly GCA_029286645.1). Lineage (NCBI taxonomy): Eukaryota > Metazoa > Arthropoda > Insecta > Lepidoptera > Papilionidae > Papilio > Papilio protenor. The sequence goes on along the minus strand of JAGSMZ010000007.1, from coordinate 767,500 downwards.
AACGGAAAACTAGAGCTAAAGTTTAGGATACATCGGTCTTAACAACGTACAGCACTGAGAGGGATCCCTTACCGTTCAATACATCATTGCGAGCACTCTCCGAAATATTGGGCCTATGTGGCATTGTGTATGATGTAAGTTCGGAGGGTCATTTAAGTGGATGTTTGAACATTTTGTAAAAAGGGAGGACCTAGGTAGTATCAGTATCCTAGAGATTGTAATGACAAGAGGTAAGAATGAGAAAAGTCGCACAGTTATTGGCGAGCGGATGAGAGAGACAGGTAACAAGTAGATTTAGATTTTTAGCAACAGCAAGTCGCACCACATTTAACAACATATAGCCAAACGTCAGGGAACTGTAGTTATGAGGGAGGAAACTCTCTTCTGTGGTTTATTGTGTGAACTTGCTGGAAACCGTAATGGTTAGGACTAAATCTTACTGATATTAAGATGTGTATGATACTTGTATTTGTGTTTTGTGAAATTAAATAATTTTAGCAATTTAGGTCAAATGTTGTGAGTGGCTACCAGCAAATAAGCAAAGATTTAAGTACTGATGTTTTGTATTTGAGTTGTCTTTTGATATTTAAAGTTTATTGATAGTTACCTATAAAAGAGATGTTTTTTCAAGTTAGATTATACAGTCCACTGTTCAAGAAGTTATGAGGCTATGTTGTTTTTGTATTTGTCACCATCGTTTTAAGTTCTCCCCCACATCGCATGGTGGGCGGGACAGTTTTGTGAAGAACATTAACAATGTTCTTGGTGGGCGGTATGTTGAATGCAAAATACAACCTCTTTGGCTGACAAGCAGTATGTATACAGCCAAAGAGGTTGCATACTGGCCACCAAGATATTTATCGTGAGATAAAGAAGATATAGAAGAAAATAGGGAAAAGAATTGTGTTATGGTGTAAAACTGAATTTAAGTAAAAATAAAGATGTGAGTTTGAGGAAAAAGTGTTTTGTATTTTTGGCTGCCGCGCTGTCGGTAACAAGTTAAACAGAAACCAGTGAGAAAAAACCCACTCTGTACGATTTTTACACTGCATGTCAGTCTGTGCCCATTATTATATTATATTTAATATATAATTAGTAAAATTATATTGTTTTATACAACTGTACTGAATAAACTCTGCATATAAAGAAACTCATGTTACATTTTAAAGCATATAATTTAACATTTCACTTATATAACATTGATTGTATGTACACTACTGACTGATGGCATAGTCTCCGCCTCCTCACTTGCTACCTGAAACATAAATAATAAAAACAATTAGGTATGTTTATATATTCTATGTTCGGTGATTTTAACACTGGCCTGAAAAAAATAATATTAAAACATCTTTTATGATTAAAATTTAAGATGGAACTAAAACAGCACATTAAGTGTTATGTATAGTTAAAAATAAAGTTATTAGTCTTGGGTGAAAGTTATAAATTATTAACAAATATATTGAAGCTTAATGCATTGTTCCTTTGGTGAATTCACACGTGAATAATTTTTTATGAGACTTGAAGGGTTTAAAAAAATTTAAAGACTATAAACAGTAGCACTAGATGTTTTACAGTTGTTAAACAACTGCATTTATTACCTGTGGTCCAAGTTTTAAGTGAATCTATGTCTTTGACCATTGTCCAATCATGTCTCACTGATTGAATTGTTTTTGTTGCATTGGTAGGCAAATTGGGCATAAGTATCCAGCCACCATCAACAGCTGCCTTCTTCACAAGGGCAGCAGCGCCCAGCACGCAAGCCGCTGGCAAAGCAATAGTCAAAGATCTAGTCCAGGCGCTCAAAATTGTACCCGCCGCTGCTCCTCCCAAGAAATAGTTAACGCCATCGTTTTTGCCTCTAATACTTTGAGCAACGTTTGCCGTAACCGTAAATGCGGCAGCCATACCGACCAAAGGGCCAACGTAAAACATATATCGCCCTGTGGTATTCACGATGCCTTTTGGATGCGAGAACATTAGAACGTCGAATGTAGCCCCAGCGAGACCTGCCAATGTAGCATATTTGGTTGTAACAAACACCTTTTTATAAATATCTTGACCCTCCGGAGTATCGTAGTATTTGTAAGTTAATAACGACATTATTATTGTACGATTAGCACAACTTTTTCGAAAAGAAGTTACACAATACCATTTGACAGTGACAGTCAAGTGAAGGTTTTTGACATAAAATGTCATATTTTCAGGTAATATTTTTAAATATTTAAGACTATGAAAGTTAAGCTTTTCTGCCGTTTTTGAAAAGGATGCAATTAAAAATCATCAAAGCATTATTTTAGTAGCCAAATAGTATGCATAAATGAACTTTGCAATAATTCCAGCAATTCCTATAACAAAACCAAATGGATTTTTAAATCTAAGGTAAAATTTTCAAGAGTTTTAGAGGTAATATCTTTGTAGACACGGCTCTCACCCTTTTAAATATTGTAAATTAGATAAGTTGTTATGGCAAATTAGTTACGTTTTAAGTGTATTGCGTTGCATCAAAATGCACTTTAAACTTGCAGTATGTTTCTTCCGTCATTGCCTATGTTTAATATTTATGGTTCCATGTTAACTATGTCAGTGTCAAAAAGTCAAAAGTATCAAAAATGGCGGCGGACGGTGACGAAGTGATTAGTGATCAGGAAAAAGTGAGAATTGTTTCAGATTTCATATTACATTCACCACCCGGCGAATTTAACGAGGTATTTAATGATGTGAGAGTATTACTAAACAACGATAGCCTACTGAAGGAGGGTGCAAGCGGTGCATTCGCGCAATACAACAAGGATCAGCTCACGCCCGTGCGCCTTGAAGGTTCCGAACTCCATACGCTTATAACCGAGCACAACGAACTCGGAGGTGGCAGATTCTTCGATCCAAGGTCCAAGAGATCTTTTAAGTATGACCATTTACGCAAAGAAGCCTCGGAGTACGAGCCCTACGAGCCGGACCGAGTTGCGGAGCCGTGGCGAGCTGCGCTGGACGAGGAGCTGACGGCGTACGTGGCCGCGCACTACAAACACGGTGCAAGCCTGGTCGTGGGTCGCGCGCTCGACTCTAGCACCGTATCTCTCGTTGCGTGCATCGAAGACCATCAATTCCAACCGAAGAACTACTGGAACGGGCGATGGCGTTCCGTGTGGTCGTTGACGGTGGGTGCCGGCGCGGCGGAGCTGCGAGGCATGCTTCGCGTGCAGGTGCACTACTATGAGGACGGTAACGTACAGCTGGTGAGCTCCAAGGAGGTCCGCGCGCCTCTAGTGGCGACCGGAGAGGCGGCCACCGCAAAGGAGTTCGTCCGGTTAGTGTGCGAGGCGGAGAACGCGTACCAGACGGCGATCTCCGACAACTACAAGACAATGAGTGACACGACGTTCAAGGCCCTAAGAAGGCAGCTGCCGGTGACGCGCAGCAAGATCGACTGGGCGCGGCTGGTGTCGTACACGATCGGCAAGGAGCTAAAGAGCCAATGATGTCCCGCCGCCGCGTCCTGAGCACCGCGGACGCTCCCCGCCTCTGTACATATTCACATAAGAATAAATCTTGTTCAAATGTTTACTGGCTCCGAGGGCCGAGCACCCGGCGCGTATTTATCTATGACTATATAGAGAAATGGCTATTGTAACTGTTAAATTTGATGCGTTTTGTTACTCTCATTACAAAATGCTGATTGCCGCATTTTTAATATATTTGTTGCTTTGAAATATTCATACAATAGGCTTGTCTCCGAGATGTACGATCAACTTCTGTTAGTAGCATTGAGATTGTAGCAAGTAATGTACTTAGGCATGAACCTATACCTTAGACCCTGTCTCTAGGTTCATAGTGGAAAGGGGCGAAGGCCCGCTGTGGGAGACTTGGTTGCAATCGACAGGTAGTTGTGTAAGCAATATGAGAATTGTAATTTTTGTTCATCAACATATGTCAATTAAAGATGTTAAGATATCCAGTTGATTTATGGTAGAAACTTCCGCTGTACCCACAACTATTATTCCATCCAACCTAAATATTTCATGTTCAGTATTATTTGCGTTAGATGTGGAATATTGCTTGCATAACCAAGTGCTATGTGAGATACATTAGAAGGGAGGTTCTTATGGTGCATTTAATTATAGTTAATTTAAAATAAAAATTGTCCACGTAGCTTTAACGCGGTGTTTATGAGCATAGAGCACAATATATTCGATATTTTTCAATTAAATATGTGGAGTGTTGCTCAAACTATGGTAACGGTTAAAGTGAAAAAAGTAGAAATCTATTGTCTATGGCAAATGGCATTGAGAGTGCGAATGAAAGCAGATCATTCTTTATATGTATGTAACGAATATAACTTCAGTAAGTTTTATTTTGTAATTATTATAATAATTTAAAGAACGTACATAAAAATCCAAGTATTCTCTAATGTATGATTGAATTCATTTGAATAAAAATATATATTAAAATGTTGCTAACCTTTTGTTTTTTATTTTTACTTTAGACCTTGTTTATTGAAAACAATTTACTATATAACTTGATCAATTTTATGACTGAAAAATCACATTTAATTACGCATACTAATAATATTCTCATTGGTTCGTTTTATTATCATAGTATAGTATTTGTGCCATGGTGCATGAAATCATTTTATTCTTTGGAAAAGCATAGATGGCGCTGATTTCAAATTAACAAACTTGAAGAGAATACAATCGTAACAATAAAACACGCAAATAGTGGAGGTCGGGGTTTATTTTATACAAAAGTTTTACTAGCATTAGTTCCCTTGACATACTTTTCTGAACTTGACCCATTTAGCGGCCGGCTTTACTAAATCAATATAAAACGAACCGCGTAAGATACGTAGCAGGAAAATTACGTTCTGTTTACCACCTTGACACTGTCGAGTCTTGTAGAGAAACAAACGTAATTTTGTAAACTAGCATGAAATAATCTTTCAGATTTTTATGAAATAAAACACCAAAGTAGGACTTTTGTAAGGTTTAAAAACCTATTAGGAAATTTGCTACTGGCTTAAATTAATTTTCGTTAGCTATACCAAACTCGCGACAACATTTTTAACCTCACGTCAATAGTTTGCATTAAAAAGTTTGATATATTCGTTTTTTTTTATCAGCATATAATGTAGGCCATATAGCGTTAGTATTATTTTAAATTTATGTACTGGACGTTTTTTCTAATTAACATATATAGGAGGTACATGTTTCGTTATACAGAACAATTACACAGCGTGTCATTGTCTCCGTATCCTCGGGTACAATGTGTCCCATTATCCTTTGTTCGTTAAAAACGTACGAATTTCACGGATCTCACACTTCATGTTAGCTTTTCGGCATTATCAGGACGGATGCACTGAGGGCATACCAGTATTATCGTTCTTGTTTGTTCAACAAGTATTTTTTGTACATTATTAAATGACTATTAGGCCCGCGACTCCGTCCGCGTGAAAATTTAAAAAAAGACAAAGTAACCTATGCTTTCTTCCAAAGTATGTTCTACGTCTATGCCAAATTTCAACTAGATCTGTTCAGCAGTTTAGACTTTAAACTAACCATCCATCCATCTAAACTTTCGCATTTATGTATAATATTAGTAAGATTTTTTGAGTCACTAAGTTATACCATAGTAACAGATCTCTAAGTGAGACTTTAAGTGTAGATTAATATGAGAAATATTTACTGAGGGATTGCCTATTTATCATGAATCGTTTTGTGTTATTAAATACAATTTTATTTGAATCACGGTAAATGTTTACTATTTTTTTTCGTAATTTAGGTTTTCTAAATTAGGACGAACGTCGATTGTATAGAATTATTAATACTGTGAGTCACTTATTTTGCTTTTCAAATGAGTTCAAATGTTCTGAGTCAGCGGTATGAGTATGTGGAGTGCATTAGATTCTTATAATCACTCGTATTCAATTGAAATTCAACACGTTATAAATGATGTTGCCTTCACATTTATTTAACCAATTATTAAAGTAAAATTGCGTTGTTTTCCCTCTCGTTATTTGCCTATACGGTTATTTCCTCTAGGTTTATGAAAAAAAAGGGAACCCACCTTTTTTTATTCCGGAGTCGCCAATTTAGTTTTGGCTAACAATAACATTGAAATATTAAGAGCGGAGGCACATCTTTGACTAAACTATCGCACAACTGTTGTGCGATTGTCGATTGTTTCGCAGCCAATACAACTGTTTAGTTACACAACAAAAAATCGAGTAGTGTGGGCACCTCCATATAAACTCATAGGAATCAAAGCGAGACTAAACAGTTGTGCGATAGTTTCGTCAAAAGTGTGCGCGCGCTCTTAAAGATAAGATCGTGTGTTGTTTTACGTTAGAATTTTTTCTGTCGTATCGCTATTACATAGTATATAGCAGCGTCATGAGTCATTTCGTCCAACTTTATTGAGTCATGCATTCCCCTTTCACTTGGCGAATTTTCATTGGAAGCGTGTGCACGTCCCTCTTTCAATAAGCGGTCTTTTAAAGGCTTATCAAAGTTTTATTTACCCCTTTTCACAAGTTATTTCCCTTGACGTACTTTGTAAAATTTGAAAGGCTTTAATTTTAATTAAATAGTGTTTTTCCCATGTTAATGCTATGTTAAAAAGCTTGCATACTGTAATTTGACTACTGGATTGCTTTAGTGTACATTGAATGAGTAATTTTTACCGCCAAAAATAGTCATTCATTGTTTGAAAACAGAAAACCAGACATAAACATATGTTTTTGTTGTTTACTTAATGTACTTAGTGTACTTTACGCCCGATAGGGGCGCTGCACAAATATAATATTTTGAGGTTATTAAAATGTTCTCACAAATATTCGTGATACCCCGTGCAGACTGGATTACGTGACTTGTATAATTTTTGGCATTCAAAAAATTAGGACATGTGCATGCTAACACATTTTTTAAGTCCTCTTTTTCATTGTTAGTTGTGACATTAAGATTTCTATCCGCCGCGGAAATGGGTCGAGGCTTTTCATAGCAGAAACAAAGGCACTATTATATGTACTCTGGTTAAATATAACCTTAGTTTATAAATTGTATAAAAAGATAAAAAGCCATTTGTAAATGAATTATTTTATATGACCTAGAAACAAAAGATGTTGTTTTAGATGTAAAGGGAAATATGTAAGCGGTTTTTTTAAAGAAGGGAAGAAAGTGTAAATGTCTCTTTTCTATCTTGTTTTTTTTTGAGTTTATGTAATAAACAATAGAAAAGAAATGTTTGTGGAAGTTTGGACCATTAGAGTCAGTCCACAGGAGCGTAGATTAGAGCAGATTTTTATCGCAAATAAAATTAAGCTTTATGCGATTTGAAATAAGATTTAATTTTACTTTGCATCTTCAGGGCAAACGTAAAAATACGCGTAAAATAAATTTAAACCATGTTACAATTACGTGAAGATCACTCTTATATGCAATTAAAATCTAAAAAAATCTGCTCTCGGTTTGTGTACGGACCTTTATCAATGACTACGAAAAGAATTTCATGTCGGTATTTTGTAGGTTAGGTTGAAAAAAAAAACAAAGTCGTTTTAATTTTTTTTTATTGATAAAAAACATTGGCATAATACCATTCAGTCTTACAAAATTAATAAATACTTAGGTAGATATCTTATTACTAATTTAATCTAAATCTAAGAATAGCGCTGTCGTAAGATAATTTTGTCCAGTTCCAAGAAGTTCTAGAAATATGTCAAGACGCATACCAATAGATAATTTTAGACATTTAAACCTTGATTTTATATTACACGAAGTTATTTCTGAACGTTTAGTATTTTTGATATCTAACTTTAATTTAATTACCTTTATTTAATGTGAATGACTACAAATAGCTATACTTAAGTAGGTCAATACAATAAAAAAATATTTAATATAGCATTTAAAAATATATAAAGTAATAAATAATATTTAGTATTGCTTGTTTTCTGCAGTTTCCATTTATTTTGTCTTTACTTAGCGTCTCGTTAGCGTTACATTAAACTAAATTTCAAAGGAGTAAAACTCAAGTTACGTTTAGAACCGTATTTCAAGTTTATCGAACCAATAACACTAACGAACGGTTAAACGTATTAGGAGGCCCTAAGGGACAGGCGTCCCACCACATTGTAAATTGTCGGACAACAATCCAACGTGTAAAGTGATGGAAATATCGGATTTTGTTACCTTATCTGACAGTGACGTCATTTGTTAAGCTATCTGAGCCTCTATCAGCCAGTGGTGGGACAGGCGACAGGTATTGTAGACATTTCCTATAAGTATCTATGTATAGAAAAACTTATTTCTTTCTCTATTTTGTTAAAGCACATGAAAGGGACAGATTTTTATTCAAAGCACACTATGTCTATTCCTCATTGACACTTCGATGGTTACTGGCACATAGACGGTTACTGGCGCCAGTGCTGCCATAACTGTCGTGCTGGCGTAATGTGAACTAGGCACTTAATAATTTAAAAGCTACGCCTGGTTTGTTACTCGTTTATATCTTACGTTGTCGAAGTCGTTAGGCGGCATTTGTATAGCTCGCAGAAATGTTTCTGTTGACCCTGGAATTAATTTCTAGATTAAAATATTTATTGTGTAATTTTTACATGATTTTCTTGTATCAATGTAAGAAAAAAAAACAAATATGTTAAAAAAATAACAAAATCTATAATTTAGGAGTTAGGATTGTTTACGTTGGAGCCGTATTAAAATTACAAGATAATGAAATATGTATTAAAATGATTCTTTGAAATCTTATTATGGTATATTTTTTTTTAATTTGCAATCATAAATATTAAAAACGTCTACTTACCAGTTTTAGTATAATTAAATACAAAATCTTTTGGCGGGAGAACTACAGAAGGAACCGGTCCTTCTACTCCTGTAGGAACTTCTAGATCCTTCTCTGTCTCTATCACGTGGAAACTAGACAACTTTGGATTGTCTATTTCTGGTTTATCTTTATCATTTGGATTTCGTTTCTCTACAATAGTTTCATTTATTTGATATTTATGTTTGATAATTTCATTTATTTCTCCATTAATGTAATTTATTTGTGATTCAAACATATTTAATAGCGCTGAATAATCTATTGAATTGTCTTTTATGTCTGGTTTGACGTTTTCGTTTGGAATTTCAGCGTTTTCTCTTTGTGTGGTTTTATTATCTTTTTTGTATAGGTTTTCAAACATTGGGTCTTCTAATGGTGTACCGTCAGGTATATCTTGGAAGGTGAAGTCCTGGTTGATGAGGATCTCTCCGGTGTCGAGAGATCTGGCTTTTTCAAATAGATTGTCCGTCTGTTGGTATGTGTCGTGTGAGACGTGAGATGGACAATCTTCTGGTATTGTGTACATCTGGAAAATAAGATTTTAAATTACAATTTGTATGGTAGATATGGGGCTTTAACTTTAAGTTATTGAGAACTAGCTTTCACCCGCGACTTCGTTCGCGTGAAATTAAAAAAAAAAACAAAAGTGAGTAGCCTATATGTTCCAGACTATCCTCTACATCTATACAGAATTTCATCGAGATTTCAGCCGTTTAGGCTACAAACTGACAAACATCCATCCATCCATCTAAACTTTCACATATATATTAATGGCCTGTCCCACCAAATTGTAAAATATGTGATGGGAATATCAGATTTTGTTCCCTTATCTGACAGTGATGTCATTTGTAAGTTATCTGAGCCTCTATCAGCCAGTGGTGGGACAGGCTCTAAATAGTGTAAACAGTTACCTGTACATCGCTGACAGTGGGCTGATAGTAATCAGTGAGTTTGACATGTGCGGGCCGAGTGCGCGCGCGCGGCCCCACTGCGTGCAGCACGTAGCAGCGGTGCTGGCCGCCACCCCCAGCCCCACCCTCGCCAGCCCCAGCAGCCCCCAGGTACATCGTCACCTTGCTGCCGGAGCTGGACATCTCTATACGACGCAATACTGTAACAAAGGTAGGAAAATTATTTGCAGTAATGATTTAATAACATCTCTGTCGATTGTTAAGTGGAAAAATCTAGAACTATTTTCCAAAATGGATGTAAACGCCCCCTTGTAAGTACTGATTTAGTGCATGGATTGTAAGGCATTATATTATTTGATTTTAAGTCAAATTTAATTTTATTTTGTAAAGTTGCATTATTGTTCTCTTTAGTATGAAATGTCTCGTTTATTATATGTTATTTAAGTGTTTAGACAAAATTATGCGCTTTATAATAACTGATTTCGAAAGCAGTACAAAGATATTGAAATATATGTTGCGTGTTTGTTTCGTCACTACGATACCTATTAAGTACGGCAATTCCTTCATACAAATTGAATTCGATACTTCATATGCGTCATTATCAAACTAATCTATATTAGACAAACTATAGTGTACGAGGTGTGTGCTCACGCATGTCGTGGTGCAGCTGCGCGTAGAGGCGGCGAGCGTCGGCGCCGTACCCGCCCGGCAGCCACGCCTCCAGCAGCGCCATCGCCGGGAACTGCCCACCCCACAACACGCACATCTGCACCACACACCGCACATACATCGCTCAACCTTTTTTAATAACAAGGTGGCAAACGCGTGAGCAACCACCTAATTCGCCGAGAAAGCGAAGTGATCGTTGCCCATAGAAAAAGGATATTTCATCTTCCTATGCGACTCCATTGTCAAATCCACTTTTCCTTTCTTTTATTTTCTAATAGGAGCTAATTTTGACTTCGATACACATCAGACTGTACACGGAATTGCTTCCACTTCACACCTGTATTATGTTATTGTACTGTGCGAGCCTTTCTAGCTATTAAAGCGGGCTTTAGATGTAGTTTTCATGTCTTTCTGTCCCTGTTTGTACCTCTATGAGCGCAGCGCAGTAGCAGGAGGTGCCGTTATCTCTGCAGTGGAATGCGCCCTCAGTGCGCACCGCCACCAGCGCCCGCAGCGAGTGCGCGCTGCTCCTGCTCACCCCCGAATGGTAGGAGCGCGTTGCTTGTACCACTGCGCAACCACTGCCTACAATACATTCATTTACTAGTTAAACGTGATAATCTGTCATAATCGGTCCAGCTGGAGATTATCTAAAACAAACGCAGACAGAAAAAAGGCATTATGTATATATCGTTATCATAGTAACTCAAATATATAATTATTGGTAAGTGTGCCTTTTTTATATTACACTAACTGTTATCCGCGACTTTGCCCATGTGAATTTAATGTTACTGATAACGTAGCTTTTATTGGTGAAAGAATTTTTGAAATCGGTCCAGTAGTTTTTAGTTATCAATACATACAAAAATACAAATCTTTCCTCTTTATATTAGTACTAGCTTTCGCCCGGGACTCCGTTCGCGTGGAATTATAAAAAAAAAACTAAGTAACTTTTGTGTTTTTCCAGACTATCCCCTACACCTATACCTCATTTCATCGAAATCCGTTAAGCCATTTAGGCTACAAACTAACAAACATCCATTCATCGAAACTTTCACATTTATCTTACTAATATTATAAATGCGAAAGTTTAGATGTATGGATGGATGTTTGTTAGAGTTTGTAGCTTAAACGGCTCAACGGATTTCGATGAAATTTGGTATAGATATGATAGTCTGGAAGAACACATAGGCTACTTACTTTTGTTTTTTTTTAATTCCACGCGGACGGAGTCGCAGGCGGAAGCTAGTTAATTAATAAAGTATAGATACAGGCACTACAATTAACAGAGGTATAGACAAATATTATTTTATAGTTACTGTTCGCGCGGGACGCTGGCAACACCGAAAAACGTCAGAACCAAAGTAACGGCGATGAAGAGATCTTACTACGCGCATAAATTTATTATAAACTCTGTAATATTACCAAATAAACTATATAAACCAAACAATTGGTCCTTCGAGCCTCAACGAAGAACAGAAAATATACAGTCCACTTATTAAAAACTTGGGGAAAGTTGAAGTGAGCAGAGTGCATCAAATTATCGCGACATCGCTTCATCGGCCGCCGTCATCAATTATCGAACATCAAGACAAAGGGAGTACCGTGTGGATAAAGAAAGATAAAGTGAGTTCGTTCCATATTTTTCCCTTCTAAATCCTCTTCAAACGGTTTCTTATTGTTTGTTATCATTCAGTTTCACGTTTATGCATGTACGAGCGCTTAATTACCATATAGTGAAGTACCCTCATGTTACAATTTTTTTTCTCATTGCTATCGATTATTAATTATTTTACGTATTTTTATTCAATAATGGCCCAGCTAGATGTTTTAATACGCAAACGTAGTGGCATGAAAGCCAAGCTTACAAATTTTTCCAATTATATTAGCTCAATTACTGCTTCCGGCATTATTTCCGAACTTCAACATGAATTAAAATGTCGATTAGAAAAATACGAGGCCTTATACGATCAATTCGATGAATTACAGGTGGACATTGAGGTGTGTTCCGACAAGCCTGACGACGAATACGACGAACGTTCTAAGTTCGAGGAGCGGTATTATGCGCTGATGGCGCAAGCGCGCAGTCTGCTGAGCCGCGCCAGCGCAGCGGATGCAAACCGATCTGTCACGGGTACGATATGTAAACAAGCAGGTGAATCATTTCAACACAATTTTATTCGCTTACCAAAAATAGATTTGCCTCGCTTTCATGGTAGTTATCAGTGCTGGCTTGAGTATAGGGACACATTTTTATCATTAATTCATAATAGCGATTCCATCGACGACATAAGTAAGTTCCATTATTTACGCGCTTCGCTCTCGGGTGCGGCGCTCGAAATTATTACAAATATAGATTTTAAAGGCGACAACTATTTAATGGCGTGGCAGTTGTTATGTGACCGATACGACAACAGCCGACTATTAGTGCATAACCACGTCCACGCGTTATTTAATGTCGATATGGTTAGCAAGGAATCTAGTCTTTATTTACGTCGTTTGCTTGATACAATTAACAAAAATATTCGAGCCTTAAAAACATTGAACGAGCCTACGCAATATTGGGATACGCTTGTAGTTTACATCATGTCAAATAAATTAGATGAAGTAACCGGTAGACATTGGGAAGAATATCGTAATGGCTTATCGTCACCGCCTTCTTTACAACAATTTTGTGAATTTGTTAGCAACAAATCTGACTTATTGGAAACTATCGAAAATAAACAAAATATAAATTCAAATAAAACAATTTCGAAAAATAATAGTTACATAATAGCATCAAACATAGATAATAGTCGTTCCTTAGTACAGTCGAAAAATAATAACAATATTAATTCATTTTATTTGTCATGTCCTCTATGTTCAAAAAATCATCTTTTATTTACATGCGAACATTTTCGTAGTTTAACCGTTGAGGAACGATTAAAAAAGGCAAAGGAATTAAAAATATGTTTTAATTGTTTACGTCCCGGGCACGGTACTAAGCGATGTCGATTAACGCATTGTAAATATTGCAATAGTAAACATAATACGCTTTTGCACGCAGAGGAGTCTAAACCTACTTCATTTCAAGACCCTATGCCTAGTAGTTCTAGTGTAGCTTTGCCCATTCATCATTCATCATCATCTGTTGCTTGCGCCAAAGAAAACAATATTGTTTTGTCAAGTAAAGTGCAACATACTACTTCTTCCATTGTTTTACTGTCCACAGCTATGGTGAAAGTGGTTGACGACAACGGCCAAAGGATGGACGCACGGCTACTACTCGATAACGGCAGTACGGCTAACTTTATAACGCAGTCGCTTTGCAATAAGCTAAATTTATCTACACGTTCCGTAAGTTCCGAAATCAATGGCATTAACAATCAATCGTTAACTAGTACGCAATGTTGCAACTTATCAATCGAATCCAACCGTGGTACGTATAAAGCAAATATCGAATGTTACATTTTGCCTGAGATAACTAAAATACTTCCTTCTAATTTAATAGACGTCAGTCAACTTTCGATTCCTGCAGATTTACAACTAGCTGACCCTTCATTTAGCATACCGTCTGTAATCGACATCCTGGTCGGGGCTGAGGTTTTCTGGGATGTTATAAGTACTAAATCAATTAGCCTAGGTAAAAACAAGCCCAAATTATTTAACTCAAAATTAGGTTGGATGTTACAGGTCAATTTCCAATAAAGCCAACATCAAGTTATGCGCATTTCTGTAATTTATCTATAAGCGATCTTGACAACAGTTTGAGAAGATTTTGGGAACTCGACAGCGTATCTTCGTGTCATTCCCTGTCTAGTGAAGAAAGGGCTTGCGAAGAAAGCTTTAAGCTAAATACTATTCGTAACGAAAACGGTCGATTTATTGTAACGATACCATTAAAAAACGATACTGATGTCCTAGGTGAGTCATACGAAATGGCCAAACGCCGTTTTTTATCTATTGAACGTCGGTTCCAACGTAATCCTGTCTTCAAGGAGCGCTACATAGCCTTCATGCAGGAATACGAACGTTTGGGTCATATGACTGAAAACACCACGCGTAATAATTCTGAAGCATCTAATGTCGAATATTTTTTGCCACATCATGGAGTCTTTAATGATGCTAGTACGACAACTAAATTCCGTGTAGTATTTGATGCATCTGCTCCAACCTCATCTGGGCTATCCTTTAACGACATCCAAATGGTAGGACCCACTATTCAAGACGATCTACTTTCGATTTTGTTGCGTTTTCGACAACATAAGTATGTTATTTCTGCGGACATTGAAAAAATGTACCGAGCTATAAATGTTACTCCTAATCAACGTAGTTTACAACAAATAATTTTTAGAGAGGACCCTAAGTTACCCCTTAAAACATACACACTTAACACGGTAACTTACGGCACAGCATCGGCTCCTTATTTGGCCACAAAATGTTTAAGTAGTCTCGCGTCAAACGATTTAAATGAACAAGTTAAAATGTCAATTTTGCATGACTTCTATGTGGACGATTACCTAAGTGGCGGTGATACTATTTCACAGGTCGTGCAGTTGAGTAAGGCGGTAAATTCTATTTTATCTTCCGCTAAATTTCATCTTCGTAAGTGGAAATCTAACAGCCCGGAGGTGTTATCGCGGGTCTTAGGTGTTTCTAGCTGTGAGAGTAGTTTAAATTTTGCAGAAAATCAAAGTACGCCACATAAAACATTGGGTTTATTTTGGTTGTGCAATTCTGATTATCTTTCTTTCTCTGTAAATATAAACTTTAGCAAAGAGGTAACGAAACGTATGATGTTATCAGTAATTAGTCAAATTTTTGACCCTTTAGGCCTTGTAGGTCCTTGTGTTGTCGAAGGCAAAATCTTACTCCAAAGTCTTTGGTTAACAAAGACTGAGTGGGACGATCAAGTGCCAGATAAAATAAAAACACTTTGGACTTGCTTTTCTACCTCTCTCTCACATCTTAATGATTTAAAGATTCCACGTTGGGTTTTATCTAATAATGCGTGTTCATATGAGCTTCATATTTTTACAGATGCCTCGGAGCTAGCCTACGGGTCTTGTGTTTACGTGCGTTCGATAGATGCAATGAACCAAGTAAAGGTTAGATTGTTAATTTCAAAAAATCGTGTAGCACCGATTAAATCAAAAACTGTGCCACGCTTAGAGCTTTGTGGAGCATTACTAGGCTCTAGACTTTACGTAAAGGTATAAACGCTCTTCGATTATCGATTATTAGGTGTTATTTTTGGTGCGATTCAACTATCGTTTTAAATTGGTTATTTTCGCCATCCAATTTAGTAGATCCGTTTGTGCGCAATCGCGTTCATGAAATACAAGAGAGCACCGCCGACCACACTTGGAGGTACGTTGCATCTAAGGACAACCCAGCCGATTTAGTATCACGTGGTGTAAAGGCCAATCAAATTCGGGAATGTACGTTGTGGTGGTCGGGACCTGAATTTTTGCTAAGCCCGAAAATGAGTGGCCAAAGATGCCATCTACCGAATCAACGTACCATTATAACGAATCCCAAAATTCACACCCAGTAGAATTAATTCATCCCTCGGGGTTTCAATCATTAATCAACAAATTATCTAATTTTAATCGTCTTATAAGAGTAATGTCATATATCCAACGTTTTGTGTATAATTTAAAAAATAAAAATAATAAGCGCATCGGTTTACCTACAAGGACGAATTAGATGAAGCCTTCACACGCGTAATACGAATTGCCCAAATTGAAATGTTTCCCGAAGAATATTTGTTGCTACAAAAGTGTAAATTATTACCTCGTAAGAGTAAACTTGCGTCGTTGAGTCCTTTCATGGACAGTGACGGTGTCATACGTGTAGGCGGGAGGCTTGAGAACTCACCTTATGAATATAATATTAAACATCCGATTTTGTTATGTAGTAAACATCACGTGACAAAGATATTATTTAGAAAATACCATATAGATTTATTGCATGCAGGGCCTCAGCTGCTCCTTGCGAATATTCGTCAATTGTATTGGCCGCTAGGGGGTAGAAATCTTTCTAGAGTAAGCGTAAGAAATTGCCTAAGGTGTTTTAGGTATAAAAATACAATCGTACAGCCTGTTATGGGACAATTACCAATTTCTCGTACTAACTTAGAATTTCCATTTTTACATTGCAGTGTCGACTATGCCGGGCCTGTACTTATAGCTGATAAGAAAGGGCGAGGTTGTAAGCTTATAAAATCATATGTGTGTATTTTTGTTTGCCTTGCAGTCAAGGCTGTGCATATCGAACTCGTTACAGATCTGACCAAAGAAGGCTACATGTCAGCCTTGAACCGTTTCGTGGCTCGTCGGGGCAAACCTCAATCCATCCTATCAGACAACGCTACAACTTTGTTGGAGTTTTCAACGAGCTGCAACAATTCTTAAATACGTCAAACCTGCCTTCGGAAGTTGCACAGCAGGGTATTCAATTTTCCTTTACCCCTCCATATTCGCCTCATTTCAATGGTCTTGCCGAAGCTGCTGTTCGGTCAACTAAACACCATCTAAAGCGCTTAATTCAAATGACTCACTTTACCTATGAGGAACTTTCAACATGTCTAACGCAAATTGAAGCCGTTTTGAATTCCCGACCGCTTACCCCTCTATCACCTGATCCTACAGACCTCTCCGCTCTTACTCCTTCCCATTTTTTAATTGGACGACCACTTTTATCTGTACCTTATCCACAGGTGGCAAATATCAAGATCGAGCAATTACGGCGTTACGAACGAATAAACCATATAAAACAACATTTTTGGAAGCGGTTTTCTAACGAATATGTCTCATTACTTCAAACAAAAACTAAATGGTTTCATTCAACAGGACAACTAAAGATTGGAACTCTTGTACTATTGAAGGAAGCAGGTCAGCCACCCCTACTGTGGCCATTGGCACGAGTTACCAAAATTTTCCCTGGTGTCGATGGAGATTCAAGAGTGGCGGAACTAAAGATGAGAGGGAAAACAGTTCGACGAAGCTACAAAAACATCTGTCCTCTTCCCATGGACTAGATTCTTCTGCCCACCTTTACAACACATCTCTTCACCTTTTGAACAAAGTTGTTCAACCCGGGGAGGTTGTTCGCGCGGGACGCTGGCAACACCGAAAAACGTCAGAACCAAAGTAACGGCGATGAAGAGATCTTACTACGCGCATAAATTTATTATAAACTCTGTAATATTACCAAATAAACTATATAAACCAAACAGTTACCTTGGACAGAGACAGTAAGCTGGTGTCCAGTGCCCAGTGCGGCGAGTGCTGGCAGCCTGTTACCGGGCACTACACTGATACTGGCTTTGTTAGCCTCACTGCTCACTGACACACTCAGGTTGGTTGGCTGAGTGTGCGACGACCACGCGGTTATAGCCTCCATCGCTACCAATGTGTCCTAATAGAAAGAAAAATTGAGTCCCAGTTGTATGAGGTAGCGTGGCCGAGCGGTCTAAGGCGCTGGTTTAAGGCACCAGTCTCTCCGGAGGCGTGGGTTCGAATCCCACCGCTGCCAGATATTCTGTTATACATCTTTTATTATTAGAGCGGGCGCACACATTTGACTAAACTATCGCATAGCAGTGCGATTGATTGTTTCGCAGCCAATTCTACTGTTTAGTTGCACAACTTATAATTGAGTAGTGTAACCTTCATATAAGCTCATAGGAATCAAAGCGAGATTAAACAGTTGTGCGATAGTTTAGTCAAATGTGTGCCGCACGCTCTTATAATAAAAAGATTGGTCTGGAAAATAACAGTGAATAGAGGCTTCACATTTGCTTTAATTCAAAAATCAAAAGTGAAGGGGATGTAATAGAAATAGGATATTTTTCCCCTGTCTATGTATCCTCTCCTTCGCTAAAAATATTTCCCCTTCTCATCTTTTTGTAATAACAGTACCCTGCTAGAGATTTTAGAATAGATAGATTAGTAATAGGACTAGTTTTAGAGTGCCTTGCCCGGTTCACACTAGGCTAGTACAGTTGGATGGTTGTTACGGCAAGTCATAAATTGTATCGACTTATTGGCGCCATATGTAGTTTTCGCAATATGCTAGTTGGTTGCCAGTGCAGTTATTGCACGCTAACTGTATTGGCCAAGTTGAAATCGCGCTTTACTGTCTCGCTGTACTGGGCTAGCGTGGACCGGATATACTGTCATATTGTACTAGGGAAGTGTAAACCGCGCATACTGTCATACTGTACTGGGCTAGTGTGAACCGGGCATTAGTTCAGTGTGCAGCGCACCTGTGTGGAGAGGAAGCCGCCTTGCGGGCCGGTGTGCGCCGCCAGCCAGCGCAGCACGGCACGCGCGTCCTCCGCGCACGCCGCGGCCAGCGCCGCGCCGCAGCGCCGCAGCGCCAGCAGCGCGTACGCGCTCGCCTCTATAGACGTCGACAGAGACCCTGAAAATACACGCATTATGTTTTAACAGTGGTATCTGTCACATGAATGTGAAGTGGAAACAGTTCCGTTCTTATCCTTTTTTATAAGAAAAGAATATTAGAAAGGGAAGCGGCTATAAAGGTGAATACTTCCCCTCCGTAGATTAGAGGTCAACTACGCATTTGCTATTTTAAATGTCTATGGGAAGAGGTTGTTTCGCTATTTTAGGTAACCGCTAGCTTGTTAACCCATGATATTAAAAATACAAAAAAACACTTAAAACACCTTTCCTTATCAAAACAAGACAATAAAAAAATATTTACTTATCAACTTACCACTCTCCCAATACACGTACTCCTTATTCCTTTTGGCGAGTTTCAACAGGAGTACCAGCTCCCTCAACTCCTCATCCTCCACCAGCCCGCTGGCCACCTCCTTCTCCCGAAGGTACGCCTCGTTGGTCCTCTTCAGATCCTCCTCGTGGTTCCTCAGGCGCATGAGGGCGTACGCCAGCAGGGAGTGCGCGTACACTCCAGCGTGACTCTTGGACTTGGCGAGAGGGAAGGCGCGCAGACAGGAGAGGGAGTTGCGGATCACCCTGGAGGGGAGGTCCGCCGCGCCCTCTATCAGGGAGGTGATGACGTACGCGGTCAGACCCACGCTGGCTAATTCCCCATCTTCGTCCAAACCACCCTGTTTAGGATATATTAGAAATTAAATAATTAATTTTTGTTTTTTATTTGATACTCTAGAACAAGGTATCAGGAAATTTTATTTATTTGGCAAAAGAAATTATGTAGAAAAACTACTCTTTGTTTAGTTAAGTAATCATTGAAAATAGATGGCGCTGAGTACAATTGTAAGAATATTAAAAAAAAATGCCAGACTAATTGATTACTTACTTCTTTTGGGAAGTCGGACAAAAATACAGAAGAAAGTCTAACAAACATACTGAAAGGAGTTTTATATATATCGTTTCGTAAACGCTTACAATCTAATACGTTTCAGTATACGGCACTAAGAGTTAAAGCACTCAGTCTTTTAAAAGTTCCTTCAGCTTAATGGTTTTATAAGATATTAGGCAGTATACCATGAGTTCAGTATGAAAGACTTGACCCTCGTTGCGGAAGCAGCCGTTCTCCATCTGCTGAGTCAGCAGCCAGCGCTCCGCCTGGCGCAGCGCCGCCGGAGCACCCGCACCCGGGGATAATATCTACATCAAAATATAATTAACTAGCTATTGCTACCGATCGCCCGCGTGAAAATAAATAATATAGCCTATCTTTCTCATTAATAACGTAGTTTTCAAATAGTGAAAGATTTTTTGAAATCTGTCCAGTAGTCGAGTTATTTCAATATACAAAAATACAAATCTTTCCTCTTTATAATAGTTTACCTGCCTTGGATTTATCTAGAAGATACTGCTAAAGTTAATCTATCACTAAGGGGACCTTAATCAACTTATTGTAAAAGCGATAGTTTAGAAAATAAAGAAAAAAAAATTTTTTTAAACAATCTTTTGAGTGTGGAAGAGAAGACTGATGAATAAATCCATCATCATGCATTTAAGTTTTTTTTTATTATCTTTATTTTAAACACATGCAACATTACGACACAAACGGATAAATATGATAAAACAAGAATAATAAACAAAATTAAATATAAAATCTTAACGCAAGACCGGGGCAGCAGAGTTCCGTAGCTATTGGATACTTTGGGAGTAACTGCTGCCTGGGCAAAGTGCTTATTGAACTATACTAGAACTAAAATTAGCTTAAAAGTAGATAATGGTGACGCATGATATGTAGAAACTTAAATAAAATACTTAACTTACTTACCAAGGAGTTTAATTTTTTTTGCATTTATTTTATTTATTTATTAAGATAAACCAACAGGCCAAAATTATGACACATACATTTTTACACAATACAAAAAGTAAGATGCAGATAATTTTTCCTAATTACAGGTTTACACGACATACATAGAAAAATAACAACAAGGGTTAAAGGGGGGTTTAAGGGTTAAAGGGGGGTTTAAGGGTTAAAGGGGGGTTTAAGGGTTAAAGGGGGGTTTAAGGGTTAAAGGGGGGTTTAAGGGTTAAAGGGGGGTTAAGGGTTAAAGGGGGTTAAGGGTTAAAGGGGGGTTTAAGGGTTAAAGGGGGGTTTAAGGGTTTAAGGGTTAAAGGGGGGTTTAAGGGTTAAAGGGGGGTTAAGGGTTAAAGGGGGGTTTAAGGGTTAAAGGGGGGTTTAAGGGTTAAAGGGGACTACGTACGTACCCGGTGAGCGCGGTGCAAGTAGCGCAGACAGAAGGCGCTGAGCCAGGTGGAGGGCGCGGCGTCCGCGGGCCCGAACGCGCTGAACCCGCCCCCCGCGTGCGCGTACTGCAGCTGCCGCGTGAACCCTGGACACATTTACTCTGATCTTATTAAGGCGGTAAATGATAACTGGCATGCCAGTTATTATTGGTATACACATGCCAGTAAAATAGTCATCACCCTTATTTTACTTGCACGCATCTTTCAAACACTTTCATACCAGGCCTAGCATATTCAGTTACGAGTCTCGGATTTGTGAAATTTTTAAAGACAATATTCAGTTAACAAGCGTACAGGTCGATTTTATGTTGAGAAGAGACTAACTTAGTCGAGTAACGAAGAGAGAAAGAAAGAGAGAGAATTATCTCTCTCTCTCTCTCTTCCTAGATAACCCCTGTATACCTTTTAACCGTAATGCTGAATGGGGAGGAAAAGTTACGGTTTGTTTTTTTTTTTATAAGAGAAGGAGGCAAACGAGCGGCGGGAACATAGAGATGGTCAACGACGCCCGTGGACATCCGCAACACCAGAGGATGTACTACTGTACTATGGATATAAGGGATATATAGCAGTTTATAAGCCAGTAGCTAGCATACGATGTGCCAGCTACTGGTTTGTAGCAGTATAGTGGTGAGTACCTCTGGCGAGGTGTTCCCTGGCGGCGGCGGCCTGGGGCGCGCGCGGGTCCAGCAGGCGCAGCGCCAGCAGGTTGGTGGCCAGCCGCGCCATGCTCTGCTCTCCGCAGCCGCGCGGCAGCGACACCAGCGCGTCCGCGTCCTACACACAGCACCAAATCTACTTAATTGAATATTATTAATAATATAGAATAAATGATATAAAAAGTTGGTTTTTCTTCTATGTCAATAATTGGTGCATTTACATTAAGATGACGACTAGTGTTTAAATTCGAAACTGTTACAATGCTACAAAATATTCAAAAATATCTACAAAATCAAGTAAACATATACTAAGTATAATAAGCGTCGCTAGAGGAGAATAATCAGCCTCCATTGTAGAAAGTTAACAACCACTAGCCTACCTCTAGACTTAACGCGGTTCACACCTGTCCAGCACAGTTGGACAGTTGCAACGGCCGGTCAGATTGTATAGACTCATTGGCGCCAGTTATCGTTCTCACTGTGCCAGTTGAGTGTCAGTCCAGTTATTGTACCATCTGTACTGGCCAAGTGAGAGCCGCATTAAGCTAAGTAGATAACTTACAGCAAGTAGTGGTCCTATGCCGTCAGACACGGCCCACACGGTGAGGTTCTCTGTGCCCGGCACCGCCGCCTCCTGCGCCCATGACCACGTCACGTTGGACCCCATAGGCTCTGATGACCCTAGATATCAATTTCACATATAAATAGAAAAATTATGAGTCATTAACAATGGTTATAAACTTTATATTTACAACCATTGTTTATTAGGAGCTTTAGGGCCTGTCCCACCAAATTGTAAATTGATAACAATCCAAATGTAAAATATGTCATGGAAATATCGGATTTTGTTACCTTATCTGACTGACGTCATTTTTAAGGTATCTGAGTCTCTATCAGCCAGTAGTGGGACAGGCCTTTTAGTGTTTCTAAAACATTAGAGCTATTTGAATACCACAATAGTATATTTGTAATATTGTTAAAGAATGGCTCCAGGATAATGAAAAAAAAAAAATCGGATACACACTCAAGCTATAAAAATAATAGGTTTGTAAAATTTCTACTAGCATTGGAAGAAAAGTGAACTAGAAAATTTCGCTTAAATGACACTAAACTATCATTTACTGGTACATTTACCTTACCATGTGTATACATTTGTTACATAAGTAAATAATGTCAGTTTACCTGCAGCACAGAGCATCGTTGACTTGTGTTCCTGCACCGGCACGCCCTCTGGCTCCACTTGGATTTCTAGTACTATTTCATCACTGGAAAATGACATTATCAGTATAAAATGTGTAAGCTATTTGATTCTATGTTCTTCTTGATGTGTGTACATTTGAACTGGTTCAATAGATCAGCAGAAAAAAATTCTGATTTTCGTATAATTTATTTGTAATATTGTGCGGATGAAGTCGCAGACAACAGCTATACTTCATGCTAATATTATAAATGCGAAAGTTTAGACAGATGGATGTTTGCTAGAGTTTGTCGTCTAAACAGCTGAACGAATTTCGATCAAATTTGTTATAGATGTAGATGTCTGGAAGAACATATAGGCTACACTTGTTTTTTTTTACTTCCACGCGGACGAAGTCGCAGGCAACAGCTAGTGTATCAAACATACCTGACGTTATTCTTGTGGGTGTTGCCACATTTATCGTCGTTGGTAGCCTGCGCACGTATACGTAGCTTAGCGACGCCGGGCATGCGTGCGCGCAGCTCGACGCGCCGCGCCGCACTGCCGCGCGCGCTCACGCACGCGGACTCGATGCGGTTAGCGCCCTCTAGGTGCGGGTCCGCTAACACTTGGATTTGAACCTGGGAAGATATTATAACTGTATTTTAACCAAAAAATCTGAGTGGAATTAAAAAAAAAACAAAAAGTAAGTAGCGTCTTTGTAGTTACAGACTTTCATCGAGATCCGTTACGCAGTTTAGGTTACAAACATCCATCCATCCATCCATACTTTCCCATTTATAAGTAAGAATTGTATGAAATTGAATATAAGATGCGATTTTTATAATGGTTTTTAAACCTAATAGTTTTAAAACGATCATTGCTTTCTGGAGTAAAATATTTACTTACGCTCAGTGGTTCGAATAAGTAGTTGAAGAGGCGATATTGTATTATCGTGTTATCACCACGACGTAAAGTTTTGGGGGCGTCAGCATGGATGAAGAACTCGCGGAACACCTGAAAATATCAATACCAACATTTATCAATACAATCTTATAAAACTATTAGTAGTAGGGGGGCTACGGTTTCCGTAACACCGCGGCTAGTGTATCTTGCATAATATAACACTAATAAGAAGTTTGTAGCATCATTGTAAGTACGATATATTCTTAAATAAAGTGAAAATGATTTTTTTTCTTCTATAATATAAGGTGGCAAACGAGCAAGCGGCCACCTGAATCCGCCGAAATGGCGAAGCGACCGCTGCTCATGGACATCCGTAATTGCAGAGGCGTTGCGAGGAGACGCACATAAAGAGGATATTTCCTCTTCCAATGCGTCTCCTCCGTCAAATCCAACTTTTCCTTCCCATCCTTCCCTCTCAAGAAAGGGTGGAAAGGGAAAATTTATTGTTTATACTGCAAGTTAATGTAGACTGACCTGCAGTTGCGCGGGGCTGGAGACGGCCAGGCCGGTCCTGGCGAGGCAGAGCGCGCGCGCCTCGTACAGCGTGATGGCGTCGGGCGCGCGTGCGGAGCTCTCCGTGCGCCCGCCCAACCCCACCGCCGCCAGCCGCCACAGCCACGCCTGCACAGTCGGCTCGAGGGACCATCGACACTACTCATTTCTTACTACTACTCACGAATTCGTGCTAATCGAATTGAAAGATATAGCCTATGTTACTCACAGATAAATTACCTTTCTAATGTTGAAAGAATTTTTAAAATCGGTAAAGTAGTTTTTGTGTTATTTAAATACATAAAATAATAAAAATCTTTCCTCTTTATAATGTATAGATTTATGATGTTATTTAAAAAGGCGCCTCTATGCTCGCACATACCAACTAAAGTAAAAATCTAGACGAACTCGGACTCACCATTTCAAAGTTTTAAACGGTTTGCGGACATAAAAACGTTTTAATAATAGGATGTTCTACATCAGCAAGACGTATTGTTCGTGACATATCGATTATTTTCGATATTACACACAGATATATTAAGTTTATTAACAGTATAGATTTAATACAATCGATATTTGTAACTTTTGTATTCCCACTTCTATTGTGTTACAAAATTAAGGACCTTTGATTAAGTTCAGTAAAGACTTAACTTAGAACTCTAATTGTAAATTACAGAGCACGCTATCGCTCGCTAGATGTCGCTAATCGGTAATAACAAGTCCTAAGTGTAACTTGAAACCTCTGAGGACAATATCGGCAGCCTCGCTATAATATACATTATTGAATTTCACATTAAACTGCAGATTATAATAGAAATTAACAATCCAATTTAATCCTAATTTTGTTAGACATAAGGTTGATTTTGCCATATAAAAGGTAAACTACTACTTTATCAGTTTATATAATTATCTTGTTTTCAATTAGTTTAGCAAATGGTTTAAGTTGCAAACATTAGCTACTTAAAGATTCTAGACTAATCTTACTAATATCATAAATGCGAAAATTTTGATGGATGTATGGATTTTTGTTAGAGTTTGTAGCCTAAACTACTGAACTGATCTCGATTAAATTTGGTACAGATGTAGAGGATAGTCTGGAAGAACACATTGGCTATTTATTTTTGTTTTTTTTAATTCCACACGAACGGAGTCGCGGGAGAAAGCTAGTATAAAATAACGTATATTAGTCAAAATTGAAGGAATTATATGTAGTGTTAATAAAAAAATGTGTAATTAGCATATTTTCGATAGAACCTCAGAGAAGTCAGTCCTGGGCTGAGTGTCGAGCTGCCTGAGGGGCGCGGGGCCCAGGGCGGTCGTTGGGGCGGGGCCGCAGCGGCGCGGGGGCGGCACCTCGCCCAGGGCGCGCACGCCCGCCGCCGCCAGCCACGCGTGAGTTAACTCCAAGCTGCTTGAAGGCAGCTCCGCTTCATCACTCGCTGGAACAACAAAAATGAAAGTCTACAAGAGAGCATAAAAAATAAACTAATCGTGGTGTTTTGAATTTAGCTGTGTATTGTTTGGCACGCGACTGCGTCCATGCCAAAGGCGACGCCAGCCAAGCTGGATAGATCTAGGAAGGGCAGTTACCATTAATATCGTCTTATTATCTTAGACTAGACCTAGAAGGGGTGGGGGCTCCAACTGCATCCACTAAATATAAGAAATAAATATTACTTAATGATATAAGAATTTTTAATATTCGTTCATTAGTAGTTTCAGAGTTTATTGCATACAAAAATCTTTCCGTTTATAATATTAGTACGTAAAAATGTAACATACTCAAAAAACATTCCCCAGCGGCGTCATATTCCGTGAGGTTCCTATGACCTTCGACCAGTGTCTTCAGGGCATGCAGCAGGCTGTCCTTGAGGGGCTGGTGCTGGGCCAGCGCGGCGCTGTCCACCGCGGAGAGCGCGCACAGCGCCGGCCCCGCCGTGCTCAGCTGCAGCGTGGCTACCGCGCCCGGAGACACCTGCCGGGAAGACCAGCTCACATCCACCTGGAAACAAAGACCACTAGTTAGGACGTTGTATGAATGCAGATTTTATTTTGGGCGTAGGCAGATGACGATCTTTGAGAGCAGCCCTATTGTCAAGAAAGGGGGAGGTAGGTGAAGGTAATAAAAATATTTTTTTTTCTTCTCTACACGTTTTCCGATTTATGAAAAAACGCCAAATCTACCAGAAACTGACCTCTAGAGATTGTAAGCTTAGTATTTTGAATTAATTAATATATTTTACAATTTCAAAATACACCAATTAATCTATATATAAAGAGGATTTTTATTTTTGTATGTATTGGAATAACTCAAAAACTACTCGACCGATTTTAAAAATTCTTTTGCGGTTAGAAAGGTAATTTATCTGTAACATAGGCTATATTTTTTACTTTCACGCGGACGAAGTCGCTACCAACAGCTAGTTAATTAAGAGTTTCTTTAGGGGAGGGAGTGGCCGTCCCCCCTTGAGATGGCCAGATAGATAGTATCATATAGT
Source organism: Papilio protenor (assembly GCA_029286645.1). Taxonomy (NCBI): domain Eukaryota; kingdom Metazoa; phylum Arthropoda; class Insecta; order Lepidoptera; family Papilionidae; genus Papilio; species Papilio protenor. Next base: position 740,602 of record JAGSMZ010000007.1, on the reverse strand, counting down.
ATGGAGTTCAACCGCACCTTATTAGCAAAGCATTCATCCATCTCGAAGTGCTTGCTGGCGCTGACCAGCTCCCCGTTGTGGTAAAAGTACGCGAGAAGATGACTGTCGGGGCACATCTGGTGTGTGACCTTGATGGGCAGCATCACACGCAGAAGGTGGCGGTCCAGTACATCACTGGTGTTCAGCTCCAGCTGGTTGGAGTCTGCATCCAGGTTGTTGAGTCCAGCGTCCAGTGGCAGGACGCGCTCTGTGCCGCACGAGCTGTTCCTGGCTGCAGGCTCGATCTGGACGCCGGATCTCGCAGTCGCGCACTGCGTTGTCGCACCCCAACGGTAGATTATACCACCACGAGTTATTACCTGCAAAATTTACATGAAACACTGAAGATTTTTTATGCCTCTGTGACCAAACCTATGTTCTAGAACCAGTTTTAACAATGTTAGAACATTTTTCCGTAAATGCTTTTGTGGTGAAAAATCATCAATAAAAAAACACGCGGCAAGTGGAAGCAAATCTACGTGTACTCTGATGAGTGTCACCTTTCACACAATCCATCTCTTTCTAGGTCTACCTTTACCGGTGTACCTCCACATTCATAACTAATATCCTTCTTGCTACGTGCGACTCATTCTACTACCATTCTCGTAAGAAAAAGATAGGAAGGGAAGGTGGCTTTGGCGGGGAATGAGCCACATAAGTAGGGGTATCTTTTTTATGTATATTTATTGATTCAAGGTAAGCAATTCATCTACAGATGATTGATTTAGAGCAGTGGTCATTTCGCTATTTTATCTATAATCCAGAGTCCTTGTTAGTTTTCAATTAAAATTTAGAAAAACTAGTTTTCGCGACTACGTACGCACGGAATTAAAACAAAATACTAGTCTATGTATTCCAGACTATGCTGAACATCAAACTCTAACATCCATCCATACTTTGGTATATTAGTAAGATTTACCACAAAGTGGACAGTGAGTGGTTTGGTGAGGTCGGTGATGTTGAGGTAGAGCGGCAGCAGCGTGCGCGCGGCGCGCGAGTCCGCCCGCAGCGGGCCCAGCGCCGCCAGCGCCGCCGCCGCGCGCACCCACAGCCGCAGCGCCGCGCTCGCGTTCTGCAGCCGCGCCTGACAAACAATTTATATTTGTCGCAATCAGAAGAAGAAATCAATTTGAATTTAAGTCATAATTAGAACACAAGCGCTGCCAAGCGACTTTCGAACTTAGATCATTCTGAAAATAGGGATCGTTGCGAGAACATTGTTTGAACGATGGGAGCTTGGTAGATCGATGATATCCTGACTGTAGTATTGTGAATGTATTCCTTGAATCCGACTTTACCCATGGCTGCCCACATGTGATCTCGAGTAGTAGTAATTCTGATATCGTGCTAGCTCAAGCCGATATATTAATAATCTGACGTTTTTATATCCTGGAAATCCTGTGAACTGGGAAAGTTAGGCTAATTAAGAACGGGCACCTTTGATAAAACTATCGCACAACTGTTGTGCGGTTGTCGATTCTTTCGCAGCTAGTTGAATTGGTTGAGTTGCAGAACTAAAAATCTAGTAGTAAGATACATCTAAACTCATAAATCAAAGTGAGACTAAACAGGTATGCGATAGTTTAGCCAAAGGTGTGCGCACGCAGGTGGTTGGCAACGTGTAGCTCTTTGGATTCTTGAGTGCGGTTCTGGTTTTGTCTATTTTTTTTTATTAAATATGAAATTTAGTTTTATTTTAATTGTAATTACAAAAAAAAATGGGAGCCAAATTAGACTAAAGTACACTTACTACGTACTACTACTACTATATAAGCACACTTTAGTGCAATAAAAGTTTACTAAACAAGAAGATTTGGCTCTTAATTTATTTTTTAGTGTTCACATTCGGAGAAACAACCATAGAATGTTCATCTATAGTAACAAAGAAACAAATTATAGTTTAAAAAAGAGTACTTCGAAGTCATAGAAGGCGCTATCTTCAGCATCCGGGGTGAACATAACCCGAGCGACGCCGCGTGCGTCGGTAAGCGCGGTGACGCAGGTGCGGGGCGCGCGCGGGGCGGGGCGCCGGCACACACGCACGCTCTCACCGGACGCCGGCTTGTCGTCCCAACGTGTAGCTTTCACCTGGAATTGAAACAATAATTGGATTATTCAATTAAATTAATTGAAGCGCCAATAGCCTAATGGTTTGGGGTACGGACTACCGATCTTGAGGTCGAGGGTTCGAATCCCGCCATTCGACTATTATCGTGAACCATATCCTAGCACAAGCCTAGAGCTTAGTTGGAATAAATAAATAAAAAATCTACTAATATTCTTCCTGAAAAAAAAAATACATTGCAACTTGTTAGGGATATGAACTTTGATTAATAGGAAATACAAGATTACTTTCAACTTATACGGTAGACTGGGAGATACGACTGCCCGATGCTTCGTAAGGAACTCGATGGTTACAGGGTCGTCTACGATTTGGGATACCACAGTCGTGTTTTGCCAGATTCTTGTGCCTTCTTCCTGTAATACAAAAAAAATCATACTAGTTAATATTTATGATGGATATTTGTTAGAGTTTGTAGTCTAAACTGCTGATCGGATCTCGATGAAATTTGACATAGACTGGACAATTTAAGCCTAATTTTAGTCCCTTTTCCTTCCCACCATTTTCTTATACAGAAGGGATGGGAAGGAAAAGGGGATTTGACGGTGGAAGATACGCAAAGGAAAGGGAATATGTATGTGCGTTTCCTACGTTGATTAAGGGCAGGCAACGCATCTGCAAATGCGGGCAGCGATCGCATTCTCGAATTCAGGTGGCCGCTCGCTCGCTACGTTATGACATAAAAAAATGATAATTTTTAAATCCACGCGGAGTCACAGGCGAAAGCTATCACATGAAAAATGATTCTTATATTCTAGTGTTTGTTCCTGTACCTGGAAGCTGAAGTCAGCGATGACCACATCAGGTGTGTTCAGTCCTGCCAGTCCCACTCGGCGAGCGGCCGCGGCGTGCCGGTGACACGCACGCGGCGCACGTATCCGTACAGCGGTGCGCACCCCCGCGCTGCCTGCCCCACCCCCGCCCCCGCCCCCGCCCGCACCACGCAACCTAATCACTAACATACCCTCCACTGCTTCCGTCCAAGGATACCTAGAGGAAACACAATCTAGAATCTAGACTAATATAATAAAGCGTAAATACACTAAGTTATGTAGGTAGCTGCTCGCGACTTCGTCTGTGTGAAATTAAAAAAATAATAAAAACATATGTTACTCGATAACGTAGCTTTTTAACGGTGAAAGAATTTTGAAATCGGTCCACTAGTTTGAGTTATTTCAATATATATAAAAATCTAAAATTACAAATCTTTCCTCTTTTTAATATTAGTATAGAAGTATTGTCAGCAATAACAGTATGTTTTTTTAATAATTCCTTCTTTAATAAAAAGCCCTACAATTGCAAACCTCTTTAGGCTATATTTGACGCTAAACTTTCGAAATAAATAATTTGGAAAAAACCGTCATGCGGGAAAGAGACAAAAACTACAATGCTGCCAATAGCAGCAATGAAGTAGGGTTGCCATGGTTACTCAACTCTACGTCAAGGGCTTTCGTTCTCATTGAAGCATTTGGAATTGAAAGTTGAACGAAATACAGATTAACAATGAAATACAGTTTTAATAATTTCATGCGGATGAAGCAGGGGAACAGTATAAGGTAAACTCTGTAAAGAAGTTATGGAAAAAAGTAATTAAAAATATAGTAACCTGACGCAAACAGTCCATACAAGTCTCTCGCTGGTCCGCAGCACTCTCGGGGAATGCCGTACTGTCAACTGGAACGGAGGCAGTTCGTAGTTGCCCACCCAGAACGTAGTTGAACCCTGTTATAACAAATTCCTTCACAAATATTCGTCTCCAACCGCTGGAGGAACTGATGCTGGACAGGTACGACAAAGATAGTGTTGTCTTGTATCTAGATCACGCTCACTTTAGGTAACTGCGTAGTAAATGTATATATTTTTAGCAGTAGTAGCCCGCTTTAACCTCTTCGCACTGTGGGGCCGGCTCGTCCTGTGCAATACCACGACCACACAGAAGACAGGCACCAAGTGGGAGCAATTCCGCGTTTCGGTTGAAGAGTGGGGGGTGCCGGAGGCCCATTTCTAGTCCTTTTCCCTTTTCTTAAGAAAGAATGGGAAGGAAAAGTGGATTACACGGTGAATTAGACTCATAGAAAGGGGAGATATCCTCTTTATGTGCGTCTCCTCCTTCGTCGAAAGGGTAGGCAACGCATCTGCAATTGCGGATGTTTATGGGCAGTGATCGCTTTGCCATTTTGGCGGATTCAGGTGGCTTGCTCGTTTGCCACCTGATATAAAAAAATCCTTCTGAAAGTTTTTCTTTTCTGTAAATCTGTATACCTGTGAGCCGTCAGCAAGGCGTGCTCTGACAGTCCAAAGGCCTGGTGGTGCGTGGTCGTCAAGATGGTGCTGAAATTGCGCGAGTCCGAGGCGTGTTCGCAACTGCCGCCATTGCGCAACCCGGACCCCCTCCCATGCACCTTGAGGACCTTCCAGCCACACCTCATCTATCTACAACATGAAGTTAGTTCTTTTGTTTGGAAAACAAGAAATCGAATGTGAATCCAGAATCGTTAATGGAGACTTAAGTTAAAATTTCTATTTTATTATTGACTAGCTATTGCTCGCGACTTTGTGTGAAATTAAAAAAATAATAAAAGTACAGCCTATCACTCACAGATATGAATTTTTGATATCGGTCCAATAGTTTTTGAGTTATTTCAATGCATACAAAAATCTAAAAATACAAATCTTTCCTCGTTATATTATTAGTATTAATTAATTGAGTGGTGTTATATCGCTATTTTATTTAATAAAAAAAAACATATGAATCGCGATGACATTAAAATATCCAATGACACAGATTTTTTAATTCAAAATTTACAGTTACAAATTAAAAACCAAACAAAAACTTCGCGTATGAACAAATTGCTTGGTAAGTATTTACTTGGTCGTGTTTACTTGCGGATCGTCCCGGTGACCTTAACCCACTGACCCTATTGCATCAACAAGTCTTACGAAAAAAATCTTTTTCCGCTTTTACTAGAGATGTACATTTTTCAATGTAATTATTTAACTAGCTGTTGCTGGCAACTTCGCCCCCGTGAAATAAAAAAAAATGTTAGCCATATAACCTATGTTACTCACAGATAAATTACCTTTCTAATGGTGAAAGAATTTTTAAAATCAAAAAATAAATAGTTATTACGTGAATAGAATAGATACAAAAATACAAATCTTTCCTTTTTATAATATTAGTATAGATGCCACAGATAAAATACTAATTTTAGACAGAATATAATGACTTTTACAATGCTAATCATTTAATCTAACATTTTACAACAGACGACTCTGTGAATAGGGTAGTTTTTTTAATTAAAAATATTCTTTGCCTTTTTGTTAGTGGTCAGTGTTAAAATATTGTAACCTATATATTTGTTACTTGGTTTGTTTATTAATTATGTGTACTCGAAGTATGCCAGCGTGCCAACCGGTCTCCGACTTGTCAGGTCCGGAGCTCCAGCTAATGTGGACCGGTTCCGTTGGGAACGGGATCAACCAGCCAAAGCTTTCGCTGACATAGACCAGTGTAAGTTGACCGTAACAAAGTTAAGGGTCCATTATTACGTAAGTCACGTCAAAAATATTAGGCGAATGCTACACATAGGGCAAATTACTGGAAGATAAACTATAAGTTATCTTAGTAATGTCGTATAAGTTTTCTCATCTACAATTAATGTAATTAAATTGAATCTACACAGATTTTTTTTTTAATTCGAGTTGTACACACAGTACGTTACGTCATTATGGTTGACGTGACGAATATGTCCGTGAATTTGGACATTCGAGAGATAAACTATTCAATTTAAATGTACCAATATACAGTTAGGGTTCTTGAAATCTATCTCAATCTAAATATATTCTAGAATTCTAGGCCATAAAAAGTTCCTTTTTAGACGCGAGGCATATTGGTTTATTTTGTTTTGGATACTGTGTCAAGAGAAATGCGACTGGCAGACAATGCTTTCGACTCGGAATTAAAAAAAAAGTATATCCGAAAAGAGGTCGCATGTATGAAAGTATTTGCCGGTAATTAAAGGTTATTGTTGACGTAACGGCAATTTTGATTCCTTTTTTAAAAGATTGGCAGTGTTTTGTTTCTTTTAAATATAAATTACGTTTCATTAAAGCGGGCGCACACCTTTGACTAAAGTATCGCACAATTGTCGATTGTTTCGCAGCCAATTCAACTGTTTAGTTGCACAACTAAAAATCGAGTAGTGTGCGCACGTCCATATAAGCTCATAGGAATCAAAGTGACACTAAAGAGTTGTGCGATAGTTTAGTCGAAGGTGTGTGCGCGAGAAAAATTGCATTTTTATGTTCTTAACCTAATATTAGAATTCAATAGAAACGTATTGAATTGGGAAATCTAGTTTTGAATGCAGTAAATAATTTGCTAACTAAACATTAACATTTGCTACACAAATAAACTGTGTCAAACTTGTTCTTATGCGTTTGAGCATTAAATTGGTCAGTCATGTTAAAGTATTTACATTTAGTGTACAGTCAGCTACATAAATATATATAAATATGTAAGCTTTCGGTTTCAAAAACATTTATACGCGTGACTGTCCATATGAATCAGACCACGAAAAATGTTATTGACGAATACATATTTTGGAAACCGGAGCTAAACAAAGTTTCTAAAGTTCAGCAAATATACAGATATACAAATTTTTGAAGCTGACTGAACCACTTTTTTATTATATAATTTTCAAATCTATTTTATATTAAAAGACAATGATAATAAAACTTCCTTCATAGCATGTTTTGTCGTAAAATTAATATAAAAAAGCGTATATTGCTTTGATCAATCATTGGCAGCTGTCGAAACTCGCAATTTAGTAAATGACAGATCGTCCCAATTCCCCGTACACTTTATGAAATGAGGGATCGTCACTTACTTATAAAATTTATACACTACTTATATCAATGAAGTGTTAGATCTTAAAGTATCAACTTTTTTCCCTGATGATATTCATTATCAACTTGCCCTTGTCCCTACGATGGATCGGCGCAGTATGCTGCTTTTCCATACATTTCTGTCATCTGTCAATCTGAATCCACTCCCTTCTTAAGCATATCCTCTTTCACACAATCCATCCATACTTTCTTCGGTCTTCCTCTACCTTTGTAGCCATCCACATTCATTCTTAACACTTTCTGGTTTATATCCCCATCGTCACGTCGCATAACATACCACGATAACCTTTTGCTTCTCAATTTCTCGATCTTTAAGAAGATTGAATATTAGCTGTAAAAACAATCAATACAGATAATGAAATCGCAGTAAAGAACTTACGTTTCCATGAGCGGGTGTGAGGTCCGGTTTAAGGGCGAGGGCACGCACACGCAGGGTATCACCAGGGCGGAGACGTGCGCGTTGCACGTGCAATACCAGCACGCGCGCGCCAGCAACGCGCACGGTTAGCCGACGTTCCCACGTGCACCCTGCCTCCGGGTACCTAGGTCACTAAAGACTTTACAACACTACACTTGAAAGTTTTTTTATATAATAACTAGCTGTCGCCCGCGACGAAGTCCGCGTGGAATTAAAAAAAACAAAAGTGAGTAGCCCATGTGTTCTTCCAGAGTATACTCTACGTCTGTGCCAAATTTCATCGAGATCCGTTCAGCCGTTTAGGCTACAAACTCTAACAAACATCCATCCATCTAAACTTTCGCATTTATAATATTAGTATGAAGTATGATAGTATGATTTGGCCAACGAGCAAGCGGACACGTGAATCCGCCAAACTGGCGAACCGACAGCTGCCCATAGACATTCGCAATCGCGGATGCGTTGCCTACCCTTATCGTCGGAAGGGGAGACGCACATGAGGATATTTCCCCTTCCTATGCGGAGACGTCAAGTCCATGTTCTAAGGGTGGGAAGGAAAAGAGACTAAAGATGGGCCTCCGGTACTACACTCATCAGACTACGCGAAATTGCTCCCACCTCACGCCTGTCTTCTGTGTGGTCGTGGTACACCGGGCGAGCCGGCCCATTCATGCGAAGATGTTAAAACGCTCTCTACCATTGTTAAAAGTACGTTAAATGATCATTCCGACTAATAAACAGTTTTTGGGATATTACAATTATGTAGGGGACGTTGAAATTATTGTCATTTTAATCGCCTGGAATGTAGACGTTCAAACAAACGGTGAATAGACAGACGGAAGTAATGTGTAACTTCTACCTTTAATGAAGTCCTGTCTTATCATACTAATATTATAAATGCGAAAGTTTAGATGGATGGATGGATGTTTGTTAGAGTTTGTAGCCTAAACGGCTGAATGGATTTCGATGAAATTTGGTATGGATGTAGAGGATAGTTTGGGAGAACACATAGGCTACTCAGTTTGTTTTTTTAATTCCACGCGGACGGAGTCGCGGGCGAAAGCTAGTAAATTAATAACTCTTCGTATATCGAAGTTTTGCATACCGCTAGATTTATCGGCAGAGGGCGCTGCGCGTAGATAAAACAGTTTTACCATATATCCAGATTAAAATCTTTAATCTAGATTCATACGGCAGCTTTTATGCCACTTGATGTATGGAAAGTGGATTTTAGTGTTGGCAAAAGTAGAATAGTTAACTAACGTAATAATTTAAGGTGAATATTGAACTTTGATGTTATTAATGTTTCATCTTTTTTTTTTTAATAAAAGTATTAGTAGATTTTTGTTAATTTACTAATATTTCCTTTAACCATTCCAACTAAGCTCTAGGCTTGTGCTAGGATATGGTTCACGACAATAGTCGAATGGCGGGATTCGAACCCTCGACTTCAAGATCGGTAGTCCGTACCCCAAACCTTTAGGCTATTGGCGCTTACTATATATGTTTGTATATATGCCCGTTTCATTGTCTTTTAGTAACGCTTGATTTTATGAGCTGTTAATCGATTTGTATTCTTCCCGGAATTATAATGAGTATTGACAATTGTGTATTGATTTGTTTAATGAACTATTGTCTTTTAATGACTTACTTGTGTATGAGGTATAAATAGTGTTGGTAACACTCGGGGTGTTTAACGTTTATATACAAAAATGTACAGTCAGCTGGATTTTCTTTAGAAAATGGTGTATTCGTCATTATCACATTTATAGTCGCAAACGGACGCTATTTTTGAAACGGAAGGCGTATACTAGTTTCTAAAGCATTGTAATTGTATACATATTTATGTAGCTGACTGTACAAATCTAAACATAGAATTAAAAGTACAATTATTTTAACTAGAGTACAAGGTAGCGTGGCCGAGCGGTCTAAGGCGCTGGTTTAAGGCACCAGTCTCTTCGGAGGCGTGGGTTCGAATCCCACCGCTGCCAAGATATTTTTTTTGATACACTTACCGCATATTGACAATGAGATCAGCTTTTGTGTTGGGTCGCAGCGGCACTGATATATCGAGGCAGCCACCATCACCTGAAGGTAATAAGTAGTCAAGGTCTTTCGTATTAAGGTCTTGAGTTCACTGACCTCTAAAGATTGGACATAACATCTTTTGTTTGACGCCTTAAAACGACAGTTCAAATAAGAGCGTCCGCACACCTGAAACTAAATTATCGCACATCTGTTTAGTCGCGCTTTGATTCCTATTAGTTTATATGGAGGTGCGCACACTAGTCTATTTTAGTTGTGCAATTAAACAGTTGAATTGGCTGCGAAACAATCGACAATCGCACAACAGTTGTGCGATTGTTTAATCAAATAAGGACAATATACCACCGACAAAAGACCTTAGTGCCTGAAACCGGGTGTAATAAATACCTGGTGGAAGATCCCTAGCGGCAGTGGTCGATTCTCCGTTATCAGCGAGTAGTGTGATCACCATGCGAGCTGGACCTTCAGGATGGAAACGGGAGATGCAGACCCTGTTGACGCCGCCAGCGCTCAGCACCCCCGGCGCCAGGAATAAGTGGTTTTTATCCGTGCACGGGACATTTCTAGAAGAAATTAAGACTTGAATCGTACAATGTACTTTCGCTAAGGCCAGTATAGTTGGCCAGAAGCGTTCAATAATTCGACTGGCAATCAACTGGCAAAGTGTTAACACTTACTGGCCATTGACTCTACAATCTATGCCTGGTCATCACAACTCTCCAACTGTACTGGACAAGTGTGTACCGCGCATAAAATTTTAGTATATTTGTAACGAATAAACTCAAAAACTACTTGACAGATTATATAAAATTCTTTAACGATAACAATGCTAGAATATCCCAGAGTAAAATAAGCTGTATTTAATATTGTTTTAAAATTTTAAAATAACAAATATACTTGTAAAATAGTAACACTAGTATATTAACAAACAAATAATTGTTGTCCATAGTTTAAAATATACGACTAAGCCGTGTTTTTATATAATTTATAAACAATTATGAGAAATAACTATGGAATGATTAACGCATAACAAACGGTAGCTTTGTCTTTTATTTGCATTTCATACGCTCTGCGCGGAAAATGAACTTTAAATTGCACAGACTATACATAGAACATATGCTTGACTCATTTCGCGTGTAGTTAAAATAAAAGCTATTTAAGCGCTTGTTAAATCAAGCTATGAGATTAAAGCTATTAAAGTAATGATATTTAAGATTCCAACGTAACAGTTGTAATGTGTTCTCGATACTCGAATACGTAATCTTCGATACCGTCCTGATATCAATCCTTTTGTAAACAATAGCGGTAATTGAAGATATACCTACAAAATGTATTCTTTTTAAACAAAGCGATACCTTAGCAAATTGGTATTGAGATTAATTTTTAATTACAAGTACATACTAATTATAATTAAGAAGCGTAACTATACATTTTAGAGAAAACAAAAAGCGCGCGAAGTTAAAACAAAAACTATTTTGCTAGAATTATTTTTCTCACCTAGCCGTTACACAATTTAAAAAATAAAAAAGTAACAAACACATTATTCTACTGCATAAAAGGAGATTCAACGATTTTATTTTGTTTATAAACAAACCTGCTGTTATCCTGCGAACTTCCAAACACGTGGGCGGACGCCGGCAAAAAGAAACACAAAAACCAAATCATGTCTGTAAAACTACACTAACTACTCATAAAATAATTAAGTTTGAATTTAGTAGCAAACTCTATTGTAATTCACATTTTTTATAATTACGTATTTTTTTCAATTTTAAAACACAAGATTTTAGAGTCCAAAAAACTGAATACGTGAACTTCTAATTATAAAAATAAAATGACCATCTTTTGGTAATAAACAGTATTAATCACTGAATCTATTATCGATATAATTTATTAATAATTGTAAATAAATAATAAACGCTTCACAAAATACTTCAGAATAATATGTGGATCGTCTCGCGTACGATTGCTAACTGACCGTCGCGTGCGCAGAGGTCGCGCGAATCATTGCAGACGCGCTCAACTTTTTTTACTTCTTTGTAACCGCCATTACGGCCTGTTAGCATAATTAAAAATCTATAATTACATTACTTATTGAATACTTCAATTGTTTCTTAAAAGGAAATCATAACTATAATTTGTTGTGAAAATATAATTTTAAATAAGACCTTACTTACATTAAAGCTTTAACTTTTCAATTATTAGAAAAAATAATAATTAATTTTAAAGAATTTATAACCTCAATCCGGACTTTGCCTATCCTTTTTAATAGCAATGTGGTGTATTTTATTTAAGTGTACAATTTTGATTTCTGTAATTCCTGAGAAAACAACTTTCAAAAGCTGTAGTACAGTTAACAGCAATTATTAAAGTTTATTGCGTTGTCAGTTTTGCTTCAGAAATAACATAAACACAAACTCGCCGACAATGGGACTCTGCTCGGGTCTGATTGATGTGGATTTTATAACGGTATAAATAAATATACTTAAATGCGTGTCATGATTGCTTTTGACGTGTTATTTTGGGTCATCTGGGTGCTACGGATAATTGAAAATCGTTTTTAAAACACGTAATAAACAACAAACAAATGTTTTCAATTACTAAGCCGTACAATTTTCTGTCATAAAAATCGGACTTTATTAAATTGTTCATCAGAATAAAAGAAACGCGTTTCCAAGGATCTGTAGAAATTTTAAATTTTAGTTTGATTTCAATCCTTTGTTTATGCTTTCTATTTTTTTTATTATTCTAATAATCTTATAGAAAAATGGACGAAAAGCACCAATTACGGTTGTATAGCGTTTACTAAGAAGTGTGAGTTATTATTAAGTGACAAATGAAATGTTTAAATAGAATGATTTTAAAATAATTGCATGTTACAAAATGTTGGACTCCACTGGCCGGGTTGGAAGGTCGTGCAATGACCGATTCAAACAACGATTGTTATTAATTTGTACAGATACGTCAGTTGTTAATTAGAATATTGTTGAGGCATAACGATTCTGATCAAGCTATTGTTAGCAAAATGACAATTTATGTATTTGCAAATGGTTTTGTTAATTGTTCCTTATTGTTTTTGAGACAAATGGGGTGTTACAATAAACACAACAGCAAGAAAGTGCTTGTTAAAATATTTTTAAAGTGAAATAATAATGGTTACCTAAAATTTTCTTTTTTAAATTTAACTATCTATGTGGTATTTGCAACATTTTTAGCTTAATTAGGTTTTAATTAAAAAAAATACTTGGATTAATAATAGCGCCATCTATGCATAGTAATATAGTATAAAATAAAAATTCTGGTACAAGAAAACAAATATTCTTTTCGTTTCGAAAATAAATAATAGATGGCGCTTTTACAAATTATAAATCTAATGAGTAGAGTAAAAAAAAAAAGTAGACAATCGTTTTTACTATGTCTTGTACCCAAAACAACTTGATCGATTTTGAAATTGCGATGTTATTCGAGTGCGGATTTTCATTGTAATAAATATTTTTCTATCGATTGTTTTATTTAATTATTCCATCTCGAGATATTGCGGAGGAACCTAACCAAAATACAATAATTATCGAATAACAAATCGTTGACTATTTAAAAAAAAATAGTGGACATAAGATCTCTCGGTTTGTTAAATAAGTTTCAGTTTATATACAGTTTAAATAATATTTTATTATACGCATTTTTAAAGTAAGTTTAATATTGTACGCGAAGTATAATCCAGGCAATAATAGAGTCGTATATAACAGAGGGTCGGCAGGCTTAGTGCAGATTATGTGCCGGCGTTCACAGGCTTATTCTGGATCACAATTTATTGTCATTACTAATTACCAACGGTTTTATTTTAAATATTACGGATGTGAATATTAAAATCGGCCTAAAAATATTATAATTGTGAACAAGAAGAAAACTTATGATAATTTAAATAAATTTTAATTATAACTAGTACTGTTACTATTATCTGAAGTCTCAGATAATTTTTATGATACTGAAAATATTCGTATGTTGAATATTTTTATTATTTTATGCAAATTTAAATATTCGTGCTCATGAATTAATTACGTAATGCGTTTCCGGTCTGTTGATGGCGGCTGTATGTCATACGTGACGTCACGCGCTACGCGGCGTCGTAGTCGAAAGCGACGGGAGCCTTCATAATTTATTACCTTCGCATACTATTGAATGAATTTATATTTACGTTTGACTTAACGCTAATTAAAGTTTTGAATTAAATAAAAGACGCTAAACGACTAAAAAGATTTCCTGTTAAACTTTTTTTTTCTATCGCAGCAGTTTAGTAGCGGAAATATTTCAAATCAAGCAATTTCTGTTGCCTAATAATTATTTTCTAGGTATTTTTTACTATTATTAAATTAATAAAAGTTGTATAAAAAGGTATCTGGCAGCGGTGGGATTCGAACCCACGCCTCCGAAGAGACTGGTGCCTTAAACCAGCGCCTTAGACCGCTCGGCCACGCTACCTTGTACAAGTAACTTGGAATGCGTGATAAAATTAAAAAAAAAAAACTTTAAAATAACTCGTGTCGTTGTTGAGGTTATTTTATCTAAGGTATTTATTAGTTAGATTGTTCTGGAAATTTCTCTAATATTAACGAAAAATATGCGAAAAGAAACTAAAGGTACGTTTTGGTATATTGTATAATGTGTTACTTTCTGTTTCAGAGCCTAATTTTATTGACGTAGCCTTAATAAGGTTTAGATAATCGACCGAAGTTATCTCGGCTGACCGTCCACTCGGTAGGTTATTAATATTTAATGAATCGGTTTAGGTTAACCTTTCGTTAACCTTTCAGCATTGTGTTTATATTCGTTAGAATTTACATGTCGTCGTTGTATTTAATGTACTTTTTCACTAAGTGGAAATGTATTGTTTCCTTATTTACTTTTAATGCCTTAAATTGAGATACTTGATGACAACCTTATGATTCCTAAAATAGCGCGAATCACGTTATATATAAAAGTCATACAATCTCTGAAACGCTATATTTCTAAGTTCATTAAGACAATTTGACCTAAAAAGGTAACGTTTTTATAATTTTAGTATTAAGAAAACGTTAAATGAAGCTGACACTTTCAATAATTTATCTTAATGGAATTAAAAGTGAATAAATCAGGAATGTTCTAAAGCTGTACAACTTTGATAAGCGAATAGAAAATCTGTCTGGGGACGGAAAAATTAATCATTTTTCCTCTACTTTTATTTATTCTACACTAGCTTTCGCCCGCGACTCCGTCCGCGTGGAATTGAGAAAAACAAAAGTGAGTAGCTAATGTGTTCTTCCAGACTATCCTCTACATCTATACCAAATTTTATTGAAATCCGTTCAGCCGTTTAGGCTACAAACTCTAACAAAAGCCTTCATGTAAACTATCGCATTTATAATATTAGTAGCTTTCGCCCGCGACTCCATCTGCGTGGACAAAAAACAAAAGTAAGTAGCCTATGTGTTCTTCCAGACTATCTTCTATATATATGCCAAATTTCATCGAAATCCTTTCAGCCCTTTAGGCTACAAACTCTAACAAACATCCATCCATCCATCTAAACTTTCACATTTATAATATTAGTAAGAAGTAAGATTAGTAAGAAGTGAGATTGTCTGGATGTCAATCTCAAATAATTAATCTTATAGTTATTTCTTAGACATTAAGGGCCTGTCCCACCATTGACTGATAGAGGCTCAGATAGCTTAAAAATGACGTCACTGATAAAGTAACAAAATCCGATTTTTTTTTTGGCTTCTTATCTGACAATTTACAAGAATTTGGTGGGACTGACTTAAAATAAGATAATCTTAATTTCATCATAAAATGGGGGAGGTTCATTAAATAGATTCTTCAACAGTCAAGATAAAATAACCATTCCTCCATCAATTAAAAAGCTTTTAATATTCTAGCATTTTCCTTTTTTAATCTATCCTATATCTTGTTAAATGGACGCGTTAATTCTCTTCATAATTTTGCTACAAAATGTAACTCTGATTGCGAATTCAATTCGATACGATGAGATTCAAACAAAATAAGAGACGTTAAAGCGAATTTCTTGAGAGATTTAAAGATGTAGATTGTCCTACGAATGATAGCAATTATATCGTAAAAGTCGTCAAATTAGAGGAAAATCGCGCTCCAATAAAGAACACTTATTATAAAAGGAATTGTCGGATATACATTTTAGAAAGAAATATTTAATTACTAACTTTCGCCCGCGATTCCATTCGCTTGAAAAAAAAGTAAGGAAGCCTATGTGTTCTTCCAGATTATCCATCTATGTCAAATTTTATCGAGTTTAGGCTACAAACTCTAACAAACATCCATCGAAACTTTCGCATTTATATTAGTACTAGCTGTTCGCGTGCGGATTCATCCGCGTGAAATTATAAAAACTTTATTTTATTGTTTACATTTGTCAGATTATCAATAGCAAATGTCAAAATGACTTGACATGACATGACAAACCTTAGCAATCTTTCTTTCTTAATGTTGGCAGCAACTTATGGTCTCTTTCCCACATTAGGGTTTTTATCCAAAATATTTACCCCTTAAGTTTAATGGCGTGAAAATATATAGCCAAAAGCATGACGTAAGTTTAGGGCTTTTATTAAAAAAAAAAATATTCAAAAACATGCTGTAATTGCTGACATCTTAGGCAACAAAGTAGTGTGTGTTTACGCTTTATTATATTAGTATAGATACTACTAGTGTAAGTGTTTAAAACTCGTTTCAGTATCCGACCTATGTCAATCAAAATTAAGTGATTTCACTTTAAGTTAATCCTGAAAGTAGTAACTTTTCCCAACTTGTCCGATGTTTCCAAACAAAATCAAAGTTTTAAATATTTAAAACGTTAATTAAAAGTTCTTAAATCATTAGAGAGATAAAATGTTTTTGACTATTTCAAAGTACTTCAAAACTAAATTATAATTTAAATGTCTTGTTGAAAATTAATAATCATCAAAGATTATTATCAATAATATAAGCAAAGAAAGCAAAAAAGACCCCAAATTTCATCGCGCGATTTTGAGCTAAACTATTAAACTACGTCGTAGTCTTGGACTCTAAAAATCTAACAAAAAAATGGGACCAACCTGCAAGCATTACCTTTCAGATTAAAAAAGAATTATCAAAATCGGTCCACTAGCGGCGGAGTTATGACGTAACAGACATACAAAAAAAACATACAGACGAATTGAGTACCTCCTTTATTCGGAAGTCGGTCAATAAAATATAAATCAAGTATGCTTGATTTTGTACGTTAATATCTAAAAAAGCTTTGACAATTAGCACCAAGAAAAATACACTCTTTTTTAAAATGTTGTATACTAAGTAGCAAAAAAATGGATTTAAAAGTCACTTATTATAAAGTATTTTAAATCATCTTCATTTTCAATTAGTAACTTGGCAAGGCTTCAAATTTAATTTTTTTCTGTTAAATATTTTGTAATTGTTTATTTATACCAAGCACAGATAATATAAAATGTAGTGAATTGAAGAAATGACGCTTCTAAATGTACCTATCGTAGTTATTGAATATTGATAACCATTCAATTCACAGAAACTATAAAACACTTCGCCAATACTCTTATATCAAAGACTTTCTCGAAACGGTATTCGTAATCGTATTTTATTTCGCATAGTGACAAATGGTATAGAGAGATTTTTCTTTTCCTTTGCCTATTTTGTTTCTGAGAATTATTTCTATCAAACTTTTCTTACTTTTACTTTCATATTGCTGAACACAATTCGAATTTTGATAAATTACCTCCTTTATAAACTGTCATTGCGTATATTTTATTATATATTTTTGTCTAAATGTTGAAATAAAAATTTACTAACTTTTTTTGCACTCAAGTGTACAAGTACATTTATTTTATTAATACATCTTTGCCTAACTATCGCACTGTTGTGCGATTGTCGATTGTTATGCAGCCAACTATTTAATTGCATAACTAAAAATCGACTAATGTGCGCACCTCCATAAACTCATAGGAATCAAAGCGCGACTAAACAGTTGTGCGATAGTTTAGTCAAAAGAAGCGGGCTCAAGATGTAAAGATTAATAAACATCTAGCTTATCAGTACATTTTCACATTATATTTTATACCGATGTAATAAATACATGCTTATATGATAAAGAGATACGACTAGAAAATAAACGTCCTAATATAATTTTGTTATGAAAAATAGGTTATAAAAACCGGTATCTTACGTGGGTAGCCTCGAGATATGCGGTGCGTAATGCTTGTCGTTTTTCATTTCCAGAAATTTCTTCGCGCGGCTTAGTCCAATCCTTTTGTTGTTCTAAATAAAAAAAAGAAAGTTTACGACTCAGCTAAAGCTGTAATACGATTTATTTTTATACAATTGTTACGTTTTTTTTAGTTTCAATGTAGATTTGAATTTTATATTAAACGAGCTGTCGCCCGAATATTTTGTTAGCGCAAATTTGGACCACCCGTTACGTCATTTTGACAGCAAGGAATTAAAAAAAGGAGCCTATAATATGCCCGTCTCTATCCTCCAGTGAAAGTCGCGTCGAAATCGGCCCAGTCGTTTTGGAGATTGCTCGGAACAAACGCGGCTTGCGGACAGACAGACAAACATTTTTTAAACGATTTTCGTTATCAGCAACACAAATACACCATCTTCCCGAAATCTGGAATTTTTCTTTTGATATTACAAACAGGCACTTCAATTTTATTATCTATTCAATTTTAGTATATGATAGATAGGTAAAAGATGTGGAAAGGATACTTTTTGTTTTTATCAGGGAGTTCGCGTATTGATTTTTAAGGTTCGTCTAAGGAAGTAATTAAATAACTAAATATCAGATTATTTTAAGAGGATATTAGTAATATGAATAGTTTGAAATTCAATACTTTTATCTACTAACATACAAAAACATTATACATTTCAGTTCCCAATTTGTTTTGAGTGTCAAAGCGAAGCCGAACTTCCGGAAAGTTTTAACGAGCTGAATTGAGTCTAGGCAAATTAGTTTGGAATGCAATTAAATTTACTGTTTATTTTCTCATTATTAAACTGTTTGTATACCGATGGACAATTTGTATTAGATAAATATTCTGAAGTATTAAAAACTAACGGTCGTCCACTGGACAAAAACACACTGGGCAAATATGCGCCCGCTATAAGTATCTGTGAAGTTAGTAACTGATGTTGAACTAACGTGTAAACTGATCGTGTACAGCCGGCTTTAAATCAAATAATATGTTTATTCTTGTTATATGTCAAGGTTGCAATCAACTTAAGTTTATTGTGTACGTCAACGCTTTCGGTTTTTACCAGCGGTGGAAATTGTACGAATTTTTTGCATGTAACAGTGTTGTGTTGAGAATTGGGTCGCGCGACGTCGCAGCAACTTTGAACCTCTTCAATCATTTCGAAATGTTTACGAACGAATATTTTATTCAATTTGATGTATAAAGAATTAAATTCCTTGCTCGATTAGTAACGCATGTTGTAAAGAAAGTTATAAAAGCTATTTTAGACGTCATTGCTTTGTGATCGCCTAACGTTTACCTGTAATGACAGATCTATATATCTATACATATAATAAAATCGGAGTGTCTGAAAGAAAAATACAGATTTCGGGAAGATGATGTATTTACATTGCTGATAGCGAAAATCGCATTTAATTTTTTTTTGTATGTCTGTCCGCAAGCCGCGTTTGTTCCGGGTAAACTCCGAAACTTTCACTGAGAAATAGCTGACATAGACGGGCATATTATAGGCTACTTTTTTATCTTAATATTGCGTGGAAGAAGTCGTGGGCAACAGCTAGCTTTTAAATAAGTGTGCGATTAAAATATTAACCCATAGAGAACATGTCAAACAAATTCATCAACAGATACATTCGTTACATAAGTCTCATACTCATTTAAATTAAAACGTTCGTTTTAAATACGCTCACTAAGTTTTAATTTTGAAAATGCTGTATTTATTTTATTGAAATAAAAGCGATGAATAAACTAGTCCACTTGAAACTTTCAACTGATATTTATTTCATGGTGAAATATACAGTTTTATTAAAACAACAATATTTCATCAAATTCGAGTACAACATTTCTGTTAACGAAACATAGAAAAGCGATACTTTTATTTAAATGTTTTAGTTTGTTTAAAATCGGGAAATAAGATACATTTTAACTTTATTGCAACTGAAAATAGCAATTTTAATAACCCTTCAATTATCCGATAACTGCATTATCTTGTTTGGGAAATACTCCATTGCATGGCAGTAAGAAGGGTCAAAAATTACACCGTAGTTCCTCTTTTTTTGTGTCAGAGGAGTAATCTTCCAAAGATACCCTGTCCTCCAGAAAGACAGGGTTATGTGGGATTCGACTTAATAAAACATGGATGGAGGCCATCATCTAGTGAAATTAAATTCCGGGATCTAGGTAATATATTATATGTACGGATCTGAATGTTGGGCCACCAAAGTTGCGGATGAAAGAAGATTGCATGTGGCTGAGATGCGTTTGTTAAGATGGATGTGTGGTGTGACAAGAATGGATAAAGTTAAGAATGTGTATATTAGAGGAAGTTTGAAAGTAGCGCCAGTGGTGGAGAAATTGAGAAGCAAAAGGTTAGCGTGGTATGGACATGTTACGCGACGAGACGATGGGGACATAAACCAGAAAGTGTTAAGAATGAATATGGGTGGCTACAGAGGAAGAGGAAGGCCGAAGAAAGTATGGATGGATTGTGTAAAAGAGGATATGCCTAAGAAAGGAGTGATTTCAGATATGACGGCTGATAGAGATGTATGGAAGAGCAACACATACTGTGCCGACCCTCCTTAAGGGATAAGGGCAAGTTGATGATGACATTTGCCAAATTGTCAATAGCAAATGTCAAAATTACCGCTACCATAATAACCTTGTAATGTTGGCAGCTTGTAGTTTATAGTCTCTTTCCCACATGAAGGTTTTTTTCCAATTTATCCACCACCCTAAGTTTAATGGCGTGAAAATATATAGCCTAAAGCATGACGTAAGTGTAGGGCTTTTTATTAAAAAAAGAATTATTCAAAAATATGCTGTGATTGCTGACATCCTACGTCACGAAGTAGTGTGAGTTTACGCTTTATTATATTAGTATACATATAGATAGTATAGATATAGATAGTATAAATATAGATATAGATGTAATTTACTTCAGCGGCTTGCAGCTATCGTAAGATCAGAGGTATGCAGAGCACGGCTCATTATGCATGCATTCAGATTGCGTGCTCGTCTTGAATAAAACGCTATTTCCTCCGCCCAGTGTAAAATCAGATACTTCTGAACTGTACATGCGAATGGGTAATTTGGTATAAAGTAGTCTTTTATATTAATGAAACGATGAATAATTAAGGGATTTTATTAATACGTTAGATTTAGAAAAGCATAGAAGAAAGGTTAGATTGAAATGGGTATTTTTGCAATTCATGACATTTTTGTTATTTCAAACAAAACTAGAGGAGATGTTTGAACAAGATGGCGTAGTTAAGCCGGGCTGTGACGAGTCCTATAACAACAAAACGACAACTCTCAGATTTATTGCTTATGAAAATCCGCTTTATACGGTAAACCATTGATTTGCTCGAAAGTTGAAATGGTCCACTTTAGTTTTTCTATACTGTATTATCCCAATAAAAATGTTCCAACTTTACATTTATATTTAACTAGCTTTCACCAGCGACTCCGTCCGCGTGGAATTAAAAAAACAAAAGTAAGTAGCCTATGTGTTCTTCCAGACTATCCTCTATATCTATGCCTCATCGAGATCCGTTCAGCAGGCTACAAACACTAACAGACATCTTTCCATCTATCCATCTAAACGTTCGCATTTATAATATTAAGTAAGAAGTAAGATTATTTAACTGAATAAAATAAAGGTTTAAGCTTACGAAAGTTTTAATTCCTGTAACCGATAAGCTAAGTGCATGCTAAGACTGGTCTGGCAGAGACACAAGTAGCGCTAATCTTGCTTTCTAATGTGTTGAATTCACGTCTTGTGTAAAGCCAAGGATATGATATCAAATGAAAGAATTACTTGCAGTTATTACATTCAGAAATTAAGATATTAAATTGTGTGATATTGTTGTTAAATAAATACTAGATCTTTGACAGTTTAAAAGAACCTCCAAGTCAAGATATAGATATAGATATAGATATAGATATAGATATAGATATAGATATAGATATAGATATAGATATAGATATAGATATAGATATAGATATAGATATAGATATAGATATAGATATAGATATAGATATAGATATAGATATAGATATAGATATAGATATAGATATAGATATAGATATAGATATAGATATAGATATAGATATAGATATAGATATAGATATAGATATAGATATAGATATAGATATAGATATAGATATAGATATAGATATAGATATAGATATAGATATAGATATAGATATAGATATAGATATAGATATAGATATAGATATAGATATAGATATAGATATAGATATAGATATAGATATAGATATAGATATAGATATAGATATAGATATAGATATAGATATAGATATAGATATAGATATAGATATAGATATAGATATAGATATAGATATAGATATAGATATAGATATAGATATAGATATAGATATAGATATAGATATAGATATAGATATAGATATAGATATAGATATAGATATAGATATAGATATAGATATAGATATAGATATAGATATAGATATAGATATAGATATAGATATAGATATAGATATAGATATAGATATAGATATAGATATAGATATAGATATAGATATAGATATAGATATAGATATAGAATAGATGTAATTTACTTCAGCGGCTTGCAGCTATCGTAAGATCAGAGGTATGCAGAGCACGGCTCATTATGCATGCATTCAGATTGCGTGCTCGTCTTGAATAAAACGCTATTTCCTCCGCCCAGTGTAAAATCAGATACTTCTGAACTGTACATGCGAATGGGTAATTTGGTATAAAGTAGTCTTTTATATTAATGAAACGGTGAATAATTAAGGGATTTTATTAATACGTTAGATTTAGAAAAGCATAGAAGAAAGGGTTAGATTGAAATGGGTATTTTTGCAATTCATGACATTTTTGTTATTTCAAACAAAACTAGAGGAGATGTTTGAACAAGATGGCGTAGTTAAGCCGGGCTGTGACGAGTCCTATAACAACAAAACGACAACTCTCAGATTTATTGCTTATGAAAATCCGCTTTATACGGAAAACCATTGATTTGCTCGAAAGTTGAAATGGTCCACTTTAGTTTTTCTATACTGTATTTTCCCAATAAAAATGTTCCAACTTTACATTTATATTTAACTAGCTTTCACCAGCGACTCCGTCCGCGTGGAATTAAAAAAGTAAGTAGCCCATGTGTTCATCGATATACGTTCAGCAGTTTAGGCTACAAACTCTAACAAACATCCGTCCATCTAATCTTTCACATTTATAATATTAGTAAGATAACTAGAATAGTTTATGCAGCAACTATAAGTTAAATGTATTCGTATAAAGGAGTTTATCGTTTCAATATAGAAATCAATAACTGATATGGCAGTCTCACAAAAACCGGCCGCAATAAACTATGTCGATGGAATGTAATTTGTCTGGGGATTCGATGTGATTCGTTCGCACCAGACATGTTACACTCAAAATCCCACTATGTATGAAAATATTTTGACACGGAATAACAGGCTATTTCCGTTTTGCTGATATAATTTAAGACATTAGTTGAAATTTAGTTGAGTCAAATATTATCTAAGACGTCGAAATCGGTCAAACTGTTTTCGTACAAAAGTTCATACAAGACCGGATGTAAGTATTGAAAAATTATACAGATGTTTTTATGTACAGTAACGGAAACTCGCGGTGTTTCACTTCCGGACAAATGACCATGTTCTTTGATCAAGACAAATTCAATCCATTCTTTAAAACAACCAATTAGGTAACAGTAAAGTACGGGCCTGAACTTTTTAGGTAAGACATTTATAATCTGCATCCCATCGGTTATTGTTCCGCTTCGTCTCAATGCGTACAAGCAGTCCAAACGACTAACTTTCAACATAGAACACCGTCAGATTCCCCGAGTGTACATCTACATATCTTTATATACAAGTACTAGCTGTTCCCGTGCGGCTTCATCCGCATAGAATTATGAAAATTTTATTTCATTGTTTACATTTGTCAAAATATCAATTGCAAATGTCAAAATGACACGACATGATGACAAACCATAGCAACCCTGCTTCCTTGATGTTGGCAGCTTGTGGTTTATGGTCCCTTTCCCACATGAAGGTTTTTTCCAATTTAGTTACCCCCTAAGTTTAATCGCGTTAAAATACATAGCCTAAAGCGTGTCGTAAATTTAGGACTTTTTATTAAAGAAAGAGTTATTCAAAAACATGTTGTGATTAATGAAATCCTACGTCACAAAGTAGTGTGTGTTTACGCTTTATTATATTAGTATAGATTTACGAATATTTTTACAAAAATAAAACCGTTATTTGTTAAAGAAATAAGGAAGCGTTGCACCTGTGAGTAATGAGCAGCTATAACGCACACTTGACGCAACAAAGGAGCTCTTACTGACGCATTTCTACGTAAGATGGTAGCATTTTATTGCCCACATTACATAGCAAATTACTTAGAAAATGACAGCCATTATTATACGCACTTAAACGCATCAGCTTTGTAAGTTATATGAGATTACATTCGTTTCATAGGACTGGAATATAGGGAATAGGGAATAGACTAAGCACACCATAGAACTTATGGTGTTCTTAGTCTTTGTTACCTCACTTATAAACATTAAGCAGTCGTTGAGAAGTCCCTTAGTGTACATTTAGTAAGTGAAATCAACACTAAACATTTATTTGACTCACCATCTATAACTAGCTGTTGCTCGCGACATAGTCCACGTGGACTTTAAAAAAAACATAGCCTATGTTACTCAGTGATAACATAACTTTTTAATGGTGCAAGAAATTTTGAAATCGGCCCAGTAGTTTTTGAGTTATGTATTTAACATACAAAAATACAAATCTTTCCTCCTTGTAATATTAGTATAGATATATAGATTGCAATTATTATATCTTACATTTGTATCAATAGTAAAAATATGTCAATTCGTAAAAGTTAATTGCGTTTTCCAAATTTATTATTGTACCAATACTAATTTATTTTTCCGAATTACTGGCATATAGAAAATAAAGTTTAAAATTAAAAATAAATGCCGTATAGTTTGGCGCACGGAATGGCAATAAAATCTATCCGGTCATGGCTACAGGGGGTGTGTGCCTACGTGCTCCGTGCGCCGTGCAGCGCTGACCATGCTGCAAGTTTTAACGACTTCAACTTTAAATTAATTCGCTCCAAGCACGTTTAGGAATAAAAATAAACTTACCAAATTAAAAAATAAATCGCCTTTTATATTACTACTAGGTTTCGCACGCGACTCCGTTCGCGTGGAGTTAAAAAGTAGGTAAGCCTACTTACTTTAGTTACAAATAGGCATGTGTTCTTCCAGACTATTCTCTATATCTGTGCCAAATTTCATCGAAATCGGTTCAGTCGTTTAGGCTACAAACTCTAACAAACATTCATTTACATTTTCGCATTTATAAAACAAATGAAAATCGTATTATTTCCTCCCCGCCAAGCAAAAATACTTAAGTAAAGATCGTTTTTGTAATAAATCCGATCAACGTATTTATAATATAACTTTGACAAAGAGGGCAATGTTTTTGGCGCGTATTTAAGTTGATTTTTATGCATGTTTGGAAAGTCCATTGTGACGGCCTAAAAGCTAAACGATTGAACAGATTTTGACGAGTTAGTTGTCCTTCGATTCGTTTTCTTCCCTGAAATGTCATCGGGCAGGGGTGGTCAACATTTATGTATCAAAGTGGCATTTTTTAAAATGTTTAATGCGGTCTTAGATGTGCCATCGAATAATATTGACTACGATTATTACGTTAATTCCATGGTGCAAGTACTTCATATTTTTTGTAGTGATTTCATGATCAACGACGTGCACAAAATATTATGTCGTGTGCTATTTATGGCACGCGTGCCAGTGGTATGCCACCCCTGTCATAGGGTATATTTTATACTCATAAACACAACATTAAGTTACGGTGATCCACGTGTCACGTAGGTCTCACAACGCACCTAATGGCAAACCTTCAATGTTTGACACCAGGTAAAATTTTCGTGGACCCCCA
Source organism: Papilio protenor (assembly GCA_029286645.1). NCBI lineage: Eukaryota > Metazoa > Arthropoda > Insecta > Lepidoptera > Papilionidae > Papilio > Papilio protenor. The sequence continues at coordinate 714,801 of JAGSMZ010000007.1, read as the reverse complement.
TTTACAACTTGTTTTTTTATTAAATTTACTATTTGGGGCCAGCTGAAAACCAGCACAGAAACGGCCTGCGCCGTCTCTGCATTAGCTGAGCTTGCCGCCTTTTGCCACATTCTCTTTTTTTACTAGCTTTAAGGTTGATGTATGTAAGATTTCATTTGTAGCTTGTTTTTGTGGCTATAAAAGTCCTATTTATTTATTTATTTTTAGTTTCTGATAAATAAAAAATAACCCTATTTATGCTTGCAGGAAATAGGTCCGTGCTCTTCAAAATATTCAAATGCAGGGATATGATTTTGCTTTAAAAGCATTTTTAGTCATAAAACGAACAGTGGAATATAAAACCCACTTAAACTCGAATAAGCAGATTTTAAAAGTTTAGTAATACGGAAAAAATGGTTTGATGTTTATTTAACGTTCGAGGAGTCAGGTATATAAAACTAAAATAAAATAATCCAACGATTTAATTAAATATTATAATTGAATAATATTATATTTACCTAGTATAAACACATAGAAGAGACTAGGAGACTAGACCATTGACTAAACTATCGCACAACTGTTGTTCGATTGTCGATTGTTTCGCAGCCGAACTGTTTAGATGCATAACTAAAAATCGAGTAGTGTGTCCACCTCCATATAAGCTAATAGGAATAAAAGTAAGACTAAACAGTTGTGCGACAGTTTAGTCAAAGGTGTGGGCGCATTTCTAGTCTATAAGTGAACGTTAACTCTAGATTCTGTTTCAATTGGTTCTGTCAACATGTAGAGTGAGTACGTCTCAGGCTTGAGTCTTTGTAATTAATGCCATCTAGTGCCTCTCAACTGAAACACTATTGCCAGAATATTCCGATTCCACTTCGTCTCTTGGAAGCACTTGTAGTTATCAATTTGTTCTTTTTATTACCTAAGTTTTTGCAAGATGTATATAGTGATTATGTTAGCAAGGTAGTGGAAGGAAGTAAATTCGAATCCCCATCGACAGAATACTAAAAATAACCTTAATTTCCCTTAGTAATCTGACAGACTAGACGTCAAAAGTTTAATAGAATTTAAGAGCGTGCGCACATCTCAAACTTAACTATCGTACAACCATTTAGTCTCGCTTTGATAACTATGTCAGTCAGACAATCGCTCAACAGTTGTACGATAGTTTAGTCAAAGGTGTGCGCCCGCTTCAGTATTCCGCCGTATATGATTATTAGACATTTACATTCCAAATTCAAATGTTACAAAAGTTAATAGTATTCAAAATTAGAGTCTATTTCCACTGCAGGGCGCAGTCTTGCAGTAGCACGTGTTGCCTAACTAATGGAAATCCGATGCCGTAAAAATTCATTGAACTGATATGAACCTCTATGGAAATATTCTTTAAGTTTTAACAGTAATCGTTTTAAAAAGAAGAATGCTGAGGAAGCTTACGAAAGTCCAGTCCAGTTATAAAAGAACAAAAACAGTACCTGCGTTGAGTAGAGTATGTCCTTCGCCCAGGGCGCCCGTTATGATTCTTTTTCCGTATGCGTCTTTTTCCGTATTACAGTTAGGAGGTCGTAAAACCGGTTCTGGGAAATATTGACCAGTCTTTGTTAAAGATATTCTAAGTGTAAGTTAACCTACAAAATGAATAACATAACTGAACATTTTATAACGCACTTCATTCAACTTAGAACTGTACACAGGTACGTTTGGATTTTAGCCAAATTGTTTACAAAAGGAAAAACATTTAAAAGCATAGAATAACATGTTACGACCTATTTACGTTTTGTTAAGATAACATTTAACTGTTATAAGGCAATATTATTTTAAAAATGTATAATTTTATTGAAAAAAATTAAGTTTTTGGTAGAATGCATTTCTAAATGTTAATATTAATAGATTTCATTGCCGAAACATGTAGGTAATTATGTTATTGTTGTTTTAATTGTACGTATTATTTACTTTAGTAGTTCCTAAACTTGTGTCGACTAACGTCCATTTTAAAAATCATTTATTTTGTGGCGTCTTCTATCTTAACCTCAAAAACTCAGTCTCGCCTGGATTTTAATTTAAACTATCTAAATGAGAACATCATTTCCAGAAAAAGCATGCAACTTTACAATATTAAAAATATATTTTATTCAAAACTAGCTTTCGCCTGCGACTCGGTCCGCGTGGTATTAAAACAAAACAAATGCAAGTAGCCTATGTGTTCTTGCAGACTATCCTCTACATCTATACCAAATTTCATCGAGATCCGTTCAGCAGTTAAGGCTACAAACTCTAACAAACATCCATCCATCCATCCAAACTTTCGCATTTATAATATTACTAGCTTCCGCCCGCGACTCCGTCCGCGTGGTATTAGTAAAAACAAAAGAAAGTAGCCTATGTGTTCTTCCAGACTATCCTCTACATCTATACCAAATTTCATCGAGATCCGTTCAGCAGTTAAGGCTACAAACTCTAACAAACATCCATCCATCTAAACTTTCGCATTTATAATATTAGTATGATTAAGACTAAGATTACTAAGACTAAGACTAAGATTATAATAACCAACAACGCATTCCAATTTTTTCTAGGCTCCTAACCGCCCTCTACGCGTTATCACGCAATTTGGAAGACTGTTTCCTTGCATGTTTTTCCTTTCGCTCGTTTTACTCAATTGGATTGTTGAATATGGGTCACATTATACAACAAGTCGCAATATCGCTTCCAATACGATTCTAATTCGAGGCAAATTGCTGTCAATATCTGCTCGTGCTCGTTCATTCAAATTGTACTTTCATTATAACTTTATTATATTATTCCTAATATGGGTGAAGCTTTTTTGTCAAAAATCACGTGTTTATCAAATCAAATAATTCTTTTTTATATGATAAGGTGACAAAAAAGCTAGCGTCCACCTTAATTCGAAAGCGAAACGTCTATTGCTCATAGACATCCGCAATTGAAAATGCGTTGCCGACTCTTAATACACTTTTCCTTCCCACTTATTCCCCTTAAGAAAGGGGTGGGAATTTGATATAGACTAAATTATGATAGCTCACTAGCGCCCTCCTGGTATACAATTTTCTATTGTGATTTATGTTTTACATATTTTTTTGGCAGAAACAACCGATAGAATCGCCTATCTCACCAGGCTGCACATCTTTGTTTGACTATGATATCTTAACGCTTGTTTGTTGATGTTTGAAGATACTTGAACAATTATATCCAATTAATATAAGTGCGGTTGTAAGTTATGATTAATTTGTTAATGTAGACTTGTTTTTTATTTGTTGCGCGGTCGATTTCTTACTTACTTCAGGGATCCACTCTCATTAACAAGATTAAAATGCATATTTCATTATTTTTGTCTTGTTATGTGTATAAATGTTGATATTTTATTTGTTTAAAATTTAGTCTCTTACGAGTACAGTTTTGTTAAGAAAAAATGCGTTATAAATCACGGAATAGTATACCGAAGGCACATTTTTTTTAATTATAGAATAGCAAAGTTTATTATAGATTTATAATAATGACTAAATTTCCTTTGTCTGTAATTCAAAGACTTCCTTGTAATATATATTTGGTTAGATTGCCTTTTAATCCATTTTTATTATCTCATAAACCATAGTAACCCTGACAGGCCGAATGTCCTGACCCCAATAGTTACCAACGTAGATAGCGCACGCTTCAATTATTGTCACACCGAAGAGCCTTAATTTGCTAAAATAAATGGAACGAAAGATAATTATAAGACGATGTTGAATATTTTTGTTTTCTTTTCCGATTCATTTGTTTATTTAACAATTATTGATATCTGATGATGAAATTAGTGATTGGTTCTTTTAAATAAATGAATCCGAATTAACTCTAGCCTTAAATAATAGATTTTTTTTTAGATTGTAAATCTTAAATGGGTTAGTTAGATTGGATGTATGTTAAAATGTTCGGGTAGATTTTCTTTTTGCTTATTGTTCCAAGTTATCTTGATAATGGCGTAGCTTTAAAGTTATTTTAATTATATCTATATGCTAACTTATTTCCGTGATATCGAATGTAAACTTTCATTAGTAGTTTGGGTTCATTTTGATGAAACTTTGCTCTCTGACGAATTGACCTAATTATTTTCCGAATTCATTAAAAGTTTTTAGATCACTTTTGACGTTTAGTTTATAAGCGGATAGTTAAGGAAAATGTTCCAATAAATTCAGCTTAAATTTATAAATAATTAAGCTTTTTAGGTTAAGGTTTTTAATAAATATAACTTTACATCTATAGCCATAAAGTTATAGATACATTCTTTGCTATTGCTCGCGAGTCTGCGTGAAATTATATAAAAAGTAGCCTATGTCTTCTTCCATATAGTGTTTTATTATATTTTATCTAAATCAAACATCGATTCCTACATTCGCATTTACAATATTAGTAAGTTGAGATTATTGTATTCTGTTAGTAGTACAGTCACCTGCAAAATTTAAATACATTTACAAACTTCAAGAGACTCGAATACGCTTTCGTTTTAAAAATATGCTTGCACATGTCCATCCTCATGCTACCAATCATGAATGCATGTTATTGAGGCATAGGTGCATATATTTTTTTAAAGTGTGGTTTGTAAAGTTTTGTAAATGTAAACAAATTTATATAGCTGACTGTACAACTATACAAAGTAAACTTGTATTGAAAATAGTTTCATGATTTGTTTAAGCCCTTGATATTTCAGTCGTTTCAAAATGAAGTAGGCATAATCTCACTCGAATTGTTTTGTTCCAAATACAGAATTAACAGTTAAAGACCGCACACCTGAAACTGTTTAGTCTCGCTTTGGTTCCTATGAGCTTATATGGAGGTGCACTACTCGATTTTTAGTTGCGCAACTAAACAGTTGAATGGGCTCCGAAACAATCGACAATCGCACAACAGTTGTGCGATAGTTTCATCAAAGGTGCGAGCCCCCTAAAAGTTTAGTTTAATATACTAGTATTAAGTATTTTTATACTCTAGAATATTCAATTGAAAGAACTTTTCAACGTCTAATAACCTAATAATTCATTGAGATTCTCAAGTTTCAAATTCTCTTATCTTTTAATGACAGAAAATGAATAATGGTTTGTAATAAAAGAAATCTTCGCTGCTGACGACTTTACAAACGATTAGGAAAATGGTAGTTTTTTATATATTAAATTTTATATTTTTTTTTATTTGTTCATCATTTTGACTTATGGCCTAGGCATTAGCTTAAGGTAAGCTCTGAGCCTCTCTGTAGGGACGTAGCAGATAGACAGCTTATTAGCTGATGATGATGATGTTAAATAGATGTGACGATACTATAGTTCACCGTGTTTTTGACCTCTAAGATTCTGTAAATGATTGATTATTTAGTAAAATCGTAATCTATAACAAAGAAAGAATAGGAAAGAAGAATAAGATTAGATTCAAGGTTTTTGATCTATTATATCAATTTAGCAAGCTATGCTATATATATTTATCTGTGGGCAGTTCAGTTTTTAATCCTTTTAAGAGCAACAAAATAACAATTAGCGCAAACTATGCTAATACTGTCTAGGTTCGCGGTAAAGCCGTTTAGTATCGCGTACCGCGAGTCCAGACCACGGAATTCAATTAACAGTAAAAGCATTCGGCTTTTGCGAAACATTTTTTTAAGTTTATTTTTCCGAACATCTGGACGAAACAAAGCGTTATACGAAACGAGTTTTAAGATCGTTACAGATTACTGAAATATCATTAGAACCATATATTTCTTTTTAAATTCACTTATTTTATCGATAGAAATGGCTACATATCTCATTGGTAGAACACTACACTATATATTTTCACGTTATTAAATTTCTGGGGTGAGTAAATTGAAAAAAAAAACGCTCTGAGAAAAATAAACAACTACTAGCCAATACCAGCCAATAATCAAAGTTGGCATGATTACTTAAATCCTCACTAATAGTAATAATAATAAATAAATAAATAAATAATAGCAAGGGTCTTTATTGTTATGAGCATTCGAAATTTGGTTAACAATTGAAACTTTTACGAAATAATAAAGTAAAGTTTTTATTTATTCACATTTAGGATGAAACAAATTTATAAAAAAATCCTATTAAAACAGAATAGGACAAAACTCACTGTTTATTTAAATTTAATTATACTCATCTATTTATTCTAAATTATTTCCACAAACGTCCTTAAGTGTACAATAAGGATTTCGCAGAGCTTAGTGTTTTTAGTCCAATATCCCGTCTCGTTTTAAGTAAATTGGCATTGCTGAAAGCAGCTTAAACCTTAGACGTTCACAATTATAATAAAAGCATCTTCTTGGATTTTCCTTTTCTCATTTATCCGTTAATTACTCGAGATATATATTCTCTATTGAGTTATCGCGTTATTTACTTTGCTAAATTGATATTTCTTTGGAATACGAATAACGAGCGTCTTTGGTTTGTCGGTTTTTGTCTATGGATAGTACGTTGTCTATTGTCTTTTTTAGTAGTGAGTCTTGTATTTCTTCAGGCGCTTAAAAGCCTTTTTTTAAATTATGATCGGAAAATAGAGTAAAGGCTGTTAACAGATGTTAGCAGTACGTGCAAAATACATGAGTAGTTGTATGGTTTCCAACTATAGGACTCACAACAAATTTTTAAAGTTTGTCTGTGTGTTTGTGGGCGCTAATCTCTAAAACGGCTTAACCGATTTCCATTTGGTTTTGACTAAAGTATTGTTATTACCGTCACTTAAAATTTAGTATAAATTTAGTTGGAATTTAGTAAAATACCACAGAATAGATTTAACGACGTTTATTGCAGCTTGGTACAAACAAGTGACAGACAAAAATTACAGCAGAATATGCAAAGAGTAAAAACCATAGATCAAATTTAACATAGATTAACAAACTTAAAACTTATAAGTATTTAGGACAGCAAAATTGATGTTTACTTTTCAACAAATTTAATGCAATAGATGCAAAAAAAATACAGTTCTCATAGTAAGATATATTTAATCAAACATATTAAAGAGGGTAGTTTGATAAAAACACTTTTTTCTTCTTACACCGGCAAACTCATGGGCTACAGCCTCTAATACTTAAAACTTAAAAATTTGATACACATAAGACTTCTCTATCAATCATATTAAGAAGAGGGTAGTTTGAAAAAAAAATTTTTTTTTCTAATTCTAGGCGGGTGTAATCGTGGACAACAATCACAAAAATTTAAAATACAACTATTTAAAAATATAAAGAATACTTATAAGAACATCATAGTTATAATGTGTTGGAAGCAGACGAGAGCGACCGATCACGGCCCTCGCCTGCTTCCAACTGACGACAAGCTACGCCGTGCGGCAGTGCGACGCTCGCGGGAGACGGGGGAGGGAAATGGTTAGCACATGCGCAATAGACTAATAGAGTCTGCTTCATATCTGTGCTGACACTGCATCGTATATTACCAAGTCCAGTTATCTTTGTATTAAATTAAAGATAGACTTATAGTTAGGGTTCAATTAGTTACTTCTAGTTAATGGGAATCTTTCGTTTTTTTTTTAATAAAGTATGATAATTGACACACTTGTTTAATCGTTATATAATCAGTTCCTTAGTGTACCTTATCCTTCTCTAACACAAATTCTACACTAAATCAGCCATTAGATTAATATCTCTTATCTTTACTAATATTAAAAGAGAAACAACATATTTTTTTGTATTTAGCTAATAAACTCAAAAACTATTGGACCGATATTAAAGATTATTTTGCTAAAAAGCTCCATTATTATTCAGTAATATAGGCTATGTTTATTTCTAGATTTTTCATTAAGTCGCGTGCAATAGTAATGTTAGGTTTGGCTACTGCCTCTCTAATTTCTTATATGATAGGTTTTTTACCTTTAGAGCGGGCGAACACTAAACTAAATTATCGTACAACTGTTATGCAATTGTCGATTGTTTCGCAGTCAATTCAACTGTTTAGTTGCACAATTAAAAATCGAGTAGTGTGTGCATCTCCATATCTGATAAGAATCAAAGCTAAACTAAACAGTTGTGCGATTTCAGTCAAAGGTGTGCGCTCTTAAAATCATCATATTTATCTTTTGAAGTAACTGAATTATTTTATAACGGTGTACATATAATTATATTTTCTTTGTGTAAGCTAACACAATAGTCCTCAATCCGTGAAATTAATAGACCATTGAGAGGTATTTCCCTTAACGCGAGGATAAATCTGCCTTTGTGATGAGAAAATTGAATTTTGTTCTTACATTAAAATAACGTGGATATAATTTTAGTTAGATATATTCGATCTGTTAGACAATACATATGAAAGCATTTGAATAAAATCTTGCTCGAAGGACCATTCATGATCATATATGAACAGCGTTTTTATTATTTTACTTGATTTAATGAAAATGAAATCACATTTTGATAGTTACTGTATATTTTACAAACCTACCATAAATTAAGGGATTCCCTTAGTGGTCACTTAACCATTATTAACGAGGTCGTAAGATACATAGATATAGAATTAAATACGTTTTTAGTACCGAATATTCGTTCTGTGGGTTCTTAAAAAAGAAAATTGAGGTTGGTTTACATAAAATTTAAATGTTTTAAAAATAAGATAATTTCAGTAAGAGCTAAATTCACTGGAATATTACTATCTGGATTTGAAGTCTGAAACTCATCGTTTTATTTAAATATTTCAACATTTAAAGAAATATTATGTAAATGATAGTACAAATAATACAAAATTCGTCGGCGAAATCCAAACTGCTTTGCGAAATCATTTTCATTTCATTTTGTAATTTCACTTATAAAATCTCCAACAGTTCTTCAGCTGGACTTTAAATTTAAATTTCATAACGTTCGTAATACACCGAGAATTTTGATGTAAAATGAAATATTGTAACAGAACTATATTTTAACTAGCTTTCGCTCGCGACTCCGTCCGCGCGGAATTATAAAAAACAAATGCAAGTAGCCTATGTGTTCTTCCAGACTATCCTGTGCATCTATGCCAAATTTCATCGAAATCAGTTCAACCGTTTAGGCTACAAACTCTAACAAACATCCATCCATCTGAACTTTCGCATTTATAATATTAGTATGATAGAAATGATTCAAATAGAATTGTAGTGTACTTATTTACATATTTATTTATCTATCTATTTATTACACTACATTTATTTATTTATCATTTATTTATTATACTACATTCTCGTATTCACACATACACATTCACACAATCACATTTTCATTTATATATTTTATAAAACACGAGCCGTTGCTCGCGACTTCGCCCGCGTGAAATTACAAATATAACCTATTACATTCGCCCTTTTTTTCAACCTATTACCAAAAGTATTAACTTAGTAGTAATCTACGTAATAACAGAAATCTACCGATGCAAGATTCCAAATTTCTAAGACCGGTAGCTTGTAAGCTGATTTTTCGGTTACCCTTATTGTTTGTGTTCGCGATATCTTCTAAACTATTAGTCAAATTTTAATACTGTAAATGACAATTTTATTCTACATTAAATTCTCCTGATAACAAACGCATTTATTTGGATAAGGATTATATTGTAACCAATAAAAGAACGCTGTAAATAGCGTAAGGTTTTTAATTCATTTTGTAAACAAAAAAGTGGTTATTGTAAGAAAACCGTTAAAGATAGATATATGCTATCGCGGACTTTTCTGTAGAGCTTTTTGAGATCTACAATTCTTTCATACATCATTTTTATATAGCTCTAACGGTTTAGGCAGCGTAAGCCGAGAAAAGTTAAAGTTTAGTGAATTTTTAACGCCGGCGTCCAGAAACACGCTGTTTATTAATAGTTCCTGAACATTAGTAATAATAAAATATAGCCTATGTTACTCACAGATAAATAACCTTTCTGATGGTGAAAGATTTTTTAAAATCGGCCCAGTAGTTTTTGAGTTATTTCAATACATACAAAAATACAAAAATACAAAAATACAAAAATACAAAAATACAAAAAGACAAAAATACAAAAATACAAAAATACAAAAATACAAAAATACAAAAATACAAAAATACAAAAATACAAAAATACAAAGTTTTCCTCTTTATAATATTAGTATAGATAACATTACACATACAAACAGACACGCACACTCCACATTTTATATATATAATTTCAACGCGCTGCAGAGCGCCGCCCGCGGCGCGCACGCAAGTCGTCCGAGATGCGGCGCGCACGCAAGTCGTTCGAGATGCGCCGCGCCGCGCCGCCCGGCCGGCCAACCAGTCGCCTCGCGCTGCTACACTGTGCTGACACCTCGTTCGTTCGCTCTCTCGCCCGCCACATTGTCTCCGTGTTTCCTTTGTTTTATATCGTTTTGTGTTAGTTTATAATTTGTGTACGTGTACGTTGCATCGTACGTTCTTGTGTATGTGCACAAATAAACTGCATAACCGGTTACCGCTAAAGAATCTTTAAAATCGTTGTACAGTTAGCTACATAGAAATGTACACATTTGTAAAACTTGGAAAATGTACAGACCATGTATAGATAAGTATTATAAATTGGTGTTTAGCATGTTTACATGGTTGGAAGCATACGTATAAATGTATTTTTAATAAAAAAAATTAAACTGAATATGTATACAAAATTTTGAGACTTTGTAAATATGTACATATTTTAAAGCTGACTGTACAAGAGCTCCTTATTTTATACAACATATCTATAAGTTATGTCTAAGAATAAAGCTACTTATTAACTTTTTACATATCACTTTGTTTGTTACAAAATATTAGTAAATTTTTGTTTACTCACTAATATTTCCTTTAACCATTCCAACTAAGTTTAGGCCTGTGCTAGAATATATTTCACGACAATAGTCGAATGTCGGGATTCGAACCCTCGACCGCAAGATCGGTAGTCCGTACCTCAAACCATTAGGCTATTGGCGCTTTGAATTACTAATACTATACGTTGAAATATGCCATAAATGCATTATAGAAAATAGTGAACAACATCATAAAACCTTGTAGAACAGAAGAATTGAAAGTATTCCACAAAAGATACGCAAAGAAAGGAAACAGCCTAATGGCGGGATGATAGTAAGAGTGAAAGCTGGCCACTTCCAGACAGTATTGTCTATTGTTCGAAAACAAAACAGCTGAGTATCCAACGCAAAGTAGAAAACAACTGACTATTACTTAAAACAAACAAAATTGCGGCCAAAAACAAATAGTTTACACACCTTTTTCGTATATTCATACATCTACGTACAGTTGTGGAAATCCGCAGTGTTCCACTTAGATAAAAATTGACTTGTTGCAACGAGACAAACTACGCCTCTTCTTATTTGATACTAAAAAGGAAATTGCTGTGTATTGACCGATCTTTTTTGTACAGATATATTTAATACTAGCTGTTCGCGTACGGATTCATCCGCATGAAATTATAAAAACTTTATTTTATTGTTTACATTTGTCAAATTATCAATAGCAAATGTCAAAATGACATGACATGACAAACCTTAGCAATCTTTCTTTCTTGGTGTTGGCAGCAACTTATGGTCTTTATTATCTTATGGTATTAGGGTTTTTTTCCAAAATATTTCCCCCTAAGTTTAATGACGTGAAAATATATAGCCTAAAGCATGACGTAAGTGTCGGGCTTTTTATTAAAAAAAGAATTATTGAAAAATATGCTGTAATTGCTGAGATCTTAGACAACAAAGAAGTGTGTGTTTACGCTTTATTATAATAGTATAGATATAGATATAGATTTAAATACTGCGTCTTATTGTCGCTACCGATATCGCCATTTCTGATCTTACCATAGTGATATGATATTATAATACAATATGTTTTGCTAGCATAATCTTTGCTTCGGAAATATAAAAAAAATCAAATTCAATTTTCTGTTACACGTTTCTTTTAACAAGTCTGTTAATTTATTCTGCATATGAGGGTTTATAATTAATAATGAATGCTCAATAATGTGTGCAAGTGGTCAGAATGGATCAGATTATTTATTCGTAAAGGTTTTTATATATAATAACTAAAGGGATAGTTAAGTGATTTGGTTAAAATTGTTGATGGACAAAATGAATTATATACTTCAAAATTATTATCTCAAAAGAAGATTAACTTACGGCCGAATACTGAAATGGCGTTTTTATGTAACAGCGTTTTAAAGGCGACGTTTAAACTATAAGGGCCTGTACCACCAAATTGTAAATTGTCTGATAACAATCCAATATGTATAATATGTGATGGGAATGTTGGATTTTGTTCCCTTATCAGCCAGTGGTGGGACAGGCCCCAATTCTTTTATCCATCCATTAAAATCTTAATGCCGCTCAGATTGTAAGCGGGGCTTAAGAATCGAAGATGCGTTTCAATAGTCGGTCGTTGTTAGCATGACGCTAGTTTCGTTATAAAAATATGATTCTGATATGATTAAATAATTTTCTATGTCTGTCGATATAGACCTAGAAAGAGATGGATGGATTGTGTAAAAGGTGACATGATCAAAAAGGGAGTGATGACTGAGATGACGTATGATATAACAGTGGTAGAGCCCGCTTTAACATCTTCGCATGAATGGGTCGGCTCGCCCGGTGTAATACCACGACCACACAGAAAACAGGCGTGAAGTGGAAGCAATTCCGCGTTTCGTCTGATGAGTGTGGTGCCGGAGGCCTAATTTTAGTCCCTTTTCCTTTCCACCCTATTCTTAAGAGAAAAGGATGGGAAGGAAAAGTGGATTTGACGGTGGAGGAGACGCATAGGAAGGGGAAATGTCCTCTTTATGTGCGTCTCCTTCTCTGTCAATTAAGGGTAGGCAACGCATCTGCAATTGCGGGTGTTTATGGGCAGCATCGTCTTCCATTTAGGTGGATTCAGGTGGCCGCTTGCTCGTTTGCCACCTCATATTATAAAAAAAATGATAGAGTTATGTGGAGGACAAAAACCTGTTGCGCCGACCTTACAGGATTAGGTTAAGCAGATGATGATGATGATGATGATGTCGATTAAATATATGGGGACAAAACTGAAAATGTATGAAATGGACATCCCATGGGCAGCGGTACTTTCCCTATTTTGGCCAATTCAGGGTATCGCTTGATGTGTCCTATTTCCTATTAAAAAAACTTTATTTAATCATAAGATACTTTGTACCTTGTAAGTTCATTTATACTATTGTAAGTAAGATTTAAATATTCTTTTGTACAAAGGATTTTATAAAAGTTTTTCTTGTAATACTGCCACTTGGAAATGTAAATAGGCTCATTTAAAGCGAAAAAAACTGTATTCTGCGGGTTGTTTTCGTTTCGAAACAAAGAGAAATTAAAAGGTGTAAAAAGTTTTTAAATTTTCGCCGCTATCAGCGCTTTGAGGCTTCTGACTTTAAATACGAACAAACAGCCGTTTTAATTTATATTAATAATGTATTTTATTTCATTTTCAATACAATTCAACGTTATAATAAACAATTAAGTATAAGCCTACCCTTTAATATGTACGAAAAAACGACTAACATAAAAAAAATACTTTTACCGTGAATTACCCTAAAACAAATCATCACTACGAAAAATATCTTTTAATAACACGGTTTAATACTTGTATTTCAACTACAATAACTACATAAAGAGACTTATCCTACAGTTTCCCACTTGGTCATCATCATCATCATCATCATCATCATCAACTTGCCCTTATCCCTTATTGAGGGTCGGCACAGTATGTGCTGCTCTTCCATACATCTCTATCAGCCGTCATATCTGAATCCACTCCTTTCTTAAGCATATCCTCTTTCACACAATCCATCCATACTTTCCTCGGTCTTCCTCTTCCTTTGTAGCCATCCACATTCATTCTTAACACTTTCTGGTTTATGTCCCCATCGTCTCGTCGCATAACATGTCCATACCACGCTAACCTAGTTTCCCACTTCGTATGCTCGCGAGTTGCATCAAAGATTCCATACATTCATCTTTTATCGTCGACGCGCCTAAAGAAGCATAATTTTTATATGAGTTAAATTATTCGTTCACGCAAACGCTGCATACATAAATCTATAATTTAATAAGGCAGGTGAGGGGCGCTGACCGCCGTAAATTCCGCTAAAGCCTCCCGCGGGCGCCGTGCCTCGACACCCTGTTATACTAAATTTGCCTTCTTAATATATCACTTGAAATCTTAAAAGAATATTCTTACACGATTTTCAATAAAAGGTCATACTTAGTATAAACTCTACCAGAGACAAATAATTTTATTAATATTATAAATGCGAAAGTTTGAACGGATGTTTGTTACAGTTTGATGCCTAAACTGCTGAACGGATCTCGATGAAAGGCATAGATGTAGAGAATAGTCTGGAAGAACATGTAGGTTTCTTTTGTTTTCTGTAATTCCGAAGGGCCAAAGCTAGTAGGTTATATGGGAGCTTAAGGGCCTGTCTCACCACTGGCTGATAGAGGCTCAGATAGCTTAAAAATGACGTCACTGTCAGATTAGGTAACAAAATCCGACATATCCATCACATATTTTTCACGTTGGATTATCAGACAATTTACAACTTGGGATAGGCCCTTAATATCTAAGAAATGTCTAGGATTATGACATACTATATAATAAATTCAAAGTGGAAGGTCAAAGTTTGAACGGAGATCGATAAGCCGTAATAATCGCACGATTTATTGCCGATTGTCTAAACGCGAACTGTCCAACTTTGGAACAATACTGCTGACGCTATACAACGCTAAATGCTCGATAGTTGAGCAATGAAAGGTTTATTTCCAACCGTATTTTACATTTAATTACTATTGTTTAATTTATTGTAAGGTATTATTGTCAAATAATTAAAATTATTGGTAACTAGCTTTCGCCCGCGACTCCGTCTGCGTGGAATTAAAAAAAACAAAAGTGAGTAGCCTATGTGTTCTTCCAGACTATCCTCTACTTCTATACCAAATTTCATCGAAATCCGTTCAGCCGTTTAGGCTACAAACTCTAAGAAACATCCATCCATCCATCTAAACTTTCGCATTTATAATATTAGTATGATTAGTATGAAGTATGATTACTGCAGTCTTATCGTATGTGATATGATTTGTTGTTAGCTCATTTACGTCCCAATTCCCTACCCTAAGTCATGGGCGACAAGGCCTTAACCACGCTAGCAATGTGGGTTGACGTCATACTCACCTTCGACTTCCTTTATAGATGTGTTTGGAAGAACGTCGGATATAACATTAACAACAATTATAGCCCTGTTAAAGCGCGCACACCTTTGACTAAACTCTCGCACAACTGTTTAGTCTCGCTTTGATTCTTATGAGCTAATATGGAGGTGCGCACACTACTCGATGTTTAGTTGTGCAACTAAACAGTTGAATTGGCTGCGAAACAATCGACAATCGCACAACAGTTGAGCGCACGCTCTTTTGTATAGTTTACAGAAAAATTTTTGTGCTTACAAATAGAATAGCTTTTCAGTCATAAAGCCTTAATCCTCTTCAACCTTTGTCACAACTAAACCGAGATTATCTTAATATTATTTTGGGATTGTTTATAAAATAAATTTTTGAAAGGTCACACGCGTTTTGTTTTGTAATATTAGAAATGTAAATATTTATGAAGAAAATTCTAATCTATAAAATTGGTAGATACAGTAAAATGCTTTAGTAATTATTCTTCTGTGTTTAAGAATATTGATTTTGTTTCTTTTCCTAAGATCAACTTAAGTATTAAATCTTACTAATATTATAAATGCAAAAGTTTAGATGGATGGATGGATGTTTGTTAGAGTTTGTAGCCTAAACGGCTGAACAGATCTCGATGACACAGACGTAGAAGAAATCCTGGAAGAACACATAGGCAACTCACTTTTTTTTTTTTAATACCACGCGGACGGAGTCGCGGGCGAAAGCTAGTAGAGAATATATTTAACAGTGCTCTTCACCTACGTTAGAAGAACGGAATTAAATTGCTATTAGATTGCAATAACTGTTTGTATGCAAATACAAAATTGACAATTTGCAATCGAAATTAAAACAGATTTAAAAGAAGACATAACAATAAAGTTTAAAGCGAATTAATAGCGAGCTTATACCAACTGCGAGGTCTTTATTACGCGCTCGGTAAGATTTATAGCGACACCTAGAAAGCAATTGCCGCCCGAATTATTAAGATTTAAAACTAAAGTCATATGAAATACCTAAAGATTAATACGCGTTAAAAAGGAGACATATTATATTACTAGCATAACATTATGAAAACTTTATATTATTGTTTACATTCCGTAAACCTTTCAGTTTCGAATATTAAAATTCAAATTCTCAAATGACCATGTAGACCCTTGATATTACTAAAAAAGTAACCATGGAAAACTTGATTATTTAGTGGTATTGGTTTGTAGCTTTTATCCTTTCTCGCATGACGATTTTTCCCAATTTACTCACCCCTAAGTTAAATAGCGTTAAAATATAACGTGTGGTAAGTTTAGGAGTTTAAAAAAAGATTGAAAGATATAAAGTGTGTGTACGCTTTATTATATTAGTATAGAATGAACATGTTTTTGAATTAAATTGAGTGCTAATTGTCATTGGTGTGTCTATATTTTAATCGTATTCTTTTACATTTCTCTTCTCAATCATAGTCTGCTTGAGTTATTAGATTGTATAAAGTAAAAAAAAAACATAATTTCACAATCAAGAAAACAACAAAACCAATCTAAACATTCATAATAAAGTTTCCTTTGCGAAAATAAAATAAATTTACCGCTAAGAGCGAATGGGGCTTAACCGAAATTGAAACTTAGGTACGAGCAAAGTTTGTATTGCTTTTTAAAAACAACTTCAAAAATAAACTCGAGGAAATATTGAAGGGAAATATTTAAAATATAACAGCTGATGTTACAGAAAAGAATTGTTACATTAAATATTTATTTAATTAATTGCGAACATGAAACTTTTATGGTCCTTCAAGAAGCGAGCCTATCACTTCCTCAAAGGCCGGCAACGCATCTGTAGTTCCCCTGGTGTTGCGGATGTCCATGGGCGTCGTTGAACACGTCGGTGTTCTCGCCGCTCGTTTGCCCCCTTTTATTATAAAAAAAATACAAAAATATCCTTTCGCTTTCTTTAAGGAGAGTTAACGAAATAAAAAACAAAAAAGACAAAAGTGCAATCGGATCATTCGGGATAAAATAGTATAAAACACGATATCAACCTTTTATTGAAATATTCGTAGTATCCTTAGATTTCTCCTATAGCTATCTCTCTCCTATATCTCTTTTAGTAAAGATTTATTGTCACAAGCACTCAACAAATCGATCCTGTACGTAATAAATTTCGTCTTGATCCATTGTTCGTCTATAAATTGTCTAGACTTGATGGACACACGTGTAGCATCGAAATATTGTCCTTTAATTTTCATCGGGACCTGTTTCGTATGTTGGTAACTCTTGACTCATTGTTACGTTCGGCGTGAGACGAGTGTGCGAGCGAGAGAGAGCGATAGAGAGGTACGATCAGCATGTATCACTCTTCCACATAATCGTGCAACGAGTCCGAGTAAGAGCACGCGCATACCTTTGACTAAACTATCGCACAACTGTTTAGTCTTGCTTTGATTCATATAAGCTTATACAGAGGTGCGCACACTACTTGATTTTTAGTTCTGCAACTAAACTGTTAAATTGGCTGCGAAACAATCGCACAACAATTGTGCGATAGTTTATTCAAAGGTGTGCACTCACTCTAAATAATGTTCAGTGTTTTTTAGATAAAAACGTTACTAGATAACAAGCTATTGTTTGAAACAAAAATAAACATAAATGTTTTGTTTTTATTTCGTATCTTTACTTTAGTAGAAATTGGAAATTATAAAGTGTACGTAATTTTAACGTGTATAAGATATGGAATTGGCAAGATATTTAACATTTGAATTCAATGAAGTATGAATATTATATTCCACAACCCATGATATAACTATTAAAATTGTTCATTGAATCATAAAAATTTCATACGTCATATTTCCCATACATAATAAAGGATATTTTCCGGAATCAATTGAGAATTCCTTTCGTGTACGAAACCTGGAGATGTGAGAAATTTTCCAGCTCAGGAAAATCTCAGTTCCTTGCAATAAATTCTCTCAGAGATTGAACGATGCATATAGAATGATTGCTGATGTGGAAATTCGGATTTTGGATAGCTTGCATATCATAATACAATATTGTAAAACGATATCATTTAACTGTGAACACGTAATATTCATGAATTTCCGTTTAATGGAATTCAATTCAACTTCACGCATAATGTTTATTACAAAAGTTGCAACTATATTACATTAACTAACCATAGAGTATTGAAATCTTTGCCATCGATGTTTTGTGCAAACTATGGTTTGTTTAGAGCGGACGCACACCTTTGACTAAACTATCGCACAACTGTTGTGCGATTGTCGATTGTTTCGCAGTCAGCTGCTTAGTTGCACAACTAAAAATCGAGTAGTGTGCGCACCTCCATATAAGGTAGTAGGATTCAATTCGCGATTAAACAGTTGTGCGATAGTTTGGTCAAAGGTGCGCGCGCGCTCTTATTATGGTGGGAGGAATCTAATCAACGTTAAGACACTAATATGATTTTCTTGCTGTCGTTTGTTGATGAATTTATAAAAAATACTAGCTTTCGCCGCGACACCGTCCGCGTGAAATGAAAAAAAAAAACAAAAATGAGCCTATGTGTTCTTCCAGGCCAGTCTCTCTTCTTAAATGCCAAATTTCATCAAAATCCGTTCAGCCGTTTAGACTATAAACTCTAACAGACATCCATCCAACTAAACTTTCGCATTTGGAATATTAGTAAGAATAGCTCTGATTGTTATAGAAATGAAATATAAAATATGTTAAAATTATTTATTGACTACGATTGTGGACTACAGGAGTAAATTATTAGCCAAACACTTTAATGATATACTTTTAATAACATAATAATGAGTGTATTAAAAATGAGTTTGTCGGACTAGATTTTGCATCAGCAAGTCGCAGGCGACCTCGTTATAACTTTTAATGAGCCAAGCTGCCATTAACAAGCCTGAATCCAGCTGAATCACCAGCTTTCTGTGACTTATGAACATTCTAACCAAATATTACCTTTGTTGACTATAACTTTACATTTACTTTTTAACCTATTGCTGATTTTAAACTTATAATTTAATGTAACTACACCTGTTTGTTTGTGAGAGAAATAGCTCGAATGACCGCACAACTTTGTTAGCTCTCCAACGTCTAGGAATATTGTTTCAAAGCTGGGAAATGTCTGTAGCACGTGAGACACGACTGAGGTTAAAACTAAATTAATTGTTGCTCTACATTGATTGTAATATTAACACAACGATGTCAATTTCCAATGAATATAGATTTGTATTTTTATTTATCTTACTGATATTATAAATGCGAACGTTTAGAATGAATGTTTGTTGGAGTTTGTAAACTGCTGAACGGATCTCTATGTCAATTGGTAAAGTTGTAGAGCACAGTCTGGAAGAAAACATAGGCTACTTTTGTGTTTTTTTTTAATTCCATTCCATTCCGGATTCACGGACAAAAGCTAGTAAGAAATAAACCAAACTACTGGACTGCTATAAAAAATTCTCTTACATTAACACTGAGTGGTGTAGGGTATATTTATTACTAGAAAAAGTTGTTTCAATTCCGCAAGAACGACATCGGAGTTTAATACTAATATAGGCTAGACTTCAGACTTACATATTATATGTTTAAATACAGCAATAGGTTAAAAAGTAAATGTAAAGTTATAGTCAACAAAGGTAATATTTGGTTAGAATGTTCATAAGTCACAGAAAGCTGGTGATTCAGCTGGATTCAGGCTTGTTAATGGCAGCTTGGCTCATTAAAAGTTATAACGAGGTCGCCTGCGACTTGCTGATGCAAAATGTAGTCCGACAAACTCATTTTTAATACACTCATTATTATGTTATTAAAAGTATATCATTAAAGTGTTTGGCTAATAATTTACTCCTGTAGTCCACAATCGTAGTCAATAAATAATTTTAACATATTTTATATTTCATTTCTATAACAATCAGAGCTATTCTTACTAATATTCCAAATGCGAAAGTTTAGTTGGATGGATGTCTGTTAGAGTTTATAGTCTAAACCGCTGAACGGATTTTGATGAAATTTGGCATTTAAGAAGAGAGATTGGCCTGGAAGAACACATAGGCTCATTTTTGTTTTTTTTTTCATTTCACGCGGACGGTGTCGCGGGCGAAAGCTAGTATTTTTTATAAATTTATCAACAAACGACAGCAAGAAAATCATATTAGTGTCTTAACGTTGATTAGATTCCTCCCACCATAATAAGAGCGCGCGCGCACCTTTGACCAAACTATCGCACAACTGTTTAATCGCGAATTGAATCCTACTACCTTATATGGAGGTGCGCACACTACTCGATTTTTAGTTGTGCAACTAAGCAGCTGACTGCGAAACAATCGACAATCGCACAACAGTTGTGCGATAGTTTAGTCAAAGGTGTGCGTCCGCTCTAAACAAACCATAGTTTGCACAAAACATCGATGGCAAAGATTTCAATACTCTATGGTTAGTTAATGTAATATAGTTGCAACTTTTGTAATAAACATTATGCGTGAAGTTGAATTGAATTCCATTAAACGGAAATTCATGAATATTACGTGTTCACAGTTAAATGATATCGTTTTACAATATTGTATTATGATATGCAAGCTATCCAAAATCCGAATTTCCACATCAGCAATCATTCTATATGCATCGTTCAATCTCTGAGAGAATTTATTGCAAGGAACTGAGATTTTCCTGAGCTGGAAAATTTCTCACATCTCCAGGTTTCGTACACGAAAGGAATTCTCAATTGATTCCGGAAAATATCCTTTATTATGTATGGGAAATATGACGTATGAAATTTTTATGATTCAATGAACAATTTTAATAGTTATATCATGGGTTGTGGAATATAATATTCATACTTCATTGAATTCAAATGTTAAATATCTTGCCAATTCCATATCTTATACACGTTAAAATTACGTACACTTTATAATTTCCAATTTCTACTAAAGTAAAGATACGAAATAAAAACAAAACATTTATGTTTATTTTTGTTTCAAACAATAGCTTGTTATCTAGTAACGTTTTTATCTAGAAAACACTGAACATTATTTAGAGTGAGTGCACACCTTTGACTAAACTATCGCACAACTGTTTAATGGTGAATTGATTCCTACTACCTTATATGGAGGTGCGCACACTACTCGATTTTTAGTTGTGCAACTAAGCAGCTGACTGCGAAACAATCGACAATCGCACAACAGTTGTGCGATAGTTTAGTCAAAGGTGTGCGTCCGCTCTAAACAAACCATAGTTTGCACAAAACATCGATGGCAAAGATTTCAATACTCTATGGTTAGTTAATGTAATATAGTTGCAACTTTTGTAATAAACATTATGCGTGAAGTTGAATTGAATTCCATTAAACGGAAATTCATGAATATTACGTGTTCACAGTTAAATGATATCGTTTTACAATATTGTATTATGATATGCAAGCTATCCAAAATCCGAATTTCCACATCAGCAATCATTCTATATGCATCGTTCAATCTCTGAGAGAATTTATTGCAAGGAACTGAGATTTTCCTGAGCTGGAAAATTTCTCACATCTCCAGGTTTCGTACACGAAAGGAATTCTCAATTGATTCCGGAAAATATCCTTTATTATGTATGGGAAATATGACGTATGAAATTTTTATGATTCAATGAACAATTTTAATAGTTATATCATGGGTTGTGGAATATAATATTCATACTTCATTGAATTCAAATGTTAAATATCTTGCCAATTCCATATCTTATACACGTTAAAATTACGTACACTTTATAATTTCCAATTTCTACTAAAGTAAAGATACGAAATAAAAACAAAACATTTATGTTTATTTTTGTTTCAAACAATAGCTTGTTATCTAGTAACGTTTTTATCTAGAAAACACTGAACATTATTTAGAGTGAGTGCACACCTTTGACTAAACTATCGCACAATTGTTGTGCGATTGTTTCGCAGCCAATTTAACAGTTTAGTTGCAGAACTAAAAATCAAGTAGTGTGCGCCGTATAAGCTTATATGAATCAAAGCAAGACTAAACAGTTGTGCGATAGTTTAGTCAAAGGTATGCGCGTGCAAGAGCACGAGTCCGAGTAAGAACTCGGACTCGTTGCATGATTATGTGGAAGAGTGATACAATCTGATCGTACCTCTCTATCGCTCTCTCTCGCTCGCACACTCGTCTCACGCCGAACGTAACAATGAGTCAAGAGTTACCAACATACGAAACAGGTCCCGATGAAAATTAAAGGACAATATTTCGATGCTACACGTGTGTCCATCAAGTCTAGACAATTTATAGACGAACAATGGATCAAGACGAAATTTATTACGTACAGGATCGATTTGTTGAGTGCTTGTGCCAATAAATCTTTACTAAAAGAGATATAGGAGAGAGATAGCTATAGGAGAAATCTAAGGATACTACGAATATTTCAATAAAAGGATGATATCGTGTTTTATACTATTTTATCCCGAATGATCCGATTGCACTTTTGTCTTTTTTTTTTATTTCGTTAACTCTCCTTAAAGAAAGCGAAAGGATATTTTTGTATTTTTTTTACAATAAAAGGGGGCAAACGAGCGGCGAAAACACCGAAGTGTTCAACGACGCCCATGGACATCCGCAACACCAGGGGAACTACAGATGCGTTGCCGGCCTTTGAGGAAGTGATAGGTTCGCTTCTTGTAGGACCATAAAAGTTTCATGTTCGCAATTAATTAAATAAATATTTAATATAACAATTCTTTTCTGTGACATCAGCTGTTATATTTTAAATATTTCCCTTCAATATTTCCTCGAGTTTATTTTTGAAGTTGTTTTTAAAAAGCAATACAAACTTTGCTCGTACCTAAGTTTCAATTTCGGTTAAGCCCCATTCGCTCTTAGCGGTAAATTTATTTTATTTTCGCAAAGGAAACTTTATTATGAATGTTTAGATTGGTTTTGTTGTTTTCTTGATTGTGAAATTATGTTTTTTTTTACTTTATACAATCTAATAACTCAAGCAGACTATGATTGTGAAGAGAAATATAAAAGAATACGTTAAAAATATAGACACACCAATGACAATTAGCACTCAATTTAATTCAAAAACATGTTCATTCTATACTAATATAATAAAGCGTACACACACTTTATATCTTTCAATATTTTTTTAAACTCCTAAACTTACCACACGTTATATTTTAACGCTATTTAACTTAGGGGTGAGTAAATTGGGAAAAATCGTCATGCGAGAAAGGATCAAAAGCTACAAACCAATACCACTAAATAATCAAGTTTTCCATGGTTACTTTTTTAGTAATATCAAGGGTCTACATGGTCATTTGAGAATTTGGATTTTAATATTCGAAACTGAAAGGTTTACGGAATGTAAACAATAATATAAAGTTTTCATAATGTTATGCCAGTAATTTAATATGTCTCCTTTTTAACGCGTATTAATCTTTAGGTATTTCATATGACTTTAGTTTTAAATCTTAATAATTCGGGCGGCAATTGCTTTCTAGGTGTCGCTATAAATCTTACCGAGCGCGTAATAAAGACCTCGCAGTTGGTATAAGCTCGCTATTAATTCGCTTTAAACTTTATTGTTATGTCTTCTTTTAAATCTGTTTTAATTTAGATTGCAAATTGTCAATTTTGTATTTGCATACAAACAGTTATTGCAATCTAATAGCAATTTAATTCCGTTCTTCTAACGTTGTGAAGAGCACTGTTAAATATATTCTCTACTAGCTTTCGCCCGCGACTCCGTCCGCGTGGTATTAAAAAAACAAAAGTGAGTAGCCTATGTGTTCTTCCAGGCTTTCTTCTACGTCTGTGCCAAATTTAATCGAGATCTGTTCAGCCGTTTAGGCTACAAACTCTAACAAACATACATCCATCCATCCATCTAAACTTTCGCATTTATTATATAAATATTAGTATGAAGTATGATTAAAGAAACAATCGCCCCAGCCGAACACTAAGACAGACATGAATATAAAAAAATGGTTTTTCGTTATCAATGCATTTACATAAAATTCGTGCAATATTTTTTTTGCTGGCATGTGCATACGCATTCTGCCAATAGGATTGCCTGCTACTTATATTTTCTAGTATGTGTATTTTCACCTTTATCTGAGTGATATTTTAAAACATTTTCGACTCCAGCTAGTTCGGTGTGGTTACTTCTGCATTGGAACGATTTCGACCACAAATCTGCGCGACTTACCATCGAACGGAAATTAAAGTGAACTTCGGTTACCATTTGCCGAGCACCGATCTATTTCGTTCGAAATTCTAACTAAACCTTTTGAATACCAATGGCATGGTGGATATTTTTTACTTGTTTTTTTTATTTAAAAATGTGTGTTTGAAAATTAGAAATACCTCTAAAGCGTGCAAGAAGATTTTTATGAACTCGAATTATTTACTTGAAAATTTGAATACAAGACTAAGAGCGGGTACACAACACTAAACTGTCGCACAACTGTTGTGCGATTGTAGATTCTTTCGCAGCCAATTTATCTGTTTAGTTGCACAACTAAAAATCGAGTAGTGTTCACCTCAATATAAGATCATTCCAATCAAAGTGAGGCTATTAGTTTAGTCTCTTATTGTGACCTCTCGGAAGTTAAAATACACTAAAAAGTAACAAAACATCATGAATATCTACGTAAGACAGGAAAACTCTCTTTCTTGTATAATTATTGTTATGTGCACGTCGGTGTTGGCTGAGGCAGGAACTTAAAATAATAAAAAAAAACTATTGAAATAAAATCTTTTATTTGAAAGTCACACATAAAAGAAAAATCTTAGGATTAAACTGAACTCGGTCTGAAACGTCGAGCTTTGAATCAATTTAAAATATGACATTTAAGAAAATCCATTTCGTAGAAAAATCTAGAAAGATAACTTAGCGGCCACTGACAGACTCACAATCTGAAGAATGCGGTCTTATATTTTGTGAATTTTCTTTAATAGATAAAAGAATTTTAAATATGATGACCTTTCCATTAAAAATTCATTACGAGTACATTTTTAGAACGCCCACAGTACCTGATATAAAAAGAAATATATTTTTAAGGGCCTTTCGCACCAAATTGTAAATTGTCTGATAACAATCCAACGTGTAAAATATGTGATGGAAATATCGGATTTTGTTACCTTATCTGACAGTGACGTCATTTTTAAGCTATCTGAGCCTCTATCAGCCAGTGGTGAGAAAGGCCCAAGTCTTTTTAGTTGGTAAATAGCGCTTTTTAAATATAAGTTTGAGGGAACAAATATTGAGAGACCCGTTATTAGTAAACTATAGAACTTAGATATCTAACTAATATTATAAATGCGAAAGTTTAGATGGATGGATGGATGTTTGTTAGAGTTTGTAGCCTAAGCGGCTGAACGGATTTCGATGAAATTTGACATAGATGTAGAGGATAGTCTGGAAGAACACATAGGCTATTTGCATTAGTTTTTTTTAGTTCCGCGCGGACGGAGTCGCGGGCGAAAGCTCGTAACCTATAAATTTTTGGTTGCGACTTCGTTGGGAATGAAAATAACTTAGTAAGAGCACGCAACTATGACTAAAATATCGCACAACTTTGTCTCGCTTTGATTCCTTTAGCTTATATGGAGGTGCGCACCCTACTCGATATTTAGTTCTGCAACTAAATAGTTGCGGCTGCGAAACAATCGACAATCGCACAACAGTTGTGCGATAGTTCATTCAAAGGTGTGCGCTTGCTCTAAGTAGCCTGTGTAGTTTCAGACTCTGTTCTACATCTAAGCCAATGTTATATATTCAAATATAAACATGTAGTGGTCCCCAGTGATCTCTCTTTGAGGCTAAATTGGATGAGGTTTGACATAAATAAATCTGTCGCTCGTAAATGACAGTCGTGGGTCTCGAGGGATCAAGAATCTTTGCCCAGTCTGATGTTAGGAGCATACAATTAATAAATCACGTTATATCATACTTCATACTAATATTATAAATGCGAAAGTTTAGATGGATGGATGAATGTTTATTAGAGTTTGTAGCCTAAACGGCTGAACGGATTTCGATGAAATTTGGTATAGATGTAGAGGATAATTTGGAAGACATATAGGCTACTCACTTTTGTTTTTTCAACTTCCACGCGAACGGAGTCGCGGGCGAAAGCTAGTTCTTAATACATATTTAAAAACATAAATAAAATACATCTTGCATCTTTTGCTATTGTAATATAATTTATGCAGGGTTGCTGAAGTTTCCATTTATTTTATCACTAGCTGTTGCTGGCGACTTCGCCCTCGTGAAATTAAAAAAAAAGTAAAAATGTAGCCTATGTTACTCTTTAATAATATAGCTTTTTAATGGTGCAAGAATTTTGAAATCGGTCTAAAATTTTTTGAGTTATTTCAATACATACAAAAATCGAAATCTTTCCTTTTTACAATATTAGTATAGATATAGATATAGATTACTTAGTGATTCAGTAGTATTAGGTTGAACCAAATTTCAACAATAACAACAGACGTTTAACTCTAAAAGCAATTTTGTTCAAGCCTTGTCAAATTACTAGAGTGTTGACATAACGTTTGTACTTGTAACTTTTACGTCATTGTTAAGAAACAAAGATTGTAACGTGTGTGTAAGTTTGAACAAAATGTCCATATTATAGTAGAACATTACGCCTAAAACGGTTATCATTGGCCTCGCTAAGTCTAATATTTCAAGCAATTCGATTGTAATATTCCCAGGAGTGTGCTTAACTTCTGTCAAACTGTCTGATATATATACGTTGTTAGTTACGTCTCTTACAATCACATTTATCATGTAATCGTATCTAGTAGATGTGTCAAATACATTCTTTACTCTTCTGATAGGAGGAAAACAAAGGCAGGTCGCATTTCACAGCATAAAAAGCATTAATTACGCTTATATAAACTTACTTCCGCACTCAGTCTTTAAGTTATAACTAAGAGAGTTCCTTTGTGCACATTTAGTATGAGGACTACACTAAGCAACTGTTTATGTAACCATAATGTAGCATTTAAGTATAATTTTTGTATTATTTCATCAACATAAGCTGTAAAAAGAATAACCTTTCTTCACACTGTCTTCATACATTATATATTACAGCAACGCATCTGTAGTTCCTCCGGTGTTGCGGATGTCCATGGGCGTCGTTGACCACCTTGGTGTTCTCTTCGTTCGTTTGCCCCCGTTTATTATAAAAAAATATCAACATAGTAATATTTTACAAAATCCTTTTATAATAAAAATATAAACTAGAATTCAATAAGAGAATTACGACTACATCAATGTAATGCGTCTCTTGCGCTCAGATAGCCGGCAGTACCCGCCCTGACAAATGTATTTGTCATTCTATTGTGACAAATGAGGTCAAACTGCCTGCGAAGCC
Source organism: Papilio protenor (assembly GCA_029286645.1). Classification (NCBI taxonomy): domain Eukaryota; kingdom Metazoa; phylum Arthropoda; class Insecta; order Lepidoptera; family Papilionidae; genus Papilio; species Papilio protenor. Next base: position 687,285 of record JAGSMZ010000007.1, on the reverse strand, counting down.
TCCGCAGCATACATTACACCCCCTCCTCTATCGCCCATCCCCGCGCACCCCGTCATAACAATTAAGAGGGTGGAAGGGCTTCCCTTTGTTATGCAAATCATTTACTTGGCAAAGATATAGGTTTTACTGTAAGTTTTCTTTATTCTTTTGCTCTAAATGGTTTGTAGGATATTCTTAATGGTAATTATGAATGTAAGAAAAAGCTATTCCTACGACAAGAAGATATACTGACGTCAATAATAATGATTTACAAACGCTAAGGAACGATTAACGTTTAGGCTAAGCGCCATCTTCGCTTGACCACCTCCAGCCCGATGAAACCTTTTCAAGGCAAACAGTGATAACTTAGTTGTAAAAGCGACGAATATGACCCTACTTGACTCTACTGGCACTATTGTTACATACTAGTTTTTGACCGCGATTCCGTACACGTGGAATTAAAAAAAAAGAGCAAGTAGTCCATGTATTCTTCCAGACTATCCTCTACATCTATGTCAAATTTCATCGAGATGCGTTCAGCAGTTTAAGCTACAAACTCTAACAATTATATATTCATTTAAACATTCGAATTTATAATATTAGTAAGACAGTCCTTAACATTATTTTTAATAAAATAGTGACGAAAATGTTTATTATGTGTCGCTGCAGTCAACATCCACAGCAATATTTATAAAGTGATTGAAATCAAGCGCTGTTTGTCAACTCGTCGCGGGGAGGGGGCCTTATGAAATATTCAGAACTCGACGACAAGGAAACCCTAAAAATAGCCCCTTTGTCAAATCAAACTTGTCGCTGTAATTCCGTTAAAGTATAAAGGGTTTTTATGTATTCAAAGAACGTAAAACCTTCTTGCGTTTGATGTTTTTGTGTATATTTTATTTAAATATTGATGTAAGAATACATCAGATTGCATTATATACATACGACTTAATATAAGTTACTAGCTTTCGCCCGCGACTCCGTCCGCGTGGAATTAAAATAACCAAGGTGAGTGACCTATGTGCTCTTCCAGGCTATCTTCTACATCTACACCAAATTTAATCGAAATCCATTCAGTCGTTAAGGCTACAAACTCTAACAAATATCCATCCATCCATATAAACTTTCGCATTTATATTACTAGCTTTCGCCCGCGACTCCGTCCGCGTGGTATTAAACAAACAAAACCTATGTGTTCTTCCCGATAATCCTCTACATGTATGCCAAATTTCATTGAGATCCATTCAGCCGTTTAGGCTACAAACTCTAACAAACATCCATCCATTCATTTAAACTTTCACATTTATATTAGTATGAAGTATGATAATAAAGTAAGATGATTATCTCAGTTTTTTTTTCTGTTCATGAGTAATTGTTTTTGTACGAATATTTAGGGCAGTATATCTTACGGTATTTTCGAGTAATTCAGTGACCAACTGACTCTGACGAGACCAGTCACTACGTCAGTTATAATTATAATTGTCAGAATATATTGACGCAGTACAGGTTATGCTGCAGTGAGACATTGACGGATGTCCGGCAGTGACGTCATTATTCACACCGACACCGGCCTGTATAATGTTTAGCTAACATATGTATACGTAAGAATATCAATCAACAAAATTAAGGGTTCTGATAAAACTCTTTGTTACGAGTTAACAAGAAAATTGCGCTTTAATGACACTAAGGGCCTGTCCCACCAAATTGTAAATTGTCTGATAACAATCCAACGTGTAAAATATGTGATGGAGATATCGGATTTTGTTCCTTTATCTGATAGTGGCGTCATTTTTAAGCTATCTGTGTCTCTCTCAGCCAGTGGTGGGACAGGCACTAAATTAGCAATTACTGGTACCTTACTTAATTTTACATTTGAAATGTTTCCATATTAGAACTTACTATGTACCTTAACTTATCGTTTTATTTTATTAATTTAAAAACAACATCCATATTAAAAATTATTTGTCTATCTGTATGTGTTGTCGAAACATATGTAATTTCTAGATACTTTTGAGTTTTATTATTTAATGGTTGAGTCAAAACCAGCTACGCTTGGCTCAGTTTCGTGTATTATTCAAGCAGTGCAGTTGGTTTTGTTGCGGCGAAGTATTGCAGATTTATTACTCTACGTAACATGGAATATTCTCTACATTATTACATGTTTTATAACTTCTTAAACTGGGAAAGAAAGTAGATATTCATTAACTTACACTAAAAAGTAAAACACTATTTATTGACCAAAAAATCACAAAAAACAAAATTTACAGAACTTATTAATGAAATTAAAAAAATCAATTCTTGGCTAAAGGAGAAGGCTCAGCTGATGCGGTCTCCAGCTTGTTACTGAAGGCCGCGCTGGTTTTCAGCCTCCCCTTAACTACTAGTATATGGTTAAGTTTATTATACAGGAGGCAGTTGAGATATCGACTTCGATATCGTTTATTTAAGGCGGTAAGAATTGAAGGTGCTTAAATATGTACTAGAAAATACCCATATGTACATACAAAGATAATCACATACTGGAACAGAAAATAATCTTCTCACAGAAAAGAATATAGCCTTCATGTTGGGCAAAAGTCGCTGGTAAAAGAGGCGTTGGTCTCAGGAAGAAATAGTGTTTACGAAAGCAACTGTCTTACTTACTTCTTATAACTATGCAGAAGTGATCGCCTACACTAGTGGGAAAGGCGCTCCGAGAACGGCAATAAAGATAAGTATCTACAAAGTTACTCTAAAACCAATATAATAATGTATTCACCGATGTACTCAAAGGTCTTAGTTGTCAGTTAGATATCAAATTGTAACAGAGGGCCCGACCGCAAACCGCATACACTAAGGACCCGCATATATTAATCCTAACAACCAACTTCTAAAGACAAATTGCTCTGTTCATTAACTCTAAAATTAATAAAAACTTTACATCTGTCTGTCATCGTATCCAAGGCAATAAAAAGTTTCTTAGCGACTTTATCGTTGTAAACATCTAAGTTTATGTTGAGTTTCGTTACAAAAAGATCTAACTTACTACATAAAAGTATGAAAGAGGCAACTCTAGAGCGTGCAATAACAGATTTTTAAATTATACTTTTATTAAAGTGACATTTTGGTTGATTCGATTTGATTTCCGCAAAAAAAGGAATGAATTTAGATAAAGAAATCGTCATCTGCTATTTATTCCGGCGAGTTTATCTAATGGTTCGGAGTAAAATGTGAGTATCATTGTGTTTGATTGATGGGAGCGGTAGTGCTGAGTCAGGGAAGGGTCTGATGTCCCCAGCCTTACGCTTTAACGCTCAAGAACTGTTTATTTACTATACATATAATTCAAAAGCATTACTATATCATCTACATTAATTCATTATTTCTGTAATCTTTTTGTTGTTAAATAAAAGTAATGTCGTTTGCTTTTTGTTTAGGATGAACAGCTAATCTATACTAATATTATAAAGAGGAAAACTTTGTTTGTTTGATTGTAATGAATAGGCTCAAAAAATACTGGACCGATTTTAAAAATTCTTTAACAGTTAGAAAGATAATTTATCTGTGAGTAACATCGGCTATGTTTTTTATTATTATTTTTAATTTCACGAGAGCAAAGTCGTTATAAATACTAGTTGAAGTCTGTTCTTATCTACACAAACACGTATTAAATCTAAATTAACCTTTTTATTTTCTGTTAAGAATCTTGATCACAGAGCGAAGTTATATTCATATTTGATCCAGAGTTTTCTAGTGAGCAGATATGTTTTGCAATGCATGACTCGATATCAATGCAGAGCTTGTCTTTTGTGAATATCGCTTAGTCCACCACCAACTGCGACCTATTTAAAATGTATAAGTGGAATGCAATACATCTAAGTTCTATACATTTTGTACAAGCAGATGCTGAAGTAAAAATTAAATTATTTAAACTTTCGTGAGACATTTTATAACTAATTATTTTACGGCTCTTACTCACGTTTACTTTTTCTTCGGTGACGGCACCGACCAGTTTCAGACCCTGCGGGGGTCCTTCTTCAGGGCGAGGGTTGTGTCGCGGTCGCGTCTTCAGGTGAAGAAGGACCCCCGCAGGGTCTGAAACTGGTCGGTGCCGTCACCGAAGAAAAAGTAAACGTGAGTAAGAGCCGTCAAATAATTGTTTTTGAAGTAATAATGTTTGTTTTAACGTGAATTTTTGTTAACCTCTTAATATTTTGCGCTATATTCTTGTGCAGCTCTGTTCTAAGCTTTTCTATACTGATGTTACAAATCTGTACGCTAAGTTCATCTCTACTATTCAGTTAAATCTGTGCGTGTATAGGCAAAACTTTAACTGTATAGTTCAAATGACTCAGTGCATGTAGTGCGCTTAAAGAGGAAATATTTTTATTTTTGTTTGTAACAAATGAATTAAAAAATACTGGGCATATTTCAAATGTTCTTTCACTGTTAGAAGGCTACATAATCACTAAGTAACATGGGCTATATCTATACTATCTATATCTATACTATTATAATAAAGCGTAAACACACACTTCTTTGTTGCCTAAGATGTCAGCAATTACAGCATATTTTTGAATAATTAAGGAATTTTAATAAAAAGTTCTACACTTACGTCATGCTTTAGGCTATATATTTTCACGCCATTAAACTAAGGGGGTAAATATTTTGGATAAAAACCCTAATGTGGGAATGAGACCATAAGTTGCTGCCAACATCAAAAAAGAAAGATAGCTAAGGTTTGTCATGTCATGTCATTTTGACATTTGCTATTGATAATTTGACAAATGTAAACAATAAAATAAAGTTTTAATAATTTCACGCGGATAAATCCGCACGCGAACAGCTATTTAAAATAAAAGTAGAAAAATTTCTAAATGCGTAATACTGTAACTGAATTTCTACATAAAAGAGTTAAATTATTAAAAAACGAACATTTTTCTTCCACGTACAGTTTATTTGATTCCTTCATTTTAACACAATGCGAAGAAATATGGTTCCTAGAGATAGGACAGTATCTTGTGGAGTGTTCGCAAAATTTATAGAAGCTATTCCAGAGTTCAGTACGATGTAGTGTCCGGTTTGGCCACCGTGTCGCCACATCTGCGAACTAACGTATGGATATCCTATGACATAAGGCATATTGATAGGATAAAATACAGTAGTAGTTTTAATAAAATGTGATATTTTAAAAGTAATAGCTCAATTGAATAATTAGGTAAATTCCTAACTAAATATTAAGAGCGTGCTCACCTAAACTACTGCACAATTGATTAGTCTCGGTTTGATTATGAGCTTATATGGAGGTGCGCCACTACTCGATTTTTAGTTGTACAACTAAACAGTTGAATTGGCTGCGAAACAATCGACAATCGCACAATTGTGTGATAGTTTTGTGAAAGGTGTGCGCTCTCTTTAACAATATTTATTAAATTATTTGACTAACACATGATTGGTGCTTTTGGAATAAGTGTAGATAATTATTGAAGCATCCAGAGCTTAACAGTCATGGGTTCGAATCCCGGCATTAACTCGTGAACCATATCGTAACAAAAGCTTTTCCAAGCTTACCTGATATGATACAAGAAATATTAGTAAATTAACAAAAACATATTAACAAGATCATGTTCTCAGTTCGTTAACCGTCTTTTCTTTTACTTCTAACATTTGAAACTTATATTAACACATATTCTGCTAGTTATAAATAAATGGCCACAGAAACTGGCGTTAGTTCCGGAATACGTTTGTATTTACAACGAAAACAGAACGCCAGCGTAGTTCCCTTTAATTAGAAACTGGTGTAGAATGTTCTCGAATGTGTGGTTACTAACTTAATACTGGAAGCAAATATAGTTCATTTACGTGCGAAATATTTGAATACATTATTATCAAAGACATTTAAAAATATATAGACATGGCGAACGAAATATTTTCACCGGTGCTTTCTTTGAAAGGTACTATGTTAGTTGTCTAGTATGTCACCTAAAAAAAATACAAAATCATAATAAGCTCTATATTTTGTTATAAAATAAATTAAACAGTGTTATAAATAAAATGTAAATACAAATACAATTAATTATATAGACATTTGAGGACCTATCAATAGCCTTAGTGAGATTGTGTAAAAAAATTCAAATAAGGTGTCAACTATGCCTCCTCTATATATAATTGAATCCCTACGAATATCTTACTAATATTATAAATGCGAAAGTTTAGATGGATGGATGTTTGTTAGAGTTTGTTAGAGCCTAAACTGCTGAACAGATCTCGATCTCGATGAAATTTGGCATACATGTAGAGGATAGTATGGAAGAACACATAGGCTACTCACTTTTGTTTTTTTAATTCCACGCGGACGGAGTCGCGGGCGAAAGCTAGTAAAAAATAAAAACAAATTCGTCGTTGTTATATAGTTTTTTACCAGTTTTAAAAATGCATATTTTCACTTTTTTATTTATCATTTCCCGCACAATGTTTAACGTACCAGAAAATGATTAATGTATATGAGAACAGAGAAGCGTGACGTATGGCTTTTGAAATGTTTTCGTAGCATACGTTATCGTAGCTGCGAAAGTGCGGGCTGTGTTATCAAAGATACATATCTATACTAATATTATAAAGAGGAAAGATTTGTATTTTTGTATTTATAAAATAACTCAAAAACTACTGGGCCGATTTTCAAAATTCTTTCACCATTAAATAGCTATGTTATCAGTGAGTAACTACATAGGCTATGTTTTGGTTTTTATTTCACGCGGACAAAGTCGCGAGCAATAGCTAGTTTGCTTATTTTTTTATTATAAGATGCAAAAATGTATGCTCATCGTATGTTTTATTATCCACATCTTATTCCGAGCTATTGCTTTGTAGTACAAGGAAATATGTATGATAAGAAAATAATATAAAACTGCAAGAACAAAGCCTAAGAACGGGCACACACCTTTGAAATTATTGCATAACTGTTGTGCGATTGTCGATTGTTTCGCAGCTAATTCAACTGTTTAGTTGCACAACTAACAATCGAGTAGTGTACCTCCATATAAGCTCATAGGAATCAAAGCAAAACTAAACAGTTGTGCGATAGTTTAGTCCAAGGTGTGCGCGCGCTTTAAGGTATCTAATTCCTTCGTCCTTAGTCCTTAGTCGATTGATAATATCATGAAGCGTTGTAATGTGTAGGGACTTCAAATAAATATATTTATTATAAATATTTTATTCAATGTTTTGTTATACATGTTGTAAAAAGTTACTGAAGGACTTTGCTACGCTACTATGAAGTAAAAGGAACCGCAGTTTACAGACGTAGATTTCTAGAAACCTTGTAACTTATCAAAGTAAAACGTAGTCGAGAGACGATGGCGTTAACGTTCTTTGACAAGAAAGACTTTCTCATCTCTTTAAAATTAAGAATAACATAATAGAGAGCATAAAACATTCTACAGACATGAATAATTTAAATACTATAGTTATTATTTGTTTAAAAATATAACAAAATGTATACTAATATTATAAAGATTTGTATTTTTGTACGTACAAAAATACAAATCTTTATAATATAAATATGAAATAAGTCAAAAACTATTGGGTCGATTTTAAAAATACTTTCACCATTAGAAAGGTTATTTATCTTTTAATTTCACGCGAGCGAAGTCGTGAGCAACAGCTACTCTGATATAAAGCAATGATTGCTAGTAAAATAAGTGCCAAATCTACGCAAGCTCGTTACACGGCCTTTGTATTAAAAATGAAAATCAGTCTTCGTAGCACTTCGTAGACAACGTAGCTCTGCGTAGCAAAAATCGATATGAATTTTCAATTCTTGTTATAATATTATACTATCTAAAGTTGTTTAATATATTCAAATTATATTCGTTTTAAAAGTACTAATTTCAGTAAGCAGCAATTTTTAAAAGTTTCTATTTTAAAGCCTCAATTATTTGTCTTCATATTATTATATATTACATCATATTATTATATATATACTACCTTTCGCCCGCGACTCCGTCCGCGTGGAATAAAAAAAAAACAAAAGTGAGTAGCCTATGTTCTCTTTAGACTATCCTCTACATCTATACCAAATTTCGTCGAAATCCGTTCAACCGTTTAGACTACAAACTCTAACAAACATCCATCCATCTAAACTTTCACATTTATAATATTGGTATGATAGTATGATTACATCCATGAAATTATGACTGCACCTATAAAGTGAGTTACGTTAATATTTGAATTAAAATGATAGTATTGTTGATAAAATAAAATGATCATGATAAAATATGTTTTCTATACATATGTATAATAAAAACGGAGTGTCTGTTTGTAATATCAAATGAAAAATCCTAGATTTCGGAAAGATGATGTATTTGCGTTGTTGATAACGAAAAATCGCATTTAATAATTTGTTGTCTGCCTGTTTGTCTGTCCGCAAGCCGCGTTTGTTCCGGTTAATCTCCGAAACTCCTGGGCCGATTTCAACCGGACTTTCACTGAAGGGTAGCTGACATAAACGAGCATATTATAGGCTTTTATCTTAATATTGCGTTTACGAAGTAGCTGGCTACAGCTAGTCTAATATAAGTTTAAAATAGTCCTTTTGTGAAAACTAGTATAATACCTGAAAATTGTTTACCGTAACATTGTATGCGGAGGCAATGAATTCACGTTGTAAGTAAATACACCCTCGTGCCCTTTGTTAGTTAGCTAGGGGCTGTACCTGGCGGGAGGGGAGGGGGAGATCTCGTGTGGGTTCACAACAAATATGACGAACAAGTTTGTAGAAAGCTTTCGCCGTAAGGCTTGAGCTGTTATTAAGGTATAGAAATCTCAGTCGAGCATATTTTATGCGTTGTAATGGTTGTGTGAAAAATGTTTAAATCTTGAGTAAAAGTGAAATCATTTTTATTTTATAAATGCGAAAATTTGGATAAATGGATGTTTGTAAGCAGTCTGGAGGATCCCATAAAATTCTTAATAAGCTTTTTCCTAATTCCACGCGGATGAAGTCCCGGGCAAAGTTTAGTATTATAATTATTAAAAATCTACTTACAGGACTATGAGACTGTTGAACTAAAAATCTTTCTGTCGTCCATCATCTTTCAAATCTTACTAATATTATAAATGCGAAAGTTGTAAGAGTTTGTAGCCTAAACTGCTGAACGGATTTCGATGGGATTTGGCATAGATGTATAAAATAGTCTGAAAGAATACATAGGCTAGTTGAATTAATTCCACGCGGTGGGGGATGCGGTCGCACGCTATATAATAATGAGCCAATCAATACAAGGCTAAGATTTATTCGCGAGTAATTCCTCACTCGGGAGATTGCCAAGAAAAATAACGTCCTGAATAAAACAGACCATCAGATGGTTCCATTATTCCGCAATAAATAATGTACATTTCAGGACGGCTTTGTCTTCTTACTTTCGTATCCTACATTAGTTTTTTTACAATATGACCTAGTTTATGGCTTGAATATTTGATATAGTAGTCAAACATCGAATGTCTTACTTTGTGCTGTAACTCAATGTATTTTGTATATAAAATACTTTTGCGAGCGACCTAAAAAAAGCCGACAATCTATGTGTTTTTCCAGACTATATTCGACATGTGATTTCATCGAAATCCGTTACATCGTTTTGGAGGTATGAAGTAAGAAACACCCATCCATTCAAACTTTCGCATTTATAATTTTATTTTTATATACATATTTATAGTCGTAAGGATTGACAGATGCATATACCTTTTTGGAACTTAACATGTACATATATCTGAAGCTTTATTTAATATATTTAGATATCTCTTACTTACTAATATTATAAAGAGGATTTTTTTTATTTTTATATACATATTTATAGTCGTAAGGATTGACAGATGCATATACCTTTTTGGAACTTAACATGTACATATATCTGAAGCTTTATTTAATATATTTAGATATCTCTTACTTACTAATATTATAAATGCGAAATTTTAAATGAATGGATGTTTGTTAGAGTTTATAACCTATACTGCTGAACGGATTTCGATGAAATTCGACACAAATATAGATGAAAGTCTGGAAGGACACATAGGCTACTTTTGTTATTTTAATTCCACGCGGAGGGAGATGCGGTCGCAAGCTATATAATAATGAGCCAATCAATACAAGGCTAAGATTTATTCGCGAGTAATTCCTCACTCGGGAGATTGCCAAGAAAAATAACGTCCTGAATAAAACAGACCATCAGATGGTTCCATTATTCCGCAATAAATAATGTACATTTCAGGACGGCTTTGTCTTCTTACTTTCGTATCCTACATTAGTTTTTTTACAATATGACCTAGTTTATGGCTTGAATATTTGATATAGTAGTCAAACATCGAATGTCTTACTTTGTGCTGTAACTCAATGTATTTTGTACATAAAATACTTTTGCGAGCGACCTAAAAAAAGCCGACAATCTATGTGTTTTTCCAGACTATATTCTACATGTGATTTCATCGAAATCCGTTACATCGTTTTGGAGGTATGAAGTAAGAAACACCCATCCATTCAAACTTTCGCATTTATAATATTAGTATGAAGTATGGTTATAAAAAATGTTAAAGTAACGGCCTGTCCCACAACTGACTGATAGAGGCTCAGATAGCTTAAAAATGACGTCACGTCACGATATTTCCATCACATGTTTTACGCGTTGGATTATCGGACAATTTACAATTGGTGGGACAGGCACTTAGTAGTGTAATTTTAATATAATATTCTACCAGGAGGTCCTGAATCTAATAAAATCCTACAGAACCGTCTTAAATTCATCATTAATTACCTAGCTATACTTTTAATTATTGTTTAAATGCTTATGTTAGGTATATCAAAACTGCAGTTTTCATTTCTCTCGTAAAGCTTTGAAATTATTGAAAAGTTGAAAGGCGAAAGCTCACAAAACCTCGTGACCCGGTTCCGCTCGAGTCGTGGCTCATATCGAAAGATTTTAAACTTTTTGTACCCTACGCTGCAAGCATACAGAGCTATATTGTTCTGGAACTATATGACTTATAGAGAAAGTTTTCTGTGTTTGTTTATTTTTGTTAGCTTAACTGAAAGAGTTATGAAATAGTAATAGTCGAGTAAACTAGTTTTAGTACTAAACAAACGTTTTCAACTCTCCCTTTTTACCTTTTTCGTGCAAGGAAAGGATGGGAAGGGGAAGATGATTTAGCAAGGGATGGGACGCATAGGCAGTATATTTATTTTATCGTTTTTTACTGCGACAATACTAGTTAAATTGTGTTGTGATGTGGGAAAGGTGGTTTGTTGTGTTGCGTTGTTATTGTTATTGTTATAACATTAAAGAATTTATAACTACCGATTAGGGACAAAGAAAGGAAGAAAAAAGTAATGGATAATCTTTACGCATTAAAAAAAACAAGATTTTCAGTACATAAATTTAATCTATTTCTCACGTCAACTTCATAAATCTATACTCTATACTAATATGATATAGAGGATTTTTTTTATTTTATCGTTTTTCACAGCGAAAATACTAGTTTCATTATTTTGTGATGTGGGAGAGGTGGTCTGTTGTGTTGGGTTGTCATTATTATTGTTATAACGTTAAAGAATTTATAACTACCGATTAGGGACATAGAAAGGAAGAAAAAAGTAATGGATAATCTTTACGCATTAAAAAACAAGATTTTCAGTACATAAATTTAATCTATTTCTCATGTAAACTTCATAAATCTATACTCTATACTAATATTATAAAGAGGATTTTTTTTATTTTATCGTTTTTCACAGCGAAAATACTAGTTTCATTATTTTGTGATGTGGGAGAGGTGGTCTGTTGTGTTGGGTTGTCATTATTATTGTTATAACGTTAAAGAATTTATAACTACCGATTAGGGACATAGAAAGGAAGAAAAAAGTAATGGATAATCTTTACGCATTAAAAAACAAGATTTTCAGTACATAAATTTAATCTATTTCTCATGTAAACTTCATAAATCTATACTCTATACTAATATTATAAAGAGGATTTTTTTTATTTTATCGTTTTTCACAGCGAAAATACTAGTTTCATTGTGTTGTGATGTGGGAAAGGTGGTTTGTTGTGTTGCGTTGTTATTGTTATTGTTATAACATTGAAGAATTTATAACTACAGATTAGGGACGGGAAGAAAGAAGTAATGGATAATCTTTACGTATTAGAAAGACAATATTTTCAGGACATACTATAAATTATGTCTATTTTCTCATGTAAACTTCATAAATCTATACTCTATACTAATATTATAAAGAGGATTTTTTTTATTTTTATATATATTGAAATAACTCAAAAACTACAGGGCCGATTTCAAAAAATCTCCTACCGTTTAAAAGCTACGTTATCACTGAGTTGCATAGGTTATATTCTTCTATATTTTTTTAAATACATTTCTAATACCACACGAACGAAGCGAGCAACAGCTAGTAAATACACGTATTCCATTTCAAAAGCTGAGAGCGTATCATTGAAAATGTTAAATATTATACACAAATGTAATACGAACGTTTATAAATTGTAATGTGTCGACGGTCGTTGGCTGCAATAAAGCAAAGCCGATGTGGTAGTTGATCAGCGGCGCGTGTGGACCGCACGATTGATATATCGAGCGGTGCGGTGCATTTTGAACTGTGAACTGACGTGCAATGTTCTCTACGTAGTCGAGGACTTACTTCCTATCCATTTCAGTGAAATGTCCCTTCACAATGCAATTAAGGAACCTTAACGACATAATATACGGGTATCAGAACATATAAGCTTTTTCTCTCTCATTTCATTCACACATTCTTACATCATTCATTCACTCTTTGAAAAAATAGTAATAAAGATGCATATGTTACACGGATATTCTCGGGATAATATATTAGATATTCAGCACGTTTCATCATCATCTCCTTATCCTACTCCCGTAGGGTCGGCACGTATAAATCAGCACCTAAAGTGTCTAATAATATAATTTCTTAAGTAAACCTTAACTTAAATAAATCCTAACTCTAAGCTGATTTAAGTGAAATTTCTAAAAGTTAAACAAAACAATTTACTACCTTTTAACCTTTCTTAGCTCACCACCCTCTTCCGGAAACGCTTTACTTTATATAAATTAATTAAACAAGACAAAGGAATTAATTGGATAACGTGTTAATTACGACCTTAAAGTATTCGCTATATAATTGGATGGAGAGTTTTTGATGAAATACACGGCTATCCAAACTTCATATATCTTCGATCTTCATATAAAAAATGACTTAACATCACTATTCAGAGCTGCATTTTCAAGTGTGCAGATAGCTCTAATGATCTTCGAAAAATCAAGACCTACTAAAGTGTTAAAAAACTACTAAACTAAGTGTTAAAAATTACTAAAGTGTGTAAAGACCTACTAAACCCAGGACTAGTGAGCCACGGAGGAAATCTTGATGAACAAACGTTATTACTTGTGATATCACAAGTTATTTTGATTCCATATTAACATTTTTATGAATAAATTTTTCACTACTGTTTTATAGATAAATTAGCCTAGTTATCATATTAATGCAGGGTTTCTGAAGTTTCCATTTATTTTATTATTACCTATTGATTCATTAATTTTAGGTTGACTATGTATCAACGTAGTATAACTCAAGTTTCGTAGTTCGGAACGCATTTCATTAAGCACTAACGAATGATTAAACATTTGTCTCAGAGTTTAATAAGAATTTATAGAAGTAGAGGCAATTGTTAGTTTAGAAAATTACTAATTCCTTATTCAATTGATTACGTTTTAATCAAAAGCCTTTAAACTGAGGCGCGGGTGCGGAAGATTTGTTCAGTCGACTGTTAATCAATTAGCTAAAAATGGAAATAGCCTTAAATAAAATGTCTCGAGGGATTCCTTTTTAATTCTGAGGAATTTCGTTAATGCCAAAAAAGTATTATCGCTAAAGAATAGAGGCACGTCATTTTGTAGAATTTAAAATCTATCATGCTTCATACTTATCATACTAAAGTTTGGATGGATGTATGGATATTTGTTATTAGATATCTCCAAAGTGTCTTGAAGGAGTTCAATAAAATTTTTCACAGATGTAAAACATAGTCTGCAACAACGCGTAGACTACAAAATTAACTACAATTTTATTTAATTCAGTGCAAAAATTTCGTAGGCAAAAAGTAAATATAAATGAATGAAATATTAAAAACTACATTTAGGGTCTGTCCCACCACTGGCTGATAGAGGCTCAGATAGCTTAAAAATGACGTCACTGTCAGATAAGGTAACAAAATCAGATATTTCCATAACATATTTTACACGTTTGCTATCAGACTATTTACAATATGGTGGGACAGGCCCTAAGTTTCTAAAATTTAACACCTGTATATTTATCCTATATTCCTATATAGTACAGCTGCATACGTGCTTACGTAGTTGCATTAATTCGATTATGTACCGTCATGCGCCCGGCTTTGTTCGTTTCGTCGCATAAATAATCCGACCGCTGAGTATGTAAATTCATTCGTAGAGACACAAACCGACGTTCATTAACACATTTTTTAATATTCTTTCCCACATACAAATGATATGGTTGTTTACATTGTGAACATGACATTTTAAATGTTAAATCAGTTAAAGCCCACTGTAGACGTTAATTCTGACAGTTTTACATGAAGAATCATTTGTTTAGTTTAGTGGGTGTTGACAAAATTTCTACTGCCAGTTCAGCTGTATTGTTCGACTGTTCAGATAAAACTATCAATTAGAACTGAGCGGGATTAACAGATCAGTTTAAGATGGTTATTTCGTAATAGCACAACAGTAAAATTGTAAATTTAATGTGATAATATTAAACGAAGTAAGGGAAGTCATTGGCTCCTTTAATACAGGGAATCAACCTAGTAAATAAGCCAAGGATATGTAATTAAACAAAATACAGACTAATAAAAATTAAAAGTGAAAAAAAATATGTGAAATGTATTGTATAAATTAATAAATAAATAATAAATTATCTCTTAAGCATATAAAATAAGTTAACTCATGAATTTCGTTTAGATTTAATACAGATCAGTGATCGAACTAAGATTTGCAGTTTTGTTCTTGTTTCTGTACTTTCCAGCCTTGATTAAATTCCTTAGAGCTTTGAAACTTCCAACATCAAAGAATTTAAATTAATAATGGATACCCCACAGCGTGGAATTCGTAAGCATTGTATAGATAGTAAAAAAAATTAAACCGAAATGTACATTTTTAAGGCAAATTAATATACATCTTCGTATAAATAAAGAACGAAAAAATAACATGTTTCAGCGGTTTTATTAAAAACTAAATCAAAACTATCGTTTTCCCGCGACTTCGTTTGGGCGGAATTTAAAAATTACCTTAGAAATTACTTATGCATTTAAACACAAAAAAAACTATCTTTTGCTCGCGAATGACCGGCGGAATTAAAAAAAAAAAACTTAGAAATTGTATATGCGTTACTAATTTTTCTCTGTTGCTGTCGTTCAGATTCGTGTATCCGTTTTGGAGTTAACTTCTAACTAACATCCATCCATCTCGCATTAATAGTATTAGTAAGATAGATATGGATTTATGAAAGTCCTTAAATTATTTAAGGACTTTCATAAATCAGTTTTCATAAATCAGTCATTCAGTTATGAAAGTCCTATTAAAATTTTAATAACTTCATTTTTCCTTACGTTGAATAGCAATTGGTTCTGATAAAAGGCTAGTCTATTAGAAATAGAGAGATTGCGTCAACCGCAGCGACATCTCGAGGGTAAATCGGAAACTAGATTAAATGGAATTACTTTAGCTTTGGAAAAAATAAGAATCCCTGTAACTTGAAATCTTATAAAGTAATAATACAAAACTTTAAAATCAAATTGTTGGAAAAATATTTTCATTTTAGAAACTTCGATTGTTAAAAAATTATTAATCTTACTAATATTATATAATATAAATGCGAAAGTATGGATGGATGTTTGTTTGTTTGTAGCTTAAACAGCTGAACGGATCTCAATGTAAAGGGGCATAGATGTAGAGGATAGTCTGGAAGAACACATAGGATGGAGTTGCAAGCGAAAGCTAGTACTAATATGATTCAGAACACTTCACATAATTTATTTTAAGTCTAATTAACTATATTGTAAGGCTTAGAATAGTGAAACATTGGTAATTAAAAATAGATTAGTAAGTTAGAGCCAGCTGCTCCAAATTTCTTGTAGAAGCAAAACTAGCGTAGGTGTGGAAAATTATTAGTTTCTGTGCCTTAATCGATTTATATAAGTGTATTAACACACTAAAATATACAGGTTAATAAATGCGAAAATTCGCATCCGTGGTTGTTACTTACTAAGTATCTTTAAAGCCGATTAAATTTTAATGAAATTCGCAACAAAGTTTAGAACACATAACCTACTACTTCTTGTATTAATTTCGAGCGGTGGAAGTCGCAGACAAAAACTAGTATTATAGAATATTATAATAGAAAATAGTATTAAACTATAAATTATCATCTGTCAATCGTCTATACTAATATTATAAAGAGGAAAGATTTGTATTTTTGTATGTATTTAATTCACATAAAAACTACTGAACCGATTTCAAAATTCTTTCACCATTAGAAAGGTAATTTATCTGTGAGTAACATAGGCTATATGTTTTAATTACACGCGGACAAAGTCGCGAGCAACAATTAGTTCTATATATGACTAGCTGTTGCTCGCGACTTCGCCCTCGTGAAATTAAAAAAATGTAGCCTATGTTACTCATACATAAATTACCTTTCTAACGGTGAAAGAATTTATAAAATCGGAAAAGTAATTTTTGAGTTATTTCAATACATACAAAAATACAAATCTTTTCTCTTTATAATATTAGTATAGATGATGAAAGAGAACATAAAAACCACCAAAAAAACCATTTAAAAACCTTTAGAATAACATTAGTATGATCCGAATTGTTCTTTTAGTTAAATATAATGCTTTTTCAGCTATAAATTCAGTGTAAAGAGGAATAAAAATGATTTATATTGACTTTAAGTTAAAAGGATCATTATCGGCGCGGTAACTGGATTATTACTGCAATTTAATCGCAAGAGGTCGCCACCGAGTGTCGTTTAGAAAGTTTTTTTATGATTCATTTAACTTTTTTATTATATTTATAAAATAATAGCCCGTGCGGCTTCATCCGCATGGAATTATAAAAACTTTATTTTATTGTTTACATTTGTCAAATTCTCAATAGCAAATGTCAAAATGACATGACATGACAAACCTTAGCAATCTTGCTTTCTTGATGTTGGCAGCAACTTATTGTCTCTTTCCCACATTAGCGTTTTTATCCAAAATATCTACCCCCTAAGTTTAATAGCGTGAAAATATATAGCCTAAAGCGTGTCGTGAGTGTAAGGCTTTTTATTAAAGCAATAATTATTCAAAAATATGCTGTAATTGCTGACATCTTAGGCAACAAAGAAGTATGTGTTTACGCTTTATTATAATAGTATAGATAGATATAGACTACCAACTAGACCCTTCGCTCAAGAAGACAAATATTAAACAATTAACTATGGTGTAGTTAATTTAAAAAGCTTGTAGTTAAAGAATTTTATTCATCTGTTAAATCGTTTTTTAATTAATTATTTTCTCTCTATCATTTTAATAATCTATTCGTTAATTGAATTTTTAAAGTACTCAAACAGTAATTTACTTCGCTATTAAAGGGCATAGAAGTCTTAAACGCAAAATCTATTAATTTTTCTAAAGCCTTCCTACGTGACACTATACTGTAAAGTTTAGTGTTTCAAAAAATAATTGTTAAGAATGTTATAAAATTGTATTTTTAACTAATATAATTTATGAAGGTTGCTTCTATATTTTTTTATAAATAGAATTTCTGTATTGTTAGGGTCCTCTGTACCTATTTTGTAATTATATGCTCATTGACGACGTAATCCATGCAGTAATAGTATTTGCATTGACTCAAGACTAGCTGTGCATTTGACTAGCTTCCTTAAGTTCATAATTCACTTATTATTGGCAAATCGAGTTTAGAACACATAATTGTTTTAATCATGGGTAAATTAATATTAATCTGTTTTATGATTTTAGAGTGTATTGATGAATCGTTACTAAATGTTTTCCTACTTTAATACGACAACTGAACGAACGTCCAGTTCCGTTGATTGGTCTGTAGAGTGAACGTATAAATATGAAAAACAACCATGGAGACGGGTCATTCGTTGAGTAGTCGTTAGGAAGGCACTCTAAGTATCGGCAATTGAATATTTTAAAACGGATTGGTGATTAATGTTATGGAGTGAGTGAGTGAATAAATAATTGCAAGGATATTGTCGTTTGAACTTTTGGCCATCCCCAAAAGTTCAGAAGTGGATTACGACAAGGATAAATAAAACTTCCTTCCACGCCTACATAAACGTAAGTACCGCCTATATATAATTTTTTTTTTTTTTTTTTGCCTAATATCCGCGTAATATCTACTATATTGTTAGGGAAGCGATTAAATTATATTGAATTGGATAATATTATTACTCGAAAAACAAAATAGTAAAATAGTTTGAAATTTTATTTCTGTCTAGACATTATTAATAATATGCGAAATATCGTAGATAATATACGACTAAAATAGTGCTGGAAAATGTGTTAATTGCGAATGTCATGAATTGAATTGAACTAATTAAATTCTGTACACAATTAGACGTAGATATTAATTAATTTAACGTTTGATCAATTACAACAATCCTTACTAATTTCATAAATACGAAAGTAACTCTGTCTGACTATCTGTCTGTCTCGCTTTCCGATTTAAATGAAATTTGCTACAAAGATAGTCTAGAGCCTAAGGAAGGATATAGACATACATTTTAACGCGAAAAAGGGATCGTAAGGGGATGAAAGTGGGGTTGAAAGTTTGTATGGAATTAGGGTACGATGTTAATGATTTACCCGAGGATTAGGGTACGATGTTAATGATTTACCCGAGGATTAGGGTACGATGTTAATGATTTACCCGAGGATTAGGGTACGATGTTAATGATTTACCCGAGGATTAGGGTACGATGTTAATGATTTACCCGAGGATTAGGGTACGATGTTAATGATTTACCCGAGGATTAGGGTACGATGTTAATGATTTACCCGAGGATTAGGGTACGATGTTAATGATTTACCCGAGGATTAGGGTACGATGTTAATGATTTACCCGAGGATTAGGGTACGATGTTAATGATTTACCCGAGGATTAGGGTACGATGTTAATGATTTACCCGAGGATTAGGGTACGATGTTAATGATTTACCCGAGGATTAGGGTACGATGTTAATGATTTACCCGAGGATTAGGGTACGATGTTAATGATTTACCCGAGGATTAGGGTACGATGTTAATGATTTACCCGAGGATTAGGGTACGATGTTAATGATTTACCCGAGGATTAGGGTACGATGTTAATGATTTACCCGAGGATTAGGGTACGATGTTAATGATTTACCCGAGGATTAGGGTACGATGTTAATGATTTACCCGAGGATTAGGGTACGATGTTAATGATTTACCCGAGGATTAGGGTACGATGTTAATGATTTACCCGAGGATTAGGGTACGATGTTAATGATTTACCCGAGGATTAGGGTACGATGTTAATGATTTACCCGAGGATTAGGGTACGATGTTAATGATTTACCCGAGGATTAGGGTACGATGTTAATGATTTACCCGAGGATTAGGGTACGATGTTAATGATTTACCCGAGGATTAGGGTACGATGTTAATGATTTACCCGAGGATTAGGGTACGATGTTAATGATTTACCCGAGGATTAGGGTACGATGTTAATGATTTACCCGAGGATTAGGGTACGATGTTAATGATTTACCCGAGGATTAGGGTACGATGTTAATGATTTACCCGAGGATTAGGGTACGATGTTAATGATTTACCCGAGGATTAGGGTACGATGTTAATGATTTACCCGAGGATTAGGGTACGATGTTAATGATTTACCCGAGGATTAGGGTACGATGTTAATGATTTACCCGAGGATTAGGGTACGATGTTAATGATTTACCCGAGGATTAGGGTACGATGTTAATGATTTACCCGAGGATTAGGGTACGATGTTAATGATTTACCCGAGGATTAGGGTACGATGTTAATGATTTACCCGAGGATTAGGGTACGATGTTAATGATTTACCCGAGGATTAGGGTACGATGTTAATGATTTACCCGAGGATTAGGGTACGATGTTAATGATTTACCCGAGGATTAGGGTACGATGTTAATGATTTACCCGAGGATTAGGGTACGATGTTAATGATTTACCCGAGGATTAGGGTACGATGTTAATGATTTACCCGAGGATTAGGGTACGATGTTAATGATTTACCCGAGGATTAGGGTACGATGTTAATGATTTACCCGAGGATTAGGGTACGATGTTAATGATTTACCCGAGGATTAGGGTACGATGTTAATGATTTACCCGAGGATTAGGGTACGATGTTAATGATTTACCCGAGGATTAGGGTACGATGTTAATGATTTACCCGAGGATTAGGGTACGATGTTAATGATTTACCCGAGGATTAGGGTACGATGTTAATGATTTACCCGAGGATTAGGGTACGATGTTAATGATTTACCCGAGGATTAGGGTACGATGTTAATGATTTACCCGAGGATTAGGGTACGATGTTAATGATTTACCCGAGGATTAGGGTACGATGTTAATGATTTACCCGAGGATTAGGGTACGATGTTAATGATTTACCCGAGGATTAGGGTACGATGTTAATGATTTACCCGAGGATTAGGGTACGATGTTAATGATTTACCCGAGGATTAGGGTACGATGTTAATGATTTACCCGAGGATTAGGGTACGATGTTAATGATTTACCCGAGGATTAGGGTACGATGTTAATGATTTACCCGAGGATTAGGGTATGATCAAAATGATGATAAGGTCCAAGGACGAGGATCAGGAACGGATGGAATTTTCAGGTCACGACGTGAACGAGTTATACGGAGGACAATGAGACGAAGCCGGAAAGGAACATTGTCTCCTGCGGAGGATGCTTACGAAGAACGGATGACGACGCGGCGAAGCGGATCCGGCACGGACCGACGAACAAGACGCAAGCGAAGACATTCGAGCTCATCATCTGAATCATCTGGTGAGTCTGTCAAAGTTCATCCAAAATATAAGCGTAGTAGAATTACCGATAATAGTACGAGTCAAATACTTGATAAATTCCTGTCAATTATTAAGGGCGTTAGGGATTCAGACCGACCTAAATTATCATATGAGAATAATGTCATACCAGACTTTGATCCGATGACTAAGGAACAGACTATACTGACCTGGATTAATAAAGTGGAAGAATGCGCGGAAATATATGGTTGGGACGAGAGGGCTATCGTTCACTACGCACTCCCAAAGTTACGCGGCGTTGCTAAATCATGGTATCAGGGTCTGCCATCCGTTCTGTTTAGTTGGTCCGAATGGAAGAAGAAGAAACTTATCGAGTCTTTTCCTGTTCGAGAAGATTATGCTGAACTCCTCACTGAAATGCTCGGTAAGCGAGTACGGTATGGGGAATCGTTAGAACATTACTATTACGCGAAAATAAATCTTTTAAACCGATGTAATATAACTGGCAAGCGAGCTGTCGACTGTCTGCTGCATGGACTAGACGATCGAGCAATTAAAGTTGGAGCACAGGCGGCCCAATTTTCCGAGCCTGAACATGTCCTAAAATATTTTAGATCGGTTCATTTGGGAACTGTTCGAGAAAATAGCGATGGTAGACGAAATAGAATCGACAAGCTTGTCCCTAACAAATCTAACCATACGAAAGTCGGTAATGTCAATCCCGCAATTAAGTGCTTTAATTGTAAGCAATTAGGTCACCCTAGCTTTAGGTGCGACAAACCATTGATCAAGTGTGCAAATTGTGAAAGGATTGGCCACCAGACTTCTGACTGCCTTAGGGGCAAACCTTATAGCCAATCGGACAATAGACCTGATAAGAATGAAAAACAAGTATCGAAACTTAGTCTAGCTGATAGGACGAACGATAAATATATATTGAGCATTCGTGTAAATAATATACCTTTCCAGTGCCACTTGGACTTGGGCAGTCAGTGCACTTTAATGAGAGAAAAGGACGCTAAATTACTCGGCTTAAACCTGCTCACAGATGTTGATTTGCCTATGCTTAGAGGCATTGGAGCTAACGTCGTCAAACCACTAGGTTTGATCAATACCACTGTAGAAGTTCAGAATATCAAAGAAAACGTAGATATCTATGTTGTAGAAGACTATGTTCTGGGGCACCCGGTTCTGTTAGGTCATTCATTTACTGAAAAGCCTAGTATCATGATTACGAAAACCCCTGATGAAATTATCTTTCGAAAAGTGCAGTCATCTGATAAAGTACGTCTCGTATCGAGTCACGCGCAGCGAATACCAGTCAATGCACTGCGAGCTGTAACTGTTCACTGCGAGTCGTTAAATGAAGGTACTATAATCGTTGCGGGTTCAATTAGAGGACCACAAAGTAAGGAGCACTATCTCCTTCCTGGCGAATATAGTGTTACCAATAATACATGCGCTCTACTCATACAGAATGTATCCGGATCTGACATAATTATAGAACATGATTCGTTAATCACAAGGGCTACTAAAGTTCAGACTACGGTTAATGCATGCGCAGTTACTATTAGTACTACGGACGTAGACGACACGATCGTTAGTAACCCTAACTTTACGAATGAAGAACGGTTAAATCTTCAAACATTGCTCTCGGAATATAAGGAGTGTTTCTCTAGCGGCCTCGATGATTTGGGGTTCACAAACGCTACTGAAATGACAATCGATTTAGATGACGACGAACCTGTAGTCTATAGACCTTACCGTTTATCCCATGCAGAAAGATCTCAGGTCCAAAACATGGTCCAAGAGATGATCGACAACAATATAGTTCGCGAATCGTCATCACCCTATGCGAGTCCAATAGTCCTTGTTAAGAAAAAGACCGGGGAGAAGAGACTTTGCGTCGATTACCGCGCGTTGAATCGTAAAACTAAAAAAGATCACTATCCCTTACCTCGGATCGAAGATCAATTGGACTTGTTATCGGGGAATAAACTCTTTACATCTTTAGATTTAGCTTCTGGTTATTACCAAATTCCGATAGATGAAAAGTCCCGACTTAAAACCGCATTCGTAACACCTGATGGTCAATTTGAGTATAACAGAATGCCATTCGGGCTCGTTAATGCACCAGCAGTATTCCAGAGAACTATGAATAAGATTCTAGCGGAAGCTAAAATAAAATATGCCCTGGTCTACATGGATGACATTTTAATACCATCCAAGGACCTGGATGAGGGCATGACACGACTAAGAGAAGTACTTGACCTCTTGAAAAAAGGGGGGCTAACTCTCAAAATGAGTAAGTGTAACTTCTTTCTCGACAAAATAGACTTCCTGGGATTTGAAGTTAGCGCAAATGGCATTCGACCTGGTAATAGAAAAACGGACGCTGTTTCAAGATTTCCGCCACCACGGAATCAACACGAACTACGTCAGTTTTTAGGCTTGTCGGGCTTCTTTCGAAGGTTTATTAAAGATTATGCACTAATCGCCGCCCCATTGACCGAGCTACTAAAGAAGGATAGAGAATGGGATTGGGGCAGAGTCCAAAATGAATCATTTCTAGCTATCAAGAAAATGCTATCGGAGCGGCCGGTCCTTGCGTTATACAACCCTTTAGCCGAAACACAGCTCCATACCGACGCTAGCAAGCACGGTTTGGCAGGCATAATTCTCCAACGAAATAATAACGATGTTTTTCAACCCGTGTCTTATTTCAGCAGAAAGACGACACCTGAGGAACAGAAGTATCATTCGTTTGAATTGGAAACGCTCGCGATAATTGCATCACTAAGTAGGTTCAGAGTTTACCTTATCGGAATCAGTTTTACTATTCTGACTGACTGTAATGCTATTAGATCGACATTTACAAAACGAGACTTAGTACCGCGAGTGGCCCGATGGTGGATTCAGTTTCAGGAGTACGACTGTTCCATTGAGTATAGGCCCGGAGCTAGAATGTCCCACGTAGATGCGCTGAGCCGTAACCCGGTAGAAACCCCCCAAGCGGAGAATCACACATTGGATGTCTTGGTAGTTGAATCAGAACAAGACTGGATCACTACCGTCCAATCGTCGGACGAAGAGATTGCCAGAATCAAAGATATTCTCAGCAATCCTGAAACTGAGAATGTCGCTGAAATCTACAAAAACTTCAAACTGAAAAACGGACGGATCTATCGCATCATAGGTGATGAAATAAGATGGGTTGTTCCAAAAGGGTCGCGGTGGCAGATACTTAAAAGAAACCACGACGATGTAGGGCATTATGGATATGAAAAAACATTGGAACGAGTCAAGAAACATTATTGGTTTAGCCGTATGCGGCGTTTCGTTAAGAAATATGTTTCTGCCTGCCTAGAGTGCGCGCACCACAAGGCACCTGGAGGACGGCGTGAGGGAGAACTACACCCTATAGAAAAACCAAGTGTACCGTTCCACACAATTCATGTAGACCACTTAGGGCCATTTGTGAGAAGCAGGCTAGGAAATTGTTACTTGTTAGTCATAGTAGACGGATTCACGAAATTCGTCAATATCACTGCAGTGAAGAATACGAGGTCCTTAACTACCATTAAGGTTTTAAAGGATCATTTCAGCTATTTTGGAGTACCTACGCGTCTCATTACGGACCGAGGAACCAGTTTCACTAGCAAAACATTCAAGGAATTTACTACTGAAAATGGCGTTAAACACGTGCTCAACGCAGTTGCGACACCGAGGGCTAATGGGCAGGTCGAGAGGTTCAATAGAACCATTTCGGAGGCTTTAGCAACATCTAACCATGGAAAAGATGAAAAAGCATGGGATGAAAACGTATGTGATATACAAATAGGACTTAACACCACAGTACACAAAACTACCAAGAGGTCCCCTTCCGAACTGCTCTTTGGCTTCAACGTAAACCATAGAGCCCAGGGAATACTAAGTACAGTAATAAATGAAACTATTAATGTAACTCCGATTGACGAGCTAGGTACTGTTAGAGAAGAAGCTAGTGAGCGCATTGAAACACAGCAACTGAAAGATGCAGAAAGGTTCAATAAGCACAGGAAATGTAGTAGGAAATATAAATTAGGAGACTTAGTTCGAATATCGCGGCAGGTTCCACACGACGGTCAGTCTCAGAAATTAGTTGTCAAATATCAAGGTCCTTATCGAGTAATAAAGGTTCTCGAACATGACAGATATGTAGTGGAGGATACGCCTTTATCACGTAAGGGAGGTCGTAGGTACGAAGGTATTGTGGCCGTAGATAAAATACAACCTTGGATGAGCTTTGATAGGAATTTCGACAATTCTACAGATGATGATGATGACGAAATTAATGATAGTGATAACCGTTCAGATGATGCTAGTAATGAAAATAATGTACGCAACGATATTGTTGATAGCGCAATCAATATATAATTCATAACTGTGACTGTAAAAAGTTCTAGTAATTACTAAAATTTATATATTAATAATTAATATTGTTGGTGTATCTGTTAACATTTATGATTTATTCACATTGTTGTAATTAACTAGTAATTATTGTTGTAATTAACTAAGTAATTAACCGTAATTTTATTATTTATTGATTTAGAAATTGGATTAAGTAAAGTTACTATGTGTTACACGTGAGGACACGTGCTAAACAGGAAGGCCGAGCTGTTAGGGTCCTCTGTACCTATTTCGTAATTATATGCTCATTGACGACGTAATCCATGCAGTAATAGTATTTGCATTGACTCAAGACTAGCTGTGCATTTGACTAGCTTCCTTAAGTTCAATAATTCACTTATTATTGCAAATCGAGTTTAGAACACATAATTGTTTTAATCATGGGTAAATTAATATTAATCTGTTTTATGATTTTAGAGTGTATTGATGAATCGTTACTAAATGTTTTCCTACTTTAATACGACAACTGAACGAACGTCCAGTTCCGTTGATTGGTCTGTAGAGTGAACGTATAAATATGAAAAACAACCATGGAGACGGGTCATTCGTTGAGTAGTCGTTAGGAAGGCACTCTAAGTATCGGCAATTGATTATTTTAAAACGGATTGGTGATTAATGTTATGGAGTGAGTGAGTGAATAAATAATTGCAAGGATATTGTCGTTTGAACTTTTGGCCATCCCCAAAAGTATTCATCTGTTTTATTCGTTGTTTTTTTAAATCAGTAATAACAATTGTATTAAAATTAATTCTCAATCGCGTTCTCGTAATAATTGAGCGACCCGCTAAGTGATTTTCGATGTATATCGTTGAGATTCTCGTTCACAAAATAAGGGAATTGATTCTCTTAGCTTTTATTATAATGGAGTGCTCTGGTTGTTTGTATTGACAAGCGTTATACCTTCTTTAGTACCTTTATTAAAAACTGGCTTTTACCCGCAACTCCTAATCTTATCACCCCTTAAGTTATAGTGTAAAAATATATAATCTAAAAAAATATTCAAAAAATACTGTGTTGACAATCTTCATAACTCAGTAGTGTGTGTTTACGTTATAATTTATTAGTATAGAAAGAAACCGAATTATCAGAAAAGTTTTTTTATCAAAAAAAAAAAAACGAAAACATCTCCTAATTTAAAATGTGAATGAAAACTTTATTGAAATATTCCTTCATATGAATTACACAAATTTTGCGTTGTTAAAAATTCAGTCTTTAGGCGAGCGGAGTTGTCGGCATTTATGAGTTTCTTGCTATAATTTTTATTATCATCTTAGTCCTAAGCAGAAACATGAAGAATTCCCTACAGATTAAACGAAACCTCAAAGAAATCATAACAAAAGACCGCCAAAGTCGTTCCGCAGAATAACACAATAAACATGTGAAATGTGGAGAAAAATTGAATAAATCCGTGCAAGAGAAATGTAACTTATTTAAACGTCCGGCAACTTAACAGAAAATTCAGCTTTCCTTTGGGGAAAAGAAATTTCTCTTTTGTACACACGTCAGCTTTATTTATATTGGTAGGAATTATTTCTTTATTGAACGATGTTTTATTGCTTATTGCATATTCGATTTCGTTATTGTACTCTATTATTAACTTCTTTTAATGAATATATCAGCGAGAAATAGCCAACGCTAACGCAGTCTAGATATGTCCGAGAATTTAATAATTTATTGTTTTAAATTTTATCTAGATCTACTCAGCAGTTATGAACTTACACGAGATACAATTCCATTCATTCATCGTCGAAAGTTGGTTTCGCATTTACAAAATTAGAATTATTTGATAAATAGTAATAAGTTGTTTTTTATTATTTTTCTGTAAGTTAGCCGTAAGTTATCCATGAATAAATAAAAATAAAAAAATAAAAATAAATTGAATGTATAATACAAATCTATACTAATGTTATAAAGAGGAAATAATTGTATTTTTCTATGTATTCGATTCACGTAAAAAACAAACGTAATATAATTGTGAGTAACATAAGCCCTATTTTTTAATATTATTCACGCGGACGTTGTCGCGAGAAACAGCTAGTTAAATATCATCATCAGCCTTTATCTGCCCACTGTTGGACATAGGCCTTCCCCAATACCTTCCACAGAATACGGTCCTCCGACTTCCGCATCGAACGACTTCCCGCCTTAATATAATTTCATGTGCTACAATAATTTATTTTTTAATTGAATATAAAACCTATACTAGAAATACAAATACATCATAAATATTAAGGTCAGAGGTATATTATTGTAAAGTTTCGATTTACTCTCAATATCATGCGAATGTAACTTTGTAGCTAGATACTGCTACATTGTATGTACTTAACTGGTACAACAACAAGAACTCTATCCAAATACCTCTACGTATGTAGATTAAGAGCGTGCGCACACCTGAAACTAAGCTATCGCACAACTGTTTAGTCTCGCTTTGATTCCTATGAGCTTATATGGAGGTGCGCTACTGGATTTTTAGTTGTGCAACTAAACAGTTGAATTGGCTGCGAAACAATCGACAATCGATCGCATTTATAATATTAGTAAGAAAACTAAGTTTCGTCTTCAAAAACAAAAACATAACGTAATCTACTACTACTACTACTCGATTTTTAGTTGTGCAACTAAACAGTTGAATTGTCTATGAAACAATCGACAATCGATCGCATTTATAATATTAGTAAGAAAACTAAGTTTCGTCTTCAAAAACAAAAACATAACGTAGTCTCTGGTGTTATGGTTTTGAAAACTTATTTTGACCGAGGAAAATTCCGATTTAAAATCTTAAATGTTTACTATAACCGATTTGAGATATAACTAAATTTAAAAACTAAATAATCCAACTAAAATTAAAATTTATATACTTTATTGTATTGCAAATTGTAATAAAATTTGATAAAAAGTTATACGAAGAGAATACAAAAGTAATAATATATTTGAGTCTGTATTTTCTGTGCCAAGCGGAAAATTGCATTGAATTTTCAATTCATTCTAACAAAGACTATTTACTGGTCTTTAAATCTTATACGAGTGTAATTTTATTTTTTGTTAAGAGCTTGTGCACACCTGAGACTAAACTATCGCACAACTGTTCCGTCTCGCTTTGATTCTTGAGCTTATATGGAGGTGCACACTACTCTATTGTTACTTGTGCAACTAAATAGTTGAATTAGCTGCGAAACAATTGACTATCGCACAACAGTTGTGTGATAGTTTAGTCAAAGGTTTGCGCCTGCTCTAGAATGCCTTATTAAACAAATTAAAATCAAGTAAGTTTTTTAAATAGTTGTTGGCTACGACTTCCACTGGATAATTTATCAGGGTGCAAAATTTCCTACATATCAGCTATCTTCCATTAAGTTCTATCAAAATAAATCTTAAAATACGGGTATGAAACATAGCTATCTCTGTTCTTCTCAATAGTATGAGAAGGATGCAATATGTTTTTGTGGTTTTGACAATAAAAATATGCAATTCCAAAAAACTTGGCAGCGGTGGGATTCGAACCCACGCCTCCGAAGAGACTGGTGCCTTAAACCAGCGCCTTAGACCGCTCGGCCACGCTACCTTGATGGTGTTGTTTTGAAAAGTAAAATATAAATTAAACTGTGTCCACTAACTGTTGTACTATTAATAACGTCTATATGTACTTCTGAACAATGTGTGATGGTTAAGCATTGATTAATCAAGTAAGAATAGAGTGAATGATGAATGACGTCATCTATTACGTCACAGAGTGTACACGTAATGACTATAACGGACACCTATTGTAACAGTCTACTTTAGCTGCTCTATACTAACAATGACCCCTCTTACGTAGCTGATATTGATGTTCATGCGGTTAGGAGATATCTCTTTGTTGTCACCGACAGATCTTGAATACAGCCCGTTTGTAATTTACCTAGGCAGAAGCCACGTTGAAAATAATGACGCCGAAGTGTGTAGTGTGGTCATCAACAAATTTTGAATTATTAGATTTGTACAGTGACCAATTTTTAAAAGTGTCGTAATGTAAAAGGTTAGATTGTGAATTCATTCTATTTTCAATTTGCCGACAAAGATCTAGTCGAATTAGATATGGGCGGTGTTTGTGATTTATCGGTGACATGTCTATGTTGAGTACAATATGACGAGTAGAGACTGTATCTCGTCTAGTCATCTATCACCGGTAACATAGGTGCAATAAAGTTGTCAAAGTTCGTGGAGTTCAGATGTGTTAAACAAGTTTCATATATTTGTATAGGTTACTTACTTAGATGTAATTCAAATCAGATATTTGAAGATTGTATTTACATGTATTGGGTTAAGATTGGACATGTAATGCGACGAAATGTAGACATAAACCAGAAAGTGTTAAGAATGAATATGGATGGCTAAAAAAGGTAGAGGAAGAAAGAAAAAAGTATGGATGGATTGTGTGTTGTATGCGGCTAGTCATACTAATCATACTAATATTATAAATACGAAAGTTTAGATGGATGGATGGATGGATGGATGGATGGATGTTTGTTAGAGTTTGTAGTCTAAACGGCAGAACGGATCTCGATGGAATTTGGCATAGACGTAGAGGATTGTCTGGAAGAACACATAGGCTACTCACTCTTGTTTTTTATAATTCCACGAGGACGGAGTCGCGGGCGAAACCTAGTTGTACATAATTATTCTAGTGTTTCTTTTGTTTAAATTGTTAAAATCTATACATATAATAAAATTAGAGTATCTGTTTGTAATATGAACAGAAAAAAACAAGATTTCAGGAAGATGATGTATTTCCGTTGCTAAAAACGAAAATCACGTTTAAAAAATGTTTGTCTGTCTGTCTGTCCGCAAGCTGCGTTTGTTCCGGGTAATCTCCGAAACGGATACTTTTTTATCTTAATATTGCGTGGACGAAGTCGCGGGCAACGGCTAGTACACTATAAAAATGTGTCTTTATTATCTACGTAAATAGATTTAAAACAGACATTATCTTTTGCAGTTACCAGTTTCTAATTAAAGGTGAATCATTTCCGGCCAGCGTCGGACCAATTTCCTGGATTAAATGAATTTTCTATTTGCAGTTGCTCTCATTGTTTGAGTACGTTGCCGTTTCGTTTTAGAAAATCGGCAATTTCATTCCACATTTCATATCGACAATTAAGAATTTTTGTTATAATGTACATAAGTACACATTGTATAGATATCATTTAGCATAGTGCACGCTCCGAGACGGACCTGACCGTACTTCTTTATAATTCAACTAGCTGTTGCTCGCGACTTCGCCCGCGTGAAATTAAAAAATAAAGAAAAAGTATAGCTTATGTTACTCACTGATACCGTAGTACCATTTTAATGATGAAAGAATTTTACAAATCGTCCCAGTAGTTTTTGAGTTATTTTAATACATACAAAAATACAAATCTTTCCGCTTTATAATATTAATATAGATTACTAATTGCTCATCGACTATATCGGTTTACATACAGTAATCATATCATACTAATATTATAAATGCGAAAGTTTAGATGGATGGATGAATGTTTGTTAGAGTTTGTAGCCTAAACGGCTGAACTGATTTAGATGAAATTTGGTAAAAATGTAGAGGATAGTCTGGAAGAACACATGGGCTACTCACTTTTGTTTTTTTAATTCCATGCGGACGAAGTCGCGGGCGAAAGCTAGTGTTTTATGATTGTCATCTTGTAATGGCGGCCATCTTGGATTTTAAATATCTTTGTTAAGCTAATTCATTACATACTTTAAAAAATCCAAAATGGCCGCTGTCATCAATATGATGACGGCGGCCATTTTGGATTTTTCAAAGTGTTACTCTACTAGTCAAGCCATTTATTAAATGTAATAGCTATGTTAGGTAGGAATTAACTTCGATTTTTTATTATTACTTGTTGTTAAGTAATTTTAGCTCGGCTTTCGAATGTATCTCGTATTTATCAGAATGTTTTGATACATCTGTAGTTTTACTGAGCAGTTGTTCTGCGGAAACACTTAATGGAGGCTTTCCGACCTTTGTCCGCGTAACTAAGGGCTCAATAGCTCGTATCGTCTATAATGGAGTGCGTGAGTGGACCCCGACCCGATTCGACTGATATAAGTTCTCGGGTTAATCAGCTTAAAACATTTTAGTTTCAAGTTCAGTACAATGCACAATTAAGATCTATTTTGATACCAAAGTTGTATTTAAGTACTAGTTGTTGCCGGCGACTTCGTCCACGCAATATTAAGATAAAAGAATAGCCTATAATATGCCCGTTTATGTCAGCTACCCTTCAGTGAAAGTCCTGTCGAAATAGGCTCAGCCGTTTCGGAGATTACCCGCAACAAACGTGGCTTGCGGACAGACAGATAAAACATTTTTAAATGCCTCTTTCGTTATCAGCAACGCAAATACATCATCTTCCCGAAATCTGGAATTTTTCTTTTGATATTACAAACAGATAGTCCAATTTTATTATATGTACTAGCTGTTCCCATGCGACTTCATCCGCATAAAATTATAAAAATTTCATTTTATTGTTTACATTTTTCAAATTACCAATTGCAAATGTCAAAATGACATGACATGATGTAAAACCATGGCAACCTTGCTTCCTTGATGTTGGCAGAAACTTATGGTCTCTTTCCCACATTAGGGTTTTTATCCAAAATATTTATCCCTAAGTTTAATGGCGTGAAAATATATAGCCTAAAGCGTGACATAAGTTTAGGGCTTTTTATTAAATAAATAATTATTCAAAAATATGCTGTAATTGTTGACATCTTAGGCAACAAAGAAGTGTGTGTTTACGCTTTATTATATTAGTATAGATAAATAGATATAGATTGTAGTTTGAGCAAATTGATTATTAAAATTAATTGTTTTTTCTGCCAGTAAATGTATGCACAACAGTTAAAATTAACAAGTTTGACGTTCACTAATCTATTGCAGAAATGGTTTAGATTAACTTGTATGTATATAAAATATATTTCGCGATATAAATAAGAAAACATACAAAATCACTTATTAAAAACATAAATCGTCGGAAATATAGAATTTCTTTAAATTAACCCATTAATATAAGGAAGCCTCGAACGAGAAAGTAATTTCAACCATCGTTTAAATTACGACCGATTTTTTCTGGCTTCATGACAAGGGTAAGAATTCGTACACGTTATTTACGAGATTACATTAAAATGAAAGAAGAAACTCGTGCGATGTAAAGTTTAAAATTAGAGGCAATTGCGTAAGCGAAGTAAAAAACCTGAAAACAAAATGAGATAATAATCATATTAGTGGGTTGTTTTTATTAGTTTATTCCGTGAGAACTTGATAAGATCAATTGGGCTACTATTTTTTTAATTACAGCGAAATAATTAACTGTTATTGGCTGTTTGCGACTGTCAAAGTAGCCTATAATATTCCCGCTAACCAGTTCCTACCACAATCAAATTTACATTAACAAAGGCCTAGCCGTTTAGGAGATTATCCGGTACAAACGTGAACTTACTGATAGACAGATAGATAAATTCAAAGATAAATTTTCGTTATCAGCACCGCCAATATCATCATGTTCAAGAAATGCTTTATTTCAATCTATGCTAATGTTATGATGTGGAAAGATTTGTATTTTTGTATGTATTGAAATAACTCAAAAACTACAAAGCTGACTTCAATTCTTGCCCCATTAAAAAGCTACGTTATTAGTGCGTAACATTTTTTCCAATTTTTAATTTCACGTGCACGAAGTGCGAGTAGACAGACACAATAGACACTTTAATTTTATGTTATAGATTTAGTTTATAAAAAACATCTCACCTAAATATAATCTGTGTAAATCAACGAAACAAAATGGCGTCTATCTGACAAGGTGGACTGACATGGGTCTCTGCCAAATCGACAAATTTCCGAGTTGTTGGCCACCGAAATCGGCTCTGCGATTGAAATTTGTAACTTTGTGCGAAGATTGAATGTACGAACGAGCTGTCGGAATTTCGAGTCTCGTAAAACTATTTGCCTACAAGACAGGATTCTATTTTGCTGTCAGAGTTAATGACACAGAAGATTGGTCAATTTGTAAAGAAATATTGCATAATTTGAATAAAGGAATTGCATCATGATTGGTTAGTTTACTTGATTCATTGACACGAACACAGTCTTAGTTTAATACTAGTAATGGGGAGACCTTTATTTGACTAAATTACTTTTTTTTCATCTTCAGAACGACAGTTTATGATCAATAAAGATTGTTAACAATGTAAAACAAGCGAGTTATGTAATTTTTAGTTTACGAATATTCAAGTATACCTTGAGTAGCCTGTTTAATTTAATCATACTTCATACTAATATTATAAATGTGAAAGTTTAGATGGATGGATGGATGTTTGTTAGAGTTTGTAGCCTAAACGGCTGAACAGATCTGGATGAAATTTGGCATAGATGTAGAGGATAGTCTGGAAGAACACATAGGCTACTTTATTTTGTTTTTATTAATACCACGCGGACGGAGTCGCGGGCGGAAGCTAGTTACAAATAATGTAAGAATCCTATTTGTAAAGGAAAAACTTCTGTTGCGTACGCTAGCATAAAACAACTGTAAAACACTCATAAAACATAAACATAAATAAAGCAGTCTTGCTTAGAAACTAACTTTAACACGGACTAAAGAAAATTATATAAACCAAGATGCATTTTAATTTACACGAATGCGTCTTAGTTCAAAGGAATAGTTCACACACGAAGCTACACAACTCATATTGAGCGCTATCTAGCATCAGTTGGACTGTATTATCTCGGGTTTACACTGCTCAAAATCATGTCTACAAACACACTCGCTTTGTTAGCAAAAGGCAATAAAAACTATACAGTTGTTAGATAGTGAAAATTAGCCATAAACAAAGCTTCACAGATAATGTTTAGTCTAACTGAAATGTGCATCGAACCATTAATTTCTAAAATCATAGACATTTACAATAGAAAACTTTGTTTAAATAAAAGTTCGTATATGAGTGAAATGGATCGTTTTCAACTATTATTTCATGTGTATTGGTATTTGTCGAAACAATAACGATGCAAACGTAAAGGTCGTTGACCTACGGTTCAATAGACCGAATAAGTCCCTTTATTACCCGTTACAAAGTCTTTTGTTGAATACAAAATGGCGTCGTTTAAATACTAAAAGCGTGTATTTACATTTTAAAGTGTTGGTAACGAATAATTACAATTTATTCACTGAATATCTTATATCTTTGTAAGAGCAAAAATTAATTAAAATCAAACAAAGAATATTGTCTATTCGGTCATTTATAGTTTGTCTAAATAAGCATGATTAGTTTGACATTTCATTTGACAATTTAGTAGGGATGGGTTGTGTAAAATTGGGTATGAATCTTTTCGATTTTCGATTTTTACTCTCATAGTTGGAATCGATAGATTCATAGACGGTTTATATGTAAAGGTACTTGCTTTCGCCCGTGACTACGTCCGCGTGGAATTAAAAAAATTAAAGTAGCCCACGTGTTTTTCCAGACTATCCTCTACATATCCAAATTTGATTGTTATCCATTTAGTAGTTTAGGTTACTCTAATAAATATCCATCCATCTAAACTTTTGCATTTATAATATTAGTAAGATAGTCATCATCATCATATTTCTTCTTATCCTACTCCCGTAGGGTCGGCGCAGCAGGTTTTTGTACTCCACATAACTCTATCATACGTCATCTCAGTCATCACTTCCTTTTTGATCATGTCACCTTTTACGCAATCCATCCATCTCTTTCTAGGTCTACCTCTACCGATGTACCCTTCCACACTCATAACTAACGTTCTCCTTGTAACATGTGATTCATCCCTCCCCATAACATGCCCATACCATGCTAACATTTTACTCCTTACCTTCTCCACTACTGGGGCTACTCTCAAACTTCCTTAGTAAGATAGTAAAAAGTAAAAGTATAACCTCTTTATCAGATTTCTTTGTTTATATTTCGGTCATAAATTCTTTTAGAAAAACATATCTTGTTCTTAACTATTCATAAAGTAAATAAACTTTACGCTTTATTCAGTAAACATATGAGTAGAATTTTGTTTTGGAATCATAAAAACTTTTTTTTTTATCTCGAGCAAAGTCATAAAAAGCCAGTCTCATGAATAACGCGCTAACTGAAGTACCTCGTGCCTATAACAGAGTAAATTATGTAAATTTTAATCTAACGCAGATGATACTTTCATACATTTTATACAATAAGTAATCCTTCTTCATATCTGTGAGAAAAATTACTAAAATGTACATAAGTGAAGTTATCTTTAAGTAGGTTCAAAATCTCCACTTTTGTTTATGCAAAACTATTCTGTACTACATTCCAAATTCAAATTATAAGAATATGTCACTCATCGTTATTTACACCATTCTCGCTTCATCATACATATATCATCTATCTGTCCTTTTCCCACTCTATTATGAACATCATCAATTTAACAGTGGTAGAGCCCGCTTTAATATCTTCGCACGAATGGGTCGGCTCGCCCGGTGTAATACCACGACCACACAGAAGACAGGCGTGAAGTGGGAGCAAGTCCGCGTTTCGTCTGATGAGTGTGGTGCCGGAGGCCCAGTTTTAGTCCCTTTTCCGTTCCACCCTCTTCTTATAAGGAAGGGATTGGATGGGGAAGTGGATTTGACGGTGGAGGAGACGCATTGGAAGGGGAAATGTCCTCTTTATGTTCGTCTCCTCCTCCGTCGATTTAGGGTAGGCAACGCGTCTGCAATTGCGGATGTCTATGGGCAGCGGTCGCTTCGCCATATTGGCGGATTTAGGTGGCCGCTTGCTCATTTGCCACTTTGTGATATAAAAAAAAAAAAGACTGCGCACGTTTTTTTATATCATAAGGTGGTAAACGAGCACGCGGCCACCTTAATCCGCCAAACTGGCGAAGCTACCCCTGCCTATAGACATCCACAATTGCAGAAGCGTTGCCTAACCTTAATAGACGGAAAAGATGCAAATAAATAGGATGTTTCCCTTTCCTATGCGTCTCCTCCGCCGTCAAATCTACTAAGAAAAGGGTGGAAAGGGAAAGAGACTAAAATTAGGCCTCTGGCACCACACTTATCAGACGAAACGCGGAATTGCTTCCACTTCACGACTGTTTTCTGTGTGGTCGTGGTGCACCGGGCGAGCCGGCCCATTCGTGCGAAGATGTTAAATCGGGCTCTACCATTGTGGAAAGGGATGTTCCTCAATCATTCTGAAATACCTTATTTTGACGAACTAAACCAATTATTTTATGTAGATATTGTTTCACAACTAGAGTAAGTTGATCTGTAAAACTTGAACCCGAACAAAGGATTTTGTCCGCAGTTGGTAGCAGTTTAAAGTTGTTTCCCCGAAGCGTTAAATTGATGTAAAATAGGAGACAAAGTTTTACAGTAAAAGTAAAGGTAGCAAACAATGTAATAAAAACTTAATTTAACAGAATATAGAGTTGCAATTTATAAAATTGTAAAACTGATTAAAATGATACTAGTTTTTTTTTTTTATATTATAAAGCTGCAAACGAGCAAGCGGCCACCTAAATCCGCCAATATGGCGAAGCGACAGCTGCCCATAGACATCTGCAATTGCAGATGCGTTGCCGACCCTAAATCGACGGAGGAGGAGACTAGTTGGTTGATACTTGGATTAAGGGCCCAATTAAATACGCGGTTATTTTAGAAACTGTACTCACAGTGAGGAGGTTCCTGTCTTTTTAGCTCTGACCACTGGGTGCTTGAGTTGACTTGTAAAATGTATTAAAAAAACAACCCTTAGAGCGTCGGTGGCTTAGGGATTTAAGCACTTGACTTATAATCTGCAGGTCATGGTTTCGAATCCCGCCATGTACCAATGTGATTTTCGTATTCTTGCGGTGAAGGAAAACATCGTGATGCCTGCACATATTGGCAAAGAAATTCAAAGATATGTGTGAAGTCAACCAACCCGCAGTGTGCCAGCGTGGTCTATGGCCTATACGCCTTATTAGGGTAGGCTCCGAGACCCTCAGTGGGGAAGATTTTCATGAGAGTTGATTATTTACATATATCGAGTTATAAAAACCCATTTAGTTATTTTTACTGTCATTCCTTTACACGGGTCGTTTCCATTCCGTTTAATGTATTCCAACGTAACAGGTAAATTAAATTTTAGTAAATATCTGAACCCACGCAGTCACAAAAGGTTGCCTCGAGGGTAGGCACATTGTTTTATCCGTGGAAATACTAAAAGCGCAAATACTGCTACATTTTTGACCGACTTCCTAAAAGAAGAAGGTACTCGATACGTCTGTATGTTTTTTATTCCTATGAGCTTATAAGGAGCGCACACTACTCGAGTTTTTGTTATGCAACTAAACAATTGATTGGCTGGTAACAATCGACAATCGCACAACAGTTATGCGATAGTTAAGGGGCTGTATTCGGGACAATTTGCGTTTTTTGGGGGGAAGAAGTAGGCGCGCGCAAACAATGAGCGGGGTGCACCGCACGGTTAGATCGCGTGAGTCGAGTCTCGTCGGTTAGTGATGGGACTCGAGTGACTTTTTTTCACTCGAGTCACTCGGTACTGGTAACTTTCTTACTCGAATGCCACTCGAGTGAAGATAGACTCGAGTGATTTTTATTGACTTGAGTCACTCGGAATATAAAACTCGAATAACCAAAATTTTAAGCGAATAAAACAATATTAATTAACATAGAATATTATTTTTTAAAAGCTACTCAAAAAATCTAAACAAAACGATAAAAATATTAATTAAATAAAATTTTCGTTTAAACTTAACCTGTCTACGTAACCAAGAAACCTCTTATATAAACTAACAGTCGAATTGAAATATTATAATGTAATACTAAAAAGTTTCCAATTTCATTTATTGTAACGAGGATTTTCACGAGATCAAAATATGAACAGTTTTATTATGTTCTACACAATTTAGATAATAATAAATATGCTTTAAAATTAACTTAAATGAAGTTTAAATAAGTCAACAAAAGAACAGAAACAATGTATTAAAAAAAAAACTGAAATTGCTGTCAGAATTTCTTACTCGGCTCGGTATAAACCACTCTAATGGTTACGAGTCACTCGTAATTCGAGTCGACTCGAGTCACATGAAAACTCGAGTTGGCAAAAATTTCACTCGAGTCCGAGTAATGTAAAACTTACTCGAGTCACTCGAGTGAAAAGCAACTCGAGTCCCATCACTATCGTCGGTCTTCGCGGCCGTGTCCTTAACATCGAACGCCGCGAAGCGCCATCCCGACTCCGTTTTAGATTTTTACATTAAGTTTAATTATAACTAGCTGTTGCCCGCGACTTCGTCCACGTGGTATTAGAAAACATACAAACTATATAAATAACAAAACGGCTGTAGTTGTAATAAACATTTATTTACTCTCACTAATTGTTATGGTTATTATTAATTTGAGAAAACAGTGTTTTTTTTTATTTCATTAGTTATAACAATAAATCTGTCGATTCCAACTTCTATAAGAATAAAATCGAAAATTGATAAGATTCATGACTGATTTTACACAATGAATTGTCTAACTAATCTAAATTATTTAGACCCACTATAGTATAGATAATACTGTTTTTGTGACAAAATCGTCCGTTTATACTTAAAGAATCGCTTACGAATTTGGAAAATATTATTTAATGAAAAAGCTTATTTTCCGATTCATTATAAATTTAATTAAATAGAAATATGTAAGTTTTTAATAAAATAAAAAAAAAATTATATTCCATTCGCGTGGCGCTTTCTGTATTGTGGGAAGTTCCATTTTATATAGATCAGTGTTTTTACGTTCGGGCTTGATAAAAAGAGAGCGAGCTATCGGGCAGACTATCGCCCTTTCCGTCACTCACGTGGTCACATAAATGCGGGACGCGCAGGGGGTTTCGCCGGAGCGACGAGCACAGGTCCGCTTCCATCGACGCCCGCGGGCGGACTGACGCGAAATCCGAATGGTTTTGGAGCTCATTTTAATTAAATTCGATTAAAAATTAACTAATCAATGTATTGCAAAAAGCTTCGGGTTAACCGAAGATAAAGTACTCGTGTATCAAATAAACCACTTCGAGTTTTTACTTTCGTTGTTGTATTGCAGATATATGGTGATCTTTACAGAATTAGGCACATTTTCAAAAATAAATCTATCGAGAAAAGTTTGTCCAATCGTGATTCTGTTCCACGAGGCTTTAGTTAAAGGACTGAAGTTACACATACTAAAATATCACGAATCAAATCTTCGTAGAAATGCTGTTCTATGCTTCCAAAGATGCGCAATTTGCCATAACCTCGCCTTAAGTCAAATATGATTTTTCACTAGATTCTAATTTTAATTATTATAGTAGCGCGTAGTCATACAATACACGGTACACGACCACTCATATAAAACACATACATAAAAAACTATTTTAACAATTTATTTTTTTACAATTATACAGGATGTTTATTGTATGATATTGTGAAACATTATAAATGCATTAACGTTAATTACAAATGTATTTACCAACTGGTTTCATATATTTTTCCATATTAAAGATAATATAAATGCAAATATTATAACAATATCGGTTGCTTTGAACGGGCTATTGCAGCAATGGCACGTACGGCTTATCTGCAAGCGCATCTATCCAATTACAAGGCTTTAGCTGCGGCGCGATCAAACGCTGTTTATATTGAACATTTAAAAATGCCGCCTTCCCGATGTAAAAATGGAACTGGTTTATTTTCTAGTATCTTTCGTCCGCGATTCCGTCCGAGTGCGAATAAAAACAACAAATGTAAGAAGAATATGTGTTTTTCCAGACTATATTCTATATTCATGCCAAATTTCATCGGGATCCGTGCAGGAGTTTAGGCTACAAACTCTAACAAACATCCATACATCTAAACATTCGCATTTATAATATTAGTAAGATTAAAACTAGAAGTAAATAAGACGTGAGTTGTGTCTCATCATTTGATGCGTCGGTTTAAATTGTTAACTATATATAAAAAGTCAGAGAAATTCTTTGATAAAAAAAATCAAGAATGAAGTGACAACTAACTTCGATTAATGAAACGATCCAAAGAAGATTAATGGGTTTAAGGGTATCTTTAATCTACGCCATTTGTAATTTTACTAATGCATTAAAAGTTCTATTTTACAAAACCATTTATCTATATCTATACTTCTATACTATACTATATACTATATATGTATATATTATAATAAAGCGTAAACACACACTTCTTTGTTGTTCTACAGCAATTACAGCATATTTTTGAATAATTCTTTTTTTAATAAAAAGCCGTACACTTACGTCACGCTTTAGGCTATATATTTTCACGCCATTAAACTTAGGTGGTAAGTATTTTGGATAAAAACCCTAATGTGGGAAAGAGACCATAAGTTGCTGCCAACATCAAGAAAGAAAGATTGCTAAGGTTTGTCATGTCATGTCATTTTGACATTTGCTATTGATAATTTGACAAATGTAAACAATAAAATAAAGTTTTTATAATTTCACGCGAATGAATCCGCACGCGAACAGCTGGTATTCCATAAAGTTGACTGTTCTTTAAGATCGTAATTCGCACTTTCTACAAGTCTAAATTAATATTATAATTGTTTAAAAGCGCGCGCACACCTTTGACTAAACTATCGCACAATTGTTTAGTCTCGCTTTGATTCCTATGAGCTTATATGGAGGTGCGATTTTTAGTTGTGCAACTAAACAATCATACAACAGTTGTGCGATAGTTTCGTCAAAACTGTGCGCACGCTCTTAGTCTCTGTCTAAACACCGCCCACACCTTGTTTGTATTTTTATTCCTTCAAAAATAATTTATCCCAGGTTTATAGACAGTGTGTGTCGTAGCCTTTATTGTCAGCGGCGTTTAGAAACATAAGTGTCATTTACACCAGTAGCTTGAATATTGTAAAAAATATTTCTGCTTTTTTTTATCAGATTTTGATCGTTTGGCACTTTGCCAGCCGAATGGAATCTTTGTACAATTTTTAGTTCGTTGCGCACAGTTGAGTTTTGTAAAATTTAATCAGGATTATTGGAAAACGTATTATATTTCTTGCAATGAAGGTTACAATAAAAATATATTTTTTATCTTACTAATATTATAAATACCAAAGTTTAGATGGATGTTTGTTAGAGTTTGTAGCCTAAACTAGCTGTTCTCGTCTGCTTCATCCGCGTGAAATTATAAAAACTTTATTTTATTGTTTACATTTGTCAAATTATCAATAGCAAATGTCAAAATGACATGACAAACCTTAGCAATCTTTCTTTCTTCATTTTGCCAACAACTTATGGTCTCTTTCCCACATTAGGATTGTTATCCAATTTATTTACCCGCTAAGTTTAATAGCGTGAAAATATATAGCCTAAAGCATGGCGTAAGTGTAGGGCTTATTATTAAAAAAAGAGTTATTCAAAAATATGCTGTAATTTCTGACATCTTAGGCAACAAAGAAGTGTGTGTTTACGCTTTATTATAATAGTATAGATGGTGGAACGGATCTCGATGACAAATATTTTAATATCTTTTGAATATTTGAAGAGATCTTTGAAATCATAAATATTACGAA
The DNA here is from genome assembly GCA_029286645.1 of Papilio protenor. Lineage (NCBI taxonomy): Eukaryota > Metazoa > Arthropoda > Insecta > Lepidoptera > Papilionidae > Papilio > Papilio protenor. The sequence continues at coordinate 645,105 of JAGSMZ010000007.1, read as the reverse complement.
ATAAGTTGGCTAATACTCTCTAAATTTTCATATACATGTTCATGTACATGACGTAAATATTATTACGTTATCTACTCTGCCTTTGACTATTTGTTAATTTCGTTTTCCACTTCATTCAATTCTTAACTCAAGTTAGTTGTCCGATGAGTTTTGAATCCAATTAAAAGCTGGACAAGCAACACAAGAGGGGCTTTCAATGAATCTGGAACTAACCGACTTGTTAATTACTCTAAGTTGCATTCGCTCTCGGTTGCTTTGCCGAGACGAATTACTTAATTAACATTTAACTTGTTAATTTAATAAGATACATGTTTAGTAGGAATCCTGTGGTATGTGTGCATTTTGGATTAACAGGAATATGCAATTTTCATATCGTACTTTCTGGAATAAAAATCATCATCATCATCATCATCTCCCCTGCCTTATCCTACTCCCGTAGGGTCGGCGCACCGGTTTTGCGTCTTCCAAATAACCCTATCATCCGTCATCTCAGTCATCACTCCCTTCTTGATCATGTCACCTTTCACGCAATCCATCCATTTTTTTCTAGGTCTACATCTACCGGTGTACCCCTCCACATTCATAACTAACGTAAAAATCATTTTATTATTTTTAATGAAAAGGGTTTATTTGTGGTGCATATAAATTGTCGATTCCTTTGTTTAAAAAATTTTGATAGTTTCAAATATAGCAGTTTATCTATGAACTAAGTAGCTTTTGCCCGCGATTTCCTAGCCTAAGTTTTTAGTGATAATGTAGCTTTCTAATGATTAAAGCATTATTGTAATTGGTCTATTAGTTTCGGAACCTATACAAAACCAATTAAATCCTTCCTCTTTAAAATATTACTATAAACAACATTACAATGGATTAGTCATTTTGTATGTATTACTAGCTGTTGCTAGCGACTTCGTCCACTTTAAATATAAAAATACTAGCTGTTCACGTGCGGATTCATCCGCGTGAAATTATAAAAACTTTATTTTATTGTTTACATTTGTCAAATTATCAATAGCAAATGTCAAAATGACATGACATGACAAACCTTTCTTGATGTTGGCAGCAACTTATGGACTCTTTCCCACATTAGGGTTTTTATCCAAAATATTTACCCCCTAAGTTTAATGACGTGAAAATATATAGCCTAAAGCATGACGTAAGTGTAGGGCTTTTTATTAAAAAAAGAATTATTCAAAAATATGTTGTAATTGCTGACATCTTAGGCAACAAAGAAGTGTGTGTTTACGCTTTATTATAATAGTATAGATTGAAGGATTTTTTCTTTTTTACATTGCAAACCTGGTGGTTAAATAACTTTATAAGGTATATGTAGCTATTATTCACTGAATTAAACTCCGGCATGCGTGCACTGCTGTCGCTGTCAGATGTTCTATAGTGGAACGGGACACAGGATGTTCCGGATTTTGTGTTCCATGCTAAATCTCCGTCCGACGGTATGGGATTTGTTGATCAATTGCGGATATAGAGGATAATATGTTGTGAAATTAATCTGAAGCTAGAATAGATTAATTACAAGCATTTGTATGTAATAAATAAGAAGGATGATGGTTAAAAATCAACGTTAAGTTTAGTAATCTTGGATTTTATATCTTTTGTACAACACCCCATATATCACCATGTGCAAAGTATTGAGTCGTATTAAGATAAAAAGTTCATTATGCAATCCTTAAGACAAAAAAGACAATAACGATAAAGCAGGCCTGGGTATTCACTTAAAAATTTGTAAAGTTCAATTTCAATTGCAATTTAAAAAGGTTCTGATAAATAAAGGAAACGATCCGAAGCTACTTTCAGCGAGAGCTTCAAAGAAGGTGATTTAACGTTTGAGAACGATAGCCATTAAAGCCCGAAAGCCTTCGGATTACGCGAAGTCGTAACCGCGCCAATCAGGAACAGATTTTATGAAAAGCCTTCTACCGGATATACTTTATAAAGATTTCCTTTCAATTATTCAATAAATATAAGTTACTAGCTGTTGCTCGTAACTTCGCCCGTGTGATTTAAAAAAAAATATAGCCTATGTTACTCATTGATAACGTAGCTTTTTAATAGTGAAAGATAATTTTTAAAATCGGCCCAGTAGTTTTTGAGTTATTTCAATACATACAAAAATACAAATCTTTCCTATTTATAACATTAGGATAGATAACGAAAATAAAAGATAAAAAAATGCCCGATTTTTTTGTCAGATAATACAAGTGTACATGTAGCTGCATAAATATAAATACAATTATAATTATTTTGTGTAAAAAAGCTTAACAGTATTCATTATGCGGTCGTTTTTATGCAGACTGTACTTTTGTAATTTATCTTTTAACAATACGAAATCAACTTAAAAATAGACACATAATAAACGCAAAATAAACCTTAGTGGGTTTTCACTAGAGCTTCAGTGGAATTGTACAATATTGTTTCAGTTTGTTCATAATGTTTTTCTGTTATATTTTATTAAACTTGTGTTTAGTTCCTTAACTAATCTAAATACAGTATGATGCTGTACGCTCGTCGTACACATTTTTTGCGCCAATAGTATGCTGGTTTTGTGATATCGCCAGCGTTTATAAAGGATGTTCCATTTTGTTTAAAAAGTTTTCTTTTAGCAAGACATATTTTATTTTTGTAATAAGACTTTGTATTCAATTTGATTCTATTGTTCTGTCTGATCTCTACTATTCCTTTCCATTCCCTCCCCTTCCCTAATTAGATATCTACATGAATAGAGTATGTTTAACCAATTATAATGAGAATATAAATTGATATAAGTATAGCTTAGGCAGATGGATATGAGCAAAAACGAAAGAAACCATTCTCCTTTGATTCAGTAAATAACAAGTCTTTTTCATAAAACTTTTTAAATAAAAAACTCCGAAGCAAAGAAACATTCACAGTTGCAATTACGAGTAGAAGAAATGTTTCGAGATTATAGTGCGCGTTATTTTAACCTGCAATAATTAAGGCTAACGATACCCAAGACAGTTGTCTTGAATCTTGAAATATTTTCAAATCAAGAAACGCTTGATATTTTCAAAAATAATTCTAGTTAGAACCATCTTAATCAAGAGACAAAATGTATTAAACGCAGATTAGTATTAAAAATTGTATTCGTACAAGTCTTAGGTCCTTTTGGTAATTAAAGACTAAAGATTAAATTAACAAAGATATTACAAAAAGAGCTGTCGTCCGCAAACTTCGTTAGCGAAAATTTGGACCACCCGTTACGCCATTTTGACATCGCGGAATTAGAAAAAAAAGTAGCCTATAATATGGCCGTCTATGTCAGCTACTCTTCAGTGAAAATCCGGTCGAAATTGGCCCAGTCGTTTCGGGGGTTACCAGGAACAAACGTGGCTTGCGGATAGACAGCCATAAACTTTTTAAATGCGATTTTCGTTATCGTTGTTTCGTTTGCTTTTGATATTACAATCAGACACTCCACTTTTATTATATGTATAGATAGATTAATACAAGGATCGGATTTATTATAAAAGTCATATAAACCATGTTTTAGTTTAATTTTCATATAGTACATTTTCACTTATAAAAAAAAAATTGTTATCGATAACAAGACGTTTTTATTATTTTCTTAGAAACCGAATACAGCTTCAGGAGAACATTTTTTGTTATGTAAGTATTTCTTATATTTTATTTTATACTTAAGATTTTTCTTCTGTCATATAACAAAGTTTATTTATGTACAAATTTCTGTCGTAATATAGGTTTTACCGCTTAAAAACTTGTATGTAAACTAGCTATTGCCCGCTACTTTATCCACGCAATGTTAAGATAAAAAAGTAGCCTACAATATGCTCGTCTATGTCCCTACCCTTCAGTGAAAGTCCCATCGAAATTAGCCCAGCCAGACAGACAGACAAAACATTTTTAAACGCGATTTTCATTATCAGCATTTTCCCGAAATCTGGAATTTTTCTTTTGATATTACATACAGACACTCCAATTTTATTATATGTATAATAGATATATTTTATATTGTTAAAATGGTTTGTCTGATTTTGAATACGCTGTGAAAATTGCAATTAAGAATTGCCACATACAGCAATAATAGTCAATAATTAAAACTTCGTAATATTCATTAAATTTCACACCGCCGAATCCCAACCCCGACTTATCTGCAGATATTATTGTGGATTTATCTCATTAAAGTGTATTACAGACACATTTAAACACATTACAATTCAAAGCGTTAACACAATCGCATAAAGCTGGCAAATAAAACAAAACAAGGTCGGCAGTGGTGCGGGGCTCGTGCAGGGTGAGGGCGGGAGTCAGAACGATCTCTGGTCTTGATTAGAGCAAGCTATAAACATAAATGAATATGTAAAGGCGAGGAATATGCCGGCGTTCTATCTTAAAAGTTAGTCACTTCAACGTTTGTATTGAGATGTGTAACAATAACTATTAGAAAACAGCTTTATGTGTCTAGGAAAAAAGCTGTCAGTTAATTGTACGTGCTTAGTTCCTTTTTTATTGTCCCGTCGTTTGTTCTCATTGCTACTTGATTAGCTATTTATAAGAGGCGAACTTAAAAGAACATTATTTCTGTAAGTGCAACACTGGGGATGTCCACGACTGTACATGATAAACAAAACAATTTAAATGCGATTTTCGTTATCAGCATTTTCCCGAAATCTGGAATTTGTCTTTTGATATTACATACAGACACTCCAATTTTATTACATGTATAATAGATATATTTTATATTGTTAAAATGGTTTGTCTGATTTTGAATACGCTGTGAAAATTGCAATTAAGAATTGCCACATACAGCAATAATAGTCAATAATTAAAACTTTGTAATATTCATTAAATTTCACACCGCCGTATCCCAACCCCGACTTATCTGCAGATATTATTGTGGATTTATCTTATTAATGTGTATTGTACAGACACATTTAAACACATTACAATTCAAAGCGTTAACACAATCGCATAAAGCTGGCAAATAAAACAAAACAAGGTCGGCAGTGGTGCGGGGCTCGTGCAGGGTGAGGGCGGGAGTCAGAACGATCTCTGGTCTTGATTAGAGCAAGCTATAAACATAAATGAATATGTAAAGGCGAGGAATATGCCGGCGTTCTATCTTAAAAGTTAGTCACTTCAACGTTTGTATTGAGATGTGTAACAATAACTATTAGAAAACAGCTTTATGTGTCTAGGAAAAAAGCTGTCAGTTAATTGTACGTGCTTAGTTCCTTTTTTATTGTCCCGTCGTTTGTTCTCATTGCTACTTGATTAGCTATTTATAAGAGGCGGAGTTAAAAGAACAATATTTCTGTAAGTGCAACACTGCGGATGTCCACGACTGTACATGATAAACAAAACAAGGTCGGCAGTGGTGCGGGGCTCGTGCAGGGTGAGGGCGGGAGTCAGAACGATCTCTGGTCTTGATTAGAGCAAGCTATAAACATAAATGAATATGTAAAGGCGAGGAATATGCCGGCGTTCTATCTTAAAAGTTAGTCACTTCAACGTTTGTATTGAGATGTGTAACAATAACTATTAGAAAACAGCTTTATGTGTCTAGGAAAAAAGCTGTCAGTTAATTGTACGTGCTTAGTTCCTTTTTTATTGTCCCGTCGTTTGTTCTCATTGCTACTTGATTAGCTATTTATAAGAGGCGGAGTTAAAAGAACAATATTTCTGTAAGTGCAACACTGCGGATGTCCACGACTGTACATGATAAACAAAACAATTTAAATGCGATTTTCGTTATCAGCATTTTCGCGAAATCTGGAATTTGTCTTTTGATATTACATACAGACACTCCAATTTTATTATATGTATAATAGATATATTTTATATTGTTAAAATGGTTTGTCTGATTTTGAATACGCTGTGAAAATTGCAATTAAGAATTGCCACATACAGCAATAATAGTCAATAATTAAAACTTCGTAATATTCATTAAATTTCACACCGCCGAATCCCAACCCCGACTTATCTGCAGATATTATTGTGGATTTATCTCATTAAAGTGTATTACAGACACATTTAAACACATTACAATTCAAAGCGTTAACACAATCGCATAAAGCTGGCAAATAAAACAAAACAATTTAATTCACATCTCAATGTATCTTCACATCATATTTTCAGACTGTATGTGATGTTCATACCTCGTTTATGTCTGAAAAACTTTTTAACGGTAGAATTGTCTAAATTGTCATTTTTATTAATTCTTTCTTTATCGAACGGGAAAGTTAATTTCATAAAGTTAGCTGTCGAAGAGATTTAAATTAAATCGCAATATCAATAGCAACCATTTATTGATATCCAACGAAGCGAATTTAATTAAATTACGTTTTACAACATTTACATAATTTAGTGTACGAGAAGTAATATATTTTGATCATGTGGTTTATATTTATACTAGCTTTCGCCCGCGACTCCGTCCGCGTGGAATTAAAAAAACAAAAGTGAGTAGCCTAAGTGTTCTTCCAGACTATCTCCTACATCTATACCAAATTTCATCGAAATCCGTTCAGCCGTTTAGGCTACAAACAACTACTAACAAACATCCATCCATCCATCCATTAGTAAGATTAGTAATCATACTAATATTATAAATGCGAAAGTTTAGATGGATGGATGGATGGATGTTTGTTAGAGTTTGTAGCCTAAACAGCTGAATGGGTCTCGATGAAATTTGGTACAGATGTAGAGGATACTCTGTAAGAACACATAGGCAACTCACTTTTGTTTTCTTTAATTCCACGCGGACGAAGTCGCGGGCGAAAGCTAGTTATAATATATATTAAAGTTCTAAAACTTATTGAGAAATAGAAGGAAAATATCGTAATGCATCGTACACAAATCTGGGAAGAAATTCAAAGATATATGTGAAGTCAACACGCAGTGGGCCAGCATTGTATATGGCCTAGTTACTCCTAACTTAGGGTAACTTACGAGCCCCTTAGTTACATATAATAAACAAATGACGATGAACTAAAATAAGTTTTACTGGAGTTAATTAAATTACGTTTTACAACATTTACATAATTTAGTGTACGAGAAGTAATATATTTTGATCATGTGGTTTATATTTATACTAGCTTTCACCCGCGACTCCGTGCGCGTGGAATTAAAAAAACAAAAGTGAGTAGCCTATGGGTTCTTCCAGACTATCTCCTACATCTATACCAAATTTCTTCGAAATCTGTTCAGCCGTTTAGGCTAAAAACTCTAACAAACATCCATCTATCCATCTGAACTTTCGCATTTATAATATTAGTATGAAGTATGATGGCTAATTGTAACGAAGAGTAACTTTTTCTAATATGTATTCTATACTGCTCTGAACGTGGAAGATCAGCTCCTTGCTGGAGTACTCAGCAAATCAAGCTGTTCTAAGACTCTACTGATACGCTCATTACCTATTTCTCCCATTTTTCAATTAATTTTAATGTTATATTTACTACATCATAGAAAGATATTTTTAATAATATTAAGTGGCAAACGAGCAAGCGGCCACCTGAATCCACCGAAATGGCAAGCGACCGCTGCCCATAGACATTCGCAATAGCGGATTCGTTGCCTACCCTTGATCGACGGAAGAAGAGACGCACATAAACGCACACAATTCCCATTCCTATACGTCTCCTGCACCATCAAATCCACGTTCCCTTCCTATCCTTACCTTTTAATCGACGTACAGAAAGAGGATATTTCCCCTTCCTATGCTTACCAACCGCTGTCAAATCCACTTTTCTCTTCCGTCCTTACCTTTACAAATTGTGGGAAAGGAAAGGAGACTAAAATAAAACCTTCAGCACGCACACACAATTACATCCACTTCAACATTGTCTTGTGTGTGGTCGTGGTATTACACCGGGCGAGCCGGCCCATTCGTGCGAAGATGTTAAAGCGGGCTCTACCACTGTTTAGATATGAAAATAAAAATAAAAAAAAACGATTACAGTAAATAAGCCCCGACGAAATAACCACATAAATAACGAGCGAAAAAAATAACAGCACATTTTATTATTCAGCTTTAAAAAACATTCAATTTGAGAATTAATTCTTTGAGAAGATTCATATGTATCTCTGATTGCCTCTCGGCGGATAAACTACGGTCACAAAGGCATCTCTATTTGTGTCACAACAAGCAAACACAGAGAACAATTCTGAAACTTCATTCACAAAAATAGCATATCTGCAAGTGAAACTGAATTATATTTATTATACTAGTATATATATTATGAATTCCTACATCCACAAATGCAGATGCGTTACCTTCTATTTTACGAAGAAGGGTACGCAAAGAAAGAGGATATTTCCCCTTTCTATGCTTACCAACCGTTGTCAAATCCACTTTTCTTTTCCATCGTTAATACAAATGTGTGGAAAAGGAAAGGAAACTAAAATAAAATCTTCGGCACGCACACAAAATTACATCCACTTCAACATTGTCTTGTGTGTGGTCGTGGTATATTTATTAATACTTAAAAGTAAATAGATATTAAACTTAATGTATACATTTCTTGATTCATTCGGCCACATGTTTGCAACAGAAACAAAAAAACCTCGCTCTGTTTGTCTTCTCTTTGTTACTTCCAAACAAATAAAGTCAAAGAGCTATCCACAAATTTGGACAAACGAAGCATAGGCGGAAAAAAATATCTTTTGTTTCGTGTGCAAATTAAAAGCTTACGCTCGAATACGAGACTTTTGTATAACAGGATATAAAACAACTGTTGTATTCAATAATTCTGATTTAAGGCTTTCAGGGTTTTCTATGACAATAATGCGTTGTGTTTTTAGTACGGTATAGTATAAACGCTATGAAAATAATATCAGGCGTGTAACAAATCACTAAAGGATGCAAAAGTAAATAATAATATGATAAAAGAATTGGGGTATGAAAATTAATTTGCATAATGGTTGCGGTGATAAGCAATTCCGGAGTAATTAGTTCGCAGTAAAATAAAGCGGAAGTTACTTTATGTTTCCCAACCAGAATGCCATAGAGTGTGCCATGGACAATGTAATACAATGATCTAGATTAGCTCTAAGAGATGCAGCTACCATTGGCATGGTTTTATTAGATTTTTTTTATACAATGACGTGGCAAACGAGCAAGCGGCCACCTGAATCCTCCGAAATGGCGAAGCGACCGCTGCCCATAGACATCTGCAATTGCAGATGCGTAATCCACCCTTAATTGACAGAAGAGGAGACGCAAATAAACAGGATATTTCCCCATCCTGTGCGTCTCCTCCGCTGTTAAATCCACTTTCCCTTCCCATCCTTACCTTTTAAGAAAAGGGTGGAAAGAAAAAGGTACTAAAACAAAGCTTCCGGCACCACACTCATGAGACGAAACGCGGAATTGCTCCCACTTCACGCCTGTCTTCTGTGTGGTCGTGGTATACACCGGGCGAACCGGCCCATTCATGCTAAGATGTTAAAGCGGGCTTTACCACTGTAAAAGGAATAGATGCTTCCGTCATAATAATCAGAGTTTTTTTATCATATTTGATCCTTGATTTATTTTATAGTGCCCCTTGAAGACAGTGAACTGCGCACTCAATGAAATATTCATAAGACTCCAGTAAAGAAGCCCCAAGGACGCTTGTTGTTAATTCAGAATCAGGCGTACCTTCATTACGGACAACCTCAAGGAATTCTTAACAAAGAAAACTGCTCCCTTGAGATTTTACAACAGTCATTAATGACTCTTCTAATTAACCTTTAACTAACAGATTTATACCTTCAAGAATAAACGCCTTCGAAGTATTATACTTTTATATTTTCTCTTTTTAACTGAACGCTCTTATGGCCGGTTGCCCAGTTACATTTAATCATTCGTTAGTGTTTTTAGTTCGATAACTTATAATGCGTTTCCGAACTAGGTAATTTGAGTTTTACTCCGTTGAAACATCAGAAACCCGGCATAAGCCATTTTTGGGCTGAAACTTATGGTTTTTTTTTATCAATTTGTCATATTTCTACTATTATTAACATCACTATAATCTAAAACAGCAAAAAACACCATGGTTTAAAGCCTTAATGGAATGTTGAGATCAGCGTGTAACTATAATTTGGTTACTTTTGTTTAATGGCTTGTTTATAATATTAGAAAATTCGATATATCATTGCTAATAATATTATAATATAAAAAGGAAAGATTTGTATTTTTGTATTTTTGTATGTATCAAAATAACTCAAAAACTACTGGGCCGATTTCAAAAATTCTTTCATCATTAAAAAGCTACGTTATCTTTGAGTAACATAGACTATATATTTTATTATTCTGTTAATTTCACGCGGGCGTAGTCGCGAGGAACAGCTAGTCATTGCTAAAGTAACAAATAACACGTAAATTTTAAACTTTCTTATACAAATGAAACAAAATATTGGTCTTCAACTTGTATTTGATATAAGTCGATCACAGTCGTAGTTTCAATTTATTTCCTACTAGCTTTCGCCCGCGACTCTGTCCGCGTGGAATTAAAAAAAATCAAAAGTGAGTAGCCTATGTGTTCTTTCAGACTATCCTCTACATCTGTACCAAATTTCATTGAAATACGTTCAGCCGTTTAGGCTACAAACTCTAACAAACATCCATCCATCTAAACTTTCGAATTAATATTAGTATTAGTAAGATTTTCCCTCGAAACGTCTCAATTCTGAATTTTCATACTATTGAATACTAAAAACAAGGAATACAAAATTCGTATAGAGATGAAAAAATATAGGAAGCATAATGAAAAAGGAAAAGATTCATAAACGAATTATTACCTTGTTTTACAGTCGTGGAGAAACACAAAAACTGTATGCACTATATATGGTAAAAGTGTAATTTGCATTTCAAATACGAGATGGAAATTAAAATCCGTCCCTGGAATAGTCGGTTTTATGTTAGGATTTAATGAATAAGTGGTTGTTTTTATGTTTATTATAGTTCTTGTTGAGGTATATAAAATGCCGTATTCATAAGCACGTAGCGTAAAATAAAAATTGTTGTCAGGTTAATATGGAGCAAAAGCAAGCAGAATAAATCATATTATAAATGCGAAAGTTTAGATGGATGTTTTTAGAGTTTGTAGCCTAAACTGCTAAACGGATTTCGATCAAATTTGGCATAGATGTAGAGGATAGTCTGAAAGAACACATAGGCTTCTCAACTTTATTTTAATTCCTCACGAACGGAGTCGCGGGTGAAAGCTAATGTAAAAATTACTAGCTTTCGCCCGTGACTACGTCTACGTAGAATTTAAAAAAAAAGTGCGTAGTATGTTCTTCCAGACTATCCTCTACATCTCTACCACATTTCATCGAAATCTGTTTAGCAGCTTAGGCTACAAACTCCAACAAACATCCATCCATTTAAAAACTTTCGCATTTATAATATTAGTATGATACAAAGTGCCATTTTTCTGTTTAGTTTTATGTATAATAGTATTTTTTAAAAAACATTGTACTTATAAAAACTTAAACTTTAAAACTGTTAGACAAAGAAACTAGCAAGTTGCCTTTAAACAACAGCGGAGAGGGCGCACAGAATATATTCCCTACTTATGCGTTGTCTCCCCTGCCAAATTCACATCTCCTTCCCATCTTTATGCATTTTTAACTCAGAGCTACAGATTAAAAATAATTAAGTGAGTAATCTTAACTTAATAATAGACGTTTTAATTTAGTTTTAAAAAAAGAATCTTTTAAATCACACTTCATACTAATATTATAAATGCGAAAGTTTAGATGGATGGATGTTTGTTAGAGTTTGTAGCCTAAACGGCTGAACGGATATCGATGAAATTTGGTATAGCTGTAGAGGATAGTCTGGAAGAACACATAGGCTTCTTTTGTTTTTTTTTTTATCAATTCGACGCGGACGGAGTCGCGAGCGAAAGCTAGTGTAACAATATTTGTAACATAAAGTTTTAGCCATAGTAGTATAAAAAGATTAAAAAACGTGCTACGAAAGTAAATCTTGGTAAGTTTGTGTACAAATGGTCGAGGAGAAAACTTACCTTATAACTCTCCTGCTAAAATAAATTGCACTTGTAACAACAACTTCTACTTTTTGCGATCCGCTTCTATAGATATATCTTGGCAGGTGATGTATTTTAAAGTTTTCACAGACGTAATAAGTGATGTTAATTAGCTGGAAGTTAGGTTCATAATTATAACTTAGCACGACTTTGACTAAGTCGCACGACCGTTGTGCGATTGTCGATTGTTTTGCAAATTCAACTGTTTAGTTGTGCAACAAAAAATGAAGTAGTGTGTCCATTCCATCTACATATAAGCATGGAATTAAAGCGACTAAACAGTTGTGCGATTGTTTAGTCAAAGGTGTGCGCGCTCTTAACCTTGATTTTAAAAAAAACTAAATCCAATAGATAAACTTACTCAAAAACATCGAAAAAAAGGCAATTGAGATACGAACTCTGTTTTTTTTATCTATCTATACTATTATAATAAAGCGTAAACACACACTTCTTTGTTGCCTAAGATGTCAGCACTTACAGCATATTTTTGAATAGTTTTTTTTAGTAAAAATCCCTATACTTACGTCACGCTTTAGGCTATATATTGTCACGCCGTTAAACTTAGGGGGTAAATATTTTGGATAAAAACCCTAATGTGGGAAAGAGACCACAAGTTGCTGGTAACATCAAGGAAGCAAGATTGCCAAGTTTTGTAATGTCATGTCATTTTGACATTTGTAATTGACAATTTGACACATGTAAACAATAAAATAATTTTATGCTGATGAAATCGTTCGCGAACAGCTAGTATTCTTATAGTTATTCCCTCTTCCCCCTCTCACCGCGAAGAGAGTAGACGTGTTATACGACGCTCCGTCAATTAAAATTATTTACGCGGAAAAAAAAAAAAAAACATCGAAAAAAAGGCAATTGAGATACGAACTCTGTTTTTTTTATCTATCTATACTATTATAATAAAGCGTAAACACACACTTCTTTGTTGCCTAAGATGTCAGCACTTACAGCATATTTTTGAATAGTTTTTTTTTAATAAAAATCCTTATACTTACGTCACGCTTTAGGCTATATATTTTCACGCCGTTAAACTTAGGGGGTAAATATTTTGGATAAAAACCCTAATGTGGGAAAGAGACCATAAGTTGCTGCCAACATCAAGGAAGCAAGATTGCCAAATTTTGTAATGTCATGTCATTTTGACATTTGCATTTGACAATTTGACACATGTAAACAATAAAATAATTTTATGCTGATGAAATCGCACGCGAACAGCTAGTATTCTTATAGTTATTCCCTCTTCCCCCTCTCACCGCGAAGAGAGTAGACGTGTTATACGACGCTCCGTCAATTAAAATTATTTACGCGGAAAAAAGTGAACTTCTGCGCTAACTTTAGTAATATTACATGTAAAACGTTACAAACTATATAAAAAGTGATAAGTGGCGTCTAAAAACTGTGTGACTTCCATTATTTTAGACAATATCTTAGTGACTATATACTAGTGATGTGAAGTTGCAATTGACAGTCAACACTCATAATCGAAACTACCCTTTCATAATTTTTAAAATTATAAATCTCAACAACAGCTTAAAAATTTACTGATGTAGTTACAGCGCTGATTGGCCTAATTTGTAAGACGTACAATTAGTATCGTTTCGCGCGGTAATGCACCGCGTTCTAATCCTACCAGGGAGAAGACTTTTTGTTCATAAAATTTTATTACAAAATTTTAATTTGAACAAATTCTGTTGAGTGTTTCACTAAGACAAGTATTCACCGTGGATGTTATAAATTATGGAGGCGGCATTGAAAAACACATCTGCTTCTGAGTCGAATATTACACAAGAGTTGCCATCACCTGTGTATATCTCTCAACGTAATAGGAGAGGCCGAGAGCCCGACTGTGAAGTTGGTTTTGCCGCCTTTAGGGAAGAAATGAAGAAAATGATGTCTTCTATGTTAGCAGCACAGAGTAGCGACATAAAAAAGATTTTTCCTACTCTTTCTGAAATTAAAACTTCAAATAGCAATATAGAAAAGTCTATAGCGTTCCTGGCAGCGCAACATGAGGAACTGAAAAATAAAATAGACATGATGGAAATACAAGCTAAAAAGGATAAAGACTATATAACTGTTTTAGAAGACAAGCTAGAAGACCTCCAAAGAGGAAATCGAAAAACGAATCTAGAAATAAAAAATGTACCAAAAATGCCTCAAGAATCTAAAGAAGACCTCATAAAAATGGTTGGTCAGTTGTCAGAAACCGTTGGTTGTAAAATAGAAAAACGTGATATTAAAGACATCTACCGAATTCAAGCTAAGAATTTGAAGGAACAAACAAAAAATCAACCAATAGTAGTAGAAATGTCATCTGCTATTCAAAAAGCAGACTTCCTTAAGTTGGCAAAATCCTACAACATAAGACATAAAGAAAAGCTATGTGCTAAACATTTAGGCATTTCCATCAACAGGGACACTCCAATCTTTACATCTGAACAACTGACGGCAAAAGGCGCACGGCTACATTTCTTGGCTCGTGATCTGGCAAGGACAAAGCAATACAAATTTTGCTGGACCGCATACGGGCGAGTGTACGTCAGGAAAGATGAAAACTCACGAATTATAACCATAACAAATGAAGCTCAAGTAAACAGTCTCATGAATTTAATATGACTAGACATAATAAATTGTAACAATGGATCGACCTTACTATCTATATTATTTCATGTTTATTCTGTAAAATTGTACATGCAAATTTTGGTAAATCACAAAAATAACACTTCACAACACTACTATCTCAACTCATTTACTAATTCAGTCACATTTACACATACATCTCAGTCAAATATTGGAAATCGCATTCTACATAAAATATATTATCCTCTAGTTACACTGTTTTTTCTCTTCATAGACGATGATTATGGATAGCCTGGACACCATTAATGAAGTAGACAACATAGAAGTTGCAAATGTACATGTTGACAATATTGAAAACATTTCTAGGCTTTTAAAAGTAACACAAAAAGATTTTACTATTGTAGGTCAAAACATTAGAAGTGTTTACTCTAATTTTGATGATTTGCAACTAAACTTAGCTCTTTTAAAAATTGAAATAGATTTAATTATTCTCAGTGAATGCAGGTTAAGAACTGACAAGAATATCCCCTTTTTACCTCATTATAATTCATTTGTGACAACAAATCACCTCAATCGAGCAGATGGCGTTGTCGCGTATCTGAAAAACACCTATAGGGCTACTGTTTCAGAAGTAAACTTAATTCACGCGTCTTGTTTACAAGTTAGCTTGCCTCATGTTACTATCCTTGCTATTTATCGCTCTCCCTCTGTTACAAATGCAAATGACTTTATTTTATCACTGGATAAATATTTAGAAAATATTGATAATATTAAAAATATAATCATCATTGGAGATATAAATATTAACTTAATTGGCAGACAAAATGAGCAATCACACGAACGCTTAAACAGACATAGTTATCTAAATATGCTTGCCATGCATGGGCTTTTGCCAGGACACTCACTTCCAACTAGAGGACCTAGCTGTCTTGACCATATAATTTTAAAGCTGCAATCTAAGGATTATACGGCAACTATTGCTATTGCCGACACAACTGTTACAGACCATTCCATGACTATTTTCAAAATGACTAATAAAATACATTCTAACAAAATCAAAAAAACTAAAACTAAATCGTCATTAAACACAAAAAGTGCACTTGAACATTTAAAACATAACCTACCTGAACTACTAACTATCAAAAATCCAAATTTACTTGCAGATATGTTTATAAAAACTTTACAAGATTGTCTTAACATCCACACTATCAAAACAGTTATACCTTTAAAAAATCAAATGATAAAACCATGGATGACCATTGGCTTATTGCGATGCATTCGAAACAGAAATTCAATCCAAAAAAAGCTGAAACTTGACCCATATAATGATATCCTCAAAATTACTTTTACAAGATATAGAAACTATTGCAACTGTCTAATTAAGAAGTTTAAGCGTAAACACGAACGAGAGAAATTACTTGCAGCACGTAAAGACTCTAAGAAGCTGTGGAAGGCTATTAATGATGTTACAAGTCGGAAATCAGTTAAGACACAAAACACTGGTTTATTGGAAATGGCTCATGACCCTACTGAGGCAGTAAATAATGTAAATAAACATTTTGTCACAGTTGGTGAACAATTGGCTAATGCTATCTTATTGCGACGTTCATCACAACAAACTAAGGAATTAACTGAAGAAGTAACCCGACCCACTTCATCGCTTGTTCTTTTTGACACAGATGAACAGGAGGTGCGTAATATTTTGATGAGTCTGAAGTCAACTAGTGCTTCTGGCTCTGATAACATACCTATTGCGTTTCTTAAAGAAGCACATGAATTTGTTGTCCCGATCATTACATACCTGACTAATCTATGCTTTGAGCAGGGCATCTTTCCATCTGCACTAAAGCAAGCTCTGATTACCCCTGTGTATAAGAGTGGAGATAAGGCTGTTATTGCAAACTACAGACCGATATCAGTTTTAACGCCCCTTTCGAAAGTACTAGAAAAAATTATAAACTTTAGACTAATCAATTACCTACATAAGAATAACATTATATCTTCTTCACAATTTGGGTTTAGGCAGGGCATGTCTACAGAAGACGCTATCTTGAAACTAACTACTATTATCACTAGCAGAGTAGATAAAGGTGACAAATGTATGGCGGTCTTCCTAGATTTGAAAAACGCCTTTGATTCTGTTTCTGTCTCCACTCTATTGCACAGGCTAGAGGAGATTGGTGTAAGAGGCCAACCTCTTAGCATATTTATAGACTACTTAACAAATCGTAAACAGAAGGTAAAAATAGGTGATTACATCAGCTCAGAGGAAACCATCACCTATGGTGTGCCTCAAGGAAGTGTATTGGGTCCAACTTTATTTCTTGTATATATAAATCATCTTTGCAATATCAAGGTCAATAGAGGTTACATATTCTCGTACGCAGATGATACGGCTTTGCTTTTTTACGGTGAAACGTGGGATAGTGTGCGGAGTAACGCTGAACGTGAACTAAATAAGATAGCGAATTGGTTGGACTCAAATTTGTTAACCTTGAATACTAAAAAAACTAACTACATTTGCTTCTCCAAAAATGAGAGAACGCAACCGCCAGACGAATTTGAAATAAAAATACACAATTGTCCGGACTTTAATAACTGTACGTATGCGTGCACAGCCATTGATAAAGTGACGTGTACTAAATACCTTGGTGTGATGGTCGACCAGCGTCTATCATGGCATGATCACATTGAATTAATAATGTGCAGGGTGAGGAAACTTATATGGACCTTTAAGATTTTAAGACATGTTGCCCCAAACGATGTTCTACGCCAGATTTACACCACACTTGCCCAATCAGTTATAACTTACTGCTTACCTATTTGGGGTGGGGCATCCAAAGTTAAATTCCTAGAAGTAGAAAGATCTCAGAGATCCCTCCTAAAAGTGATTTACTTTAAACCATATAGATTTCCAACAGAAAATCTCTACACGGCTGCTGAAGTTCTGACAGTTAGAAAATTATATGTTTTACAAACTATACTAAAATTGCATAAATCAATAAAATTTGACCCAGAGATATATAAGAAAAGAAGAAAAAATGTAGTAACCGTTATCAAAGTAGATTCATCTTTTGCTGCTAGACAATATCCTCGACAATCCTCTCATCTATACAATTTAATAAACAAAGAAATTAATATTTACCCCCTTAAACTTTCTAAATGCAAAAGAGCTGTAACGGACTGGTTGTTCACTAAAACTTATGACGAGACTGAGACATTGATTCAAACAATATCACCAATATGAATTCGGGACCTTATTTATACGAACACATATTTTTATGTAGGTACGTACAAACTCATCCACACACACACACACACGCACACACACTTGTTCTCACACACATACTCATACTCTGTCACACATTCATATACACATACACTTAATAATGCTTTACAAATGTAATTTTGAAATTGTGATTTTTACAATTTTTTGCAACTTTGTGTATTACCCCTTTTATAGTTCCTTTCAAGTGTTTACTTTCAAGTTAAGTCTTTATTTGATGTTTTTTGTTTTTGTATAATATACTAGCTGTTCCTGTGCGGCTTCATCCGCGTGAAATTGTGAAAGCTTTATTTTATTGTTTACATTTGTCGGATTCTCAATTGCAAATGTCAAAATTAGCTTGTAGTTTATGGTCTTTTTTATCTACATGAAGTATTTTTTTCCAATTTATTTGCCCCCTATGTTTAAAAGCGTGAAAATGCATGGCCTAAGGCGAGTCGTAAGTGAGATTCTTTTTATTAAAGGAAGATTTATTCAGGAATTGCTGTGATTGTTGACATCTTGCGCCGCATAGTGGTGTGTTTTTGCGCTTTATTATATTAAGTATAGATAGATTGTGCATACCTTATAAGATTATGTGTTACATGGAAGAGCGGGTCTTCCTACCACAAGTACCTATTGGTCACTTAAAAGGAAGTCCCTACATCTGAATAACTTGTATAATCTATTGTTACACCAATAAATCATTTTCATTTCATTTTCATTTTCAGTTATAATTTTAAATTAGCATTAACGTTGGAAAATTACATCTGGGATCCAATAATTTCAGTTGAAAACTCTCTTAGCATTAACAATGTTATCTCAATAACGTCGGATATTAAATCAAATTTTTATTCTCAAAGCAAACTCAACTAAGCAAACTTAGTTACGTTCGAACTTTGTTATATTTAATTTGAAAGAATAATAAAACATATTTCACTAGCTTTCGACCGCGACTCCGTCTGTGTAGAAAAAAAGTAGCCTATGTATTCTTCCAGAATATTCTGTACATCCATACCAAATTTCATCGAAATCTGATCAGCAGATTAGGCTATTAACTCTAACAAACATCCATCCATCTAAACTTTCGCATTACAATATTAGTAAGAAGTAATACTATGTCTGTACAAAGAAGAAAGAAACATAACAACGTAACATTTGTAATGAATATTCCCAGTAACGGCGTTAGTGTTGGGCGATCGCCCAGGGCGCCAAAGGTGTGTAAAAGAGCGTCACACGTTGTAAAAACACATGGAATCTAAAAATGTATTCGAAACCTTGTATATATTTACCCCCTGGTTTAAGAGCGTGCGCACATTTGAAACTAAACTATCACACAACTGTTTAGACGCGCTATGATTCCTATGAGCTTATATGGTGGTTACACTAGATTTTTAGTTAAGCAACTAAATAGTTGAATTGGCTGCGAAACAATCGACAATCACAACAGTCTTGCCATAGTTTAGACAAAGTTGTGCCCGCCTTAGTGTAAATCAATGCTAATGTTACAAAAACTAAATTAACAAGATATATTACATTGATTTAGCAACAATTCTGAAAAATCATAAATCATGTCACTTTATGGAGAAATTAATCAATTTTTTTTGAAGACTCGCCTATCTCTGGGGTAACGTTTAGAGAAAATTCATATTTATGTAATACAGGAAAACGGCCTATGTTTCCTTCGGGTATCGTAATTGTTGTTAAGACTAAATTGGAAGAGTAACGTATTAAAAACGTAATTAAATTACCTCCTACCTATACATATAATAAAATTGGAGTGTCTGTTTGTAATATCAAAAGAAATATTCCAAATTTGCGTTGCTGATAACGAAAATCGCATTTTATTTCGGGTAATCTCCGACTGGGCCGATTTCGACTGGACTTTCACTGAAGGGTAGCCGACATAGACAGGCATGTTATAGGCTACTTTTTATCTTAATATTGCGCAGTCGAAGTCGCGGGCAACAGCTAGTTTTTGAATAAAAATAACCTAAGATTAATTTAAATATCCAAAATTCATTACATGAATAATCCAAAACATTGAAAAAGACGAAAGAAAAAAATAGTTTTAGCTAGTGATATTAAATTCGGTATTACATACTAAACTAAAATTAAACTAGACAACCAGTATGAATAATCAATGTATTTTTATGTGACCTTGTTACAAAAATATGTAACCAATTTTCGTCTACATCACTAAGTTGTTATGTATGCTCAGTACATCATGCCCGCCCTCTGGCGACGAAGAAATCAAATTTGTAGGGAGTCGCAGCCACAAAGCCACCCTAAGGACCCGCATATTGTTACGACCAAACTAATCCGAACTTCAAAGGATATATATATTAAGATTAATAAACTTGTTTATTCATTCCAAGTGTACAATTTTAAAATTCTACGTGGCCATTTTACGATATTTAGGGCCTTTCCCACCACTGGCTGATAGAGGCTCAGATAGCTTAAAAATGACGTCACTGTCAGATAAGGTAACAAAATCCAATATTTCCATCACATATTTTACACGTTGGATTGCTATCACACAATTAACAATTTGGTTGGACAGGCCATAAATCTTACTAATTTAAATTAATAGCGATTGCAGCGTCTAAATCTTACTAATATTATAAATGCGAAAGTTTAGATGGATGTTTGTTAAAGTTTGTAGCCTATATTGCTGAACGGATCTCGATGAAATGTGACATAGACGTAGAGCATTTTTAATTAATAAAAATATTAGTAGATTTTTGTTAATTTACTAATATTTCCTTTTAACCATTCCAACTAAGCTCTAGGCTTGAGCTAGGATATGGTTCACGACAATAGTTGAATGGCTGGATTCGAACCCTCGACCGTTAGATCGGTAGTCCGTACCCCCAAACCATTAGGCTATTGGCGCTAGCATAGTCTGGAAAAACACATAGGCTACTTGCTTTTGTTTTTTTAAACGCGAAAGATGTCGCTGACGAAAGCTAGACTTTTATAAAGAAAAAAGCTAATTAATAAACGTTGACATTTTGCTGTTCCATTACATTTCAGATTTGAATATTTTTCACTTCTTATAATATGACGAGGGAATGTCATTTGCAGTTTATTCCGGCGAATTTGGCTAATGGATGGAGTAAAATGTGAGTGTCATTGCGGGTGATTGATCACAGTAGTGCTGACTCAGCGGTCTCAGTTGTCCTCACTGTCCCAACACTGGAATCGTATTTGTTTGATGTTTTATCTATGGATAAATTCACAGCAATTGTCTTTGAAAGAGTAATCTATACTAATATTATAAAGATGATGGATTTGTATTTTTGTATGTATTGAAACAACCCAAAAAACTATTGGGCCGATTTCAAAAATTCTTTCACCATTAAAAAACTAACTAATCAGTGAGTAACATAGGCTATATTTTTAAATATTTTTTAATTTCAAGCGGGCGTAGTCGTGAGCAACAGCTAGTTAACAATATTTTTGCGTAGATTATATTTTGCGTAGAATTAATTTAAGGTGATTGTTCTGCAATTTTAATTATTAATTTCTATTAATAACAAATAACCACTTTTTATTGCAATTTTGCTTTAATGATAGTCTTGCTTCATTGATTTTAAACGTTATTGATTTTGTAGTTCTGTTTGTTCTGCTTTATCTACGACTAGCTTACCCGAGACTCCGTTATCGTGGAACTAAAATTAAAAAGTAAGTAGCCTATGCGTCCTTCCAGATTATCTTCTACATCTATACCAAATTTTATTGAGATCCGTTCAGTAATACAGGCTACAAACTCTAACAAATGTCCATATAAACATTGGCATTTATAATATTAGTAAGATTGGTTATTTAACGTACAAACATTTTTAATATACATATAGACGGAACATAATTAATGTATTCATACTAACATTATAAATGCGAAAGTCTAGATAGATAGATGTTTGCTAGAGTTTGTAGTCTAAACGCCTGCACGAAACTCGATGAAATTTGGTATTTATGTAGAGTGGAAGAACACAAAGGGACTTTTGTTTTTTTTTAATTCCACGCGGACGGAGACGCAGGCGAAAGTTAGTTTTAAATAATACATCAAGCAAATATCATGATAGGGAATAGTAATCTCAATTTATTTGGGATTAGTATGAGATTCTGTTTGCCGTGAGCTCTGTCGTACATGACCCAGTTTTACTGATTCGATAGTTGCATTCAATCCAATGGACCTCACTGGAATATGAAGTAATAAAGCTTCTTTGGACGTTCATATCTGCTTCAAATGTTTAAAAAAATGGAGATTTTAAGAGCGCGCACACCTTTGACTAAACTATCGCACAACTGTTTAGACGCGCTTTAATTCCTATGAGTTTATATGGAGGTGCGCACACTACTCGATATCTAGTTAAATTAGCTGCGAAACAATCGACAATCACTCAACAGTTGTGCGATAGTTTAGTCAAAGGTGCCCACTCTAATGCATGATTTTAGCTAAGTTACTAATAATTTTATAACTATGTTAAAACTTTTATCTGGAACTGAAAGGACATTCTTAATATAATATTAAAAGACACAATAATCCTTAAATCTTTCTCTCTTTAGCTGCCTTCCTTACGTAAAAGTTAAAGATCCATCCATCGCTTCTTTATAGAAACTTTTAAGAACAAAATTTACAGTTTCGATTAGTTTTTATGGGCATTTGTTAGCGATGCAATGACAATACGGCTCCGAAGCTCGCTGTAGTAATAGAATCACGGAATTGCTTCAATAAATTTCACCAACACTCGACAACATTATGTAAGTACTGTCTCGGAAGCTTTGCTTTGTTCTGAAATAAAGATCACCAAGAAATCCTACATAAAATCCGTAATATACTATGTTTTTTATTAATATATATGCGATATCATACTAATATAAATGCGAAAGTTTAAATGGATGGATAGCTGTTTGTTTGAGTTTTTTTGAACATTTCTCTACGCTAAAAAGGGCGTTCACGTCTATAGTTGGTGGGATTCAAACCCGTGACTAGATGGGTCCTATAATCCGTATTCTAAATTATATAGACGCTTCCAGTATGTTTGTTCTTTGTATTGTTTTTATTGGTAATATTAAAATTCTTGTTTTGTAAATTTGTTTATCATTTCCTGTACAATGTGTAACGTTTCGGAAAATGATTAATGTATGTGGGAACGGAGCGTGCGTGACGTGCAGCTTTTAAAATGTTTTCACGTCGGGCCACGCTGTTATCTCAAATAACTTTTAATTGACTACAGTTTAATAAAAAAAATATTTAGGAGAGATATATTTAAGTGAGAGTTAGAGCGCTAGCATACCTTTGACTAAACTATCGCGCTGTTTAATCTCGCTTTGATTTCTATAGGCGTATATGGAGGCGCGTTACTCAATATTTAGTTGTGCAACTAAACAGTTGAATAGGCAGCAAAACAATTGACAATCGCACAACGTTGTGTGGTAGTTTAGTCAAAGGTGTGCACGTGCTCTAAAGTTAATTGCTTAAAAACAACCGTGAAAGTGAATAATTGTAATCGAATTCAAAAAATAAGTGTTTGTGCATTGTATCCTTCAGAAAAAAAAATGCCAGCCGTTATAGGATTACGTTGTTGGATTTTGTAGTGTCAATTGTGACCAATTAAATTGTACAACTATCTTTCTTCTTACTACTATTATAAATACGAAAGTTTGGATGAATGTTTGTTAGAGTTTGTAGCTTAAACGGCTGAATGGACCTCGATGAAATTTGGCACAGATGTAGAGTCATACACATAGGCTATTTACATTTGTTTCTTTTTTTAATTCCACGCGGACGGAGTCGCGGGCGAAAACTAGTAGTAGCAATATATCAAGGATTTGTATACTTTATATTTTGTCTCTGTTTTTCCAATGCAAATGTGAGGGATGAAATACGTCAATAATAAAATCCATCCTTGAAGGTTTGCTGTACTCTGCTGAACTAGTTGAAATGTTAAGCAGTAAATCACCTAAGTTTGGACAGTAAGAGAGTTATGGTGGCGTACGAACATTATCATGGTTGTATTAGAAGGGAAATGTTTTGAATATTCGTACTTTTACTACCGAGTATCTGTTAAATAAAATTAAAAGTTTATTTGAATGTATTGAAACAAGAAAAAAATTGAACCGCTTTGAAAAATCATGCGTTGGATAGCAATTTAACTAACATACGGCCGATTACTGAAACGAATCTTAATCTAGCCGTAACTTTAAGGTGTTAAATAAAAAATTGCGTTTCAGTATTCAGTTTTGTAACACGATTAGCTTTCGCCCTCGACTCCATCCGCGTGGAATTAAAAAAAAAAAACAAAATCAAGTAAACTATGTGTTCATCCAGACTATCCTCTACATATATTTCTCTATATATCTCTATATATTCAACAGTGGTAGAGCCCGCTTTAACATCTTCGCACGAATGGGCCGGCTCGCCCGGTGTAATACCACGACCACACAGAAAACAGGCGTGAAGTGGAAGCAATTCCGCGTTTCGTCTGATGAGTGTGGTGCCGGAGGCCTAATTTTAGTCCCTTTCCCTTTCCACCCTTTTCTTAAAAGGAAAGGATGGGAAGGAAAAGTGGATTTGACGGTGGAGGAGACGCATAGGAAGGGGAAATATCCTCTTTATTTGCATCTCCTCCTCCGTCAATTAAGGGTAGGCAACGCATCTGCAATTGCGGATGTTTATGGGCAGCGGTCGCTTTCCATTTCGGTGGATTCAGGTGGCCGCTTGCTCGTTCGCCAACTTATAATATAAAAAAAAAAAATATATGCCAAATTTCATCGAGATCGTTTTAGCCGTTTAGGCTACGAACTATAACAAACATCCATCTAAACTTTCGCATTTATAATATTAGTAATTATCCATATACCTTTAATTTCTTATTTTTATATATAATATATTTTACATGATTTGTTATAAAAAATAAATAAAACATATTATATAAAAAAAATAGAACTCCACCGGCTGCGGAATCCGATGACTCAAGCAACCAGTGGTCAGGGCTGCAGAGATAGGAACCTCCTCACAATACGTGCGGTTTCCAAAATAACCGCCTTTTGTATCGGGCCCTTAATAACATTGTTAGTATTCTAATAGTTCATTAACACGAAGCGAAGTAAAGTGTTTGATTTGTATTACAGGTGAAACCGCGCGGCACAGCTAGTTTATATTCGATTTGAATTTGTTATCTTTAATCCGTCCTAAATACATAAACCCTAAATTAATGGAATCACGCACAAATTCCGGTTATGTTTTTTTATTTAAAATCGCCCTTTCCAAATCAGATTTCGATGGATTATTCCTGTATTGAAGCGTCCAGCCAAGCTTAGTAGGTATTGCTACCAGATTTTTATTTAAACGTATAATGTTTCCTTCAATAATAAAAAAAAAAATATATATAAAAAAAATATATATATGCCAAATTTCATCGAGATCGTTTCAGCAGTTTAGGCTACAAACTCTAACAAACATCCATCTAAACTTTCGCATTTATAATATTAGTAACATTGTTAGTATTCTAATAGTTCATTAACACGAAGCGAAGTAAAGTGTTTGATTTGTATTACAGGTGAAACCGCGCGGCACAGCTAGTTTATATTCGATTTGAATTTGTTATCTTTAATCCGTCCTAAATACATAAACCCTAAATTAATGGAATCACGCACAAATTCCGGTTATGTTTTTTTATTTAAAATCGCCCTTTCCAAATCAGATTTCGATGGATTATTCCTGTATTGAAGCGTCCAGCCAAGCTTAGTAGGTATTGCTACCAGATTTTTATTCAAACGTATAATGTTTCCTTCAATAATAAAACCTAATTGATCTGAACCCACTAATATACCAATATCTCTGATATCTTCTTCCGCGTCAGTTAAATCGATCTGATGCTTCTTCAAACTGTTTACCAAATTTGGCTCATCCATTTTAGGTAAACTTCCACAAAGCACATCTTGTTCCAAAGCTGTCATAGTAGTACTATACTTCTTATCTAAACTACTTACATTAACCTTGAAAACTCTATGTTTCTGCGCCGGTTTCTTCACACCACCAAATAGTGAGTGTCTAAGGTTCTCACTACCTGTCACCTGTAGACCAAGGTCTTCTGCCAACTCCTTCTTAATGTAAGTTCTCTGTGAACCAGAATCTAGAAGTACTCTTACTTTTCTTTCTTCCCTACCAGTTGAAACTTTGACTACTAGTGTCTGTAACAAAGTGGTTGTGTTATTGCTAGTAAAATTGTTGTTTACTTCCACATTGTTTTCTCGATGATTTTTTGATTTTTGTTTTTCACACGTCTTCGGCTCTGCATGGAGTGTTGGACACAATATAACTACATGCCTCTTACTACAACCCATACATCTAATAAAAGCTTTGCAATACTTGGCGAGATGTCCTTTCTTTAAACATATAAAGCATCCACCCTTTTTCTTTATTGCATCTTTCTTCTGTTCGAGCGACATTTTATCCGCATTGCAGCACTCAAGTGTGTGATGACCTTTATCACAGAAAAAAACAATTGATCACCTTACCTCCTTTTGCCTTGTAACCTTTGTCCTCCTGTTTTGTCATAAAACATGACGTTGTTGGTATGTTCTCTTTTGAATCGCTGTAGGTAAACAAAGACTTAGCAAGGTTACATCTGGTATGTGCCTCAACTTGGTTTTCTAAGAACAACATTAACTGTTTGAGTTTTGCCTCTTTTTTTATTGGTATTTTTGCCCATTCTAATAAAATAACATCTGGCAATGCTGACTCAATTAAAGGCAATAGAATGCATTCGTATCTATCTCTACCAATGCCTAATGACTCTAAAATTTGTAAGTTAACAGAAACTTTATCAAAAATATCTGTAATTTCTAAATTATTTCTTGACAAAATTATTCCTAAAATCTCGCGTATATATATTTCCTATGGATGTTATATGGCCTAGTCACCCTAACTTTAGGGTAGGCTCCGAGCCCCTCGGTGGGGATTTATAGTGAGCTGGTGATGATGCTACTTTTCCACTTTTTTCTAACATAGGAAGGGTCGTGGACTCAACGGAGGAGGATGGAAAGGAATACTTAACTGAACTGATCCTATAGTCGAACTTAAATTTACAAGTCTCTTAACGCTTATAGATGGAGTTAACTGATATTTAAATATTAATTCCATGATAAATTCACATTGAAATCATTGCAGATGACGTTTAATCCAGGCTTAACCTCACTGTGACCGCTAATCAGCTTATAATTACAGCGGCTACGTTTAATACCAAATCTATATATTTACTTTGTTATTTGTATTAATTTATTAACTTATACTAATACTAGCTGTTCGCGTGCGGATTCATCCGCGTGAAATTATAAAAACTTTATTTTATTGTTTACATTTGTCAAATTATCAATAGCAAATGTCAAAATGACTTGACATGACATGACAAATCTTAGCAATCTTTCTTTCTTGATGTTGGCAGCAACTTATGGTCTCTTTCCCACTTTAGGGTTTTTATCCAAAATATTTACCCCCTAAGTTTAATGGCGTGAAAATATATAGCCTAAAGCATGACGTAAGTGTAGGGCTTTTTATTAAAAAAAAAATATTCAAAAATATGCTGTAATTGCTGACATCTTAGGTAACAAAGAAGTGTGTGTTTACGCTTTATCATAATAGTATAGATATAGAAGTATAGATTATCAATGAGAAAGTTAGGGTACATGGATGGATGTTTGTTAGGAGGTATCTCTAGAACGGCTGAACGGATTTAGATGAAATTTAGCACAGATGCAGAACATAATCTGGACTACAAATATGCTATAACATTTCTTATATTCGTCTGGAAAAAAACAAATATGACAAGACTTAAAATAAAGAGTTTAATAGTAATTAGATCCAATTAATTCACTAATTAATTCGTGGCTATTGTTTTCGTATAACCCTTCATTTTGTATAGAATTATATAAAGATTAGGCTTAGTTGACAACGCAATGACGTAATGGTTAGCAGAGGTTAAAAGTAAAATGTCGCTATAAAATAATTTTAGTTCTTGACTATCCGTCGTACAACTTATGTGATTCCTACACTCAGCATGGTTCTTATGTATATCACTTTCGGAGGTGTCAAAATGAAGTTTTTGTTTATATTTTTACTGACTATCACAGAAGACTATGTAGAAGCAATAGAACTAAATGGTAAGTTTTAAAAAAATCCTGTATACATAAAAGTGATATTGAAGGCGATTGAATTTGCCCGGGTTTCAAAAGTCAATAATCGAGAAATATTATGCTATGTAACAGCTTTGCCGGTGCAATACCACGACCACACAGGCGTGAGTTGAGTTGGTCCTTCGGTGCTTTGTCTGGTGAAAGTTGGTGCCTTTTCGTACAATGGGAAGTCGATTTGGCGGGAAATGGGATGCATAAGTAGGGGTCCTCTTCGCAAATTCTACTCTTTTGTTGAATAAAGGTAGACAACGTATCTGCAATTGCGGATGTTTTCGGGTAGCGGTCGGCTTGCTTTTTTGGCGAATTCAAGTAGCCGCTAATCATCACCAGCTCTATATTCTTAGGGGTTTGGAGCCTACCCTAAATTAGTGACTCACCGCTAGCTCGCTCTTAAAAGAAAAAACTTCGATCACTGATGGTATTTTTCACTAAAGCATAAGATGTCTTTGGCGAATAATGAGGGAGGCCAAAGGATTATTTATTTTGACTACAAAATTGGTTAATTTGAGACATCAATTCATCGAATTCATATTGTTTTCGTTCGTTCCAACATTTCCATAACACCTTCATTTAAATTTTATTACGTCGTGTTTAAAAGGTACCAATACATGTTTTGCATAATTAAATATCTAATTATAATTCGGCACGCCTCATGCTTAATCAAATCACTGTTGGATTTGAAACACATTTTTGTTGTATTGCCAAGAATATCAGAATTTTCTATTGTATTTTTATCTATACTTCTATATCATCATCATCTCCCCTGCCTTATCCTACTCCCGTAGGGTCGGCGCACCGGGTTTTCGTCCTCCAAATAATCATCCGTCAACTCAGTCATCACTCCCTTCTTGATCATGTCACCTTTCACGTAATCCATCCATCTCTTTCTAGGTCTACCTCTACCGGTGTGCTCCTCCACATTCATAGCTAACGTCCTTCTTGTTTCATGCGATTCATCCCTTCTCATAACATATTGGTATAGATATACTATATTATAAAGATAATATTTGTATTTTTATCTATACTTCTATATCATCATCATCTCCCCTGCCTTATCCTACTCCCGTAGGGTCGGCGCACCGGGTTTTCGTCCTCCAAATAATTATCCGTCAACTCAGTCATCACTCCCTTCTTGATCATGTCACCTTTCACGCAATCCATCCATCTCTTTCTAGGTCTACCTCTACCGGTGTGCTCCTCCACATTCATAGCTAACGTCCTTCTTGTTTCATGCGATTCATCCCTTCTCATAACATATTGGTATAGATATACTATATTATAAAGATAATATTTGTATTTTTGTATGTATTGAAATAACTCAAAAACTACTGCGCTGATTTTAAAAAATCTTTCATAATTAAAAAACTGAATAACAGGCAATACTTCTTTATTATTTTTCATTTCACGCGGACGAAGTCGCGACCAACATTTGTTACAATGAAATTCAATTCTCCAATCTACATTTGCATTCTAAGAGTGAAAAGGATAGTCTGGAAGAAAATATAGGCTACTTGGTTTTTTTTTTTTTTTTTTATTACCACACGGACGGTGTCGCGCGTGAAAGCTAGTGTGTAATATTTTAAGACTACTTTTTGGATTAGGCCTTTTCTCCTTGATCAAATGCAGCGACAAATGTCAAACCTGTCTTTTATGAGCTACAATTATTACCCAAAGGGAAAATAGATTTAGTTACCAATGCTGTACTTTGTATTATAGATACGGAATACAATCGTATGCCACCAATATACCAACTGGATAACTACGAGGGCTGTTTGCAGCGAGATGGCGACGTTTACTGCACCACGCACTTTTCCCTCGTCTCTGAAATACCCAGCGTTCTATTGGATGTCATACACGTAAGTTGAAAGCATAAAGGAGATGAACATGGTACCATATCGTTGAGTAATACCATCTAGATTGTTTTGAAACTTTTTTTTAGTATGAATGAATGAACGAATGAATGAATGAATATATATTTATTGCCACAAAAAAGAAATTACATAAAAGGACTTATTTTAAAGAAAACATAAAATCGTGGCATAAGGTAGCCAGCTCAGCGTATGCAGGAGGGACTAAGCGCAGGAACGGCTGCGCTGATTTTCAGCTGCAAAAATAGAAAACAAAACAAAAATACACTGTAAAAGATAGCAAGTGCTCCAGCGGCCAATCTTTATAAGCCAAAGTAACCGGTGCTTCGTTTACTTTTAATTGAAAGAGAAGGGGTCCTTTATAATGATAAGGGGTCATTTCCCGTTTCTAAATATCTGCAAATGTAGACGGAAAATGTTTAAAATTTCAACCATAATAAGGATTCCAACCGAAATCCTTCTGCGGAAGACGCTATATATGTAGTTTGCTATAAAGTTTACTTTTCGTAGTAGTCTTAGTAACATATATTTGGTATCTTTTCAAAGGAGTATTCAAAGGACACTGCAACACGTTTCAACCACAGCAAGCTGAGGTACGGTCTCTGTCTGGTGGAGAGTTGTGGTGACTATTACAAGAGGCGGGAAACAGTCTCCGTGGAACTACTCGAGTCTTGTCTCAACAGAACGTTCAGTGATAAATACGACTTACAAACTAGAGTCAATGAGTTCTCGTGCATTGAATATAATGAGACCTTCGAAAATGATTTTGGTGATTTTTGTATGGGTTTGGTCATCTTCAGTCTTTTAGGTATCACAATATTTGCAACTTTTCTCGATAAATTACCAAATACAAATATAGAAGGTAAGAAATTAAAAGAAAGGTTAAATCAACATGCAATGTGATTTTTAATACTAAAATAGATTGTAAAACGTTAAACTTTCATAATTTCAGATCATCCAATATTGTTAAATTTCTCTTTGACACATAATTGGGGGCTTTTGACGGCAGCAGGCGAAAGTTATACTGATGGGAAACGTAATATTTTCAAATCACTGCACGGTGTAAGGTGAGTGCTTTCAGTAAGAAATTAGCACGTTATTTTTGTTTGATTAAGAGATGAAATGTTTACAATAAGGGGCTCCTTATGCAATTAGACTCTGAGTGGGTATTCCACATAATTTCTGTTATTATGAAGATAATGGGAACAATAACACCTATTTTCCATATAATTCGACTCATGGTAAAAAGTAATAAAGTTACTAAGTCTAATATTTTCAGAGTATTATTAATTAGTTTGGTGATTCTGGGACATAGCGGTGTACCTCATGTGACCACTATGGAAAATACAAAATTGCTTGAGGAGGTAAGCGTAATCTTGGTTTAACTACATCCATTAACACTGACCTCTACAGATGGACAGGCTATAAGCTCTAATTTTGGCAGTTTTAGTAGCGGTTGGTAATGGTGAAAGACATCAGTATTTGCTCATGGAAAGTTATGATAATTTTTAACAGAATTTGAATTCCCTTTCAGAGTTATAAAGATGTATTTGCACATGTATTTTTCAACGGCAACGTCATAGTTCAAGCATATTTCGTTATATCCGGAATGTTACTTATGTATAAATTGCTAATGTATAATGAAGAAAGTATTAACTGTAAATTATTACCAAAAGCAA
This sequence comes from Papilio protenor, assembly GCA_029286645.1. Taxonomy (NCBI): domain Eukaryota; kingdom Metazoa; phylum Arthropoda; class Insecta; order Lepidoptera; family Papilionidae; genus Papilio; species Papilio protenor. Next base: position 613,460 of record JAGSMZ010000007.1, on the reverse strand, counting down.
TAGCCGCGAGATGGTTAAGGTTAGTGCAATAAAGTATTTGACTCGGAATAGGGAATTTAATGTTTAAAAAAAAAATGAAACGTGTAACTATAATGTTTCTTTTTTAAACGTTTCAACTAAGATAAGAATCTCCAGAAGAATTATCAAGAAAAAAAATATTGACATGAATAAATCAACCATTTAGCAGAAAAAAAAAATTACGATCATTTTCGTGCGACTAAAACGCGACCGAAGTTGGCCGATGCCTTTTGACGTCATTCGTCACATTCCGTTCAGATGTCACTTCGACGTAAAAACAACAAAGTATTTCATTGGTTCTCAGAGTTATCAAAGTCAAAAGGTGATTAATCTATTTATAACTTTGGAAAAGAACACAAAAACGTGTTATAAATAATGTTAAATCAATAACCACGAAGGAATACACAATGTTGTGTTCATGAAAATGTTTACTTGAAAATATACACGACAAATATTTTATTTAAATTTCATTATTCCTGGTACAAATACGTGGTAATTAATGATTATTTCCATTTATTTTTTATTTTAAAGCTACTTTTAGTAAAAATACTTCAGAAGTGAATTTCTATATAAATTAATGTAGACAGCGTCACCATAATAAGTCCGTTGTTTCGACCAATAGCGTTGCGTTTTAGAACTTGGCGAGGGAATTTTAAAAAATACACTTTTAAAAGTAATTTGTAATGATTAATTTTCGCTACTAAATCACTTTGTATTAAAAAAATACAAATATGTTTTTATAGTAATAAAGTACACAAAAAAAAGTTTTGTCCAATTTGGCGGCACGTGTACATTGCCTATTGTACAGTCAGCTTTATAAATATGTACATACTAGCTTTCGCCCGCGACTACGACCGCGTGGTATTAAAAAAACAAAACCGAGTAGCCTATGTGTTCTTCCACACTATCCTCTACATCTATGCCAAACTTCATCGAAATCCATTCAGCCGTTTAGGCTACAAACTCTAACAAACATCCATCCATCCATCCATCTAAACTTTCGCATTTATAATATTAAGTAAGAAGTAAGATTTACATAACTTTAGAAACTTGAATATGTACAGTTGGGAAAACTGGCGGTGTCACATGTTAAAAGCTACAATAGTTTGAACATATTGAAACGAGACGCGGAACAAAAATCAATACAACGCAGCTTATATGTGTCTGTTCGATAAAAGTTCGATCTATACTGTTATAATAAAGCGTAAACACACACTTCTTTGTTGCCTAAGATCTCAGCAATTACAGCATATTTTTGAATAATTCCTTTTTTAATAAAAATCCCTACACTTACGTCACGCTTTAGGCTGTATATTTTCACGCCATCAAACTTAGGGGGAAATATTTTGGATAAAAATCCTAATGTGGGAAAGAGACCATAAGTTGCTGCCAACATCATGACATTTTGACATTTTCTATTGATAATTTGACAAATGTAAACAATAAAATAAAGTTTTTATAATTCCATGCGGATGAAGCCGCACGCGAACAGCTCGTTAATGACACAGGGCAAGTTCCTTTTCATTATTATCCCTTCGTTTACACTCACTGATATCTAATTAATTATTTGTAGGAAGAGGCGGAGTTTGTCTCGTTCAATCAAGGCAATTTTTTCCATAATGAGACACCGCGGATATCCGCAACTGTACATGCGTTAAAATAATGAAATTATATATACGAATTGTATTTTATCTTAGTGTTTCGTAAGAGAATGAATGGGTTAAGATTATTTTTTTAAGAAGCAATTCTTCGATGATGGATATACGAGTATTTTATCATTTGACATTTAAATTTTATCTTTAAGTAATTATAGTAATTAGTGTAGTCTTGGTCATAGTTATAGGCATAATGCTGATTATTATTCAAAACTAGCTTTCGCCCGCGACTCCGTCCGCGTGGGTTTAAAAAAAACAAAAATCCTCTACATCCATACCAAATTTCATCGAAATCCGTTCAGCCGTTTAGGCTACAAACTCTAACAAACATCCATCCATCCGTCCATCCATCTAAACTTTCGCATTTATAATATTAGTATGATTAGTATGATAGTATGATAGTTGTGATGAATATAGATAATAATGATGTTTTTTTGTTTAGATTAGTTCCATCGCATGGCTTTGTTCTATTGTTTACTTCGACTTGGCTTAGATACACCAAGTCTGGTCCACTCTGGGAGGTAATTAGTTTTTTCAATTCATAAAATTAAACATAAAAAAGTTTTTTTTACCTAAGTAAAAGGTGAAATATGAAAGTTTTGAATTAAAACTTCAAGGAATGGTTTGGTTGGTATTGACTATATAGATTGTTTTTTAATATAAGTGATCACTCATTGTTTGAAATCGGCCCTTCATGTTCAAAGGATTTTTTTATTTCTTAAAATACATCTGCGCATTAACTTTACTTTTGTTTTCACATTCCTCCGTTTGCGCAATTTCCTTAAAAAATGGATACAAAGATTTCGCTTATTCATTGTTTAATATCATAACGTAAGTGTTTGATTGTCAATTTTTTAATTTCAGACAGCTTTAGGTGACGAGATAAGAGATTGCCAGAGTCGTGGTTGGTGGGGACTTTTGTATTTGAACAATTTCCTGGATAACGTTCAATGTCTACCACACACATGGTAAATATTCATCATTATCTGCTCACTATACATCCCCACGGGTTCCGAGCCTGTGCTTGGAGCCTTTTTTTTCTCGCTGGTAAAAATGCATTTACGCATCCCCCCGTTACCAGGGGGGTATTTTGGACTCGCCAAGAAGTAGTGGCCGGAATACCCACTAAAAACCCAGCGGTGTTCCTTCTATCTGCCGCTGGCTGGGTCACGGGAACACTCGCGCAATCTTCCGCGACCCAGCCGGCGCCATCCGCAATAGCGGTCCTACTCTGTGGGGGGGATGAAGGCCGCAGACTTCTCGCAAGGTTCACCCGAACACAAAAGTGCGCCTGCCGTCTTAGGACGCGCGTCGCCTGCGTCCAGGCCTGCGGCAGCGCAGAGGGTCCGCTGCTGCGTCTATATGTATAACGTTTTATAATTCTAGGTATCTCGCCGCGGATATGCAACTCTACTGCTTTGGACTACTTCTTTATGTGCTGGCGAAAAATAATAATATAATAAATTACATTCTTACATTATCATTTCTATTAGGAACGTTAATTGTAGCAGTTATTACATACATTTTTGATTTAGATGCTATAATAATTGTTTCTTTACCGTGAGTATATTTTTAATCTAATCTTACTAATATTATAAATGCGAAAGTTTAGATGGATGGATGGATGTTTGTTAGAGTTACAAATGAAATTATTCGATTCACTTAAAAACTACTGGTCCGATTTCAAAAATTATTTCACCATTAGAAAGGTAATTTATCTCTGAGTAACAGACTCCTATATTTTGTTATTTTTTAATTTTACGCAGGCGAAGTTGTGAGCAACAGCTATTTTATATCTGGACATAAATCCGTAAGATTCATAAATGTTTTTCAACAGGAATATACGCACGTGTTTCGGAACTGATCCAACTTACAACGAGGTTTACAGAAAAAGCTATACGAATGTGTCGAGCTATGTGATTGGTTTGACACTTGGATACTTGATTTATAATTTACAAAGAAGCAATTTCAAAATAGAAAAGTTTAAGGTATATTTTAAGTTTTAATTTAATCACTTTTAAATCTGAGTTATCTTTCTGTCTTTCTCCGTTCCGAAGGTGGACACAGTATGCTTTTTCTTTCATACATCTCTATCAGTCGTCATAACAAAATTCACTCTCTTCTTAAGCATATCCTCTTTCACAAAATCCATTTATACTTTCTTCGGTCTTCTTGCATGTTTTAAGTAACCTCCTTATTTTGAAAATGCTGTGACAGAAAAAGAACATTCCCATTTTATAGATATCTGTATCTGCTACATTATAAGATTCACATATCTGAGTCTTTTCTTCATGAGATGAGAGGAAATACTAAAAGGTTATGGTGATAATGATGACAAATAGAAATAGAAATAGAAATAATTTTATTGAAAAATAAGAGATTAACAATTATAACAGTAAATTAAATTAAATGAAGCATATATTGTTACAGAAGTATCGCTATTTATATTGGGCGACGATACCGGCCTGTTTCATACCTATATTACTAGCGAAAATGTTCTACCACGGCCCGCCTCGAGATTCGATATATATCCGACTGCTGTTTGCGATATTTGCCAAGCCTTTCTTCGCGGTGCTTGTTGCTATTTTAATCTTCGGATTTGCATTTAAATATGAAAGTAAGTTTGTGTTTAGGTGACATATTATTATTTAAAGACAAATCAATATTATTGTTATTCGATAAATTAATAAGAAATCTGGTAAATTAGGTACGGTAGAATACTTAATACGTTTTTAGGAAATCGGTTCATTGAAATTTTTAAATATATTAACAGAGATGTACCGTGGATTGCTCGAATGGCCCGGGTGGCTGGCACCAAGCCGGCTGTCGTACTGCGCGTATCTTGTGCACTTCCTCATAGTTGAACTCTACACCGCCAGACACAACCAGCTCACTCACATTACTTCCTACACAAACGTAAGTCTTCCTATCTATATTAGTTACGAGCTGTTCCCGTGCGGCTTCATCCGCATGAAATTATATAATAAAAACTATTTTATTTTATTGTTTACATTTGTGAAATTTTCAATTTAAAATGTCAAAACAAATGCACAAACACAAATGTCAACGAAGGCCGACATTAGATAACAATTACTGTTACCATGGCAACCTTGCTTCCTTGATGTTGTCAGCTTGTAGTTTATAGTCCCTTTCCAACAAGATTTTTTCCAATTTATGTACCGCCTAAGTATAAGAGCGTGAAAATATATAGCCTAAAGCGTGTCGTAAGTGTAGGGCTTTAAATAAGCTATAAAGAAGGAATTATTGAAAAATATACTTTGATTTCTGACATCCTACGCCACGAAGTTGTTTGTTTACGCTTTATTATATTAGTATAGAGTGTAGATGTAGATTGCTGTAGTACTGCGCGGTCATTGTGCTCCAGACTGTACCCCTCCAGGCTTTGTTTAAGGTTGACTTGTCTACAGGTGGTGATGGTGACAGGCTTTATCATAAGCAGCTTCGCAGTCGCGCTGCCGCTCTGGCTGCTGGTGGAGGCGCCCTTCACCGGCCTAATCCACTACATGGCCAACAGAAGCACATATTTACAGGAGTCATTGAAATCTAAAAAGTCTTAGATATTCGTGTTTTTCTTCCCTATTTTTTTCTAGTTCTAATAATGCAATTATGTATGTTTGTATTGTCTTAATAGAGGTTAAATTATTTACAACAAAGTTTTTTCAATGAAATCCCAATCGGACCGTTACGATCAGAATAATAAACTGTAAACGTGGAGTAATTTAAAATAATACCAATTTGAATAATATTCATTGAAACGCAACAATAGTTCAGTTAATTATCACAATTGTTCAATTCATAGAGATAATTGAAGAGTATGATTGTGCCCAATTTTACTCTGTTGAATTGTTAATGTCAATGATTGTTGATTGTTTGAGCTATAAAATCAATAGATGGAGTTAGTAGTCTTTTAAATTTCGGTGGCGTTTTAAATGTGTATCTGAAAGTTCAAATGTAGTTGTGAATATATATAATACTAGCTTTCGCCCGCGACTCCGTCCGCGTGGAATTAAAAAAAACAAAACTGAGTAGCCTATGTGTTCTTCCAGACTATCCTCTACGTCTATGCCAAATTTCATTGCAATCCGTTCAGCCGTTTAGGCTACAAACTCTAACAAACATCCATCCATCCATCCATCCATCCATCCATCCATCTATCCATCTAAACTTTCGCATTTATAATATTAGTATATAATATTAGTATGATTAAACACTCGCATTCGCCCGCGACTCCGTCCGTGGAATTAAAAAAAACAAAAGTGAGTAGCCTATGTGTTCTTCCAGACTAATCTCTACATCTATACAAAATATCATCGATATCTGTTCAGGCATTTAGGCTACAAACTCTAACAAACATCCATCCAACCATATTAACTTTCACATTTATAATATTAGTATGATAGTATGATTAATCGAACTATAGGAAATTGATGCCTTTTTTATTAATATCAGCTATTTATATGATGTTTTGTTTGGTGTTCTTTTATTCTACTAGGTATTGCAGTTATAGATTTAGTTTTTTGATTTCGCATTTTATATACTGATATTATTTGTATCACAAATTTTATATAATGAAAAAAGAAACAAGAGTTTCTTACTAGATTATTAACTCTCTTATTTTTCCTTTTTCTATCCATTTGTAAGATTAATGTCCAAACTATGATACGAGCTGACACTCGCATGTGGTGTAATTAATGAGATTCCCTAAAACTTTACCGACATCATTATCGTCAAAACAATCGAATGAAGAAGTTAAAGAATAAAATTTTACGAACAAACTTTAATATTTCAGTTAAGCGTTCATTCAAGAATTTCAATATAATTTTCATCAAGATTGAATCGTAGAACGTTTAATCGTTGTTAGAGTTCTGTTTCATTGAACTGTTTGATAACAAAGAGCTTCTACAACAGCTTAATAGTTCGATGTTTAGACAACTCAACTACCGATCGAGTATCAATTCCATGTTGCCGTGTACATCTCGTCGTTCTTATCCTACGTAAGTACACAATAAATTTTCGTCTTCCAGCTTAATATATCTTCCGTCAGTCATTATCTTCTTGATCATGTCACCTTTCAAAATTAATCCATCTCTTTTTAGTTCTACTCTTATCTCTACCGGGGTACCCGTGTCATATATTCTTCTTCTTCTTCTTTGTCGCTTGAGTCTTTACAGACTCATCGTGGTTATCACGTATCAGTGACCCGCTTCACAACTTGCTTTTTTCGCACATTGATGCAAGGGTACGTCCATAGCCGTTCTAATCTGGTCAGTCCATCTCGTAGGCGATCTTCGCCTAGGGCTGGTGTCATATATACGAGTTACGTAGTTTCGATTTTTTTTACATTCGTTAATTCCGTCTCCTTGTTCTCTCCTGTAATTTGTTTTAATTATTTAATCTGTTTAATTTTATATGTAAATTATATTCAAATATGATCTTGATATTCTTTGATTTGAAAACGTTATTATCTTGTCCGCGAGATTATGCGGTAATCCGTATTCATTATAATTTATAATTAGATTATTCCCTTTAAGTAAACTGACCCGTGCTCTCTCAGCGAAGAATATTTAATGAAGCAGCACTACAGGTTCTACGAAATTGCACCTTAAGAGCGGGCGCACATCTTTGACTAAACTATCGCACAACTGTTGTGCGATTGTCGAATGTTTCGCTTGTGTAAGTATACAAGCGATCGCAAACGGACACCGGTCAGTTTGTACTGTCGGAAAAAAGGTCTTACAGGATGTTTATTTATATCTATACTAATATTATAAATAGGAAAGAATTGTGTTTTTGTATGTATTGAAATAACTCAAAAACTACTTGGTCGATTTCTTTCACCATTAAAAAGCTAAGAAATCAGTGAGTGAGATAGTCAAATTAATTATAAGTTTTTTAATGTCACGGGGACGAGGTCACGAGCAACATCTTGTTAATAATATTTTCAGTATAATATGTGTATACACTATTCATGCACAATGAACATCTTGTAACACAAACTCAGATTTAGTAAACGCTCGCATCCACAGAATGGATTCAACAAATTGTCTTAACTTCGTTAACAGAAGCAATTTCATTTTCATTTTCACCGAACTGCATTTGTGCGGGAACTGTTCTACAAACAAGATTGAGGTTTGTATTTGATTAAAGGTATATCTTACTTATATCATAAATTTCAAAGTTTAAATGGATGGATTTTGATGAACTTTGAAGTAGATGTAGAGGATAGACTGAAAGAATAACTAGGTTACTTGCTTTTTTTATTCCATGCGGACGTAGTCGTGGACGAAAGCTAGCAAGAAATAATTTATAGCACATCTCAACAAAAAAGATCTTTATGATTTTTATAATGAAATAAAGTTTTAGTCTTCTTTAGAATAGTACGGATTTTTTTTATTTGAAACAAAATATCTGGCAGCGGTGGGATTCGAACCCACGCCTCCGGAGAGACTGGTGCCTTAAACCAGCGCCTTAGACCGCTCGGCCACGCTACCTTATTTATTTATTTTCCGAACAAACGAAAAGTTTAGAAAATGCTTCCATTTTATAAAACCTCTTTGTATTTCGCCGGGTGTTTCTAAGAGTTTTTGCTAAAAAACTTCGAGTCTCTTCAATCATTTCGAAATATTAACGAACGAAATACTGATATTTTGTCGCCTTCGATATTTCAGTTTGGCGAAACTTTTCGTTTGCCTTTTTTTAAAATTTTCTGAGAAAGACTACGACATTTTACTTATAGGTTTTAAATTTAAAATAATATTAATATTTTAAAAATATGATGTAGATATATTAGCGGTTGGGGTATATCAATAACATAAAAATGTTTGTAATTTAGTCAGATTATGCATCTCGAACCACTGCCCGTCATTTAATTTGTATACCACTTTGGCGACGAGGATAGTTACGTGGCGGTTCCGTTGTGTTGAGTGCATAATACGGTGTTTAATCGGTATCGATGCAGTTTTATCATTGTAAAATACAATGATTTTTGGAAATACGAATTATGCTGTGCGGCAACAGCGCACGGCGGAACGGCAACAGCGCACGGCTGAGCGGCAACAGCGCACGGCGGAACGGCAACAGCGCACGGCTGAGCGGCAACAGCGCACGGCAGAACGGCAACAGCGCACGGCTGAGCGGCAACAGCGCACGGCAGAACGGCAACAGCGCACGGCAGAGTGGCAACAGCACACAGCGGAGCGGCAACAGCGCACGGCGGAGCGGCAACAGCGCACGGCAGAGTGGCAACAGCACACAGCGGAGCGGCAACAGACCACTGCGGAGCGGCCGTCGCGGAAAGCTGGCGCGGCGGTGCTGCCAGCGCTATTGTAGCATGCGGCGGAGCCCGTAAAGATTATAAAACAATTTAATTTAGTTGTGAAGAATTTTTTAATTTATACTATTTAGTTTTTAATTTCTCTAACAATTTAAATCTGACGATTTATTTAAGTATGAGACTTTTTTACCACATGTATCTCAGACACTCAGGTTTAACTGGAGAGTATTTGCCGAACGCAGTTTAACGTTGGTTTCGATTAAATTCTGCTGTGCATTTGACATCAATGCAATCAGTTTTTATTTACAAGTCGGCTTTATTCGAAATCTTTTTTCAAGTATATTACGTTTCATGGTATACATTTTTAAAACTAGTTTTTAAATTTACATTTTTACTTGTTACAACATCTATCATATTATCGATTCGCGTTTCCTTGCAGATCTCGTTTCACGTATTTTGAAACATAAATTATTGCTTTAAGAGTTAGCTTGTAATAAATTCTTCTAGGTGACTGGCGTTGGCATTAACAACTCCTGTGAGAGCCATATGTATGACGTCACCGCCTCTGCTCCGTCTAACATTCATCTCTCTAATCTAACTCAAGGGAGATATCGCTCTGTCCTATTTAGAGCGGGCACACCTTTAACTAAAATATCCCACAACTGTTGTGCGATTGTCGATTGTTTTGCAGCCAATTCCACTGTTTAGTTACACAACTAAAATCGAGTAGTTTGCGCTGCTCCATATAAACTCATAGGAATCGTGCGTGCGCTCTTACCTTAACATCTCAATCTATAAGGTGAAACCAATAAGATATCAAGGCTATTATTTAATATACCCCACAAAAACAGATGTGAAATTCTACTTAAATTTGTTAGTTTAAAGCAATAGGACAAAAGTTAAGTTAACTAGTCAATATATTTGTATTAGATAAACTTTCTAAGTCTAGGCAAATAAAATAAAATATATTATCATTCTAAGAACGTTAAAATCTCTGACGGCTGAATTCTGAAACGACATTTAAATGTATCAGCGTCTTATATAGCTTTGAGGCCTTAAGCTACGGTTAAATTCCTTTAGAAATTTGACGTCCACATTGTAATCGGCAATTAAGAAACGAAGTTAAGATTCGTTTGAATATTCGACCGAGAGAATTTGGCACAGTTTTAACATCCAAATTCAATACCAAAGTAACCACCAATAACTGCAATACCAACAGTTATTGATTTCGTAAGATTTCTAAAAGAAACTTTGTAAATAATAATTAAGTTTTAATTAATAAATATCACACCGGCAAGATCTTACAGCGAGAAATATAATGAAAGTGGTGAAGTCAAAGGACAAAGCTGAGATCTGTCGCCAGGTTGAGTGTGACGGAGCATTCTTACACAGATCATGTGTCGCAAAGGAAAGAAGCACTTCCCTTCTCTCTGTGAAATACGAGCAAGTTCACTTGGTTGGAATAGGAAACTGTGGGTTAACACGAAATCTATATCTATACTTCTATACTATTATAATAAAGCGTAAACACACACTTCTTTGTTGCCTAAGATGTCAGCAATTACAGCATATTTTTGAATAATCCTTTTTTTAATAAAAACCCCAAAACTTACATCAGGCTTTAGGCTATATATTTTCACGCAATTAAACTTGGGGGTAAATATTTTGGATAAAAACCCTAATGTGGGAAAGAGACCATAAGTTGCTGCCAATATCAAGAAAGATTGCTAAGGTTTGTCATGTCATTTTGACATTTGCTATTGATAATTTGACAAATGTAAACAATAAAACGATTTTTTTATAATTTTATGCGGATGAAGTCGCAAGGGAACAGCGTTAAATCAAACCTTATTCGATGAAAAATAAGGCTTGTGTTATTTAATAAGCAATCAGAAAAACAAACTAAATATTTATGTTTGAACACTTCTATCTTTTATCTTTCTCTCCGTTATTTAAGTTTTGTGTAAAGAAATTATCGTATTTATCGCATTTGAATTATAACTTTGAGATATATTAGAACACCTCTAATTAAATCGAATATATTAAAAACATCATCCGTTCATAGCATACTCGTACATAGTTAGTTCATTAGAGATATTTTATATTCTTTTTTAAACTCATTTCTAAATTCTAAACTCATGAATCATTCTGTTTATAGTTATTTTATAGCCGTCTTTTGTTAAAACAAAACAATTATTAAAACTTCTCATAAGAAATGGAGCATGTGTAAAAGGTTGTAAGGGACTAAAAATGAATCAAGGTCCTTTTCCACTAAGCGACTATAAACCAGTGGCACTGTTTTATGGCACGGTCAGTCGCTTGGTGGAAACGGTAATACACGTTGACCTACAAAGAATTCTAGAGGCAATTTAGGTCTTTTACATGCATTCTAAACAATGCTTACTTACATCTTGTACACATTTCTATGCACGGTACTCGTTATTTTTTACTTCGCAATTTACAAAGATTAAATAACAAATTACGCGAATGTAAAAGAATAAGTAATGCATTAAAGGCTTATGTAAACGTACATTAGGCTTTTAAAAATAAATTCACTTTTACGTAAATTTGAGTTATTAGTATAATTTTATAAGAATTTTAAATGTCCGTTGAAAGGTTTTTTTACACCACTCTCATCATCAACTTGCCCTTGTCCCTACGAAGGGCCGCCATAGTATGTGCTGCTCTTCCGTGTTCTGGTTTACAATTCTAGAAAAAGATTTCACGGATTCCTATAGGCCGATGTTTCCATGGTAACAATAAAAATAGGAAAGATTTGTATTTAGTGTTTTTGGATTTTTGGATTCATGCAAAAACTACTGGGCCGATTTTAAAAATTCTTTCACCATTATAAAGGTAATTTATCTGTGAGTAATATAGGCTATATTTTATTATTATTTAAAAAAACGAAAAGATAAATATTAGCTTTCCTATACCAGAAGAATGTAATGAAATGAAATGAACCGTAGATTGATCTCAATTTATATAATAAATATAAATCTCAAGTAACAAAGCAATTTACGCGCCGACTTAGATTAATTGTCTGTTGAAAAGCTTTGGGTCTTTCTGCCTTTATTTAGATTAAGTTCCATTTGAAGAAATCTCGGATACATCAAAGATTTTCGTATTGACTTCTACAATATATTTAGGTGAAAACTAGCTGCCATACACACGTAATTAAAACAACTTAAATATTACCGTAATAGAGCGTCGGTAGCTCAGTGGTTTAAGCACTTGACTTGTAATCTACAGGTCTTGGGTTCGAATCCCGCCATGTACCAATGTGATTTTCGATTTTTCGAATTTTCATATGTACATAATTTACCCAACGTTCTTACGGTGAGGGAAAACATCGTGATGCAACCTGAACATATCGGCGAAGAAATTCAAAGATATGTGTGAAGTCAACCAACCCGCACTTGGCCAGCGTGGTTGACTATGGCCTAGTCTTCCCCTTATTAGGGTAGGCTCCGAGCCCCTCGGTGGGGACGTATAGTGAGCTGGTGAGGATGAAATATTAACCTGTGTTCTTTCATGTTCTACGTCTATGCCAAATTTTAGCAAGATCCATGGAGCTGTTCTGTAGATACGCGGTAACAAACATCTATCCATGTATCTAAACATTCACTTACAATTTAAAAAAGAACCAAGAAGTCAAATATCTTGTGCTCCGGAAAACTAGAAAAATGTTAAAGGAAGAAAACTAGAACTGAGATGGAAATTAGTACTTTACAGTAATAAACTATTAGCAAAAAGCTCTCGAAGAATCCTAATGAGGCCTATGAATGTTTGCTAAAAGAATTATCAACTGATTTTTTTTTTCTCCTAAATGTTCATGCGAACGAAAAGGCTAACATTTATTCCATAACGAAATACAAAGAGTTTTCCACGTTTTGATTTTTTGTTGTAAAATCCAACGCTGCTGTCCGAATTTCTAACAATGAAAGACGATTTTCTATTAGAAATTAGTTTTTAATCTGTCTATGTTCCAATGGGTTTGCCCTGAAAGCCTGTTATGCTAAAATTATAGAATGGAAAAGAGCAGGAGCACTTATGTCTAATAGTTGACGATCGTTAGCTATGGATAAAGAACGCCTCCCTAACGAGAAGTTTCTCCTAAGCAACTACCAGTTGCACTGCTATTACTAAGACCAGTATTTCTCTGCCAAGGTCAAACGCTTCCTGCACTATCACCTGCCACCATCACACTGCCACCTACCACCTGCACTAGCGGCCGAACCAGTAGAAGCAGTTACTTCGGCTGCTAGCACAGTTGTGGCCTCGGAGAAGTGCAAAAGAGTACCCGTAGCCTGGTCATAAAGCATAGGGGGAACCAAAGAAGGTAGGTGCTCCCTGTTCTCTTCCCACTAAGAGTTGGGATAGGGGAGGATCCCACATAACTACTGCATCCCCCGGGGCTCAGAGTATGCATAAGGCATTCCCTTCTATAAAAAAGAATAACGGTTAAATCTAGAGAAGAAAAAAAACAAACAATTGTTTTAGAAAACATTCTATTAAACAGGGTATTTAGTGTTGGAAGCAGACGAGAGCAACCGTTCAGTGCCCGCGCCTGCTTCCAACTGACGAGACAAGTCTGCCGCACACGATGCGATGTGGGGAAGTTACCGCATGCGCACAAAGTTCATTGCTCATTCAAGGCAACTATCGTCTACATTTTTACATGTAACCTTTAACCTGTGATAGGATACACACATTAGTTTCCGCGTCTAGATGTAGTGCAGAGTTATTTAGAAAATATGCAATAAAATGTTCGAATCAATAGTTGTACCATTTTGCGGTCATTAGTGGAAACTTGAGTTCTTGCTACTATTAGTGCTTAAGTTCACTGAGTTTAGAGACTATGATTTATTAAATATCAAGAAAGTAGTTATAGTAATAATGGCTTCTATTAATTGATTATTGCTTACGTAACTACTTGTTATTAGATTATCAATTATAATGTCAATAATCAAGATCCGAAAGATAATTGGAAGCCGTTCTCAGAAACATATTCAAATTAACTTATGCTCCCGACACCGTCTGCGTGGAATTTAAAAAGTGAGTAGCCTATGTGTTCTTCCAGACTATCCTCTACATCTACACCAAATTTCATCTAAATCCGTTCAGCCGTTTAAGCTACAAACTTTAACAAACATCCGTCCATCTAAACTGTTGCATTTATAATATTAGTAAAGTATAATTAAGTTTACGAAAAAAATTGTCTATTCTTTCAATTGTGGAATAAGATTAAAATAGAAGAAAACGTAAGCAATTTAAATCTTATATCAGTAACAATAAATTAGGATAATAAAAACAAACCTAAGGGAACAGATGTAACAAATAGTCTGAGAGCAAAGTTAGCTTGTTCCTCACCAGCTTGAAACAAATTGCCGTTAAAGCCGCAACTTTGTTTCTTTTAAGTTATACAGCTCTATCTGGAGCAAGGTAAAATATTACGTTCAAATTCAAACTAAATGTTAGAAGAATATTCACTACCGTTTATACTGTGAAAAAGCTAACAGACATGAGACAAAGAAGAGGGATAAACTATGAGTTTAACTATGAGTTTTAACAGTGGTAGAGCCCGCTTTAACATCTTCGCACGAATGGGCCGGCTCGCCCGGTGTAATACCACGACCACACAGAAGACATCGGTGAAGTGGGAGCAATTCCGCATTTCGTCTGATGAGTGTGGTGCCGGAGGCCTAATTTTAGTCCCTTTCTCTTTCCACTCTTTTCTTCAGAGGAAGGGATAGGAAGGAAAAGTGGATTTGACGGTATAGGAGACGCGTAGGAAGGGGAAATATCATCTTTATGTGCGTCTCCTCTACTGTCAATTAAGGGTAGACAACGCATCAGCAATTGCGGATGTTTATAGGCAGCGGTCGCTTTCCATTTCGGTGAATTCAGGTGGCTGCTTGCTCGTTTGCCACCATATATTATAAAAAAAAAGATATTTCAGGTTAAGCTACACGGCGTCTGTTTAGCGGTATCCCATCCTCAGCAATTGGCAGCATTTGTGAGCTTTGGTTTCTCCCGTGATGAAAATAACCTCAAACTTACAAATTGATTTAGGGTTTTAACGAGGACAACAAAATCCGATCCGTGTTTGTATTGTTCTTGTTTTCCGTTTCCAAACAAATAGAAAGAAAACCTCTCCAGTTGTAGCAAATAACGAAAATGTATCGAGGTTGAAATCTGTTTGTTTTGACGTGATATTGACCGTTACCGTGAACTGTATTGCGTTAAAGAATCGTAGCGTATTGTTGTCTCTATTTTCTTAAAAGCATTGAAAAGGATGACGAATCTTCTTATTTTTATACTAATGTTATAAACGGGAAAGTTTAGACGGATCCTAAACGGCTTCATTGATCTCGATGATTGGCATAGTTGTGGAACAGACTAAGAGAACGCATAGGCAATTTTTTTAATATTTTTTTATGATACGCGCGGACAAAGACAAAAGCTTGTATGACTATAATGGCATTTTTATTATCTTCATAGTAAAGATTTAAATATAAGTAACTCAAAGCTCGCACACCCTTGACTAAACTATCGCAAAACTGTCTAGTTGCGGTTTGATTTTTATTCGTGCAACTAAACAGTTGAATGGACTGCGAAACAATCGACAAACGCACAGCAGTTGTGCGATTGTTTAGTCAAAGGTGTGCGCCCGCTCTTATTCTTGTCCGAACTTGTGTATTCCTTAGGGTTACTCAAGGGTGATAAGTCACCAAATATTCGTCATTTATACGGCAATAGTAAATTACACAGTTCGACACTTCACTAACCTTGTCTCGGAATCCTTATTACCCTGAGGAGATCAAAATAGCCGTTAGCAATAAGTCAAGACGTTTATTGTCAAACTTGTACAATTCGGGTCGGCTGATATTTATTACGATCAAAGGAATATTAGGAACGCGTGTTACTTGAATGTCCTTTGCTGTGTAGATTCAAGAAAACATTTGATTAAATGACTTCGTCTTGATTTCGTCTGATGTCTGGTCCAGTCCCGTCTTAGTCCATTTTAAGTAAAGGACGGACAGCTAAATAAGTTTCATAAAAGAGATTAAGAGATATATCTTTTTCTTTCTTTTTAAATAAAGTTGTTGATGTTAGAGTTGATTAATAATAATTTGATTTTTGGATGACCTATTTCCACAAATGCTATTCAAAAGACATTTTTTACTGCAGATAATATTGCAATATTGCAAGATTCGAGTAAGGGAATTTCAACGTTATGCTGTGAAAATAAAGAAGATTTTGGGGAAACCGTTTGAAGAATTCTAATGTTTAGATTATGCAATATGTGCAGTGCCCGCTTTGGCGCCAAATCTCTAAATAATTGGATTTCGATACGAAACAAGATAAGAACTATTGTATTCTGTGGATTCAGTAACCTACTCTATGACCAGATTGTGGTCAAAGAGTATGTTATTGTGTCTGTAGAAGTGACATAGTATTAAACTTATGTGATTAGATAATCGAATATAAATTATTAATTAAAATTCTTAACTACGGTCCTTCAAAGTAATAGTTCATTGGAATTTTAATTAAATTTAATATTTTCTATTGACAAGTTTTTCTCGTTTGATAATAATTTTATCGGCGTCGTAAAAATATCTACGTCTAAATTAGCATATAACCTTCTGCGTTAAAACAATATAACTATTTATTTTATAAAATCTTTTTCAAAATACATATTTATGTACTTTACACATTAGTTGTAATGTAAATAATTAACATGAATATATTCTAGATGACAATAAAAGGCTCCATGTACTGAAGGATTTTCTTTTTTCAAATTTCCATAGAAACCGAAATGGTGTGGATGACGTTAGATGTGCATGAAACTGAGCTAAAATATCCAGACTAGTTGTTTGTAAAATTTATAGCTAGTGTTTCATGGAAGTACTCGTATTGGCAACGAGGCTGCAAGCTCATGTCGTCGCACGCGGCACGTGAGTAATGGAGTCGTGATAGAGGAAATTTGTTGAACATCCTCCAGTGTCGTTAGCTAATCATACTAATATTATAAATGCGAATGTTTATATGGATGGATGTTTGTTAGCATTTGTAGTCTAAACGGCTGAACTGATTATGATGAAATTCGGTATATATGTAGAGGATAGTCTGGAAGCACACATAGGCTACTTTCTTTTGTTTTTTTTAATACCACGCGGACGGAGTCGCGGGCGAAAGCTAGAAAAGAAACGAAATCAATTTTAAAAACCATGTACTCATTACAACTAGTCTCTAATCCAGTAATACCTGGTAGTGGTCCGTGAACTATAGGATACGTGATACGGGATACAAAGCTGAGGGTTCATAACTTGAAGAGCAGTAGTTTCCAAGGAGTCATTAAGAAAAGGGAAATCACTGCCAAAGTTAGATATGGTTCACAACAACAATTGAACTGCGGGATACACACCATTTGATCTGTACTCTTAACCAATAAGCTAATGGCAATTTATTGAAATTGACCGTTGCTATACACGTAGATTTGAATCGAAATGCTCAATTGAAGTATGACAGAGCAGAGCAATCAGAGATATCGTTTGATGTGCATTACATCTACCATAGCGAATGCATACATTAAATAGTCTGCATTTATGTATCAGTACACAATCTAAATTATCTTTACCATTATTTTATTTCCTTCTCTTGTCATAGTTTATTGTTACAATTCAATATGTTAAGTTGTTATAATGAAATACAATCAATTTTGTTACAATTATAATGACTTCGACTTTTTAAACTCCATATTTTCTTGTAGATGTGTAGATGTTTCCCGTTTAGTGATGTTTCTCTTTGCCATGTAATACTGTAGGAGGCCGGTGAAGGGCGCCTCCACCAGCAACCAGAGCGGCAGCGCGACTGCAAAGCTGCTGACGATAAACCCAGTCACCATCAACATCTGAAGACGAAACACGCACTTTATTGAATCTTGAACATCTATACAAGGTCTTTATTCTTAATTGTGACTTTCCACTCACGGTAATGGATGTAGGTGTGTTTTTTGATGAGAATATCTACAACAACGCAGTACAATAGTAACAATAATTGTTGGCGATCAATTTGCTGCACTCTGTTTTACCACCATTCGTTTCAGGCAACTGGCCCACCGGAATACGGTAGCATAGGACGAAAGAGTTGGTTTGCACCAGCGCAACTGGTAACTCACTTCAATCCATTCAAGCACAGATGAACCTTGGCTATATCACTATAGTAACATCTACCATAGAGAATAAATCTTACGTTTGTATAAGCAGTGATGTGAATAAGCTGGATGTGACTGGCAGTGTACAGTCTAATGGAGAGGAAGTGGACAAGAAACGCGCAGTACGACAACCGGCTCGGCGCTCTCCAACCCGACCACTCGAAGAAGCCGCGATATATCTCTGTTAATACATAAAGATAAAATATAAAGAACTTAAGTGAAATTAACGTAACAAATCATACTAATTATACTAATATTATAAATGCGAAAGTTTAAATGTATGGATGGACAGATGGATGTTTGTTAGAGTTTGTAGCCTAAACGGCTGAATTGATTTCAATGAAATTTGGTATATATGTAGAGGATAGTCTGGAACAACACATAGGCTACTCACTTTTGTTTTTCTTTTAATTTCACGCGGACGAAGTCGCGAGCGAAAGGTAGTAGGCAATAAAAAATGATGATCTGGTCAAGGTTGCGGGAGTATCGCGGAAGCGAGAGTAGATAGATAGATAAAATAAAATCAAAACTTACTTTCATATTTAAAGACAATTCCGAAGATTAAAATAGCAACGAGTAAGCCGAAGAAGGGTTTAGCTGTGATGGCATAGAGTAAACTCAGATGCAAGGGGTGTTGCTGCGGGCCATAGAATGTGCTGCCTAGGAACATTGGCACGACGCACGCTGGTAGCAATGCCCAGTACACGTAACGGTACTTCTAAAACATTTCAATTTAGAACATTAGTACAATCTTCCAATACTTCTATTGATCTTTACTGCTCTGTGTAATGTCAAATCTGTGATTAAGTGTTGTCAATCGTATTAATAAAAAAATCCATATTCTACAGTTTCTTTGGTATTGCGGATGTCCATCTGTGTCGATGATCACCTTGGTATTCTCACTGATCGTTTACCACCTTCTCTTATAAAAATAGAATATAGTACGACAAACGTAAATGACCCGGTGGGAATGTGATATAAAATTGCAATAGTTTAGTAACACCCTTCAGCCAATGTAAAAATGACGCATCACCCTTGTCTGAGAATATTCTGGTGATCTTTAGTAATGCTCACCAGAATAAAGATGCCTAAATCGAAAATGACGTTGGTTACTTTAATTTTTATTTAGTTGTTTAGTGTAAACTTTGTAAACTTACCTTATATTTTTCAATTTGAAATTCACTTCTTTGCAAATCATATATTAAGTACCCGAGCGCCAAACCAATAGCATAATTTGGCATATTCGTATAGGCTTGCTTATAAACTTCGTTGTAAGTAGGATCCGTTCCGAAGACATTGCCTATAGTTCTATTAAAATATATAAACGGAAATTAAAAAAAGACTCGAAATGTAATTCGACTTTTTTCAAAGATTCTAAATCTAATCGATTTTTTTTTTAATGTAAATAAACCAGCGCTTGACCACGACTCCACCTAAGTTAAGTGAAGACGCGGCCGAAGGATAGAGCGATAGATTTTTAAATTTCAAACAAGCTGTAGTATCTGTGTTAAAAATTTAAAAATGTACATTTTAAGTTTTATAGAAATGTTAAGAAGCATATACTTTAAGTTTAAGTTTCATATAGTAGTAACAAGTGAAGTAGTAAATAAGGTTTCTTTTTCACTTCTGTTAAAAAAAAAGGAGGATGATGTAGTATCTGTATTAAATAAGTTGTTTATAATCTGTATATTTTATACTAGCTGTTGCCCGCGACTTCGTCCACGCAATATTAAGATAAAAAAGTAACCCGTCTATGTCAGCTACCCTTCAGGGAAAGTCCGGTCGAAGCGACCCAGCCGTTTCAGAGATTACCCGGAACAAACCCGGCTTGAATACAGACAAACAGACAGACAAAAAAATTTTGAATGCGATTTTCGTTATCAGCAACGCAAATACATCATCTTCCCGAAATCTGGAATTTTTCTTTTGATATTACAAACAGACACTCAATTTTATTATATGTACAAATAGAATTTCATATGGCGTGGTTCGTGCTATATGTATAATAGCTGTTCCAGGCGACTTCACTGCGCAGCATTAAAATAAAAAAAGACACGAAGTACATAATTAAATTGGCAAAATTTGAATAAAGAGATAACCGCCTGCTTCACCGGTTGCCAACTGTCTTCAGCTGTAAATCATCCAAAACCACCAAAAACTAACTTAAGCGAGCAACAGCGGTAGAGCCCGCTTTAACAACTTCGTACGAATGGGCCGGCTCGCCCTTTGCAATACCACGACCACTCAAAAGACAGGCGTGAAGTGGGAGCAATTTCGCGTTTCGTCAGATGAGTGTCGTGCCGGAGGCCCAACTTTAGTCCCTTTTCCTTCTCACCCTTTTTCTTATAAGAAAGGATGGAAGGGAAAGTGGATTTGACGGTGGAGGAGACGCATAGGAAGGGGAAATATTCTGTTTATACCTGCATTCATTTGCAAATCAGATTACCAGAAACCACCTTAATTGAATAGGATCTCCTTGCAATCCTTTATATCCACCTGTACTTAACCTACAACTTCCTGAACCTGAGGTGAACCACCTGTTACTACCTTCAAGCACCTACTAACATTTGCAACTCCCTTAATCCACCAGAATCTAACTGCAAGGACTGACACCATCTGCATTCTCTTGTAGTGACATGTAACCTTTTTTTTCTGCAACCCCTCGCAACCACATAGTCCATGTGTTACTCCAGACTATATTTTATTATTATTCAAAATCTCATTTAGATAAGTCAAGGCATTGCGGAATTATCGAGTAAATACGTAAATAACAAATAACTACACATCCCTCCGGAACCCGACATTTTTCGCCGATGAAAAGTATCACACATGTTATTACAGACTATGTTCTATATCTGTACTAAATTTCAGTAAAATATTTTTAGCCGCTGCGGGGTTAACGCGTTAACATGTAAATAAGAAAACAACACATATCCTCGGAAACCTAACATTTTCGGGGTAGAAAAGGATTCCACGTGTTATACCATACTATGGTCTGTATCTATACAAAATCACAATAAGTTGTTTATCCACTACGGACTAATCGTGTAAATATGTAAATAACAAAAAATCTACATATCCCTCAACCTGACATTTTTCGGGGATGAACATTATCCCACTGTGGTCCAGACTTTGTTAAATATATGTGCCAAATTTCAATAACATAAGTTGAACCGTTGCAGAATTATCGAGTAAACATTAAAAACAAAATTAATGTATCCCACGGGAACCGTAACTATTTCCAGGATAAAAAGTAGTCTATGTGTTCTTCCAGACTATGCTCTACATCTGTGCCGAATTTTATGGTGATCCGTTTAGCCGTTTAGGCTACAAAGTCTAACAAACATCCATCCATAGATCTAAACTTTTTAAAAAAGTTTAAAATTCATAGTATTTAAGTATGAATTATGATTGCCCACGACCCACGTTTTCGTCCGCGTGGAGTTTAAAGTTCAAAACTTACGTTCGCCCTTTTTTCATCCTATTACCTAAAGTATTATCTTAGTAGTAATCTACGTAATGGACTACTACGGTGAAGGAAAACATCGTGATGCAACCTGCACATATCGGAGAAGAAATTCAAAGATACATATGTGTGAAGTCAACCAAGCCGCAGTGGTCCAGCCTGGTTGACTATGTCCTAGTTACCCTACCTTAGGGTAGGCTCCAGGCCCCTCAGTGGGGACGTATAGTGAGCTGGTGACGATGATGATGATGAATCTACGTAATAACAGAAATCTATTGTTGAAAGATTCCAAATTTCTAAGCCCGGTAGTTTGTGAGCTGATTTTTCGGTTACCCTTATTGTTTGTGTTCGCGATATCTTCTAAACTATTTGTCCAATTTAAATACTGTAAAGGACAATTTTGTTCTACATTAAATTCTCCTGGCAACGAAGGCATTTATTTGGATAAGGATTAATACT
The DNA here is from genome assembly GCA_029286645.1 of Papilio protenor. NCBI lineage: Eukaryota > Metazoa > Arthropoda > Insecta > Lepidoptera > Papilionidae > Papilio > Papilio protenor. Next base: position 591,348 of record JAGSMZ010000007.1, on the reverse strand, counting down.
GAAACCATTAAAACAACGACGCAAATAGCATGCGATATTTAATTCATTTTGTAAACAAAAAAGTGGTTATTGTAAGAAAACCGTTAAAGATAGATATATGCTATCGCGGACTTTTCTGTAGAACTTTTTGAGATCTACATTTCTTTCATACATCATTTTTATATACCTCTAACGGTTTAGGCAGCGTAAGCCGAGAAAAGTTAAAGTTTAGCATTTTTTTAACGCCGGCGTCTAGAAACACGCTGTTTATTAATAGTTCCTAAACATTAGTAATAATAAAATATAGCCTATGTTACTCACAGATAAATTACCTTTCTGATGGTGAAAGAATTTTTAAAATCGGCCCAGTGGTTTTTGAGTTATTTCAATACATACAAAAATACAAAAATACAAAAATACAAAAATACAAAGTTTTCCTCTTTATAATATTAGTATAGATTCATTTAGAGGGTATCTATACTATTATAATAAAGCGTAAACACACACTTCTTTGTTGCCTAAGATGTCAGCAATTACAGCATATTTTTGAATAATTCTTTTTTTAATAAAAAGCCCTGCACTTACGTCATGCTTTAGGCTATATATTTTCACGCCATTAAACTTAGGGGGTAAATATTTTGGATAAAAACTTACTGCCAACATCAAGAAAGAAAGATTGCTAAGGTTTGTCATGTCATGTCATTTTGACATTTGCTATTGATAATTTGACAAATGTAAACAATAAAATAAAGTTTTTATAATTACACGCGGATGAATCCGCACGCGAACAGCTAGTAATAAAATAATAGTCTTGTGCAATATGGCGTTTCATTACACAAGCGACATTCACAATCTAACAGTTACATAAAGTTACCCTTCTGCATACTTATAAAAGCTACTTACGTAGGAGACAGAATTATCAATGGATTTAAATTTCGTATATATGTTATAATTCCTGGAATTACTAGTCCTAGTAAAAACGTGAACGCAAGCAGAAGATTTCTATTATTATTCTTCACTAATAAAAAGAAAATAACTCCGAAACAGTAAAGTTGCATATCCGCTGCTAAATGCCTGAAATATAATCATACTAATATTATAAATGCGAAAGTTTAGATGAATGGATGGATGGATGGATGGAAGGATGGATGGATGGATGGATGGATGGATGTTTGTTAGAGTTTGTAGCCTAAACAGCTTAACGGATTTCGATGAAATTTGGTATAGATGTAGAGGATAGTCTGGAAGAACACATAGGCTACTCACTTTTGTTTTTTTAATTCCACGCGGTCGGAGTCGCGGGCGAAAGCTAGTTAGAAATATTGATAACTAGCTTTTTCATGTGACTTAGTTAAATAATTAGAGCCTATGTTACTAAGTAATAATGCTTTCTAATGTTGAAAGAATTTTTAAAATAGGTCCGGAAGTCGGAGTCTAATAAATGCTAACGATCAGATAACTTCATATTAATATGAACAAATATTGGTAATATAGTTGAACCAAGCATTTTATAATTCTGGCCTGTGACTTCACTGAATAATAAGGGATAAGGGACATCACTGGATGACAAAAGGGCTATAATTCTTCCATACATCATTTTTATGTAAGTCTTATAGTTTAGGCTACGTAAGCAAAGAAAGCAAAAAAGACCCTAAATTTCGTCGCGCGATTTTGAGCTAAACTATTTAACTATGTCGTAGTCTTTGACTCCAAAAAACAAACAAAAAAATGGGATCCACCTGCAAGCATTACCTTTCGGATAAAAAAAGAATTTTCAAAATCGGTCCACTAGCGGCGGAGTTATGCCGTAACACACATAAAAAAAAACATACAGACGAATTGAGTACCTCCTTCTTTTGGGAAGTCGGTCAAAAAGAAAGATTGAACCGAAATCCCACTGTCATTGTTTTGTAAATGATACCTCTTTCGTCAAATAGTTGCAATAGAATTTACATACATACAAACACACAAACATAAAACAAACTTAAACACGCGCAAAAAACATTACACTCTTTGTCAGTCGGGTAAAAACTGGTATGCCATCGTAAAGGGAACAAGAACAGTAAATAAAATGTTTTACCATGATTGTGGTACGCACTGAGCATCATATAGGAAATTATTTAAATAGAGTAGGCTCAACCAACCGCGTTCCTGGCAGTCTCTTATCTCATTACCAATAGCTGTCTGGAATTTAAAAAAAAACTCATTACAAAACACTTATGACATTCAAAAATTGATTCAACAATAAATATTGCACTCATATTAAATTATTACCTCCCATAGCGGACCTCCTTTAGTATGCCTCAGCCAAGTCGAAGTGAACAATATAACAAAGGCATGCGGTGGAACTAGTCTGTAAAAAAATATTAGCATAAGTCAATAAAACACGTCTGATTACATATTTAATACCTATTAATTTAAAAAAAAATTATAAGATTCGTACAGGAAGTGACAAGGAAGTGGACACTTGAATTCGACAAAATTCGAAGCAACCCCCTACCATAGACATCCTCAATTGCAGTTACGTTGCCTACCCTTAATTGATAGGGGAATGGACTCATAGAGGATATTCCATATCTCCTCCACAATCAAACTAACTACACCTTTAAATCCATTTTCTAATAAGAAAAGAGTGAGAAGAGAAACAGCGCGGAATTGTTCTCGTGAATTGTCCACGAGAATAATACTAAACAAGCTTTTTCAAGTTTGCCTTGACCTTACAAGAAGTATTAGTTAATTAACAAAATATAGTTAGATGTATTAAAAAAAATATCCCGTACCTGAGCCACCTCGTCGAAATAAGTTTCGGTATTAAATGATAATCAATCTTAAATCTTTCACTATAAGATTGCAATTTGTATACAAGTAACATTCCTGAGATAACAAAGTATGCTTGCACTATGATATTCCCATTGAGAAATATGTACAGAAATATATCTTTGTAACTCTGTAAATTAGAAAAGTATTTGATTAAAACATTTAAAAAATGAACGTTGTTTTTTTTTGTCCAAATTGTACAATGTTTCGTTATTAACTTTGCGACTACAACCGCATGAAATAAAAAAAAAAAGTAAGTAGCCTATGTGTTCTTTTTGGAAAAAGAAGATAAGGACAAGGAGTTTCATGGAGATCCGTTCAGCAGTTTTAGGCTACAAACAACCATCCATCCATCTAAATTTTTGGATTTATAATATTAGTAAGAAGTAAGATCTGTAGACGATTTCAATGACTACACACAAAATGACCGTCTATATTTCGACTCTTTTCGAATAGACAAATACCCTCATTGCATAAAAATCATCTAAGTAGCTAAGCATACCTCCTCTATCAATTTTGTGTCCTTCATAGTAGTCACATGAGGTACTCGGCTATGGCCTAGTATAACTAAGCCGACCAATACAACTCTGTAAATAGACCAACTATGTCAGTTTTCTTATCTATACTCTTACTCTATACTAATATAATAAAGCGTAAACACAGACTTTGTTGCCTAAGATCTCAGCAATTACAGCATATTTTTGAATAATTTTTTTTTTTAATTAAAAGCTCTACACTTACGTCATGTTTTAGGCTATATATTTTCACGCCATTAAACTTAGGGGGTAAATATTTTGGATAAAAACCCTAATGTGGGAAAGAGACCATAAGTTGCTGCCAACATCAAGAAAGAAAGATTGCTAAGGTTTGTCATGTCATGTCTGTCATTTTGACATTTGCTATTGATAATTTGACAAATGTAAATAATAAAATAAAGTTTTTATAATTTCACGCGGATGAATCCGCACGCGAACAGCTAGTCCTACATAAAAAAGATGTGTGTTTACGATTTATTAATCAATCGAGGCTTCGTAGGCCACAAGTTTATTCTATTCCTTTTTGCACAATAGTTTTAACCCTTTAACCTTGCAGACAGGTTAGCAAGTTGTACAGTGATCCACATACAAGGTAAGCTTGTAGAAGCAAGGTCAAATGGCGAACAAGCGAAATCAAGTGTGTGTTTTGCTTGAATGCTTAATAAAAAATGATTTTATGTTTTGTAAATTTATTGACTGACCTCGCGCCGTGCAAAGACTTAAAAATTTGACGATCACTATCTCCCTCAGGTTCGTAAGGTGCAATCAATCGACTCCAATTGCGTTTTAACGAGAAGTTTAAAAATAACGGAAAAGCTGAAAAAAAATTGCAACAATCAATTTTAACAAACAAGAATCTAAATTTTCAATATGATAGCTTACTTACCTTCTATTTTTATGTTCGGCACATACACATCGAGGAAAGTACTAAATAATGCAAGACCTACAAGAGTGAAAATTATCAAACCAATACAAAAGTCACCAAAATTCGTTTCAACTGTCTCATTGTATTTAATACACGAGAACTCAGTGACTCTAGTTTGTAAGTTGTATTTATCACTGAATGTTCTGTTGAGACAAGACTCGAGTAGTTCCACGGAGACTGTTTCCTGCCTCTTGTAATAGTCACCACAACTCTCCACCAGACAGAGTCCGTACCTCAGTTTGCTGTGGTTGAAACGTGTTGCTGTGTCCTTGGAATACTCCTTTGAACAGAAATATACCGATCGTAAGATTACTGCAGTTTTGATAGTAAACTCCGCAGCGTTAGAGGCTGTAAAGATGCTAGCCAGGTGCTATATCACGACCACACAGAGGACATGCTACTCCCATTTTTTTTTAATATAATATAAGGTGGCAAACGAGCAACCGGCCACCTGAATCCACCGAAATGGCGAAGCGACCGCTGCCCATAGACATTCGCAATAGCGGATGCGTTGCCTACCCTTGATCGACGGAGGAGGAGACGCACATAAAGAGGATATTTCCCCTTCCTATGCGTCTCCTGCACCATCAAATCCACGTTCCCTTCCCATCCTTTTCTAATAAGAAAAAGGGTAGGAAGGAAAATGAATTAAAGCTGGGCCTCCGGCACCACACTCATCAGACGAAACGCGGAATTGCTCCCACTTCACGCCTGTCTTCTGTATGGTCGTGGTATTGCACCGGGCGAGCCGACCCATTCGTGCGAAGATGTTAAAGCGGGCTCTACCACTTATAATGTTGGGTTGGCATATGCATGTCTGGCCGTAAGTCTACTATCCCCCACGCTCGTAACAATATCAAGTTTTCCTTTACTTACGTGACTCTACGTTAAGTAGTAACAACATTTTGTGAGAAAATTCTGTGTAGGCAAGCCGGGAGTCATTATCGTCTTTTTCCACCCTTTTCTAAGTGGTCGCTTTTATCACCTTTTAACGTAAGAGTGGTCTAGATTTCATTTACTGTGTAAATATCATATTAGCCTCCTTTATTGTTTTAGCTAATAACACAGAAAATAGGCGTGAAATGGAAGCAATTCCGCGTTTCGTCTTATGAGTGTGGTGCCGGAGGCCTAATTTTAGTCCCTTTCCCTTTCCCCCCTTTTCTTAAGAGGAAAGGATGGGAAGGAAAAGCGGATTTGAAGGTGGAGGAGACGCATAGGAAGAGGAAATGTCCTCTTTATGTGCGTCTCCTCCGTCAATTAAGGGTAGGCAACGCATCTGCAATTGCGGATGTTTATGGGCAGCGGTCGCTTTCCATTTCGGTGGATTCAGGTGGCCGCTTGCTCGTTATAAAAAAAAGCTTACATGTATGATGTCCAGTAAATCGCTTGGAGTATCGGAGACGAGAGAGAAATGCGTGGTGCAGTAAACGTCACCATCTTGTTGCAGACAGCCCTCGTAGTTATCCAGATGATATATTGGTGGCATACGATTGTATTCCGTATCTGTTTATTTATAAGGCTCAGATTACTTTCCCATAACCATTGTTGAATCATCTTATTGTCATTATCATCCACTTTTTTTAGCGATTTGTTTGTATTTAACAAAAACTTTATGTAAAATAATTACTTGATAATGTTTTAAAATGAATTACTAAGTATTTGGTCCTTAGTAATACTTTATTTTATTGAATTTAAATTATAAATTCAGCTTTAAAAATCCGCTTAATCTCGTGTCGGAATACACATTTGTTATAAACTTAAAAAATGCATGTCACTACTTTTTTTTTTATTTTCTTTTATAAAATAAATAAAAATGATAACGTACCCTTTAACCCACTAGATGATGTTATAATCAAAAATATCACAGATAATTTCATTTTCACACTCGCGAAATAAACTTGACTTGATAACATAACTACTAGTTTGTTTCACAAGTTACAACTTTGACGATCACATAAGCATTAAATTTATTTTATAACGACGGGTTTTAACTCTGAACTTTATCTATGATTACGTCAAGGATACAAAAAAAAACAAAAATAAAACTGCTATATAAAATAGCTAGCGACTCACCAAGCTTCACACGGGACCAATGTTAATACAAAAATGTGTTTGCTACATTAAATACATCTAAAATTATCAGTATTTCTTTACAAATTATACACTAGTGTTCGTGACTTTGAATTAAAAAAAAAAATTATAATAAAAGCAAAAATAAGTAGCGTCTCTGTTCTTCCAGACTAGCCTCTACATCATTGCCAAAATTCATAGATACCTTTCGGCAGTTTAGGCTACAAACTCTAACAAACATCCATCTACATAAACATTCGCATTTATTATATTAGCAAGATTTGAAACTTTTTTAATCACTCTATTAAAAACTGGTTCAAAATCCGATGCATATATAGGGACAGACGGACAGCAACAAGCGACTTTGTTTTATGTAATGTAGAAGATTTTTTATTACAAATAACATAAAAGTTAATTGCAGTAACTTTTGTAACCTCAATGACATTGTATGATATTAAATTGTTAATTCAAATGTCAGTTGTACGAACATGATTTTTATATTTGTCTAATTTGCAAAGATTAAAAAGAAAAATAACAATTGCAACATTATAATACTGGCTGATTTTCTGTCTACAAATATTTAAAAGAAATAAAAATTGGTGAACGGTTAGTCCTTACTAAGGAGGAAGTAAGGAGTAAGGTAAGTAAGGAGGACTAACTATAAGGAACTGGCTCAGTGGTTTAAGCACTTGACTTGTAAGCTACAGGTCTTGGGTTCGAATCCCGCCGCCATGTACCAATGTCATTTTCGATTTTTCGAATTTTCATGTGTACATAATTTACCCGATGTTCTTACGGTGAAGGAAAACATCGTGATGCAACCTACACATATCAGCGAAGAAATTCAAAGATATGTGTGAAGTCAACCAACCCGCACTTGGCCAGCGTGGTTGACTATGGCCTAGTCACCCTAACTTTAGGGAAGGCTCCGAGCCCCTCGGTGGGGACGTATAGTGAGCTGGTGACGGAACGTAAGGAGTATAGAAAACTAACTTTCGCCCGCGACTCCGTCCACGTGGTATTAAAAGAAATAAAATTGAGTAGCCTTTGTGTTCTCCTGTGTGTGTCAAAGTATGTACCTTTGGAGTTTGTCTATCAGCCTTAATAAATTACAATTTACCGCTCTGTTGCGTCCCTATCAAAGCAATCGTTGCGTGGAATTTGATTAAGAATTTCGAACTCTTATAAACCGTTTTCTTGGCAACAAATATTTAATTTTGCTAAGTAATAATACAACAAAATGTGAGTAGACATTTTATATTATGTTTGATTTTTTCAAATACTAGTGATCGCTTATTCAAATTCGTCTAAAGCTTAAAATCAAACGCTTTTACACATTTGTGTGTTCGCGCAGTTATTTTAAAAAACATGTACAAAGATTTTTGATTTGAATTTTTTTAAAGTGAAGTGGGCAAACGAGCTCGAACACCGATATAACTATAACGTTTATAAAACGTAAAAATGAAACCTGTTGTTAAAAACAATGGAATTCTCTAAACATGTAAAATAACATGTTATCTATGTTTTATATCAGTTTCACGAAACACGAAAAAAAGAAAACTTTAAACTTTTCCAAACTTTCGCACGTAAAATCTTTTCTTACCGTAAAACTTTTAAGGAAATGCTTTTAAGGTCCTGTTTTAAATAAGCACTTTGAATATAAAAATAACATAATAAGTACTAGCTGTTCCCGTGCGGCTTCATGCGCATGAAATTATAATTTATTGTTTGCAAATTCTCAATTGCAAATGTCAAAATACCAATTACCTTACTATGGCAATCTTACATCCTTGATGATGGCAGCAACTTATGGTCTCTTTCCCGCATTAGGGTTTTTATCCAAAATATTTACCCCCTAAGTTTAATGGCGTGAAAATATATAGCCTAAAGCGTGACGTAAGTGTAGGGCTTTTTATTAAAAAAAGAATTATTCAAAAATATGCTGTAATTGCTGAGATCTTAGGCAACAAACTGTGTGTTTACGCTTTATTATAATAGTATCGATACCATAAAAGAAATATTTGCGTATTTGAAGTAACGAACAAACGCCTACAGGACTAATTAAAAACAAACTTTCAACATTATAATCCTACATTGTCTCAGAACAATAAGCTGATTTATTTAATGTTTTTTCCGTACAAAGACAAAAGGCTAGTTGTTCATATAAAATGTTTTATAAACGAAAACTTTTGCCTGAGACTTCGTTTCCTCTGAATTAAAAAAAAACTTTGACTATGAGTTCTTTCAGACTATATACATCAGTACGAATTCTCATAGATATCCGTTAACTGGTTTTGGAGATAGGTAGTAACAAACATGCGTACATACAAACTATCGCATTTATAATATTAGTGTAATTAAAAACAAAATTTACACGATCCCGTATTGTTGAAAACTTTGCAACTTTCCCGTTCCGACAAAATGGTCTCCAAAGTGAAATATTTTTAACTGCTTAGTAAGGGAATTGTTCTTTTTAACACTTTTACATTGCTCTTGTATTTTAAAAGGCGCTAGAATTCAATAGCTTTTTATGAGTACGTGACGTCACGGGTAAGTTTCTAAACGCAATCTGGGGTCAAAAGATTTGATTCTATTAAAATAGTTTTTTTTAGATTCACTTCAAGACATGTATCTAGCTAATATGTATTTGAATATCGAACTAGGTTTTATATTTTTTTTACTTTAATATTGTATCTATTTATATAAAATCAGTGTATTGACCCTCTAAAGTATTTGCTGGACATTTTGTGGAAGCGAATCGAGACCGATGTCCACTTTAATTTCCGCCGCTGCGATGTTCAAATCGTACGGATTGGCTTGCGCTCAAAATATCTTCAATACCGTGACCCCGTTTAAAGATTAATAAAATAGAGATCATTTTATAACCTACTGGATCCTACTGGATGATTTTATTCATTAACTTATTTGTAACTATTTTAAAAGTTAGCATATATTTTTCCACACTATGTTCTAAGTCTATGCCAAATTTAATCGAGATCCGTCCAGCCGTTTACGCTGTGAACTCTAACAAACATCTATCCATCTAAACTTTCGTATTTATAATATTACTAACTGTTCGCGTGCGGATTCATCCGCGTGAAATTATAAAAACTTTATTTTGTTATTTACATTTGTCAAATTATCAATAGCAAATGTCAAAATGACATGACATGACAAACCTTACTAATCTTTCTTTCTTGATGTTGGCAGCAACTTATGGTCTCTTTCCCACATTAGGGTTTTTATCCAAAATATTTGCCCACTAAGTTTAATGGCGTGAAAATATATAGCCTAAAGCATGACGTAAGTTTAGGGCTTAAAAGTTAAAATAAAATTAGTGTCTGTATGTAATTTACTATAAACAAAACGTAGTCCGCGTTACATTGCTTATATGAAAAACTGTTTTTTTTTATTCTTGTCTGTCCGTGAATCCGCGTTGGATAATCTCCACAATGGACCTATTTTCATGATGAAATATTTGCAAATCGAACCGTGTAGTGACGTCACATGTTTCTTTTCGTTCTTACCAAATTCCTAGAACTTCTAACAAGCAGAACAAACTGAAGCGTCAAACAAGTTTAACGATGTGAAGTAACTCGATCCTACACTAAACTTTCATCGCTTTGCATTTCCTTTGAAAAACGAATTCCGTTAAATATTGATGTTTTAAAATACTTTTGATCTTTTAGAATACTTTATTGTGGATGATAGAAACTAATAGTTTAATGGTACACAATACAAACTTATTTATCGACAACAAATTCAAACGGAATACTTTAAAATTTTAATTATAAAGTAACCAACTTGTCATGGAATACGACGGAATATTAAAACGACATCATACTATTATTACAAATGCGAAAGTTTAGATGGATGTTTGTTAGAGTTTGCAACCTAAACGGCTGATCGGATTTCGATGAAATTTGGTATAGATCTAGATGATAGGCTGGAAGAACACATAGGCTATTTACTTTTGATTTTTTTATTCCACGCGGACGTAGTCGCGGGCGAAAGCTAGTTTAAATATGAAACAAGAGTCTTATCACGTTGAAACTACAAATTTCTATATTTTTTCTGTCAGACGTCTGTCAGATTGTAAACTGCGCTTACGAAGTGAATTGTTTAAAATTTGTTTCAGTATTCCTCTGTTAATTACTAGTGTTCATTGATCAAAATTCAAATAATCATAAAGATTTTTGTTTAATTAAAAATAGGTTTATACAATTTTATACCAAATTAACTTTTAGTAATAGAAGTAGCTATTTTAAAACTTTGAGCATGACGATATTTCAAAATACAGAAGTTCTGAAAGGAGTAGAGTGTTTGAGCAATCGTTTTCAATTCACAGCTAACAGATCAAAGCGATAAGTATCAGTTAGCGGCGACTGGCCGGCAGATGGCGCTATAAATTCCTACCTCACACAGCTCTAAGCCACAGAAACCCAGTTCAATTGAACCGTAAATTTTCTCCAGCTCGGAAGGACCAAGGTGTCCATATCAATAAGAAAAATAAGCCCATTATTTTTGAGATACCAAAACTTAAGAAATAGTCTACTTTACTCCGCATACATAAGCTATTTACTAAAAGTCCCGTTGAAATTGAATCAGTCGTTTTAATAATTAAGCGGAACAAACTAAGGCTTGCAGAAAAATGCCTTAATTCTAGAAAAAAATTACAAAATATAACAATTTATTTTTAATAGCTGTTGCCCGCGACTTTGTCCACGCAATATTAAGATAAAAATGTAACTTATAATATGGCGGTCTATGTCAGCTACCCTTCAATGAAAGTTCGGTCAAAATCGGCCCAGCCGTTTTGGAGTTTACCCGGAAAAACGCGGCTTGCGGACAGACAGACAGACAGCAACGCAAATAAGTCATATTCCCGAAATCTGGAATTTTTCTTTTGATATTACAAACAGACACTCCAATTTTATTATATGTATACATACTAGTAATCTATAAAAGTTAGCAGATTATTTATTATAATTTTTTGATCGCAGACACTTTTAATTATAGTTTTTTTAAAGTTATTTTAAAGAGGATGTTCGAATTCTATTTAAGTATAGACTAGCGCATTTCCCGGCGCCGCTCAAGTCGATTGCAGCTGCTGTTGAAGATTAAATTAAAACGGACCCGCCTTTTCAATTTCATCCGCCGCGATTTGATTTTCAATCTAAATATTACTTTAAATCGCTCCTTTTCTTTTAATCCTACTAATATTATAAATGCGAAAGTTTAGATGGATGGATGTTTGTTAGAGTTTGTAGCCTAAACGACTTCACGGATTTTAATAAAATTCGGCACAAATGTAGAGGACAGTCTGGAAGAACACATAGGCTACTCACTTTTGTTATTTTATTTTAATTCCACGAGGACGGAGTCGCGGGCGAAAGCTAACTTTTTAATATAAAAACAGAAGCGTTACATTTACATATTTCACATAATTGAATTAACATACAATTATATTTAAATTATGTATTTTATAGAACTGAATATTTAAAAACATAAAAACACAGTTTTTCAAAACAATAACAAGAGATACTACCAGTTTCTTATCTATGGAATAAATTAAACCAATAGAAACATTTTAACAGTTAATATGCAAAATTCGCACAATCTTGTATTTCGTATAACTAATAGTTAATTTAATTCACTTATATTTTATCGGACAAAAATGGCCAGATTTATTGCCAATCCACGCTGGGTTTCTGAAGTTCAAACTTATTTCGTCATTACCTAGCGATTCAGTAAAACTCAAGTTAGTTCGGTAATGCATTTCATGAATTTATCGAACCAAAAACACTAAGGAATGGTTAAACGTAGCTGGGAAACCGGCCATCAATCCCTCAACTATAGGTAATTCCATACTTATGTCTCGACCTGTTGATCTGATATCACACCTGAAACACTAGGCAATTGCTTCTAAATTTAGTATAAACTAGCTGTTCCCATGCGACTTCATCCGCATAAAATTATAAAAAAATCATTTTATTGTTCACATTTGCTAATGTCAAAATGACATGACATGATGTCAAACCATAGCAAATTTGCTTCTTTGATGTTGGCAACAACTTATGGTCTCTTTTACATTAGGGTTTTTATCCAAAATATTTACCCCTAAGTTTAACGGCGTGAAAATATATAGCCTAATGCGTGACGTAAGTGTAGGGCTTTTTATTAAAAAAAGAATTATTCAAAAATATGCTGTAATTGCTGACATCTTAGGCAACAAAGAAGTGTGTGTTTACGCTTTATTATATTAGTATAGATATATATACTGTAACTATAAATAAGATATTAAACTTTAGATTTAACTTATCCTGAAATAGATTCAATCGTTACCATAACTGATAGCTTGTGTAACTAAAACTTAAATCAAACACTGACTTTAGTCTCTAAGGAAATAAACAGTTATTGATCTAAATGCAAATTAACTGACCTCGCAGCATGTTGATAGCAAATTAACAAGCGAAACAAAGTGATTAGTGAACAAAGAGCAATCTGTTTATCGAAATTATAAGCTTAAATGGAACATAATCTTACTATTATAAATGCGAAAGTTTAGATGGATGTTTGTTAGAGTTTGTAACCTAAACAACTGAACGAATCTCGATGACATTTGGTACAGATAGAGGATAGTCTGGAAGAACACATAAGCTACTTACTTTTGTTATTTTATTTTAATTCCACGCGGACGGAGTCGCGGGCGAAAGTTATACATCAAATGTTGTTTTAACTAGTGAAGTGCCACGATTTCACATGATAATTTACAACTGCACCTGCACCTAAGATGCCGACAAGACCTTTTTGTTTGGTGTCGAGGGGAAATCTTCTAAAGATACCCTACTCTCTGGGGGGATGCAGGGTTATGTGGGATTTAAAACACTAAAACCCACTCGGTGGTGATACTCAAGTGACATAGATGAAGGACCAGGATCTCCTAGGAACCGTAACCTTCGGCTCTTGGAGACAAGACTTAGGGCCAATATCCAACCCTAGTCAGTGCTAGGCAGACCTTTTTGTCATATTAGATACTAGCTTTCGCCCGTGACACCGCCCGCGTGGAATTAAAAAAAAACAAAAGTGAGTAGCCTATGTGTTCTTCCAGACTATCCTCTACGTCTACGCCAAATTTCATCGAGATCCGTTCTGCCGTTTAAGCTACAAACTCTAACAAACATCCATCCATCTAAACTTTTGCTAAGAAAACAAGATCCTGCCTCAGTAACAGACTTTTAGGAGACCTAAAATTTCGTAAGGAGATAGTCCTAATCGAAAGGAACTATAGCTAAGTATGAAGTTACTGTAACTTTTGATTTAGAAGTTTTATAAACCTAAAGTAGTGAAATATAGCTAAACATGATAACGACTGATGTATTCTGAAATATCTCCTTAGTATGTCAGAGAAAATTCCCAGTATTCGATAACAATTCCATCGAGGAGCCAAAGATATTGAAAGCGCTTTACGAGGTATGAACCTACTTTATTATGCAAGCATTCGAGACGCATAAGCGTATTTCAGTCTTAATGAATGATTTTCTTATAATTTAAAATTAAAACGATTGGGTCAAATAAAAATGTACATAGTTGTTGGCGATGTAATTAACCTCTTTTTTTTAACATTTCACTTTTTTTTTTAAATAGCTCATTCTTTTAATATATTAAATGTTGCTAGGCTGTGCATATTTATTTTCCTTTTTATAATAATTTTCATTTTAAGATTTATTTTATTCAATTCTCATTCTCCGTCCTTCTTGTTTTGGATCCTCTTTAATAGTTGTTTAAAAAGTAGAAATTTTTACTCCAATTATATTTGTTTTTTTCTGTTAAATACATGATTCTCCTTTTTCCTTATGAAAGTTCAACAAGTCGATTGGTTCCAAATTACAATTCCAAGTTGCTCTCGGAACGATCCATCCGTCGGCGGAATTTAAAGTTCATATCGATCTCATAAGACTTCAACTTTCGTCTTGTATTCGTATATTGGATATATATCTTGCGGGATTTATATGAAAGCATTTTCTAATGCTAAAAACTTATTTGTACCTTGGAAATCAATAATTGCACTTTTTATCTCTCAAACGAAATAATCGCCAAAAACTACATATTTTTTCTTACTTTTAATATTTCCTGCTTTAATATGGAGCTGTGTTTTATTTCAGTTTGTATGAAATAAAAATTGCATTTTTCTCAAAACTATGATTTTGGAATTATTTACTTATAAAAGAACTACTTTTAGATGTATGGATTGTTAGAGTTTGTAGCCTAAACGGCTAAACGGATTTCAATGAAATTTGGTATAAATGTAGATTATAGTCTGGAAGAAGACTTAGGCTACTCACTATTTTTTTTGTAATTCTATGCAGACGGAATCGAAGGTGAAAGCTAGTACGTTATAAACGTTTATAATCTGTCAGATGTAACATTTTAAATTTAATTTATTAAGCATGGCCATATTCAAAACATTACATATTTAAATATCCTTTTAGTATTAAGCCGAAATTGTTTCAAAAAGAACTAAACAATGCGACTGCAGTTAACGTAACTTTACGAGATATGCTAATTTTATTGCTTGCCAGTTCCTTATCTAAAATTACTAGAGATAAAGCTTCTAACATTGTATTTTGTTATTTGAATAAAACTACACAATATCAATATTTTCGTATTTCGTTACACGTATTAATTTTATTTTAATGTAAATCTTAATCAACTTAGATCTTTTTACAATTTCATTACTAATGTATATTACAGCTGTCGACCGCGACTCCGTCTATAATTTATAAATGATCCAGTAGCCTATCTTCCAGACAATGGATCGAGATCCGTCAAGCCGTTTAGCAGATACCTTCTAATAAACGTCCATCTAAACATACATACTTTCTCATATTAAAAGATTTACAAGTCAACAGTAAATAATTAAAACATCATCATCATCCTCCTTATCCTACTCCCGTAGGGCGCAACAGGTTTTTGTCTTCCAAATAACTCTATCATACGTCATCTTAGTCATCACTCCCTTTTCGATCATGTAACTATCACGCAATTCATCTCTTTCTAGGTCTACCTCTACCGGTGTACCTCCACACTCATAACTAACGTTCTCCTTGTAACATGCGATTCTTTCCTCATAACATGCCCATGCTAACCTTCTACTCCTTACATTCTCTACCACTGGGGCTACTCTCAAACTTCCTCTAACATACTCATTTCGTATCTTATCCATTCATATCATAATTAATTAAAACAATCCAATACAAATATCTCCAATTCCAAATGACTTTAGACTAGTTACAAATATTTTACTCAATAAAATAAAAATTCTCTGATAAAATTCAAAAGTGAAATAACCGAATTGTATCCGAATAATCTGAGCCGCAGAAGCAAATAGAAATTCATTAAAATGGAATAATTGGCCGGCGTCCCTGGCCGGTATGATTCCCGTTTAATCTGAATCAAAACCACCGCAACGGTTAATCTCAGTACGTCCGACATTTTGTTAACTAACGAAATTCAATTACCTGCTTCATTATTTAAAAAGGAAAATCAATTGGTAAAATTTTTTGTAGAAGATGGCAAACGAGCTAATCATCAGAAATATACAAATCTAACAATGGAAGATGGCACTATATCTTATACTAGCTGTTCCCTTGCGACTTCATCCGCATGAATTTATAAAAAGTTTATTTTATTGTTTACATTTATCAAATTATCAGTTGCAATTGTCAAAATGACATGACACGACAAACCTTAGCAATCTTTCTTTCTTGATGTTGGCAGCAACTTATGGTCTCTTTCCCACATTAGGGTTTTTATACAAAATATCTACCCCCTAAGTTTAATGGCGTGTAAATATATAGCCTAAAGCGTGACGCAAGTGTAGGGCTTTTTATTAAAAAAAGAATTATTCAAAATATGCTGTAATTGCTGACATCTTAGGCAACAAAAAAGTGTGTGTTTACGCTTTATTATAATAGTATAGATATAAATGCGAAAGTATGGATGGATGTTTGTTAGAATTTGTATCTTAAAATCTTACCAGATCTAGATAAAATTTAGCACAGATGTAAGACATAGTCTGGAAGAACATGTAGGCACTTTTGTTTCTTTTAATTCCGCGCGGACGGTATCACAGGTGAAAGCTAGTCTATCTATAAAAAAATGGAATTTCTGTTTGTAATGTCTAAGGAATGCAGAGTTCGAGAAGATATATTTGCGTTTCAGATTACGAATTTCCGTTAAGATTTTTTTTTAACACTCCTTTTGACAGAAAAGGTATCGATATGGATAAACAATTTTATGAATAATGATCAAAGCTATCCTTTTAGCGGCGCGAAAATTCACTGAAGTGTACATTTCCCTCAAAGTGCGTTAACGTTTCAAAGGTTAAACATAACTGCCTTAATTCATTGAAACAAACCTTCCCTAACCGTAAGTTTTCACTGCTAAGCGATTGTGCTACAACGTATCTATTTAAAAAAACAGAGACAAGAATATATTTTGTATTGGTATGGCAGCGGAACCTCACGGCAATGTTGAAATATTGTGAGGTCCATGTTGACAACTTATGAGGTCATGTTTGAGGTTCTTATGAGGTTGTGCCGTTTTTACTTTGTCAATTTGATTTTATTGTTACGATAAAGATTTCTATGTCCAGGTTTTAAATGAATTTTCACTAGTGTCCCGAAAGGTAGCGTGGCCGAGCGGTCTAAGGCGCTGGTTTAAGGCACCAGTCTCTTCG
Organism: Papilio protenor; assembly: GCA_029286645.1. Taxonomy (NCBI): domain Eukaryota; kingdom Metazoa; phylum Arthropoda; class Insecta; order Lepidoptera; family Papilionidae; genus Papilio; species Papilio protenor. Next base: position 574,280 of record JAGSMZ010000007.1, on the reverse strand, counting down.
GAGGCGTGGGTTCGAATCCCACCGCTGCCAGATATTTTTGCAAATCTCCCGAAACTACTTAAATTAATAAATTCCTTCATTAGTAAATACTAATTATTTGAATGCAAGATCTTACTAATATTATAAAAGTTTAGATGTATTGATATATGGATGTATGGATATTTATTAGAGTTTGTGGCCTAAACTGAACGGAGATCGATGAAATTTGGCATAGATGTAGAGGATTGTCTGGATGAACACATAGGCTACTCACTTTTTTTTTTTTTTAATTCACCCGGATGGAGTCGCGGGCCAAAGCTAGTGTATTATATATAATTTAAAAACGAATTTAAATACTGTTAAACCTGTGACATATCCACATTTTTAATACACAACTACAACAAATACCTAAGTACTTATAGTTTTAAAGTCTAATTTCATTTGAAGGCTGTTTTTTGCTTATTGACTAAGTTTAAACCGTATTTTTTCAAACAAACCAACCTATTTTTATACCACACCTTTAGTATAAAATTAGAGAAGGATAAATCTAGCGAGTCGAGAACTGTGAGGTCTTTATTAAGCGGGAATTGTAAATTTACTGCGACACCTGCTAACCAATTGCCCGCCAACTGAAAGTAATCGCTGTTATAAAGTGCTCACGTTACAAACGGATGTGAACATAGTAATTTTATTCTAATTATAGCATTACTAGCTGTCGCCCGCGACTCCGTCCGCGTGGAATTAAAAAAAAAGTAAGTAGCCTATGTGTTCTTCCAGACTATCTATACCAAATTTCATCGATCTCCGTTCAGTTTAGGCTACAAACTCTAACAAACATCCATCCATCCATCTAAACTTTCGCATTTATAATATTAGTAAGATTTAACATTTAACATAGTAAATACTACTCGCAATACTCCTATTAAAGGATATTTCGCGAACTGATGGAAATTAACGATTGATACGAAGAGGAAAGATTTGTATTTATTGAAATAACTCAAAAACTACTGGGCCGATTTCAAAAATTCATACACCATTAAAATTAATTGTATCCCCAGAGGCACTAATTTTATACTGGGATAATATTCGTTTCTTTATCAAAGAGTAATCAAGTACAATGTTAAAGCAACTTGCTTCAAAGTTAGATAGCTTCTCAGACCAGAGCCATCAAGTATCTAGATAGTTCTGCTCTGGACTATTCTAGATTAGATATTACAACTTTGTCTACGATCGCTTCGGTAATAGTCAGTTTGTTATTTGAGAAACAATTTGACTTTTTGATAATTTTTCACATTTAAAATTGTTAATTGGTCGCTGACGGTGTCTTAAATTTTGAGAGTGTGTGTGTGTGTGTGTGTAAATAGGCAATTTGTATTTTTTGTAACTAATAAACTCAAAAACTACTGCGTCATATCAAACATATTTATAATTAGAAAGTTATATTATCACTGAGTAACATAGGCTATATTTATTTCTGATTTTATTTCCGCGCGAAGTCACAGGTAAAAGCTAGTTATAAAATAAAATAGGTATGTAATAAATTATTTTCTGTTAGTAGAGAAATAGTAGTTTAAAAAAGGTAAATATCGAGTCACAGCTGCGTTTAGTGAAAAAGGAACTCAAAGCAAAATTTTAAGTGCTGTTTAAAATGTACGAGTCTCATAAAAACTGCTCCAAAGAACAAAATGTTTTACTGAATGCGTGAATTATTTAACATAAAACTCACTGTATTTGCTAAGTGTGAGGATTTATGAGTTGAAATGTACTTCTATAAATCTATATCTATCTATACTACTATAATAAAGCGTAAACACACACTTCTTTGTTGCCTAAGATGTCAGCAATAACGGCATATTTTTGAATAATTTTTTTTTAATAAAAAGCCCTACACTTACGTCATGCTTTAGGCTATATATTTTCACGCCATTAAACTTAGGGGGTAAATATTTTGGATAAAAACCCTAATGTGGGAAAGAGACCATAAGTTGCTGCCAACATCAAGAAAGCAAGATTGCTAAGGTTTGTCATGTTATTTTGAAATTTGCTATTGATAATTTGACAAATGTAAACAATAAAATAAAATTTTCATAATTTCATGCGAATGAAGCCGCACGAGAACAGCTAGTTTTTAATACACAAGGAATATGGGCGATGCAAATCATATATAGATACAAAAACTATAACTAACTACATTGATTATTATCTAAAAATCGCTTACTGGCTTCTTCGAAATCTATACATTTCCTAGAAATTTCAATATCAACCAATGTCATCTACCTACGCGATCCGACACGCATCGGCATCACCCGTACGTAAGCGACAAATCGCATGAGACAGATATTGCACTAAAGCGGTAAGACAATATCCAGCGCAATTCAAAATTCTGATAATTTAGTAGCAAATTTAGATTTATTGTCACTGTCATGGACTATTTTAAATTCTATTTTCATGCAGTTAAGGTTTACTTTCAAATAAATATAAAATGTCATGTTTTAAATTTTGTTCATTTGACCTTGAACTCGATCTCGTCGCATAGTTTTAGGTCCATCGCAATTCGAAAATTATTGTAGTAGCAGAGGGAGTGAGAGAGAGAGAGAGATGCAAATACAGATTTTATGCCATTGTCATTGAAATTTTAAATTCTAATGCTATGCAAATAAAGTTTAGTTTCAAATATTTTTAAATTATTAAAAATGATAATCAATATTTTTAAATGCGATTTATTTAACCTTGACTTGACATTGAACTCGTCACAGTTTTAGGTAAATTGTCCGTCGCAAATCGCAATTCGAAAAGATAATACAGTAGCAGAGAGAGAAAGCAAGAAAAGATTTTATGTCACTGTCATGGAATACCATTTTAAATTCTAACGCTATGCAAATAAAGCTTAGTTTCAAATATTTTTAAGTTATTAAAATAATAATCAATATTATTAAATGTGATTTATTTAACCTTGACTTGACATTGAACTCGTCACATAGTTTTGAGAAATTGTCCGTCGCAATTCGAAAAGATAATACAGTAGCAGAGACAGAAAGCAACAACAGATTTTATGCCACTGTCATGGAATGTCATTTTAAATTCTATTACAATACGCGTAAAGCTTAGTTTCTATTTTGTAATTGTAAATTAATAATAATATTCAACATTTTTGAATTTGATCTATTTAACCTTGACATCCAATTCATCGCATTATTTTATGTAAATTGTTTATATTATTTAGTGTGTCGAATTGCAGTAGAATTTCTGTCTTAATTTTTTCCGCGATTTAAATTGTGGTATTCGATTATTATTTTCCATAGTGACCTCATTAAAAAAAACAACAAGAAAATGCTACATTTGTATTTAATTGTCTAGACAGTTGTATTGAAGTATTTTTTTCCAAGATGAATGAAACGTTAAGCAAGACACGTCAGTGAAAACCAACTCTAATACGCACAACTTTGACTAAACTATCGCACAACTATTGTGCGATTGTTTCGCAGCGAATTCAATTGTTTATTTAGATGAATGTTTGTAGCATAAACTGCTGCACGGATTTCTTTGAAATTTGTCATAGATGTAGAGAATTGTTTAGAAGAACACATAGGCTTTTTTTTAAATTCACACGATCGGAATTACGGGCGAAGGCTAGTTTAATGTAATTTTGGTTACATAATTGTTTTCCGAGAACAATTTAATCGCAATAACTGAAGCGTATTTGACAAGGGTTGGTAGTGTTATGAAAAGCGTGGCTATAAGGTACATTCGATGTTACCTAATGCACGATCCATTATTTAAAATTAGCTTTCGCCTGCGACGCCGTCTGCGTGGAATTAAAAAAATAAAAACATGTGTTCTTCCAGACTATGCTCTATATCTGCGCCAAATTTCAATAAGATCCGTTCAGCCATTTAGGCTACAAACTCTAACAAACATTCATCCATCTAGTCGCATTTATAATATTAATAAGATTACCATTTTCAATCATACAATTTTTAACATCTATACTAATATTATAAGGAGGAAAAATTTGCTTGATTGTAATGAAATAACTCAAAAACTACTGGTCCGATTTCAAAAATTCTTTCACCATTAAAAAGCTACATTTTCAGTAAGTAACATGGGTATAGCCCATATATAGCCCATTCACATTATTTTTTAATTTCACTCGGACGGAGTCGCAGGCGAAAGCTAGTTCCTCAATATAAAACTACTTTATTGAGCGTTAAAACTTCTAAGAGTACATTATTGTTCTGTTGATGCAATTATAGAAATTAAACTAAATTATCCATTAGTTCAATCTATGCTAATATAATAAAGAGGAAAGATTTGTATTTTTGAATTTTTGTATGTATTGGAATAACTCAAAAACTACTTGGTCGATTTTAATAATTCTTTCACCCTTACAAAGATTATTTATCTGTGAGTAACATAGGCTAATTTTTTTCACGCGGACGAAGTCGCGAGCAATAGCTAGTCTTAAATAAATTTCCTTAGATCGCAAGTCGCTCATCGCATGATTTTATTTTATTTTTGTCTCAATATCTTTATAGAAAAATATCTTTCTTACTAAAATAAATATGAAAGTTGTCATAAAATAATATCAAATTAAACTTATCTATTGGTTATTGTTTATTAGAAATAATTAATGCAATAGAATATTATAAAAAAAAAACAATAAGATGTGAGCATTTATTAAATAGATTGTTATTCTTAAGAAATTTTAATTTAAAACAAGGGAAAGTCAAAAACTTTTAACAACGCAGAAACTCTCATTACACACATCAAGGTAAAGCCAGCCATAGACGTTCAGTTTTAACTGAATAGACGAACAATTCAGTTAAAACTGTACGTATTTAGCCATAATTTAACTGTCTCTTGAATTGTACTGTTCATCATCATCATCTCCCCTGCCTTATCCTACTCCCGTAGCGTCGGCGCACCAGGTTTTCATCCTCCAAATGACTCTACCAGCCGTCATCTCAGTCATCATTCCCTTCTTGACTATGTCACCTTTCACGCAATCCATCCATCTATCTCTAGGTCTACCTCTACCGTTGTACCCCTCCACATTAATAACTAACGTCCTTCTTGTTACATGCGATTCATCCATACCACGCTAACCTTTTACTCCTTATTTTCTTAACCACTGGGGCTACTCTCAAACTTCCTCTAATATACTCATTTCGTATCTTATCCATTCGTGCTATTAACAATTGCATTTCTGCCACATGTATTCTCATTTCATCTGTTAACTCTGTTAAATTTTTAACTGTCAGTTGAAATGCAATAAACTCTTACCGTACAGTTTTAACTGAACAGTTCTATTCAGTTAAAACTGTCATTTACAACAGAACGTCTGTAGCAAGCTTTAAATGTAAAGTTCGCAAAATACCTTTCAGTAATAAGAGCCCTCTTTGATGTTCAAAGTTTGAAAGTTGTTAGAAATTTAATCATCTGACTGGAAAGTTTTAACAGCAACAAAGCACTAAGATAAGATCGATAACGCAACACATGATTAGAAGTTGTGGGATAATCTAGAAATAAGCTTTGGATGCCAAAAAACTATTTAGCAAGCGCCAATAGCCTAATTAAGCGCCAATAGCCTAATGGTTTGGGGTACGGACTACCGATCTTGAGGTCGAGGGTTTGTATCCCGCCATTCGACTATTGTCGTGAACCATATCCTAGCACAAGCCTAGAGCTTAGTTGGAATGGTTAGAAGAAATATTAGTAAATTTAAAAAAAATTACCAATATTTTCTAAAAAAAAGCCTCAGGCAACCCTATTCTGTAACGCGGTTCAGCGCTTACGAACTCAAGGTCTGCTATTTTTAAGCTACTTTTTAATTTTTTTTTTCATTATTATAATATCCTGTAAATATTATAGTATCCTGAATTCCTATAATGAGTGCCGGAGTTTCTGAGACTAACGAGCTTCTTCGGTTTACCGAATGTCAACATTGTCTGAACACACAAATCGATTGCCAGATCTGTTTAACTTGTTAATGTTTATAACTGACAATGTACGTTCCTGGGTATAGTTGCTGTATTTAGAAGCCTTACAAATAAACGAGGTATAAAGTTAAACTTAGGAATAAACTGAGTATAAGCAAAATTTGTACTAATATTTGCTTATACTCAGTTTATTCCTAAATATAACTTTATACCGCGTTTATTAGTAAGGCTGTAGTTCTTTATTAGTGCAACATCTAATTTCGTATTTGCTTCTAAAAAAATATAATAATAAAACAATAAAAACCAATCTATACTAATATTATAAAGAGGAAAACTTTGTTTGTTTGATTGTAATGAAATAACTCAAAAAGTACTCTTCCGGTTTCAGAAATTCTTTCACCATTAAAAAGGTAATTTATCTGTGAGTAACACAAGCTATTATATTATTTTTTAATTTCACGCGGATGAAGTCGCGAGCAACAAGCTAGTCACTAATATATTAACATTTATTCTGACAAAATCAAAATAAAGTTAGTCAAAATTTTATTAATTACATTAAAAACGTATTTTCTTTCTTTCGAATGTTTTTAATCCTTCACAAGTCTTTCAAATTAGCAAAGGAGTTGAGGAAAGACCCCCAGGGACGTGTTTTTTAATTTGTTACTATTCCTTTTTTCAGCCGACTGATTGATTCAAAGGCATCTGCATAAATCTCCGCCGTACAAATTAAAGGTTCTTTATTAAATAGCGTTGAAAGAAATTGAATTTTCAATTTATAACAGTCGATACAGGCGTTGGAAATATGTTAATTTCAAAATAGCAATGCTGAATTAATTAATGACATTTAACATGTCTCCACTTACTTATCTGTAATTCTTTATTTTACCACTTAGTAACAATTCTAGTTTCCTTCCTCATATGAAATGGCATCTATTTACTTTTGAGTTTAACGCTAATGGTGCCTTAAAAGTTAATAGCTAAATATTAAAAAAGTCCACTCTGTAATTGATTTATACTCTATGGTCAAGAGAATGTAAAATAGCCTTGTTGTTTTTAACGTAAACACAGCAAACTTAAGGACCAGGATGTTCACGTAACTTTAATCCAAAACTTAAGATCGAAGTGGAACTTAAATTGATTAAGAATTCCGATAGTTGGCAACATTCCATACAAGTAGGGCATGAGTTAAAAAATGGTAGCACAAACGTGTACAGCCGTGCAATAATGGTCGATTTCAAATTAATGATATACATGTAGCTCGCGACTTCGCCCGCGTGAATTAAAATAAATAGCCCATGTTACTCACTTATAAAGTAGCTTTTTAATAGTGAAAGAATTTTTGAAATCTGCCCAGTAGTTTTTGAGTTATTACAATACATACAAAAACGCAAATCGTTCTACTAGTCTAGATAGACAAACCTATCCTATAGGAGGAGCATATAGACGGGAAGTTGATGATCAATGTACATGTGATGTGAAGTAATGTATTAATAAAATAGTACTAAGAGCCTGTCCCACCACTGGCTGATAGAAGCTCAGATAGCTTAAAAATGATATGTCAGATAAGGGAACAAAATCCGATATTTCCATCACATATTTTACACGTTCGGTTGTTATCAGACAATTTACAGTTTGGTGCGACAGGCCCTAAGTATTACGCTTTATATTATTAACAAACTTATTCATAGTTTAATGTGTCTAGACATTTCAACGGAGTATAAAAATCGTATCTATCGTTATAGCTTCATAAATCTTATGACCCTGATTCTTTGCTAGTTTGTATTGAATAAAACTTTTTATAGTTCCAAATGTAAAGGATAATCTTTAACTTTATTAACAACTAGCTGTTGCCCGCAACTTCATCCACACAATATTCAGATAAAAAAGTAGCCTATAATATGCCCGTCTATGTCAGCTACTCTTCAGTGAAAGTCCGGTCGAAATCGGCCCAGCCGTTGCGGAGATTACCCGGAACAAACGCGGCTTCCGGACAGACAGACAGACAAAAAAGTTTGAAATGCGATTTTCGTTATCAGCAACGCAAATACATTATCTTCCTGAAATCAGGAATTTTTCTTTTGATGTTACAGACACTCCAAGTTTGCTGCATGATCTATTCCCTCGGAAAATTTGAAAACCGTTTCATCTATATTAATTTCTATGTTAAAAAGAAGATAACTAAGGGAATAGCTATTACATACATATTATGTGTATGATTTGAATCTATAGAAAAGTTGAGAATACTTTAACACAATTAAATTCAAAATTTATTTATTCAACGGCTGCGCATTTGATAATATAAAGCTTAATTAGTTTTATACCAATTAAATTTCCCTAAGGAAATAAAATGTTCGAAGTTTGATCAGTCTACGCCACGCCGCAAACAACTGAACGGTTGTTATCGCTTATTGCTTCATTTCAACTTTGTCGGCACCAGGCGGCGCTCGCGTGCTCCACTTTAAATGGATCAAACAAAAAGTTTTTAATGATTCCGCTATTTTACCAACCAAGTGTTAAGTACAGGCTGCATACCCTTACAAGGGAAGAAAAACAGTGGTAGAGCCCGCTTTAACATCTTCGCACGAATAGGCCGGCTGGCCCGGTGTAATACCACGACCACACAGAAAACAGGCGTGAAGTGGAAGCAATTCCGCGTTTCGTCTGATGAGTGTGGTGCCGGAGGCCTAATTTTAGTCCCTTTTCCTTTCCACCCTTTTCTTAAGAGGACAGGATTGAAAGGAAAAGTGGATTTGACGGCGGAGGAGACGCATATGAAGGGGAAACGTCCTCTTTATATGCGTCTCCTCCTTCGTCAATTAAGGGTAGGCAACGCATCTGCAATTGCGGATGCTTATGGACAGCGGTCGCTTTCCATTTCGATGGATTCAGGTTGCCGCTTGCTCGTTTGCCACCTAATATTATAAAAAAAAAAGAAAATCAAATTTACAATTTCCTCAAAGGCCGGCAACGCACCTGTAGTTCCTCTGGTGTTGCGGATGTCCATGGGCGTCGTTGACACCCCTGTGTTCCCGCTGTTCGTTAGCCCCCTTCTCTTATAAAAAAAAACTTAATAGACTTATATTGACGAAGCTGTGTCCCTGGGGTTCATATAATTTAAATACTGCTTTCGTTGTGTTTTGGATATTCATAGAATAATACACGGACTTTTATGATAGGATTCATCAAGCGTAACAATAATTCATTTATAAACATCACGAACATAAAATAAAATATGCTTAAGATTAAAAGTTAATTATTCATTACTAAATATTTAGAATTTTAAAAAGGAATGAGAACTGTTTCATCATATTTGCTCATCCAACACCTCTTTACTGGCCGCGCCTCACTCTCGACTCCTTACTTTCCGCACCTGACTTTCCGCGCCTCACTTTCCGCACCTCACTCTTGGCTCCTTACTCTCTGCGCCTCACTTTCCGCGCCCCACTCTCCGCGCCTCACTTTCCTCACTCGCTAACTAACAAAGGGCACAAACAATGTTCTGTTTATACAAACGCAAATTAATTATCTCCGCACACAATGTTACACAAACATTCAGATGAATTCCTCGAAATTGCTAGAAAACATTTATTATTATTTATTTTTTAGAAAATAGTTTAATACGAATCTGTACAGATTGTATCAGCATATTTATGTTAACTTGTGAAAAACATTGTAAAGGCGCATGTCACGGCCGGTCTCGCCCACATACATTAATCATCTTTCCGGAACGTTAAACATTGTACGGGAAATGATGAAATAAACGTGAAAGTAAATATAAATAAATATTATATGATGTTAACGTACATATAGCCATACATTACCCTGTGGGGTAGGCAGATTAATATGTGTGGATTTTTATTTTGCATGATCCTGGAACACTTAATTCGAACATTACTCTGAAAACCTTTTCGGCCTATATTTTTGGCAAAAATTTCATTCCTAATCAATACATGATAATAATAATCTAACCAAGAAAAAACTCACTTATTTTTTAGAGAATATGAGAGATTTACTAAAAATAACCTTAAAAAAGAGATTATTAAAACTTTGAATTGTCAATAATATTAATATATCATTAAGTTAACGGCTTTGCCGCGATCCGGCGCAAGTGCATAGCATCCTTGATGGCGCGGGTGCGCGGCAGCCGCAACACTATCCTGGAGGTGGTGGGGAGCCGCATGGACAGCCCCATCTATAAGCACTGGGTAAATGTCCATGTGCACTAATATAATTATAAGTAATCTATTTTATATGTACAATACTAACTTAGACTAAGTCAAATTTTACTAACAAAAGAATGGATGTATATCTGTAAAATTATAATAAATAAAAAATTAAGTACCACTCGAATGTTTAGCCTATTTATAGATTTATTTTATTATTATAGTTACTACGTGGTAAAGTTGTGGATGGCACATCTACTCAACACTTTTGAATTGTACTGTATATTGTTTTTCTTGTGCTATTGTTCTTTTACCCCAATAAATGAAAAAAAAAAAAGATTTATTATGGCAAGGAAATTTACCTTTTTATAACACAACTTTGAATAAAACATAGATAATAATGGGAAACTAAGTGCTTTGTTTCAGTGTTGATACAAATTTAAATTGTGAATGTTGTAATGTGTTCAGTGTTTGCGAACAGGAAACATTACTATATTGTTCGAACAGTCCGTAAGTTTGTTAGAACTATCGACTACAAACTAACAATCATTAGAATATAGACGCAAAAGTACGCGATATTTTAAATCGATTTCCAAATGGAGAAGCGAGGAGAGAAGGACTCCTGGAAGTCCAAGAAATACTCTAAACATTGCCACTGAAAAATAAAGTAACCACATTTCAATGAAATGTTAAAAATATAATTTAACGTTTTGTAATTGAATTATAAATGAAGCAGATTCTGAGGAAAGCGCTCTGATCCACCGAGATATCCAACTGTCATGTACAGATGTATTTGTGTCTCGATTTGGATTTACTCGAGAAGATTGAAATTGTTTCTAATATCTGTAGATTTGTATACGATTAATTCTCTTAGTACTTATAATAAAAAAATGAATAACGAAAACAATATATTGATGTAAGTCTACCATCCAGAATAAAATAAATGTTTTTGCTATGCTAATGGAGTAGCTTTCGCCCGCGACTCATTCAGCGTGGAATTAAAAAGAAATCAAAAGCAAGTAGCCTATGTGTTCTTTCACTACATCTATGCCATATTTCATCGAGATCAGTATATCGTAGTTTAAGCTACTAACTCTAACAAACATCCATCCATCCATCTAAACGTTCGCACTTATGATATTAGTAAATTCATTAAAGTTTGTATTTTAATGAATATTTTCATAATTTTAATGAAAAAATTTCAAGACATTTCTGAAAAACTTTCTGAATGCTAGTCATCGGAGTAATAGCAGTAATGTATTTCCAATAAGAAATCACCTTTAACAATATTAAAACGGCAGCGCAGAGAACGAAGACGTACTTCCGACTCTTTGTTATAAATTGCTTTTAAAATAAATTGCTTCAAGATGTGTCCTGTTGCATTTAAAGCATCGAAATGTCACATTTATATAACATTTTACGTTTAATTCGTGAATTTGTTTTCCATGTATTAAATTGCAAATAGATATTGTAAAGAACTGTTAAGATATCCTTAAGAAATAATTTATCCGTGAAAGAATTTAAATTTTGAAATTGTGCGGAGAAAAGATTCTCATTTTTTATGTAGCATGTTCAACATTATATCATAATGCAACAAACAAATTATTATCAATGAAAAAAAGCGTTGAAAATTCATTAAAATAGATAAATGACTGAACATTTAAATTTGTAAGCAATTTTATGTTAACGTTGAAATGCCAACTGTCGTCTTGGAAATTAAACCAATTTCCATGAAATGAAGACGAAGGAAAGGCAGACAAAGTCACCTTTTCTATAAAACGATTTAATAAAAATGAATAGACTATAGTATTATTTTTGCGTTATAGCCGGACGCACATACCTGACCCGGTGATCTTAGCAAAACGTCACTAGCGTCCTCTGTTATAATCAAAACAGCGTCATTTTCTATTTTTAAATAGGTTTTAAATCTCGTAAAGCTTCCTTCAGCCAGAGAAGTTTGTCCGACTACAGCTTAAATTCACTTCGTGCAGTTATAACAAAATGTAGATGGTCTGGTCCGACCTTTATCCGATTTAGTTAGAAGTTTAATAGTTCGAAACGTCGTTAATGGGGTGTGTGACAAGGGTGGAAAAGCTAGTTCAATGGATAATGAAATTGCGTGATTCAGTAAAATCAAAATCACACTGATTTATAATGGAATCCAAAATACTTCATTTAGAAATAAAAAGTATTTTTTTACTTTACTTCTTGCTAATATTATAAATGCGAAAGTTTAGATGGATGTTTGTTGGAGTTTGTAGCCTAAACTGCTGAACGGATCTTGATGAAATTTGGCATAGAGGTAGAGGATAGTCTGGAGGAACAAATAGGCTACTCACTGTTGATTTTTTTAATTCCACACGGACGGAGTCGCGGGCGAATACTAGTTTTTAATAAGTAAAACATTTAAAAGATGATGAATAAGAATTTAGGAGAAATTAAAACATGAAATTTTTTTCTCATAATCTTTGAATTTGAAAGTTTAGATGGATGGATGGAATTTGTAGCCTAAACGGCTTAAATGATTTCGATCATATTTGGTATAGATGTAGAGGATAGTCTGGAAGAACACGTAGGCTACTCACTTGTTTTATTTTTAACTTCACGCGGCATCGCGGGTGAAAGCTTGTATTACATATATGCTATGTTATAGGAGAACTAAACCGCACGGAGTATTAGCAAAGCGAACACTCCGGATATAACGCTTTTACCTTGATGAGAAACTACGTGGTTATATACTCTACATAGTTGTAATATTTAAAATATTTTAAGTTCAAAAACAAAGCAGTTTATTGTTTACATAATTGTCTATAACTATACTAATATAATAAAGAAAAAAGATTTGTATTTCTGCATTTTTGTATGTATTGAAATAACTCAAAAACTATTGGGCCGATTTCAAAAATTCTTTCACCGTTAAAAAGCTACGTTATCAGTGAGTAACATAGGCTATATGGTTCCATCATCAGCAGCAGCCTTTATCTGCCCAATGCTGGACATTGATTTTCCCCAATACCTTCTACAGCGGTCTTCCGCCTTCCGCGTCCAACGACATTCTTAATGCCAGATTTAGTCCAGAATAATTAAGAATTAATTTTGATATTTAATGGATAACAATTTAATTACGCTAAGTTAATACTTATCATACTATCTTACTAATATTGTAAATGCGAAAGTTTAGATGGATGTTTGTTAGAGTTTGTAGCCTAAACTGCTGAACGGATCTCGATGAAATTTGGCATAGATGTAGATGATAGTCTGGAAGAATACATAGGCTATTTAATTTTGTTTTTTTTTTTTAATTCCACGCGGACAGAGTCGCGAGCGAAACCTAGTAATATTATAAATGCGAAAGTTTAGATGGATGGATGTTTGTTAGAGTTTGTAGCCTAAACTGCTGAACGGATCTCGATGAAATTTGGTACAAATGTAGAGGACAGTCTGGAAGTACACATAGGCTACTCACTTTTGTTTTTTTTATTCCACGCGGACGGAGTCGCGGGCAAAAGCTAGTTACAAATAATAATTAAAAGATATAAACGAACCGAGTTATTTGCTTCCAGGAAATATAATCGGACGAAATAAAGTTTAAACTCGCAGCTTAAAGTTAACTGGAGTGAACAGCGATGAAAACTTGCACGTATTCATTAAGCACCAACTTAATGGCCAAGTTGTTTCAGGGACGGATGTTTTTAATTTTCATCGTGCATATAAATGTGAAATGGGAATTATGCGACAACTTTATGCGGAACTAACTTGGTAATTATAGCTATTTAACTATATTGTTATTTCCTTTTTTAATTTATCTATACTATTATATACTTATACTATTATAATAAAGCGTAAACACACACTTCTTTGTTGCCTAAGATGTCAGCAATTACAGCATATTTTTGAATAATTCTTTTTTTTTTTTTAAATTCCACGCGGACGGAGTCGCGAGCGAAACCTAGTAATATTATAAATGCGAAAGTTTAGATGGATGGATGTTTGTTAGAGTTTGTAGGCTAAACGGCTGAACAGATTTCGATGAAATTTGGTACAAATGTAGAGGACAGTCTGGAAGTACACATAGGCTACTCACTTTTGTTTTTTTTATTCCACGCGGACGGAGTCGCGAGCGAAACCTAGTAATATTATAAATGCGAAAGTTTAGATGGATGGATGTTTGTTAGAGTTTGTAGCCTAAACTGCTGAACGGATCTCGATGAAATTTGGTACAAATGTAGAGGACAGTCTGGAAGTACACATAGGCTACTCACTTTTGTTTTTTTTTTTTTTTTAATTCCACGCGGACGGAGTCGCGAGCGAAACCTAGTAATATTATAAATGCGAAAGTTTAGATGGATGGATGTTTGTTAGAGTTTGTAGGCTAAACGGCTGAACAGATTTCGATGAAATTTGGTACAAATGTAGAGGACAGTCTGGAAGTACACATAGGCTACTCACTTTTGTTTTTTTTATTCCACGCGGACGGAGTCGCGAGCGAAACCTAGTAATATTATAAATGCGAAAGTTTAGATGGATGGATGTTTGTTAGAGTTTGTAGCCTAAACTGCTGAACGGATCTCGATGAAATTTGGTACAAATGTAGAGGACAGTCTGGAAGTACACATAGGCTACTCACTTTTGTTTTTTTTATTCCACGCGGACGGAGTCGCGAGCGAAACCTAGTAATATTATAAATGCGAAAGTTTAGATGGATGGATGTTTGTTAGAGTTTGTAGCCTAAACTGCTGAACGGATCTCGATGAAATTTGGTACAAATGTAGAGGACAGTCTGGAAGTACACATAGGCTACTCACTTTTGTTTTTTTTATTCCACGCGGACGGAGTCGCGAGCGAAACCTAGTAATATTATAAATGCGAAAGTTTAGATGGATGGATGTTTGTTAGAGTTTGTAGCCTAAACTGCTGAACGGATCTCGATGAAATTTGGTACAAATGTAGAGGACAGTCTGGAAGTACACATAGGCTACTCACTTTTGTTTTTTTTATTCCACGCGGACAGAGTCGCGAGCGAAACCTAGTAATATTATAAATGCGAAAGTTTAGATGGATGGATGTTTGTTAGAGTTTGTAGCCTAAACTGCTGAACGGATCTCGATGAAATTTGGTACAAATGTAGAGGACAGTCTGGAAGTACACATAGGCTACTCACTTTTGTTTTTTTTATTCCACGCGGACGGAGTCGCGGGCAAAAGCTAGTTACAAATAATAATTAAAAGATATAAACGAACCGAGTTATTTGCTTCCAGGAAATATAATCGGACGAAATAAAGTTTAAACTCGCAGCTTAAAGTTAACTGGAGTGAACAGCGATGAAAACTTGCACGTATTCATTAAGCACCAACTTAATGGCCAAGTTGTTTCAGGGGCGGATGTTTTTAATTTTCATCGTGCATATAAATGTGAAATGGGAATTATGCGACAACTTTATGCGGAACTAACTTGGTAATTATAGCTATTTAACTATATTGTTATTTCCTTTTTTAATTTATCTATACTATTATATACTTATACTATTATAATAAAGCGTAAACACACACTTCTTTGTTGCCTAAGATGTCAGCAATTACAGCATATTTTTGAATAATTATTTTTTAATAAAAAGCCGTACACTTACGTCATGCTTTAGGCTAATATTTTCACGCCATTAAACTTATGGGGTAAATATTTTGGATAAAAACCCTAATGTGGGAAAGAGACCATAAGTTGCTGCCAGCATCAAGAAAGCAAGATTGCTAAGGTTTGTCATGTCATGTCAATTTGACATTTGCTATTGATAATTTGACAAATGTAAACAATAAAATAAGGTTTTTATTGGTTTTTATAATTTCACGCGGATGAATCCGCACGCGAACAGCTAGTTACATATATTTCGCATTATGTGTTTATCTAAAAGGTATTTGTGTTTGAATTAATATCGAATTACTTTATCTTATCAAAATTACTGTCTTTTGCACTTTAATTTTTGAAACCTGTTATTTTATTTGAATGGTCATAGCGATCGATAACAGATTGCGTGCGCACACCTTTGACTAAACTATCGCACAACTGTTTAGTCTCGCTTTGATTCCTATGAATTTATATAGAGGTGCGCACACTACTGGATTGTCAGTTGTGCTGAACAGTTGAATTGGCTGCGAAACAATCGACAATCGCACAACTGTTGTGCCATAGCTTAGTCAAAGGTGTGCGCCCTTAATGTTAAGGATTGATTTGTTGGGTGTGGTAATAGAACTGGTCAATTGTGACATTGTGAAGCTTTCAACACCAGTCGAGCTTTTTAATTAGTAAATATCTAAATAATTAAAAAGTATAGAATGGTAAATATTCAGTGTATTTACAGTGTATAAATTTAAATTTCAAAATTAATTATACAAACCAATTAAAATATACTCAGAGTTTAATTTATATGTTTCACCAATGTAATTTACTGGGTGTTAGTAAAATCTGAAGTTTATTTAAATTTACTGTTGAATTTACCCCAAAAGTGTCGCCCGAGTTAAGCGTTTAATACCCTTTGATAAGTTGCCACAGTCCGATGAGCTTTAGTACTACCTCTTCGGTTTCGTTCGAGTGTACTTACATACTTATTAAAATATATTAACTGGAATGCGTATGGTGTGGATAGCACTGTATTTTTTAATTATTTCGATTTAATCTATCTATACTATTATAATAAAGCGTAAACACACACTTCTTTGTTGCCTAAGATATCAGAAATTACAGCATATTTTTGAATAATTATTTTTTAATAAAAAGCCGTACACTTACGTCACGCTTTAGGCTATATATTTTCACGCCATTAAACTTAGGTGGTAAATATTTTGGATAAAAACCCTAATGTGGGAAAGAGACCATAAGTTGCTGCCAACACCAAGGAAGCAAGATTGCCAAGGTTTGTCATGTCATTTCATTTTGACATTTGATATTGATAATTTGGCAAATGTAAACAATAAAATATTTTTTTCATAATTTCATGCGGATGAAGCCGCAATGGAACAGCTAGTTGAGATGATATAAGTTTATATCGGCAATTAAAACAGTTGTTTTAAGGATTCAAATTTAAAGTTTTGTTTAGTATTTACTAGCTTTCGCCCGCGACTCCGTTCGCGTGGTAATAAAATAAACAAAAGTATGTCTATGTGTTCTTCCGGACTATTCTCTACATCTATACCAAATTTCATCGAAATCCGTTCAGCCATTTAGGCTACAAACTTTAACAAACATCCATCCATCTAAACTTTCGCATTTATAATATTTAGTATGATTACCATACTTCGTACTAATATAACTAATGCGAAAGTTTACATAGATGGATGTTTGGAATAGATGTAGAGCATAGTCTGGAAGAACACATAAGCTACTTACTTTTTTTGATACCACGCGGACGGACTCGCGGGCGTAAGCTAGTTATCTATGTTTTTAAACATAAACTTTTATTTTTATCTTCCTTATTAGATAAATAGAGTTATGATCTAGAAGGGTGGTTGTATATGAAATTCAAGGCCATCCTTGTGTACATTATTTACTTTTTAAAAATGTTAATTGAGATCTGTGATATACATTCTCTAGATGCCCAAATCGTTCTTTACATGAATTTGATTATTATTATTATTATTATAGCGTCTGATAATAAGTGTGTCGGCACATTAATTAAAAGGGATCAAACGGTTTAATTATTTTCATATGATGTATGAAATGTCTACAGAACTAGCTGTTCCCATGCGACTTCATCCGCATGAAATTATAAAAATTTCATTTTATTGTTTACATTTTTCTTATTATCAATTGCAAATGTCAAAATGACATGCCATGATGTCAAACCATGGCAACCTTGCTTCCTTGATGTTGGCAGCAACTTATTGTCTCTTTCCCACATTAGGGTATTTATCCAAAATATTTACCCCTAAGTTAATGGCGTGAAAATATATAGCCTAAAGCGTGACGTAAGTGTAGGACTTTTTATTAAAAAAAGAGTTATTTAAAAATATGCTGTAATTGCTGACATCTTAGGCAACAAAGAAGTGTGTGTTTACGCTTTATTATAATAGTATTATTATTATATTATAATAGTATAGATAGATAAATCAGTCTACACGTTAACTCTGCTTTTTACACTACACCACGATTTTATGACTTTTTTTATAGAAAATACATAGAATTACGAATCATTTTTCATAATAATTCCGCTTTGTAATTCTCCCAATTTAGAGCAAAGTTTAAATTTGTTTAGTGAAAGCAAAAGAAACTTGTACCTCGTTTTCAATTTTGGTAACTCCGTATTCCTTTTAGCGGTTACTTTATTTTGTTCGCGTTTGGGAAAGTTTTTTGTAAATGTTAAGATTGGTTTTGTTTTTCCTTGATTGCAAAATTATGTTCGCTGTATAACTCTGTGGGATGCTAAAATATGTGAACTTTGAACATGCAATTGGTGTACCTTTCCAATAAATAAATAAATAAAAACTATAGTCATCTCCATTATTGTTTTAAAATAATAAATAAAACAACATGTCAATTTGTTTCTGCATAGTCACGGTACTAAATAATAATAAATTAAGGCCGCGGGCATGCGACGACTATGGCCGGAGAGAACAAAAGTATGGACAGATATTCACACTTGCATACTAGTTACAGGAACGTGCCCGCTACAGACTATCAACACTTACTTTTATGTAATGTAGATATGTACTGTATTTGATTTTGTGAGTTACGAGCAAATAAGTTAAGGAAGGAGACAAGGATAACACTGATATACGTTCTCGTTGACATTTACTGGCATGTGTCATTGTACCAGTAGCTAGAACATGCCAGTACCTTGTAATCAAAGAGATAAACAAAATATATCGAGCAAGCATAGTTGACACCTGGATTATTCCCAACCGTCACACCGCTCTGTCCCCACATGGGAGCAGATGAGAATAAAAAGTTTTATCCGTCCTACCTTTTGCGACGAGGGGACGGTTGGAACTTATTTTATTTCATAACGGTTCCATCTGTCACCTTATTGGTGATAGTGGGACTAAAAGGTGGGTCGGATGAAACTTTTCATTCTTACGTGGGGACAGAGCGGGGTGACGGTTGGCAATAATCTTGACAGCTCACTTCAGACATTTTTCACATGATCCGTTAACGTTATCTATTAATACATCCTTAAAACTACATGTCAATAAAAATAATAGTATTGACATTAATTGACAATATGTGTCACTATTTAGTTATTTTTGTAACAAACTAAAGAGCTTATTAAAATTTTGTTAAAGTTAATAACATGTCAATACAAGGATATGAGGTGGCGTTTATACTTGTCACAAACATAGTACCTTTCAAAGAAGGTACCGGTCGAAAAATATCGTTCCTTATATCTAGTCTACATATTTTTTAAATTGCTTTTATTTATGAGTGCTTTGTTTCGTTCTTTCAGCACTTAATTAACCCAGTGGGGAAATTTTAATTTCATTGGAAACGATAAAAAGTTTCTAACAACAAGAAAATCGATTTCCAAGACTCGAGGTTGGTCGAGTGTTTGTAGTTTCCAACTTGTACAGTTCGAGGGCGCCCGAAGGGAGTTGATGGATCGTTTTACTATTACTTATCCAACAATTAGAACGTTTGTTAAACTTTACTTAACTTTGATGAAACGATTGACGAAAAATTCTGCTGTCCTAGTAATTTTATGATAATAATAATTAAATTATAATTCTTATATTTTGTTGAACACATTTTCTTATTTATACTATTATCTATCTATACTATTATAATAAAGCGTAAACACACACTTCTTTGTTGCCTAAGATGTCAGCAATTACAGCATATTTTTGAATAATTCTTTTTTTAATAAAAAGCCCTACACTTACGTCATGCTTTAGGCTATATATTTTCACGCCATTAAACTTAAGGGTAAATATTTTGGATAAAAACCCTAATGTGGGAAAGCGACCATAAGTTGCTGCCAACATCAAGAAAGAAAGATTGCTAAAGTTTGTCATGTCATGTCATTTTGACATTTGCTATTGATAATTTGACAAATGTCAACAATAAAATAAAGTTTTTATAATTTCACGCGGATGAATCCGCACGCGAACAGCTAGTAATATTATAAAAAAGGAAAGATTTCTTTTGTATGTATTGAAATAACTCAAAAACTACTGGGCCGATTTCAAAAATCCTTTCACCATTAAAAAGCTATGTTATCCGTGAGTAACATTCGCTATATGTTTTTTAATTTCACGCTGTCGAAATCGCTCGCAACAGCTAGTAAAACATATTTTTTACTAGCTTTCGCCGGCGATATCGTCCGCATGGAACTAGCTCATGTTCTTAAGCGTCTATGCTAAATTTCATCGAGATCAGTCAGCAGTTTAGATATATCACTAATCGCAGTATGTTTGCCAAAAAATATAATTATTTATTGTCCAATTCGTAGACATTAAAACAAATTTGTTCCGATATCTTTAGATTTAACATGTTTCTTGTTACAATGTAAATGAGCGCACACAATCAGTCAATTTATATTCACAACGGAACTTTATTTCGGATAAGGAATTTATCTATCCATGTAACTTTTATTGCTGCATAATGATTACATAAGTAGTCCCTTAGTGAAGAAATAAATCTTACTATTATACTAATATTGTAAATACGAAAGATTAGACGTTTAACAAGTTTGTAGCATAATCCGCTGAATCTCAATCAAAAATGGCAATTCTGAAAAACAAATAGGTCACTTTTGTTTTTTTAAATCCACGCGGACGGACTCGCGGGCGAAGGTACACACTAACCTAGTCTAAGGTCTGAATAGTGAAAATTTATTCGAGTAGATAAGCAAATAATTTTGTACAGTTTTTTTTTTATTTTTTTTTTCGGAGAATTGCACCTCCCACCACGAGCCACTTACTCCTGTACTTTTAATTAGTAATTGTTGATCTTGCTATTTTGTATATTATATTAGCTATTAAATTACTAGTGTGAACTAACCTTAAGTCAGTCTTTAGAGCACACTTTTGACTAAACTATTGCACAACTGTTGTGCGATTGTCGATTGTTTCGCAGCCCATTCAACTGTTTAGTTGCACAACTAATGTCGAATAGTGTGCGCACCTTCATATAAGCTCATAGGAATCAAGGCGAGACTAAACAGTGCGATAGTTTAGTAAAATGTGTGCGCGCGCTCAACTCCAAAAATATGAAGTAAGAATATTCTTTTCCGATTCCAAGTGATATATTAAGAAGGCAAATTTAGTATAACAGGGTGTCGAGGCACGGCGCCCGCGGGAGGCTTTAGCGGAATTTACGGCGGTCAGCGCCCCTCACCTGCCTTATTAAATTATAGATTTATGTATGCTACATTTGAGTGAAAATAATTTTAAGTTTTTTTTTTAAAAGAACAAAAATCGATCACCATATTATAATTCAATAGACCTACGAAATTCTTGTAAAATATTTAAATTCTAGAATCTTTTTAGACGCTGCCGGCGTCAATCTTTCCGTCTACATATAACGTAGGTGCCTTCAAGAGAAGGGTGAACATGCATTTACTTAGCTAGTGCTTACCATTTTTCTACCAAATTACTACTAAACATTAGGTTCGCGTTACACTTAATGTTAGTACGGGCGTACATCTTTGACTAAACAATCAACTATCGCACAACTGCTGTCCGATTGTCGATTGTTTCGCCGCAAATTTAACCGTTTCGTTGCACAACTAAAAATCGAATAGTGTGCGCACCTCCATATAAACTCATAGGAATCAAGGCGAGACTAAACAGTGCGATAGTTTAGTTTCAGGTGTGCACACGCTCTAAAACAGTACCGATTACGATTATTTAATTCAATCTCGAAACGGCATAACTAAGCAAAGCGTACAGTAAAATACAACAGTCCTCCCCACTCATCCGGCTACATCTCGGCCTACGCTCGTATATTCGCGACAACGTACTAAAATTGCGAGGGATATGCAAATTTTACAACTTCTTGCCTTTATCCTACATTCCTACACATAAACTTCCGACATTGTTTCTTTGTATTGTCTTGTATTAAGTGTGTCTTAGATTTTGTATCAAGAATATACTGAGAATTCACAACCTTTAAATCAAGAGATAACCGAATCTTGGAAAATACATACCAAAATAAAATAAAGACATTACCAATGTTATTGTATAAAATTGAAAGGTTTCTGATGCTTAAAAAAAGGATGGATGAATGAATGTTTGTACATATAACTTCAGAACAGCCAAACCCTATTTGGCAATAATACCTTTAAAATACAGACTGGGAAAATATTTCAACGGACAAAGAGTGTAACAGTAATTTAATAGAAAATAATAAAGCATAATAATTAAACTTACCTGTTTTGACATTTTTAAATCACTTTAACCATGTCAACGGATTTAGTTGCACTCGTTGACAAAATAAAAACACCCTGTAAATCCCACTAATGTTTGTATAAATAAATGTGTTTACATTGCTTAGTATACAGCGAATATTACCGAGGCATCGCGTTTTTTTATTGTGATGCAATTAGCAGCTTTAAAAAGTCGAGCGAAGTATTGACGTGTATATGCTGCGATTCCATTAGTGTTTTTTGATTTTAAATCATTAACGATCTTTACATTTGTAGAAATCGGAATGGTAGGAAAATAATTCAAATTACAACATGAACATGTTACTAATATTATAAATGAGACAGTTTAGATTTAGATGGATCCTTATTAGAGTTTGTAGCGTAAAGGGCAGAACGGTGGAATCTCGATGAAAGGCTTAGATGTAAAGGATAGTCTGGAAGAACACGTAGGCTACTTACTTTTGTTTTTTTAATTCCACGCGGATAGAGTCGCGGGCGAAAGCTAGTATTTTATAGATATGTAAATTAAGATTGGCAATATTATACGCTCCCTTTCTCCACCGAGTTAAGGCTTTAGGAGTGTCGCTTCTAAACATTTGAAGATCTAAAGACACGATAAGTCAAAAAAGGCTCGTTTGAAATCTAATCTAACGGAGTTCTTTAGCATAAAGCAGTCGCAGTTTTTTCAGCGATAAAGTTCCCGCGCTCGTAAAACTATTAATCCGTTATAAACTCTCAATCGGTGTTCCAATTTCAAACTGTTTGCGAGGAAATTGCTTGCGTCGACTGAAAACCGCTGAAACTGAGAAGTGTTGTAGACTTTATTGGATGCTAAGTTTGTACACTGTTTTATTGACATAGTTTTCTGAAAAGATTTTTAGATTACTCATCTATACTAATATTATAAAGAGGAAAAATTTGTATTTTTGTATATCATACTTCATACTAATATTATAAATGCGAAATTTTAGATGGATGGATGGATGGATGGATGTTTGTTAGAGTTTGTAGCCTAAACGGCTGAACGAATTTCGATTAAATTTGGTATAGATGTAGAGGATAGTCTGGAAGAACACATAGGCTATTCAGTTTTGTTTTTTTTTTTAATTCCATGCGGACGCAGTCGCGGGCGAAAGCTAGTTTTGAAATAACTTAAAAACTACTGGGCCGATTTCAAAAATTCTTTCAACATTAAAAAGCTATCTGTGAATAACACAGGCCATGTTTTTATTATTTTTTTCACGCGAGCGAAGTCGTGGGCAGCAGCTAATAAAAATAAAATTAGAAGAATTGGGGTCCTTCGGAAGCGTACACAAAAAGGCAACGTAAAATCTGCGGTTCGTCTGGTGTTGCAGACATCTATAATCTTTGGTGATTTATTTTCATTTAATTTAATTTTTCATTAATTACACTGTGATTAGAACACATGAAAGAGGTGTGATGTTACAGATTACATCTTCTATCTCGCTCAGGTTGCTAGTAACGATACTGGCACTAATGTAGTTCCCTTTAAAGCTTCTGACTGTATGCTCGCCTTAAAATCTGTACTCATTTTAACAGCGACATAATAAAAAATAAATGAAGCGCCAATAGCCTAATGGTTTGGGGTACGGACTACCGATCTTGCGGTCGAGGGTTCGAATCCCGCCATTCGACTATTGTCGTGAACCATATCCCAGCACAAGCCTAGAGCTTAGTTGGAATGGTTAAAGGAAATATTAGTAAATTAATAATAATCTACTAATGTTAAAAAAAAATTATGTCAACAAAACACAAAAAAACATGGAAAAATTATAGCTTCATTTCAATTATGGCAAAATACAAAATTTAACATATTTACACGTTTAATACTAACAAAATGTGAAATAATGATATAACATACTGTGAATAACAAATAATTGTTGTAGAAATAAAAAACAATAAAACCGATATTGATTGTTTATTACATGTTCTATACACCACAATTCTAACATACCATACTTCGTAAAAAGTTCAAAACACTTATTCTTACCATTATAAAAGCATTAAAAAGTCGTCAAGTATTGCTGCATAATTTTACATCGAAATGCAATAAAGCTAGTTCTTACATAACTCAAGTGGGCTTGCTGCAATTTACTTTTTTAAAAAGAAAAGTTTGCGGCACTTTAATGTGCTTGTCAGCAAACCGGGTTTATTAAGGTCAGGTTCTGAATTGTTAATTAACTTATCAAACCAGGAACGATACCCGACTTGCAATCTGCATATCAAGGGCTGCAACGCTTTTTTTATCAAAATGAATATTTACAAAGGATTAATCTGGTTTAACGCTGTGTTAAGTGCAAAATACAACCTCTTTGGCTGACAAGCAGTATGAATACAGCCAAAGAGGTTGCATACTGGCCACCAAGACTTTTGAGTGGTGTTTTATTAGAAAGATAAAAAAAACAATAGAAGAAAAAGACGCGTACAAGATGTGATCGCGATATAGTTTTGCAATTATCTATACTAATATTATAAAGAGGAAAGATTTGTATTTTTGTATGTATTGAAATAACTCAAAAACTACTTGGCCGTTTTTTTAATTACACGCGGGCGAAGTCGCGAGCAACAGCTAGTTGTAAATACGTACATAAGTTTAAATAAAGATGGTTTTAGTTCAAGGAAAATATTTGTTTTTTATTTTTGTCTGCCGCGCTGTCGGTAACAAGTTAAACACGCCGAATGAATGATACAAACATAAGAAACAAATTGTATGAAATTAAAATGTTTGCTTTAGAAATGGAGAAGGAATTTATTTGAATAGATCCTGCATATCAAAATTTATTTTAATACTAGCTGTTCCAGTGCGATTTCAGCAGCATTAAATTATTTTATTGTTTACATATGTCAAAATGTCAATTGCAAATGTAAAAATGACATGACATGACAAAACTTGGCAATCTTGCTTCCTTGATGTTGGCAGCAACTTATGGTCTCTTTCCCACATTAGGGTTTATATCCAAAATATTTACCCCCTAAGTTAATGGCGTGAAAATATATAGCCTAAAGCGTGACGTAAGTGTAGGGCATTTTATAAAAAAAGGAATTATTCAAAAATATGCAGTAATTGCTGACATCTTAGGCAACAAAGAAGTGTGTGTTTACACTTTATTAGTATAGATATAGATTATGAGGTGACAAACGAGCAATTGGACACTGATATTCGCCAATATAGCGAAGCCAACGCTGTCCAAAGATGCGTTGCCTATCATCAACGGAGAAGGGGACTAGACAGAAAACATTTCCTCTGTTTTACGTCCCTTCCCCTGTCAAATCCACTTATAAATAACTTTTCCAATCATCGTTTAACATAGTACTTTTGTTTTATAAAAGTTTTTTATTCTAATTAATTTTATTATTTAGTTTTCCACCCTTTAAAATACTCTTTAGTAATTAGTTGTCGCCTTAAGTGAGCTAATTTCTTTTAAATTACTCATTTCCCCGCAATTATGTAAATGAGGTTTCGGACACTTAGCGACTCCTTATTCATTTATTAAGCTAATCCTGAATTAATGACATACAATTAAGAAACACCTTCACTATAATAGCCAATTAAAAAGAACAAAAGGTTATTTAGCTTAGTAATTTTATTATTTTATTTCATTTATTTAATTTATTATAATGTTTTTTTTATTTTATGTTTAAGTTGGCCGACATTTGTTTAGGGAAGCAGTTGGATAACTGAGTTTTGTAATTGTTAGACTTATAGGGCGTTATCGTCGCTGCGCGACAAAGCCTCCTGTGAAAAAAAATTTTAACATTGTAAAGGACTACGAAATATAAAAAAGCGATTTTATTGTTTTTTGCATAGTAACGTATTTAAGGTTTCACGTTAAATAAGATAATCCATTTAAATGTAAATGGAATAGACAAAGAGTAAACAATCTGTTACAAAAGTCCTAAAAGGTAAGTATCTTTTGGAAGAGAATTCAATTTCTCCATTACTAAATCAGATTTATCAGCGTCTTAAGGAAAAATTCGTATAAACGTCACAGAACCGAGACTATCTTGTATCAGTTTAAGTAAAGATAAATAAATCATAATCGTTCAAAAGGCAACAAAGAAAGAAAACAAATTTAACTAACAAAACATTAGTAACAAGAACAAAAATCTCACAGTACGATATTCAGGACAAACTCCAAATCTTATGAACTTGCGTACAGATTTCAATTTAAAAGATAGGCAAGTTCATATATCGACTAGCTTTCGCTCTCGACTCCGACCTTGTGGAAACGAACTACGAAATATCGAGATCCGTTCAGCCATTTAATCGACAAACTCTAACAAACATCCATTCGTTCCAATTTACGGATTTGAAATATTAGTAAGTTTAATGATAATATAGGTGTGCTGAGCTTCGACCAACATCTCAAGAAGCTCTCGCTAGACAGTTGGATTAAGGGCCCGATTCAAAAGGCGGTTATTTTAGAAACCGCACGCATAGTGAGGAGGTTCCTGTCTCTGCAGCCCTGACCACTGGTTGCTTGAGTCATCGGATTCCGCAGCCGGTGGTGCTCTATTTTTTTATATAATATGTTTTATTTTATTTTATACAAATCTTTTAAAGTGTATTATATAGAAAATAAGAAATAAAGATATATGTGATAAAATATAGGTGTGAATCCATGTAAAGTCGAGATGCACTACTAGTATATCGGAACAGACATCACAAGGGTGGTAACGCAAAAAGTAAGACAAGGGTGTAACTTTGTTTTTGTCGTTAAACGAGAATGGCTTATTCAGCGCTCCGCCTTCTGTTTTACTTTCACACAACGCTATCTTAATAATAAATCTTGGCTTACCATATATTATCGGATTTCCACACGTAAGCATTAAAGACTTTGTTTCTTAATATCCCCTGAAATTATTACCGTGAGCAGATTTATTAACAGGTAGGAAATATCGCAATAAACAAATGAATTACGCATATTCTCTACTCTAGTTTAAGAAAGAAAAGGGGACATATTTCCTTCAATCTCCCCTCGATACTCTCTATTCGTATGTTATGCTAAAGTTATTTTAACAGTAGTAGAGCCCGCTTTAACATCTTTACACGAAGTGACCGGTTAGTCCCACGCAATATCACGACCACACAGAAAACACGACCACGCAAATTCTGCGTTTTGTCTGATAAGTTTGCTTGCCGAAGGCCACATTTTAGTCCTCTTTCCACCCTTCGGTATAAGGAAAGGATGCAAAAGGAAGGTAGATTTGGAGGGGGAAAATCCTCTTTCTGTGCGTCCTCACCGTTGATTAAACGTAGGCAATACGAGTACATCTGCAAATACGGATGTCTATGGTTAGCTTAACCAATTTGGCGAACAACCATGCCACTAATACGAAAAACATTTTAGTGAATCAGATAAACTCCATAACATTACAGTTTTTCCCGTAAATAAATACGTAGTTATGGAATTCAAGTACGTTGCTTTGATATTAAGTATTCAAGCCACGCGTAGAAACCACTCGAGTCGTAAGAGCAACGCAAAGCATGTATTTATCATTAACGTTGACATATATGCCCCATTACTTTGACACGGTTTCTAATGCTATTCTGACGGAACTATATATTCGTAAGTATAGACCGACAAGGATATCAGACCTGGTATACGTCAAACTAATTTATTACAAATCACTAGTGACACTGCCGTGACGAATGGATAAGATACGAAATGAGTATATTAGAGGAAGTTTGAGAGTAGCCCCCGTAGTAGAGAAGTAAGGAGTAAAAGGTTAGCATGGTATGGGCATGTTATGAGGAGGGATGAATCGCATGTTACAAGGAGAACGTTAGTTATGAGTGTGGAAGGGTACATCGGTAGAGGTAGACCTAGAAAGAGATGGATGGATTGTGTAAAAGGTGACATGATCAAAAAGGGAGTGAAGACTGAGATGACGTATGATAGAGTTATGTGGAGGACAAAAACCTGTTGCGCCGACCCTACGGGAGTAGGATAAGGAGATGATGATGATGATGACTAGTGACACTGCCAACGTTAGAAAAGTGTCAAAAGAAGCCTTTCGTACTGGAGGAGGATTTCGTACTACTAAGAATGTTTACAAAAATTTAAAGTAAAAAGTACCAGCTTTCGAACGAGACGTTTACGAGTACGTGTGTATACGTGAAAATTAAAAAAAAAAAACAAAAATGAATCGCCTATGTGTTCTTCCCAACTATGCTCTACATCTATACTAAACATGATTGAGATCTATTAGACTGTTTAGGCTACAAACTCTAACAAACATCTAAACTTTCGCATTTATAATATTATTAAGAAGCAAATAATATAAAGGTTAACTTTGAAATAATAAAATTGTTAACGCAACCAGTTTTGTATATCATACTTCTTACTAATATTATAAATGCGAAAGTTTAGGTGGATGGATGGATGGATAGACGGATGGACGTTTGTTAGAGTTTGTAGCCTAAACGGCTGAACGGATCTCGATCAAATTTGGCGTAGACGTAGAGGATTGTCTGGAAGAACACATAGGCTACTAACTTTTGTCTTTTTGAACTCCACGCGGACGGAGCCGCGGGCGAAAGCTAGTCATTAATAATGTGTAACTCAAGTCTTTCGTGCGTAACATTCGCAGACAAGAGGTAATCGAAATTCCTGAAGATATATAAATCAGACAAAGAAGTAAGATAATAAATCATCAAGGTACGCTGTCTTAGTATAGCAAGTTTTTTATTAAAGTCTTATACAAGCTGATGAGCTAATTTCGTATTTTATTCATTCAAATATATCTGTCCATAAATAATCTATACTTCATCGATTGGTGACAAAATTTTCAGGAAACTCGATGAGGGGTTTTTGCTTCAAAAATTGCCCACTTCAGAGATCAATTAAACATAGCCTTGCCAAGTTGGGATTAGGCAACCCAGTTACATGTTTAAAAAAATGTGCTCTTTCACGTAATGCAGGTTTCATCAGGAAAGCAAATGAGGGAAGGAAAAACGCTTTGTATCTTAGCCTATATATAATACTTTTAACTAATAAAGCGTAAACACACTTCTTAGTTATGTAGGATGTCAGCAATCACAGCATGTTTTTGAAAACCTATTTTTTTAATAAAAATCACTAAACTCACGACTTGCATTAGGCTTTATATTTCCACGCTAAAATGTCTCAGCCATAACCAGGGCCTTCATTGTCATTTAAGCATTTGAATGATGACATTTTCATTTAAAATGTTTACGCAATGTAGACAAAACAAGGCATGGCTATAGATATAAAAATATGGCAAAAGGAAACCAGTAAATAATTACTATAAGTCTAACGACAAAATGAAAGATTCCAAGTTCATACTGAAATTGAAATCGCAAAAACTGCAAAACGAATTGCGACATTTTTAATTAAAAATTTCTTTTCCGATCTTAAAATTGAATTTAAATAATTTACAGCGATACTATTTAAATTTTAATCTAGTAAGTGTTCGGTTGCGTGGAAATGACATTAAAATTAATTACAACGTTTTGCATTATATTAATCTTACTAATCTTACTTCTTAAAAATGCGAAAGTTTAGATGGATGAATGGATGGATGGATGTTTGTTAGAGTTTGTATCCTAAACGGCTGAACGGATCTCGATCAAATTTGGCATAGACATAGAGGATAGTCTGGAAAAACACATAGGCTAATCACTTTTGTTTTTTTTAATTTCACGCGGACGGAGTCACGGGCGAAAACTAGTCTAAATATATTTTTGAACATTTACACATCAGTACGAACCGGTGTTGTCGACCACAGAAATATTTCATTACTTCAACAAACCATTTTAACTAAAATTTACTACACTGTGTTCTTAAAGCCTAATAATTTTAACGTAACAGTAAATGGAAACTGCGAAATAAAATTTGGCAACGTTTATCATATCTTTCTTTCTTACGTCAATACAATCTGATTGATACGTTTTCAATCTATCATTCTTCGGAATACCATTCGGTTAATATTGTACGTTTTCCTTATGTTTTACAACAATCAT
This sequence comes from Papilio protenor, assembly GCA_029286645.1. Taxonomy (NCBI): domain Eukaryota; kingdom Metazoa; phylum Arthropoda; class Insecta; order Lepidoptera; family Papilionidae; genus Papilio; species Papilio protenor. Next base: position 543,842 of record JAGSMZ010000007.1, on the reverse strand, counting down.
TAATTTATTTCAGATATGACACACAAACTTACATACATACCTACGAAATTCCTGCTTTAATTTAAGCAAGAACAAGTAAATTATATTTTAATTTTACAAACGTTTGTTGTTTAGCTTGAATCGGTTTGTAATGAGCAGCTATCAATTGGTGAGCTACCTCAATCACTCGCTCAGTTCTCAATCACTCGCTCACTCCTCGCTCAGTTCTCAATCACTCGCTCAGTTCTCGTTCACTCGCTCAGTTCTCAATCACTCGCTCAGTTCTCAATCACTCGCTCAGTTCTCGTTCACTCGCTCAGTTCTCAATCACTCGCTCACTCCTCGCTCAGTTCTCAATCACTCGCTCAGTTCTCAATCACTCGCTCAGTTCTCAATCACTCGCTCAGTGTTCGCTCACCGCAACTAAGTGCATCGCTTTGCTCAACCAATCTATACGTCTTCCACAATTTAGCTCAATTACCAAGATTATTCAATCCATGAATAATGAAAGTTGTACATTTACTTTATGATTCCGTTTATATTTTTATTTTATGCAACTTAATACTCAATTTTACAATATTTTTAATTATTATTTTATTACAGTTAACTTGTTGTTACAAAAGTAATTGTTTTCATTACGTATAAACTCTTTCCCCGTCGCTTATTAATATTATAGACGTCAATATAACTATCTAACTTCTAACTAATATTATAAATGCGAAAGTTTAGATGGATGGATGGATGGATGGATGGATGGATGGATGGATGTTTCTCTCTCTCGATGAAATTTGGCATAGATGTAGAGGATAGTCTGGAAAAACACATAGGCTAATCACTTTTGTTTTTTTTAATTCCACGCGGACGGAGTCACGGGCGAAAACTAGTCTAAATATATTTTTGAACATTTACACATCAGTACGAACCGGTGTTGTCAACCACAGAAATACTTGATTACTTCAACAAACCATTTTAACTAAAATTTACTACACTGTGTTCTTAAAGCTTAACAATTTCAACGTAACAGTAAATAGAAACTGCGAAATACAATTTGGCAACGTTTATCATAACATATCTTCCTTTCTTACGTCAATACAAACTGATTGATACGTTTTCAATCTATCATTGTTCGGAATACCATTCGGTTAATATTGTACGTTTTCCTTATGTTTTACAACAATCATTAATTTATTTCAGATATGACACACAAACTTACATACATACCTACGAGATTCCAGGTATAATTTAAGCAAAAAGAACAAGTAAATTATATTTTAATTTTACAAACGTTTGTTGTTTAGCTTGAATCGGTTTGTAATGAGCAGCTATCAATTGGTGAGCTACCTCAATCACTCGCTCACTCCTCGCTCAGTTCTCAATCACTCGCTCAGTTCTCGTTCACTCGCTCAGTGTTCGCCGCAACTAAGTGCATCGCTTTGCTCAACCAATCTATACGTCTTCCACAATTTAGCTCAATTACCAAGATTATTCAATCCATGAATAATGAAAGTTGTACATTTACTTTATGATTCCGTTTATATTTTTTTTTTATGCAACTTAATACTCAATTTTACAATATTTTTAATTATTATTTTATTACAGTTAACTTGTTGTTACAAAAGTAATTGTTTTCATTACGTATAAACTCTTTCCCCGTCGCTTATTAATATTATAGACGTCAATATAACTATCTAACTTCTAACTAATATTATAAATGCGAAAGTTTAGATGGATGGATGGATGGATGTTTCTCTCTCTCGATGAAATTTGGCACAGATGTAGAGGATAGTCTGGAAGAACACATAAGCTATTTACTTTTTTTTAATTCCAAGCGGAGTCACGGGCGAAAGCTAGTTTAGGATAAAACTAACCTCAAATAATGCTACATCGTAGTGTTGCCACGCCTGTCACGTCCGCGTCTGAGTTGAGGCAAACACGACATGTCCACGACGATTATTATTCAACGAACTTAATAAAACGTGCCCAACGTGGCCCGGATGAAAATAATATGATTATTGTGTGTTTATTTGTGAGTACTGAATGTACTGAACGATAAAGTATTCATCTCTGTGGCATACAAATCTTATTTTAGTTTTAGTGTGTCTAGAAAGATATCCTAAGGCCTTTCGTACACAAGACTACTGAAAACTGCGATTTTAGTCTCCTACGAGTAGACGTTCGTATATAAGAACGCGGCTTAGACTAATGGCACTGTATTGTATAAGCCATTTAGTGACTGAAATCGCTTCCCTTCCTTGGGCTAAAGAATGTAAAAAGATAAGTTAAAACACTTCGGTGTTTTCGTGTGCTACAGGCTTTATGCTGTGATTTCGTTCAGACTTAAGTGACTATACGCATTTCGCAAAATTCACTTTTGTTATTTCCAAGTGACCACTCTCAGACTTATTTTATATAATCTATATTATGGAATTCCCTTGTTTTTTTATTTAATATTTCAATGATGTCAATACTAAAGTAAATTAAAAATGCGGTCTCGTAATTTTGATATTTTGTAAACCTAATTCAAGTTATTAATTCCTATATCAATGATTTAATTCGTAAACGAAACTGTATATTTGTTTCATCCCACGTAGGTTTGTGCGGATTTATGAAAAGTTCTGGCTTTATTTGTTACGAAACAACAAACAAAAAGATGAAGACAAAACGAACGCGAGTTTTGTCGTCAATTCGAATACGAGACAAAATGAGAGATGTCTATTTTCCTGTCCTTAATACTAAGATATAATACGATCTTACTTCTTACTAATATCATAAATGTGAAAGTTTAGATGGATGGATTTTTGTTAGAGTTTGTAGCTAAACTGCTTAACGGATGTCGATGCAATTTGGCACAGATGTAGAGCATACTCTGGAAGAAAACATAGGTTACTTGCTTATGTTTTTTTTTCAATTCCTCGCGGACGGAGTTGCGGGCGAAAGCTAGTTAGGTTATAAATGTGCTCACTAATAGACCAACAAACTACTAAACAATTTGTGTCTATAAGTATATATTCTAACGTCAAAAATTATTTATTTAATAAATTGAAAACAATCTACTTTGGACTATTATTTTTTTGCAAGACAAACAACCTTTGGTTGGTTTGAGTTGCATTATTAAGATTTTAATGGCTTGCCTGTTAGATAAACTGGCTAGTTAGATAAAAATGCTGTTTAAATTCAAATTGCAAACTTCATAGAATATACCATTTACTATAAAGTTTTCTACAATATTTATCTTTGGCGTATAAACTTATATTTATTAAAAAATATAAAGTGGAACAGAAGTGTTATGCTTCAAAGTTGATGGGCACCTTTAAATGAAGCAATCAAAGCGATATAACCTCTTTGTTGCGGCTTCCCTGTGATGATATCGAACACTTCATTTAAAAGTTCTCAAACTCCTCAACACAGTATCGTGAAACCGTGTTCCCTTTGTTGCAAACTTGTTAGCGATTTAATGTTGAATGATTGATTGTTTTATATATTTTTCGAATAAATTTAAAATATTTCTAAATAGTTGTTACATACTAGCTTTCGCCCGCGACGCCGTCCGCGTGGAATTAAGATAAAAGTGAGTAGCCTATGTGTTCTGTCTATCCTCTACATTTATTCCAAATTTCATCGAGATCCGTTTAGACGTTTAGGCTACAAACTCTAACAAACTTCCATTTATCCATCTAAAATTCCGTATTTATAATATTAGTAAGATTTAAATGTCGTTTCAGTAATCAGTATTACAGTGTCTTTAGTTAGTTAATAAAATGGAATAAGAGATTTATCATAGTTGTTCAATTTGTAAAATAATTTTTGCTACGAGGTAAAGTATAGGTGCGAGTAGAAATGGCTACACAATTGTCTACACACTTTGCTACGAAAATTGCTACGTAATCTACGAAAGTGCTACGCAATCTATGTAATATGGTGCTGGTATTAATTGTTAGAGCTTAGGATGAAAGTGAGCAAAGTGTTAAGACTATGAGAGCTTTAGTAAAGCATTTTTTATTAATATGAGCTTGTAGTGGAAACTTTAGTGTTTCTTAAAAATATTCTGTAATGTTGCCCTATATGGGATTCTTTAGTCTCTGTCTACTCTTACCTAGATAAGATTGAATGTTATTTCTGTTTACTCAAAAATATATGTAATTTCTGAGTAAATATTCTATCTCTGATACGTAGAGTCACATAAAATCCCCAGACAAATTTCATTCCATTGTCATAGTTTATTGGGGCTGGCGATTTGCGCTCGCTCGTGATCGGTTATTGATTTCCGTCGAACCGAACGACAAATAATACGATTATTTGTCGTTCATTTCTTTGCTCTAAATACAATCGGTACATCCAACTTGGTTTTTAATATCCTAGTATTCAATTTCTTTCAGTTTAACGAAAATAACTGCGATATTTTAATAAAAATAACAAGTTTCAAGTCTAGTAACATACAAGAATATAGACCATTATAATCTTACTAATATTATAAATGCGAAGGTTTATATGGATGGATGTTTGTTACAGTTTGTATCCTTAACGTTTGAACGGATTTCGATGAAATTTGGTATAGACGTAGAGGATAGTCTGGAAGAACTCATAGACTACTAGCTTACGTTTTTTTAGTACACGCGGACGGAGTCGCGAGTGGAAGCTAGATAGGATATTGACATTAATATAAACATAAGAAATATACCCTATCCTTAAGCTTTAATGATGATGTACTCGTAGCGTCATCTATTGATTGCATTTTAAAACAACGATGAAAAAACTTTTTTCTTGTCATATTAATATACTTGACACTCCAGGAACAAATGAATAGATTGACACCTCATTCCTCAAAATCGGTTTAGTCGTTGTGGCTATAGACAGTCAAAGGAATTTTCATACAAGCCTACATACATAAAAACAATACTATGTTAGCTATATTATTTGTTGAACTATGCTACGCTGAGACAAACATGTTAACACCTGCAGTGAAGTTATTTAGTGCATCTGCATTGCAGTTGTATATAAAAGTATATGCATCTAGCGCTCACATATCTTCTGGAAATTTAAAATTTAACATCTGATGAAATATAAATTGAATGAAAAAGGTACAAATTTTTCTCTTGCACGCCTTCTTACGCAATATTTAAAACTAATTTTTTTAACAAGTATAAAAACATTTAACAACACCTAATCGTTCATCGATGAATACTATACATATTAGTTAAACTGCTATACATTAATTTAGTTAAAAATACTATACATAATTTAGCATGTAACAATTTAGATTAACTAACGTACATTGTAACTAGGTTATCGTATAATTTATAGCTCAGTATTAACACGTTTGAAGCTTTGAAGGAAGGCACGAAGGTGCTGAAAATAACCAACAAAGTTTAAATGAAGCAATAAAAATAACCTTTCAAACAATAAGGTCACGCTATTTGAAGACAGTAAAGGCTTTTATTTAAATACAATATATCAACACTATCCTGATATATCCGTACAGAATTATAGATCAACTCTAATAGTAGATAAAACTTCCATTCGACGGCTGAATCCAGATGGGATATCCCACATCTAATAAACTTTCGTACTGTTGACATCGCAGATACTCCGTTGAATTAGATTCCCATTTTGTAGTCTCATAGCAACCCAGTTGGTTGTTATTCATTTAATGGTTGGTATTCATTTGTTTCGATTTCAACAACAAATATATCAAATATTTTATTATAATACCAAAGAATAACTTAGATAGCTCTTTCTATTCGACACTAGCTGTTGCTCGCGTCTTCGTCCGCGCGGAAATAAAAAATGTAATAAACATAGCTTATGTTACTCACTGATAACGTAGCTATCTATTGGTGAAAGAATTTTTTAAATCGGTCCAGTAGTTTTTGAGTTATTTCAATACATTAAAAGAGATTATTACAACTTTGAATTGTCAATAATATTAATATATCATTAAGTACCACTCGAATGTTTAGCCTATTTATAGATTTATTTTATTATTATAGTTACTACGTGGTAAAGTTGTGGATGGCACATCTACTCAAAACTTTTGAATTGTACTGTATATTGTTTTTCTTGTGCTATTGTTCTTTTACCCCAATAAATGAAAAAAAAAATACATACAAAAATACAAATCTTTCTTTATAATATTAGTATAGACTCGAATTATCAAATGCGTGCAAGCGATAATGCCAAAATAAAATCAATATAAAGTAAATATTACGTCAGAATACATGTTATCTAGTTTGGGTTGCTACGCGTAAGGTCTTATTAAACCGTTGTTTTTGTAACTACAAATTAATTTCCCTTTACAAAGCGTACAAAAAGTTTTAATTGCTTCCAAATTTCGGTGTAAATAAAAGCAAACAAAATTCCATCCCTCGTTGTGGGGTCCTTCGCGTCCCGACTTGTGCTTTCAATTTCCTTTGAAAAGTTTAACGAACAAATTTCTTAAATCCTGTACACTTTATTTGTTATGATAACATTTGACCTGTCTAGCAAGCTTACCGTTTATGACGTTGACGTGATAATATTCGCTTGAAGTGGAGAATTTGCCACTTCAGTTTTTGACAATGTTTATCACTACATACATATCCTTTTTTCATCACCATCATCATTTAGATGGTAATTTTATAGTGCGTGACCTCTCTTGTATAAATTAAACATCTATAATTATTTAATCTAAACGAATCAGTAGTTTTATAATTAAACTAGCTGTTGCTCGCGACTTCGCCCGCGAGAAATTTGAAATAATAAAAAATATAGCCTATGTTACTCACAGATAAATTACCTTTCTAATGGTGAAAGAATTTTTAAAATCGGCCCAGTAGTTTTTGAGTTATTTCAATACATACAAAAATACAAATCTTTCCTCTTTATAATATTAGTATAGATAAAAATAAATAAATAACCTTTTTATCCCCATAAAAACAAATCCCCACAAACAAATTGTAACAAATGGCATTAGGGGGCGCCGCTTAACCGATACTGGTCGAGATCCAGTGTCAGGTTTTCAGCCACCCCATCCCAAGATGTAAAAGCGAGAGAAGACAGTCACATGTCACTATACTAGTAGTAAACTTAATAACATAACAGATTTATAAAAATCATCATCATCTCCCCTTCCTTATCCTACTCCCGTAGGTCAGCGCACCGGATTTCGTCCTCCAAATCCAATTACCATCAAATTCATTGTCCATATGTTCGAGCATGCAGTCCTCATTTTTTATACCAGACCCATATTTATCAAAATCATTATAATAATTAAAACCTCCTCTTTGAATTGAAAACATTTCTTAAGAGCATCTCAAATCGCTTCCCCTAATCTACAGTAATAAGGCGACATAATAGCGAGAGTATCGTGAATGTGGCCGTCATTACACGTCTCTGCTTTTATCAAAGCGACGTCCCAGTTCTAGAGTCAGCACAAAGAATCTCTATATGCACGCTTCCCGCTGCACCGTCTTTGAATTGAAGTTTGTTTTAGCTCATTCTTATGATGAGTTGCACTTCTAGTTATTTTAGTGTATAGTGTCATTCTTTTATTTTAAGAGACAAGTACAGTTAAATATTCCTTTGAAGTGGTTAGTTACACAATCCAGCAACACAGAGGTAGGCAGAGACCATGATTGACTCGATTTAAGCACGCCTTTCTCGATTCTTCTATCATAGATACTCATATGGACATTAGTTTCTGGTGCTCTTAATTAATTAACTATTAAAATGATTAATTGTACTTAGCAGTAACGAAATTAGGTACAAATTTTGCTTTGTAAATTATTTTTCATTACTACTTTTATTATAGTTTCCATTTTAACCTAATTTTGTACCTTATCGTAGGGAAACTTTAAGATTTTGTTCTATTTATATAATGAACTGTTTCAGTTTTGTAAAAAAAATGTTTTAGTTTGAATCAAGAATAATAATTTTACATTATATTTAACGTCAGAAAAGAGCAATTTCATTTATGTTAATGTTGAATCAAATTGAGTCATTCTCACCAAAGATAGTCTCGTTGAAGTTATATAGCTCCTTTATTGACGTATAAAAATAACTATTTTCATCCAAATGACCTTCTTATTTCATCTTTGTGAAAACAGCAATATGTAACTTTAATACATAAGATATAACAGCCTAAAGTTCAAAAACACGGATATCGGTTAGAATCCCGCGATTGTAAATTTTAAATAGCATATTCTAGAAATCAACATTAAGCCAATTATATTAAGGTTTATAAAACCTTGTGTTCCGACCCCACGTGAGTGATAAGGCCAGAATGATGTTGATGAGATTGTTCATTCAATGTAACTTAAAAAGTTGAACAAAAAAGCAAAAACAAATAGACGTCAAATTTAAAAGTGCTTAAAATTTTTATAATAGTCTGCGTATAAAATAACACGTCATTTATTCATACGTTGCTTTAAAAATACATATTTAAAGTAATGTAAACATCATGCTACACAATTTTTTTAATTTGTGTAACAAATATTCACTGGAGACTAGTTGTTTCACGTACATAATAGATGGCGCCACCTGTATTTTGGAACACGATGTTGTTTGTACGCAAATGGGAGGAGAAGAAACCAAGAGAAGAAGAGAAGAGAAGAAGAGAAGAAAGAAAAAGGGGATAACAAATATTGTCTTCTCAAGTTAGTTCCTACGACGCGATTCTGAGTATATTAGCTTGCTGTCCTGTGACTAATTTACTCAGAACTTGCACTGTAGCGTAGCCGAATTAGGTTGCTTGCGGGACAGTGACGACCTAATTTCAGTAGATAACCGCTTGCTGTTGTGACGGCTATCCGATATTCTAACATTTTTGTATCTGCGTGTGGTTCCCAACCTGGGGTCCGCGCGCACTATTACAACTGGTGCCCAACGTGGGGCAGGCGAATCAGCAGAGGACGAGTCAGCCGAGAAACAACACAAGATCAAGACGAATCAGCCGAGTAACAAACAGAAGATCAGGACGACGGCACAACATGGCGCTTACTCCTGAGCCACTTCAACAGCTGCTTCAACATAACCGCTTGCTGGATTGTGACGGTTATCCATAATTGTATAGTGACACTGAATTTAGGTTGCTTGCGGGACAGTGACGACCTAATTTCAGTAGATAACCGCTTGCTGGATTGTGACGGTTATCCATAATTGTATAGTAACACTGCATTTAGGTTGCTTGCGGGACAGTGACGACCTAATTTCAGTAGATAACCGCTTGCTGGATTGTGACGGTTATCCATAATTGTATAGTGACACTGAATTTAGGTTGCTTGCGGGATAGTGACGACCTAATTTCAGTAGATAACCGCTTGCTGGATTGTGACGGTTATCCATAATTGTATAGTGACACTGAATTTAGGTTGCTTGCGGGACAGTGACGACCTAATTTCAGTAGATAACCGCTTGCTGTTGTGACGGTTATCCATAATAAACATTTTTTGTAAACAACGTGGAAGGAGTCGACCAGTCACTACAACTCTGGCGACCAACACAGGAGCTGTTCCAATCCAGGGGGAGGATGAAGACGACTACGTCAACAGAACAGTGAATCTTCCAGTTTCATCGTCGGGACGACTTCAGAAACTGAGGGGGAGATTGTAACAAATATTCACTGGAGACTAGTTGTTTCACGTACATAATAGATGGCGCCACCTGTATTTTGGAACACGATGTTGTTTGTACGCAAATGGGAGGAGAAGAAACCAAGAGAAGAAGAGAAGAGAAGAAGAGAAGAAAGAAAAAGGGGATAACAAATATTGTCTTCTCAAGTTAGTTCCTACGACGCGATTCTGAGTATATTAGCTTGCTGTCCTGTGACTAATTTACTCAGAACTTGCCACAGTAGTGTAGCTTGATTAGGTTGCTTGCGGTAGTGACGGCCTAATCCGGCAGATAGCCGCTTGCTGTTGTGACGGCTATCCGATGTTGTAAATATTTAACATTTTTTGTATCTGCGTGTGGTTCCCAACCTGGGGTCCGCGCGCAGACCCGAACGCATTGGTTATGTGAAACCAATAAACGACTGTTGCTGCACCTTTGTTGTTTCTTTGGCTTGATTCGGCTTACGACACACCCGCTCTGTTACATTTGTTTTATTTCATTCAGTTGAAATTTTTTTTTTCCCAATAAGCCGACACTAAGCGTTATTTTTAAAGAGAACCGCAAATCATGTTAAAAGGTGAAACAGAATAAATATACTTGGTAATCTTTCCAATGAAAAATTATTTCAAGTGTTAGAGCGTACACACACCTGAAACTAAGCTATCGCGCAACGGTTTAGTCGTGCTTTGATTCCTATGAGCTTATATGGAGGTGCACACAGTACTCGTTTTTAGTGCAACTAAACAGTTGAATTTGCTGCAAAACAATGGCTAATCGCACAATAGTTATGCGATAGTTTAGTCAAAGGTGCCAGCTATTTAGAAATTTATTATTAGTACTACGAACCCAATATTGGATGCTTAAAATCGATAAATTTTCTTCATATCAAAGAAAGACATGTGTTTATTTTACATCATAAAATAATTGTAAATTAATTTAATTAAGATAATATAATTTTATAATTAAATCTTAGTGTACATAACTAAAAATTAGAGAAAGATTGTAATAGGGTATATAATTTATCTCGTCTCTGTCGGCCATTTACATTATACGTTGTAATCAAAAACAGAGATTGTTTTGATGTGTCTGACCCGAACATTCTGTTTTATTTGCTTAATACAACTAGGTTTGTATTTTGAAATATAAATGGATTTTATTATAAACGTATTTTGATTATTATATTTGGACATTTTCAACAGTTTAAAACAACTGAAAGAAATCAAATCAAATATTAAAGCGTTATACTTTTTTTATAAATTGAAATTTTATGAACTAAGTTGAACATTTTTGAAAAATACTACTATTTCGTTTTTTTTCTCAAATTTCCTTTTGGCTTAGGTATGTTCAATCAGATCTTAAGTAACTAAGTTATTTATTATGTGCAGTGATTTTGTTTAATAATATTCCACAGTATTTACTTTATTAATAAATAGTTAATTACCACAGAGTTTAAATTAGGCCGCTTCCCGCTTTCTGTCCTCATGTATGCTTAGGTCTTTAAAACTACGCAACGGATTTTGAGACAGATTTATTAATAAATATATTCAAGAGGAAGGTTTATATGTATAGTAAATATATAAAATAATAGAGAAATACTGATAATTTTAAAGGTTTCTAATGTGATGTAAATAAACACATTTTTGTATCAGCATTGGACCCGTGCGAAGCCGGGGTGGATAACTAGTTCTTAATAAACCTTTAATCTTTAGTCTGGTAAGAAATTGTGGATTAAAAATAAAAAAAGCTCCGTCAACTTACAATAGTTTATTGGCATGACTTATCTATATCTTCTCACTTAACTTAGTTTCCAAGTGATTTAGAAATCAGAGAACATATTGACACAATTCTCATAATAACTTCGTAACCTACATTTCATAAATACATTTCTGTTGCTAAGCGATTTTTTCTTAGCGTTCTAAAAAAAGACGACCTAAAAAATTTTATTTAGAGTAACTTAAAAGAAATAAATATAATAATAGAAAATATTACTTTAGTTTTTTTCATATTTTTATTGTCTGTTTCTATGAATGTAATATTACGTAGAGTAAGGTAAGCGTACCAGTAATTGACAGTTTAGTTCATAAAAGCACAATTTCTCTTGTTCACTTTTCTTCTATAGGCGATAGACTTTGCTTAGTAGTGAAGTGTAGTGGTGCCGGAGGCCTAATTTTAGTCCCTTTCCCTTTCCACCCTTTTCTTAAGAGGTAAGGATGGGAAGGAAAAGTGGATTTGACGGTGGAGGAGACGCATAGGAAGGGGAAATGTCCTCTTTATGTGCATCTCCTCCGTCAATTAAGGGTAGGCAACGCATCTGCAATTGCGGATTCAGGTGGCCTCTTGCTCGTTTGCCACCTTATATTATAAAAAAAAGAAACAGAATTTTCATATTTAGAACTCGTATTAAGTATAATTTAATATAACGTATAATTTATATTAAAATTTAATATACACTCTTGATAAGTCGGATTATGATGAGGTGCTAGAAAAGCTAATTTTATGAACCACGAAAAAAAGCAATAAATCAAAGTGTAATTGTCTATGAGCATGAAATTTGTTTGCCGAATAAATATAATTTAGCCCACGCTGATAAACGACTTTATATTCTTCACGTAAATTCACAGAATTTATATATACTACAGTTAATAATAAATACCAAAATAATCAAGACATTTTAATATTAATATCTCTCATTAAAAAAAAATCTTTTGAACTAGAAACTTCACAGTCCCGAAGAACTAAAAACCATTTTTGAGTGAGCACGATTGTGTGAAAAAGGATATATGAAGGGAATTAATTTAGATATGACGGCTGATAGAGATGTATGGAAGAGCAGCACATACTGTGCTAACCCTCTTAGGAACAAGGTCAGGTTGATGATGACACAAAGGTACCTTTAGTGATCACATAATCTGAGTACGGTAATATGTAAACTATACACCATCCACACGAATTTGATCGTTGGCGTTTGTAATAAACGTTTATGACCTACTAGCTTTCGCCCGCTACTCCGTCCTTGTGGAATTAAAATAAAAAAAAAACAAAAGTAAGATACCAATGTGTTCTTCCAGAGTATCTATACATCTGTGCCAAATATCATCGAAATTCGTTCAGCAGTTTAGGCTACAAAGTCTAATAAACATCCATCTCTCCATCTTAACTTTCGCATTTATAATAATAGTAAGATTAAATCACGTGACAATTGTTATAATAATAGTGTCTATTTTTAACAAGCGTCGTGTTTAAATAGAAACCTCGATTGATATAAAGATATTAAGTTAACGTGTTAAAAAACAATTATAAACTATTGCTTGACACCTAAAATGTTTTATTTTACACTCGCGTGTTAATTTAATGATTTATTTAATAACAGTAATAGTAAACAAGGGACGTTTTTTTTTTGTTTATTTATACTGACAACATCAGCTCCGATTTTAAAGGTAGCCATTCAATATAGACTACCAAATTAATGAAAGAATGTCAAAAGATGTTAATTGACAACCTAAATATTTTTCATTACATAAACTTCTATTTCTTTCTTCTATGGGCTCTCATAATTTCCTTAGTAACTTATCTCAGTTTCATTCTTGGTCATCATTCCTTACCTTATTAAAATTCTCTGGACACAGTCCCAATTTTGCTGAACAGACGTTAGACCACGGGGAACTTCCATTCATTACTATTGTAACATTGTGGTTACTCTGTGTATTTAAATTCACCTAATAATGATCATTGACTTTTTATATCATAAGGTGACAAATAAGAATGCACCTGAATCTAAACTGATGAAGTGACCGCTGTATAGAGAGGACTTCGGCACCACATTCATCAGACTGCACGCGGAATTGCTACTCTACGCCGCTCTTCTGTGTGGTCGTGGTGAACCGGGCGTGTCTTCCCGCTCTTCCCAAGATGTTAGAGTGGGCTATACCACCTTGTCATGCTGAAACTTTAGGTTTTTTATCTTTACATGTAAAAAAATTTGAGTGTCTGTTTGTAATATTAAAAGAAAAATGACAGATTTCTGGAAGATGATGTATTTGCGATGCTGATAAAAAAAATTGTCTGTCTGTCTGTCCATAAGCCGCGTCTGTTCCGGGTAATCTCCGAAATGGCTGGGCCGATTTCGACCGGACTTTCACTGAAGGGTCATAGACGGGCATATTATAGGGTACTTTTTTATCTTAATATTGCGTGGACAAAGTCGCGGGCAACAGCTAGTAACTTATAAGTATAAGACCGCGGTACCATAAGGTTAACTTTCAAATTAAATTTATAACAAACACTATCACATACACCATCAGTATAAAAACAAATTATCGCTCACCATACTAAAAGCATAAACATTATGACAACATTGCTTTCATAAATAAAGTATGAAAAAACTTTATTGTTCGCAGTCACGCGATAGTTATAAATAACAATTGTTTAAAATGCGAGGGTTCTTTTAGAAAATTACTATAACAAAGTCGTTATAAACGTGAATCAGCTTATTGTAGTTTTTAACCCTTTTCCCGCTGCGGTGCAATTATGTCCTTTCATGATTAACTTAACCTTTCAGCACTTTTCAGTCTTATGGAAAGTTAACGAAAACTAGAATACGTTTCAAACACTTTAATACATTTGTTTGTATGTGCGTGCGAAAAATAATTATGATATGTAATACATCATGACAGTAAAATTAAATACTTTTTGCAGTGGGTTTTGGGTGTGTTAATTAAAATTATTTTAATGGTATATTTAAGCTTAATATTAATTAGCAGGGTAAAAATAAAAAAAAATAAAAAAAAACACTATTTATTGATAAAAAAAATCACACAAAAAAAACAAATTATCGCTCACCATACTAAAAGCATAAACATTATGACAACATTGCGTTCACAAATAAAGTATGAAAAACTTTATTGTTCGCGGTCACGCGAAAGTTATAAATAACCATTGTTTAAAATGCGAGGGTTCTTTTAGAAAATTACTATAACAAAGTCGTTATAAACGTGAATCAGCTTATTGTAGTTTTTAACCCTTTTCCCGCTGCGGTGCAATTATGTCCTTTCATGATTAACTTAACCTTTCAGCACTTTTCAGTCTTATGGAAAGTTAACAAGAACTAGAATATGTTTTAAACACTTTAATACATTTGTTTGTATGTGCGTGCGAAAAATAATTATGATATGTAATACATCATGACAGTAAAATTAAATACTTTTTGCAGTGTGCTTTGGGTGTGTTAATTAAAATTACGTTAATGGTTTATTTAAGCTTAATATTAATTAGCAGGATAAAAATAAAATAAAAAAACACTATTTATTGATAAAAAAAATCACACAAAAAACAAAATTTACAAAACATATTAATGAAATAAAATAAGTAGCAACCGTCCCCTCGTCGCAATAGGTGGGAATGATGAAACTTTTTATTACCCGCTTTGTATTTGATACCCGCTCTATCTCCACGTGGGGACAGAGCGGGACGACAGTTGGGAATAATCCTTAGTTATTTGTCGGACGAGGCGAAGTTTGTTACATTGCAATAAACAAGGCAATTTTCCTAAAGTTGAACACCGCGGATTATCGCAACTGTACATACGCTCTGACAGTTTTTACTGAAGTTAGACTCTTCAGTTAAAATTGTCAGTAGAAACTGAGCCTGTAGGGGACTTTATGAATAAATGTCGACTAAACGCATAAACATAGGTCATTGTTCCATCAGAGCGGGCAAGCGAGAGCGCGGAACAAGCGATAGAGAGGCACGACTGACGTCATCGTTCGGCTTGTGACGTAATCACGTATTCGTAAACCGACTATACTGAGAAGCAATTTTTTTAAATAAAAATTGCATTCATTCATTATTTAACGGCTATATTTATAGCGTGGTATGGACATGTTATGCGACGAGATGATGGGGACATAAACCAGAAAGTGTTAAGAATGAATGTGGATGGCTACAAAGGAAGAGGAAGACCAAAGAAAGTATGGATGGATTGTGTGAAAGAGGATATGCTTAAGAAATGAGTGGATTCAGATATGACGGCTGATAGAGATGTATGGAAGAGCAGCACATACTGTGCCGACCCTCCATAAGGGATAAGGGCAAGTGGATGATGATGAATTATTCAACGGCTATCACTCACAACTATTTTTCCGGTGGCGTCACCAATAGCCGTGAATTAGCTATAATGTCTCACGAAAGTTTAAACAATTTAAAAATTACATGAACAATTTCTTACAAGTATTTAAGTGTTAGGCATTTGTAAGAGATTAATATACGTCAAGAGGAAACCTCCTTTCATGTAACATCTGCAGGCTTAGACAAGACACGAACGACAAAGTATTTCACAAGCTATAAATCAAGTAGAGATGGGTTAACTTGACATTGAATCTGTTACAAACTAGCTTTACTTCGCCATTATGTGCCTTTTGTTATACAAAAGCAAATATCTGACAGGTGGAGTGGGAATTAATTTACTATGCTTTCTGGTTAGATAATGGATAATCAATTTACAATAATTGTCAGTGTACAATAGTAAAAAAGGTAATTTGATGCAATTTTCTTAATAATTATTAAAGTGATTTTTCGAACGCGACTTCGTGAAATTGAAACAAATAGTAGCCTACATGCACAATTTCATTAATATCTGTTCAGCAGTATACGATACAAACTTTCGCATTTATCAGTTAAAAGTAAAATGATATTTCTCAATCATTTACCAAGAAGGCTCAACACTTGCCCTGCCGTATAGAGAGATAAAACGGGTCTATCACGACCGTGTGATTTATTACCGTTACGATAGTGGAAAGCCTACGATCATACGTCGATGTACGAGAAAAGTTTACTAGCTTTTCAATATTCGTTGCTAAACCATTTTTGGTATCCGATATTTTTCATTAACAATTTTAATCCGTGTTGTTTAAAAAGAGATAAACATGATCCATCCATTTATTGTACTTCTATACTATTATATTATATTTATTTATCATATTATTTATTATTATTTAATTTACATATATCTTTATTTCTTATTTTCTATATAATATATTTTACAAGATTTGTATAAAAATAAAATAAAACATATTATATAAAAAATAGAGCACCACCGGCTGCGGAATCCGATGACTCAAGCAACCAGTGGTCAGGGCTGCAGAGACAGGAACCTCCTCACTATGCGTACGGTTTCTAAAATAACCGCCTTTTGAATCGGGCCCTTAATCCAACTGTCTAGCGAGAGCTTCTTGAGATGTTGGTCGAAGCTCTTCGCTATTAGCCCGTGCACCGAAACGACTATCGGAATAATGGTAGTCGATTTCATACGCCACATGGCGGTAACCTCGTGAGCCAGATCTAAATATTTTAATAATTTTTCATTTTCGGCTTTCACGAGATTCTCGTCATGTGGGATAGTGATATCGACTAACATTACATAACTCTCAGATCGATCTATTATTACTATATCAGGCCTATTAGCAGCAATAGTCCTGTCCGTAATAATAGATCGATCCCAGTAGAGCGTGATATGGCTATTTTCCAGAACTGGTGAAGGCTGATATTGGTAATATGGTACCTCAGAATCCACAAGAGAATATTTAAGGGCAAGTTGCTGATGGATAATCTTGGCCACTTGGTTATGTCTATGCAAGTATGCACCGTCCGCAAGGCGAGAACAACCGGAAACGATATGTCTAATAGACTCACCGGGCCGACGACATGCCCGACAAATGTCAGTCGTACCATCCTTTAGGATATGTTTCCGGTAGTTATTCGTTACGATGACTTCGTCCATGATTGCAAAGACAAAACCTTCAGTCTCCCCAAAGAGGTTACTGAAGCGTAGCCAAGCCACGGAGGATAATTGGTCCACATCAGGACCAGTTAAGGCCCGATGGAACCTACCGTGTAGCTCCTTACTCTTCCATACACTTATGCGGTCTGAGACACTTATTATTATCATTATTATCTATACTATTATAATAAAGCGTAAACACACACTTCTTTGTTGCCTAAGGTGTCTGCAGTTACAGCATATTTTTGAATAATTCTCTTTTTAATAAAAAGCCCTACTCTTACGTCATGCTTTAGGCTATATTTTCACGCCATTAAACTTAGGGGTTTAATATTTTGGATAAATACCCTAATGTGGGAAAGAGACCGTAAGTTGCTGCCAACACCAAGAAAGAAAGATTGCTAAGCTTTGTCATGTCATGTCATTTTGACATTTGCTATTGATAATTTGACAAATGTAAACAATAAAATATTTTTTTTATAGTTTCATGCGGATGAAGCCGCAAGGGAACAGCTAGTTTCGTATAAATTAATTTATTTTGGTTCGATCTCAAGGATTAAATTCCAGTTGGATTTTTTGATATGATTTGTAAAAACGGGGTTGTAATAGAAATTTATGCTCTTTTAAAAATATGACTGGTAATAAAACTATAAGAGGAAAACTTTTACGGAGAATTCTTCAGGAACTAAATTGGCAGGGGAGATGATATATGATTTTAGGTCAGTTGTCACTATAGGATATGAAATATCTTACTAATATTATAAATCTGAAAGTTTAGATGGATGGATGGATGGATGTTTGTTAGAGTTTGTAGCCTAAATGGCTGAACGGTTCAGGATGAAATTTGGCATAGATGTAGAGCATGGTCTGGAAGAAAACATAGGCAACTTACTTTTTTTAATACCAAGCGGACGGAGTCGCGGGCGAAAGCTAGTGATTATCTAAAAGTAAAACTTCGACATTATTGCTATTATAATACAGTTCCTTTTACGATGACACTGGAGAAAAGTTAAAAATAAAATAAAATAGAATAAATAAAATAAAATAAAATAAAATGAAAATTACATTAAATGACAATGACAGTTAAAGAGTAAGTTTTCATTGAAGAAAATGTGAAGAAAAATGTTATTTCCAGTACTACAAATAACTATACAATCTCATTCAAAAGAGGGCTTATCACAAATATTAGTGGAACATTTTCGTAATAGTCGATAAAAGTGAGATATTTATTTGAATGCTTCACGCCCGGTAGCGTCATACAAATTTTGTCCATTTACGAATACGTTCTTGCAACTGGCAAATATTTGTGTGTCCCATTTTGTTCGAGGTTTAAATAGACTTATGTGTTTAATTGTATTTCTACCTATATCTGTACTATCTATACTATTATAATAAAGCGTAAACACACACTTCTTTGTTGCCTAAGATGTCAGCAATTACAGCATATTTTTGAATAATTCGTATTTTTAATAAAAAGCACTACACTTATGTCATGCTTTAGGCTATATATTTTCACGCCATTAAACTTAGGGGGTAAATATTTTGGATAAAAACCCTACTGTGGGAAAGAGAGCATAAGTTGCTGCCAACATCAAGAAAGAAAGATTGCTAAGGATTGTCATGTCATGTCATTTTGACATTTGCTATTGATAATTTGATAATGTAAACAACAAAATAAAATTCTCATAATTTCATGCGGATGAAGCCGCACGAGAACAGCTAATTATTACAATAAAATTTCAAAATTCTCATCCACGGTTAGTGCAGGTTTTCTCTAAATCAATCTTTTTCATATTATACGTAACAATAAACAATTGCTTCTTGTTTAATTTCAACCGTCGCACAATTCTCACGAATAAAGCGCATTTTTCTTGTCTCTTCTAAGTCTATGAGACTAGGGAAGTATGCTCAAAGCTTTGTTAACCTCCGCGACCCAGAAACGACAACTCAACTACTGCTAAAAGCTGCTTATAGTATCGTTTTCTCTGCACGTTAGTGTATACTTTGTATCAAAATTTTGAAGATTCAAGTATTTGAATATCATTTTTATTTAATACTACCTTTCGCCCGCGACTCGGTCCGCGTGGAATTAAAGAAAAAAAATAAAGGTAAGTAGCCTATGTGTGGCAGACTATCCTCCACAACTATGCCAAATTTCATCGAAATCCGTTCAGCCGTTTAGGCTACAAACTCTAACAAACATCCATCCATCTAAACTTTCCATTTATAATGTTAGTATGATTCGATGTCTGTAGATACAGCTCTTGTCTTGTTATCTGCAAATCCTTGGTTCGAATCCCGCCAAGTGTTTATTGATGTTCAAATTTCAAAGATATGTGTGAAGTCGTCCAACCCGCAGAGAGCGTGGTTGACTATGGTCTTGTTACCCCTAACATAGGGTAGCTCCGCATTTACGGAAAAACCATCGATCAACGAGCCACTTGATGAGCATGTTACACCTTGTAACTTCGGTTCATTTTTTCAGATAAAATTTACCATCAGCCATAACATATTACCTACTATAACAAATGCTTGAAAACTCCAAGCGTCTGTATTTATTTGTATATCTGAGCTTTAGTTCAAATCTTTTATAAACCAGTATTATAATCATAATTATTATGGGACATATGAGACGAGTATAATCACAGTCACACAGTCCATTAGTGAAGGCTTAAACTATTATGCTACTATCACACGTAGACCTATGATGTAGAGCAGTAGGCAATGCAGTAATGCAGTTGAACGCACCTTTTCGATAAAATAGCACTGCGCTACAGTGCAATGGTATAGTACAATTGGTTAAAAATGTGTAAGAATAAGTACGTGATATCGTTAAATTATTGACTTTTTATTAAGGATTAAATATTTCTGCATACTGGTTGTGGTGTGGTCTATTACGGCTTTGTGGATTCAAACAAAAGAAGAACCTTAATATATACTCTGTCTCAATGTACTGTCCTCGTGTGAAACTAGCATTACAGCCGCAACTAAAACGGACAAAGGTCGGGGCGGGCCCATTACGTATTTCCGTACGATTAAGTAACTGCTTTGTGAAATTGCGCTGTCATTAGAGTGCTTGCCTCTTTATCTATGGACATTTTATGTAATGCAAAAGATGCGAAAATGTAGAACTTTTTTATAGACTAGCGAGCCGCCCCAGCTTCGCTTGGGTGGCAAAGAATAAACGTTAGACCTTTTGTCATATCCATATTCTTCCCATTGATGTAAAACATTACAAATGGGAGGTTTAAATGGATGTATGTATGTCTAATGCTGCCTAAACGGCTCAGCAAATCTAGAAAAGCAAAGTAGCAAATATTCTAGCAAAGTTAGAAGCAAATTGATGAAATTTGGCATAGATGCAGATGATAGTCTGGAAGAACACAAGGGCTAATGCTTTTGTTTTTTAATTTCAAGCAGAGTCGCAGGCGAAAACTAGTCAGTAATAAAATAAAGTTGTTTGTTAATTTTTTTTGAAGGTAGTCTCATTTTCCTTTTAATGTATGCTAAAGTAACAATACTTGGATTTGTAAGTAACAATGTTATCTCCAATTCTCCGAACTCACGACCAAAGACATTCAAGAAATATAGACTTGACATAATGAATATTTTTTACCGGTAACTTCTTTAAAAGGTAGTATGTTAGTTGTCGTGACATGTTATAAAACATTTTAGGAAATTGTAATAAGCTCTATATTTTGTTATAAAATAAACTAAAAAGTGTCGCAAAATTAAATGTTAACATTTGAATATTATTTAGTGACACCTATTGGCAATTAAATACAATTAATTATTGATTTACATGTGGTTTTTTGGATTTATTAATAAATAGAGTTAGTGAGGTATGTGAAAAATGTCTTAAGTGAAGTGTGAACTATGCTTCCTCTATACATTTTTTGAAACTCTTTGTTCACGACAAAGGTTTTTTCTTTGAAATGTTATCTAATGCGGAAATAGCTGTTCTTACGCAACTTTTCCTTTTACTACCATTATTTTCAAACATGAGAGAAAGTCCAATGTAGATTTTATCAGGCCATTCGGCTATACGATCCTTTTAGTTTTTGCGAACTTACAAGACTAATCTATTTGTGATTTACTCTAATTATTTTAACAATTAACTATTAATTTCATGCTTTTAATGAGGATACTAAAAACATCTTTTTTTAAAATAAAATAAGGAGCAAGCGGCCACCTAAATCCGCCAAAATGGCGAAGCGACCGCTGCCCTTAGACATCCACAATTGCAGATGCGTTGCCTACCCTATATCACCGGAGGAGAAGACGCACAACATTTTCTATATTAATAAGAGTAATTTGAATATAAGTTAGTCTCCTATTTCTTGAATAGATTATTACGAAATTGTGGCGTGATCTGACGGATCCGACTATTATTGAAACGATGTTCATCAAATCATGTTAAGATGGATGGATGTTTGTAGCCTAAAGTACTGATCGGATCTTGATGAATTTTGACACAGCTGTAGAGCATAGTGTGGAAGAGCACATCACCTACTTAATTTTGTTTTTTAATTTCAAGCAGACGCAGTCACGGGCGACTGCTAGTGTCAAAAAAATTCTACTAAACTCTGAAAAAACTATCTTTATTACGCTTTAATTTACGATTAAATCTAACATTAATATTTACAAGCACAAGCAAAAGGCCATCAAATAAAAAGGGAAAATGCTCGACGAGGAATTGTGTCACCGTAAACGTTAGAAGCCAGTAACAAAACAAACGTTTGGACCCCTGACCTGATTCATAATCGCGTGGAACTTTTCAAGAGATTTTCTTACCTAAAAATAAGTCAACGAAAAATTATTCGCTTCGTTTGTTCCATAAATTTAATTTGATAACGTAACTACGTTGTTATTTACGTTACGTTTTTACCTACTAAGTACTATTTAATTTGGTTTAATATTTTTTTCTTCAAATGTTATGCCATTAATGTCAGGGATAGGTTATTTAATTTTTCTCTTTTATGTTATTTTACTGATTTTATCGATTACGAAGATTAGTTAGGAAATCACGTTATCGTTAGTTAAACGATCCTTTGAATCTATGCTTCTATACTATTATAATAAAGCGTAAACACACATTTCTTTGTTGCCTAAGATGTCAGCAATTACAGCATATTTTTGAATAATTCTTTTTTTAATAAAAAACCCTACACTTACGTCACGCTTTAGACTATATATTTCACGCCATTAAACTTAGGGGGTAAATATTTTGGATAAAAACCCTAATATGGGAAAGAGACCATAAGTCATGTCATTTTGACATTTCCAATTGATAATTTGACAAATGTAAACAACAAAATAAAATTTTCATAATTTTATGCGGATGAAGTCGCATGGGAACATCTAGTTGTTTATAAAAATGTATCCTGCTTAATACGGTTATTTCCATAGTAACATAGAGATGATATTGAATGCATCCCAAAGGCAATAGCCAATAGATTATTCATGGATTTAGATTGTCTGGTTGCGGAATAGAGCGGTATATCGTTGCTTTGTCTATTACCTGATCGGGAACGCGGGAGTACATCGTACGTAGTATGCAAAACATTTGTTCCAGATACTGGAGATATAACGCTCTTTAAAATTTGATACTGAAAAAGTTAGGATTAATTTTTTGAAGCCCAAAAATGGACAACACTTTAGTAGATGGAACTGGCCTTGTAGTCTACGACTTCGCACCACTAGGTAACAAGTCTAATCTAAAACTCCCTCATACTGAAATTATGTAACAGTGTCTTAAATGATAAGGCTACGCTTAAGCTCAAAATTCCTTTAAAGATTTTTAGCGTCGCTTACGAAGTGTATGAGATTCGTTTCAGAATAAGGCCGAGTTATATTTATTTGCGACCACCATTGTGGGCATTGTGGGCTTGAGCCTTTGTACGCTTGATTTTTTTGTTGCAGATATCCTTTACACTCGGGAAACTGTAATATTTATTTCTCTAAATTTTAATCATATTTTTTCTACAAAAGCAATACCAGATCATTGAAAGCGATATTTCTTGGCATTGTAACAATCGAGAATATTCTATTCTAGTCTACGATTCGCGAAACTTTTCAAAGTAAATCAGATGCCAAGCTTTTTTATTGTTTTCTTGTTAAGATTCACAACTCAACTTTGGTACATAACAAGTTGGAGTTAATAACTATTTGTTCTATATTTCTTTTCAATAGTTAAATCGAAGAAATTTCCTAGCTATCGCATGTGAATTCTTCAGCAGGATTAAATCAAATTGAACCTTATGTTATTACCTCATCTAACTTTCCGTCAAAGTCTGGTCAAAATCGGTTTAGCCGTTTCGGAGATGACCCTTAACAAACCATTCAGACAGACAAAAGTTTTAAAAATTGACTTTTTGTTACCAGCAATTTAAATACATGTTCATGAAATATATTTTTTCAATATTACACAGGCTTCAATTCTTTTATATTTATAAAAAAACAACATTTAATAACTTACAAAGATAAGGAAATAAAAAAGACGGTGTATTCCCGTGTGCCCACTTTTACCAGATAAAAGATAGACCTCTACGGAGAAAGCGTACAAAAACAATAACAAAAGAATAATAATGAAAGTGTGTTTTATTTTGTAAAGAACATTCTAAGAAATTAATAAGAAAGTTGCATAAATATCTTGTAATTGCAAATTTACAATTTTCATCATCTTTCTGTCTTTACCCTACTTCTGTGTTGCACCAGGTTTCCACTTCCAGGTTAATCTATCTTCTGTCATCTCAAAATTCACTTTTAGATCATGTCACCTTTTACCAAATCCATCTCTTCCTACAATTACTTCTATCGGTATACCTCCACTCTCATAACTTAAGCTCTCCGTGTCACTTTCCACTGTCTACTATTTAACTCTAACTTTAACTTATGAATGTCCGAGACCTAATTTTTGTCCCTTTAAGTCCTAGAAAAGATGGATTTGATGGTAGAGGAAACGAAAATATCCTATTAATGTGCGTTTCTTTCTCCGTCAATTAAAGGTAAGCAGTTACCAATTGCGGATGTATATAGGCAGCGGTCGCTTCGCCTTTTTGGCTAATTCAGGTGGCCGTTCACTCGTTTGCAACCTTATAAAAATTCTAAATATTCATCACAAATTGTATGTAAGGAGCGTTTTACGTCAGTTTATGAATATTAATAACATATAAAATTATGGTCTCGTGTTTTGGACATTTATGTATGCGAGTGCAGTTTATTGCCGCAGTTCCCGCACAGGACACATCCCCTCATACCATTCACAATAAAGTTATGATACCATTCGTTCATTTCGTATACGTCGATTAATATTGTTTGATACTTGCGCTAGATTTTTTATCAGTGTTTAACATAGACTATATTTATTTCACGAGGTTGAAGTCGCTAACAGCTAGTCTTAAATAAAATATTACATAGTAACCATTTAGCTTATTTTATGTTCGAATTGCTGACCTCATTGTAATTCCCGAGTTCCTGCTTTTTATCGGCCAGTCTCATGGCTTAGATATATGCCAGACGTTCCCATATTTACGTCCTGAGATAAAAGTTTTTATGGACACTTAAGAACGTATGATGTTCTTATACGTTTCACAAAACTCCCCTAAATTGGAAATACATTACGAACTCTAAAGACCTGATTACTAATGGCAACGTTCTTTTAAGGATTATAGACCATTTTGTTTAAGAATTTAGTGTATAAAAAGAAAACTTAGTGCGGGCGCACATCTTTGACTTTGACTGTTGTTCGATTGTCGATTGTTTCACAGACAATTCAACTGTTTAGTTGCACAACTAAAAAACGAGAAGCGTAACCTCCATATAAGCTCATAGGAATCATATCGAGACTAAACAGTTGTGCGATAGTTTAGTCAAAGGTGTGAGCACGCGATGTTACTAAGCTTCAGCTTTGTCTTACTTTGCACGGAATAATTTTTGTTTTATCTAATTTGAAAAAAAAATCTATAAAACGCAACCATAGCGCGATGATGGTTTTGACCAACGCCATCTATTAACTGTAATTTTAAACAACTATTAATAAAATAGTGGTATTAATAATTAAAAGTCACAAATCGAGCAATTTATTTATTTCCTTAAACAATTCTTATTTACTAAGTATTTACATTCGTCTTATAAGTTAAAATTAATTTACTCGTAAACAATATTGTTCTGATCGATGATGCATTGATCTGTATTCTTATATCTTTTATAACTTATTCGTACTTTTTAAGTGATAACTTTAGCATTTGAATAACATTTAATTACATCTATTTGGTTTTAATTCACATAAAATAATAAAGTTATCTGTTAAGTTATAGCTTTTTAATTAATACAATTATTCGTTATTTAATTTCTTTATACAATTTTTCATATAAATAAGATTTAAAATAAGTACATTGTCGTCTAAATTAAAAAAAAATAAAAAAAAAAAATGTTCCCAACTGTTTCACTGCCTTGAACAAAATCGTGTTGTCTCTCTTTTCTTCAAAGAGTGTGAAAGAGACAACATGAGTTTCAGTGGACGTTTGCATTTCTAATTGCTATTGAAGAATTTACATTTATTCTCATCTTATTGATATTAGAAGTGGTAGAAATGCCTTTTGTTAATATTTTAAATGTGTTGGAATGTTATTTTACAATTAAATATTAAAACGGGAGATTTTAAATTCTGCTTTATGAAACCGTCTTTTAATCGTGGAAAATTCTGCGACTTTAAATTCACAGTTTTTTTTAAAAAAAAAACAATTATAATAATTAAAATCTCATAGCTTTAAAGATTTAGTATACGTTCTATACAATTTGTGTTCCAATATTTATTGATTATTCAATTAAATTATTTTTAGTTTTCCCAATTGAATTCTTTGTTTTAAATAAGCCTTAACTAGTTTTATATCAAATAATTAACTATATTACATTTTCGTGGTTTATAAATTACATTAATTTTGCATAATCAAGGCAACACTAACATTTATTAAATAATCTTAACACAGAAATTACTTGAAAATACAGCAATGCTATAATTTTAAATTTCTTAGCATTGAGCAATTTGTACATTTTTTTACATTTTTGTACAAAAAACATTATCGAATAAAATCAAATTGGGATTTTACAAAAACTACACCCTAAATAAACTAATGTGCTATGAATATTAGGTACTTACGACCGGTTTCTGAAATGGTAAAATTAATTTTAACAGTTTGGAATTTTTACTATTCGTCATTTAATAGGTAATTAATTACTGTTAGAAATATGTATATTCAGATATTCTAGCCATTTAACTAATATAGATTCAACATAGATCAACTATAAATTCAAATTGATTATTTCAAAAACCAGTCGTCAGCGCCATCTATGGAAAACAAAATGAAACATTTGGACTTCACAAATCATTTAAATCAATCTATTTGTATACCTAATGATTTAAAAATGTCCACTTTGTCTAAACGATGACGTCACAGTAACTAGCAGCCTGTCAAAGTGACTAAAACGCTGAGAAGCACCGCTGAGACGGGATACTGCAGACGGAGTTGTCCGCCATGTTGCATTGCAGCGGGATGCTCTCCTTGAGGAAGAAAGCATTTTCAACTATATTACAAGAGACATACGATAGCTTTTGCTTTGTTAATTAATTCATCGCTAGATTTTTAACTTTATAGTGAATTTCTGTAAATTTAGATTTATTTTTCAAAAACATATTGTTAAAAATATATAAGACTGTCTTTCGTAGAGAAAACAGTAAATAAGTTAGATAAAAAAATGTAATGTTAATCCTTGAAAACCAACAATTAAAGATAAAAGTGAATCCTAATCTAACTAATATTATAAATGCGAAAGTTTAGATGGATGTTTGTTAGTTTGTAGCCTAAAAGGGCAGAACGGATCTCTTTGAAATTTGGCATAGATGTAGAGGATAGTCTGGAAGAACACGGGCTACCTACTTTTATTTTTTAATTCCACGCGGACTGGATCACGGATGAAAGTTATTAAGAAAAAAGCCGATAAAAGAGTTCCTCTGGTACTTCTTAATTTCTGAAGATAAGTGACTTATCATTGAAGATCTTACCGTTAGTCTGTATATAAAATAGACTCACCACTCAAGACATGGACGATAACAGATCTGGGGTTGGCGTTGGCGGGAGCGCATGTGTAGCGGCCGGAGTCCGGCGCCTTCGCCTTCTGCACCAGCAGGTGCGAGGTGGTCGTCTCCCCCTTCTCCGTGATCACCGACACGCCACCGCGGGGAGAGTCGTAGTTTATCTCCTAAGAGTAGATTCGAAGAGACATATAGGGTGCAAGCCATCAGTACTATAGTAATTAGCTGCCTTGGATTAAATATATACTTTAATATTTAATAGAGATGGATGGATTGCGTGAAAGGTGACATGATCAAGAAGGGAGTGATGACTGAGATGACGGATGATAGAGTGCTTTGGAGGACGAAAACCTGGTGCGCCGACCCTACGGGAGTAGGATAAGGCAGGGGAGATGATGATGAATATTGAAGGCAACACCTTTGGTATAAATATATATTTTGTCTAGAATTTTGTATGCATATTTTTATTAAGTTTATTTTACACCAATAGATGGAGCTTATTATAATTTTGTGAAATGTTTTATCACATGTCAATACAACACGAGACGGCACTAAACTTGACAATATAGTACCATTCAGAGAAAGTACCGGTGAAATAATTTAGCACACTATGCCTAAGCATACTACAGACTAGTCTATATATTTCTGTAATATCGGGCTTATTACAAGAATTTTAACTTCGAATATTTTGCACCAGTTATGAAATTAACAAGTTAATGGATTTTATTCCAAATTGGACAGCATGTGGAGAATATTCTCCTTATTGTATTTTTAAATTAATCCTTGTACCTTAAAAATATAAAATTGTTATCATACATTAAAATTTAGTCGATGTCGACTTTGGCAGCGTTTCAAGTTGCGGGTTATTTTTTATGATTGGACTTTGCGTAATATAGTTAAAAGTGTTAACGGAAAAACTTAATGTCACACATTTTCATTGTTATCTTGTACTTTTGATTTCACCGATTAAGTAACATCAGGTGAACTGCTCGATAATTCGCTACTTTCTTCCATAAGTTCAACTTTAAAAAACTAAAAATTTAATTCTTTTCTAACTTTTACAGATTTACAACTAAAGTATAAATTAGTTGTAAATCGATGTGGACTGCGTAATCACACTGTTTGCTATATATGTTACTGGCGTTCGCCCGCGACTCCGTCTGCATGGATTTAACAAAAACAAAATGGGTAGCCTATATGTTCTTCCAGGCTATCCTCCACATCTTTGATAAAATCCATTCAGCAATTTAGGCTACAAACTCTAACAAACATCCATCCATCCAAGTTTTCGCATTTATTAGTAAGATGGATACATATAGATAATACATAATTTGTAGATGTTAGTTCCGAACCGTAGAGATAACTCTACCATAACTAATAGATAACATAGAAGTATTCTTCATACTTATAAATGCGAAAGTTTCGATGGATGTTTGTTAGAGTTTATAGCCCAAACTGCTGAACGAATTTCGATAAAAATTTGTATAGATGTAGAGCATAGTCTGGTTGAAAACATAGGGTACTCAATTTTTTTTTTATTTTAAATAACCAGTTTGTATATAAGTTACCTCGTCATGATGTGTCCAGCGGATGGCGGGCGGCGGCTCGGGCGAGTGCTGCACCACGCAGGTGAGGTTGATGGTGCTGCCCGTGTTGATGAAAAGCTCCGGCCCGCCCAGGATCGTTGTCAGCGGCTCTGATCAAGTAACGCTATTTGTAACTGATTGTTACTTAATATTGTCAAAGTATTATGAGTATTGAGTGTATACTCAAGAGCATTAAATCTGGCTCACTTAAAAAACTTAAAAATCTCGAAAACTAAGAATGCTTAATGAAACCAACGGTGTTTAATAGACAATATATACCCTTAAATTGAAATAATAATGTTTTTAAGTTCCATTTTATTGATATTTAAAAATAATTAAAAAACTACCTATCTCGCCTTAATACAAAAATAAAAACATGACATATTAAAGCAATATAATTTTCTGATATTTTATGGTGATTGTGTTGCCTCGTGCTTCGGTATAATAAAGGAAAAATAATAAGAAAATAGCATCCAAGTTTCTTTTTTTTTCGTATTTATAAAATAGTGCACATTTAAGGGTGAAAGTGGGTGATTTTATGTAAACATTAGAAATCAATTACCAACAACGGAGAGGTACATGCGGTGTCCGATGGGCGGCGTGGTGCCCACTTGGCACTCGTACACGCCGGAGTCGCGGCGCTGCGGGAACCTTATCTAGACAATAAACATTTCAAATTCACTAATGGCCACTGACCCACTTTACTACTGCTTTGTGCCAACTCTATTTGAGAATTTATAACGGTAACTTAGTATTTATAAGTTGGACTGTCATCGATTTGTGGTAAACGAAAATTATTGTTACAATTCGCATTGCTTGTGCAATCTCGGAACAAAAAAATATATGTTATCTACTAAAACCTTTCTAAAACATACAAAAGTTTCTTTGACTAAAGACTAAAGTATCACGCAACGTTTAGTCTCGCTTTGATTACTAAGACTTTATATGGAGGTGGGCTACTCGATTTTTAGTTGTGCAACTAAACAGTGGTCTGCGAAACAATCGACAATCGTACGATTATTCGATAGTTTAGTCAAAGGTGCACCCCCCCCCCCCTTAATTAATAAACACCACACATATGCAATTAAAAACTTGGAGCACTTACTTTTAGTATCCAATCTTCAGTATGTGGATTATGAACACTAATGAACCTCTGGTCTGAGGTATACGTCATTCTGCCTGATGTAAGTAGATGGATATCGCGATGTCTGATCCATGATACCTGTATCGAAAATGTATACAAAATATCCTTATATGTATAACAGTTGCTCGTGACTACGCCCGCGTGAAATAAAAAGATGTGTTACTCACTGAAAACGTAGCTTTTTAATGGTGAAAGAATTTTTGATATCAGCTCAGTGGTTTTTGAGTTATTTTAATACATACAAAAACATACATTTGTAAGAGTACATTTGTATTTATGTATGTTTTGGAATAACTCAAAAACTACTAGGCCGATTTCAAAAATTCTTTCACCGTTAAAAAGCTACTTTTTCAGTGAGTAACATATTTTTTAATTTCGCGCCCACGGAGTCTCGAGCAACAGATAATAAATAAATTGACCACAAAACAATTGAAGACGTGGACGTCTCCCGGAACGGTAGGACAGTTGCCTCCTTAAGAGAATCAAAAAAATTAAAATAGATGTAAAAAACGTAAAATAAGACTATTTTAATGGTAGCTGTAGATCTACCCTAGATCATAGATAATCCTTATAGTTTAACATTTAAAAAGTAATCTTACATTAAGATAGTACAATATTTCTAATAACACTGAAGATTATCATCCTGAGGCAATTTTTAATTATAAACAGGGTATATAAATACCATTCTTTTAAATACAATAGAGCAATACACTTCAAGTCAACGAGATAAGTTCTTGTTTATTTCTTACAATAGCTCCTTCATGGAAATAATAATGAGAAATATTAAATCACCATTTTGCATCGAATAGGTTCCAGCAAAACAAACCATCATGATTTATGTAATTAATATAAAAAAATTAATAAAAAAAGTTAGCGTGAAGAGTAAATAATATAGATAGATGGGGATTCAAACACAAAAGTAACGAAATTGAACAAAGGCAAAGGAAAACCAACGAAAGTTTGGAAATGTTAAAGAGAATATATGAAGGGAGTCAATTCAGATATAAAAGCTTATAGTGGTATAGAAAAGTAAGAAATATGAACTTCGTAGGAATAAAAGCAAGAAAATTATGATAAATGTAAAAATGACATACGAACCGTTCTATTCCCAAGGTCATGGACCCTGCAATTTAACTGGGCAGTCTTGCCTACTAAAGCTGTGACATTTCTAGAGTAAGCAACGTCGAAGTGAGGTCCGCGGTGAGCCAGGCCTAGATCCATGTCGGGATACTCTGCTTCGGGTACGCCATTTGTGCCTACCCCATTGCCGGTACAACCTGCACCAAAATGATACTTTGTTCTTTCATATTGTGGATACATCTAGGAGGCGTAGCAGTACCTTTGCTATGAGCACTGTAGAGCTACTCGGTGGCTCAGGTCGCATTTCTCATACATAATTTACCCGACATTCTTACGGTGAAGGAAAACATCGTGTTGGCTGCACATATCGGCCAAAAAATTCAACGATATATGTCACGTCAACAAACAGTAGGCCATCGTGGTTGTCTATGGCCTAGTCACCCCTTCCTAAGGGTAGGCTCCTTCCCCTAGGTGGGGACGTATAGTGAGGTGATGATGATAACATTTACAGATTTCTAGATGATTCTACCATCTTTAAGATATTTTTCTAAACTTTTTTGTGTTGGCAACACATAATATATAAAATTGACTAGTCTATTATAGTTACTAGTATTTATTCTAGAATATTACTCGTGCAAATGCTTTGTTAATGACTCCATTCCCTTAAATCCTTCAAGCGTTCATTTGCCTAGTACTGTTAACGCGTGACGTCATGAGACCAATGATTGCAGTCCTTGATTGTCATTGTACAAAGAAAAAAATAATTATGTTTTTACTAGCTGTCGCCCGCGACTCCGTCCGCGTGTAATTAAAAAAGTGAGTAGCCTATGTGTTCTTCCAGACTATCCTTTACATCTATACCAATTTTCATTGAAATCCGTTCAGCCGTTTAGGCTACAAACACTAACAAACATTCATCTATACTTTCGCATTTATAATATTAGTATGAAGTATGAATTATGATTTTATTACATTTCCCAGTATATTTACAACTCACGTTTATTAGATCATATTGCAAACATCTCTCCGAATTAAAGTTAAGATGTTATTTGTATATTCTTGTTTGTACGAGGTCAAATAAAATATCTGAAATTCAGGTCACGCACCGACCCGGCCATTATGTTTGCAATAAATAATAGTCAGCCACAAAATACAACGAGTTTAATATTAAACATTGTGGCGTTTAGTAAACGGCTACTTTTGTCTCCTTCGAGTATTATGGCAGCTATTCAAGGCAAAGACAGGCATTGTGTGCCCGCTGAGTTACGTACCCAATATATCCAGCTATTATACTAACCGATCCCAGTCGGTTTCAATTCGAACATTTGTACAAATGAATCCCAGCTAAGTAAGACAAAGTTCTGTGACAATGAAATCAAGAGTTTTATTAGATTACTTCACTTTAGAATACTTTGTTTGAATATCAAATGTTAGGATTTTGTTCAATGAAAGTTTTTGATATCTTTAGCTTATGAAGTAACAATTGATTTTTTTTTAATGTTATTGAATTTTTGTTAATCTATACTAATATTATAAAGAGGAAAGATTTGTATTTTTGTATGTATTGAAATAACTCAAAAACTACTTGACCGATTTCAAAAATCATACTAATATTATTAATGCAAAAGTTTAGATGGATGGATGGATGAATGGATGTTTGTTACAGTTTGTAGCCTAAACGGTTGAACGGATTTAGATGAAATTTGGTATAGATGTAGAGCATAGTTTGGATAACACATATGCTACTCACTTTTGTAGTTTTTTAATTTCACGCGGACGAAGTCGCGCGCGAAAGCTAGTCGTTCGTAATGTAATATGGATCAATATTCAGTCGTAATATACGATAGTCTTTATTACCGATGTTTCTAAATCATTTCGTACATAAAGCTACAAAAATTACCGATATTCGAGGATTTTCGTATAAAAGGTCTTAACCCCCCTTTGTGTCTAACGCCCTGGGCACCACTTCGCCCTAACCTAACACTGGCATGGCTGTTTCTATTATATGTAAAGCGCATGTTTTATTATAAAAAAAAAACAATTAACAGATTATTTATGTCTACATAAAACACAAAGGTGTCTATTTTTATTTCCACTTAGTTTGACGTAAACTTACCCGTGCGACTCGCTAGGGCAAGCACCCCCATCGCCCCGAAGAGCAGAGCCATGGTCGCTGAATCACGGCACCGATTACATCCCTTTACCGCCCCGTTGCACCCTTTACACCATCATCTGCAAGGAAAAGAGACTTTAGAATGAATGACATAAGGTCGATTTTACAGTGAATAAAGTGTGTTCAAAGGTATGCGTTTTTTTGTTTTAACACACCTATTTTTAAATATACAAGTATAGATGTAGCCGTATTTTGTCATATCAACGGATTCCTACTTTGCAATTGCTGGATTCTGTTTTAGTTAGGATTGGATGATGGATTTTGAATGATTTGTATCAAAATTAGTAAGATTTATAATTTTACTATATTTCATTTTATTTATACAAGTAAGCAAATATTCAAAGTTGAGTATTTTATTTACTGTTTGAAACTTTGTATAAAAGTAATGGTTTCGAAGAAAAAAGTACGCTTATTGTTATTTAAGGACAATAGATGTCGCTGTTCTTAAAAAAATTAAAAAAGATTAGAAGCCATATTAAAAAGTGACTAGAAAATCGTTATTTTTTATGAATGGTACATTTTCTTTATTATACTTTGAATATCGAATTTAGAGTGAAATAAACTTTATAATAGTAAAAATACTATCAAACTATAGTATGTTAAAAAAACTACGTAACTCTTCAGCAATCCAATATTGCCACATTATTGCTTTATATATGAGAAAAGCAATTCCATATTTTAAATTGCGTATTTGTCATAAACGACCTTACTCGTATTTTAGAAATGGACGTTTTAAAATGTATGACAATGAAAGCTTTCTGCCACATTGTGGTTGTGCAAGGGTCCTATTAACACAACCCTTTTCGTTTATCTGTAGGTACAACCACTCATGTATACTAATATTATAAAGAGGAAAGATTTGTATTTTTGTATGTATTGGTATAACTCGAGACGAGGATAGTCTGGAAGAACACATAGGTTACTCACTTTTGTTCTTTCTACTTCCACGCGAACGGAATCGCGGGCGAAAGCTAGTATGGCATACATCACATAATATATGTTAATATTCACCTTTTCTGTTCCAAATCTATTCATCATCATCCTCCTTATCCTACTCCCGTAGGGTCGGCGCAACAGGTTTTTTCCTCCAAATAACTCTATCATACGTCATCTCAGTCATTACTACTGTTACTCCCTTTTGATCATGTCACCTTTCACGCAATCCATCCATCTCTTTCTAGGTCTACCTCTACCGATGTACCCTTCCACATTCATAACTAACGTTCTCCTTGTAACATGCAATTCATCCCTCCTCATAACATCGTTATGAGGAGGGATGAATTGCATAATATTTTAATAGTGGTAGAGCCCGCTTTAACATCTTCGCACGAATGGGTCGGCTCGCCCGGTGTAATACCACGACCACACAGAAGGCAGGCGTGAAGTGGAAGCAATTCCGCGTTTCGTCTGATGAGTGTGGTGCCGGTGGCCTAATTTTAGCCCCTTTCCCTACCACCCTTTTCTTAAGAGGAAAGGATGGGAAGGAAAAGTGGATTTGATGTTAGAGGAGACTCATAGGAAGGGGGAATGTCCTCTTTATGTGCGTCTCCTCCTCCGTCAATTAAGGGTAGGCAACGCATCTGCAATTGCGGATGTGTATGGGCAGCGGTCGCTTTCCATTTCGGTGGATTCAGGTGGCCGCTTGCTCGTTTGCCACCTTATATTATAAAAAAAAAAAAAACATGCCCATACCATGCTAACCTTTTACTCCTTACCTTCTGTTCCAAATCTATTAAAGTAGTTTAATAGTCAAAGGGAATACGAATAATGAAATCGAGTCAAAAACAGCGTTGCAATGATATTAAAATTCTTTTATCATTCTCAGTTCACTCACTTATCCGCAACGAACAAAGCTATGCAAACAAATCCTTTATAAATAGGACTCTGTTTGCTTTTGACAATTTTGTTTGTCCCGCAAACGTTGCAAGTGTATTTTAAACGAATATTTTAAGATGACCCGGACTTTGTTTCATTCTGAAATAGAGTTAAAATTAAAATGTTTGAATATTTCTGCTTATTATTTAGTTTATTTTATTATTAATATTTAGTAGTTTATGTTCCTATGCTTAAGTGCCTATCTTTACTAATCCTACGAATCTTAATAATTCTTACTAATATTATAAAAGCGAAAGTTTAGATGGATGGATGTTTGTTAGAGTTTGTAGCCTGAACTGCGGAAAAGATCTCGATGAAATTAGGTATAGATGTAGAGGATATTCTGGAAGAACACATAGGCTACTTACTTTTTTTTAATATCTCGCGGATGGAGTCGCGGGCGAAAGCTAGTCTATACTAATATTATAAAGAGGAAAGATTTGTACTTTTATATTTTTGGATGTATTAAGATAACTCAAAATCTACTGAGCCGATTAAAAAAATCTTTCACCGTTAGAAAGGTAATTTATCTGTGAGTAACATAGGCTATATTTTTCAATTTCACGCGGGCGAAGTCGCGGGAGTAAGCTAGTAATTGAAGAAAGAGGAAGATGGTTTGTCTGTATTACTGAGTAACATTGAATATTTTTATTTCACGCGGATGAAGTTGTATGCTTAAGTTAGTATGTAGCTTTGTGCTAAATAGAACTGTGGTTTCCACTCTCAAAATATTTGTCAATCAGATTGTCTTTCCGTTGGTTCTCTTTGAAAAAACTGCAGTTAGGTCAATGCAATTTCACGGTAATGTAGAGACTGTTACATTCGACAGGATTGTTAAACTCTAGAATGGCTTTGTTGTAAATCTAATTACTATAAATATTTAGGAACTTTAGCACAAAAATTAATATAAATCAGTATCGGTTTTTTATAGAACTAATCATCCCAATGAGAAAAAAATCCATTGAGCCGATTGTTGTAATTTGCAACGTCTTTAGATGGTATATCTCACTCCTTTTTTTAATATTTTGCATATATTCGTTCGTAAAAAGTTATGATTCGTCTTTTCTGTAGAGATGTGGAACAGGGTATCTCCGGCTATTTATCTTACCGTCCTCGCACGTCACGTCGGGAATCCTTATTGTTTGCGATTTCTCAAAACTAAAATATATTTCGGCCCTTATTTCCTTTTACGATGAATTTATGGTCGAACGATGTCATTTGTTTTATCGAAATTCTTATGAGGGCTTTTATTCGAGTGATTTCTAGCATAGTGAGACAGAGAAATTGGTGTTTATAATGAATTCTTTATTACGGAATATTCTATAAAATTAAAAAGACTAAAGAAGCTTACGCATAATATTGTTTCAATAACGATGATTTTTAAAAATCCGCGCAGGAAGCTTAAATCTTACTAATATTATAAATGTGAAAGTTTAGATGGATGGATGTTAGAGTTTGTAGCCTAAACGGCTGAACGAATCTCGATGAAATTTGGTATAGATGTAGATGCTAGACTGGAAGAACAGATAGGCTAGTTGCTTTTGTTTTTTTTTTTTTTTTTTATTCCTCGCGGACGTAGTCGCGGGCGAAAGCTAGTAACGGTGTAAAAGGGTTGGCGTTTGTTTAACCTAAAATGTAACTGATATATCTGAGCTTTCTTCTTTAAATTTGTATTATTTAAGCGGTCAAGCCAGTTCATTTGACAACACAAGTTAATTTACCGCAATAGCCAAAATAATATTGATTTATCAAAGTTTAAACAGGGAAAATTAATTCTTCTATCCATATTGTATACGCAATGGTACCAATTTAAAATGCAAAAATATAAGTCATTACTGTTAACGTTCTGTTTTACGATTCGTGAGCTTTGTATGCGACGTATTCAAGCAATTTACTACATTCGGTCTACTTTACGAACGAGGAAAATGTAACGCCGGCGCCGGAGCGTCTGCGGAGTTTTAGATTGCCATGTATCCATCGCATTAGATATGCCGACGTACCCTTTCTCTGCAATCCTAAATCAGGCTATTCCATGACATCTTATCATAAAAAAAAAATTCTTTCTTCTTAACAGAACCTACTTTTTTATTCCTTGGTATAGATTAGCTAGACACTCAGCCGATTTTGAACGGAAACACAATAAAAATTAAATCAAAAACTATTAATTTTTGTACAATTAAATTGTACACAAAAGCAGTGCCGTATCGTGGCCACCGAAATTCATGATTCATATCTTATCTATCATAAATGCGACAGTTTAGATGGATGGATGTTTGTTAGAGTTTGTAGATTAAACCGCTGAACGGATTTGGTTGAAAGGTACAGATGTAGAGGTCTACAGAAACCAGAAATAAAGTAGTAAATACCCTATGTGTGCTTCCAGACTAACCTTAGTCTAGTACTAACTAACTAACCTTAGACTAACCTTAGTCTGGAAGCACACATAGGGTATTTACTTTTTTAATTCTACACAGACAGAGTTGCGGGCGAAAGCTAGTAATTGAAGAAAGAGGAAGATGGTTTGTCCCTGTATTACTGAGGTAACCATTGAATATTTTTATTTCACGCGGGATGAAGTTGTATGCTTAAGTTAGTATGTAGCTTTATGCTAAATGTAACTGTGGTTTTTCACTCTCAAAACATTTGTCAATCAGATTGTCTTTCCGTTGGTTCTCTTTGAAAAAAACTGCAGTTAGGGCAATGCAATTTCACGGTAATATAGAGACTGTTACATTCGACAGGATTGTTAAACTCTAGAATGGCTTTGTTGTAAAACCTAATTACTAAAAATATTTAGGAACTTTAGCACAAAAATTGATATAAATCAGTACCGGTTTTTTATAGAACTAATCATCCCAATGGGGAAAAAAATCAGTGAGCCGATTGTTGTAACTTGCAACATCTTTAGATGGTATATCTCACTCCTTTTTTTTAATATTTTGCATATATTCGTTCGTAAAAAGTTATGATTCGTCTTTTCTGTAGAGATGTGGAACAGGGTATCTCCGGCTATTTATCTTACCGTCCTCGCACGTCACGTCGAGAATCCTTATTGTTTGCGATTTCTCAAAACTAAAATATATTTCGGCCCTTATTTCCTTTTACGATGAATTTATGGTCGAACGATGTCATTTGTTTTATCGA
The DNA here is from genome assembly GCA_029286645.1 of Papilio protenor. Classification (NCBI taxonomy): domain Eukaryota; kingdom Metazoa; phylum Arthropoda; class Insecta; order Lepidoptera; family Papilionidae; genus Papilio; species Papilio protenor. Next base: position 505,409 of record JAGSMZ010000007.1, on the reverse strand, counting down.
AATTCTTATGAGGGCTTTTATTCGAGTGATTTCTAGCATAGTGAGACAGAGAAATTGGTGTTTGTAATGAATTCTTTATTACGGAATATTCTATAAAATTAAAAAGACTAAAGAAGCTTACGCATAATATTGTTTCAATAACGATGATTTTAAAAATCCGCGCAGGAAGCTTAAATCTTACTAATATTATAAATGCGACAGTTTAGATGGATGGATGTTTGTTAGAGTTTGTAGCCTAAACTGCTGCACGAATCTCGATGTAATTTGGTACAGATGTAGAGGATAGTCTAGAAGAACACATAGACTACTCACTTTTGTTTTTTTTAATTCCACGCGGACGTAGTCGTGGGCGAAAGCTAGTAACGGTGTAAAAGGGTTGGCGTTTGTTTAACCTAAAATGTAACTGATATATCTGAGCTTTCTTCTTTAAATTCGTATTTAAGCGGTCAAGCCAGTTCATTCGACAACACAAGTTAATTTACCGCAATAGCCAAAATAATATCGATTTATCAAAGTTTAAACAGGGAAAATTAATTCTTCTATCCATATTGTATACGCAATGATACCAATTTAAAATGCAAAAATATAAGTCATTACTGTGAACGTTCTGTTTTACGATTCGTGAGCTTTGTATGCGACGTATTCAAGCAATTTACTACATTCGGTCTACTTTACGAACGAGGAAAATGTAACGCCGGCGCCGGAGCGTCTGCGGAGTTTTAGATTGCCATGTATCCATCGTATTAGATATGCCGACGTACCCTTTCTCTGCAATCCTAAATCAGGCTATTCTATGACATCGTATCATAAAAAAACTTCCTTTCTTCTTAACGGAACCTACTTTTTTATTCCTTGGTATAGATTAGCTAGACACTCAGCCGATTTTGAACGGAAACACAATAAAAATTAAATCAAAAACTATTAATTTTTGTACAATTAAATTGTACACAAAAGCAGTGCCGTATCGTGACCACCGAAATTCATGATTCGATCTTACTAATATTATAAATGCGACAGTTTAGATGGATGGATGTTTGTTAGAGTTTGTAGATTAAACCGCTGAACGGATTTGGTTGAAAGGTACAGATGTAGAGGTCTACAGAAACCAGAAATAAAGTAGTAAATACCCTATGAGTGCTTCCAGACTAACCTTAGTCTAGTACTAACTAACTAACCTTAGACTAACATAAGTCTGGAAGCATACATGGGGTATTTACTTTTTTAATTCTACACAGACAGAGTTGCGGGCGAAAGCTAGTAAGTTTGTATAAGGACAAGTCAAATTTGCATAAATTTGAAAATAATAAAACCGTATAGGTAAGATTAGATAGCAAAAGTTAAGCATTATATTGATAAATGCTATAAAGATTAAAGAAGACGCCATTTTAGATCTGTGAAGGCATATCTTGGTTGAAATAGACTTATACTCGTAAGTATAGATAGAATTGTTTATCCTACCTACAAAAAATATAAGCTGAAATTTCATAGAAATAGGGCAAAATGAATATTATATGAACTTTTCGACGTCAATCTTAACATCGTATTTTACTATTTTAAGGCGTTTTGTCTCAAAGCCTTAATTATATCGCGTAGTATAAAATGTCGTTTAAATTGCCGGCACCTGTCGACTTCCCGGACTTGCTTCTATTTAATATACTCAACGACAACCTATTAAAAGTCACTTACACCGTTATACCGTTTAATTGAAGTAAGATGATTTTAATAGATACTTATATTTCTACTCGGAAATAAATGTTTGATATCAAAGGAAGTTTTTAATATTACTTTGCCACAAAACGAGGAACCAATAATCTACACCTTACTAATCTTACTAATATTATAAATGCGAAAGTTTAGATGGATGGATGGATGTTTGTTAGAGTTTGTAGCCTAAACGGCTGAACCGATTTCAGTGAAATTTGGTACAGATGTAGAGGATAGTCTAGAAGAACACATAGACTACTCACTTTTGTTTTTTTTAATTCCACGCGGACGTAGTCGTGGGCGAAAGCTAGTTTGTCACAATAACGACACGGTCGTTCTAAACATCCACGATAGATTTCCTTGAATCGATGAAGGAGACTCACGGAAAGAGGACATTTCCTCCTTTCTATGGATCTCCACTCCTATCATATTCATTTCCAATGCTTATTCTTGCAAGAAACGGGTGGTGGATAGTGGAATAAAATTAGATCTCCGACATGCACTTATTAAACGAAACTTCAACTTGACGCCTGTCTTGTGTATGATCGTGGTATTGTACGAGACGGGCCGACTCATTCGTGGAGCAAATGTTAGCAGCGTCTACCACTGTTAAATTTTGATATTACAGTTTTGAAAATACTGCCCAATTCACCATAAAATGGGCGTCTGTTGTTTGTTTATGGGTGGTGTGTCTTCCACGTCGAAGAAAATATACGTCAATATAGTGTCACCCTCATTGCCATTAAAAAATAAAGATAACCATATGTGTCTGTTAATATCATCAAATCAAACTATAAAAAAGTTAACATGATATCTATTAAATAACAATCATGTTCGGATAATCATTAGAGTGTAATGGTAATCAAACAAAATATTAATGTTATAACCTCAAAACATTTTTATTGCTGCGGGGGTCAGGGGGTTGGGGCGTGGTGACGTTTATAAGCGAGTCCGGGTTTACGAGCGCTGTCGTTAACGATGATATACCGAACACACCCCTTTGTCTGCACGAGTCATAGCAATTGATGTCCCGAAGCCGGATAACTGCTATCTTTTATGATTGTAATCGATAAATAAGTATGACTCGGTTATTATTTTTAAAAGCCTTTAATAGGAAGGGGAAATATTCTCTTTGCGTCCCATCCTCTATCGATTAAAGGTAGGCAGAGCAAATACCTATAGAGCAAATCAATGGCCAGCGAAATGTCATCTAGAGCAATCTTACTAACTAATCTTACTTTTTACTAATATTATAAATGTCATTTGACAAACTCAAAAGTTTGTATCCTAAACTGCTGAACAGATTTCGATTTAATTTGGCATAGAAGTGATGAGGTTAGTCTGGGAAAACACAAAGGCTTTTTTATCCCAAAAATAGTGGGGATACATTAGTGTTTTTTTTTTCATATTTATTTGATAATTCTTTAACGATTCGACATATGTTATTGAAAAGCACTGATACAAAATGAACTCCGGAGTATCAGTCATTCATGAAAAATGTCAGGTTCCCGAGGGATAAGCTAGTTAATAATACAGTTTTTATACATAATTATGGTGAAACATCTCCACGTTAATGACCATAACATCAATCGGCGTTGATCAGAGTTTAAACACGTGTTTAACTAAGCAGTGTCTAATTTTTTATTTCATTACCAAGGTAATAACTTTCTACATGTTTACTTGCTGAATATAACATTTTTAATCTTACCCTTTATTGCCTCTTTTAATAAAAATCGGGTTTAAGTGACCGTTACAGACGCCGTCGTAAAGATAAAGTCCATTAACATGAAAAACTCCTTTAAGGTGAATCGTTAATATTAAATTGTTATATACTAAGATATTTTAAATATGTATAATGTTTAATTTTGATATTCTTACGGCAGAGAATTGAAACGACATTTAAATATTTAACAGAGTCTTAAATGATCAAGCAACGGTTAAAATCCATTTTCCACTAATATTTCGACGCCTGTGGCATTGTAACGGCTAAATATTGAAACGAATTTTAAATACTTGGCTTCGTATGGGCCGCTTAAAGTCTCATAGACGTAATAAATTGAAAGGAATTTGGAGTTTAAAATAGCCTTATATTTAGGACGCTGTTACAAATTTAAATGACGTCTCAGTAATCGGCCGAGGCGCTTACGAAGCGAAGTGTTTAAAGTTCGTTACAGTATACGGCTGTTTGTTTCTTAGCAATAGACTATTATTATTCCTTATAAAAACTGTTTATGAATAAGTATCCTAAAAAAATCATCATCTGAGGCACTACAGCCGCGGGTGGGCCTGGGCCTGGTCCAGTAAACTTCTCCAATTCTGTCTATTTTGGGCCTTTTGCTTCCAGCCCTTGACGCCGATGTTCTTCAGATCGCGTTCGACGTCATCTAGCCATCTAAGTTTCGGCTTACTTCCGGCTTACTTTCAAACAGGCGTTTAGGAACTCTATCCTAAAATATACTATTGAAAATATTCTAATTTATTCTATAAATTTATTTGAATATCAACAGCAAATGAAATTATTACGTGTTCTTTGCCAGCAAACAGCTCCATTTATAAGTGCAGTATCTGCGAAAGTACGATTTTCGTCGATAGAAGATTTTCAGAAGGTGTGTGCAGTTTTAAAATATTCAAATGCAAATTGAAATGTTGGAAGTAAACGTGAAAAACATAAAAAATATATCTGTGCAGAATTGGATTTATTTTGAGAGCAGTTTTTTGTGAGTGTCACTTAAGTTCTGGTATGTCATCTCTTGAAGTTACAATTTTTTTTAAAAACTCATTTTTCATTTTAATAAAAAAATGCTTATCACACACGATATTGAAGGTTACAAGCCGATGTGTTAAAATTACTAAGCACGGTTTATATTATATAAACAGTTTTATAGCAAATATCAACTCTAATTATAATATATTACAAGATAGGAAGAAGCGAGGTAGCCAACATATATTACTTAATCTTACTAACATTACAAATGCGAAAATGGATGGATGGATATAAGCAACTACGGATCTTGAAAATGGCTTAACGGTTCTCGATGCAAATTTGCACCGACAACGAACATCATACTTCATACTAATATTATAAATGCGAAAGTTTAGATGGATGGATGGATGGATGGATGTTTATTAGAGTTTGTAGCCTAAACGGCTGAACGGATCTCGATGAAATTTGGCATAGGCGTAGAGGATACTTTGGAAGAACACACAGGCACACTTTTGTTTTTTTTAATGCCACGCGGACGGAGTCGCGGGCGACAGCTAGTAGTCTATAAAAGAAAATAGTTATCACGATTTCGAGGGAAAAAGCTATTTTTCAATATACAGACATACTTTCAATACAAGTACATACAGAAGAAGTCAACAGGTACAAGGTGCGCACATTTGACTAAACTATCGCAAAACTGTTTAGTCGCACTTTGATTTCTATGAGCTCATATGGAGGTACACTACTCGATTTTTAGTTGTGCAACTAAACAGTTGAATTGGCTGCGAAACAATCGACAATCGCACAACAGTTTATTCAAAGATGCGTCCGCTCTAAAAACAATATTGTTCCAATTTTAAATGTCTCTAAAAAATATAATATTACAAAAATGTTATCAAAAAATTCATGTTATAAATATGTCGGAATTTTTATCATTCGTTTCATTTTAATTGTTAAATTAATTTCCAAAACGGGTTAAAATTAATTTGAACGCATTGTTAAAAGTTACATCTCTGTTTAAAAACACGAAACCTTTCATTGTAATAACTGTACGCTACACCGTGAAGCAATATCGTTAGCATTGTAATGTATTGTTTCATAAAAACGAAACATTTGTTTTTTTCTAAGCCCCGGGGTCAGGTCGTGTCCCTACGGTACTCGAATCATTGTAGCTCGGATTTTTTAATTTATTATATGTACGTGAGATTCGTTTTTCGCTTTTCACCAAGCGCTAATTAAATATTTTGTTTGAGAAGAGTTGCAATTTATTTTGTTACTGGTTTCATTATGCTATAAAAATATAAATACAGTGAACTTTATTAAATGCTTTCGACGTTTAATACAATAAAAAAGCTTGCCTTCCTTCGTTGTCAAAAACAAAAACACTTACCACTTTATAAAAGTAAAATGAATATATTTGCAGTTTTAAGGCCGAACACTGAAAGGATATTTAGATATTAAATTTTTATTACGGCTTTAAATAAAGGCACGCTTAAACCATATTCCATTAACATTTTAACCTATTATGGGACTAATATGTTCTAAGAAACCAAAGTCCCTAAAAAAATAAAGACAAAAAAATTTTTTGCCCTCACACAGATTGTATGCAGCGCTTACGAATAAGTCGAAAATTCGATTTTGTGTTACAAAAATTGTAAGGTGACACAAAAATCTTGTACAAAAACATATTGACATCTCAATTTACTTTATAGAGAAAGAAAGAGAGGTTAATATGTTTTTGTGTGTGTTTCGGAAATGTAAACCTGTAGTGAGTTGACAATAAACAAAATTACAGTCGTAATTGTTCCAGAAGCAACACCCTTAGCGACAAGGTCGGTGTTTCCTACAATGTTTTACAATTGAATTACGATCCCTACAGAATTGTTTTCAAAGTTTCTTAACTTGAGTTTTCCGTATCGCGTTCTTAACACGGCTTTTCTATAACTTGAATCCACTAGTATGATTTTTTTAATTTTGCTGATAAAATTTGTAAGAATAAATTCTGAAACTTCTTGAATAGAAATTTTAATGAACATGATAAAACTACTAGCTGTTGCTCTCGACTTCGCCCGCGAGAAATAAAAAATATAGCCTATGTTTCTCATTGATAACGTAGCTTTATATTAGTGAAAGAACTTTTGAAATCGGTCTAGTAGTTTTTGAGTCAATCCAATACATACAAAAATCTAAAAATACAAATCTTTCTCTTTATAATATTAGTATAGAGGTATAGAATACAATTGTGGGTATTTCAAAGTTTGTAATCATCTTAATTTAACATGAATATTATCTTTAACACAAAAAATAACAGTATTTAATAATGAATATATTTTTGATTTACGAAATAAATTCATATTCCGTTTACTTTAGAGCTCTAAATTGATTAACGAATAATAGAAGTGCGTGCCGTTCTCAATTTCCCTTACAATTTGACGCCCACAAGAATGTCTTCAACGTACATTACATAGCGTTTCTGAAATCTGAAAACGTCCACCACACATCAAATGTGTGAAAATAGATATCTATAAATACTTACATTAAAGGGATGTTTTGTAATTTCATTGCAGTATATGAAAATTATATCCTTAGTCTGCACTCATATTATAAAGAGAAAAGATGTGTATTTTTGTATGTATAGATATAACTCATACTACTGGGCCAATTTCAAAAATTATTTCAACATTAAAAAGCTACGTTATCAGTGAATAACATAGGCTATATTGTTTTTTTTTCACACGGACGAAGTCGCAAGCAACAGCTTGTATATAATATTTTCCATTTGTCGGTTCTATAACAAACTATGACCTTATAACACACATGGCCATTAAAGGAGCCAATTAGTGTAGATTTAGTGATTACTAATCTTTAGCCTCAATTATGTAGATATCGTATAAGTAAGATTTTGAGCGTGCGCACACTTGAAATTAAATTATCGCATAACTGTTTATTCTCGCTTGCATTCCTATGAGCTTATATGGAGGTGGGCTACTCGATTTTAGTTGTGCTAAACAGTTGACTGCGAAACAATCGACAATCGCACAGCAATTGTGCGATTGTTTAGTCAAAGGTGTGCGCCCGCTTTTTGTGAATCTGTGCCTAGTAGGATAGTACGATAGTGAATTGATAGCTTCGAGGGTCTGCGGTTGATCAGATTAAGGCTTAATTAAGAACCTAATACTCTCGATGAAAAGCTTTCGCTAAACCTATTTAGATTATCCGTGACCTTTGGGGTTGAAATCTAGTTTTCTTAACTAGCTTCGAACGGGTGGTGCTGATATGAAAATCTATTTACTGAAAGAGAAAAATACTGTTATGAAAATTATCAGTAATTACTATATTATACACTAGCTTTTGCCCGCAAATTTGATGGAGTAGAATTAAAAAAAAACAAAAGTGAGTAGGCTGTGTTTTCTTACAGACTATACTCTATGTCTATGCCAAATTTCATCAAGATCTGTTAAACCGTTTAGGCTACAAAATCTAACAAACATCCATCCATCTAAACTTTCGCATTTATAATATTAGTAAGATGTATTTTACGTATAAACCTTCCTCATAGATCAATCTATCTATAAAAAACTTCATAAACTGTTGCGTAGTTTTAAAGTTCTAAGCATACATACTGACAGCGGTAAGCGCCTTTGTTGTATTGATAGCTTTTACATTTTTGTTTGATATTGAAAGGTAAGTTTGTTATTTAACTAGTTTATAACTAACTACTCGTATAAATGAACTAATCAGCGACAATAAAGTAACCGAGGACAGTCGACACCCGCGGCCGTCATTGGGCACTAGGCCAAGTATTTCGCGCCTGAACTACGTTTATTTGAGTAAACGGGATTCCTATGTACCGATTAAATTGTTCTAATAGTGAATTTGACTGACTGTTGCTCGCGACTTCGTCTGTATCATGATTATAAAAATGCGATACTTTTGTAAATTTAACCTCTTTAATCGACTGTTATGCATGTATGGATTATGTATGTCGGTGTATGTATGTGAATTCCATTGTATGGCCTAGGATAATAAAAACGCAACTAGCCATGTATAACTAACCGACTTTTTTGTACTGATACATTTATAAGATGCGTTGTATTGATTTTTGTTCTGTGTCTCGTTTCAAATAGCTTTAAAAACCACCGCCAATTTCCCTGACTGTACACATATAGTAGAGGACGTTAATCCCCTACCCATCTCGGTGAAAACTATTTGATTCTCACAACGTAATCCGGTCGAACTTGAAATAACAACATATATACGAGTGACTCTTATGGCAATTTGCTGTACGATTTTCGATGGTGGGAAGCGAATTTAATTCTGTGAGTACCTTTTGAATCAATCGAGTCATTGACCAATCTATACCAATATTATAAAGAGGAAAGTTTTGTAATTTAGAATGTATTGAAAGAAATAATGGGCCGATTTTAAAAATTCTTTCACCGTTAGAAAGGTAATTTATCTGTGAGTAACATGTGCTTTTTTTATTTCACGCGGACTGTCGCGAGCAACTGCTAGTGTTTATATAAATTTAAACTACATAAAGATTTTTAAGATAAAAGGAGCGTGAAATTGATGTCAAAAGTATTCGCCCTCAAATTGATTTATTATTTATCGTTTAAAACTTTTAATTATTCCGAGTTCTGAGCCATTGTGTTATGGCGTGTTGAGAAAATTCAAAGCGTAATTTCAATTCAAAACAGGACTTCCCTTTCAGCAATAAAGTTGTTAGGAAAATTATTGTTGTCGAAGTAATGGTATGAAAATTAATGAAAACATAAATTACGCATTGATAACGCCTTTGTTCACGAAAAAAAAATATGATAATTTTTCAAAATTAGAAAAATCTAGTAGAATCTGATAATATTGATGCGTCAAAGACGTTAACTTAATTTTTAGCGAAAAGTATTTAATACTAAGCAATATGTTCAAATACCTTTAACTTCTTACTAATTTAACAATTGACAACCTAAAAAAACATAAGTCAATTCGAACTGTACTTAATAAAAAGCGCACTGAAATATATTTCCATTTTACACAAAAAACAACACAATTACAGAATATTAGATCCAAGCAAATACAATACTTTTAAATCAAGTATCAAGATTGTCCAAACACGACCCGAGTGCTGTAGTCTGAAATCGTATTACAGTAGAGTGCGCCCCGATTGTTGTTATTGCCTTTTGTATGGACGTTTGTACACTGCGATATTGTCTGTGTCAATCACTACCACATTATTGCTCTCTCTGAACTCTTAGGATAGAAAAAACTAGATATAAAAGTGACTGTAACATTTTAGTATGATAAATTTGAAACAATTTTTACAAGCCTTATAGACGCCAGGGACGTCGTCTGTGGGAAATTAAAATAACATTTAATAGCCTATGTGTTCTTCCAGACTGTGTTCTATTTCTGTGCCAAATTTTATCGAGATTTGTTACGCCGTTTTAGAGATAGAGGTAGTAACAATCTTACTCATATTATAAATGCGAAAGTTTAGATGGATGGATGAATGTTTGTTAGAAATCGTAGCCTAAACCGCTGAATTGATCTCGAAGAAATTTGGCTTAGATGTAGACGATAGTCTGGAAGAACACATAGGCTACTCACTTTTGTTTTTTTTTAATTCCACGCGGACGGAGTCGCGGGCAAAATCTAGTCATCTAAAAAAATACTATTTGTTAGAATGATTTGGAACAACTTTATTAGTTAGTATTACATTTGTGGCTATAGTCGTTGGTTAATTTCAAAAACATATCTAAATAGAACATAGGAACCCTTTACTGAAAGAACTAGTACAGCTATCTAGCAAAATCAAAAGCAGTTCTCTTAAAGTAACATTTCACATTAAAATCACTGAAAGAACCTCATTTCTCATTCCCTTATCTAAAACGCCCCTTTTTTACCTATTAAACATAACAAGCTAATGAGCGATAGCTGATCTGAACATTGAGCTATCAAAGAGAGCGAAACGCTCAGCTAATCAATCATTCAGGAATGGTAATGACGTCACGCGACAAAAACATTAGCCGACCATTAGTTAGGCTGTCCGCACTTCATTTAATTAGACAAACAATGACCAAGCAAACAGGACCTGATGAAATTAATTGTGTTAAAACAAAGCAAAATCCAGATGTCCAGGCGCGTTAAAAAATAGGTTGGATGGAAGATGAATTTAAAGCGAAAAGGCTAGTGATATTTTGAAAGTGATAGAGCCCCTAACAACATCTTTTGCACGAAAGGAACGGCTCGCCCAGTGCAACATCGAGACCCTACAGAAGACAGACTCGAAGTGGAAATAATTCTGTGTTTCGACTATGTGCGTGCTGGAGAAAATCTCTTCCCTTTCACCATTCTTTTCCTTAAGGGAACGATGGGAAGAGGAGATGAATTTGGCGACCGGGACGCATAGAAAGGATATCCTTTTTGCGTCTCCTCTGTGGATTAAAGGTGGAGATCGCATGAGCAATTGCTGTTGTCTATGGACAGCGGTCGCTTCGCCATTTCAACCGATTGCTTATTTGTCACTTTATACTATTAAAGTAATACTCTTTATCTTTTCTTAAAAAAAAATGTTACCGAAGCTACAGGATTAATTTTTAACCAATTTGATGTACTGTAAAACAATGTTTCTTAATGCAAGAGTAGAGTAAGAGACTAAGAATTAAGTCTTCGGCAATCAAAATACACTTTCACCTCCTCCTTATTCCTCCTGTTGAGAGGTCTTTCAAGACTGTAGATAGAATGCAGGCTTTACCACTGAGAAGTTAAATTAGTTTAACCAATTCGAACTCAAAATATAAAATGAAAGTCGCATTATTTTGCCAATAAAATGTCACACAATAATCGATTAAAATTCAAGCACTTTCGATGTCGATGACTTCGTTATAAACGAGAACGGACAATCGATATATCGTTAATTGCCGTCGGATTCTAGAAAAATAGGTTGCAATAATTAAAAACAAACTCATAAAAAAGACATTAAATATTTAACGTGACTGCAACATTTCATTGCGTAAAAACTTTCTTCGAATTGTGTCAGGGTTAAAAAATGCATGCGATATAGCGTCAGATATTTTTTCCGGGAAAAACAATACTTATGTAAGTTTATTAAGTGTAAAAATGACATCGATTTTAAGTTACAATTATAATTGGTGGATACATTTAATGCATTAGCTTTTATTTAAAGTTTTTAACCACTTATAAGCTTTCAAACTGTAGCTTTTATATTAGAAATACTACCCGTAGTAGTGAGTTATCTTTTCCCAATTAGAACTTCAGCAATTAACACGTTGAAATGTCAATTATACTGAACGCCCTTAAAAGTACTTTACTGCCGCACTAAAATGCGAGGCGAGTTATTAAAAGTTTTGACAACCGTTGATTAAGCGACACGAGCCCAGAAAATGATCCATAAAACAACCGTAGCATTTTCACGGCCATTCACATATAAAAAAATATACAAATTTATCATACACATAAAAAAAATTACTTACAACAAATTTTCTTTTAACACTATCACTTCACTCACACAAGTATCACACACACACTAACGCGATTAAAAATCGATGTATTATCGCGGAGCTTACCACAAACACGTCCACTCGGATCGAGCGCGAAGTAAAACTGCGGACGAAGTGTGTACGGCGCTAGTGTCGCGTCATTCCGCCGGATACGCCCGGCCGCCCGGACCTTGCCTACGCTCTCCGGTTCTTATTCACGAAATTAATCCATCCCCTAAGTCTTCATTATTTCAGACACAATGTAATTCCGATTGTCTGTAAATTTTAAATGAAAAACGTTACACAATTGTTTCAATTTCAGGAGTTTTAAAAGCGTTATTCCAATCTCGGAGTACCTAGCAAATAAAAGTGAATTGAAGGGGAAATCCATTACGAAATTATCATAGAAATATTAGTAAAACTGATAAATTTGGTTTGATAAATATAAATAGAAGTTAATTTAGCGCTGTCTGAAAGTTACGCAGAAGCTAGAACAAACAAAAAGTCGCTTCAAGTCATAGCTTTCACATTAGCTTTTGCAAGCTCGAAACAGTTCTCCCTACCTATAACACCAGCCATTTGTTGAAACTTTTTCTTATTACTTGCTTTTCTTTCTTCTACTAAAGAAAGAAAAGCAACAATCATTTTAATAAAATTTCAGCATAGAATAAATTTTAACATAAAGTTACATTAAAAAATGAGGTAAATAAATGTTTTTTAGCACGGGTGATAGCTTTCACCCGCTACTCCGTCCCCGTGGACTTCAAGAAAACGAAAGTATGTTGTTCCAGACTACTCTACATCTATGCCAAATTTCATCGAGATCCGTGCAGCCGTTTAGGCGGAAAACTCCAACAAACATCCATCCATCTAAACTTTGCTTAGGTAATATTCTGTTTCTACATTGATTGTAATATTCGTAAATTGTTCCTAAATATAAGAACCGTCTTACACTGTTAATTTACGTAATGGTAGATATTTGTCTCGACTTAATAGATAATATAAATTCTGCTAAATTCTGTCTGTTGGGCTACGATCAGTTTTCTGTGTCAGCTATCAATGCCTCTATTCTATTTACACTCGATTGTCTGTTGTTTTCATTGTTTAAAATTTAAAATGTATTGCTTTGAAATTAATTATTGCCAACCAAAGACATTTAAATAATTTATAGACGAGGCAAAGTGGACGAAATTTTTTCACCGGTACTTTCTGTGAAAGGTTCTATATCAGTTGTACTTGTATTTATATAATATGTTATAAAACATTTAACGAAATTGCAATAAGCTTCATCTTATCAATGAATTTATACACAATTCATTATATTTATATGTGGTTTTTTACAGGATTTATCAATAGATAGCGTTAGTGATGTGTGAAAAATGCTTAAAATGTCAACTATGCGCCCTCTATATATTTTATAATCTCTTTGTCGCCAACTGAGGTTTGTCATGTTCTGTTATTTCAGAGAAAATAAACAAATTCCCTTACCTTATCATTAAATACACTTGTTTATTCGTGGTTTAGTTTTGCGAAGTTTATTTAGTAGGTTAATCTAGCATTTTGAATGTTTTCTCGAAAGTGTTTAACGTCTATATTGCATTAGTATAATGAATGAAATTTGTAATCAATCAAGAAACATTTTTTAAATTAAAAACCAAAATAGCAAACAATGGACCAATCGTTCGTAGAACATAATGAAAAATGGCTAAAAAAAATGGAAGCTAAAATACATACTAATTTGTGCAGAAAATGTAAGGAAACAATGTTCTGAACAAAAAGCTAAGCATTCTATTTTCAAAGGAATCATTAAAGCGCAAGAGCTCAGAATATATCCCTATCTTAGAGTATAGAGAAATGGACTTGACAGCCGGTGCCGTTGAACATAATAAATTCTGCCACTTTTAGAGGGACATGAGGTAAAAATGGCAATCAGCAATCACATATTGTGCCTATCTTGCTTACTAAAATAAAATAAAAAATTATGAACGCATGTTGACTCTGAAATGTACACTTACACAAAACGAGCACAGCAAGCAAATGTAGAACTTATTCATAGTTTTTTGGAGATGGGAATGCTTTCGCTTGACAGGTCCTGTCATTTTATAGTCGAAGTCTATTAATATCCCAGTAATATTCTGTTTTTAGCACTCTTCTTTAAATATCCACTTCTTTATTCTTCTTTATTTTTCACATTTCATTTACATACTCAACGGAATAGGGATAAACTTTGTTATCTACGTCATCGATCGATTGTGAAAATCGACAGTTTGTAATTTTACTAGCTATGTTAAGATAACGGGGAAACCATGATTTTTATGATTAGAATATAGCTAATCTTTGTGACCGACTTCCCAAAAGAAGGAGGTACTCAATTCGTCTGTATGTTTTTTTATGTGTGTTACAGCATAACTCCGACGCTAGTGGACCGATTTTGATAATACTTCTTTTATCCAAAAGGTAATGCTTGCAGTTGGGTCCCATTGTTTTGTTTGATTTTTTATCTTAAATTCTTGTAACTTAATAAATTTAACTTATCGAGTACACGATTTGTTTTACAAACTGTCAAAAAAAAACGGCTCACTATTTCATAGCTTTGTTAGATTTTATAATGCCTGAGTTCGAAGTTATCCAGTGACATAAGGCATACAATATATTCTGAAGGCATGTAGCCTATTGTTTCCACTGAATGTATGGGCGTTGCTATAAAAAGTTTATGGACGCATCGACAGCTGTCAGCTTTATTATCTGTTGGCGTAGGCGCGTAGGCGCGGGATATAAAAGTATAGCTTATGTCGAACTTCAATATAACGCTTGTAAACAATTCGTTGTACATTCTATTACTTTATATGTACGCTTCGAAAAGGGTATATATATTTATACAGCGAGCAATATCACAAATGTTAAACATGAAATTTTAGAATGATTTGAAATTAAATAGAATTTGAATTACAATCACTTTATTACAAAAAAAAAACTTAAGTTGTAACTAACTTGTTTGTTGAAAATTTGTACTATCAAGGAATTTGGCGGTATTTCATCTTTGAGCTTAGTCGTTTGAACGATTTTTACGCATTAGTTACTTGTAAGTAGAAGCGGAATATATCTAGTTGCAAAGAACAAGGTAATTTTTCTAAAAGTAGTACACCGAGTATTTCCGTGACTACAATAAATCACTTAAAAAAACTATGGCTAATATTTTTCAACACTAAAAAAAATGTTTTTCCAAACTAATCTAAAAAATTGTCATACGAAGTAGTTATCCAAAGCACTCACCTAAGGGGTTGTTTTGACGATCTCGAAATTCCTTTCACGTGAACTTTACTAGTACGTATTGTTTTAACGTTTGAATTCAGTCCCCAGCACTCGAACCCTCAGGGATGCTGTGGGGCTAGACTTATAAGAGGTGCTTGAATGGCAACCGACAAACGCAAATTATGTACGACGCACTTGAAATGTTGAAAGCCTACATGTGTACGGAAAATGGAGAAAAATCAAAAATTCGTTTTTAACCAAAGCTTTAAAAAAAGTCTTTTAAAAAAGACATATTTTTTAAAGTCGATTAAATTAAAAATTACATCTGAACAGATAAAATGCACTTTTTCTAACTTATCATTTTTTTAACACCATAATCACGCTGGTAACTCATTCGGGTAGGTAGTAACTAACCTCCATTGTCCTGTCTCGTTTCTTCTTTCATACATACTAGCTTAATCTGAATTTTACAAATATTATAATCTTACTAATATAATAAACGCGAAAGTTAATATGAATGTGTCAGAGTTTGTAGCTTAAACTGCTGAACGGATCTCGATTAAATTTGCCATCGATGTAGTATATACTTTTGTTTTTTCTAATTTCACGCGGGCGAAAATTTGTACTTTTATATTTGTGAATTTTAAAACCTTAGAGAAATGCTTATATTGATTTTTTAATGCAAACGACCGAGTTCATACATATATTATCGTACGCTACCTTTTGCAAAAAGCAAATGTAGTTCGATAACTTTCTTTTCGCATGATAAACGAGCAAAGTAATGTAAGAAAGTTTTAAGTATACGGTAAGGATCATTGCCTTTGCGAATAACTTTCCTTGCTTGCAGATTTTATAAGAGAAATGTACTTATATATATTACCTTTGGAAAATAACTAAGTAATAATACAAACAGTTTTCAATTAATTAAACATTCATGAGAGGTAATAAACTAAAAAAAAAGGTTTTATCATATACTAGCATTTGCCGGTGTCTTCGTGTGTTAATTTTTTTTATAATATAATGTGGCAAACGAGCAAGCGGCCACCTGAATCCACCGAAATGGAATGCGACCGCTGCCCATAAACATCTGTAACTGCAGATGCGTTGCCTACCCTTAATTGACGGAGGAGGAGACGCACATAAAGAGGACATTTCCCCTTCGTATGAGTCTCCTCCACCGTCAAATCCACTTTTCCTTCCCATCCTTTCCTGTTAAGAATGTTCTAGTAAATATAGCTAATGTTTTTGTTATAAGGTAAGTTTTCCAACAGTAAAAGATTTTAATAGTTTTGGCCTATTTAATAATAAAATCTGTCTTTATAAAGAGTAGTTTTATTTTATAACGATCCATTCTGTTATGCGTATTTATAAAGTGATATCATAAAAGTTTCGTAAAACATATTAATAAAGTTTTTAAACTACCCACATTTATAGTCCGAAGTAGATACCGAATTGTTTAAAATGCGAGTTTAGCTACTGTTTAATTAGTTTTAATACTGTGATTCCCAAAGTGGTCCAGGACACTGGTGTACTCGACTCGATGGGAATGTACGAAAGCAAATAACAAGGGATATAAGTAAATGATATTTGTTTAATTTTACGATTACCTAAAATTGAAATTATAATCTCTAAATCCGTGTAAACAGTATCATTGTTAAAAATATGCAAAATAGGAAAAGAGGGAGCGATAATTAATATGGGCTGAAGTTATGATAGGCTATTAGACGGCCGCTGAGAGTCAGATAAAAACGCAAAGAAAACGAATTTAATACCGTTAAGGCGTATTACGTGAATATAAATTAACATAAATTATTTGGGTTAAGAATCGTAATTATTTTTATAATTTAAATTCATTAAATGCTAAAACATAGATTAACATTTTTACTCTTTGATATGCTGAACAGTTCTGTTTTGTTTATGATCTATGATCACTTCTTTAACAAGCTTTTAAATGCTCGCAATACCCGTAAAAATATAATGTTTCATAATAAATATTTCACACTAACTAACAATAATTTCTTGCGTACCTAATTCGAAGAAAGGTACAAAGAAGGTCAACTTATTTGAGACTAGCTGTTGCTCGCGACTTCGCCTGCGTTAAATTGAAAAATAATATTATAATAGATATAGATAAAGTAATCTATACTAATATTATAAAGAGGAAAGATTTTTATTTTTGTATGTATCGAAATAACTCAAAAACTACTGGGCCGATTTCAAATTACGCGCTACGTTATTAGTAAGTAACATAAGTTATATTTTTATTATTTCACGCGGGCGAAGTCGCGAGCAACAGCTAGTAAAGAATAAAGTAAAGACAACAGTAGCAATGTCACAGTTCTCCATCGCGTGGATAAGACGGAGAGCTCTCAATATGTTCCCGTCAGTCCAGCACGTGACTTACACATCGATCACTGTCATGGAGCAAGCCAGCCGCTGTAACAACTAAGATATTTGCTATACCTCAACATACACATTCAATTATAGTTACAAGAAAAACAGTATTCACGGTATAGAACCTAAAAATTGTTGTGCTGTTAAAACTATACTATTAAATGAAAATAAAATCTATACATTTAACTGTTTACTTCTTATTTTACTTTTCTATAGTCTATACTAATAATATAAAGAGAAAAGAGTTGTATTTTAGTATTTTTGTTTGTATTGAAATAACTCAAAAACTACTGGACCGATTTCAAAAATTCTTTCACCATTAAAAAGCTACGTTAACAATGAGTAACATAGGCTATGTTTTTAATTTTACATGGACGAAGTTGCGAGCAACAGTTAGTATGTATGCGAAAGTTTAGATGGAAGTTAGAAAGCATCTCTGGAACGTTTCAACGGTTTTCTAATTAAGATGTTTTTTATCACGCGGACGGAGTCGTGGACGACAGCTAGCATGCAATAAATGTTAAAGGATTACTTCTAATATCAATACTTATATCAATTACCTTACATAGATTTATAACTTTTGTCTTATACAAGACGTAGAAATAAGCCACTTCCCCTGGCTTATATTCCCCGAGCTTGCTTGTATTTCCCTTGATATTAATGAAAGTAATTAGGGACGTGATCAAGAGAGTGCCGCAGCGCCCTCTAGTGGCACAAACCGCGAATCCTCAAGTCCGATCTTGATTTAACATATTTTATCGCTGCCACTCTGACAAGTACGTTGAAAGCTTTTGTTAACCTTTTTTTATTCCTTTCGGTTATTTAAGTTTCAAATTTTTAAGGTATTTTTATTTTATATAACTTTTGAAAGTCTGGTTTGTGCGTGTGTGTTTATATAATATATGAAAATGTTTATGTGTCATGTCGTAAAAGGGTTAGAGTAGCGCACACCTTTGACTAAACTATTGAACAACTGTTGGGCGATTGTCGATTGTTTCGCAGTTTACTGTTTATTCCGCTCCATATAAGCTCATAGTAATCATAACGAGACTAAGCAGTTGTGCGATAGTTTAGTCAAACGTGTGCGCTCTTACAATCATCGTCGTCTTTAACGATTTGTGGTCTTCTGCGACGTATCCAGGGACTTCCCGCCGTTCGTAATAAGTCATTGACCCTGATAGGGCGTCTTCTAGTCCTAAGTTAACACGAGATAATCTTCTAATCTTAATCTAAGATTATACGTAGTAGTAGGCAGTCAGGTATTGTTTTGCACGATCCTGTCTATTATTGTTCAATGTTTTATCGTACCATAAATCCATTAATTTGTTTTGATATGTTTACGATATACGAATATTGTTGAGTTTACAATCCACACGGAATATTGAAATGAATAGTTCCGACGACACACTAACCTGAAATATTTTACTTCAGTCAGCGGTTAAGAAATATCGCAATTTTCACAAAACCAGATTTATTTTGGATAATATAGACAGATTGTCATATTTACGACCGGTTTATAATTTGTTTAAGCATTGTTGTTAGATCTTCAAATGACTAAAATTACAATCAGTCGATGACATGTTCGAAATTTTACTTGTTAATATTATAAACTAGCTTTAGCCCGCGAATCCGTCCGCGCGGAATTAAAAAAAATAAACAAGTGCAAGTAGCCTATGTATTCTTCCAGACTATCCTCTACATCCATGCCAAATTTCATCGAAATACGTTCAGTCGTTTAGGCTACAAACTCTAACAAACATCCATCCATCCATCTAAACTTTCACATTTATAATATTAGTAAGATGTGAAAGTTTAGATGGATAAATGTTTTTTAGAGTTTGCCGCCTAAATGACTTACCAGATCTCGATAAAATTTGGCTTAGATGTAAATCGAAGCCTGGAAGAAGACATAGGCTACTTACTTTTTTAATTAAACGCGGACGGAGTCGCGAGCTAAGCTAATACTTAAATAAAATTAACTTATACCAGAATTGGCGTGTATAAGGTTGGTTATTACATGGTCCTCTCTGCATGAATATTTTTAGTAAATTGCTTGTTTTTTTCATTATTCTTATGCATTTTCTTTTCTCGTCCAATAGTAGTTTAGTGCGCTCTGCAACTTGTATTATAAATCATTCGCCCCCGGCCCCGGCTGCTCTCGCGAACAATGCACAAATTCTCCACATATTCCGACCACATATAATATTTTATACAACAATATTTTTGTTTACTACTAATATTTTTTATAGTATTAGCTTAAAATTGTCATATTTAATGCCGTATATTCATTAAAATTTTATTTCGATTTACAGTTGTATATTTAGAAATCAATCAGACTAAGCTCGCACACACCTTCGACTAAACTATCGCACAACTATTTAGTCTCCCTTTGATTCCTATGAGCTTATATGTCACTACTCGATTTTTAGTTGTGCAAATAAACAGTTGAATTGGCTGTGAAACAATAGACAATCGTACAACAGTTGTGCGATCGTTTAGTCAAAGGTATGCTCCCATTCTTACCTTTTATACTAAATCTAGCAAAAAATAAGCATGTATAATTTTGATTCCAGTTTTTAAACCAACGCATAAGTATTTTTTTCTATAAAATCGTAGAATCATCATCATTTCCCCCCTTAATCTATCTATCGGCGTGACATGTTTTTGTCCTCCAGATAACTCTATCATCCATCATCTCAATGTTCACCCATCTCTTTTTAAAACAGTAGAAATATCAGAAATAATAAATTTTCATTAAACATCGCATTAACTGATATAGATTATCTTATGTATCTCAGTTAAGCGAACTAATATTGATATATACGTGCCCTCGATATTCGTTAATTAATGCTCCAATGCAATATAATTAGCCTTTCACATACAACTTTGAACTTTCATAAACACGCTTATGTTTAATATGACGTAGATGACGCATACATTATACGTTAACTAGCTATTGCACGTGAAACCGTCCGCGTTGAAAAAAGCAAAAGTAAGTCTATGTTCTTCCATACTATGTTTTACAACTGTGCCATATTACATCGAAATTCATTTTGCTGTTATAGACAATTTTACAAACATCCATCTAAACTTTCATATTTATAATATTACTAGCTCTCCCACGTGACCAAGTCCGCGAGCAATTTAAAAAAAAAAACAAAAGTAAGTTATGCCTATGTGTTCTTCTAGACTTTGCTCTACAATTATTTTAAATTTCATTCAGATCCATTCAGTCATTTAGTATAAACTCTAACAAACATCCATCCATCTATCTAAATTAATAATATTAGTAAGTTATTGTGTTATCTTGCTGTTTTTTAAATTTTGTAAGGCAAATATCTTCCTTCCATATTTTATAGGAGCTTCGAGTTTTAGGAATTCTATTCAAATTCCTTACAATTCTTAGTTTAGCTTTCTCTGTTAGATATATCGATTGAAATTAATAGCCCGGCCGGCCGCTGTTAAGATCTGACCCATTTCATTGCTGCGAGCGTGACGCCGGAACACAATGATCTAATCACTACTAGATGTGACAATACTTCATTAATAAAATTGTTTAGATATTTTTTTTATTTTAACACTTCAGAAACTTCATATTATTAGGCCTTTATTGTTGAAACTAAAATAGCATATATTTGCAATTGTAGTTTGGGAATGAACATACAATATTTTTTACCTGACTATCTCGTGACACATAGGCTTTTTTCAGCTCTTTGCAATCATCTCTATTTAGATTCAATAAGAAATCCAATGTCTAATACCTTTACCTACCGCTAATACCTACGCGATAGCGAGTATACCCGATTAATCACTCACCCTGAAGAAGGGTCCCCAAGGGTTCGAAACTGTCGGTGCCTACACCGAATGTTATCACGTGAGTTTAGCCGTGTTATCTATACTATTATAATAAAGGGTAAACACACACTTCTTTGTTGCCTAAGATATCAGCAAGTACAGCATATTTTTGAATAATTATTTTTTAATACAAAGCCCTACACTTACGTCAGGCTTTAGGCTATATATTTTCACGCCATTAGACTTAGGGGGTAAATATTTTGGATAAAAACGCTAATGTGGGAAAGAGACCATAAGTTGCTGCCAACATCAAGAAAGCAAAATTGCTAAGGTTTGTCATGTCATTTTGTCGTAATGATAATTTGACAAATGTAAACAATAAAATGAATTTTTTATAATTTTATGCGGATGAAGTCGCATGGGAACAGCTAGTAATTTATATAGTCTAATACCTTCATTCGTCCCGTCTTTTTACCGTTTCGTTACCTTTCCCTTCATCTGTCAGTATCTTAAACCGTTATTATGTGTTTTTATAATTGCGGTACTTACTTTTAATGGAATATTAAATGCCTCTTTCAGTATTTGCTATATCTATGACGTTTCCGTCTTGCACTATGCAACGTATAATATAAATCACTGGCCGCAACCGTTCTTATAACGAATAAAAGCGATAACAAAATTTCTATTTGGAACCTCAAGTTTTTTTTAAAGTTCATTGTTTTGCAACTCATATATTAAAAAAACTTATGAAGAAACATTCAACTATATTTATTGCAGCTATTCACTATAAAATATATGTGAAAAAAGACAAAAAGTAAACATTTTTTCGTATATTGCCCAGAAGACATTTAAAATTGTGACAAGACAAGCTGTTAAAGAAAATATTTTATTATAACAATATATTTTATTGTTATAGTTGCTTAAATCAGTATCGTACAATTTAAAAGTAAAACAAGCAACTAAATGCACAATATTTGGATATTAGACAGTTATCAGATTACCCTATGTCCCAGTTTAGCTGCAACACGCGGCTCGTTGTAAAGCCAACGTTATCATGAATTTCTGGCGCGACATTCCGCCTAAGTACGCTAAGCTGGCTAGATTTATGACCGAAAATTTGATTATTCTATGCACCACTAAATACCTATTTAACTTTAAATATGCTACAGTTTAAAAAGTTACAAAAAAGTAAAATGGTTCAGGAGGAATATTCGATAGATTAGCATTATTTATTTGTATTCAATTCACAAAAAAATCAATAATTTGAATGATTTTAAAAGTAATAAAACCTAGTCTTATTGTTGAATTCTATCAAGAACATTTGTCAACGGATATTTATATTTTCAATCTTATTTTTTATATCAAAAGGTGGCAAACGAGCAAGCGGACAACTAAATCCACCAAAACTGCGAAGCAACCGCTGTCCATAGACATTCGCAATAGCGGATGCGTTGCCTACAATAATCGACGGAAGAGTAGACGCACATATTGAGGATATTCCCCCTTCCTATGCGTCTCCTGCACCGTCAATCCACGGTTCCCTTTCCATGCTTTTCGTATAAGAAAAAGGGGGAGAAGGAAAGGGACTAAAGGTGAGTCTCCGGCACCACAATCACCAAACGAAACGCGGAATTGCTTCCACTTCACGCCTGTCTTTCAATTAATTGGTAAATTAAAAACTGTACAAAGGAATGTCCTAAATATTCAAAAAGTAAATTAAGTATGTAGTCTCTCACATAACTGTTTAGTCAACAAAGAGAGAAAATTGTCCCGCTATCCGTTTGTAGCTGACGCTTGCATAAACGATCTCATGAATTGCGTCCCACGGGATTTACAAATGACGCTCTCGGCTGAATCGTATTTCCCTGTAACTGTATTTTCTGAATCCGTGACAGGTTATTGTATTTTGCAATTTAATATCCCAGTTGCTATTTAAATTATATACCCAGCTTTAACAATACAATAGTCTACTCGCGACTACAAAATTGTGATCAGTTCACGCATTCAAGGAAATAAATTGCTATTCCCGGTGTCTGCATCATCTTCCCGCATTAAAATTTTTGTAACATCGTTATTTCAAGTAAAAACCTTTTATATAATCACTTGAATGAAACTAATTTATAATTAATCGCAATTAAACTCGACTCTTAATTGAAAAGTAGTTACAATCAAATGAATCCACTTGTATAATACAATTTATTTTATTAAAAAGTAATTAACTCTCACCGTCTATATATTTAATATTTTTCACATAGCTTTGAAGACTTCGTTACGAAACACTGCTATAATTAAATAAAAAAATCTTTTTTTTTTAAATTGATAACTGACATAACGAACTATTGAACAACACTTCACGCCTTTGTTTGGTGCAAAATTTCATGCAAAACTTTATTTTTTATGACACTAACGAATCGTTAATCCGATGGAAAATGGAAACAAGAACCAGAGAAAAGTTCAAATCTTTAACTTTAACTGTGATCGCAAAAACAAAATCATTTAACGGGAAAGAAATTCGTTTACAGTTCATACGTTTTCAATCATTCAGTCAGCAATCAAGCAATCAATCACTTCTTCACCATTCATTCATTCGTTAATCACATATCAAATGCTGCATATAATTTTTCCGGTGAACAGCTGAATGGCATTTAAGACACATTGTAGTGATACCATCAATGGACGGAGAATGGGAACGATGATCGTTTTGGTGGCGCGTTTGTACGTGCAAAAGGCTATTCAGCCGACTGCGATCCAAAGCTTACGCTATCAGGAATTTCTGGCACAAAATAACATCAGTGCACGTTAAGCTAACAAGAATTACTGCCGGAATTTCACGAAATTTATGCAACATTGCAAAATAATTAGCATTTCTGTAGGTCGCAGGTTTTAGTGTGAAAAAGTAAATGCCGTTTTAATTATAGTAATGCCTTTACGAATGTTTTTTTTATATTATAAGATGGCACACGAGCGAGTGGCCTGATATTGCCCAGATGGTGAAGCAACCGCTGCCCATACCCATACGCAGTTAGAGATGCAGTAACTTACTCTGAATTGACCTTCCCTATCCCATCCTTTCCTTATAAGACAAGACTGGGAAGGGAAAGGGACTAAAATTAGGTCTCCGGCACGCACAGATATCAGTGGAAACGCGGAATTGTTTCCACTCACACCTGTCAGATGAAGTCGTAGTATTAGTCGAAAAGGCCTGAACGTGAGAAGATTTTAAAGCGGGTTATCACTGTCGACAATTTATGAATTAACTAGTTTAACAAAAGTGAGTAGCCTATGTGTTCTTCCAGACTATTCTCTACATTTGTACCAAATTTTATCGAAATCCGTTCAGCCGTTTAGGCTACAAACTATAACAAACATCCATCCATCCATCTAAACTTTCGCATTTATAATATTAGTATGATATGATTGTCTTAGATAATGTTTGTTGGTATTCGATTGCTTTTATGTTGTTTCAGGTAATATAGGTGAAGTAAGGCGGTAATTGCCGTGATATCTCATTGGCCGCCACATTATCGTAATGTCGCTCGATATACTCACAAGTAAAGCGTTCACGTAACAGCCACGGTGCTTAACATTGTGATACACACGGCTCTATCGATACAACTTTAGCGTTTAAAATTAATTTTATTTCTGAATATTATGGGTCTTAAAATTATAGTCGAAATGTGCATAGTTAAGTTTAAGCCAATATTGAGTAAATTGATTTCTTAATTTTCCTGTCCTTAACCCAACGGAAGGTAGGCGCCTATGAACTTTTCCATACATCTCTATCAGCTGTCATACTTGAATTCACTTTCCTTTTACGCTTTTTTTCTCTATTAATATAACGTTATACTTTTCAACTTGTTATCATTTTTGATGTCCGTGTGTATCTCGAAGTGCTTAGGCTTGAAAGCTCGATAGAGGTTGCGGTTGTCGAGTATTATGCACGCCTCATAACAATTTACATTAGTAACGAACAATATACGCAGATATACGCAAAAGCGAAATGAACGAGTAACTACAGTTTTGTACTTACAAAGAACTCAATTATTTTAATCAATTTCTTGGAATTTGAATCGGAATATTCTTGAACTTCTGAGAATTTCTCAATAGAAAGTAAGAGGTAGGAATTAATTTTAACGTAAACTTTACTTAATGTTGCCCTTTTCGAACGTTCTCTTATAATTATACTAGAGTTTCGAAGAAAATTAGCACATCCAATGCTACACAGATTTTCACGTATAAAAGTGGTGTAGGACGGGAACATTGAATGTGTTAAAATTTGTTGACAACTTACTAATTTCATTTCGTATTCAATTGTTATTACCTTTAGAGCGCCCGCACACCTTTGACTAAACTATCGCACAACTGTTTAGTCTCGCTTTGATTCCTATGAGCTTATAAGGAGGTGCGCACACTTCTTAATTTTTAGTTGTGCAACTAAACAGTTGAATTGGCTGCGCGAAACAATCGACAATCAACAATCGCACAACAATTATGTGATAGTTTAGTCAAAGGTGTGCGCTCTTCAGATATACTCAAAAAAATAGCAGGTTGTATGGACTATCGTGAGTCAAGACAGGCTTTTTAAATCGTATATTAAAAACATTGAATTGTTATTGAAAACTTTATATATCTTTTCCTCATAGACTCGAAAGCGACGACGCAAACTTTAAAACTTTGAACACAAACTATTAAACTCCTACAATACATTTGAAATGGATTTCGTCAAGTGTCGACAATCTTTGCGCCATTTTCTAACTTCACGAAGTTTAGAATTGTTGAGTTTTATTTATTTTTATTTGAAAAAGTTAGATATTTCCTAGCTTACTGAGCATGACTAAGGGCGGGAATAGATATGCTGGTACATTTAATGCAAGCTACTACTCATCTCGTATGGTGTCCTAAACAATTTTTGGCATGTGTATGCACATTGGCCCAGTTTTGTACGTGCCAGTAACTGGCATGCTAGAAACTACTACATTTACTGGCATTAATATACCCGTCCTCAGTTTTATCTATTACTTTAAAGTCTTTGAACTTATATACACACAGGATTTATATATACTTTTTTTGCCTGAGCCTAAGGAGTTAGGATTGTCCATTTATTACTGAACATCCTGGATATGCTTATTGTTTACCAATAGGGTTCATATTTCCACCTTCCTTTGACGAAATCTTACATCAAACGCCTTTTGTGATATAAGATATCCCTGTAGTTTATCTCTTTGAATAGATAATTGCGAGGTAACTGCATGCATCGGTTCATCATATATCCAATTTCATTCGCAAAATACCAAGATAATTATTTCATATTAAAAAACCCCTAACTAAGTATATAAAATGCTCTTCTTACCAACGTGTAGATTTGAATATTTTTACTTTTTGCTAAATATTATTATTGTTTCTTTTAGAGCACTCGCACACCTGAAACTAAACTATCGCACAACTGTTTAGTCGCGCTTTGATTCCTATGAGCTTATATGGAGGTGCACATGTTACTCGATTTTTAGTTGTGCAACCAAACAATTGCATTGGCTGCAAAATAATCGACAATCGCACATCGTTGTGCCATAGTCAAAGGTCCCCCCGCTTTTACTATTTAAGAATACATTTTCTTAAAGATTTCAAAAAGCGATCAATAACATTCTAACCTACATTTGATTCACAAATTCTTGTTCGTTGTATTTTTGTGCCGTAACCTAAAACCGGTAATAAAATAAGGTCCCAAACATCACAGATGTCTAGAAAACTTTGGAGAAACGTGTCTTGAATAACAAACGTGCCTTCGCATTTCGAGAAAAATGCATGCACTATGCGGCCCGGCGCGCATGTCAAGCCTTCTTATAAAATTTCAATTCTCAAGTTATGCTACGTCAAAGCTTATAATTCAGTATAGTTTTGTATATTTTAAACTGCATCTAAACGTTTAACATTTTTGCTGTTAGAGTTAAAAGTTTTATAATAAAAATATTTAAGTATTTGTTTTCATTTCATTATTGCTTTGGTACAAAAATTTGCAGAAAGAACATTAACCTGTCTTGTGAAAGACATACTCGTACAATCTATCATACTTCATACTATTATAGGTAAATGCGAATTTTGATTTTTGGATGAATGTTATATCTCAAGATAGGTTTAACGGATCTCGGCGATGTTTGGCTTAGATATGGAACATAATTAGACACATAGAGTATTTCTTAAGTATTTTATTTCACGTGGATAAAAGATTATAATAAATATTTAAGTCGGCAATTTGTAGTACTTCTTACTAATATTATAAATGCGAATGTTTAGATGGATGGATGTTAGTGTTTGCCGCCTAATCGGCTGAACGGATCTCGATGAAATTTGGCATAGACGTAGAGTTAAGTCTGGAAGAACACATAAGCCACTTTTTTAATTCCATGCCGACGTTGCGAAAGTAGTGTTGTTAAACACTGGAAAATCCAATAGAAATGCAACCATCCAAGAATCAAAGTACAAACTCAATCTCAACAGTTTTAATAAATTTCTTCCAAGCGTTGTCTCTCTGCAATTAGTTCTTAGTTGTTTCGAAAGTTTATTGAATGAAGATATCAATTGAAACGCTCTTAAGATCCTTTAATATAAAGTTTTATTAATAAACTAGCGATCTTTTTACTCACGATAAATGTTAATTTCAGATATTTTCAATGAAAAATTTTATTTAATTGTGTTATTAAATCACGTGACTTTATAAACGTAGATTGCAGTATCAATATTAAAGTAAACAGAGAAATAAATTCAACGCTCTGTTAAGAATTTTTAACGAGAACCGATAAATAAAGTTCAAAGAGTTTTCCTGTTTGTTGAGGCTTCTATAAATTTCCTGTAGTTCAGAAAACATCAAGCTGTTACCCGTTTGCAACTTGAGGAAAACCTAGTAACTTAATATACCTTTTATATGAATTTTCGTAAATACTTGTAGTTACTTATAATGGAATACCCATTTACACTATCAACAAGACAATCACTTATGTACAATAAATCAAACAAAAAAATGGGACCAACCTGCAAGCATTACCTTTCGGATAAAAAAAGAATTATCAAAATCGGTCCACTAGCGGCGGAGTTATGCCGTAACACACATAAATAAAAAAAAACATACAGACGAATTGAGTACCTCCTTCTTTTGGGAAGTCGGTCAAAAACTAACATTTAAATAGGCTTTGAACTCTGGACATGCTTTTGTTGACTTCTTTATTTTATCACTAGCTTTCGCCCGCGACTTCGTCCGCGTGGAATTAAATGATGTGGAACAAAAATGATTAGCCTTTGTGTTCTTCCAGACTATAGTGTATATCTACGCCAATTTTCGTCGAGATCTGTTCAGTCCTTTAGGCTAAAAACTCCCACATCCATTCATCTAAACTTTAGCATGTATAATATTAAAGTAAGATTATTATTTCTTTAATTGTAATTTCGAAGTCTATTCAATGCTAGCTTAATCGATTTTTTCCTTTTTATGATTTTAGTATACATTTATTATTAAGTAAATGTGATAAAAAATTAAAACTCCAAATAAATAAAAGAGAATACTATATTTTAGTATATCTTTATTTAAATTGTTAACTCAAGTAACATTATTTTAATGATGTGCTATAAAAATGTTTGTTTTTCAGTCCAGTTATACGCATTCGTTTGTTTTAAAACCGAAAAGTTTTGAAAGCAATGTCGGAATGAAAAGTTCAACATTGCACACGAACTGGTTGATCGATACAGCGCATCCAATTTAACTTGAAACATTGCGAAATATTGTATTTCCAGTTCGGAATTTCATATTTTCGGACCTCACAAACAACACACAATGATAAATTTTGCATGTATATAAATACGCATATACTTGTATTAGAAATGAACATTTATAATTTTCCAACGTCAAATTGATCATGCTATTGACAATAAAAACATTGTTTTAATTCGTCATCACCATCATCACCAGCTATACATCCCCACTGAGGGGCTCGGAGCCTACCCTAAATAAGGATGACTAGGCCATAGTCAACCACGCTGGACCAGTGCGGGTTGGTTGACTTCACACATATTCATTTCTTCACTGATATGTGCAGGTTTCATCACGATGGTTTTCCTTCACCGTAAGAACGTCGGGTGAATTATGTACATATGAAATTCAAAAATCACATTGGTACATGGCGGGATTCGAACCCAGGACCTGTAGATTACAAGTCAAGTGCTCAAACCCCTGAGCTACCGACGCTCTCACTGAGCTGTCTTAGTTTTAATTAGAAATCAAATATTTCTGAATATGACCTGGACTACACTAATGTAGATTTCCATTTAAAATATACTAAACTTGCTGTTCGCGTGCGGATTCATCCGCGTGAAATTATAAAAACTTTATTTTATTGTTTACATTTGTCAAATTATCAATAGCAATGAGTATATTAGAGGAAGTTTGAGAGTAGCCCCAGTGGTTGAGAAAATAAGGAGTAAAAGGTTAGAGTGGTATGGGCATGTTATGAGAAGGGATGAATCGCATGTAACAAGACGGACGTTAGTTATGAATGTGGAGGTACACCGGTAGAGGTAGACCTAGAAAGAGATGGATGGATTGCGTGAAAGGTGACATGATCAAGAAGGGAGTGATGACTGAGATGACGGATGATAGAGTGCTTTGGAGGACGAAAACCTGGTGCGCCGACCCTACGGGAGTAGGATAAGGCAGGGGAGATGATGATCAATAGCAAATGTCAAAATGACATGAAATGACATAACAAACCTTAGCCATCTTTCTTTCTTGATGTTGGCAGCAACTTATGGTCTCTTTCCCACATTAGGGTTTTTATCTAAAATATTTACCCCCTAAGTTTAATGGCGGGAAAATATATAGCCTAAAGCATGACATAAGAGTAGGGCTTTTTTTTAAAGCGAATTATTCAAAAATATGCTGTAATTGCTGAGATCTTAGGCAACAAAGAAGTGTGTGTTTTCGCTTTATTATAATAGTATAGAAGTATAGATGAACACCCTTATTGACCATTTAACAACTCTGGGCTGTAGTGTAGATATAATATATCATTGCAAAATTCAGAGGAAATCGTAGTAAAGTATTCAATGAAATCTTCAATTGCAACTTAAAAGCTCTAACGAGCAGCTGCAAAGCTCCTCAACATTCGACGCAAACTGTTCAAGTTTCACCCGGCACCTGCTACTGTTAACTTTATTACTTAACTTCTTAAAAAGTCACATATAGATGTATGTGTTTAAAATGCGTTGAAAATATTTTGACGCCTATTTTAGTAATCAGTGGCGATCAGAGTTAAAACACGTGAATTAAACAATAACTAAATATGATTTTATGTTACTATAGTATGTTTTAACATTTTAATCATTAAACTTATTTAAGACTAGCTGTTACTCGTGACTACGTCCATGTGAAATTTAAAAATATAGCCTATATTAATCACAGATAAATTACCTTTCCAACGGTGAAAGAATTTTTAAAATCGGTCCAGTAGTTTTTGAGTTATATCAATACATACAAAAATACAAATCTTTCCTCTTTATAATATTAGTATAGATATAGACATAAAAGGTATAATAAACGACATTTAAAAATATAACAGCGGCTTTAATAATAAAGTCATTGTCATAATAATTTGTCATCAATAAATCTGACATCAGTCCGCTTGTAAGCGGCGCTTACGAATTGAATTTTAGTTATAACTAGCTGTTGCCCGCAACTTCGTCCACGCAATATTAAGATAAAAAAGTAGCCTATAATATGCCCGTCTATGTCAGCTACACTTCAGTGAAAATCCGTTTGAAATCGACCCAGCCGTTTCGGAGATTATGCGGAACAAACGCGGCTTGCAGACAGACAGACAGACAAAAAGTTGATAAATGCGATTTTCGTTATCAGCAAGGCAAATACATCATCTTCCTGAAATCTGGAATTTTGCTTTTGATATTACAAACAGACACTCCAATTTTATTATATGTATAGAAAATAAGAAGCATTGAATAATGAATGTTCGAATATAAAATGTTTTGTATATTTGGTTATTCAGACCATAACGCGAGCGTAAAGCGTACATTATTCTGAGGCAAATAAAAGTTCATAACGGCTATGATTTGTAACCGTTATACAACATCTGATGGGTTTTTTGATATTACTGCTTTAATATGTTTCTTGTTTACATAAATTTATACATTTCATGCTACAATCCTGGGTTTCTGAAGTTTCCACTTTTGTCAATACCTAGTAATTCATTAGTGTTAGACCCTGTCCCGCCTCTGACTGATAGAGGCTCAGATAGCTTAAAAATGACGTCACTGTCAGATAAGGGAACAAAATTCGATATTTCCATTACTTTTACACGTTCGATTGTTATCAGACAATTTACAATCTGGTGGGACAGGCCCTTAGTGTTGTGTTTCAACGGAGTAAACTCAAGTTCATTAATTTGTCGAACGAAAAACACTAACAAATGGTTAAACGCAACTGGGAAACCGGCCATATATGTTGTACTCTACACTCAGTGTCGTCAACGTCGGTGGCGTGTTAGCAAGTTCGATCCCCGATGCGTTATTCCATTTTCGAATTCCGTATGTACATTTATCTGACGTTGCGGTGAAGGGAAATATCGTGATGCAACCTGCATATGCGTAGAAATTCGAATTGGGCATTCGCATTGTGTCAGCATGGTTGAGTAAGGCTTAGTCACATAGGACAGGCTTTCAGCCCTTCAGTAGAGAGCTATAGTGAGATAATGATGATACTCTACATGTAAAAATCGAAGCATTATTGAAAAATCTAACTTAACATAAAGCAAACAATGTCATAATACAAACAAAAAAAAAATTTTTAGAGTATAAAACATTGGCGTGTCCAATGATTTATGAACCCATAAAGATCTAACAGATTTTCTTTGATTATTGTTATAAGCAAAAATAACTGATTTACAAATTCTAGAATTGTATTGCTTGTTACACGACTACAATGTGGACAGATCGAGTGTTTGCTGAGTGAGATGACTCGAGCACAGGCATGCAACAATTTAGTACGAATACGCAAACTCAAAATTGATGGCCATTAAAATAACGATTACATTGAAAGGCATTATTTTACCCTTTTTGCTCATGATACAATAACTGTTAGAGCGCGCACATCTTTGACTAAACTATCGCAACACTGTTTAGCCTCGCTTTGATCCCTATGAGCTTATATGGAGTTGCGCACACTACTCGATTTTTAGTTGTACAACTAAATAGATGAGTGGGCAACGAAACAATCGACAATCGCACAACAGTTGTGCGATAGTTTAGTCACAGGTGTGCGCCCGTTCTTACCTTCTCTGTATTTCAAAACACAATGATAGTGTGAAACTTATACTAAACTAGGATTGATTTTCATAACAAGACTGGTCAATAATAAAAAAATGACCACTCATATCATTAAATGTGCATTCCGATGACCGTTACATTTTTTTTATTGGCCTTTGAAATAAGTTCCAGCGTTTTATGGGTATAGTTTCGTGGCCAAACCGCATCTTGTTTCCCTAAATACTGAGGAAATTACCTCAGGGTATGTGCATTGTAGGAAACCGATCTGTTCTACATGATGGTGCTCAATAGATATTAAGTCTTGTTAGGTAGTTACTACACCAAGTTATAGCTTAGATCTTAATTTCATGACGTCATAATCGAACCTACTGGTCAATGCAAAATACAACCTCTTTGGCTGATAGGTGTGAATACAGCCAAAGAGGTTGAGTACTGGCCACCGAGACATTACATGGTTTCAGTATTAAAGAAAAGTTGATAAAAACAAGAGAAAAAGATGTGATCGCGATATAGTTTTGTTAATTGTAAATATGTAAATAAGTTTGAATAAAGATGTTTTAGTTCAAGAAAAGTTTTTGTTTTGTATTTTTGGCTGCCGCGCTCTCGGTAACAAGTTAAACACCTACTTCAATCATTTAAAGCATTTCTGTAATGTTTTTATACAAAAGGAACACAAAAAGCCTCGCCATTAAACGCTGAGCGTAACAACGGAAGTAGAGTCGGTTCAATTGTAAAACAGAATCGAGCGGTGTCGATTGCACTATTCCTCGCCAACAAAAGATTCAATTTACTACCTCATATTACTACTGCCTTTTACAGATCTTTGTGCGAAGTGTAAGTGATCGTATTCCATATTTTAAATAGACATACGTTTTCATCTGTTTTCATTAAATTACGAAATATATTGGTCAATATTTATTGAAACACTTCAACAATCAAAACCCTGTTAGTTAGGCATAATTTAACGTATTTCATTTCCTTATAGAAAAATATAAAGGCCACCCTACACAGGCGGTTTCAAGTTTCTATTAACAGCTTCAAGCCGTCAGCGTGAGATGACTTACCTCGTATCTTACTAATATTATAAATGCAAAAGTTTAGATGGATGGATGTTTGTTAGAGTTTACCGCCTTAACGACAGAACGGATCTCGATAAAATTGTATATAGATGTAGAGAATTGTCCAGAAGAACACATAGGCTACACACTAATTTTGTTTTTTAATTCCTTACGAATGTAGTCAGGCGAAAGCTATAGCATAAACTTAAAATATACTGATAAGAGTCAAGTTCGTTTGCACTTCAGTTTCAAATAAGATAACCTGGTTACGAATTTAAGCTCAAAATCAAGCGATTTCCAGGTAAATCTATTTTCGAACTGTACAGCATTATTGAACAAATACGAAGTTTCTAAAACAAAACTAATCAAATAGACGAAAACAACTCCTTGATTGTACTAAATGTAATTTAGTTTTAGCAAATTACAGAGCCTACATTACTTTGAGCAATTTTTCTTTCAAGCTTCGTGAATACGTAATTTACTTGTATCTGGTATACATTTAATAATAAGCTGAAATAAAAGTTTTTTATTCTCATATTTAAGTTACGTCTATAATAATGTATTTCAATGGAGCATGTTTACAAGGCACTAATATTACTAAAGAGATATTTGTTCATTACTTCTCTTTGTAGTAGAAATTCAGAATTATATTACTAAGTATTAGGGCCTATCCCACCACTGGCTGATAGAGGTTCGGATATCTTAAGAATGACGTTACTATCAGATAAGGTAACAAAATCCGATGTTTCCATCACATATTTTGGATTCTTATCAATTTACAATTTGGTGGGACTGGCTCTTAGTATTATAACATTAGGGAAAATTGTTAACTATAACTACGTGAATTTAATGAACAGAATTTTTAAGGATTACCAACAAAAGCCAAGAATATAACCATCGCTATATAAAACCTGAATTGAAATATTGTGCATAATCATTAGTGAAATCCCCTTTATTTTGCAAACTATCTTTCGGCAGCGACTTCGCCCGCGTGGATTAAAAAAAAAATCTTATTAGGTAGCATATTACTCTACCAGATTGTTATATACATTTGTGTCGAATTTCATTGTGATCTGATAAGCTGATCTGGTCTAAGTTTTTTTTTTTAATTCCTTACGAATGTAGTCAGACGAAAGCTATAGCATAAACTTAAAATCTACTGATAAGAGTCAAGTTCGTTTGCACTTCAGTTTCAAATAAGATAACCTGGTTACGAATTTAAGCTCAAAATCAAGCGATTTCCAGGTAAATCTATTTTCGAACTGTACAGCATTATTGAACAAATACGAAGTTTCTAAAACAAAACTAATCAAATAGACGAAAACAACTCCTTGATTGTACTAAATGTAATTTAGTTTTAGCAAATTACAGAGCCTACATTACTTTGAGCAATTTTCTTTCAAGCTTCGTGAATACGTAATTTTCTTGTATCTGGTATACATTTAATAATAAGCTGAAATAAAAGTTTTTTATTCTCATATTTAAGTTACGTCTATAATAATGTATTTCAATGGAGCATGTTTACAAGGCACTAATATTACTAAAGAGATATTTGTCCATTACTTCTCTTTGTAGTAGAAATTCAGAATTATATTACAAAGTATTAGGGCCTATCCCACCACTGGCTGATAGAGGCTCGGATAGCTTAAAATTGACGTTACTATCAGATAAGGTAACAAAATCCGATGTTTCCATCACATATTTTGGATTGATATCAATTTACAATTTGGTGGGACTGGCTCTTAGTATTATAACATTAGGGAAAATTGTTAACTATAACTATAGTGAATTTAATGAACAGAATTTTTAAGGATTACCAACAAAAGCCAAGAATATAACCATCGCTATATAAAAGCTGAATTGAAGTATTGTGCATAATCATTAGTGAAATCTCCTTTATTATGCAAACTATCTTTCGGCAGCGACTTCGTCCGCGTGGATTAAAAAAATATCTTATTAGGTAGCATATTACTCTACCAGATTGTTATATACATTTGTGTCGAATTTCATTGTGATCTGATAAGCTGATCTGGTCTAAGTTTTTTTTTTTAATTCCTTACGAATGTAGTCAGACGAAAGCTATAGCATAAACTTAAAATATACTGATAAGAGTCAAGTTCGTTTGCACTTCAGTTTCAAATAAGATAACCTGGTTACGAATTTAAGCTCAAAATCAAGCGATTTCCAGGTAAATCTATTTTCGAACTGTACAGCATTATTGAACAAATACGAAGTTTCTAAAACAAAACTAATCAAATAGACGAAAACAACTCCTTGATTGTCCTAAATGTAATTTAGTTTTAGCAAATTACAGAGCCTACATTACTTTGAGCAATTTTTCTTTCAAGCTTCGTGAATACGTAATTTACTTGTATCTGGTATACATTTAATAATAAGCTGAAATAAAAGTTTTTTATTCTCATATTTAAGTTACGTCTATAATAATGTATTTCAATGGAGCATGTTTACAAGGCACTAATATTACTAAAGAGATATTTGTCCATTACTTCTCTTTGTAGTAGAAATTCAGAATTATATTACTAAGTATTAGGGCCTATCCCACCACTGGCTGATAGAGGTTCGGATATCTTAAGAATGACGTTACTATCAGATAAGGTAGCAAAATCCGATATTTCCATCACATATTTTGGATTGATATCAATTTACAATTTGGTGGGACCGGCTCTTAGTATTATAACATTAGGGAAAATTGTTAACTATAACTATAGTGAATTTAATGAACAGAATTTTTAAGGATTACCAACAAAAGCCAAGAATATAACCATCGCTATATAAAACCTGAATTGAAATATTGTGCATAATCATTAGTGAAATCTCCTTTATTATGCAAACTATCTTTCGGCAGCGACTTCGTCCGCGTGGATTAAAAAAAAATCTTATTAGGTAGCATATTACTCTACCAGATTGTTATATACATTTGTGTCGAATTTCATTGTGATCTGATAAGCTGATCTGGTCTAAGTTTTTTTTTTTAATAAAAGGGGGCAAACGAGCGGTGAGAACACCGAGGTGGTCAACGACGCCTATGGACATCCGCAACACCAGAGTAACTACAGATGCGTACGGCCTGAGACTAGACGGCCTAGTAACTTAGTTAGAAAAATCCATCCATCCAAATCGCATTTATTATATTATCATCATCATCATCATCATCACCGGAGCCTACCTTAAGTAAGGGAGACTAGGTCTTAATATTACTATGGTTAAAGTTATTTTTGTATTTTCAATAAACTTTCAGGTAAGTTAGCATTTTCTAGATTTTATTCGTTAATGTATTCACGGTCGTAAAAGCGGTACATTGTGAGGCGTTATATTAACTGATAACGTTTATTGGTTGCGTGCGCGAATTCAACTATAAATAGCATCATGAAAGCCTTTAAGCCCGAGCTTCGCTGTGTTAATTTAGAGAATATTTCGCTTGTAGGTAAACATTTGCTTGTAGTGTGAAAACTACTTCATGTTATAATCATACTAATATTATAAATGCGAAAGTTTAGATGGATGGATGGATGATTGAATGGATGTTTGTTAGAATTTGTAGCCTAAACGGCTGAACGGATTTTGATGAAATTTGGCATAGATGTAGAGGATAGTCTGGAAGAACACATAGGCTACTTGCATTTGTTTTTTTTAATTCCGCGCGGACGGAGTCGCGGGCGAAAACTAGTTTGGTATAAATAATGGTTGGTTTACACGGAGTTACCAGTTACAAATGTGTTTTAAATTAAACGGTACATCATGTATTGAGTGTCCAATACAATGCGTTTCAAATGTGCATAAAAACGCGCCTTATTGTGACGTCATATCTCATCAATGTAAAGGTATGGTCAGTAAAAGAGATTTTTATATTACACTTGTAGGTAGCGCTCTTAACTCGGATCCGAGTTGGGCGTGGCTATACTCGAGGTGCCGTCCACTCGTATCCAAGCGAACGACCCGTTCTTTTTGTATGTGTCAGTAAAGAAGGCGTTTAAGGCAAGTGCACGTTATTTAAAAAATACTTTCCATCTATTATTTAAGCACTAAATATGTTAAGGAGGTCAATAGAACACTTACCACATGAATTCAATACTTTTTCCATATAATTTGTTGTCGAATACGGTTCTTTACTAATTACAATTAAATCTTTTAAAACACTAGTATCCTTTTTCAACAGTTAAGCTTAGAGTATTTGGTGTAAATAGTAACTTCTATACGTGAGATTACCGACCCTAATTGGATAGTATTGGATTTGTAGTCTTTCGTCGCACGAAGCCTTAACAATTCGGTAATCGCTAGTAAATATTTGTAGTATTCTCATTGTATACAAAATTAGTGATCGTGAATTCGTCCAATAATATTACTTACCTTAACTACATCTTACTAATATTATCAATGCGAAAGTTTAGATGGATGGATGGATGTTTGTAAGAGTTTGTAGCCTAAACTGCTGAACGGATTTCGATGAAATTTGGTATAGATGTAGAGAATAGTCTGGAAGAACACATAGGCTATTCACTTTTGTTTTTTTTTAATTCTACGCGGACGGAGTCGCGGGCGAAAGCTAGTACTTTATAAATGTTCGACATAACTAAATAAGTATTCTGTTTGTAATAATTTATTCTTCTAAATAAACTTGGAAAGCGATCTTACCACAGCTGTATCAACACACTATATTAGTAAACTAAAAATATACCGCGTATTGTTTTGAAGACTTAACTCCAGCGCGGCATTGCTCCTGACAGATGTTTTGTGCTCTCTGGAGTATGTTACGAATGTGGAAACGCAAGGTAATATTTATAATGATACTAGCTTTCTCCCGCGACTTCTTCCGTGCGGGATTACAAAAAAAACTTAATAATTAGACGGTGTTATTCAAATTTTAGCGACATCCGTCCATCTTTCTAAACTTTGGCATTTATAATATTAGTAAGATTTAAAAACATTTCAAGTTGGTAACTAAGTTTGATCCCCTAAATACGAGGGTTTAAAAGATACTGCTTATTAATCTTCAATGTTTTTATTGATTGAAATAAATCTAAAATTACATTATAAAGTTAAGGCAAAGGTAATTGTTTCAACCAATAAAATGTCGACAATTCGCTAAAATTCAGTTGTATTTACTCGTATTTGAAGAGTTATTTGTAAGTAGGTCTAGGAATGTAATATCGTGACCACATACCGGCGCTGAGCGCTGAGTTACAGCCGGCAATATACTGAGCGGGACGAGCCTGGAATTTACTAGTACACGTCCCTCCATCTAGTAATCTGTCTACAAATATATTTGAAACTATACGATTACATAGTTAATAACTACGCCGTAGTCTTTGACTCCAAAAATCAAACAAAAAAATGGGACCCACCTGCAAGCACTACCTCTCGGATAAAATAATTTTCAAAATCGGTCTACCAGGGGGGGAGTTATGCCGTAACACACATAAAAAAAAACATACAGACGAATTGAGAACCTCCTTTTTGAAGTCGGTTAAAAAGAAGGATGTACAGGCATGCTTCTATTATCATTAAAGTTTTGTCATTAAAACTTTGTCATTAAAATTTCATTAGAAATAAATGATATATTTCTTACAAGGCGATCGAATAATTTTAATGCTCTTTTTCTAATAAATTCTAATATTTTCCGAATTGATCTCAAGGATCAAATGTTTTCCGTGTTCAGAGTACAGTAATTCAACTGTTAAAACCCGGTTTACATGAAATAATTATCCTACGTTTCTTGTTCCTTTTCATCTTTAAACGCAAACCATTCGAGCGTAGTTTTCTAAATTTAGGCAACTGTGACCGTGCAAAACGAGTTGCCTCGCTTAGTTTCGCTTCGCTACGCAGCTAATAAAGTGTAAAAACTTTGCATATTATCCCTTTCCTTATTTATGGGTCACATTTTTTTGTTAAGCAGTCTCCACTGAATTATTCGACAATAATTGAAACACTTTTGTTACTTTATCAAATAAACATTTATATTTAAATGGTTTAGATGGACAAAGACATTATAATTTAATGGATAGCCTTAACCAAAAGCGGTTCAACTGAATTTTATAATCTTGTATTTCGGTGGTTATAAATTTTGTCACCTTGGCGTTTGTCCAAACCTAAACGAGTGGGTTAGACTTAACAACCTTCCGCAGTATATCGCCTTTGTTTAATACCTCCTTATTTATCTAATGCATTCAAGCTTGTATTCATTTACAATGACAGTCTACCTTGGTACTGAAATGTTTCACGGTTGCTCGAAAAATACTTGAGAATAGGCATTAATTATTGTTAATACGTAAAGCGCAACTTTGCACCCCTTTTTAATGAATTTGTTAAAGAGAAGTGCATAAATATTTTTTTTAATAAAAACAATCTTAATTTTTGAATCGTGGTAGAAAAACGTCCAATTAGCGAGCACTAGTAACTAAAATTACTTTTTATACGTTCCGAATATAAACTCGTAAAACAAGAAGTGCATCCCACGAGTCTTGAATCCGAAGAATTTAAATTGTTACGTGAAATACGGTGCGCATTTGTCTGTCTGTCCGCTTTATTAGAGACGTTCAGATTTACGATCTTCCAGAGAACAAGTTATTTTAACTCACGTGGCATTAACTCGTAATGTTTTCAGGTTTGCTCGCGTTAAACCTGAATAGGTTTTCTTATACGTTTCTATTTTTATTTTACTGCTCTTTTTTTAGTTTACTTTGTGTGTAACCAGTAATGGTTATTTCGATCGTCGGTTTCTATAGTACTTTATTGGCAGAAATGTTTATGTAGAGTTTAGTTAATTTCCGGCACATCTAAATATTTTTTTAAATGTTATGGACAACATTTTTTTCTTGTACATACTTGACTAACTATAAAAAAATAATTATCTGTAAAGCTTACGGACGATAATTTGAAGTGAAAACGTCACAATACAAACTCTGAAGTTTGTACCTCTCTATCATTTATTTCGTGCTCTCACTCGCACAATCGGCTCAGGCGGAACGTGACAATTCATACTGTTTTGTGCGGGAAACCGGCGCTTATCGATTTATAAGACAGTACTACTTAAAAAATAATTGATTTGAACTTAAATCAATTCGCATTGCCCTTGCCAACTTTGGAATTGAGTTAAAAAGTTGTTAACACTCGTGAGAATAAACATATTGGAGTTGAGCATCCATCAAATTGTAATACCAACTCTAGGTGACGTTGATGTATTGCGTTACTCGTTACATTTTATTCAATTACTTCTTTGTAAAGAGAAACGTACAACTTCAGTGAAATTCTATGCATTGAGTTTTTACCACGCTTTGATCCGCCTTGACATGAATGTACTGACATTTGCCAATTACTAGTTTTAACATCTTTCGAACAAGCGACGTACTCGGTGGTCTATTTATATATATTTCACGGCGATTGTTAAATTTAAAGCAAATTTGTACTGCTACAAAAACAATGATAAATCGTTTTACTTTTATTTCATCTACAAACTTGAGTTTTGTAATGAACACAATTTATAATCTATGTCACGAATGCCACTGATCGAGAGATCACTTGGATACAGTATTCCACGTTCAATAGCACCCAATTACGAGGAAATCCATTTGATCTGTGATATATTTCATTTCAACACAATTGCCAATTAATTTGCACCGACGGCGTGCTGTTCATAGCTTTAAAGTGCACTTTAACCGATAAATAATTGATAAAATATGATTTTGAACTGCTTTTTATTTAAAGCGAATTGTGAACTCAGATTTGTATAATCATTAAAAATGGAAATTAAAACCATTAAAATATTTTCATTAAAACCGTAAAACAATTTAATGAAAATCATTAAAATCGAAAATAAAATAAAACAAAGACGAACTCATGTGCGTATCGATTTATTGCCTACAATATAATGACATCATTTTAAAACACTATTTGGAGTACATACCGCGAATTTGAAACATTTTCCAATAATGTCACTTCACATTACATTTAATACAATATTTTCGTTACGTTAGTCTTCTACGAAAATGACGAATAAAATCCCCGTCTGATGGCGCAATGAAAATATTTTTGCAAATTCATTACACAGGAACATGTGACAGGAATGTATAGGGTGCATTTATTTCAAACTTTAATATTATTAACATCTTGAAATGACAAAAGTGCTTTTAAAACTTATAAACAGTAATAACTTTTGAATCCTCCGAATTACATGAAAAATAAATAAATAAAATATTTGAAGAACGAAGTAATGTCGAGGGATTTGATAGATTTCAAAAACAATCTTTGTTACATTCTCGTTCAAAAATTTGTCTAAATCAAGTTTCGTAAATGTTTTGGTTCTTTTTTATTTATTTTTTCATGTTATAGAACGCAAGTTATTTATTATGATATAAAAGCGATATTTGGCATAAGTTTGGTCAAACATAATTTATCACTTAAAGTGTATCGCAAATTGAGATTTCCCACGGGACTTTCATCGAACGCGGTCGAGATAAAAAAGAATTGATTCTCTATAAAAACGATTGGAATCTTTATAATAAGACGCATTACTATAAAACTGTAAGAATATTATTTAATTATTTAATGAAAGAAAATCATACTAATATTATAAATGCGAAATTTTAGATGGATGGATGTTTGTTAGAGTTTGTAGCCTAAACGGATGAACAGATTTCGATGAAATTTGGTATAGATGTAGAGGATACTCTGGAAGAACACATAGGTTACTCACTTTTGTTTTTTTTAATCCATGCGAACGGAGTCGCGGGCGAAAGCTAGTATATCAATAATGAGGTAAAGAACAAGACATTATTATTTTTAACTCAAAACCTTTGTCCAAACATACCTTGAAGCAAAAGAACCGAACCAATTAAGATCACAGTCTCTTAAAAAAGATCTTAAATTCTATTAAATGAAGCATAAAAAGAAAACAAGATGAAACTGGGTGATGTTAAGAAAGGAATGATAAGTAGATGTTATAAATTAGTCTGGGCAGAGGACGTATGCCCCTCGAGTAAACATGCTGCGGCGTACGATTAATTGCATGTTGTTTTTTTAACTGTCATATATAATAGGATAATTAAACCATATTTATGGATAACAAGCAATTTTACGTGTAAATGGTTTATTTAATAATGTATATCCACTGCTGAAATCATACTAATATTATAAATGTGATTTAGATGGGTGTTTGTTAGAGTTTGTAGCCTAAACGGGTGAACGGATTTCGATGAAACTTCGTACGGATGTAAATGGTAGTCTGGAAGTAAAAATAGGCTAGTGTTTTTTTTTTAATTCCACACAGACGGAGTCACGGGCGATTGCTAATAACTATGTAAAAACAAGTAATCTCTGTATTATTAAAGATTAGCTGACACTAGTGACTTCGTCTGCAGGGAATAAAAAAATAATTAGTTGTCTATGAATTATTCCAGATAATCTATAATACTTCTATACAAAATTTCATCCAGCATCTTGAAGCCGCTTTAGAGATATATGGTAACAACCACCTCTTGAGAAAAGAACAATTATATCTGAAAATAATTGGCTCTAGGGACGAAGTTTCTATGCCGTATGGATGAAAAAAAACCCATTGCACTGTAGGGTATGAGTCTAAAGAAACGTAAACTCTATCTTTCTTACGTGTTACGTGAACAAAGCAAACGACAGGCTCATCTCGACCTCAGCCGTTATACAACATTAAGTCGGTAGTGAATTGAGCCATTATGGAAATTTGAAAGGTTTCGTGCGAAAATTTATAGAAAAAAATCTTCTCGTCAGATAACGAGCAATTCTTTCCTCTAAATTGAAACCTTGGAAGGATACGACAAGCCACGATTTCAAATGAGTTTTTCATGTTTATCCCAATGCCGGGATATTCTTTCCTTTTGCACAAAAAATATTTTTAGAGAAATATGAACTAGGAAAAAGTGTGAAGCAAGGTCACTTGGTACTGTAACCCTTTTTGAGCTTTAGATAAGTTGGAATTATTTTTACGTTACTAATTTGAAAGACAAAAGTATAGTTAGCGGGCGCACATCTTTGACTTAACTATCGCACAACTGTTGTGCGATTGTCGATTGTTTCGCAGCTAATTCAATTGTTTAGTTGCACAACTAAACAATGAGTAGTGTGCGCACTTTCATATAAGCTAATAAGAATCGGAGCGAGATAAACAGTTGTGCGATAGTTTAGTCAAAGGTGTGCGCATGCTCTGAATACCAGACAAATAAAAGTTCATGCAGTAAGCTAGCTATAGTTCTAAAGCTCGACTATTGAACCGAATTACCCTACGAGTCTTGCAATTACCGCCCGCCGCAGTCGCACCGGTCATCTCATTAGCCCCGCGCATTGCCCCGCATTACCCCGTTTTACCCCGCGTTGCCCCGCGCTGCTTAACGTTGCCCCACGCCACGCGGTGCAATAATTGATTGTGTAATCAATTGCTTCCCCGTCACATGATTTCAGTTCGGCTAAAGCGAT
Organism: Papilio protenor; assembly: GCA_029286645.1. NCBI lineage: Eukaryota > Metazoa > Arthropoda > Insecta > Lepidoptera > Papilionidae > Papilio > Papilio protenor. The sequence goes on along the minus strand of JAGSMZ010000007.1, from coordinate 461,220 downwards.
TTAATTAACGGCAAGTGATTATTGCCCCCGTGTCAAAGGTAAATTGCGCTATCGCTTCTCAAAGAGTGGAGTCCACGCTTTTAGTTATAGGTTTCATGCTTGAATTCCAACGGAAAATAATTAACTATTAACTGAATTGTGCGTTAATTGGAGGACATCCCTGTTAATGTTATAGCTGTTTGTTAGAGATAAGCGTGGTTTATTGATTTCATTCTCCTTAATAGACTAAGAGCCTGTCCCACCACTGGCTGAGGCAACAAAATCCGATATTTCCATCACATATTTTACACGTTGGATTGTTATCAGACAATTTACAATTTGGTGCGACAGGCCTTTAATAATGCAGATCAGAAAGGCACGAGGACTTGAAATAATGCATGAGTAATTTAATAAATATTCTCAATGTTATGTATTGAAATAATTGTGCAGTGTAACGTGTTTAGCCGTACACACCTTAAGTTTTAACTGAACAGTCGTTCTGTACAGTTAAAACTGAGGTGTTGGCAAAGCTAAGAACTGCACCTAGAGTTTAACTAACAGATAATATTTAAAAGGACATTTAAAACTGAAATTGTGTGTAGTATATTATTTACCTGTACAAAATCCTAATTGTTTTTGTTCATCTATTCCGAAAATTGTTGATTAAATCTGTTAGAATTTCATTTCACAATACAAATAAAAACGAGTTCCAATTTTGTTCGTTTATTGATGGATCAGTCTTCAATTGGATCATCCGGCGTAATTCTGTGACAAAAAATGTCGCACGATTTCGTGGTACAGAGTACAAAACACGATCAATGGTACAGGCTCAATTCGTCACAATTGTGTTCCCGTCACAGAAGCCGGAGCAACGATAGAAAATAGACGAGTGTTTTTATCTCTCTATCGTCAATCGGTTTTGACGTGTTTTATTTATGGTGATTACGTTCTTTTTGAAGCTTTTATCAACGACAATACGAATTGATGGTAAGTTTTTATCAATGTTGACTATATTAAAGTATTCCTAACCTCATTTCTAACAAGATTTGTTATTTAGTTAGTCAATTCAAAGGGAAACATATTCACTCTATAAAAAACGAAAATCGGAGTTTATTAAAATAACAAAAATTAAAAAAACCCACTGATGAATTGTGAACTCCCTTTTTGAAGTCGGTTAACAAATCAATGATACGAGCAAACGTTAATTAATTTTACAAAAAATATTAAAAACCACTTTTAGAAATAATAGGAATAAACTCATTTAATTTCACGCGATATAAGAAATACAAACCATAAACCTAATCGTGGCTCTTTACGCTATAACTGATTTCTTTCTTGGAAAACTCCCTCGTAACATGAATTGTTAATGCAATCTACGGAGAGCTTGCAGCTCTCAGAGTTAAAACAGCATTTACTTCCGCGAGCGGGAACACGAGAACACAAATATGTTCGGATTATACAAGGTAACTTCAATGTATGCTCCTTGTATTTAAACGCAGTGTTTTAAATCAGATATTCCGTATTTATATTCTTTATTTCCTGACTAAGAAGGGAGGAAATACTCAAGTCAGTAGCTGGCACACTTACATGCTATGTATAAGCATATGTGAACGCTCACTTACATATCTATAGTTGGTATGCAACTAGATAAATAGATCGACATTTTTGAGCTGTCTAAAAACAAGCATTTTATGAAGAGACTAGCTTTCGCCCGCGACTCCGTCCGCGTCGAATTAAAAAAAAAAGTAAGTAGCCTGTGTTCTTCCAGACTATGATCTACATCTATGCCAAATTTCATCAAGATCCGTTCAGCCGTTTAGGCTACAAACTAACAAACATCCATCCATCGTAACTTTCGCATTTATTATATTTATATATATGATTTTCCATTAGTTTTAAATAAAAAAAAATATACAGACGAATTGAGTACCTCCTTCTTTTGGGAAGTCGGTCAAAAACACAAAGAGACGAGCGGACAAAATTTACTTGGTAAACTTTAATCAGTAAATTTTATATGTGATTTGTCTTGTTATTTAGGAATTTTATTTGTTACGTATGATACATTATTCAATAGGAGAGTTGGCAGAGTGGGTACAAAAAGTTGATTGCCTAAAATCGTCCAAAGGGATTTGCAGATCCTTCCCTTTTCCCGGTTAAGTCTTTGCTTGCATATTGTGATTTCTCACGGGACTTACAGTCGGGTTCAGACTAATGATATGAACATGCTAAAACATTACAGAACTTAGTTGAAACTTGTATTTCTAACTGGCTTTTTGTGCATCACTTTCGCTATTAACAAATAAATTGTTTTTCAATCATGATGAAAAAAAAACAAAAGTTTTACAAGCCTTTAATAAAAGAAGATCGGAAAAACGTTGTAAAAAGATGAAATTTGGTTATTTTTAAATTTATTTGTTACGTATGATACATTATTCAATAGTAGAGTTGGCAGAGTGGGTACAAAAAGTTGATTGTCTAAAATCGTCCAAAGGGATTTGCAGATCCTTCCCTTTTCCCGGTTAAGTCTTTGCTTGCATATTGTGATTTCTCACGGGACTTACAGTCGGGTTCAGACTAATGATATGAACATGCTAAAACATTACAGAACTTAGTTGAAACTTGTATTTCTAACTGGCTTTTTGTGCATCACTTTCGCTATTAACAAATAAATTGTTTTTCAATCATGATGAAAAAAAAACAAAAGTTTTACAAGCCGTTAATAAAAGAAGATCGGAAAAACGTTGTAAAAAGATGAAATTTGGTTATTTTTAAATTTAAATTGTTCTTACACAGTTCGTTGGAGATTTAGAGAAGAAACTCATAACAACACTCAAAACTAAATATAAAGTTATGACAACACAACAATCGAGTCCTTAGAATTTTGTTTTTTAATAAATTGTGTTCGTCATTTGTTTTTACTTCAAAACTTTTCAGCGAAGTTTGTGAGTATTTTTGCAAAGTAATTCTTAATTTGAACAGCATTTTATAGAAAGCCTTAAGTCGAGATTCCGACGAACGCAGGCAGACGTCAGCGGTAGAAACCGACAGCCGACTGCAGTGTCCGTCGGAATCCACCCTTAATCTTAAACTCACTTACTACTCTTAAACAGATGGTAATGATCAAAAAATATTTCTTTCCATTTAACATACTGAAAAATTAAAACTATAAAACTCTTCTTTGTTAAACAATTTAACTAAAAAACGTTCAACAGAGTAAATTAAATGTCAGACAAGTTAAATACGTAGCTGAAATGTGAATATAATCGGAACCTTCCTGGAACCTTACCAATTAATTTTTGAGATATAAAAGAGCACTTCACGGGAAATGCAATCATGCATGATTTTCACTTCAACTCAAATTACTGGCCGAACATCTGGAAATTTAAGGCTCAAGTGGAAATTGGTTTTATAAATACGTAGATCTCTTGTTAAGAATTATCATGACACATTCAACCAGATCGAGATCTCCAGAGAGAGATCTCTTCAGATACAAACCGTATAGAGATTATACTCGTTAAAATCTTAAGGAAAACATTGTAAGGCTACCTACACACATCTGCAGAGATTCAAAGATTCACATGTCTGTGAATGTGTGAAGTCAACCAGCGTGGTTGTAAAGCCTAGTCACGTCACTCAAATCCTGGACAATATGCTAGATAATATCGACCTGTTGTAAACAATACACAATTTTAGTGGAAACTTAAACGAGCATTTTACGTTAAATAACGCCTAATAAATTTTCGAAGGTAAAATTAATAACGCGTTGTTAATTAAATGAGATATAATGTCGTTAGTCGCCGAACTGGGCTTAGTTAAAATTTAATGGACTAACCAGCTATTTCGGAGGTTGTGTAAAATTGATTAATGCTGGTATATAGAGATAATTTATGTGACGTAAATCATGTGGTTAGCGTAGTTTTACATTGTGGTTATATTGTAAATTAAATCGTTTTAGAATTTGTAAGCTAACGTTAAAAAGTAAAATTGGACTATTTGTTTGAAATATCAAAAGAAAACTTCCAGATTTCGATAAGATGATGTATTTGCGTTGCTGATAACGAAAATCGCATTTAAATTTTTTTTGTCTGTCTGTCTGTCCGCAAGCCTCGTTAGTTCCGGGTAAACTCCGAAACGGCTGGGTCGATTTCGACCGGACTTTCGATGAAGGGAAGCTGGCATAAACGAGCATTTTATAGGCTACTTTTTATCTTAATATTGCGTGGACAAGTTGAGGGTAACAGCTAGTGTAAAATAAAAGTATTTAGTAGACTAATATTAAAATGACTATAAATTGACTATTTGCCTCATTTATTCATTTTTACCCATCCTTGATGTTTGTTGCTTTTTGATGATGATTTTATTTATATTTCATATCAAAATTACATGGATACTAAGGATAAAAAGATAGTAAATGAAAGAAATATAAATAATATAAACAAAACCATATATTTTACGCATTACAAGACAACATGCGATATTAGTCTGCTAATTAAGTATAAATTAAGCGAATCACAGCGCAAATGCTGACACTAATGGATAATTAATGTTCTATACTCAAAGTACATAATTTACCAATACATAATATTGATGTAGTTAGATTATTGTTAATGACGATTTGATATAACGAAGGGTAGCCACAAAAGTTCGATAGACCAAAGGATTATTGAGACAGGGAACTTTGAGATTATCCCAAAAAATGATTAACGGATGACTTTAGTCGTTCGACTGCTTTCTGTAGAAGTTATAGGTAAAGGTCTATGTCCAGTAGTGAGCAGAAAAATGCTGATGACGATTATGATGATGTTTTTATTATTCGTCAAGTCATAAAACTTTTGTATTAAAACTTATTGTTTCTGTATGCAGAGTGAGTATAACGAAATTTTGTTTTAATAAAAGTGTTTTCACAGTGGAAACTCACAGTAGTTTTGACAAAACATTAGACACTAAATATATCTTTATAACACCGCAGAGTAATTTCAGCAGCGGATCAACTACATAACAATAAATTTCGTCCCAGTCCAGCTGTTGTTTATAGGCTGTGGAGCGCGACCGCTTTTGTTGCATGCACTGTGTGATCTATTGAGTAGCTATCATACGCACGAGAACAAATTAAAAAGATAGAGATATGTATAGAAAAATTTCAACATGTTTTTGTAAAACAATTTACCTTTTTTTAATACATATTAAGTTTTAAAAGATTTAAAAAGACAATAAGTCGATTCAAAATGAATCGTCCATTTCGTTGATGTTTGATATTTATTTAAAAGCTCAGTAAAAGCTTCGCTTCAAGAAATAAGGCGATAGTGAAGAAACTTCACGAAACTTTATCTTGAAAGCTTCTCATTTTCATACAAATGCGTTCGAATGGGATTCTATCTCATCTGCATGGAAGGCACTAAAAGTTTTTTAATTATTCCTATTTACGAATAGCAAATAGGTAATGAATTCGAGAAGGAATACTTTTTAAAATGTGATCGCACTCAACTCTTTAAATTTATATTTCACTGTATTTATACTTGGCTTAGTTAATTCTTAAATTAACTCTTAATAGCCGTGTAGGCTATGATATTCCTGTTGGGCTTTGGTCGCTCACTTGAACAAGTTGAAATAAGTTAAATCATGAAATAAACAATGACGTAATAAGTTTATTTTTCAAATAAGAGTATCCTTTCTTAAAATATCTACAGTTCAATCGCGTAGGTAAGTTTAACGCTAGACTAGACAATACCAAATTCAACAATATGAAATGATAGCGAACATCGCGCGGACAAAGTTCCCATTGTGTTTATTAGACCCTGTTCAAGTATACGATGTTTTTCATTATGTTTATTAAAACTAAAACTTCTTGTTTGTTAGCGAGCTACTGGCCAGGATTATTTTATATGATAAATTGATTTTATTAGAATTGGTCGGATAAATACGCATTTAATTGTAGATGGAAAATTCCAATGATGTACAAATCAATTAGCAAGCCAAGATTTAAATCTCTTTAGTCAGTTAAAGTCCTTTATAAATAACACGAGCTGATGCTTGCGACTTCGCCCGCCTATGTTACTCACAGAAAAATTAACTTTCTAACGGTGAAATAATTTTTAAAATCGGCCAAGTAGTTTGTGATTTCAAATACAAAAATAAAAATCTTTCCTCTTTATAATATTAGTATAGATTAACAATAGAAAAAGTACTAATAAATGTGTAATTTAAAACGAAAATAGGACTCTGAAATACAAAGACTCTAATAAATTATATCATACTAGCTATTGCTCGCGACTTCGCCCGCGTGAAATTAAAAAATATAGCCTATGTTACTCACAGATAAATTACCTTTCTAATGGTGAAAGAATTTTTAAAATCGGCCCAGTAGATTTTGAGTTATTTCAATGAATACTAAAATACAAATCTTTCCTCTTTATATTATTAGTATAGATTGGAATGCAATAAGATCAACTAGATAACTTCAAAGTCAATTTACAAAGTAAATAAATAGATTGTTCAGTCCCTGTATAAAGTGAATAGACGTAGAAAAACAAACATACTATATCTAAATGGGAACTAACTTGATGGAGCAGCTGCGGGGGAATGCAATAAAAGAAACGCCTTCACTGAGCTCGCAAGCACTTTTATAAACTAGGCCATGATACCTAATTAAAATCATTGATTTGTTAGTTAATATGTATTTAAAATTCCTATCAATTTATTGTTAACTATCTTTCGATCGCGACTCCGTCCGCGCGGAATTAAAAAAAAGTAAGTAGCCTCTATGTTCTTTTCCAGACTGCTCTATGACATCGATCTCCGTTCAGCCGTTCATGCAGTAAAGTCTAACAAACATCCATCCATCTAAACTATTGTATTTATGATATTAATAACATACGTGATATTGTCAGCGTAGAAAGGAAAAAAACTAGCACAATAAACGTCATCTATGGTAGAAAGTATTGATGTAATTACAACTTCAAAGTATATTAATTTTTTATTTTGTCATAGCAACGCGAAATAAGTTAAAATTGGACATTTGAAAATGTAGGTATATATGTGTATGGATTATTTCGCCTATGTTTGATTTATTAAAAAATCAAAAATCAATCGATTTAAACATGGGTAAATTCATTAAAGTACCAAAAAGAATACAAAATACAACATTAAGGGCTTGTCCCACTGGCTTAGATAGCTTAAAAGTGACGTCACTGTCAGATAGAATAACAAAATCCGATATTTCCATCACATATTTTATACTTTGGATTGTTATCTGTCAATTTACAAGAATTGTGCGACAGGCCCATAAACGGCTTAAAATTAATCATACAACGAAATGAGGAAAACAATACTGTTTCGTTCTATAGAGTAAAATAATTTAGCGTTCCAACGAAGCGTCTCATTTATAATCTTATCAAAGGTTTCCACTACACTGAGCTAATTACAACGTTTACGTCGAAAATTATTAAATATTAAACGGCTGTGCAATAGCAAAAATATAAATAATTCGAGAGTGCACGCGGAAATATTAAAGAGTTTATGATAATTACAAAAATAAACAGACTAGATTAAGTTAACTTTCTAATGAATTAAGCATTAGAATAACTAAGAAGAAGCAATTATTATTATCCTAGCTTTCGCCTGCGACTCCATCTGCATGGGATTAAAAAAACAAGATTAAGTAGCCAATGTGTTCTTCCAGGCTGTCCTATATATATATGCCAAATTTCAACAAGATCCGTTCAGCAGTTTAGGCTACAAATTCTAACAAATATCCATCTAAACTTTCGCATTTATAATATTAGTAAGCTACCGCCTACGAGTCATCTACAAGTCAATGTTGAGAAAGTGCACTTGATAAGGGCAGAAAAGCTGACATAGTGACAATATGGCACAGTAGGGGAGGTCTACGTTCAGCAGTGACCTTAGACTCAAGCCGCTTAATTTTTCAATAGTTATCATCATCAACTTGCCCTTATCCCTTATGGAGGGTCGGCACAGTATGTGCTGCTCTTCCATACATTTCTATCAGCCGTCATATCTGCATCCACTCCCTTCACACAATCCATCCATACTTTCTTCGGTCTTCCTCTTGCTTTGTAGCCATCCACATGCATTCTTAACACTTTCCGGTTTATGTCCCCATCGTCTCGTCGCATAACATGTCCATGTTTCAATAATTATGATTTATCAAAACCGGGAGCAAGTCACTGTGTAAAATGGTAGATTTATGTTTAACTAAAATGTATTAAATAACTGTTTTAGTTTTAATGGTGACGTCATTTAATTTTAACATAAACATACAAATAAATGTACTTGAATAGAAATGTAATTGCGTTGATATAATTTACTTAACACAAACGTAAACGCGTGAAGCTCTTAGCTTAGTAATTACACGCCTACGTAGTTATTCATTACAGTGTGTTCGCGCCGGCACTAATGACAGATCTTCAGTCTTTTGTTAATGTTGCTTAAGTTTTAACATTGAAATTACGAGTACATTAAGAATTTCTTTTATATTAAAAGCGGGCTTTGACAATCGACAACCGCACAACATTTGTGCGATTGTCGATTGTCAATTGTTTCACAGCCAACTGTTTAGTTGCACAACTAAAAATCCAGTAGTGTGCGCACCTCCATATAAGCTTGTAGGAATCAAAGCGAGACTAAACAGTTGTGCGATAGTTTAAAGTATTTTATATTTGTCACTAGCTTACTCCCGCGACTCCGTCCGCGTGGAATTAAAAAAAAAGTGAGTAGCCTATGTATTCTACCAGATTATCCTCTACGTCTATGCCAAATTTTATCGAGGTCTATTCAGCTATTTAGGTTACAAACTCTAACAAACATCCATCTAAACTTTCGCATTTATAATATTAGTAAGATATAACTGTATTGTACGGCAAAATAAGTATTAAATTTAAGTACAAATGTAGCATTAAAGTTATAAAAAAGTAAACGACTACGCGAATGATCCTGTAGATTTTTTCAAACACCGTTTATTGTTAGTACCGGCCACAGAGCGACCATTCCGCTCGCTGCTCGCTTTGATATGAATGTTTATTGCTGACTTTACCAAATATTAATGTTATAAAAAGCTTGCCTACGGTAATTTTGATCTCTTGTAGCCTAAATCATGTTTTTTTCCTCTTCTATTCTGTACAACTCCGTGTTCTGTTTTAGGATTCATTGAAAACCACTTCAGTGTACACCGCAGCACATACCGAATGAATTCATTTTCTTTATTTGAATAAACGAATTTCTTTCTTTCTTTCCTCTTTCTAAATCGCTTGACTAATTTTAAAGAGTAAAATGTCGTTCGATTTGTATTCTTTGCCAGAAGTTTATTAGACTCTGAGGGTTTATCACTAAAATTCATGTGATCGTTTTCGTAACGTCATCGATAACATTTGTATTATTATACAAATGATTTGTCGATATCGAGCGTAATACATTGTCGTAACTCTCACGAAAATTCATGATAGACCCTGTGTTGCTTTTTGTCATCCATTCTCTTTTATGAGATAGAGACAACAAATATATTGCGAGGCAAAAATATGAATAATTGCAGTTAGATACAAGGAAAAAGAAATCCAGGAAAAAGACAATCTTGGCTTAAAAATTTACGCCAGTGGTATAACAAGACCGTACGTTCCTTATTTAGAGCAGTAGTGTCAAGAGTTCATGTTGCCATAATTATTGCAAACCTCCGATAGATGGCACTCAAAGACGAAATATTTTTGTTATCAAATATTTTTAATGGAAACTGGGAAATTGGTGATAATCACATTAAAAACGTAACAACTATTTATAGCTTTTATTCGTAAGCATTCTCAATGAATGAATGGTACTTTTTTCAAACAGAATACAAGTGTAGTTGATAAAAGCGTGTTAAAATTAACGCGCGGTATGAAAAGCGATTCAAACAGCGAACATTTCGGTGGCTGAGTTTAATTTATTTTTACATCAACTTTCATTACGGATGCACTGACCCGCACGTTGCGCTCAAACCGAATTTGTTTTTGTATCGCAAAAAATATACGATGATTTTTTATACACTCGACATGAAAAATTACGATTTGAATACAAAGTTTACAAGACTTTTTTTTATCATGTACGAATAATTTTGTATAAAATTCAAGTTAACTGAGATAAAGTGTTATTTTTTTTATTTTTAGGACAACGACAATAACTGATGAACTGAATGCCGTGAAGTTTCAGTAGTGAAGAGGTCACTTGAGTGTAGATTTAATCAAAACTACAATAAGGGTTTCCCTTAAGGAATATTCGCCTTGACTTCGCACTGGTAGCTCTAAAACATATTGAAGTCAAAGAGCTCTCTAAAGTTATCCAATATTATCTATACATATAATAAAATTGGAGTGTCTGTTTGTAATATTAAAAGAAAAATTCCAGATTTCGGGAAGATGATGTATTTGCGTTGCTGATAACGAAAATCGCATTTAAAAAAATTTTTGTCTATCTGTCCGCATGCCGCGTTTGTTCCGGGTAATCTCCGAATCGGCTGGGCGTATTTCGACCGGACTTTCAATGAAGGGTTGCTGACATAGACGGGCATATCATAGGCTACTTTTTTATCTTAATATTGCGTGGACGAAGTCGCGGGCAACTGCTAGTCCTCAAATGTATTGACAATGCATGTCAAATGAAGTTCTTTTACGAAAAATGGCCGACTCCGAAATCCCGTTCAGTCCATTTAACAAACATCGTTCTGTCGAATGCATTGCATTTTATTTTCCCAGAACACATTTAAGTAAATCGAGATGTTCTTTTGTAAACTGTAAATCAAAACGAAGTGTTTTTCTACCTTAAATATTTACACATAACTAGCTGTTGCTCACGACATCACCCGCGTGAAATTAAAAATATATCCTATGTTATTCACAGATAAATTACCATTCTAACGGTGAAAGAATTTTTAAAATCGGCGCAGTAGTTTTTGAGTTATTTCAATATATACAAAAATACAAAAATATAAAAATACAAATCTTTCCTCTTTATAATATTTGTATAGATATAGATATAGATATAGATATAGATAAGTTATCGTTACTACTGTCTAATTTTAGTAGAAATCTAATATTGTTTTTATATTTCATCACCAAACATCCATCCATTTCCATTAATAATATTAGTACAATTAATCTTCATTTCAGTCTGGGACATAATTACCTGTGTTAATTATTAAAAAAATTGCTACAAATAAATTTAAAGTAGAAAATTCAACACACATTTTATCGTAAAAATATTCATATATTCATGAAGAGTGTTGAAAAAAATGTATAAAAGTGAACACGCAGCAGGTTCGCTGTTTTTTCAGCTAGTCGTGTGTGAGACACTGATCAGATCAGTTCACGTAGTCACCGTTGAACGGCTCAACAACTGAACAACTCATAGATCACACAATGTACTGTGGGAGCTAACGAGAACTGTCCTGATTCGCTCACTTAAATCATACCTATGCAGCTATAAACTGATCTGTGAGCCGGCTCACTGATCTACTTCACTTGTGCGTGCCGTGAGCTGATCTGCAGCTCATCAATTTCAGTTACACATGACTATTTGCTACCTATCCTATCCAATTATGAGAGCGTATCAAAGTAAACAGGTCGCTTAGTAATTGTACTTTTCCTTAGAATAGAGAGTTTTAACGTAAAAAAATTTATATTTAGAAAAAATCTTATATTTTTTTTTAGAAATTGTGTTAATCGGAGTATTTTATGTATTAAATAGCTATGATAGTGATTGTGTCTATTTTCGACCGACTTCCCAAAATAAGGAGGTACTCAATTCGTCTGTATGTTTTTTTATGTGTGTTACGGCATAACTCCGCGGCTAGTGGACCGATTTTGATAATTCTTTTTTTATCCGAAAGGTAGTGCTTGCAGGTGGGTCCCATTTTTTTGTTTCATTTTTGGAGTCAAAGACGTAGTTAAATAGTTTATGTAATAATTGTTATTATTTTGATATGATTTTTCTAAATAACTGAAACGAATTAAGACTTGGTCGTTTATAAACTCCATCTGGTGTCAGTTTACAATTTACCTAGTCAGATTATGATAATAAAAATCACGAAATCACAAACAATTATATTTGTCTGTTTTATTAATAAATCATTATATTAATTTATACGCTAACTGAACGGTACTATTAATAATTAATATTATTTTAATCATAACAGAGTTAATAACAGATTCCTTGTGCGAGGGTTATGATAACACAGTTCTCATTACCGTAAATCAAACGACCATTAAAATAGCCACTAACATTGCACTAGCTTTCGCACGCGACTACGTCCGGAAACTAGTGCTAGTATCTATGTGCCAGTATTTATCATACCAGCGAGTATCCTGTTTTACTAGCGTGTTTCCATCTTAATTATATATAGATAAATTAATTTTAATCAATCTATACCTATACTAATATTATAAAGAGGAAATATATTTTTGTATGTCTTTGATTCACGCAAAGACTACTATGCCGATTTTAATAATTCTTTCACCATTAGAAAGGTAATTTATCTATGTGTAGCATAGGCTATATTATTACTAATGTTGAGGAACTATTAATAAACAGCATGTTTCTGAACTCCGGCGTTAATATTTACTAAAACAATATCGTGGATATTTTATTATTACCTAATTAGTAACTTATACTACGAAAAGTTATACTAAGAGCGGGCTACCTTTGACTAAACGATCGCACAAATGTTTTGCCGCGCTTTGATTCCTATGAGCTTATATGGAGCGCACTCTACTGTGCAACTAAACAGTTGAATTGGCTGCGAGACAATCGACAATCGCACTACAGTTGTAAGATAGTTTACTCAAAGGTGTTCGCACGCTCTAATTGTCTTATATGAACCATTTGGTCGTCAAAGTGACGAGTATCGTGTTACAGTCTGCTTTGCCAGTCTAATATCACACAGTCTTTGACATTAATTAGTGTTTTTAACCAATCTACAAGAAATGATACACGAGAAAGTGATCCCTATTAAAAATTAATTAGTTGTCTTAATATATCTTACGACTTGGCCTGTGTGAAATTAAAAAATAATAATAAATATAGCCTATGTTGCTTACAGATAAATTACCTTTCTAATGAAGAAAGAATTTTTGAAATCGGCCCTGTAGTTTTTGCGTGAATCAAACATACAAAAATCCAACAAAACTGCAAACAAAAGAAAGCTGCAATTTTTAGAAATAACAATTTAACTGTTTTAATTTCGCAATTGACGTTAAATAGAGTGTGAGCAACGGTATACTGAGTGTATAAATGTGCGGAAATCTTGATAACCCTTAGTCAAGCATATTCGATGTTATAAAGAGTACGTACATCGAGTAACGTTATATGAAGTTTACACTGTATTCCAGTTCTGGTTAGTGTTTTACGAAAGTTGTATTGAATTAAAACAAAAAAGTTTTCTAATGTCCTAGTACTATAAAATGTTATAGTAAAAGGTGTTAACGATACGATAATGTGGCGTTTGATATTCAAATTGTAAGCTTAATTGAAATACAATAGTCAGCGTCACTCGGCGTGCTGTGGTAAGCATTTACGCTAAATGTATTGTAAAATCGACTGATTGAATTTCAATAATCTGTAAATTTTCGAACATTTTCTTTTTTAATTGTTATAGTTGAATGTTAAAGTTGAATAGAGGATTCTAATGGTCGTAAATGTTATGTTGGTTTCGTACTAATTTTAGTCCGCGACTTTGTCCGCGCGGAATCACAGAAAAATATAGCCTATGTTATATTGTAGCTTTCTAAGTAATACTAGAGTAAAATAATTAAAAAAATATATCTCTCGAGATTTAAATAAATTTATTTGTTGCTATATTTATTTAATTGTCGTAATTTCCATTTATATTGCTAATATTAGATTCCAGTTATAATTTAGTTGAATATATTCACATAGTAAATCTTCTCTAAGGGAATTACAACGCTTATCTGTATGGTACATTCACAAATTTACATAACACGGCGTGCGATATCAACTTGGAATATATAGAAATGGACTAAGTAGCGAACCACCTTTGTTAAAGATTCAGTCACTTTTTACGGGAAGTGTAGTATATATAATATTCACAGAACTCCATATTACGACAAGACATACAATTGATAAGTTTTGTAATACCAAAATAAACATACTGACTTACATCTACATACATTAAACCAAGCAAGTTGATTGCTAATTGGTTGTTTTTATACGACACCGGGAATGTGAGCTTGACAGGTCCTGTCTCTTAAAAGTCAAAGGATATCAAACCAATCGCAGCCAGTGTGCTTAACTGTTTTACATGCACGTGACACAGCCTTATAACGTAATCTACGCTAATCTTATATTTGACAAAATTAATGAATCCCTTAAACCTTTTGTGGACCTTTTGTCGATACATTTTAGTTAAAATAATATAATAAGCGACTTCATAATGGAATAAATTAAGTTCTTTTAAATGGGTTTTGTTATAGTTTTTAACTAATAAAAAAATATAAATTCGTGTAAAATAACACGCTGTATAAACGTAAACTAGCATTGATGAAATCTTATTTAACTATTTGCTAATAAACACACCATTTACATGAATTGTAAAATTGCATTTGACAAAATAAAAACATTGTTACATTGTGTCTTTTGCACTCTTATTCGCGCCTAAAACCAGCGTTGTTTTCGAAATTCGAATTATGTATATTGCTTTCTTAGCGGCCAGATATTAAATATTCATCCACAATATTTTTGCAACTTAAACAATTATAATTTGACGATTACTTTTTTATAAATCAAGTTACTATTTAATGTAAATATGCTTTAACTTTTTAATGATAAAAAATATATTTACAACTAGCTGTTGGTCGCGACTTAGTCTACGTGAAATTAAAAAACAATAATAATAATATAGTTATAGTTACTCACAGATAATTTACCTATCTAATGGGGAATGAAATTTTAAAAATCGGTAGTAATTATAGAATAATTTCAATACTAGTATAGATTGTTGTCAGCGCCATCTAGTATCAATTATTGCCTAACTCAACGCTCCATACTATAATTTCTGATTGACAATTTTATCTAAACAGTTCCAGTCTACAGTTAAAATTGTTAGTTAAAACTGAACGTATGTACCATACTTAAGTTCTCTATTATTATAAACTGATATTGAATGTCGTTTACGTAAATAAATTGGTCTGTAAAAAGTGAAAATACAAAAGTAAGTCTTTGGATAAAAACACGTTGCGTTTTTAAAGCTGGCAACTTTTTATGTGAGCACGTCGTGACGTAGCATCATTAGGTTTGTGCGAAAATTACACAAAGGAGAGGTACTCGTTAGGTTGCGTTAGTTTTTGTCTGCGCCGGATGTGGTTGACCCAAAACTCGCACGAACATAATCCACGCCGTCGTCTGAAAAATGATAAATATATCACACTCCTTGTTAATATAGTTTTGCTCTTACAAAACATGTTTTTACATAAAGAAATCCATAATTAACTAAAAATGACTGATATCTTAAAGAATTTTAATCTATATCTATAATCTATACTAATATAATAAAGAGGAAATTGTATTTTTGTATGTATTGAAATAACTCAAAAACTACTGGGCCGATTTTAAAAATTTCATTCACCATTAGATAGGTAATTTATCTGTGAGTAACATAGGCTATATTTTTTTAATTCTACGCGTACGAAGTCGCAAGCAACAGCTAGTCTATACTGATATTACAAAGAGGAAAGATTTTTTTGTATGTATTGAAATAACTCGAAAACTACTTGGCCGATTTTAAAAATTCTTTCACCGTTAGAAAGGTAATTTATCTGTGAGTAACATAAGCTAAATTTTTAAACTTTTTTAATTTCACGTAGACGAAGTCGCGAGCAATTATAATTAAAGACACTTGGAGTCATAAGTTTTGTATTTAACACAATCTTTCGGTGACTTAATGTTCTAAATATTGCTTTATCAATTTAATTGAGTTATAATTTAATTTATAGATTAAAACATATTACTTTTCCTAATTACCGCGGCCCCATCTGAGAGTAATGCGTTAAATTGATAATGTACTCCGGCGGAATTTATCCTTTGTAGCTAGACGAGAAAATTCTAAGTATGCTCGTAATCAAGTTGAACTTTCAGATAACTTAAGTGCTCTTAAATATTCACACGAGTCTTTATTAATGTACTTGTTACGTTTTGGAAGTTCACGGATTTGGAGAATTTTGTTTGTTTGTTAAGAAAAAATGTATTATTGAATCCTTATTATTGTTTCAATAAGTTAATGTTTTTTACATCTAAAATTGATGGTGGTTAAGAAATTAACAAACTAGTATTGGTTCCCGGTTCCACCCGTTTCTTTATTTATTTTAATTAAATTTAGTACTTCATATCAGTGATTGTTTTAAGTTTATTTAAATTAAAAAGATAAAAAATCTTTATTTTGTTACTAAAACTTGTATGCTTTGTGCTTATTTAAGTTTAAATAAATGTCAATAAACCTAACTAATATGAAACCCTAAATAAAAATCTATGTAGAACTTTAATTAGACATGGTAGAATACACTTATCTTACAACGAAACCCTTGACATGTCTTTCAGAGCCCAATGATGTCAGCTTCCATTTATTATACCGTACCTATTCGATGCGCGTCTATTCAACCTCTATGAATAAATGAGACGTGGCTTATATTTCAGGTGTTTCAACCTAGATAAATAGCTACACGGAGCCCACCCTGACTAGGCTAAACCGCGCTGTGCCAGTTTTAACACATATTTTTTAATTACTTCGCTTAAGAGCGTAAGAACGTCGGCATATACGAAACTATCATCGAAAAACACTGGTACGTGACGGGATTTGAACTTTGTACTTTTACAAGTCAAGTGCTTAACCCCTGAGCTATGCATGCACATGTGCACTATGCAATGAAATGGTGAAAATGCGAGTATGTGGAAGCAACAAAGGGATCAAAATCCTGCAAATTGTAACACCTGTAATGGAATTGGACAATCCCATCACGCAGTACCGATGCAAAATATCAGCAATTTGAATACGGTTCTAGACAATGTCCTAATTCATGCTGAACCAAGTTATCTATACTAATATAATAAAGCGTAAACACACACATCTGTGTTGCCTAAGATGTCAGCAATTACAGCATATTTTGGAATAAATCTTATTTTAATAAAAAGCCCTACACTTTCGTCACGGTTTAGGCTATATATTTTCACGCCATTAACTTAAGGGGTAAATATTTTGGATAAAAATCTTAATGTGGGAAAGAGACCATAAGTTGCTGCTAACATCAAGGAAGCAAGATTGCTAAGGTTTGTATTGTGATGTCATTTTGACATTTGCTATTGATTATTTGACAAATGTAAATAATAAAATAAAATTTTCATAATTTCATGCGGATGAAGCCGCAACGGAACAGCTATAAACTATAATAAAATTGTGTGAGCTGATTTTAATAACATCGTTGGTAATTTTACGTTAAAAACCGTATGTAAAAACATCGTTACAACACAAATAATCATACTAATATTATAAATGCGAAAGTTTAGATGGATGGATGGATGGATGGATGTTTGTTAGAGTTTGTAGCCTAAACGTCTGAACGGATTTCGATGAAATGTGGTATAGATGTAGAGGATAGTCTGGAAGAACACATAGGCTACTTGCATTTGTTTTTTTTAACTCCGCGCGAACGGAGTCGCGGGCGAAAGCTAGTTCACTATAAACAAAGACATTTAAGAAATATATAGACTAGACATAGAGAACAACTTTTTCACCGGTAACTTCTTTGAAAGATACAAGTTTAGTTCCACCTCAGGTCCCTGTATTTTGCAAAATTATAAAAAGCTCCATATTTTGTTATAAAATAAACTAAACAGTGTCACAAAATAAAATATGAAGTGTCAATTATGCTTCCTCTATTTTTGAATCTCTTTGACTAAAAACAACCTTTTTCTAAATTCAATTCAAACTTCAGTAGTTAATAGAAAATATCCTTTAAATAAGAAAACTAAAATCAAACCCGAAATCAGCGGTAAAACAAACCACTCGACCTATGTCGAACTAAAAGGAACTCAATCGAATTTAGAGAGGTGTTGAGCCATAAAATGTCGCTCGTTTCGCTCTGAGTATGTTAATTTATATTCACGTCACGTTTCCCTGTACTTTATTAAGTCGTAATGTTTCTACTTTGCTCTAAACGGCATTTTATGTCACCAAATATCTCTTAGTACACGCTACAGTTTAAGGTTTGAAGAATAATAATTATCAATATGTTATCCCAGCAATTCTTGTTTCTATTTCATCATAACAAAACAAATTGTCTACAAAGGCGGACAACAATTTTCGGTGATAATGTTCAAGCTGAACACATAGGTTCGTCCCTCTCTATCGCTTGTGTTTTGTCTCGCTCACACGATCGTCTCACGCCTAACGTGTCAATGAATTATGATTTTTCGTGCAGCCGACCAAGAGATGTCATTTTTAAGCGTGCATGACATGCTCTGTGTTGTTTATCAGCCAGCTTTTGTTATTATAATGAGTTATGGCTTCCTCAATCAAGGGCAGGGCGTATAGACCTATAATTTACCACGCTTTTATAGCTAAGTTCTTAACAACTCGTATCTTCATTATAGAAATAAACGGCATCTTAGTACAGTTCAAAAGTGTTATACTTTTTTATGCGATTGTACAGCGTCGGTGGCTCAGGGGTTTGAGCACTATGATTTTCGATTTTTCGAAATTCTTATGTAACCACATAATTTACCCGACGTTCTTACAGTGAAGGAAAACTTCGTGTTGCCTGCACATATCGGCGAAGAAATTCAAATATATATGTGAAGTCAACCAACCGGGACTAGGCCAGCATGGTTGACTTTGGCCTAGTCACCCCTTACTTAGGGAAGGCACCAAGCCCCTCAGGGGGGACGCATGAGCTAGTGTTGATGATGTACTCAGTACGTGCTGAAATTCGCCAAACACTTGTCTTGACTATTGTACCATCCATATGGCAAATATTATTCAACTTGACGATAAAGTTGTCAATATTTGAACTTTCCTTCCCTCAGGGTAGCTTCTTGGTATTTAAACAACGTTATAAAATTGACTATTTACACAAATTATTCGTGCGCAGATGCGTGAAGCGTCCCTTTAAGCAATTATCTTTTGGGGAATAAATTACAGACCCTACCCAAAATAATTACGGATGTCACAGGCTTGATCAAAGGCCGAGCTTTTTCAACGAAATGTATGTTACGTAGACTGTATGTAGCTTTTATGAAATTGTGTTTCTGACCTTGGAATTAGTGATAAACATTTACTCTAATTGTAGCAGGAAAAGGGAATATTTTATTAATGTAATGGTTATATTTGTTTTTAATTTCATTTAACAAATCATTATAAAAACATACTTGATTAGAGCTAAGAGCTTTACAATTGAAGTTAATTTGTTTAATTGATACATTTTGGTACAATTACCGTCAGGTTAAACTTAGTGTAACTTAATATGAAATTTTAGATTTATGTTGACTCCATGTATAAGTTATTAAAAAATTTACATTTAAATCATTCAGAATGAATTAATTTCATTTTATATGGTTTATCATTTTCGCTACACGAAAATCAAATATTCAGTGTCGAAGCTTTACATAGCTTTGACGTAACTCTCAGATTGATAAAAGTTTGTCTAGGACGCCCTCTGGCGGACAAATCGATATCCGATAGAGGACAAGACATCGAAATTATGATTGAGTAGATTTCTATCGAAACTATTACGACCTCGTTCTAGGACGATATTTCGGATAGAAAAAACATCATGTATAAATTTAAAGAACTTATTACTGTTATCTTTTAAGTATAATGCATAAAAATGTGTATTAAGATTTATATAAAAATTAACTTAAGTAATTAGTGCTTGTTATCATACTTCATACTAATATTATAAATGCGAAAGTTTAGATGGATGGATGGATGTTTGTTAGAGTTTGTAGCCTAAACCTACCCATTTTACAGAAAATAGCGAGACATTAATTGACGTGGTTTGTTCGAATGCTGCTATCTACAACGTTTCAGTAAGTCATATTCCTGAGATTTCGCATCATGCTCTTGTAACTTGTCAGCTTGACATTCAAACTCAGCGAATAGCTCCTAAACTAATAACTTACAGGCCGCTAAAGGATATCGACTTAAAAATCTTTAATTTACATCTAAACTCTGTAGTATGGGATAAAATTATATGTGGGGATGTAAATCATATGGTAATTAATTTTAACAACGCGATACTAGAGCTGTTTAATTTATATGCGCCTGTTCGATCATTTATCTTAAAAAAGAAGTCATATCCTTGGATCACGCAAACTATCAAAGAAATGATGAGATTGCGTGATGAGTCGTACCTTAGGAGTAAGACCACTAAATCAGATGTCCATGTAAAATATTATAAGGATTTAAAAAATCTCGTTAATTCCGCTATTAATAGAGAAAAAGTTGCCTATTTCAAACATTTCGTTAACTCCAACAATAATCCACGAATGGTATGGAAAAATATTAAAAGTAATGTGGCAAATTTTAAAAATAAAGACTGCTTTCTTCCAATACATCTGTGTAACCCTGACGACATTAATAACTATTTTCTGGATATCCCTTGTAATAACAAAAACATTGATTTATCAACCCTTAGTCGCTATGAATTTGACAGATTCAACAATAGCACATTTAAATTAAAAACTGTGGAAGAAACGACCGTGCTCAATGTAATTAAACATTTTAAAACGAACGCACAAGGTGATGACGGCGTTACCTTAAATATGTTGCTGCTTACCCTACCTAATACTCTGACAGCTATAACTAAAATAATCAATCAGTCAATTAGCACTGGTTTATTCCCTGAGCAATGGAAGGTAGCTGCAGTGAAACCGATACCTAAGAAACCAAACCCGGACGATTATAAAGACCTGCGTCCAATTAGTATTCTGCCATTCATGTCAAAGATCTTAGAAAGAATTGTTTGTACTCAGATGACAGAATATGTTGAACAAAACCAAATCCTACCTGCTAAGCAATCCGGATTTCGAAGGTTTCGTAGCACATCCACTGCTTTGTTGGACGTAGTAGATGATATTCTGAAAGCGCAAGATAGTGGACAGGGTACGTTGCTGGTGCTACTCGATTTTTCCCGCGCTTTCGATACGATTAACACAACTTTGCTCCTATCGAAGCTTGCTTACTATGGCTTTGATTGCCTAACAATAAAATGGTTTGCCAGTTATCTTGATAACAGAATACAGTATGTGAGGCTTGCCAAAGAGGCGGGCTCAGACTCTGTATCAACTAGTAGAACGGTTAATAGAGGTGTCCCACAGGGGTCTATATTAGGACCTATGCTTTTCATATTGTATATCGCGGATATTATTAGTGTTATTAAGCATTGTCGGTACCATTTCTACGCTGACGATATACAATTATACGCTTCCTTTAAACCGCATCAAACTTTGTTAGCAACAAATAAAATAAACGCAGATTTGGAGCTTATATCAAAATGGTGTAAGCTCAATAATTTAATACTTAACCCTACAAAATCAAAATACATGATTTTCGCAACCCGTAGGCAGGTTGACAACATTCTTGCACATGATCCGCAAATTTCCATAGACGGCTGTTCTTTAGAGCGGGTCCTCCTAGCTCGCAACTTAGGGATACTAATGGACAGTAGGTTACGTTTTGAGGAGCATTTATTAGAAACAATGCGCAATTGCTTTTATAGGTTAAAAGTTTTGTACGGCATTCGCGATTATCTATCGGTAGATATCAGAATTAAATTGTGTGAAACACTGGTTTTATCCAAATTGTCATATGCTGATACTGTTTATGGCGGTTGCTTGTATGCGAGAACTAAAAAAATGATTCAGAGAATTCAAAACGCCTGCGCACGTTATTGCTTTTCTATCCCACGGCGATCTCATGTCTCTCCCTTTCTTAACCGACACAACCTTATGAACATGGCCAGTCGACGAACATTACACCTCTCCACGCTGCTTTTTGGAGTAATCAAATCAGGCGAACCTTCTTATTTATACGAAAAGTTAACCTTCTCACAACGTTGCATTAGGACAGCACCACGACTCAATTACCCCACGTACCATACGGCTGCCTTCCGAGGCAGCTTTCGATTTGCCGCAACTAAGTGCTGGAATGACCTTCCACCTCCTATTAGAAATTTGAAATCTGTTAATTCTTTTAAATTTAAATTAAAAACACTTTTAATCACTACACAAAAATCCAGCACATAAAACATAAAATCATACCCTGTACCCTGTTTGTATTTTGTATTTAATTTGTGATTACTGCCAATGCGGCTAAGATATTCTGTAACTAGCTGTTCCAGTGCGGCTTCGTCCGCGCGAGCTTTTAAGGACTTTGTTTTGTTGTTTACATGTGTCAAGTTCTCAATTGCATATGTCAAAATTATTTTGTGACAATGTACATACATATTATTTTGTAACGGAGAAGTTTGTTAAATTGTATAAAACATCATTGTGTACTTTATGTGTAATGTAAAATGTATTAGTGGTAGTGCCATCTATTATCAATGACCACGGAAGATCAGCACTTGTGCTGAGTGGCTTTATAATAAATAAATAAATAAATAAATAAATAATAAATAATAAATAAATACATATGTTAAAAAAATAAAATACATATGTTAAACGGCTAAGCGGATTTCGATGAAATTTGGTATAGATGTAGAAGATAGTCTGGAAGAACACATAGGCTACTCACTTTTGTTTTTTTTAATTCCACGCGGACGGAGTCGCGGGCGAAAGCTAGTATAAAATATTGGCCACATAGCTTCCGATTTCTTTTATATTAAGCTACAGGATGTTTCATAAAATCGAATACATAATAATTGAATATTCATATTTTAGATTTTAGATTGTAGAGATTTCAGAAATATATCTCTGAGCTAGTTACACAGCACGTTTGCATTTTGAATTTAGTTTGAAACTTCTAAAGTTAACCGAAAACTTGGCTTAAAGTTAAGCGTGGATACAACTTATGGAAGCAGGTAGACGGTTATACGTAACTTAAGCTAAGCGGTAACACTTAAATGCATTTGCTTGTTTACTTAGTGTACTCGCAAAGGTAAGTAACTACCCTAATATCTATTTCTATACTTCCAAAGTAATATTGTAGGAAGGAATGATTTGTTTGTTTGTTTACTTTAAAATCTAAACTGAATTTGTTGACTACGATGAGATGAGGGTTTTTATAAGGCCTCAATTTATTTGATTATTACTTAATATTTAAAAAATGTATTTGTTAGGTAATATTCGGTTTGAAGCTGTGAACTTGTTTTGTTTTAATTTGTTAATAATGGTACTTTAAACGATTGGTTATTACGCTTTAAGTTTTTCTAATAAAATAATTAAGTGGCATAAGGCCGGAAAGACTTGTTTTTTTTTAGTTATTATTACTTGTTGTCATTTTACTGTCATGTGAACGCATTGTGCCAGTTGCTGGCATGCTAACTTCTACACCGTATTACTAGCATGTGTATTCATCATCATCTCCCCTGCCTTATCCTACTCCCGTAGGGTCGGCGCACCAGATTTTCGTCCTCAAAAGCACTCTATCATCCGTCATCTCAGTCATCACTCCTTTCTTGATCATGTCACCTTTCACGCAATCCATCCATCTCTTTCTAGGTCTACCTCTACCGGTGTACCCCTCCACATTCATAACTAACGTCCGTCTTGTTACATGCGATTCATCCCTTCTCATAACATGCCCATACCACTCTAACCTTTTACTCCTTATTTTCTCAACCACTGGGGCTACTCTCAAACTTCCTCTTATATACTCATTTGAAATTATGAAGTAAAATTAAATTGCGTAAATAATACCAATGTAATGAGCTGAGGTTATAAAAAATGTTTGACCCTGTTGTCTGCTAGTCTAGGATAATATGGAATTCAATTTTAAGCCAGTATGTAAGTTATTAGTGGCGTAAATGGACCTCATGGAATGTAATATAGAGACCGAGGTCGACTAATGCGCTTTCAGAATGCATTCTATTGCGGACGATGCAACTCTACTGAGGAATTAAGAGGCAAAGCCGTTATTAAGGTAAAATAATATGATTTAAACTCTTGTTTATAAAAGAAATGTGAAAAATGGACGACAACAGTGATAGAGTCCTTCGTCCGGTGAAAAACCACGTACACACAAAAGGCGTGAAGTGGAAACAATTTCGCGTTACGTCTAATGAGTGATTCTGTTCGTAGAATACAAAGAATTAAACTTGGGGTATAAATAATTTGGTAAAAACCTTCGTGTGGGAAAGGGACCATAAACTACAAGCGGCCAACATTAAGGAAGCAAGGTTGCCATAGTTCATCAGGTCATATCATTTTGACATTTGTAATTGATAATTTGACACATGTAAACAATCAAATAAGATTTTCATAATTTTTTGCGGTTGAAGTCGCACGGGAACAGCTAGTATATCTATACTATTATAATAAAGCGTAAATACACACTTCTTTGTTGCCTAAGATCTCAGCAATTACAGCATATTTTTGAATAATTCTTTTTTTAATAAAAAGCCCTACACTTACGTCACGCTTTAGGCTATATATTTTCACGCCATTAAACTTAGGGGGTAAATATTTTGGATAAAACCCCTAATGTGGGAAAGAGACCATAAGTTGCTGCCAACATCAGGAAAGAAAGATTGCTAAGGTTTGTCATGTTATGTCATTTCATGCGGATGAATCCGCACGCGAACAGCTAGTAGAAGATAATATAGATATTAATATTTATGTTGACTTGTTTTTCCACTGTAATGTATGCGGATAAATAAATTGAATAACTAAATGCGGTGTATAAATTATTTAAATCGCAGCGCTAAATCACGTGCTGTTTGATTTACTGTAATGAGATACTTGATATCGTGACCACATCGGCCATTTGTTATACATTATGATTAAATTACTCCATTAAAATATAAATTAACGAATAACTAAGCCTTTTAAAATATCCAAATAGTAAACAATTGGGATAATCAAAGCGCCAATAGCCTAATGGTTTGGGGTACGGACTACCGATCTTGAGGTCGGGGGTTCGAATCCCGCCATTCGACTATTGTCCTGAACCATATCCTAGCACAAGCCTAGAGCTTAGTTGGAATGGTTAAAGGAAATATTAGTAAATTAACAAAAATCTACTAATATTTTAATAATAAAAAAAAATTAAAAAAAAATCAATGATACTGGTATAAAATGTTCTGGTTGTATTAAAAACTTTATTATTTCATAGCATTCTCGCAGACGAAATTACTCGTAATATCCGATCCGAGAGATCGATTCGTAAGTTAATTTACTTTTTATGAAGCTAAGTACAAATTATTCAATCATTGCGATTACGAACAATAGTATGGTTACATTTGATACAAATTTAAAAACAAGCAATTCTACCGTGGACTTCCACTGTCGAAAAAACAGTATTTTTATCTAATAGTAACATCTCTTTAAAATGTTTAGATGGTAATCTAAGGAGGGGCAAAATTACATAATTTAAAAGTTATCAAAGACTGAGAACGGGCGCACACCATTGACTAAACTATCGCACAACAGTTGTGCGATTGTCGATAGTTTCGCAGTCAATTCAACTGTTTAATTGCACAATTAAAAATCGAGTAGTGTGCGCACCTCCATATGAGCTCATAGGAATCAAAGCGAGACTAAACAGTTAGTTGTGCGATAGTTTAGTCAAAATTGTGCGCGCGCTCTAACTGTATATCCAATTGAGTAG
This sequence comes from Papilio protenor, assembly GCA_029286645.1. Lineage (NCBI taxonomy): Eukaryota > Metazoa > Arthropoda > Insecta > Lepidoptera > Papilionidae > Papilio > Papilio protenor. The sequence continues at coordinate 435,428 of JAGSMZ010000007.1, read as the reverse complement.
TCACTAAAGAAGACCCTTGGTATAGATTTAATAAGAAAAATCTAAACAACTGAGTAACTAATACTAGTATATTTATTCGCCATCTTGTCGCAGCCGCCATCTTGGATTTACAGTCATTCCAACTATCTACAGAAAAGCACAATGATCTGAAAAATTAAACAAAATCGTTTTAAAAGTGACCTTTATACTAACCTCTCGAATCTTGTGCATTGAGCCACACGCGTAACAAATTTTAGGACAAGAAAGGGGCGTAATGTGCTCCATTCTGAGAATTGGATCGTTGTAATTCTTTCCGTTTTATGTGCAGGCTCGCGTAGGTCAATCGCGACCTAGCATTCTTTATATTATCGTAAGCTTCTGTCCCATACATAAAAACATTTCTCAACATCTTAAGTTTGTTATATTAAGAGTTTCCATTGCCAAAACAATTACGAACTTATCTATGTAGGTGTAGATGGGCCGCTACCTTTTCATCACAAGCGTATACGTCCTCATTAAGGGGCTCAGAGCCTACCCTTAGTAAGGAGTGACAAGGCCGTAGTCAACCACACTGACCCACTGCGAGTTGGTTGACTTCACACATATCTTTGAATTCCTTCACCGATATGTGCAGGCATCACGATGTTTTCCTTCATCGTAAGAACGTCGGATAAATTATGTACATATGTCATTCGAAAATAGACCGGTAGATTACAAGTCAAGTCAAACCACTGAGCGGCCGACGCTCTCCGAAAAGGAGGGAAAGTATCGGAATTTTTATATCCTATAACAGCGCCATTTGGTTTAAACGATTATTTATGTTTTTTATATATATTTAAGTCCACAGTTATTCGGACAACAGCGTTGCGACCGACAATAACGAGTGTATGAAAATAAATGACAATTTTAGCAGTCATTTGTTTTTATTATACCAAAGGACTATGTTGCTTTAATTTTCAAAACAAAAATTATATTTTTTTTCCTGTTAATATAGGATTTTTTTATTATAGATAAATCCTAGGTAAGAATTAACTATACTACGACTATAATGACTAAACTATCGCACAACTCTTTAGTCTCGCTTTGATTCCTATGAGCTTATGGAGCTGCGCACACTACTCGATTTTTAGTTGTGCAACTAAACAATTGAATTGGGTACGAAACAATCGACAATCGCACAACGGTTGTGCGATTAGTCAGTGGTGAGCGTCCGCTCTTAATCTACAAATAAAATTCGATCTCCATAGTATACCAACGTGTTTTTATTTTCGATTTTTAAATGCATATATCGACAACTAAATTCAAAGATGAATGTGGAGACAACCAATACGTAAGGTGTGTTCAACGTGGTATGGACGTTGGCTACTAATACGTACTGGGCCTTGTTGCCTATAGCCAAGTCCCACGGTGGATATCTTAGAATTTTCTATCAAATATTTTTATAACATTCTTTGAAATATAATTCTGTGTGATCAAAATCAAATTATTAACGCTTAACATTTCCTTAGAAAAATCAAGACAAATTAATTTATTTCAGAGTAATTCCAAATTAAAGCAAAGACATTCGGCACTAAAGCATTCCTGGAATACGAAATGGAAAAACGAGCATAAAGAACTTTTACTATAAATATCTTATTACATTTGTACCTATTTTAGTATTGAAATATAAAAATGCTTAATTAAATATTATTTATTAAGAAATGACTAGCTGTTTCACGTGACATCGTGTGGAATAAGAAAATGTCGATATCCATTAAGACGTTTTAGAGATACGCACAACATCCATCTAAACTTATACATTCATGAAATTAAAGTATGATTTTTATACTTTTTGGTACAAAATGTTTCTGTATAGATATCCTAGGTATTATATAAACTGTAAATATACTAAATTAATACAAATCTAAACTAGAACATTGCAATCTGTAAGTAATAATTAAATCGTTCGTTACGCATAGAACTTAGTTAGCATTTGTAATTAAAATTTAATTTGCGCTGTGTGAAGCAATTACACAACGTCGCCGTATACTAACGATTTGAAACTATAAATATACTAGCTGTTGCCCGCGATTTCGTCCGCGCGGTATCAGAAATATACCAACTATGTAAAACCACGTAACCCTCAGAAATTTGGCATATTTCGGGAATGAACCTACCCCATGTTATACTTCATACTTTGTTTTATATCTGTGTCAAATTTCAATAACATATGTAGAAACATTACAGATCTCTCTAAAGGGTTTCTACATCAAGTGCGTTTTAAATAGTCAAGTTAAATTACAATTAAATTTAAGACGAAAATTTCAAGTATGAAAACAATTCTCAATGTAGATTAGTAACATAAGACCCACTTAAACATAAGTTCTCCTTAAGAATAATCTTCTAATTAGTTAAATGTACTTGTGTAAATTGCTTCGTTTAGTAAACAATGTTTATGCGTAAGGTTTATAATCGATATCAATATACGAGTAGTTACGTCTCCCTTTGTTATTGTAATTAACATGGCCACCACCAGGGGGCACGCAGGGACATTGCCTCCCTTCCCCTTAGAGAGTTGAATATTGTAAAAATATATTAGGAATTTCTAAATTAAAGACCTATGTGGAAAACTCAAAAACGACCTCTCAAATTCTTAATTATAAATTGGAACACATTTATAAGCGATTTCTTAAAAAAAAAACTATTAGCCCCATATAGTAATTAATATTCGTCGATATAAGAATGAAGAAAGATGGAACAGGACCATCCCAAATAAGTCTTTAAACTACCTTTCTCTGGATTACAAGCTTAAGTTGTATCGCTATAAGAAACTCCTACATAATTTTACACATCGAACATGACTCAATTTTATCTAAAATACGTATAATGAGGCCTCTGAAGTTTAACAAAGGCGAAATAATCCGAGGTTCTAAAGTTAAGCTACAATTAATTAACGAAACATTAATCTCAAACCACAAACTTGTAGCTTTATACATTCAAAGATCCACGTTTGTACCGATACCTACACGTATTGTTAAAATATCATACTTTTGGTTATCTCTTTAAGAGTGTGTGTTCAAAAATTAAACTACTAAAAAAAATATACAGACGAATTGAGTACCTCTTTCTTTTGGGAAGTCAGTCAACAACTGTTTAGTCGCGCTTTGATTCCTATGAGCTTATATGGAGGTGCACACACTACTCTTTGTTGTGCAACTAAACAGTTGAATTGGCTGAGAAACAATCGACAATCGCACAACAGTTGTGCGGTAGTTTAGTTAAAGATGCGCTCTAAAGCAATAGTTTTTCGAATGTTTTCCACACATTGAATCAATGACACGGAACAATAATCAATAATGCGTAACATCTATACTATTATAATAAAGCGTAAACACACACTTCTTTGTTGCCTAAGATGTCAGCATATTTTTGAATAATTCTTTTTTTAATAAAGAGCCCTATACTTACGTCACGTTTTAGACTATATATTTTCACGCCATTAAACTTAGGGGGTAAATATTTTGGATAAAAACCCTAATGTGGGAAAGAGACCATAAGTTGCTGCCAACATCAAGAAAGAAAGATTGCTAAGGTTTGTCATGTCATGTCATTTTGACATTTGCTATTGATAATTTGACAAATGTAAGCAACAAAATAAAATTTTCATAAGCTGCACGGGAACAGCTAGTTTAAACATAAAAGTGTTACATGGCTAATTGCTTTTTATTATTCCATTGTATGTTTTTGTTTCTTCCTCGACTTGTTTTATCTACTTTTTCCTAAATTGCTTTTAACTGGTTTTTCAATATTCCAACACGCGGAATACGTTTTCTCGTTCTTTTCTTATCTTTATTTTATATAACAATTATCTCGCTTCCGAGAAACTTTGATGAAAGAATGTTATTAATTATTCAATACATAATTTTCAATTCTTATTACCAAAGCATTTTTTTTAAATACTACTTTCATCTTATACATATAATAAAATTGGACTGTCTGTTTGTAATATCAAAAGTAAAATTCCAGATTTCGGGAAGTTGATCTTTTTGCGTTGCTGATAACGAAAATCGCATTTAAAATTTTTTTGTCTGTCTGTCTGTTTGTTCCGGGTAATCTCCGAAACGGCTGGGCCGTTTTTGAACAGACTTTCACTGAAAGGTAACTGACATAGACTGACTTGTTGTAGGCTACTTTTTTATTTTAATATTGCGTGGATGAAGTCGCGGGCAACAGCTAGTATGAATTATAATCATAGATCGTTTCCTTTTGTAATGAAACGCCATATTGCTCAAGACTATTATTTTATTATACCCTCTAAAAGATTATAAAATACACAGATTATAAAACAACAACTTATTTAATACAGATTACTACACATCCCTTTTTTCAAGTTGTGACTACATTGCGCTTGTGGTGGCCTCATTACCTGGGTCGCGTTGCATTCCCGAGGCTGTGTAAAACGTATCCGCACTGCAGCCGCCTTCAGCGGACTCGACAGCGCCACTGCCTCTGCTCTGAGGATCGATATTAATTAAATGCCGCCTATTACGTCTGTAACACCTGCCCGTGCCGTCATTAACAAATACGATCGCGGTTGCGTAGCGCGCGCCTGTACGCGGCCGCGCCTGCGCCGGCTCACCCCGTCCGCTATGATCACTTCCTGTCCGGGCCGCAGCTCCGGGAGCGGCCTCGAGTGGCTGTCATATCTACTCTTAGATCTAAATTGTTTTTTCGCTGAAATAGCCGCCTGCCTAACATCCATTTTTTCAAGTTGTGACTACATTGCGCTTGTGGTGGCCTCATTACCTGGGTCGCGTTGCATTCCCGAGGCTGTGTAAAACGTATCCGCACTGCAGCCGCCTTCAGCGGACTCGACAGCGCCACTGCCTCTGCTCTGAGGATCGATATTAATTAAATGCCGCCTATTACGTCTGTAACACCTGCCCGTGCCGTCATTAACAAATACGATCGCGGTTGCGTAGCGCGCGCCTGTACGCGGCCGCGCCTGCGCCGGCTCACCCCGTCCGCTATGATCACTTCCTGTCCGGGCCGCAGCTCCGGGAGCGGCCTCGAGTGGCTGTCATATCTACTCTTAGATCTAAATTGTTTTTCGCGAATGTTTTTATAATCTTCACTATTGTCTCGAGAAGGTTTGAGTTTGCTGAAATGTATGGGAAGCCGAGTATTTATTCGACGACCCATCAACAACTCCGAAGGCGATGCAATGCCATCACGCGGCGTGGCTCGAAAATTTAATAATCCTAAATAGAAATCACTGCCTGACAAATACGATTTCTTTAACATTTCTTTTACGGTTCTAACGGTTCTCTCACTCCTTCCATTCGACTGCGGATAATTAGGCGACGTCGTTATATGATCGAAACCCCATGTCCGACTAAACAATGCGAATTCTTTAGATGCGTAAGCTGGCCCGTTGTCTGTCACCAGCTGTGACGGAATGCCGTGTCGCGAAAATTGCTCCTTTAGAGCACCGATAATTGATCTGCTACAAATATTAGTTAACGTAACAACCTCAACGAAATTCGAAAAATAATCCACTAATATAAGGTAATAGGTTTTTCCTATTTGAAAAATATCGGAACCTACCTTGGCCCAGGGTATTTCTGGTATGTGGTGAGGTAGCAGGGGCTCGCGCGGGGGGCGCGGCGTACGCTCGGCGCACGCAGCGCAGCGCCGCACGCGCTGCTCAATGTCGCGCGACATGCCCGGCCAGAACATAACCTCGCGCGCGTGACGCTTGCACCGGTCTATACCCATGTGCCCGTCGTGAACGCGATTCACCATCTCCTTGCGCAAATCGCTCGGTATATACACCAAATTATCCTTAAAAATTATGCCGTCGACGTATTCAAATAATTCCCTGTAGGACCACTGCGCGCGAACACGTTCGTCGACCTCATACTTATTTTCCGGCCAGCCATTACGTATATACGATATCAAAAGTTTACACTCCTCATCCTTAGCCGTACACTCTTTAACTAGTTTCGTTTTTTCACTACTGAATCTGACATTTTCTAACAAAAAACAAGTCTGATCCTCAACCTCATTACATATTTTATCAGACAATATTTCTCCTAGCGGCGCCCTCGATAGCGTGTCCGCAATATACATATACTTTCCGGGCTTGTACGTAACTTTAAATTGATACGCTTGCGCTCTCAGCATCATACGTTGGAGGCGTGCCGGCACAGAGTCCAAAGCTTTCTTGAACAGACATTCTAAGGGCTTGTGATCGGTCTCCACCGTGACGTCCGCCCTACCAAAAACGTACTGATGAAACCGCTCTAACGCAAAAACGATAGCCAACAATTCCTTTTCTATCTGCGCATAACGACATTGCGTATCGCTGAGCGTCATGGAGGCGAACTCGACGGGGCGGCCGCGCTGCATCAACACCGCGCCCAACGCACGCGCGCTCGCGTCCACGGACACGAGCACAGGCGCACGCGCCTCGTAAAGCGCCAACACGGCGCCTCGCTCAGTAGCCGTTTCACACGTGCAACTGCCGCCTCATGCACGCCGTCCCAGCACCACTCGCTATCTTTTTTTAATAAACATCTCAACGGATATACCTCATCGGAATAGTTCGGTATATATTTCGATAAATAATTAACCATGCCCAAAAAACGTTCCAGAGACGGCCTATCATGTGGAGACGGCATGTCCGTAATGGCCCTTAATTTATTTTTATCTATCTGCATGCCGCCGGCACTAAAAGTATGACCTAAATAATTAATTTGTTTTACGGCAAATTCGCATTTTTGTCGGTTAAATTTAATTCCTACTTCTCTGGCCCTATCAAGAAGCGCCTTTAATCGCCTATTATGTTCGTCGATATTCGCGCCCCAAACTACTATGTCATCTACAAACGAGTCGACGCCCTCTAAATCCTCAAGAATCTGTCGAATTTTCGAATGAAAAACTTCTGGCGCACAATTAATTCCGTACGGTAAACGCAAGAACTGATAACGCCCAAAGGGCGTGCCGAAAGTACACAAATCGGCACTCGCATCGTCGATCTCGCACCTCCAGAAAACCCAGCGCGCGTCGAGCTTGCTAAAGACGGTGGCCCCCTGTAACCGACAAGCTATCTCCGCGAGCGTGGCAGAGGGTAGTGGGCGCGACGCACCGCCTTGTTGAGCGGCCGCGGGTCAAGGCACACGCGAATGCCGCCGTCTTTTTTGGCGGCCACCACTATCGCGTTAACCCACTCCGTCGGATGAGACACTTTTCTTATCACGCCTAACTCCGTCATACGATTCAATTCAACTAATAATTTTTGTCTAACACCTATAGGTATTTTCCTAACGGGACATACAGACGGCTGTACACTCTCATCGATTAGAATTTTATACCTTCCTGGTAATTTACCCAACCCTTGAAATAAATCGTCATAAGATGCGATATTACATGACGATATCACAGTATGGACACGTCTTATCATACCCAATCGTTCGCAAGTATCTTTTCCCAGTACACTTTGACAATTATGTTTAGTAACAATAAAATGTAAATTATATGTATGAGTTTTGTAAGTCCATAACAAATCACATGCTCCAATAACGGTTAAGTAATTACCACAAAATGACTGCGCTCTTGTATTATCTGAATGTAAAATAGAAAAGTCACATCCCAGTTTTTTAAACGTATCTATAGAATAACATTTAAATCCGAACCCGTATCTAACTTAAATAACTCGCGCTTTCCAGTACAATTTAAAATTAAATATTCATACCATTTGCTGCCATACTTGTTGTCCTTACATTTGTCACGAAGAGTTGAAACCTGATAAAGGTCACTATCACTGCTATAACTCTCATCTAATTGCAATACTTTTTTATAATTTTGTTGACAACATTTTCTAAAATGTCCTATTTGATGACATAAAAAACAAATAGCCCTTTTAGCTGGGCATCTGTTATCACCGTTACACTTATAATTAGCACAGCTTAAACATTTAACTCGCGAAACATCGAAGCGCCGACGCGTCGCCGGCGGGGGGCGCTGCTGTCCGCCGCGGCCGCGCCCGCGCCACCCGGCGCCCCACGCGCCCGCCACGACGTCCACCGCGAGACCCGACGCTCCCGGCACCGGTTCCGTTGATTCTCCTTTTGTCTCTTCTATTTGCTGCGTTTCCTCATTGGACATTTCATTTGCCTGACATATTTTGACTGCCTTGGCCAATGTGAGATCCTCGGATCTGAGTAACCTTTCTCTGACAACACCGTCCGCTACTCCGCAGACAATTCTGTCGCGTATCAAGCCATCTTCTAAATGCTCGAACTCGCAGGACTGGCTCAATAATTTAAGCGCGGTGACGTATTCATCTATGGACTCGCCTCTGTTTTGAGATCGCGTAAAAAATTTAAATCTGGATATCGTCGTATTTTGCTTCGACCCGAAGTGTTCATTAAATTTTTTTACCAATATGTCTATGTCCTCGGCGTCCTCCTCATTTTTAAACTTAAAAGTCGTGTAGATATCGTACCCGTCCGGGCCGATTAAGTTTACCAATAAACTACTTTGCACCTCTTTAGTTCCTTTGTGCACCCCCGACGCTTTCAGAAACACTATAAACTGTTTATACCACTTTCGCCAGGCGTCTGCGCGCGCCGCTGGCCCACCTTGTAAAATTAATTCTGCTGGAGGTCTAGCGTGTTCCATTTTGAGAAAATACTACACTTTTCTAACAAAATCGTAATTTAACACCGCTGTCACCATGTAATGAAACGCCATATTGCTCAAGACTATTATTTTATTATACCCTCTAAAAGATTATAAAATACACAGATTATAAAACAACAACTTATTTAATACAGATACTACACCTTTTATCTCTGTAATTATGTTTTATGTTTGTGCGTGAGTTTTATAGCGAACATTTATTTTAATATACAAAATCGAGTCATGTGAGCAGTAGCTCGAATTAATATACATTTTTATGACTACGATGACGGTTTATGTTAAGAGTTACTGTATGGAAATTGTCACTGAGGTTGTTATAATATATTTACGCGTACATTATGTAATGGCGACCATCTTTGATTTAACAGAATGTTTTACTTGTCAAGCTCTTTCGTTTGATACCCATGTTGATGTACAAATATGGCGGACTATTTTGTGATGGCAGCCATTTTGAATTTCTATAGTGTACTCGAATAGTCAAGGCGTTTAATTTGATAACCATGTTGGGTAGGTAAAGACTTAAAGGTTCTGTTTAAAATTACTTGATATTTGCCCGGATAGTATGATATCAAAAAAAGTTATGTTTAGGGACCAATATTCCTTGGAAACATACTGTATGTTTATGTATACAATTTATTTGATCAGGATATAAATGAATATTAATGATTTGACATTAATAACGGCCGGTATCCGCGGGCCCTTTGACATCGTTAGATCAAAGGCCCGCGCTATTGATGTTCTAATTAAATTTGATCTCATGCCGCCATTCAATTAATTTATTCCCAGTATTTATTATATTGTAGACACGTTTAATAACTCCTGACCTTCAGTTACAATACTGTCTGCCCACAGTTATCAAATGTCATCGAAATTATTTTACAATAGATTAATTCTTCATATTTTGTCTTTAAGCAAATATATAACAAAAACCCAATTGATTGCGCTACTATTCTTACTCCAAAACAACAAGGAAGTTCATATTAGGTGGATAATAAGCAAGCGGCAATCTGATTTCCCCAAAATAGCGAAGGGTCCATGCCGTATAGGCTGCAGTTATCTACTCTAGACAACGAAGGGGAGATACAGAATAGAGTTTTCCTAAACCCTCTTCTGCTAAAATAAATAATTTATATTTATCTTTGAACGTAAAAAGTAATTAATAACAGATAAAGCTAATGTACGAGTAATTAACATATATTTCTTCGTGTCTTTAGTTTAGATACTACTACTAGATCCCGTGGGAAGTGTGCGAGCGAAGACCAACCAACAACCAATTCTACTGTTTAGTCGCACAATTTAATCGAGTGCTGTGCACCTCCTTATAAGCTCATAGGAATCAAAGCGAGACTAAACAGTCGTGCGATAGTATAGTGTAAGGTGTTCGTGTACTCTTCCTTTATTTTAACTTAGTCCATTATCCAAATTTCCAATAAAAATAAGCAATTTGGTGTTTAAATAAGTAAGCTTAAGAGCAACCCTTAAGTGAGCTTGCATGTAAAATAATAAATTTACATCCAAAAATATTTATGTTCTAAGAGAAAATTTTCCTTACCTTTGAAAGGGTTTTAGCCTCATATTTTCCTTGACCGTTTCAAATTTCCATAATGGCATTATTCACTCACGGCGTTATCTTATAACCGAGGTGAGGTTCAAGTGATTTCTGTAATTTGCTTTGTAGAATATGTTACTATAGGGATTTAAAAATATTGCATAAGATGTGCCCTTTGACTCAACTATTGCAAAAAAAATTAGTCGAGCTTTGATTCCTATGAGCTTATATGGAGGTACACTACTCGATTTTTAGTTGTGCAACTAAACAGTTGAATTGGCTGCGAAACAATCGACAATCGCACAACAGTGTGATAGTTTAGTCAAAGGTATGCGCCCGCTCTAAAAACTTTGCAAAGATAGCAATTTTTTTTACTGTGATTGCTTAACTAGCAGTCACCCGCGAATTCGTCTGCTTAAGAACCTGAAGCCCGGGAGATCGTTTTAAAAAAACATAGCTAATCCCAGATTAGAAAAATTGTTTACAATAACAGATAGACGCTCCAATTCTATTAATTTTATAGCTATTTATATAGATTTGATTGTCAATTTGAGCTTGTTTAAGTTGTTTTCCAGCCACTTGGCGTCTCGAGTTCACAACATTGATCATTATCTGACAAATTGAAGCGCCACCGAGCATTATTGAGTCACATCAAGCGAGTGCAGTATAATTCTACGATTGAATAGAACCCAATTAGAGGAAAATCTGGCTCCCTGATGTCTGATCGTAATGCAATTGCCGTTCATTGGTTCGTTTGATTGTGTCGTTTTTGAAATTGGAACATATAAGATAATAATCTAATAATTGTTACACGTGAAGATGACTTTGAATTGACCTTGAATAAAGATTATAAGAAATAGAACAATAGTCGAAAAGATACGGAGGGGAATGTTGAATTCGTTGATCAAAAAATTCCTCAAGAAATGAAGACAATTAAGACTTTTTCTCTAGTGCAATACTCATCTTATAATTTAAAGCTGTTCCCGTGCGGCTTCATCCGCATGGAATTGTTTACATTTGTCAAATTCTCAATTGCAAATGTCAAAATTACCGTTACCATAATAACCTTGCTTCCTTAATGTTAGCAGCTTGTAGTTTATGGTCCTTTTCCCACATGAAGGTTTTTTTTCCAATTTATTTAGCCCCTAAGTTTAAAAGTGTGAAAATATATAGGCTAAAGCGTGCCGTAAGTCTAGGGCTTTTTAATAAAGAAAGAATTATTTCAAAATATGCTGTGTTTGCTGACATCCTACGCCACAAAGTAGTGTGTTTACGCTTTATTATATTAGTATAGAGTATAGATTTCAGAAGGAACACGGGGAATACCAGACTGTAATTACAAGCTTGCATATTGTCTGCTCGGCGAAGGAATTTAACTTGTTCGTAATTTAAGATATTAGCGCATCAAATCGTATTCTCCTTTGCGTTCCGGCGTCCCGCCAACATCTGGGAGATTACCTACGTCACTAATTATAATATAATACTATTTCAGAATATTAATACATGTTAAACTTTAAAATAGTGTTGTTATAATTTTAATATTGTTAATATCTTGCTCTTTTTATTTGAATTAAGATTTATAATGTCCATTTTTTTTTCAAACATAGTTGCACTTCTTAAAACCCATATTTTTAAAAATAGTAAATTGACAAAATTCTCTACCATTTCGAAATATATTTCTCAATAACTTTGCTTTCATGTAATTAGCAAACTTAGTTCTTCGAATAGTTGAAAGAGCAAGCGATATTCGAGTTTTAGTGGTACTAAGATAGAATCATGTAATACTATAATATGCTCCCGTGACGCGTTCGCGATGTTATCAAGAATTCATACATCTTCGATACGAGAATTAACACCATTTCTTACTATACAGTCAGATGCATTGATATGTATACAATAGCTTACGCACTCGACTCCGTCCGGAGGAATAGAGAAAAGTAAGTAGCCTATGTGTTTATTATTTTAAAATTTGTTGGATCATTTATATTGTCTATTTTTAACGAATTAGAAGCGCCAATAGCCTAATGGTTTGGGGTACGGACTACCGATCTTGAGGTCGAGGGTTCGAATCCCGCCATTCGACTATTGTCGTGAACCATATCCTAGCACAAGCTTAGAGCTTAGTTGGAATGGTTAAAGGAAATATTAGTAAATTAACAAAAATCTACTAATATTTCTATTTAAAAAAAAAACGAATACTGATGGCCGCTTACTAATTATCACCTTGTACTATTAAAAAATGTTACTTATAAAGTTCAAATAAATTGTATAAATGAAAAATCTGAGAATTTAAAAAGAAAAGTAAATCGTAAAGTTACAATCGTTGAGGACATAGAGCTTTCAAAAGCTCACAACGAAAGGTCACAAATCAATTAAAAGAAATCGCTATAGTCATGATTGCTTTCTCCACAAATAGTGAAAAATAACAGTTTTATTTGTCGCGGGACGTCGACGCGCGTCCCGCGGGAAATCGCACGTGCGATAACTTTGAGCGACAAATAATGTCCCATGCAGCGGAAATGTTTAGTTTTATTTCAATAAATTTATTTTTGACTACAAATTGGAAGCATGCCTAAATAATGAATTGCATAACTATCTTTAGCTTCACAAATGGGCTTAGGATGTTAAAAAGTAGCGTTTATTAAATTAAAACACAACAAATATCGTAATAACGACATTAACTAAAAAAAAAAGTTTTGAATGTGACGAGATTCAGCTGATGGTACTCCCAGCTTGTCAGTTGCAAAGTTTTTTTTTTTTTATATAAGAGAGGGGGCAAATGAGCAGCGGGAACACCGAGATGTTCATCGACGCCCATGGGCATCTTAATTAAGTTTAGTTAATTTTATACAGGAGGTTTTGTATACTTCGTTATTTCTCAGCCATTTCCTTAATATTATCACAGATAATATAACATTATCAAGCATTGCATCTTATACATATTTATGTACATAACTTCACAATTATAACTAGGCTAAATGCTTTTATTAATTGCAGAGTTTCTCCAATAATTCAAATTCCATACAAAATCTTTTGCATTCATTTAGCGTCTTGAATTAAGTTGTCCCCAACTTGACATCTGACCACCCCATTAGTATAAGTCGTAAATGTTTATTTTTACGTGCGCAAACTGTGGAGCACGCAGCTCTGTCCCGACGGACGGGGCTGATTTATCGTCACCACTAATCATTCCTTTCTTAATCCATTTCACTTTGTCTTGTTTATTTTTGGCTAGATTAAAATATACTTTGGGTCACACACTTTTATCTTTGGTACATTTGCGCGCCCTCACCTTTGACGAAACTATCGCACAACTGTTTAGTCTCGCTTTGATTCCTATTAGATTATATGGATATGCGCACACTACTCGATTTTTAGAGTAACTAAACAATTGAATGGGCTGCCAAACAATCGACAATCGCACAACAGTTGTGCAATACTTTAGTCAAAGGTGTGCGCTCGCTCTTAGATTTTCGACTATAAAATGAAGATATTCTAGAAATGTAAATTAGTGTCATATAATGGTACAATGTTTTGTACAAAAATGTACTATCAGGGTATTTGTCGGTATTATACTTAGTTACAGTCTTTGAACGTTTTATACACATTGAGACGACAATAACCAATAGGATGCAGCTTTTAAATGTTTCTTTAAAGGACAATACACAAATAATTGTTTTTTTATTACCCCGTCGTTTACTCAACTCACACTAATTGATTATTTGTAAGGTGTGGAGTTTGACTCGCTGCAAGAAACAAGACATTTTTTCTGTAATGGGACCACCGTAGATGTCCGTGACTGTACTTATGGTATTTTTGCTGAGTCACTGTTTAAGTTCTCGGCAATTGAAGAGAATCAAATGAGTAACGTAATACATCACTGTCCGTACTCTTGGCGTGCTTTGATGGATGCTCCCTAAAATATGTTTCTGAGTGTACACTTATTTTGCCTAAGCAAAAACAGATCCCATCTAAAGTTATAATTGCTACTTATTTAGCTAAGTTTTTTTTTCTTTCTTTCAAAATTTATCGCAAAAGAATTGCTAGTTTTAATTTATAATCGCAATTCTAAATAATTAAAATCGCACAATTCAGAGATAAATTAAAATTCTCTTGAAGCTTGAGAAAAAGTGAATCCATTAAAAACTGCAACATTCTGTGAGGAATATCTTTGTCTCTTCAGGTTTTTATATCTACAAATTGCTTGAATTGTTAAAATTTTTAAACGTAGAACAATTGAATCAGAACTTTGTTTTACACCAAAAATAGTTAGATACTGTTTATTTAAACAAGTTTTAACTATGACCGCCGCCGCTTGATATTATGGACGCTAATGCAATGTATCTTTCGCCATGTATCACCACACTGTTTACGTTCTACGTAATTTAATATTTAATTATCAATACCGAATTTTACAAGCCTACGCATAATGTTTCAATAGCCCTGAATTGCCAAAATCATCGGGCGCTTGTCACCTGTAAAAGGGTTAATGAATGCTTAAGCTAAAATGGATTTGAAACAGTCTTTTTATGGTAAGGTTCTGAAATTCTAAATACCAAATATTTCAGTAAAAAGAAATTAAACAACTAGAAAATAAAGTTTTATTGCTTCACCGAACATTTTACTAACAAAATTGAATTCCTAAAACCGTTTGTTTCAGTTTTAAATTCCTAGAACACGCTAAACCTATTACATTTCGTAAATAATATACTAATGCTGGGTTTCTGAAGTTTCCGTATTTTATCACTAGCTTCGCCTGTGTGAAAATAAAAAAATAATAAAAATACAGCCTATGTTACTCACTGATAACATAGTATTATAATGGTGAAAGAAATTTTAAAATCGGATCAGTAGTTTTTAAGTTATTTCAATACATATAAAAATACAAATCTTTCCTCTTTATTGAAATTACATTTTTTTTATATAATATAAGGTGGCAAACGAGCAAGCGGCCACCTGAATCCACCGAAATGGAAGGCGACTCTGCCCATACACATCCGCAATTGCAGATGCGTTGCCTACCCTTAATAAACATAAAGAGGACATTTCCCCTTCCTATGCGTCTCCTCCACCGTCAAATCCACTTTTCCTTCCCTTAAGAAAAGGGTGGAAAGGGAAAGGGATTAAAATTAGGCACATTACATTTTATAAGTATAGAAATATAGATTACTTATTGATTAATTAGTTTTAAGTTTCAACGGAGTAAAACTCAAGTTACGCAAGAAACGCATTTCATGAATTTATCGAACTAAAAACACTAACAAATTATTAAACGTGTCTGGGAAACTGGCTATTAATCGTATTGTGGTGTGTGTATTTAGTTAAGTTGGCTGAGCTCCAGGCTAGAAAGGTTAATCTCACACCACCGCAGGACAACTTCGTTAAATACCACTGCATTTGTTAGTGACGACAAAAAAATTAACAGACGCTGCTTTTTAACGACTCTGGGTATATACAACTTTATTACTTTTAAATTCAAAGAGTAAATATAAAATAGAATGACGAAGCACGTAATCTAGAAGGATCACCCTTTCTGTTACAATTTTGTGTACAGTTTTATTCCTCGCACACGATACAGGACGAAAACTTGATAATAACAGATGCTAAAGAATAATTTTTGAAATTATTTATTATACGACGTTTGATCTTAAGTGGTAAGTGAATTAAATTCTTTGACTATACCATTTTTTTTTTTAAATAAAATATTAGTAGATTTTTGTTAATTTACTAATATTTCCTTTAACCATTCCAACTAAGCTCTAGGCTTGTGCTAGGATATGGTTCACGACAATAGTCGAATGGCAGGATTCGAACCCTCGACCTCACGATCGGTAGTCCGTACCCCAAACCATTAGGCTATTGGCGCTTCCATGTGACATTATTTCTATATTAAGACCGCGCACACCTTTGACTAAACTATAGCAAAACTGTTTAGTCTCGCTTTGATTCCTATGACCTTATGCGCACACTACTCGATTTTTAGTTGTGTAACTAAACAGTTGAATTGCCTGCGAAACAATCGACAGTTTAGTCCAAGGTGTGCGTCCGCTCTTATGAGATTTCGCGCACATGCTTATAGTCAACATATACTTTCATTTAATTCCAAGAATAACATAATTATGTAACCACGCTGTATACAGTAACTTTTATGTTATTGTATGATAATTGCCATAACTAATTTAACCTGAAAAAGATAAACACACTCACCCCCTAATCCAGAGGGATAGGTAGAGATTACAGACTTCTAATTGACTTATTTATTTCTTATTCACACACAAGTTAATTAATTGTTTGATTTTTATAATCTACTAGCTTTTGCCTGCGACTCCGTCTGTGTGGAATTTAAAAAAAAGTAAGTAGCCCATGTGTTCCCGACTATGTTCTACATCTATACCGAATTTCATCCAGATCTGTTCAGCAGTTTAGGCTACAAACATCCATCTAAACTTTCGCATTTATAATATCGGGTATGATTTCTGGATTTGGTTTACACAGCGTATTTCACTGTACTAAATGTTTGCAACAATTCGCAATATTGCAACGCGACAAAACCCATAGCTTACACGTGCTATTTACGACTGCGTTGACATCGCACACGCAGAATTAGGAATGACGAATATACTGGAAAAACACATATGTTAATTAGTTAGTTTTTTTTTAATTCTGCGAATACGGAGTCACGAGACAAAGCTAGTTTAATACTATTAAACATATTAAAAGTAAAAGTGATTCGAAACTTAATCATTTACATTTAAGTCAACTTTAGTCCCTTTGCCTTCCCACCCTTTCTCTTATTAGAAAAGGATGGGAAGGGAACGTGGATTTGATGGTGCAGGAGACGCATAGGAAGGGGAAATATCCTCTTTATGTGCGTCTCCTCCTCCGTCTTTCAAGGGTAGGCAACGCATCCGCTATTGCGAATGTATATGGGCAGCGGTCGCTTCGCTATTTCGGTGGATTCAGGTGGCCGGTTGCTCGTTTGCCACCTTATATTATAAAAAAAAAAAGTCTAACAATTCAATAACATTTTTTTTGTTATTCTATGCTTAAAATTGTATTTCATAAATACTTCAAATCTTAATATTTGTTAGGAGCTTAACAGAAGTTGCGAATAAAAACCTTATAGCGAAAGTTCGCACCGTAATCAACTAATAAATCAAAAAACACCGAGCGAAAGAAAAATTGAAAGCACACAATAGAAGCACTTTGCTAACTTTTCGTAAGAGAGTAATATTTTAGAAGTATAGCTACGAGAAAACGTTATTAAATTCTGTGTTCCCTACACTCGCAACAATGAATATATTGTGATGTACAAATATTGCTTGAGAGAGCTTTTTTTATTTATTTGAGCTTACATAATATTTCGAAACAGATCCTACATTATGTTTAATAACGAAGAAAATCGTCTTATTGAAATTTAATTTAGACTGTTTGAATGTTTTGTTAACTTAATTTTCGAGACGTGATTTATTTTATTATATTTAGGAGTATAGAGTAAACAGTTGAAATCTACTATAAATGCTAATTACTCAAGAGATAATGATTAGTGTATATTTCTTATACTAAGTCTGCTCTATGGGACTTTAGAGCGGACGCACTTCTTTGACTAAACTATCGCACAACTGTTGTGAGTTTGCCGATTTGTTTCGCAGTCAACTGTTTAGTTGCACAACTAACAATCGAGCAGTGTGCGCACCTCCATATAAGCTCATAGGAATCAAAGCGCGACTAAACGATTGTGCGATATAGCAAGCTGTAAGTTTCGCTGATTGTTGCATTAAATTATATGTACATTACAAAAAACTTAATAAAAACAATTATAGCTTTTCATTAAATGGCGAAAACCTAATTCTCATTTTAAACATTGATTTACCAAAAATTATCAATTTATAAAAGAACAGAAAGTCAATTTATTTCAAGTACAAACCGCAAGAGATTTAAAAGGACAGTCGGTGACCGTCGCATTGGGACTGATTTAACGAAAGATCAAAAAGCTATCAGTGAGGATGTCGACCGCTTGGGAAGCGCCCCGGGGTACACTTACCATACCTATAGACTTCCTTTAAATAATAGGTCACGTTTACGTACGAATAAAGAACAGAATTTTGTTACACGAAAATAAAACACCCAAAAGAAGGCAGAGATTTTTCTATTAAAAACTAAGCTAAGGTTCGTAGTTACTAACAGTTTACGAGAATAGTCGGGTGGAACTTGAATTAATGGGCTTGTAATCGGGCTTAATCATAAGAATATAGACGCTTTTGGATTAGTCCCCACGTGAGAATAAAAGGTTTCATCCGTCCCACCTTTTATTCCCACTATCACCAATAAGGTGACAGATGGAACCGTTAAGAAATAAAATAAGTTTCAACCGTCCCCTCGTCGCAAAAGGTGGGATGGATGAAACTTTTTATTCTCATCTGTCTCCACGTGGTGACAGAGCGGGGTGACGGTTGGGAATAATCCACGCTTTTACACAAATAATACTAAATTTAATAACGCTACCAACATGCAGTGTTTTCAATGTTACGCTTTCTAAACGCTTCTTTTCTGGTAAGTTGACTTTAATGCATTTCCAGCGAGTTACAAGCTTCATAATTTTTACTCAATATCGCCGACGACGCCTTAAATATTATATTAGCAACTTTCACGCGACAAACTTTACAAAGTTTATTGTTTACAAAGTGCTTTGTATTTAGTTTAAACGAAGTTTGATTTTAATATTCTTATTATTTTACTACTAAACTATCTAGAAATATGTGTTGTAGGGCTTTGTCAGAGGAGAGGAAGGCTTGGAAAATAAGCGGTAGAGAACTCGTCTACAAAATATAACGCATCCTTATGATTAATAGTTTTAAATGACTGGATATTTATTAATCTGCAGTATATTTTTACCTTTGAGCTGATTCGATGAAAAAATTCATGCGGAAATTGGGTTTTCATAATAAATAGTTGGACGATGACACGAACTACACTTTATTGACATTTATTTGAAGCAACATTTATTTTAACATTTCACTGTTTTTTATTAATATTTTAAATCAAACTGATAGCGTTTTACATAACTTAAATATAACTTAAATGTATAATTATATTGCAGCAACAATGCATAACTTGATTGTCGATTGTTTCGCAGCCAATTCACAATTTAGTTGCACAACTAAGAATCGAGTAGTGTGCGCACCCACTTATAAACTCACAGGAATCAAAGCGAGACTAAACAGTAGTTTAGTCATAGGTGTGTGCTCAACTTTATTTTATGGAGTAATCTGTGAAGACACAATTTTTGTATGACTGATTTAGTGCAAACCGCCTGAAAAATACTTCGATTACAGTCGCAGATCAAACTCAAATTCAACATAGGAAATAACTTCTATTCGGTTTCGTCGAGATGTTTGTCTGGTACACTTGGGGATACAAGTCGTATAGCAAACACTCAGTGCTCGCGGCCGAGAGCCAAACATAACTCGAAGTTTGCTAACGAGCAGGTGTACGCCGACCCTTTAGCATCTAAAATAAGCTTCTACAAGTTAGAGTAGATATTTACCTTTACACAGCTCAGAACTCGCGATACATTAAAATAAACAACTCTGTTTACGCGGTTTTCTTGAAATTAAGTAACGGTAACCAGATCAGATTTCAATAACCAGTTTACTAAGATATTTATATTGTAACTAGTTTTCGCCCGCGTCTCCGTCCGCGTGGAATGAAAAAAAAGGTAGTAGCCTATATGTTTTTCAAGACTATCCTCTACATCTGAGCCAAATTTCGCTACAGATTTCGCTACTTGCTAGGCTAGAAACTCTAACAAACAACCATTCGTCCATCTACACTTTCGCATTTACAATATTAGTAAGATAATGAATTGTATCACATTGTGATTATTTTTTTTAAATAATTTTATTATGAACTAGACTTTTTTTGTGAAACACAATCGCTATAGCTTAATCAAATATAATATGCGTATAAAACAAAATATTTCAACTCTCCCAATATTAAATTAGTATAAAAATGACAGTTAATTTCTAAATTCAATTAATAATAATAAAATGTACTTATTTATGTATGAAAATTATATTCTTTCTTTACTTTATGTAGCACTTTGTCTAATTTTAAGCAAACAAAACCTTTAGCTCAACTTTCAGGACGTTTACCTAAACAGTTATGTGCTCTTTGCGAAGCCTTCTTTAGGCTTATTATGCGGCTTTGAAAATTTCCCGACTTCTTCGAGTATGGCCCCTTTAACTTTGATCTAAGCACTCCTTTACTTGAATATAATTTACTGGAGAAATGTAGCAAAAATACTAATACTCCCACTTCTGTGAAACATACATAATTGGGAAACTATCTACAATATTTTTCTTGTCAAATACGTAGAATAATTAGCTCGAAACTAAAAACGAAAAATAAAAAACAATAACTACTTCTTATTTTCCAAATGATCACGACAGTATATTTCACTGTGGAAGAAGATCAAGTCTACAAGGTTTACAACTGAAAGGAAACAGAGTCTAATGAAGTTAACACCATTACTCCGATGAAAGCGTATATAGGCCAATGGACGCGAAAAGTAAAAAGTGTAGAGACGCGCTGCACTAAATGAGGACTACGGTGGGCCATTAAACACGCGAGCTCATTAGTACGGAAGATTTTACGTATCGTATCACGCTCATTATTATTGATTCTATCAATAATCTTATTGGTTATGATTAACATTGTTAAAGATAAGTGTTTTCATTGATTTGTATTGACATTTATAGAGACTAAGTTAAAAGCATTTTTTTTAGTATGAGGTGACAAACGAGCTGTCACCAAAATTAGCCAAAACGGTGAAATGACCACTGCTCATAGACATCTGCAAATGCAAAACTCTATAGGCCGTTGCCTATTTTTAATCAACAGAACACGTGACGCAGAGAATGTAGATATTTCCCCTGCCTATGTGTCGCCCGTCTCCCCCTCCCCCTTCTGATCCATTCCTTGTACGAAAAGCGAGGGAACGTTTCCACTTCACGATTATCTTCTGTATGATCGTGGTATTCAACCACGTTAGCCAGCCAATTCGTGCAAAGATTTAAGCTAACTCTAGCACTGTTAGAATAAATGTTAAATTAAATATTTTGCATCGCGCACTTAATGGCCCAATACTTGACAAGCGTGTCCCTTTCCACCGTGGCGAAACTGAATGCGCCCTACAGCCTCACACGAGTCGCGTCGCTATTCACGCAGAAACCTCTATGAATAAATGAGATGGTTTTAACATTTAAGTGTTCCCACATAAGTGACAATCTCTATTCACAAAGAGAATGTAGGGCTGTCGATTTCTATGATGTCTGAATACGTTTTCTTTAAGTTAACATTGAAAAATTTACTGATGTCCCTAATGCTATATAGTGAAAGTTCATTGTGGCAATACTTACTATTCAATAATACTTTTAAATCCCATTTAGTTTATTAGTGAATTTAAATATATTACGTATCAAAGCTTAAATCTTTAGATCGGTCGTAACAAAGAATGTAGGTAGTTTAAAGAAAATGCACTTCTTACACAGAAGTCCTTAAACTAAAATAAGCTCAGCGCCACTTGACTTAATGGATTCCATAAAAGCTCTAGCGGAGATGAGAGACGTTTTGTTGAACTAAATCTTTGAAACAAGGTTTTTCTAGTTTTTGCTTAAAAGTTAAAATAAGATTATATTAGAGCATAAAAACACTCCATGTTTAACTTTTAATAACACACACTTCAGTTTTAACTGTACAGTTTTACTGTTAACAGTCCAATTCTACAGTTAAGTATGTGTGATAGCAAAATAGAAAACCATTGGAGTTTGATTGACAGTTAATAATTTGCCTAGACATGTTAGTTTTAACTGTATATTTCAACTGTTCAGTAATAACTGGGCAGTTCAAAACTAGTGAGTAGCAAAAGATATTCTAATAAACGAGTTAACTTACAATTAATAATGTACTAGCTGTTCGCGTGCGGATTCATCCGCGTGAACTTATAAAAACTTTATTTTATTGTTTACATTTGTCAAATTATCAATAGCAAATTTCAAAATGACATGACATGACATGACAAACCTTAGCAATCTTTCTTTCTTGATGTTGGCAGCAACTTATGGTCTCTTTCCCACATTAGGGTTTTTATCCAAAATATTTACCCACTATGTTTAATGGCGTGAAAATATATAGCCTAAAGCATGACGTAAGTGTAGGGATTTTTATTAAAAAAAGGATTATTCAAAAATATGCTGTAATTGCTGACATCTTAGGCAACAAATAAGTGTGTGTTTACGCTTTATTATAATAGAATATAGATCACACCGGCAAAATTATTTCCTTTGTTTCCGTTACTCTTTAATTAGCAAGAGCAATGTATCTATGCAAAAACCTACAACAGAATACATGGCCAAGGTTTCTCGAATTAATAAGGTTTCTAATTAGTCGCTCTTGTAGTATTTCCGCTTAAAACATTACGAATTCTTTTATTTCGTTATAAAAGAAAGAAATTCCATTAAACAAAGGCAAGGACGAAATAAACTTTCAGCCGAGTTAGATCCCGACCCTTTCAAAGTCCTAAAACGATTCTGCTAGGCTGAAAGTTTTGATCATATTTTTGGGGACAAATTCTCTTTCTTGTTAGAAAATCCCTTGTATTCCGTACTTAAACGATATCTTTATGCATGAGGGAATAACGAGAACAATTTAGTTGATGTCATTTGATCCTTAGGTTTAAGACACGACTTAGGTTACAAGCAACTAACAAAAGCAACGATTTAACTTTGGTCGTAGAACCACTGACGTAACATGTGTAAAAACATATAGAGACATCTGACAATTTATGACGTTTATAAAAAATTAACTGTTGCTTGCGACTTCGCCTGCGCAAAAAAATCTATGTCACTCACAGATAAATTACTTTTCTAAAGGTGAAAGAATTTTTAAAATCGGCCAAGTAGTTTTTGAGTTATTTAAATACAAAAATACAAATCTTTTCTCTTTATAATATTGGTATAGATAGCAATGTAAACCAATGCAACAGTTATATTCAGAACTTAGAGTAAATTACTTATAGTAACATAAAATCAATATAAACAATATTGAATTCCTAACAAGTCAGTTCATATTGTGAGATTGCGTTTTTGAGAACCTCTTGGATAGTTCAAAGAACGTTCTTACGTGAAACGCTCCTAGGATTCCGAGTTCACATCACTTCACAGTTCAAGTCGTAGATCATATCTGCAAAGAGCCAGTCTAATGCCACTTTGCTTCTTCCGTTTTACCTTTATTCTGTCACATTCTGACATAAGAATGCACCTTACGTGGGATATTGGCAACTTAGAGCGGGCGAACAACTGTTGTGCGATTGTCGATTGTTTCGCAGCCAACTGTTTAGTTGCACAACTAAACATCGAATAGTGGGCTCACGTATATAAGCTCATAGGAATTAAAGCGGGACTAAACAGTTGTGCGATAGTTTAGTCAAAGTACACGCTTTTACGAGATGTAAAGTCAATGCGACACCCAATTTATCATAGCGTTGAAATTTACAGAATATAATGTGGTTTTGCTACTCGAGTGAACTAACATACTAAAGTTCGTAGTTAGCAAATGAATGTAATTAATCTCGGCGTTCAAGCGGTAACCGACCTTTTTTATTAAAAGCTTAATTATATACCTGTGAATTTTACTTCGGTACATTTTGTGTAATTTTCTTTAATTAGTTTTGTAATTTGTTTCAACAAGTAACATGTGTGATATTAATAAAAATAAACTCCGAATGTACAAACGACAAAGAATTCGCTTTACGGCCGATAATTTTATGTGATGACGTCACAAATCCAATGTTATAACCAATCATACCTCTTTATCGCTCGTTCCACCCCCTTGCTTGCGTTCATTTCATCATGGCAGTCTTCATTGCAGTTGACATATTATGAAGATTTCGACACCTTTGATTAGACTATCGCACAACTTTCGTGCTATTATCGATCGTTGTTTCGCAGCCAATTCAATTGTTTAGTTGCACAACTAAAAATCGAGTAGTGTACCTCCATATAAGCTCATAGGAATCAAAGCACGACTAAACAGTTGTGCGATAGTTTAGTCAAAGGCGCGCGCTGTTTAAGACGTTATCACGTCAAAAATGATCATCATCACAAATGTCATTTAGCTCCATTGACATTAGAGTGAATAAGATACATAATGAACCTTTATTTTTTACTTTCATAAAACATCTGCTAACATTGTACCGAGCTTCATATCTTAATTACTTTCACTATAAAAATAGTATCCTTTGAAAAAACTCATTTGTGGAATGGTGCAATTATTTCACACCACTGTGACAAATTGCCGTTGGCTGTTTTAATCGTCGACTGGCAGTGTCTAGACGATTTTAAACAAAAGATATTTCTGATAGCATGGACTTGCTAATAGAGGGCGTTGATTAATTGGACTCAAAGTTTTGTACTGTGTGGTTTTATTTAGTTTTTTAAAAGACTTGCAATGTTATTTTATTAGTTCAAATTTCGACGGTTCCTAAGTACAGTGTTGTATCTGAAAATTGCTATTTTTTTTTAAATTTTGTGTATGAAGTTGTTTTTGTAGATGTTTCCAATTATAAATGCTTTATTTAACCTTTACTGTTGTAATCGTAAGATATTTTAATTACGATCACAAAATTAAATTAATTAATAAATTTGATATCGTAGTTAAACAACGGGAGCCTTGAATTTACATTATATCATATACTTTTGACCGCGACTCCGTCCGCAGGGAATTAAAAAAAAACACAACTAAGTAGCCTATGTGTTCTTCCAGACTATCATCTACATCTATACTAAATTTCATCGAAATCCCTTCAGCCGTTTAGGCTACAAACCCTAACAAACATCCATCTAAACATTCACATTTTCTCGTGTATTACGAGTATTAGTATGATCTGAGATACAATAGCTATGTAAGCTATACAACAACTTATTTACATAACACGGAATGTTGTGAATACAATCAATAGAGACGTTTACATGTCTGATCCGCCCTTACTATGTGTAACTATGCTAAAAGGATTCCGACGTAAACTGTCGTAAGACAAAATTTTAGAATTTTCCAATACAACTGTTTTTGTGGATTTCACTAATGTGTTCTATTACATTTAAAAACTCATTAAATAAAATTAGTATATGAATTTCAATATCTGATTTCAGCAAAAGATAGATAGGTAAAAAAAATAAACCTTAAATAGTTTGAAATGCACAAAAACTCATTTTTCCGTTATATACGTAGGACTCTTAATAATCCGAGGATAGTAAACAAAATTCAAATATACATACATTTTAATGTTCTCTGTTTATTTGTAATATTAAAACTTATTCGCGAATGAAATAAAATTACTGAGCAAAAAATATACAAAGCCAACTCACAAAGACTGTTATTTGTCAATGAAGAACTACAGAACGAATTCGTTTACATTTCGCTCATTGAAAGATCAAAGGAATATCATTTATTAAATAATTCATTTATTAGTCTACAGCAAATACTGAATAATCTATTTGTCATATCTTAATACATTTTTTTGCCTCGTTTAATTAAAACAAGATAATTTCTAGTTAGTAGTTTACTTGATTTGCTTTTTTTTTTCTTTATTCAGATATTATGAGACAAACAACAAAATAAACAATAATCTTTTTTATACGGGATTTTATAGTAACATTATTAATATTATAAATGCTCTACTTTTTTTACAGGGAAAATGTTCTATGACATTTGGCATAGATGTCGAGGATAGTCTGGAAGAACACATACACTACATACTTTTGTTTTTTTAATACAACGCAGACAGAGTCGCGGGCGAAAGCTATTTTTACATACAATAAAACAAGCATTAAATACCAATAGTGCATTATTATATTTGAACTTTAAATTAAAGGAAAATATAGTAAAATGATTACGCTTAATCTCCATACATGTGGCTTATAATAGCGCAGCTCCACAATAATTATGGATAATTGAAAACGTACCGTAGCGTTCCCAATCCTTCGTCGGAGCTCAGCAAACGGGAAAATTATTAACCGCTTGTTAATAATTAAATTTATTTTTACACGTTTTTAATTAACGCATACACAAGTACTTTCATATAGCTAATGAATCGAGCTTTTTATTTAGTAATATATGCTAAAATATAACATATATGTTAGGTACTAAGGTTGAAAAATAACGGGATTGGAAATATTAAAGACTAAACTACGTACTCACAGTCACTAATTGGTCGCTTAATGTGTCTCTTAGTGTTTGCACATTAAAGGGTAGTTTTTATAAATATTCACTTAAGAATATACTTTTAAAACAATTCTTATTTTATTACTAGCTTTTGCCCGCGACTCCGTCCGCGCGGAATTAAAAAAACAAAAGGAAGTAGCCTATGTGTTCTTCCAGATTATTTTCTACATCTATGCCAAATTTCATCGAGATCCGTTCAGCCGTTAAGGCTACAAACTCTAACAAACATACATCCATCCATCCATCCATCTAAACTTTCGCATTTATTATATTAGTATGGAGTATGATATGATGAAGTATGATTAATAGTTGATTAGTTGGCATTATTGAGTAAAATTCATGTTGCCGTTTGCATGTTTACCTTATCATATAAAAATATCATGATTAATGTATAAAAATATCATGATTAATGTATAAAAATATCATGATTAATGTATAAAAATATCACCTAAACAGCTGCAGAACTTAAAACACTTTTGTAAGACACGAAAGTTGTAAAATATAAAATATTATTTAAATATGTTTTAAAACGTTATTCTCTCGCAAGGTGGCGCTAATGCATTTCCCGGGAGTTACGAACATGATGCAGCCTTCATAATTCTTACTTAAAGCTCCGACGACGCCTTAAACATTGGGAACTTTTGTCTCACGACAGTTCTTTATATTTACAAAACAGATAAATTGTTTGGCGTTCACTAATGCTGGGTTTCTGAAGTTTCCATTTATTTTATCATTAACTAATGAGTCATTAGTGTTGGGTTGAGATATGTGAAAGCAGTAAAACTTAAGTTACGTAGTTCAGAAACGCATTTCATGAAGTTATCGAATCAAAAACACTAACGAAAAGTTAAAATTAGCCGTGAAATCGCCCATATAGCATATCGCAATAGTTTACAATTTTTAACTAACTAGATTGGATTATAATCCAAATTTTATTGTGGTTTATAATTTCTCAAGACACGCTACATACATCGGTGTAAAGTGTAAAGGTATGCTGAGTCAAAGCATACCTTTACAAAACCTCAAAGCACAAAAAGAATCAATCTAATAATACTAAAATCAGGTTTTTGTACGTCCTCCTATCTCCTACAATAAAACCGAAGAAATCATAATAAAAACACAAATTATAACACGACAAAACATCGTTAAAAATTAATGATATTTAGATAAACCATTTATAACTAAAGCCGTAATAAATTACTTAAAATGGCGGCTAAGGCGTAGAAAATTTTTATAGTATTTCATTGAAGTTATACTTAGGCGTTGGAGCAGAAGGCAATTTGTAATTTTAAGAGGAAGATATTTAATTTCGCTATAAAAATTCCAACACGCAAAGTCTCTTAGAACGACTTTCCACCAAGTACTTAATATTCATTGTTTATTGCTTCATATTCTTAATACACCATTAATAAAATACAATAATCTTTATATTACTTCTATAGAATATCTCTTCATAGATCTATGAATAAAAATGTCGATAATTCTGGATTAAAAACAACGCCATCTAGTTACAAACACATATAAACAAATAACCAGTTCTATTCTTTCTAAATTATCATTTTTAACAAACAACATATAAAACGTATCCAGCCAGTAATAAGTATTATTGGCGTTCGTTAGCTGCATGTCAAAGACAAAGCAAATGTAAACGCAACGACTGGGAGCAAACGAAATACTCTGTAATTTACTTTCAGCTAACGACCGCCATGCCTTCGAGCATTCTTGAATACGTAAATACTTACAAACGCTTCAAACAAATTATGTAAAGTTCATTAAGAAAAATACTACTTTAAGCAAAGACGTTTAAAAAATATTAAAACTATCTTTAGCATTAACTAGAGGCGAAAGATTTGTAAAATCATATCAAAAACAAGATGGCAATAAAGATAAGAGTGTTGTGCGATTGTCGATTGTTTTGCAGCCAATTCAACTGTTTAGTTACACAATTAAAAATCGAGTATTGTGCCGCCACATAAGCTCATAGGAATCAAAGCGAGACTAAACAGTTGTGCGAACGTTTAAGGTGTACGCACGCTCTATTAATATTCTGAATAAGAAAGTCTTTCCATTTAATGAACATTTATTTTTTAAGAGATATTTTTGAGGTTTCGAATTACAATTCCAAAGACTTAATTTTAAATTCCAGCGACATATAAACGTGTTTCTTAAACATCAATGTTTATGCATGCTTTTAATATCACGATTTTAAATTAAAATGCATGAAAACTACGCATCAACAAAGTTAGATGCTGTTAAAATACGTTACTCCGTAAGGTCATTAACCTTAGTTCAGTAAACTCGACAGACGTCTTCTGTATTCTAGATATATTACAAATACTTTTAAATAAAAACTACTACTAACATGTTTTATTGCAGTTAAAACTCTGTACATTAGAATTAGTATTGCCTTTTGTGGTTATAAAGTTATTTTTATGGCAGAACTAGGTAATTATGCATCTCAACTGATAAGTGGTCATTACTTGAATGCCTAATAAATTTGCTATATTACATCTATGTAGGTTGTGGGTCGTTCAAATAAAAAATAAACTCGTAATTTACAGTTTTTTTTTAATATCTACACACTTTTTCCAAAACACATCGTCATCCCTCCGTCATTCCTTCTTTTTCTTCTCTAAACTCAAACTAATTTCAAAAACCAATTCAAAATATAAAATTCGAAATCAATTAAAAAGAAAACATATTAAAAAGAATCATATTTAACCTCTTTATCAATATATTTGACCTCCTTATCCTACATCTATTTAATATATGTCGGCTACCCTTCAGTGAAAGTCCGGTCGAAATAGGTCCAGCGGTTTCGGAGATCACCCGGAACAAACGCGGTTTGCGGACAGACAGAAAGTAAGACAAAATTCTTTTATCAGCAACACAAATACATCATCTTCCTGAAATCTGGAGTTTTTCTTTTGATATTACAAACAAACACTCCAATTTTATTATATGTAAATACAAACAATTAAATTTAATACGCCCATTCAAAAGTTAGCGTAACGTGTAATGTTTAAATTAATTACGCTTGCGATGCTACAAATGACTTCAGAAAGCGGGAACATAACATGAATGGTTAATGTAATCTTCTGGAAGCTTCGAGAAAGTTCGAGTTAAAACACTATTTGTTGTAACACGGAATCAAGTAACATATTTAGTTGTCTTTATCCAAGAGCCAGATATAAACAATTCCAATTTTAAATGTTGTCGACTAATTGTTGCCGCATGAAATTAGTAAATAATAAAAAATTTAGCCTATTTTGCTCGCTGATAATATAGCTTTTTAATGGTAAAAGAATTTTTGAAATCGGTCCATTAGTTTTTGAGTTATTTCAATACAAAAATACAAATCTTTCCTCTTTATAATATTAGTATGATGGTTTTATTTTAAAAAGTTTCAGTTTTGATAGAAACGTGTCTATTTTTAATAAATCTGTGATTACTGTAAAAATGTAAAATTGTTCAGATAGGTTAATTAAAATTTCTCATGTCATTTCAATTCAACTATAGATACAATATTTCTTATTCTAATATCGTATCTACAATATTAAAAAACCCAGTTTAAAAGTATCTGAAAAACATTTTTTTAAATGTTTTATTTATATCAGAAATTCAGTTAAATAATTCCGTTTCAATGAATTTAACAGAAATGTTTCACATCCCCGCCGCGCTCGGAGTCCATTAAGTCAAGTGATTTTGAGCAGATTTAGTTTTAAACGAGCACTAAAATTGCATTTCTTTTATACGTTGCTAGTCTTTTATGACGTGGTTTATCATATACTACGAAATTACTTAGTGGAAGCGAAATACACTACTTTATTGCAATTTTAAATGTAGACAACAAAATAGATAGCTCTTTCAATTCTTACTTTTATATATTCCTAGCTTATACCTGCGACTGCGTACGCTAAGAATTAATTAAAAAAAAAAACATTGACGAATTGAATACCTGCTTCTTTTGGTAAGTCGGTCAAAAAATACATAGTAAGTAGCCTATGCGTTCCGCCATACATGTTTTACATCTTTACCAAATTTCATCGAAATTTGTTAAGCTCCTTTGGAGATACGTAGTAATAAACATATCTATCCATCCATCCAAACGATTGCATTTATAATGTTAATATGAATTTGTGATCACGTTCACTTAAATTACAAAAAGCAAATGAAATCTTATTTCATTAGTTAATTAGATAATTGCTTTTTTAATTAAACTAAAAAATTTTTTTTTAGTAAAACGATCTTACACTAGATAAGTTCATAATTGACTTTTATTTCAAACGAATGATTTCATTTCGTTAATAACCCTGTTAATATTATTCAAGCCATTTTATTTACACTTTAATATATTCCGCCTATGTCATTAATTTAACCCTTTATAACGGTTTATAAAAAGTTATTAAAAACGTAAAAAGAACCGCAAACTCGTTAACAATAAATTTCCGCTAAGGCTCTTACACGAGCTAACTAAATTTCCTGTCGACTGCAATTACTTTGATCAGCGAACCTTCGCTGCTCTATATTAGGTTTCCTTTTAAAAACTGCAATGGAAAAACCTTTACAGACTACATAGTATTAGACTTTTATAGGCGTATAATTTTAAATTGTGTGAAATATTATAATATTTGGCTTATTTTACAAAATATTAATTTTTTGGGAAGCTTCTTGAAGGAACACGAGTCGAGTTCAATTTTACATCTTGAAATAAAACATTTACTAAAGCACTTAGATATATTAGTAAATGTACGGCATTCTTTACTAACTTTTGCCTAGGTCTCCGTTTGTATGAAACTAAAAAAAACAAAAGAAAGTAGTCTATGTATTTTTCCAGACTATGCTCTACATCTATGCCAAATTTCATCCATATCCGTTCCGCCATTTAATATGCAAACTCTATCAAACATCCATCTTAACTTTCGCTTTTATATTACTGAGATTAGTAAGAAGTAAGATAATAGTAAGATTTTTGAAATAAGCTAAAGCTAAATGCTAAAACATAACCCATAAGATGACCAGGCCTGTCTTGCAGTAAAGAAAACAATAAAACCTTCAACTTTCACGAAAAATAATGACAAACAAACTAACAACAGTATTACAAGTTATATTTTAGATTTTTTTTAATATAAGGTGGCAAACGAGCAAGTCGTCACCTGCATCTGCCGAAATGGCGAAGCAACCGCTGCCCATAGACATCCGCAATTGCAGATGCGTTGCCTACCCTTAATTGACAGAAGAGGAGACGCACATAAACAGGATATTTCCCCTTCCCGTACGCCTCCTCCGCTGTTGAATCTACTTTTCCTTCCCATCCTTTCCTCTTAAGAAAATTAGATGCTGAGTCAAAAAGGTTAAACACATCCACACCTGTTACGAATCATTTTTTTTCCTCTGGGATTTTCTCCAAGCACAAAGTTACGTCGCCTACATTGACAGAGCATTCGTGAGAAACTTTGACTCGGAAAGATTTCTTAGAATTCCTCTGAAAAGGGAATTTGAAAAGCCCTTTTTATAAAAAGTTTGCCTAAACACACTGCGACTTCTCACGGAGTTCGGATGACGGATCTTATAAGTCAAAACTTGGCGTATTTTATTTTGATGCCAACCGGTGAGTTTTCCCAGTCATAACTCTTGTATATGCCGACCCTCTTAGTTGTATGACTATTGAAAAACGTTAAATAAATCTCACTAAGAACGTGCACACCAGAAACTAAATTAGCGCACTGTTAAGTCTCGCTTTGATTCCTATGAGCTTATATGGAGGTGAACATTACTCGATTTTTAGTTGTGCAACTAAACAGTTGCGGCTGGGAAACAATCGACAATCGCTAAACAGTTGTGTTGTTTGAATGTTTAGATCATCATCATCTAAGTACACGTCACAATTCGAGTTACTTTATTTTATTTTCAAATGTAACTACAATTAAAAAAAAATCCTAAGCCATGAAAAAGCAACTAATGAGATTCAAACTCTTAAGGAAATGGTAAACCTGAAGCTTTAAAGAGATCAGTGAGTGACGTGTGGGTCATGACGTCACAATTCAATTAAACCCTGATATTCAGATACAATCCTCTTCACCGGAATTGATTCACGGTTGGTTGATTAAATACCTTTCGAAATTCTATCGATAATTGATTTATATCCAACCAAATTTACTCCGGAACTTCTAAATCGCTACATAAATTGTAACAAAAATGTATAGCAAAATCAGTTTTCAAATAAATTTTACACGGGAATATGTACTTTAAAAAATAGAGCACAGATATATTCACTTGTGAATTGAAATCATAAAAAATACGAAAGGATGGATAGATATTTCTTACTAATCTATAAAATGACTTAAGATATCTCGATGTTTGTCACAGATGTAGAACTTAGAGCGCGCGTACACCTTAGAGTAAAATATAGCACAACTGTTTAGTCTCGCTTTGATTCCTATGAGACATGGATGTGTGCACACTACTCGACTCATAGTTGTGCAACTAAACAGTTGAATTGTCTACGAAACAATCCACAATCGCTCTACAGTTGTGCGAAAGTGTGCGCCCGCTCTTAATCCAAATACTTACTAAGTTTTCCATATATTTGTAAGTATGCGGTAGTAGAAACCCGCCGTCGTAACAATATATTCAGCAGTGGTAGAGCCCGCTTTAACATCTTTGCACGAATGGGCCGGCTCGCTCGGTGTAATACCACGACCACACGGAAAACAGGCGTGAAGTGGAAGCAATTCCGCGTTTCGTCTGATGAGTGTGGTGCGGGAAGCCTAATTTTTGTCCCTTTCCTTTTCCACCCTTTTCTTAAGAGGAAAGGATAGGAAGGAAAAGTGGATTTGACGGTGGAGGAGACGCATAGGAAGAGGAAATGTCCTCTTTATGTGCGTCTCCTCCTCCGTCCATTAAGGGTAGGCAACGCATCTGCAATTGCGATGTTTATGGGCAGCGGTCGCTTTCCATTTCGGTGGATTCAGGTGGCCGCTTGCTCGTTTGCCACTTTATATTATAAAAAAAAATATCTACCTCAGATTAATAAGAATTATAAACTTCATTTCAATAAAATTGCCAGTATCAAAATAATTAAAATCATAGCGAATGTGCGGAGTAATGCGTAAATCTCGCTGAACATTTGTGACGTCAGCGAATCCGCTTTCAGCTTTTAATGAACGGGGATTAGTACTGTAACAAGTGTGCCGGCTGCGGCCCCCACGTCTACACCACTGCCATTACACAACCATTACGGTTATGTTGAAAATTTATTCCATACAGCATTTTTGGGTTATGAAGTTATGAGACTTATGCCACCCAGGTGAAGCAAGTGAAAAAAGCACTAACGATTGTTTTTTGTTTTTCGTTAAACATTTTATGTTCAAATTAAAATAATAGTAAGAAAAACAGTTTTTAATATAATTTAATTAAATAGGACACTAAAGCATCACAGAATAGGCTATTCTAGTCGCAATTAACGTAAATTTTGATAACGAATAGAAATATATTTAAGTCTATAGGCCAGTATTAGCGCGGCCAACAAGAATTTATTGTCGAATTAAAAAAGCCAGACGCGTTCCTTCAATCCATTTATATAAAACCTTGTAAGACCGCTAATGACCTTTAGGTTACAAAAAGAACTAAGTTAATTTAAGTAATGAAGATAATTTGAATAAATTACTTGGAAATTAGATTGGAAACTGTACGCTAAATTAGACATCTAATCAACTGGTTATCAAAATAAAACGATATCAACACAAATTGGGCTTTACCATAAAAAAATTAAGACAGTTATTGTAAATGTATTTTAGCTTAGATTTATAAAGAAAACATTTGGTATAGATGTAGAGGATAGTCTAGAAGAACATATAGCATACTTGGTTTTTTTTTAATACCACGCAGTCGGATTCGCGGGCGAAAGTTAGTTATTATATTAATAAAGTATAATTTTAAGTCACTCTACTGAGATTATTAGACCATACCGAGCTACCTAAATGAATCACAATACAATGTAATTCGCTTCTTTTAAAGTTCTAAACAACTAAAGGAAAAAGTAAAATCTTTAGGAAATGGCTGAAACTTTCACAAATTGAATCGCGTAAAACTAAGTTTTCTATTGTATTAATTGAAATACTTATAAAATACTTCGTCGTATTAATTTTAAGTCTTAATTTTCTCGATTTAATAGCGTTTGATGTTTTATTTAGGACATAGTTTCTGTAACTTTTGCTCTGTATTTAATGATTTATTTTCTTAAGTGAAATGTATATTTATACCATAATAATACTAGCTGTTGGCCGCAATTTCGTCCGTATTAAAAACAATGATTAACCAAATGCGTTCTTCCAGACTGTGCTCCACATCTGAGCCAAATTACATGGAAATCCGTTTAGCAGTTTACGAAGTACTTTCTAAAAACATCCATCAAAATATACAAACTTTCAAAAGTAAGATAAAATAATTTGTTACAAGAAACAATATCGTTCAAAAACATTAATGTTTTTTTCAATACATGTTCTCTATTACTAGAAATTGTTATAAGAAAAACAAACAAAAAAACAAAAGCATTCAAACCAGCAGTCGAAATAAAACTATCAAAAATTTATTATAAAACCAAAACAACCACAGAATAAAATAGAACCTTCCAACACTTCCCCGCAAAGTAAATAAACAGATTGCTCAGTTCCCTAACAGAATGAACAGAACTAGAAAAGCAAATAAATATCTAAATGGAAAGTAACTTGATAAAGCGAATGCGGGAATGCAATAAAAGAAACGTCGGCTCGCAGCGACCTCTAGCGCTCAGTGTGTGGAAATAAATTGTACTAGAGAATTGTAGAGCAAAAAGCAAATTGCATCTTTAAAACCTAATTAACCAAAAACATTACAGAGTTTACCATAAAAATATACATTGTTTCAAATACATTACTACGCGTGTTTGTTAAGAAAGTAATAAAATAGAGGCATGTAAGTTTTTTTTATTAACTAAAATTATTAACCACGACCACACAGAAGAGGGGTGTGAAGTGGAAGCAATTCCGAGAATACGTACGTGCTGAAGGCCTAATTTTAGTCTCCTTTCCCTTCCCCCTTTGCTTATAAGGTGGGGATAGAAAGGAGAATTGTATTTGACGAAGAAGGGGATGCATAGAAGGTGAAACATTTGCCTGGCCGTTCCATCATCCGTCGATTAAAGATAGACAACGCTTCTGCAATTGCGCTTGTCAAAGTGCAGCGGTCGATTCGCTATTTCAGCGAATTCAGGTGGCCACTTGTGCATTTGATATTAAAAGAAATCTACGATCTTTCATTCTAAGATATCGCGTATACTTCTGTTTATCTGTGGGTATTTTTTTATTTGTTTTTTATCCGTTTTACGTCAAAAGCTTTCTATCGAGGAAAAGAGCTTACGCTAATACAACTTCAATTTAAATTCCCAGCTTCGCATTCGCATTTCCCTTTAACTTGTATGTAGAAAAGATTAGCTCCCAGCTCACTACATTATTGAAATAGGAAAGGCTTCGTGTAAGTAAGGGTGGAGTTTGAAAACTTATTACTTATCTAAGAGTACAAGCGTAAACCGATTTACTTGTTGTTTATGTTCACTATCAAACCAAAATGAATAATCTTACCTTACAATCAAGAATAGATTTCTTCCATACTCAGAGTCATTAATAAGTCACTAAGGGACTAACTTAGCAAACAATTAACGTTTCCTAACACGCCTGGACACTATACTAAAGTACATATATTGCGAAAGTTTCGACAAAAATTTTCTATATCATTATAAAATCATGATTTTTAAATTAAGTAGTAACCTATAAGGGTAATATGTACGAAAGTCTTGAGGGATAAAATAAAACATTACGACCTAATAGACTACTTACAAACGTGCCTCGAATAGAAAATAACATACTTCGGGGGAGGGAAATAAACGTGCGCTCTACGACTCGACATTTCTCTCAAATACCAGTTAATTTAAAGCCGCATGTATTCTAATTAGATGCCTTTTGATACTTAACAACTACGTATTACGTTTGTGTCAATCCTCCATTCAATCTCTAAATAACCTATCAACTAGACATAAAGACAGACTAAAGACTCCTACATAAATAGTGACAAATACGACGCAGTAAAGATGCAACACAAAACCGACTCCAAAATAGATATACTACACTGTCAAGTTATTACAAGTTTAAAAACAAAGTGCGCTCTTCCTGCTTACAACAATACTAGCTGTCCACCACGCCTCCGTCTTTGCGGAAAAAGTTACGTCTGTCTATGCGTTCTTCTATTCCTTTCTTCTAGATCCATACAGCCGTTTATGAGATACTATCTAACAAACATCCAGCCAAACAACAAACATTCACATTTATAATATTAAGTTGCCCAAAATTAGAGGTTTTATATTATAATCAAAAGTTTTCTAACAATTTGAATACACTTGTTTATGTTGTACTGATTTTTATATACATTTTCACATCAGAAACTTTAAATTTATATTCTCGTGTAACACAATATTGCGGGATACAGCAACCGTAACATAACACACTCTAAATATTTTTTTCGCAGCCTAAAGAAAACATAAAAGTTACGCGAACAAACGAGCTGCGAAGTTTAAGGCTCCGTTTATACAACATTGGGTATAACAAGGCTTTACAACTTTACCTTGTTACATTTTGATGTGAACAACTCGATTGGGTTGGATTAAATTACTACGAATTTATGTTAATTAAATATTACTGAGATTCTTTTAATATCAACTAAAAAGGAGTAACTGGTTAGCATGGTATAGACATTTTATAAGGAGGAACGTTGGTTATGAGTGTATACACTGGTAAAGGTAGACCTAGAAAGAGATGGATGGATTGCGCAAAAGGTTATATAATCAAGAAGGGTGTGATGACTGAGATGACGTATGATAGAGTTATGTGGAGGACAAAAACCTGCTGCGCCGACCCTACGGGAGTAGGATAAGGATGATGATGATGATCAACTAAAGAAATGGTAGCGTAAAATGAATATTTTATGTCTGCCTACCTCTCTATTATTACAACTTTAATAAGTTGCATTTAATAATTTTTTGCCAATTAAGTTTTAAACAACTAATATTGAAATATCAAATAATTAACTCCATGATCAGTTAAATATCGATAAAAGACAAAATTAATTCAAGTACATTCAATCACATTATTTTCAATTTACATGAGTCTATACTAATATAATAAAGAGTAAACACACACTTCTTTGTTGCCTAAAATGTCAGCGATTACAGCATATTTTTGAATAATTCTTTTTTTAATATAAAGCCCTTCACTTACGTCACGCTTTCGGCTATATATTTTCACGCCGTTAAACTTAGGGGTAAATATTTTGGATAAAAACCCTAACGTGGAAAAGAGACCATAAGTTGTTGCCAACATCAAGGAAGCAAGGTTGCCATGGTTTAACATGTCATGTCATTTTGATATTTGCAATTGATAATTTGACAAATGTGATCAATAAAATGAAATTTTTATAATTTTTATGCGAATGAAGTCGCATGGGAACAGCTAGTATTAAAATAAAACAATTTGTAAATGTAAAAAAATGTGACAGTTTGAAATTGGAACACATGGCACTTCACTTAATGAACACTTGGCATAAAAGGCCCGACGGTGGCGCTGGTGGCGCGGCGTCCACTTTCAATGCAATCTGCAGGTTGCGTTGCAAACTTAAAGCCTTGTAATAAATTCCATCTGTAGCTTGCATTAAATACATGAATTGGAAATCGCGAATTTCAATGAAGTTTAAATATACCTTTAAAATGCTGAGTTTTAAGTATTTGAGTCAATTTTATTAATTGGAAAAACAGGCAACCGATTCCATACGCTTTTAAATATAGACGTATAATCAAGGCGAAGAGAGCCCTCTACAATCCCAAAATGTCTTTAGTTCTGTGGTACACTGTACAAAGAAACTATTTCTGTTTCAGATTTTGGCTTTGGGACAGTATTTTCATTTATTTTTAGAGTTGTTATAGTATAAATTACTACGCATACGTACTCCTAACGCCATCTATTGGAAAATTACAAAAGCAATAAGATATGCGTAACGTCTCATATTAAAAATCTGTACATACAAAAAAATATATAATCTTTATGCTATATTTTACAAATTATGATAAGACTTCGTGGAATCCTAAAGCAGCGTTTTCTGCTAATTATCAAAACGTACTAAGCTATTCATTCTAGTCCTATATACCAAAGTATATATAATCTTTCAAGTAGAAGTTGGAAATTCCTATTCAATTTGTCGGCCTCCGTAAGGTAAAGTTTCTCTAAGTAAACTTCGTCATGACGTCAAAAGCAAGTCTGTTAAAGTCATTTGAATTTACACGAAGCTATCTAAGTATTGATAGAATGCATCAAACTAAAATATACTTAAGTACTAGATGTTGCTCGCGACTTCGTCCCCGCAGAATTATAAAAAACCAATGCAAGTAGCCTATATGTTCTTCCAGGCTATCCTCTACATCTATGACAAATTTTATCGAAATCCGTTCAGCCATTTAGGCTACAAACTCTAACAAACATCCATCCATCCATCCATCCATCTGAACTTTCGCATTTATAATATTTATATGATATATGATAATATGATAGTATGATGTTACTCAGTGATAAAATAGCTTTTTAATGATGAAAGATTTTTTTAAATTGGCCCAGTAGTTTTTGAGTTATTTCAATACATACAAAAATACAAATCTTTCCTCTTTATAATATTAGTAGAGATTAAGATACAAACAAACACACAATCAATTCATTCCTCTTTAAGATAGTAAAGATAATTATAACATTTTTTTAAACTAAAAGTATCCTTTTATATTTAAACAAATATTTTACTACCAGAAAGGACCATGACAAACAATGCCAAAAGATAATTCAATCA
Source organism: Papilio protenor (assembly GCA_029286645.1). Taxonomy (NCBI): domain Eukaryota; kingdom Metazoa; phylum Arthropoda; class Insecta; order Lepidoptera; family Papilionidae; genus Papilio; species Papilio protenor. The sequence goes on along the minus strand of JAGSMZ010000007.1, from coordinate 396,016 downwards.
TGTGGACACATCCCTTAGATGTAGCAAGAAACAATAAACAACGGTCTCAGTCCATCACACATTGAGAAGCAGACCACGTCTGCAGACGTTACTTTAAGTTAAGTCTAGACACTGACAGACGTTTAAATACTTATCTCGCAAGAATATAAGTCTCAGTGGATAGATTATCCATTCCATTCGTACTCATTGTATAAAGGATTGTTCATTTCATCTACATTTGATTGTTATTTCAATCTAGTTCAAAAATATAACGGCGCGAGACGATTGATACTTTTTGAACAATTAAAGTTACTGGCCGTTAATAATTTTGTGTACTGGCTGAATGTGCATCGGACATAATAGATGTCAAGGCGGCGATCGAATGACTGATGACAGTTGTCAGTTGTTATAAAATCAACTGGTTTTCTCTGTAAATGTTTGCAATCCGATTAGATTGTGTTGTGCAGTTTTCATAGATGGTGGTTAACTAAGGGTGGTGTTTCTAATGTTATGCGATTGTTATTTCATTACAGACATACGCACGCCCACAATTGTGTATAGTTACCGTGTACATGATCTGCCTTCGAAATTAATTCTACAACCCGCTTGTCACTCCAACAAATATATATTTGATAAAACTTGTTGAAAGTAAAATGTTTTCATACACACATGTATAAACTACGCAAGTACCAAATGAAATGAACCCTATACAACTCAAAACTACGCTAGTGTTTAGTTGCGGTGCACATCGCTAGGTGGCGACACTTGAATGTTAAAAACCTCATCTCGTTTATTCATAGACATTTCTGCATGAATACGTCCCGTGTAAAGCGGAGCCTACGAGGGGACGCTACGTCACCGTGTAGACACGCTACGGGGAGACCTATTCAACTGGCTTTGTTGACGCACAGAAAAGGGTTTAAAAGGTTGTAAATTAACGCCTACGCCATTAAGGTTTCTATGTATTATATTTACACTTCAATGTAATTATCATTCTAAATGATACACAATAGAAATATCACGATCGCGTGCCGTCCGGAAAATATACCCGACTCGCTTTGTTCACGTCAAATGAGTAATAAATTATATTTCATACGAAATTCTAGTTAATGAGAGATTGCACAAATGTGGGCTTATTTTGGTAAGTCCCCGCAGACCGCAGCGACCGGCAGCGCGCCGCGACCGGAGCTGTGATTATAGATTTATGGAATAGACACGTTTGTGTGTTACAAATATATGTTCTGGCTGTCACGAGCGAATCCTGATTTTGTCACAACTACTAGTATACATTCAACCACTCAGATTGCTTAATTGAACACTAAGATAACTCTTTTTTTAGTGTAGATCTCCCTTAGTGTAGTGTGTTGCGCGTTAAGAGACTTAACGCATAATCTCTTATTTCGTACTATTCCAAGCAATCTTTCATAAGTATATTGACAGCAAATTATAGCCAAAACCTGCCTAAGATATGTACTTAGAGCAGTTACAGAGTACGTAAATAAAATCGTGCGCTTGTGAATCCTCTGTCAACAGGGACGGTGCGCAGGTCGTGCGGACTGTTTTCATAACTCGACAATAAATTTACTGAAGCCTCTACAAACAGGAAGGAGCTTTGCAAAGTATTTATCGTTTCGTTTCGAGTGGCCCCTTTACAAGACACTTTTATGTTGTAAATATTTTTGCAACGAGCGTTTCTTGAAACTTGAAACTTGTAAATGTCGAGAGTTCATTATTCACAAGGAAAACAGTCTGAATTACGTAACTGAAATCTCTATTTAAACTAGCATTATAACATAAAATAGTTTAAACAACAAGATAAATGGACCATTCTTAGAAGAATGGGGTTATCAACAATATAAGTATATATATTCTCATCCAGATTTTTTTATTACAGCCACTTACAAAGTTTACACTATTTTTTTCGGGGCGGAAACTACAAACTAATTACTAAGGGCTTCTAAGTAAATTTATAAAAAAGCATGAATTTAATACAATATACACTTGTCTATGGTTAAGGTAAAGAGCGACAACTTAGTGACTTAACTTTAAGTGTTGTTTTAAAAAGCTATTTTACATACTTCAGGGGCTTGTTTAAACATTATTCTAAACTCTGGCAAAGAGAGTCGCATCCGGCTTCACGTAATAGAATAACTAACGAGTCGACTACTTAAAACCTCTCTACTTATACTCTGTACCGCAACTAACACACGGTAAATAAAGACTTCTGGCTACACCATTTTGAGACTTAAAGTTACAAGCTAAAAGCATACTGCGAAATAACTTCCTACACGCTGATTGACATACAAACAACACTCTAATAAAATATGTTTTGATTTTTAATCGGTTTACTATACTATTATAATATCATAAAAAAGAAAGATTTGTATTTTTCTATGTATTGAAAAAACTCAAAAACTACTGGGCTGATTTAAAAACTCTTTCATCGTTAGAGAGGTAATTTATCTTTGCGTAACATAGGCTATATTTTTTATTATTTTTTAATTTCACGAGGACGAAGTCGCAAGCTAGTCGCTATATAAAGACGTGGGCAAAATCATATGAAATTTATTCTTCTCAAATGATAAACATTTTTAGTCAAAACATGTTTCATTATACCTTGATAAAACAAGTCTAACATGTCAAAAGATATTAAATTCGCTATTGTTATTAAAATAGAAATTGGCTACAAACATTAAGTAGGTATGTAGAGAAACATCCAGCTACCAACATAAACTATTAAAGTTTTGTAATACTCAGAAACCGTACTACGTGAGAGATAAATTGTTGAACGCGACTTGAATCTGTATTGAACAATATTGTACACATTTATACAGAACTAGCTGTTGCCGTGCGACTTCATCCGCATGAAATTATGAAAATTTTATTTTATTGTTTATACAATAAAATTTTAGTTTATACAATAAAATAAAATTTTCATAATTTCATGCAAATTTTTTTTCAATTTCAAAATATAAATTTGTCAAATTATCAATTACAAATGTCAAAATGACGTGACATGATGACAACCTTGCTTCCTTGATGTTGGCAGCAACTTATGATCTCTTTCCCACATTAAGATTTTTATCCAAAATATTTACCCCCTAAGTTTAACGGCGTGAAAATATACAGCCTAAAGCGGGACGCAAGTTTAGGGCTTTTTATTAAAAATATAATTATTCAAAAATATGCTGTAATTGCTGACATCTTAGGCAACAAAAAAGTGTGTGTTTAGCTTTATTATAATAGTATAGAAGTATAGATAGTATAGATATATCCTGTTCATTATTTATAGTTTACAATTAGAACATTATCTGAGACTATTCCTGTAGTCAAATGACACTACTCATTTTACAGTCTAATACTATAAAGTGGAAAGATTTGCTTTTCTGTATGTACGTAACTCAAAGACTATTGACCCGATTTCAAAATGTTTTTCACCATTAATACGCTAAGTTATCAGTGAGTAACATAGGCTATGGTTTTTGTTATTTTTTAAACTTCCATGCGGATGAAGTCACGAGCAAAAGCTAGTAATAAAGTAATATCTAAAAAAATATTTGTGGGACGTGTAGATGATATTCCCAATCTCAATACATCTAGGGACAATAAAAATTAAGTGTATATAGCTCAGTAAATGCACAAAAACCATTAAGTTGAAATGACCTTGTTTCGAAACAAGAAGGTCGTACAAAGAAGTCAGATATCGCGTGAGTACTCGCCATACAGCAAGGAATCCATTACTTTACTCGTTTTATTCCCAGCGATAAAAGGTTACTTACTTGATTTTTTGGCGACTCGATTAGCTGATGTTTACATTCGCTTTTATATTATTGTAGCGATAACTCAACCAACAAAACAAGGAATAAGTAAACATTTTCAACGAAAGAAATTTTACTTTATAAAGATATGTTTATAAAGGTTTTGGAAACCGACTTAGTAGAGTAAATGCACACACCTATGACTAAACTATCACACAACTGTTGTGCAATTATCGACTGTCGATTGTTTCGCAGCGAATTCAACTATTTAGTTGCTCGACTAGAAATTGAGTACTGTGCGCACCTCCATATAAGCTCAAAGCAATCAAAGTGTGACTGAATAATTGTGCAATAGTTTAGACAGAGGATTCCTTATTAATATGTACAGGTACTAAATAATTTATGGTATTAGCCTAGTTACTCATACATATCATACTAATATTATAAATGCGAAAGTTTAGATGGATGGATGGATGGATAGATGGATGTTTGTTATACTTTGTAGCCTAAACGGCTGAATGGATTTCAACGAAATTTGGTATAGATGTAGAGGATAGTCTGGAAGAACACATAGGCTACTCACTTTTGTTTTTTTTAACTTCACGCGGACAGAGTCGCGGGCGAAAGCTTGTATAAAATACACTTCAAATAAAATACCGCAAACTTCACGTTGAATTAAAACGTTCGAAATTATCATGAATTGAAATATCACTTAAAGATGCTTTAAATTGTAAGTTTCAATGACTTAACTGCGAAGAGCAAATACGTTTTAATGGAATATAATGGACTATTTTCAGATACTGGCTTAGATTAGTTCTCAAGCTGAGAGCACTTCACCTCGAAACCTTGTCGAGAGCATCTCGAATGTCTTAAGACTTGACGAACGATTTACATCTAACATTTAATGCGCTTCGCTAATTCTTGTAGAGAGTGAAGTCGGAAAATAAATACTTTAGAATAGAACAGGGGTGGTGAACCTTTACGTAGGTGCAATTTCAAACAAATGTTTAATAAGGTTATTTTATAACGCTTATCGGACCTCCTTGGTAGCATGGGAGAGGTTGTATATCAAAGAGATCCAGCTCAAAATATTGCGTTGCGTGCCATTGGTTCGCCGCCCCTGGAATAGGGGTGTGCTGTAAATATTTTTACTCAAACATCAACATAATATTGGTTTTCCTTCTGATACCAAAATCCAGACATTTATAATATAATAACATGAATATGAGGCATTGTTCATATACAAATAGAGATTGTTAGATAAACAATGAATCATATTGAAGATTATCTGACAAGTTCGACAGACGCTTTATGTTGCTTTGCATGAAACTATTCAAGTGTCAATCATTTTCCTTTTAGATTATTCTGTTATTAATATAATATTTCAATGAAAGTTGATCTCCAACTATAGTTAAAGGTTTATAACAAAATTTTAATGTTTAAAAATAAGTGGCAAACAAAAACTGAAATAAAAAAGGATATGTTCTTCCAGTCTATCTACATACATGCCAAATATTGAGATCCGTTCAGCCGTTTAGGCTAAGAAACTCTAAGAAACATCCATCCATTCATCTAAATTTCGCATTTAAAATATTATAATAGTAAGATAAAAAATTATATGCATGTGAACTTTTAAACTTGGAATTGAACTATTATATTCTTAAAGGTTTATAAATGGCCAGTTTTAGTAGCCAGGTTTGCTTGAGTTTAAAATATTAAGGTCGAGTAGAGCTTCCGACGTCTAAATTCCTAGCTCGACTAACGTATATTGCATGTAACTCAAGCCCAGCAGTGGGCTGTGGTACGGATATTACATGCCTAACCACCCATACTTATATACTAGTTGGTAGCCGCGACTTTGTACGGAAATTATCGCTGCATATTGAAACGAATCATTAACATTTGGTAAGCACCGCATTCAATCTTTTAGATGTGATTAATATTAAATTTTTGAATGACCTTGAAATGATTTAAGACGATGTTATATTAAATGTCGTTTCACTATTCCGCCGTTAATTAAACTATGTTAAGCATGTTAACAAACAGAATTGTTATTTAAAACCATTTTAGGACATTATGAAATTTTTATTCATTCACAAAAACTTTTTGTTTTTTCAGGATAAAAGGTTTCTCTTATAGAAAATGGTAGCAGACTAAGTAAAGACAGCACTCATTTTCTCTGTTAGATTTCTCTCTGATATACTGTTATCACTTTAACTGAAATTTAATTAACTTCGTACTATCACATCAAGACGTAATAAAGATATTTTCGTTCGCATTTCAATATAAACGAGTTTCATCGGACATCCATCAAAACTGTGCGGACTGTGACAGTGATGTATTGCGTCACTCATTTATTTCACTTAATTACTTTATGGAAAAAAAGTTACATAAAAATCATGTTTTAATTCTTCAAAGTATAGCGATAGCTGTCGACTATGTTCGCACGAAATTAAAAAAAACAATTACTAACCTCTGTATTCTTCGAGGACATTCTAAATCTATGCCTTTTATGTTGGTTGCTGAAGTTTCCATTTACTTTACCATTACATACTGATTCATTAGTGGTCAACTAAATTACAATGAAGTAAAACTCAAGTTACGTAGTTCGGAAACGCATTTCATGGAGTTATGGAACCAATAACATTAACGAAACGTTAAAAGAAGCTTGGAAACCAGCCATTTGTAAGATTCGTTAAGCCGTTTTGAAGAGAGGTAATAACAAACATCCATACAAACTTCCACATTTATAATAGTAGTAAAATGAATCTATGTATAATAGAAAACTTCATAGCCTTAAATATAAGATGTTAGTTACATAAGCTTATTTTAGCAGTTGAACGAAAGTTGTCCACAGTTGGATTGCAAATTACCAATGATTTTTGTACAAAGTTAAAAAAGCGTCGATCTACCGCGGAAATACTTAAAAAAAAGAAAGCCTTAAATTGAGATAATATAGATGTATTTAGTAGATTGTCTATGAATTAATGTACGTAAACGCATAGTTACTTGCACATTTAACGCTTCCATTCAAATGTTAAAGACATCACTGAAGGCATTGTATTCTGACAGCGACAGACATTGACAAATTGTTACAATCCTTTACCATTCAAACTTATATCATTTTACATAAGTTCTTTGAATTGATTTTACAAACTTATATCCATACTGTACTTGTTTAAAAAATAATATTAAATTTAAACTTTCAGCTATTTAGTCACGTTCATATTGAACATAACTAAATGACCGCATCAAGAGCCGCAAAATCATTAACAGTAAATTACACTTAAGGCTCTTATGCGCCAACTAACTTAATTTCCTTTCCACTGGCACATATATTATTACATTAAGTAAATTTTGCGATGTGGAAAATGTAATATTATTAACCACATTTACAAAAAAAAAGACTATTTTCTAAATTTACAGTGGTAGAGCCCGCTTTAACATCTTCGCACGAATGGGCCCGCTCGCCCGGTGTTATACCACGACCACACAGAAGACAGGCGTGAAGTGAAGCAGTTCCGCGTTTCGTCTGATGAGTGTAGTGCCCGAGGCCTAATTTTAGTCTCTTCCCCTTCCCATCATTATCTTAAGAGGAAAGGATGGGAAGGAAAAGTGGATTTGACGGTGGAGGAGACGCATAGGAAAGGGAAATGTCCGCTTTATGTGCGTCTCCTCCTCCGTCGATTCAGGGTAGGCAACGCGTCTGCAATTGCGGATGTTTATGGGTAGCGGTCGCTTTCCATTTCGGTGGATTCAGGTGGCCGCTTGCTCGTTTGCCACCTTATATTATAAAAAAAAAAATTAATCATAGTACAACACGAAGAAAAACATAAAACAAAAATGATCTTATACAGACCTACAGACCTAGAAAGAGATGGATGGATTGCGTGAAAGGAGACATGATCAAGAAGGGAGTGATGACTGAGATGACGGATGATAGAGTTATTTGGAGGACGAAGACCCGGTGCGTCGACCTACGGGAGTAGGAGAAGGCAGGGGAGATGATACAAAGAAGAATATTATAATTTTTTTATAAGTATAAAAAAATAGTATTTAAAAGGAAAAGGTATTTACTAATAAACAAATGTAACGGCAACACTCAAGTTTAAAGAAACAAGGCGAAGGAGTTTAGTTTAATATTAAAAGTAGTTGATGAAATAAATCACGGCAAGTACTATAAATGACTTCTATTTCTGGAAGCAACGCCGGCTGAATTGTTAATGTAATCCGCCTTCCGAAGGCAAAAATAACGCTGTTAAGAAATACATCGTAAATATCAGCGAACTTTCTTAGCATTCGTGCAATACGACGGGAGAATAAATATTATGTAACTTAAACTATGCAATGGTTGAAAAGTCAAAAGATGTTTTAAATCAAAAATACTCCTTGAAAAATGTGCGAATATTTTTTCATATAAACAACTTTAAACTATTATTAAGTAGCTTACGCCCGACTCCGTCCGCGTGTCATTAAAAAAAAAAAAAGTAGCCTATGTGTTCTTCCAGATTATCCTCTACATCTATACCAAATTTCATCGAAATCCGTTCAGCCGGTTTGGGCTACAATCTCTAACAAACATCCATCTAAACTTTCGCATTTATAATATTAGTATAAAATATGATTGAATAATAAAAAATATAATAAAAATTAAGTCTCTTCTTGCAGAATTATACTTACACTTTATTCTACTTAAAAGTTGGTTATTTTTCAATATGTATTTGTACGTAAATAATATTTTGTGTGTTGTTGCAAAGTTGTTCAAAGTTGCCTCACATCCTGTCGACAGGAAATGAAGTTACGCTCACATGAAGGTTCGTGTGCAGTTTAATTAACATTCATAAACTTATTATAACAATGAATTTACCCTGAAATTTAGTATTTTATTTTAGTATTGTAACCATAAAAAAATCGCTCTTTATCCACCTCCAGAAAATAGCATTAAAACATGAGTATATTTAAAAAAAGTTTTTAAATCTCTTCGGAAGTTAAGACGAATTTTCTAAATAAACGTACGTAGTCGTCAAATGAGCTCTATTGGTGTAACGAGGAACGCCGCGCGCATCGCTAATGCCGCTTCAGATCGCGGCAGCCGAGCGTGAACCAAATTAGAGCCAAGCTGTTAGCATATTGAAGCTATCATCTAAAATGGTCTTGAAAGGGCCAATTTTAAGCATATTGAAACACGAGATGATATGCGATAACTATGATCCTTCGAGCCGGATACTAAAATCTTAGTAGATAATTACATATTTTATATGTACAAGAACATGTACAGAATAAAGGGTAGATAGAGATACCAGAACTAAACGAGAAAAAATAATCTGTTATCTTCAAGATATAGAATTTAATAGGTTTTCTAATCTATCTATCTACATATAATAAAATTGGAGTCTCTGTTTGTAATATCTAAAGAAAAATTTCAGATTTCTGGAAGATGATGTATTTGAGTTGCTGATAACCAAAATCGCATTTAATTTTTTTTGTCTGTCTGTTCACAAGCCGCATTTGTTCCGGGTAATCTGCGAAACAGCTGGTCCGATTTCGACGGGACTTTCACAGGAGATTAACTGACATAGACGGGCATATTACAGGCTACTTTTTAAAAAATTGCGCGCTGTCAAAATGGCGACGCGTCCAGTCGTCGTCTCGTCCGTAACGAGTGGTCTAAATTAGCGCTAACGAAGTTTGAGGGCGATAGCTCGTATATATGATATAATAGATAAGATTTAGCAATATTATGTTGTGATTTAAGTAACACAGCTTGCCATAATTCAGGCTTATTTGCTAAAGCTGTACTGTAACGCAATATCGATATGGTCGTACAAGAGGCTCACGAGTATGCAGTATTGCGGATCATAACTCTGGCGACATTCGCCGCAGCTGTGCCCGATACTGCCCTCTACTGTTGCCTGGACTACACTAAAATTTATAAATAGAATATCAAATTCTAAATTTAAACCAAAAAGATTTATACTTTTTAACATGTGATAGCCAGGTGTTTTCTTTTTTATACCGATAGATGGCACTAAAAACTAATGTGAAGTTTGAAAATAAAAACAACGTACTATCATGGTTGCAGAAAATTTAGTTAGTATTTACGACGTCATTCTACAAAATGTAATAAATGAATGTATAAATTATGTTCAAGAGCCTTATAAGATCTTAATGGAATTTAGATCTTTGTTACAGTATTTGTACGTTGTAATTAAGTAAGTTCATTACCGCGGCAAGCCGACCTAGTGGTCGTTAATGAAAACGTGAACAAAAAGAGAACGACTGTGAAAACGAGAGTTTTTTTTCCCCACATTACTCTTTATTGTTATTGTCGGTCTCAAAGCGACTCTATTCAACTGCGTCCTGACTTTTAATTGAAAAATTATTGCTCTCTTTATTAACTTATAAAATGTGTTAAAAATACAATTTTATTAAAAAATATTTTCCTCTTTTTCAAAATTATATTATTCGTTATAAGTCTAACGATACGTTTGTTCTTCAAAATTACAATTGCGAAAATTATTTTGACGTTCCGCAAACATAATTTTCTTTGGACACGCTGTATACGAGTTAAAAAGTATTCCTAAAAGATATTTTTTAATCTTGTAAAGTGGCAAAGATTGGTTAAATTGGATATTAGGTACATGTGTTGGCAGCTATCGTCGATTATCTTTTACGAGAACAGCGCTACGGCTTGCAGCGCTGCGGTTCTAATAACATTCCACCTTCATAATTGAAATTCATATGACAACGAAGAAAAGTAAACCTCTAATATTTAAACAAGTATTGGGGAAATCCCCAAAGATACTTTACGTTTTGGGGAAGAAAAGGTTGGGATTTCTATTCAATAAAAACCCACCGGTGGATATATGTTGTAGTTTTAGTATATAAAAGTTAATGGCAATTACTAATAATTCTTTCAGAGGTTAGGAAATTATCTTGATATTAGTATCATAAAGGGAGTGTTGCGGGAAGAAATTAGGACGGCCAATCCGTATTGCGTCGGCTTTAATTGTTATTGCCATCATCTGGCATCGGATTTCGCTCTCGATTCTTTTTCAGTGGTAAAATATCTGTTTCGCTGAAAGCAAGTGATCGATATATCGATTCTCATGTAAATAGGAAAGTAAATATTTCGTTTGAGTAAATAGTATTGTTCAATTTGTCAAAACGTTCTTCGCAATTACAAACATAGAAATTATGTACCTCGGATTTTGCTCTGACTTATAGCCAAATAATGAAACTAAATTTAAATATTTAATAGCGTTTCAGATGATAAACAGCCTTATCAAAACTATGATAGAATCTTATGGAGGTTATAAAGCTTAGTATATAAGTGTCATATATTATGTCATACATTTATTCTATGCTTCTATGATTAATAGTAATTTAGTGAAGTAGCTATTTTAACGACTAGTTTAACATTATTAATTAAGAAGAATTAAGTTGACCAAAAGCTTAAACAGTAAAATTGAGCTTTTTTCGAACCACGCGTTATTCGAAGCGTCAGCTTTTATGCTATAAAGCAAGATCTCATGCCTGGTATGTGACGATAAGCTCGCACTGGCACATATCAGACACTGTAAGCTTTTAGTGACGTTAAACTTAATGTAACTTGATGTGCTTTTTTGACATTTTTTTCGCCGCATTTTAAACTGTTTTAAAGTAGGGAAAATTATCTTAAATTTAACATTCTTCGTTTTAAAACTTGTCATTAAAATGGGTTATCAGTTTAACATGACTTTTGAAAGTTTCTAAATAATGTGATATGTTTGCTTTTAACCCCTCCTTAATGACTAGTATATCTCTTTCATTAGTAAACATTTTAGGGAAATGTTCTTTTATGTTGGGACAGTTTTCGTAGAGCCAAAAAATGTATATAAATCCGTTAATGATATCGCTACATTACGACGTCAAATAATTTATTTACGTTCAGTGTACCGAGCTCGGCTCCTTCATAATCTTATCAAAGGTTTCCGTTACACTGGGCTCCTAATTACGAGAATGTCTTGTGTAAATGCTCCTTAAAATATCATTAATCTGTTATATTGAAATGAATAATACTTTATATTTTTAGAGCGAGCCCTCACCTGATACTAAACTATCGCACAACTGTTTAATCTCGCTTTGATTTCTATGAGCTCATATGGAGGTACGCACACTACTCGATTTTTAGTTGTGCAACTAAACAGTTGAATTGGCTGCGAAACAAACGACAATCCCACAACAGTTGTGCTATAGTTTAATCAAAGGTGTGTGCCCGCTTTTAACAAAGCAAAATGGTGTCTGTTAATTTGAATATATAGATGGCGCCAGTAGCTTTCAAATGCTTCAATGTATTTTTGCGTGTTTAATGCGAAAGTTTGGATGAAAGGATGTTTGTTAGTACGTATCTCAAAAGGATTTCGCTGTTAGGCACAGATGTACAACACATAGGCTTCTTACTAAGCTTTTCTTAATTCCGCTAAGGCTAGTACTTAAATATTAGATACATTTTTTTCAGATATTTAAAAAAGTAATAACATGAATAAATGTGGATGAATCGTGATTGAAAACATTTATTAGAAAACTTATTCTACAAACTTGAGCTTATGTCTTTTTTCTAAAGCGGAAATATTAAGAAAGTTTGGGAGGCTTCTATGCAGATGAGATCGGATCGGGTTCCTATGCATTTATATATGAAAATGAGACGAGTTCTACAAAAGTTCTGCAAAGTTTGCTCGCTTCTTATTCACGGCATGATTATTAAGGTGAAATAATTCATATTTTTTTCAAGGTATCACCGTAGGAATACCGTGAAAACGTACCGTGTTAATACAAGAGTCACAGCAATAGAGTTCTACGGTTAAGTTATATCGTTGTTTGACTTATGTCCATCGTACACTAGGCGAAGTAAATTCTGATGTTGATATCATATCCTTGCGTCGCGTATCGCGAAGTACACACTTCGTACACATTAGTGCACGCGCAACCCTTTGACTAAACTATCACATAACTGTTAATATCGCTTTGATTCCTATGAGCTTATATGGAGGTGCACTACTCCAATTTTAGTTGTGCAACTAAACAGTTGAATTGGCTGCGAAACAATCGACAATCCCACAACAGTTGTGCTATAGTTTAATCAAAGGTGTGTGCCCGCTTTTAACAAAGCAAAATGGTGTCTGTTAATTTGAATATATAGATGGCGCCAGTAGCTTTCAAATGCTTCAATGTATTTTTGCGTGTTTAATGCGAAAGTTTGGATGAAAGGATGTTTGTTAGTACGTATCTCAAAAGGATTTCGCTGTTAGGCACAGATGTACAACACATAGGCTTCTTACTAAGCTTTTCTTAATTCAGCTAAGGCTAGTACTTAAATATTAGACACATTTTTTTCAGTTATTTAAAAAAGTAATATCATAAATAAATGTGGATGAATCGTGATTGAAAACATTTATTAGAAAACTTATTCTACAAACTTGAGCTTATGTCTTTTTTCTAAAGCGGAAATATTAAGAAAGTTTGGGAGGCTTCTATGCAGATGAGATCGGATCGGGTTCCTATGCATTTATATATGAAAATGAGACGAGTTCTACAAAAGTTCTGCAAAGTTTGCTCGCTTCTTATTTACGGCATGATTATTAAGCTGAAATAATTCATATTTTTTTCAAGGTATCACCGTAGGAATACCGTGAAAACGTACCGTGTTAATACAAGAGTCACAGCAATAGAGTTCTACGGTTAAGTTATATCGTTGTTTGACTTATGTCCATCGTACACAAGGCGAAGTAAATTCTGATGTTGATATCATATCCTTGCGTCGCGTATCGCGAAGTACACACTCCGTACACATTAGTGCACGCGCACCCCTTTGACTAAACTATCACATAACTGTTAATATCGCTTTGATTCCTATGAGCTTATATGGAGGTGCACTACTCCAATTTTAGTTGTGCAACTAAACAGTTGAATTGGCTGCGAAACAATCGACAAGCGCACAACAGTTGTGTAAGAGTTTAGTCAAAGGTATGCGCCCTCTCTAAGGAATCGTTGACGCGTGTCCACTCTGTCGTTAGCATAGCTACTTCAAAGGCGAAGTGACGAAGCGTTTTGTCAACTGTATAGATGTGCTCCGCCATTTTGAAAATCGCAGCGACTTTTTTCACGACGACCTTGAATAAAACAAGCGACTGACTTTGGTGATGACGGATACATATGTCGACGACCCGTGCCTGTGTACAACACTCTATGAGATTATATTGCGTACGTCGCTTAGCGACTTAGGTCGCCAGGTTTCGAAAATTTAAATCGCCTTGTAGGGCCTACAACTTTTTTTAAAGGTGAAATAGTTCTTAGAATTTATGTTTTTAGTGCTTATTCAGTATCAAAAATAAATATCACAGTTATTTATACTTATTGTAAATACTCAAATATCAAATATTTAATTGTAAATACAAATGCAAACAAGTTGTATTGAACTGACACTGCGGAATTCACTTTTGCAGGTATTTCGAAATACGTTATAATTGAGCTCGGTAATGCGTATATTTTACTCTCGATAAAATGAAAAACAGTTCGAACAAACTAATTTGAACCTTGCTTATACATATTATAAATGAAAAAGTTTAGATGGATGCTTGATTGTTACTATTTATAGTTGAATAGATCTTGCTGAAAGACGGACGTAGAACATAATCTGGGAAAACAGGTAGGCTAAATATTTTTTTTATTACTTAATATTTTCTGCCGAAATAAAAGGCATGTATGTATTTAGCCAACCATTCACGGTAAAACATTTAAAATCATATAATTTAATGATCATCTATTTATGAAATATCTAAAGAAAAAAAAGAACCTTTTAAAACCAAAAGCTTGAATAAAAGTTTAAGGCCACACCAGAATGCTGAAGTCCAGTGGAGTTGTGCAGCACTCCCGTTTCCAACGTTATTACAGAAGATGTCTGCTAAATCTTGCTGACTTAATTCGTCTCGACGTAAGACTAAGGTCTCTCCGTGTTATGCCAACCGGCACTGACAAGGCATTAGTGAAGCTCTTTCCATTATAAGCGAACATGTTATGACCAAGTTGCTTTGTATTAGATAATTGACTCTATTATGCAGCGATTAGATTCTATAATCGAACTATGAACTATCTAATCTCGTAATGGCTTCCCCTAACACAATGACCTGCATAAAGGGTTGCAATTGGAGTGGATCTTTGTCGATATAAAGGATGGGAGAATTTCTATTTTTGCATGTGTTCATTCTTTAAAAAATGTAGTAAAGATTGAAAATTGCTCGAATGGATAGACAGAAATGGACACTAACAATGTGAAAACCCATATTTGTTATCATACTTCATACTAATACGAAAGTTTGGATGGATGGATAGAAGTTTCGCTGCCTACCTTTGAAACGGCTTAACGGATCTCGATTAAATAATTCACAGATGTAGAGCATAATCTGGATGACTACATAGGCCAGTTACTAATTTTTATTTAAATCCGCGCGGACAAAGTCGCGGACAAAAACTAGTCATCATACTTCATACTAATATTATAAATGCGAAAGTTTAGATGGATGGATGTTTGTTAGAGTTTGTAGGCTAAACAGCTGAACGGATTTCGATGAAATTTGGTATAGATGTAGAGGATAGTCTGGAAGAACACACTACTTACTTTTGTATTTTTTAATTCCACGTGGAGCGGACGGAGTCCAGTGCGAAAGCTAGTAAATAAATAAAAGTATGAATGAACGGTAATGTTTAGGTTATTTCTCGTTATAGGTAACCACTAATATCGATTATTATTCACAAATATTATTCCTTTGCCTACTTTTATAAGAGGTTTTCTATAAGGTTTAAAATAAATGATTGTAATATTTATCTTAAGGTTTGTTATAAAACGCTTGCACACTTCGCCGCACAGAATAACTAGATCCAGTACTTTATTTGAAAAGGAAAACTCAATTTTCCTTTGAGACCCTCTCGGTGAATGCAAATGATGCTTCTTATAGTTTCGTAAGCAGAACTTTATAAATTAAGATCTAGATACAGGAATGAGAAAGAAAGTTTGTATCCTACAATATTTTACCTTTCTTATTAAATTAGCAATCTATTAAAAATTGCGCATTTAGAGTAGCTCAATGTACAAACTACATATATTTATGTAATAAAATAACAAATCAATCATATCAAATTAAAAGATCGACTAAGGTTGGCATCGTATCCGATATTGCGGGTGTCTATGAGCAGCGGTCATTTCGCTATTTCGGCGAATTCAGAAGGCCGTTTGCACGTTTGCCACCTTTAAATAAAAAAGTGTCTTCGGATCCAAATCTCGAAAGAAAAATCGAATTTAGGCGACTAAATGTATGAATGTATGTAGATTTTATTGTTCTGGTAATTTTATGTTGTACACGGAGTTTAAAATTTTACTCTAAATCTAGACAGTTTATTATATTGTCTAGATTTAGAGTAAAATATTAAATTTCGTGTATTTAATAATAGCTTTTATATATTATAATCAGTTGAACAATACTATAAAATATGTCAAGTCTTAAGATTAAACACAATCTGAAGAAAAAAACGCAGAAGTAATATACTCGTATAAATCCAATCTGACGAATGGCACGCATTACGCTCGTTTCGTGTCATGAAAATTATTACAAATCGGGCGTAATTCATAGGAATTGGCGTTTAGATTTACTTGACATCTATAAAGTTAGAACACCTGTAATTTCAAAAATATCACATAATTAAATAATAGAGAAATAATATATTTTAAAACAAATGGAATTAAAACGATCAGCAATTTGTTTTCTAATTAAATAGATTAACTGTTAGTTAAGATTAACTTTAATTAATAATCAAAATTCGACATAAAAACCTTATTATTGAAATACTGTAAAAGGGCAATTTATGGCAATTACTCTTGTATTAGTTAAATTATTAGTAGAAATATTCTATGATATTAGTCAAAGGATGAGATCGATTATCTTGATAATAATTCATTTCCCAATAATATGTTGTTGATGATGATGATGATGAAGACGATGATGATGATGATGATGATGATGATGATGATGTCTTCCTTGACGTAATCCGTCGAACCTTGATATCTTCGAGAGTGAGATATAGTCAATTAATTATAAAACTCTAATATCATACAACTTATCAATCTTATAAAATAAATAAAATAAAATAAAACACTATTTATTGACCAAAAAATCACAAAAACGAAAAACAATATTTAAAAAACATATTAATGAAACAAAAACAAAAAAAAACACTTGGCCAAAAGACTCAGCTGATGCGGTCTCCAGCTTATCAGTGAAGGCCGCGCTGGTTTTCAGCCTCCCCTTTATCCCTTATCAAAGTATCTAATCATCCACCTGCTATTTGCTGACTAATTAATTAATATCATTTATTGTCCATGTAGTGTAGTCCATGTATATTTAAGTTCTATATGCGTATTTAATTCATATCTATCAAAGGAACCTTGTTGGATAAAACCATAGAGCGGCGATTTATTAGTGTCCGTGTTTACGCGGCCATAATATTTTATGTTACAACATACTCTATGTCTGTCGTTACAAGCTGAGCCCAGACTTATAGATAAAAACAGATTGCTGGCCGGTTTTTTATTCCAAATCTAATGTTGCCCAAGTTATAAGCGAAGGCGTGTAAACGTATTTAATGTACTCAGAGTCGTAATTAGTCACTAATAATTGTTTGATTGTTGTTAGTCGAATTATCGGTAAGTTCATTGTTCATACAAAAATATTTGTCTGTTAATATAATTAATTAATTGGGTAATACTAATGTAATAAATAACATTTATCTTAATAACATATGTATCTATCTATACTAATATAATAAAGCGTAAACACACACTTCTTTGTTGCCTAAGATATCAGCAATCACAGCATATTTTCCAATAGCTCTTTTTTAATAAAAAGCCCTACACTTACGTCACGCTTTAGGCTATATATTTTCACGCCGTTAAACTTAGGGGTAAATATTTTGGATAAAAGCCCTAATGTGGGAAAGAGACCATAAGTTGTTGCCAACATCAAGGAAGCAAGATTGCCATGGTTTGACATTATGTCATGTCATTTTAACACTTGCAATTGATAATTTGACAAATGTGAACAATAAAATGAAAATTTTGAATTTCATGCGGATGAAGTCGCATGGGAACAGCTAGTGATAAATAATGATAAAACAATTTTATAATGATAAGACAGTATTACTCATTTAATTATGTTGACAGGGAAATATAGTCATGGAAATATTCGATACAAAATATATCAATCCAAGTTATTAATATGAAAATTACAGTTAAATTGAGTATAAAATAATGATTACGCAAATAAAATTATTCATATAAGACAATTTAGAATCAGGCATTTTTTTAATCATACTTTTTTATTGTTTATTACAAAATGGCAATCATTCAATTCTTTTTTATGGTTTGTTGTAAAGGGAGTGAATTCAAACCTGACAGCTGCTAGAGATATATAGCAACAGTGCTGGTTCGAATAGAGTCCTGGGCGAAATTTCTATGTCGCCCTTTTTTACCATGACATAAGGAGAGTGACAGAGTGACAAAGTGACACATGGTTAAGAGTGCCTAACCGCCCGATCGTGTACAACAGAGTTGTGTAAACAGTGCAAACCCTCAGGGAAACAGCAAGCTGATGATGGTAAAAAAATATTATTACACACAGTTTAAAAGCTTGAGAAACATAAAACTTGATACGTAGACGTTAAATAAAACGACTCAGAAAAAAGGGGATGAATTACATGAATCCAATTTGAGTAATGTCGAATTACATTCGTTGCGTCGCCGAAAAATGTTTGTGGAACAACTGACAAGAGTTCGAGTTTACGCGTCTACGATGATTTTAATGTAACCTCATTAAACATTGTCTAGATATATTGAAATATATTGACTGCCTTAAATAGAATATTTTAATTGTTTAATTAGTAGAAATATCTCTTACACTTTGAGACCTTAACGCATCAACTTTGGTATTTGTTATACGTTAAGTTTTAAGTTACCCGTTAATGATTTAATTTACAATTTGAGGTTAACTTAGGAACTAAGTAACAATACAAAGCTAAAGTTTAAAAAAAATCATATATTTAGTTATACGGTTTCAATATCGCAGGCAGTTCAAGCGGTTCCTTCGAGTGCGTTTATTCGCGCGACAAATTGCTTTTCGGTATTGCAGTTTCACCGACGTTTCCGGTTTATAGGTTTTTTTACGGCGACGTGCTTCCGGTGTCGAGGAAACCCGATCGAGAGGAATTTTGTAAAGCTTCTGTGTGATATAACTGTTATTTTAGATATAAAACTGTTAAAGCTTTCTGGTTCGAGAATGTATGTTAGTATCGTATTTTTATTAACAGAATAGTTATGTTCGTTTGGCCTTTGGTCTTCCGAATCTCTAAAAATCCATACGTATTCTTTTCGGAGCGCTAAGTCACTTGGAAACATCCTTTCTCTACACTTCCCACCTTTTTATCTATTCTCTGTCTGTTTTTCTGTGTTTATTATATCAATATGTTCTGGCATTTCACGTATTTACATTTTTAAAAATGTGCACTTTTTTTTTACTTTTTTAAACTTACTATGAATACATAATGTTATACGCTATTTATAAAACACACAGAATATTTTCGTGTTGTTTTAACCGGATATTGAAAAATGACCGAGGCAAAGTCTATAATAAATACGGAAATACGATCCCGGGGTAAACCTATAAACCGGAAATATCGCTGGAGCTATCGCCCGAAACCATTTGTCGTGCGGATACAACGCCATCTATGGAACAAACTTCGCAATATTTTAAACAGAAAAAATGTTCATTATCTGTAAAAGATTTTAATGTTGGTTATTACAAAGATAAACTATTTTAAGAAAAATGGTACAATATGCGCTTCTAAGTCAACTAAAAATAGAATTGTTAAGTTACTCTTTGAAACAACATCAGTCATGTCTAGCTTTTGTCTAGAATAAAAAAAATCATTAAACGTGGAACATCTTTCTTTTTTAAACCGATCGACACACAATTCTATATAACACAATATCTAAACTAATGTTATAAAGAGGTAAAACTTGTATTTTTGTATTTTAGTATGTATTGAAATAAATCAAAAACTACTGAGCCGATTTTAAAAATTCTTTCACTGTCAGAAAGGTAATTTATCTATGAGTAACATAGGCTCTATTTCCACGCGCACGAAGTCGCGAGCAACAGCTAGTATGAATATAAAACTGTCTTAAACAATGATGAATAATTTGCTCACATTCAAAGAAATGTTCATTAAATTGTCATTAGTATGTGCGAAGAATCGTTAATTAACAAACTTTTGTGCGAGAGAAAAGCGCAAAAAGAAAACTTAGTTCGCTAAATAAATTAATAGATATCGGATTCCTTTAGTCGATGTTAATGACTATCTTTTGTAACAGAATACATTGATATGATGTATGAGAATCACATTCAATACATTTATTTAAGAAAATATATTGTAAAGTTATAAAATATAACTTTTTATTTTTATAAAAATAAGATAAAACCAACTTGCATTTACAGAAAATAAATTCTTGTAAAACTTTTGAAATTTAACCGCAACATTGAAAAGTTCATTAACAGGAACCTACAAGAAAAGCAAACAATTTCTTATCGCATGAAGACCTCATTTATTCATACAAATAATCTAAATCAAGGAATAAATTAAACTACATTGTTAATTAGAAAAGCTTTATTTATTTAACGGCATGAGATACAACGTCAAAGAGAGGTAATCTCACAAAATTCCCATTTCAATATAATCGCTAATGATATCATTTAATCTCTCAGCAAACAGGGGACTGGTCTTTGAATTCAAATATCCTAAATCATTTTCAACTTTCGGAATATTTGCAACATCAATGGTAACAATCGGAAGTGTCGTTGTGATTATAAGAAGACCGTATGGCAATACCTGCGAAATAAAACAATGTTTTTTCTATGAAATTGGATTTTTTTGGTAGATCAGAAGATCAGAAGATTTGGTGCGTTGATAATTTCCCTTTTTTCCCAAAGGGAAATTATCAACGCACCAAAACGCGTATGCTTAACAAAATAAATCCATCCACTAAATTAGTTAGCACAATCTCAACAATATTGGATGTTATCAAATTTTCTAGATAACAATCGTAACATAAGAATCTCTACGGTACAAAAAACTACTAATATTATAAATGCGAAAGTTTGTATAGATTGATGTTTGTTAGAAAGTAATTACAAGACGCATAGATCTGCAATAAAGTAGGTATAGTTGCACTATTTGGATAAACACATAGGCTACTAAACAAGTTTTCTTAATTACACGTAGATGTAATCAAAGGCAAAAGCTATAAAAATTGTTAGTGTACCTCTTTTAAGTCATGTTCAAAATCTGACTTCGAGTAGATCTCATTAGGTTGTAGACCAAATCTGCAGAAAGCTGCAGATAGTTCTGTGTAATAGTACTCAAGTAGCTGACGATAATGCCGCTGTCGGAACTCCTTGTCTGAGCCATTATAAATGAAGTACAATACATCTGTGATGGGATTGCCTGTCTGTAGCGTTTGGAAGTCGACAACTGCTATCTCGTAAACACCATTCTGTAAAGATATTATATTATTTTATTAGGTTCACCAAACAGCTTAAAACTAAATACATAATTACAAATGAAAATAATGAAATAGAGAAACTAGGTTTTAAACCGAAGTAGGTGTACACAACATTACTATATAAGACAACTATGAAAAAACCGACAAAGTGCAAGTATAATTATTTAACATTTAATTTTTGTTTTAAAACTTTAATTTTTGAGGTTTAATCAAACAATAGGAAAAATATTGTTTCGTGGTCAATAAATGACATGCAGTACAAGAAAAGGTTAACTAGGGAAGTTAAAAATTCTGGTTAAGGGTAGACCAGGTTTAATCGGAAAGAGAATGTTTTCGTGTCTACAATACTTTTTCAAAAATTAAAACAATACACGTAATTTATCAAACAACAACAATGTTTGATTCAATATTATCAGATAATTAAACAAATGAAGATACTAGAAATAATTAGTGTCAAAAACATTGTGAAACAAAAAAACATCGATAACATTATTACTGCAAATAAACTGTAGATATCGCATTTTTAGATGATGACGAATTTTATTTGATAACATTACAATTAATTCAACATTACTTACCTCATTAATTCTGTACATTAAATTACTTGGCCTAAAATCCCCGTGAGCGAATACTGTTAAACGAAAAGGTTTATAAAACTTTTCGTACACTTCATTCTCTATATATTTTTCTAAGAACGCAGAAAATCTTTCTCGATATTCTTCTTTAGCCGCCGCAATCGCAGTTCCGATTGCTTTCTCCAAGAATATTTTCGGATACGTCAATTTCAAATAATTAGCCACTTCATCAAACCGTTTCGGATTTTCTTTTCCATAAACAACTGAGAGAGAATGCAGTATCGCCAATTGTTTTATACACTTGGAAGCGTATTCCCAATGAACACTGGTCAATCTGTCATAGTTAGAGAAATTCTGTTTCAATAAATTCTCCATAACTATAGTCTCTTTTAAATACTCTTCATTGTATCCAAAAATTGTTGGTACACGCAACTTGTTCTCGTCTGTAATTTCATATTTTTCTTCTAAGAATTTGTACTCGTTTACCAGATGTTTATAGAAAAAGAATTCTTTCTCATATATTTCAACATTAACAACAGATCTCACATCTTCGCCTATTATCGCAACTTTACCAAATAACTCCAAATCACTTTTGTTCTTTGTGGAAATAACGATTTCATACAATTTGTATGCGTAGTTAGCTCCATTGCTGGTAGTTGTACATATTTTAACCTCACTTTTATCACATTTATCAACTGCTATGTTGTTCACGACCTCGCGTATTACTGCATCTGTGTCCGTCATACTTGTGTTCTATAACGACATTCACATTGGCTTGTGTCACATGCTATTTATAAATTAGTCTCATCGTGATAACGTTACTATAAACTCTGATATCAATTAAGTTTCTTATATCTTTAGAAGTGTATGAATCAATATCCCACTTCAATTCAAATTAAGTACAAAAAGTCTATTCTACTACTAATTCACTATTGTTTTTCGTATCCTATTTTTTATAATGTACAGGATTAAAGCCAAAAAGATAAATAAGTTTGTTTTCGTAAAACATCATCGTCATGACTCATGACAATATCACAAAAAACAGCAACATCACAATAATTTTTATACTTACGATTTCAACAAAAACCTGCTCACAAAATCTAATTCTTACATCTAAAATTTCTTGTTCCTGAGTAACTGTGAAGCTTTTAATACTATACATCTGTACTATAGTTGCTTTTTCCCGCGACTACCACCACGTATACCACAATTTAAAAAAAAAACAAAGTGAGTAGCCCATGTGTTCTTCCAGACTGTCCTCTACGTCTATGCCAAATTTCATCAAGATCCATTCAGCCGTTTAGGTTCAAACTTTCGCATTTGGAAAATTAGTAAAAAGTAAGATTAGGTGGTGTAACGTAGGAAACAGCCAATTTATACATCAAGATGGTGAGCTAATCGTACCCAGCAACAGTTGCGAACAGTTCAATTGCGATGTTATCAAACAAAAAAAGACTAGTTATATACAAATTACTAAGTCATCTGATTCCATACAAAGCTGTAGATAAAGACAAAAAATCATCACTACGCGTTATTTATTATCATTAGATATTAACAGACAAGATATACGGTAAAACAGGTTTTATATAGTTTGGCAATTACATTATGTGTCATATTATGTGAGAAATTTATATAGTACAGACGTAAATGTGACTGAAACTTAAATTTAACAACGCTAAAAAATCTCATTTTATTTTTAGATTAAGTGAATTGAATAGTGCAAAATGGCCGACGACGCTGAGAAACTTTTGTACGGTAAACTGGAGTCTGTTGCCAAGGAACAAGGGTATGAGAATTACAAGACAGACGTCCGTGAATTCGACACCGGCGGTGCTAACTACACCTCGCGTCTCTACCACATTACTCTATCTGCACCCGGTTGCCCAGATCTCAACCTGTTCGCTAAAGTAGCGCTTCTCAGTGAAAAGATGAGATCAAAATTTCCGGTTGAGTTGTATTCCAATGAAATACTTTATTATTCTAACATTGTCAAACGATTTCATGAGTTTGAAGAAAAATATAGTGTCGACACGAAGCACAGGCTACGTTCCATCAAATGTTACGGGTACAGCAATGAGTATTTGAACGAAAATATAGTATTGGAAGATTTGACGTCCAAAGGCTTTACCACCTTGGACAGGTTTATGTGCGTCGACTGGAAATACGCGTCACGCGCAGTCTCCGAGCTGGCCAAGTTCCACTCGCTATCCATCGCTTTCAGACTCCAACATCCAGAGGAATTTGAGAAATTGAAAGAAAAATTCCCTGTAATCTTTAATGAACATATATTGAAAGACTTTTTCGATAATCATGCGTCAAAAACTATCGCTGCGATTAAAGAAGAAAATCGTCAACGACTTCTAGATTATTTAAAATCACAGGACTTTGACTTTTCTAAAATACCTATACGATGCCCGGTGTTGACACACGGTGACTTCCGGCCCAGCAACATGATGCACAAAGAAAACGAGGTAAGAATATTATGCCATAAAACTTTTAATACGAGTATACTATCAAGCCAGGCACAGGTAAAAGAAAAGAGAAAAATAAAAAGAACATATGTTGCTATCTGACAAAAAAAAAACATATAAAAAATCAATTGATAACGCATTATGTCATTCGATTTTTAGTACGTGTTCTTCTAGTAACGAAAGAATAAATAAAATGTAGATGAACCCCCTGTAGACAAGTGGAGTACATACTCGAAGGAATGAAAGTTAGAAAAGTTGTCCTTCATCGTTTCATTCTTTTCCAGGATGGTGAACTAGAACTCTTTCTACTGGACTATCAAGGATTCCAGATATCAAGCCCCTTGATGGATTTAATGTACTTTTTGATTCTTTCATCTGACAAAGAATTTCGTTCACAACATTATCATCAACTTCTAGACCTCTATTACTCTGAACTAAGCAGCTGTCTGAAAAGATTACACGTGGATCCTGAGACTGTTTACACAAAAGATGATTTTCAGCACGATGTAAAATTGGTACGATTTTTTTTTTTATAGTAAACGTCATTGGAGATAAGAACAGTTTGTTATCATCAGGGGACAATGATCTTACGAGGCATCTTTTTGAGTTTCAAAGTATCTTAAAACAAATGGCACACTACTACATATTAATTTAACCGATGATAATAAGGCTGATTTTTAATCCATTGACTATTTTTTTATGATTCTGAAACTAAACTTGCACCCTTGGGAGGTCCATTCCAGTCTTCATTAAGGAGCTTCTATGTGGCACTGTCATTATGTAGAAAATAATAAATTTTTGAAGCCCTGTGTATTGGTAAGTTTGCAAGAAACAGTTCTCACTAACTAAATTTTTTCTTTCAGTTTGAACCATACGGTGTTATAATGGGTACTCTCATATTACCTACTATGTCGGTGTTTGTGGAAAACGCTCGGAACATAGAGAACACTGAAGATGCTAACATGTTCGAGATAGATCCATGTCAGACGGGCTCTCAAAGACTCAACGAACTTATCGACGATTTTGTGAAACTCGGTGTCCTCTGATTGACCTTTGTTTTCTACAAATGCACTAATTTTGTTAAATCTTTAATGGAAATACATAACTGAAACTACTCTTCAAAGACGAAGTTTAGATAAAATGACTTTGAATGTATCAAAATATAACAATCTATTAAAACTCCTCTTAATTATTTATTAACTAATGTGTAACATGTAAATAAAACTACAACTTTAGTTGGAATAAATTATAATATTCCCATTTTAATGAAATCCTCAACAACTTCGTTCAATCTCTGCGCACCCACTTCGTTTGGCTTCACAGCAAAATCATCAAACGTACTTGCGGTCATATCCGGCGCATTCTCCTCGTGCACTGTTATTACAGGAAGTAACATAACTCCCATTATTAGCCCATACGGTTGCATCTGTAACAATGATTAAGTTAAAATTAATGTAATCACCATCACTTTTCCCACCCTCCTCCTCCCTCCTCTTCCTCCATCCTATTTCTCTCAACATTTAAAAAGTTCGGCACCAAATCCAACCAAGGTCAAAAAATTAAATCTTCATAGACAATGGCGTTAACTTTTTTTTGCCTTACCAATTCTAATTCGTACTCATAATCTTCCTTAGAATATACTTCTTCAGGATCCACATGTAACCTTCGTAAGGCTTTACATAGTTGAGAATAATAGAATTCGAGGAGTTGGCGATAGTAGCGAGCGCGGAAGGCTGCGTCGGATCCAGTAAATATAAAATACATCAAATCTCTTAGGGGATTACAAGACTGACATCCTTGATAGTCCAGAGGGACGATATCCATCTTGCCATTCTGTAAGGAATAAGGAAGATAATCTTATTAACACAATCAATGTATTATAACTGTTTAGTAGTCTTTATCCATTTGTCTAAGTGATCAAAAGCAGATAGAACGAAAATAAACCTACCTCATACACTATATACATCAGGTTGCTTGGTCTGTAATCTCCGTGCGTGAGTACAGGATACCTTATTGGCCTGTTGAACAACTGGAAATCTTGTTTATCAATAAAGTCCATCAGCCGCTGCCGATACTCTTCTTTAACCACCGAAATAGCAGACTTGTAAACGACATCAAAGAATAGTTTAAAATGATGCATTTCAAATATCAAACCATTGGTCCTCATTAATTCGTCAAACTCCTCAGGGTTATGGTGCCTTAAAGCCATAGATAGTGCGTGGAACTTTGCCATTTCGAATACTGCTTGAGTGGCGTACTCCCAGTCTATACTCTTGAACCTGTCATGCGTTTTGAATCCTTTTGCAGCCATGTCTTCCATCACCAGCGTCTCGTAAAGATATTCTTCGCTGAAGCCGTAAAACTTGCTCGTAGTTAGCTTGTACTGTTCTTCGATTTTGTGCTCCTCCTCTAATTCTCTATATCGTTTAAGCATATTAGAATACATGAAGATTTCAGTGTCAAAGATTTGTAATGGGTAACTTTTTCTTACTTCTTCCGCTGTAGCCGCAACTTTCGCAAAGAGTTTCAGGTCTTCATGTTTAGGAACAGATAGTTTAATGTGGTAGAGACGTGAGGTGTAGTTAGCACCTCCTGTGTGAAACTCACGTACACTAATTGCATGATTATCATATCCAAGTTCCTTAGCGATGTTGTTTATAGTAATCCGAAGTCGTTTCTCACATTCCTCTGCCATTACACTTTTTTAATTCAGTATTTTTTTGTACAAACACAACTTGTTTTTGTTATTTAATTGGAAACAGTTCCGCGAAGACTGTGATATTTACAGGTGATACGGAACGTGGCAAACGACTTTATCTAAGTATTTATCAAGGACACCTCGTACTACGCAGTCGTCTCGATATTTATTTTTTATCTAAAGACATCTACAAGCTTAGCTACTTACGTTTATTTTATGCACATTTTCTCAGTATTCCCACTTTAACAATACACTGAAAGTTTGCAACAAGATAATTGTGTTTTACTCTTGCCACTCGGAGATTAATTCTGGAGCTCCGTGAGGCGGATAGCAGATAAAACTTTACTAAACTAATTTAATTGCACTTGCGGTTGTTACCGGATATTGTCCGCCTCACTTCGCAAACTTTACTAAGATAAAGAAGGTGAAGTTTAAATAATCTAGGATTTACGGTGCATTTCCACTTCCTAAACACCTGTATAAAAACGATTTGTTATGTTTTTTTATAGATTTTGTTTTTTTTTTTTTTTTTTTCATTGTTTTACCAGTGGAAATCGTTCAGAGGTATTGCCAACCTTTCAATTTATGTTATTTTTATGTTTTTAATTTCTTTCTTAATATTTTGGATATAACTCCGAGGTGAAAGGCCCGAGGCTTTAGGTGAACCCACACGCCGTCTACGCCTTCCTCCACTTGATTTATGCCAATAGCAATAATAACTAATATGATATTCTCTCTTAATCTACGGATGAATTAAAAGAAAAAAAGATTTCATTTAGGTTGTATGATTTATTTCTCTTATCAACAATAAAACATCATTTTAGTAGTACATAATAACTTTTTACTTTTAAAGCTTAATAATGTATAAAACACACCTATTATAATTAAAATTAAACCTATTATTATCACAAACTGCACTAGGGTGAGCAAGTTCATCAAAAAAGTCCCCAGTTTATATTTACTACTCAATCTAGAAATAGACATTAGTGTAAACAATCTATCTTTTTTTTATATCATAAGGTGGCAAACGAGCAAGCGGCCACCTGAATCCGCCGAAATAGCGAAGCGACCGCTGCCCATAGACATTCGCAATAGCGGATGCGTTGCCTACCCTTATTCGACGAAGGAGACACACATAAACAGGATATTTCCCATACCTATGGTCTCCTCCACCGTCAAATCCACGTTCTTATTAGAAAAGGATGGGAAGGAAAAGGGATTAAAGTTGGTCCTCCGGCACCACACTCATCAGACGAAACGCGGAATTGCTCCCACTTCACGCCTGTCTTCTGTGTGATCGTGGTATTACACCGGGCGAACCGGCCCTGCAGTGCGAAGATGTTAAAGTGGGCCCTACCACTGTTATCTATCTATATAGACTCACTGTTATCTATCTATCTAGACTCACTGTTATCTATCTATCTAGACTCACTGTTATCTATCTATCTAGACTCACTGTTATCTATCTATCTAGACTCACTGTTATCTATCTATCTAGACTCACTGTTATCTATCTATCTAGACTCACTGTTATCTATCTATCTAGACTCACTGTTATCTATCTATCTAGACTCACTGTTATCTATCTATCTAGACTCACTGTTATCTATCTATCTAGACTCACTGTTATCTATCTATCTAGACTCACTGTTATCTATCTATCTAGACTCACTGTTATCTATCTATCTAGACTCACTGTTATCTATCTATCTAGACTCACTGTTATCTATCTATCTAGACTCACTGTTATCTATCTATCTAGACTCACTGTTATCTATCTATCTAGACTCACTGTTATCTAGACGGCGAATCTATTTTCTATCTAGATAGAAAATAGATTCGCCGTCTAGATTTACACTTGAACCAGTGTAAATTTCTCTTCGTAACTAGGGAACGGCTCTGAGTACAACTTCTAATATCCTTTGCGTCATCACAGACCCTACGTGGTTTTCTTGCCATTGATGTGTTGCTTTTCCAATTGCTGTCTACCCCTGAAGAGAGACAGCAGGAGGCCGGCCAGCGGAGCCTCTACCATCAGGTAGAACGGCAGAGCTACCAGCACCGACATCACCACTATACCGAAGTACGTCACCAGCTGGAAAATGTGATCAAAAAACTCAACTGCTATAATAAGGGTTTGTCACACCAAATTCTAAATTGTCTGATAACAATCCAACATGTAAAATATGTGATGGAAATATCGGATTTTGGTCCCATATCTGACAGTGGCGTCATCAAGCTATCTGAGCCTCTATCAGCCAGTGGAGGGACAGGCCCTAAGTCTTCAAAATAAATGGAAAGTAACATAAATTCATAATTAAACGATAGATTCGTTAGAAAACGTTCTGAAAAATTACTATTTAACAAAAACATTTAAGAAATAGACTAGACACTAACTTTCACCGGTAACTTCTCTGACAGGTAACAAATCAGTTGTCAAGTTTAGTGCCACCTAGTATCCATGTATTGATATGTTATAAAATTATAAGCTAACAGAACACTACTAAATAAAATATAAACATTAAAATATAACAACTAGTGACAATTAATTATATTGACATGTGATTTCGAGACTGTCAAGCGTTAGTGATTATGTGAATATTGTTTCGAGTGAAGTGTCTACGCTTACTCTATATATTTCTATAATTTCTCACCATATAAAATGGTGAGACGGTGGCGAGCTGCGTGCGCAGGCCGAGCGCCGCGTGCACCAGGTTCATGTGCAGCAAGTACACGCTGTACGACAGCCGGCTCGGCACCGCCCAGCCGCGCCACGAGAACAACCCACACAAACTATCTGGAAACAGAAATCTCGAACTAGCTGGAATCTAAAAAGATGGATTGCGTAGGAAGTGACATGATCATGAAGTGACGACTGAGATAACGCTAAATTATCCTGGAGGAAAACCTAGTGCTTCCGGGAGTAAGATAAAGACAGGGAGATGATGATGAATTCTTATGACTTTATTAAAAGTATGTTATGGTTTTTAAATCAACGATTGCTAACTATACATATAGACTAACCACAGAGTCTCATAGTGAGGGTAATAACAATGAGTGCGACGAGCACGGCCATGGCGAGGCGATGCCCGGCTGCGTACAGCGCGCGCGCCGCCACGCCCCCGGACACGCCCCCAGACACGCCCCCCGCCCCTCCCGCGTAGAAACCTCGCCCCGTCAGGAACAGGCCCGCAATGCCCGGCACCAGCAGCCAGCTCAGCATTCCCCACTTCTAATAGCACAATACAAGTTGTTTCACTTGTAACATTCCAATAAAAGTTATGTCGACTGTCAAAATACTAATATTTACTTTAGCCTCTCATCCTCTATCAATTTTGAAAATGAAATAGTGAGTTTAAATAACTACTTAACTTATATTTAGACAAGTCTACGTTGTCCTTCTGCAGTCGGTAGACCAGGGAGCCGGTGGCGAGGCCGACGACGTAGCAGGTGAGGTTATTGTAACACATTATGTGCAGCAAGCGGAATGTAGGAGTGTTCGCCAGGCGACGGAAAAACCTACAACAGAATGAGGAATCGTACTATACCTTATCCCTTTATATTTCCTAATCTAGAACCCTCTTTTGTACAATAAGACATATGCGATTAAAGCCACATTATAACGGTTTATTTATCTATCTGGCTTAGTTTTGTTGACTTACTGCGGTGTGACCATAGCCAGTGCCTCCAGGTCCTGCAGCCAGACGTGCAGCGGCGGCCCCAGCAGCCCCGCCAGCAGCAGCAGGGCTAGTGCTCCGCGCCAGCCGCGCCCCCGCCCGCCCGTACACATGTATGCCAACATCGTCACCACGAACAGTTGCATGTCCACGGCTATGTGCCTGCAACGATACATCATCGAACTATTAACCAACTATTGTGCTTAAAACTGATATTTTCCTAGAATCCTGAGGGACTGGAGAAATTAATTGATATAAGAAGAAAGATCAATCAATCATCACATAGTAAATTCAGCAGTTTACTGTGTTTGTGATGATAAAACAAGCGCAACAAAATAATAAACGTATAAAACAATCTCTCGTGCGATTTCAATATGTGTAGCTGAAAAGATGAGAAGTACGGGTCTACCTCACTTCATTTCTCATTACCTCCCCTACCTTATCCTTCCCCCGTAGGGTCGACGCACCAGGTTTTCGTCCTCCAAATAACTATCATACGTCATCTCAGTCATCACTCCCTTCTTGATTATGTCACCTTTCACGCAATCCATCTCTTTCTAGGTATCTCACCTTATTTCTCAGTAAGAGTATTTCTAGAACCTTTACAAACCTTATCTTAATGGATATAATACCGTTCTTACCAGGTTTGCACTTGACAGTCGGTGTCACCAGCGAAATAGTTGTTGACGTAGAGCAGATGTTGGGGCCAGTAGCGACGGCACTGCGCCACCAGGGAGTCGCTCACGTACAGCCTCCACAGCGGCCCCGACCCCAAGTGTCGCAGCCACGTCGCTGAGAACGCCAGCAAAACTGCATACGACGGACTTAGCCTAGAAAGTGGTACTGAATACAGAGAATATTACCAATCAGATCCACTAGAGACAAACAATATAGAAATATAAAACTAAATACCAGCCAATAAAAGATTTTTTACAATTGAAAGAGGCACAGGTGCAAAAAGGCTGTTAGCACAGAATAAAGATTGTTGAAAGAATTTTGTGTAGTTATTTTAGTAGTTTTGTTTTACACATACCTCCACCACCTCGCAAATAGTATCAAGGGCATCTCGGACCACTGGAAAGGCGCTATTTCTGAACGTAGATGCATCAAATAGGACTGCAGGAAAGCTGACATAAAGAAGAATATCTGGACTATCAGCAGCCCGTTATATACCAGATAATACTGAAATGATTCGTATGTCTGAAAATGGAAAAGATACAAAATTACTAGATAAAACCAGCATTTGTAATGATGCCATGTCACACAGCACACCTTTGAGTAAACTATCGCTCAACTGTTGTCCGATTGTCGATTGTTTAGTTGCACTACTAAACAATCTAGTATCTCCATGAAAAATCATAGGAATCTAAACGACACTAAGCAGTTTTGCGATATTTTAGTTTCAGGTGTGTGCACGATCTAAGTAAGACAAGTTCCAAGTGGAATTTATAATAAACTAGCTGTTCCCGGGCGACTTCATCCGCATAAAATTATCAATTGCAAATGTCAAAATGAGACGACATGATGACAAACTTTGGCAACCTTGCTTCCTTGATGTTGGCATCAACTTATGATCTCTTTCCCACATTAGGGTTTTTATCCAAAATATTTATCCCCTAAGTTTAATGGCGTGAAAATATATAGCCTAAAGCGTGACCAAAGTGTAGGGCTTTTTGTTAAAAAAAGAATAATTCAAAAATGTGGTGTAATTGCTGACATCTTAGGCAACAAAGAAGTGTGTGTTTACGCTTTATTATAATAAGTATAGATTGCAATATGATGTAAACAGATGTAACAACATTTAACAAACTCGTCTTGAGTTCTTCGTAACCTTTGTCTATTTAATGGTTATTTAGAATAAATAATCGAATCGACTGGTACCTTTTCAACTGCATGAGGGGAGTCGATAAAACCCGTCGTATCGATGAAGAACACGTGCGCCAATATCATGAGGCAAATCGTAATCGCCCTAAAACAGATAGGCAGTTATGTTTTATATGTAAGCATAAATGATCAAATGCGGCGCCAGAATGGTTTCCGGGAAAGAGTTGCAGACATATTGTAGATAAGAGCTGCACAGGACGAATAGAAATGGCGTGAAAAAGGGGAAACCCCAAATCCAAAAGAACTTACGTAAACCATAAACTAAATGTATACTGCTTTTATATCAGGGCAGGCAATACTAACTCTAGTATGGTAAGATACGGTACATACGACCGTGTGATTTACATTGACAAATCTACTATTCCACCCCTCACCTGACACCGCGCAGCCCCTCCAGTCGTTTACGTCTCGGATCTGAATTTTCCGTATTCACTAAATCATTCCAATTTTTGCGCAATGAAAAATTCATCAACAAATTTTCTGAAACATTCATAAAATACATTTCCATTTTTGACCGACTTCCCAAAAGAAGGAGGTACTCAATTCGTCTGTATGTTTTTTTTTTATTCAACTTGAACGTTCATTGGCAAGGATTATAATCAATTTACCTTGGTTATTTATATTTTTATTCTGTGAAATATCATACAATGTGGCTAAAATCACTAACAGGACTAAAGCGGCTATCACTCCAGCCACTATCCAGTCTGTGGCATCAATTTGTACTTTTTCGCCATATTTATCACAATTATATATCTGAGTAACGTTAGCTTGTAATCCATATTGTCTAAACAAAGTTGCATTCATACATTCCTTGATCACTTCATATCGTTTATCATGTTTCTCTAAATCTCTCTGTTTGATGAAATCTTTACATGTGTGTGTGACGCACACACCTCTGTTTATGTACGTGTAATCATAATGCTTAGCTGTATATGCTGAATATTCCTAAAAAAAAGATGTCTTAAATTATTTTATTTTTGAATCTAAACTGCTGTAGTAAGAAAATATAATAGAACAAATATAGAATTTTAAAATGAAAAAAAGGTTATCGGTCCAAAAATTATATTCCACAAAACATGCACTAAAACACTGCATCGTAACCAAGAACTAAGTGACGCAATAAAGAAGTAATAAGAGAAAAGATAAAAACTAACTTTAATTTGGTTCATGAGTTGGTTGTTCGCATCTGAAAATAAATCAACTCTCATGACACAATATAGGCCACCATCGTTCGCTAGACAGGAATCATAACGATCCAAGTCGAAGAGATCCGGCATACGCTGGTGCTCCGAGTCTTAAACAAAACATCACTCTTGATTAAATCAGCTTGTAACCATTGCCAACATAGGATCTTACCAATGCCTCCGCAATATTCAATCCATTGCTTCGCGAATTTTAATTAATAATTCGCATAATTTAACGTATTAGCTTTCGCCCGCGACTCCGTCCGCGTGGAATTAAAAAAAAACAAAAGTGAGTAGCCTATGTGTTCTTTCAGAATATCCTCTACATCTACACCAAATTTCATCGAAATCCGTTCAGCCGTTTAGGCTACAAACTCTAACAAACATCCATCCATCTAAACTTTCCCATTTATAATATTAGTATGATTAAACAGCTAAGAAAAACAGGTGAGATTTTATACTAACCGTTCAAATGATAAATAATTCCATTGCAAGTGTTGAATACTAAAATGAAAGACAACACAATCCACATGTTGACAACCCCACGAACGACACTTGAATATGAGCACAGCAACGGCTATTCTACGTGTAACGCGACAACTACAATACAGCCTCGTTTTATAACTCCATATAAAAGTCCTTCAGATGTGTAATTTTTATATTTTCCGCACGTAATCTTAATATACATACCTATAATTTTCACAACTTGTCGGAGTCTTTCGCTAATTCGAGTTTAGCCCCCCACAGATACAGATTTCTTCAGTATTTAAAATGTACAATTTTAACATTCGTTAAGTAGTTTCAGTTTTATAAAGTCAACCTTTTTTAAGAGGCATATACTCTTCACAAGCCACGTACATTGGAGGAAGTCATGGTTATTTGGATCTTCCTCCCTACGATGAGTGAGGTTTGGGGTAAATCCACTAGTGTTCTCTTACTTTTGAGCAATACTAGAATAACATAATGATTCGACATTTAAGCTTCGTTCTCTCAGGTCTCCAATATAAATCGGACTTAGCATTTCCCAAGGGTTTTTTAGAACAGATTATTTTTGTAAAAATCGTCGCCAAGCATATTATAAAATGTTATTTATATTGAAATATGGATAAAGTAAAATTTAGCTAAAAGATAAAAGCATCTTGCTGTTGTGACGAAGTCGTTTACACGATCACGATTAAAATTATTTTGATATGGAAATATATACAAATTTTTAAATCAACCTTGACGACAGATTATAATGCAAAAAATATAGTATAACGAGCCGTTGCTCGCGACTTCGCCCGCGTGAAATTACAAATATAACCAATAGGTTAAAAAAAGGTGAAAAAAAGGGCGAACGTAATAACGTTCGCCCTTTTTTTCAACCTATTACCAAAAGTATTAACTTAGTAGTAATCTACGTAATAACAGAAATCTACCGATGCAAGATTCCAAATTTCTAAGTCCGGTAGCTTGTAAGCTGATTTTTCGGTTACCCTTATTGTTTGTGTTCGCGATATCTTCTAAACTATTAGACCAATTTTAATACTGTAAATGACAATTTTATTCTACATTAAATTCTCCTGATAACAAACGCATTTATTTGGATAAGGATTAATATTGAAACCAATAAAAGAACGCTGCAAATAGCGTTGGATTTTTAATTCATTTTGTAAACACAAAAGTGTTTATTGTAAGAAAACCGTTAAAGATAGATATATGCTATCGCGCACTTTTCTGTAGAACTTTTTAAGATCTACAATTCTTTCATACATCATTTTTATATACCTCTAACGGTTTAGGCAGCGTAAGCCGAGAAAAGTTAAAGTTTAGTGAGTTTTTAACGCCGGCGTCCAGAAACACGCTGTTTATTAATAGTTCCTGAACATTAGTAATAATAAATTACCTTTCTGATGGTGAAAGAATTTTTAAAATCGGCCCAGTAGTTTTTGAGTTATTTCAATACATACAAAAATACAAAAATACAAAAATACAAAGTTTTCCTCTTTATAATATTAGTATAGATATTATAGGAATACAGTTGACACTATCTCTAACACGTCTAGCAACGTCTAGACTTCATCCACGTAAATAATTTAACTTTCAAAAACCATTTATTTGTGAGAAAATTAGATTTTCTTTCAAGCTTGAAGTCGAAGTTTTTCGACGTCTTTTTGCCTAACTAGCATAGGGTTCAAATAAAACCAACAAAGTGTACAGTATCGTTCCTTTTATTATTTCAGGAATAATTTTTATATAATATAGTATCATAGTTTCATTACAACGGATATAGTTCAGCAGGTAATGAAGTCCGAACGGTGGTACCTGACCAGTCCCTCCGTCTATACAGTTACAAATAAACTTTAGATAATCAACAATAGCAGCGCATCCAAGCGACATATCAACCATAATAACCGATTCACACAAACCAAAACAAATTACAATGAATAAAACGGAAATTTCAATAATCATAAATCGTTTACATTCCGTAAGCGTTCGGTGTGACCAGTAAGAACACATTACTAACGCGAAAGTACAAATATTCGCAACTACACAGCCTCGAAATGAATTATTACAATCAATAAATTATTTAATTATGTGCAGCTATAACTACGTCGCATCCTCGCAATATACGTAGCAACATTCAGTTTGGTCTTACACGACAACACTCATGTCTTTAAAAACAAGACAAACATTTATCGCCATAAAATCAGTACCATCAATGGATAGGACGCGGTTGGGTAAGCGCCCAACTAGACTGAAAGCGGCGCTAAAGGTCTGCAAATTACGCACATCATGTAACCCTGGTAAAAGTCTCTCCCATAGGTAAAAAAGGGGGCGCCGTAAGTGCTGCCAGCGCTAAACCCGGCACTGGATAACGTCTACAAGACACGTGTGTTGCCCTAAAGGCTAACTTACCGCAAACATTCACTTTCTATATAAATATTTAAAGTTTTCCATTGCTTTAGTACCTAACTAGTAGAATTTCCTTAATTTGCAATCTATAACGACTCGGTGCAATCGAACATTTACCCATCTTCCTAAATAAATCCTTGGAAATCAGCAAATACATTTGGGTTACATAACGCACCTTCAACATTTCAAGGTAGGTCCCCGTTTTATTTTTAAAATCGATGTAAAAATACGACAATAGCTTAACAATAAAGTACAAAAGCGAATGCACAGATCATTGTCTTTTACATCGATATCAGACTGACGATAGAAATCAACGCGATATTCTCTATTCCAATAATACAAAAGCTAAATTTCCTATTTGTAGTAATCGTGGAAACGTAAAATCATTTGGTCCTGAACATCGAACCACAACTACGAGTATTAACGATATAATTCTTCAAAAACCTGAAAGTACAAAGGTCGGGGTACAAAATTCAAATCTCTTTTAACACGTACATAGATGGCGCCACTCGGCTAAATCTCCTACTTCCTACAATTACATCAAAACTACGTACAACGCTAAATAACAAAATAATTTGTTTAATAGTTAGTTATTGTAGTGCGAGTTAGACTACACCTCGCGAGTAAAGCAATTTTACGTTGAAATTACCATAGTTGGGATTTACTTTTCGTTCTCTTCGTTAACAAGACATCTCTGAGTGGATAGCAATATGCAATAAGTATTAATCAACAGAAAACCTTTCTTTATTAGTCTTGACACACATTCATGGTCATTTTTAATTGATTCAAACAAAATCAAGATACTACCAGCAAAATGCCCGTCAGTATTAAATTTATTACAATAATTTGTACATCCAAAGACAATTCTTCACACGGCTAAACTAAATTAACCTCCAGACGTAGCTATGTATCATTACTTCGTTGGATGCGGATGAATAATTATGAAGTTATTTATAATCGCATATAAAAATGCTGTTGAAACTTATCTAAATGAATTACGTTTTATTTTGCAAAATTTATCAAATCAACTAATCGTTCGACATCAAGCATTCCAGACAGCACTTAACTGAAATTAATAAACAATATTGTAAATGCTAAATAAGTTTCGCAGATCTGGTCAACACTTCACGTAATACTCGATTTTTTCTGCAGTATCTCGCTTCGTTGAATTTAATACTTTTGATGTTTTTACTTTAAAATTTTCCTCCAACATTTACTAACAAAATTGCAGACCAACCGCGACAGATACCAGTGTTTCGGTCGATTCCCCAAGCTATCTTAAACTGTATATTATCAAATATATTATTTTATAGCTTTAAATACACATATACACGTCAACGTACAGAATTAAAGTATTTCGCTACGTTTGAAGATACATTACATACTTGATAACAGATACGAGCCGCGCGTCGCCTCCACTCATTTATCTATATATCTCTGATTGACTGAATAGTATTAAAAAAAATAGGATATAAACATATATAAGATTCAGACTAATTG
Source organism: Papilio protenor (assembly GCA_029286645.1). NCBI lineage: Eukaryota > Metazoa > Arthropoda > Insecta > Lepidoptera > Papilionidae > Papilio > Papilio protenor. Next base: position 357,751 of record JAGSMZ010000007.1, on the reverse strand, counting down.
ATTAATTACTCAATAATACTTTGGAGATTTTAAAAAGAACACAGCCGTTTTTAATGAGATGGCAATACCGAATACAAGATGGCGGTCGAGACGACGCGCGACGCACACAACAGCGCCTAAGAAAGAGTTAACAATTTTAGAATAATACCCATGAATACGTTGGTATGCGGTATTAAGTTTACAATTCACTAACAACTATATTATAAACGCTTGCGGAGACATATGTTAAATGTACGCAGCCATGTCCCAGCAAGCTAGTGTACTAATTATTGTTTCGGCGTTTCCGTGCGTAAAAGCCGGTCTTGCCCGATTGATACTACCTAAGTGATTTTTAAGCTAGATACACTTGAAATTACATCAAGTAAGTGATAATCGCGATTGAATGATTCACAACTCTTATGAGTTTAGATGATTATTCATGTTTTTTTTTTTTAATTAGTGTAGCGTCTTTAGAACACACCGAACTCGCCCGACAAGATGCCCCGATGTTATATTTTTTAACAGGATTCTTTAAGACAAACGAATGCAGTTATCGATATCGATACAACTCGATTGTAACAACACTATACACAAATGAAATGCACAATTTGCTAACACACGCAATAATATCGCTCAATGGAATTCTATACAGGATTATAGCAATATGTACAACATAATTAAAATACAGCTAGCGGTGAGTGGAACTGAAAGTAAATTATAATTTACTTTTAAATATATACAAAAATCTACTAAAACATATCCTTGCTTCCAACTGACGAAATGGATTTCAAATATGTGGAATTTATTTAAAAATTAAATTATATTTTATTAATTTAAATTCAAAATAACCATGTCGACCAATGTTCATTACAAAATTGAAATAAAAATTATCATTTAAAAACGTAATTGTAAAAGTTTTCTAAACATCTCTATTTAGATATAAACAATATTCAATAAATACTATACTAATATTTAAAACGATAAAATATTCTACTTAAAAAACATGCTTTATAGATGTTGCCAATAAAAAACTACTGATTTATATACTAAATGGTATTAAAACTAAAAAACAACGAGTAACTCTTAATTTAAATCAGGCCGTTATTTTTTATATTAGATAACCGCTTGAGAATTTGCCACCTTTTAGTAATTAAAAAATTGACATATTTTCTCTGCAAAAAAGCGTTCATTTGAAATGCATAAAACTATAACCCAATTCTATATACTTTAATACAACTATTTGTTTCTTTTATAAATCTTGAAGGTCTTTTAGATTGTTGAAAATACTATACTACAAAATATTACAAGACTATCAAATATGCAAATCATCATTATTTCAATTGCCTAAGCATTTTCTTGATTTATATCATTTTTTGTTCAATGTATCAATCTATTAAATTTCATAAATGGATTTTTTATTGACTAGTCATTTTTTTGTTGTTTTTGTTTCATACATTAATATATAGATATAGATAAAGGCGTATATCCCTTCACTGATATAACATATAATTTATATTCACGTTACATAATAAACATATGTACTTAAATGTGTTAAATTATCGTTTAATATCGTTAAATTGAACCTCATAAAGGCATAACAAATATTTACAATCGTAATAAACGCTCAACATATACAAAAAATCTGAAAAAAACCGGGTACAGTGAGGGATACTAGGTTTATTTAATTAATGGAATATTTTTTTTAAAGCACGCATCATACGAACCAAGTCCGTGCGCGTGACGTCACTCTGTCGTCTCCTTTCCGCTTAGCGACTGAATTAGTGATCGAAAGAGACAAACGGATACAGCTCCAGTACGCTCAATGCGATGTCAAAGTATGGTAAAAGCTATATGAAGACCAACAAATCATCGCGGAGCTATAGACGGATTATTTGAAATGCACGAATAAGTGGAGTGGATCTTTGACCGCCCTCGAAAATACCGGAGGTATATGACCGTTGATTGGTCACCATCGCAAGGGTCACTTCTCCTGCCTGGAGATGGCTAAGGCGAGCTGCAGCTCGGCATCTTCCTGCCGCCTCCGAGCCTCCGACTCCGCCTCCAGCCGCTTGGACTCCGCGGCCGCCCACGCCCACTGCTGCTCCTCCGACGGCAGGAATTCCACACTCTTCGCCTCACTCGGTTTAGTCTTCTTCTCTTTGTTCTGCTTGGTCCTTCCTATCCCGCCTATTGTGTGAACGAGCGACTTCGCATACTTCACCGGTTTCGGAGATTTCTCCTTCTTGGTGGGCAAGGTGTTGGTGTTGGGCCACGTTTCGTTCAGGTTTTTGTTGGCGTCGACGGCGCCCCAGTCCGCCGCCCAGTTGTCGGCCTTGCTGGCCCAGTTGTCGGTCTTGCGGTCTGCGGAGGCGAAGGCGGAGGCGGAGGTGGCGGAGTTGTTGGCGCCGGGCCTGGTCCAGGCGTCGTCGGAGGCCCAGTTGTCGTCGGGCCAGGCCGCCCACGAGTCGTTGTTGTTCTTGAGCTCGGCGCGCGAGACGAAGGGGTCGTGCGCGAGGGGCGGGGCGAGGGGCGTGGCGAGGGGCGGGGCGGAGGCGCGGCCGCTGCGGGGCTTGGGGCCGCCGTTGAGCATGGGGAGGGGGGAGAAGTCGTCCATCTCGAAGCCGACGGCGGAGGTGGAGCGGGCGAAGGGGTCCACCTTCCTGGAGTCGGTGACGTCGGCGAAAGGGTCCTCTATATTGAAGGGGTCCTCGTATCTGTAGTCTTTGAAGGGGTCGTCGCGAGGGGCGGGGCGAGGGGCGTGGCGAGGGGCGGGGCGAGGGGCGTGGCGAGGGGCGGGGCGAGGGGCGTGGCGAGGGGCGGGGCGAGGGGCGTGGCGAGGGGCGGGGCGAGGGGCGTGGCGAGGGGCGGGGCGAGGGGCGTGGCGAGGGGCGGGGCGAGGGGCGTGGCGAGGGGCGGGGCGAGGGGCGTGGCGAGGGGCGGGGCGAGGGGCGTGGCGAGGGGCGGGGCGAGGGGCGTGGCGAGGGGCGGGGCGAGGGGCGTGGCGAGGGGCGGGGCGGAGGCGCGGCCGCTGCGGGGCTTGGGGCCGCCGTTGAGCATGGGGAGGGGGGAGAAGTCGTCCATCTCGAAGCCGACGGCGGAGGTGGAGCGGGCGAAGGGGTCCACCTTCCTGGAGTCGGTGACGTCGGCGAAAGGGTCCTCTATATTGAAAGGGTCCTCGTATCTGTAGTCTTTGAAGGGGTCGTCGGTGAATTCCATCGGTTTGGCGCGGTCGGTCTGGACGCAACAAAGTGTGTGAGTGAGAGGCGTGTGTCGGGTGTGTGTGTGAGGGAGACGGGTGTACGCACGTGAGCCGCCGCCGCGTCCGCTTAGCGCTGCAATGTGGGGACAAGCGAGCGTGTTAGCACGTTAGTGACAATCTCGACCAGACAAGGGGACGCACTCTGTGACATTCAGACAAACGACAAATCATCTTTCTATTATCTACATTATATCACACTTTTTCAATCAATTACCCGGATTTATTTATTTGAAAAATATGTTATCTTGCTTTTTTCATTTGACGTAGTAATGCTAAATAATTATTTGCAACAATACTAATTAACAAGTCTTGAAAGGAAAAAGCATTAATTTTTTACCAGCGAATATATGACTGTTTAACCACTTAATAATTTTAAAAGAAAACATATGTTTTTTATTTATTTGTTACTTATCTATAGTTTTAAATGTCACAGAGTGTTCACAAGACAATACAAACATATTTACATACAGTTAGATAGTTAATTAGAAAACGAAACGAACAAAAATAAATGAAAATTAATACAAAGAAAATGGGATGAATCATAATAAGCGAGAATAGTATTTTTGCTAAGTAGTTAAGTGCATCTATTTACTACTATTAGTGATTAATACACAATTGTTAATTTACTTCATGCAAAATTATAAATATTTCTATGAAAAAGTTAGCCGCATGCAATAAAAGTAATCGAAACAGTAAAATGAAGCTAAAATATATGAAATAAGCAATATAATGGCCAATAACTAGACATCACACTACAAAATAAATTAAAAAGGCGCTTGTCACCACAGAGGTCGCTAAGCGGGCGACTAGGACACGTGCGCTAACTGTGCGTTACAAATATGCTCCCATCAATTAATAATTATCATAAAAACTATCTAATCATTAATTTCAATAACTTTTAAACGTAGTTGAGAAAGCATATTTGTATTGTAAAATAAAAAAAAAACAATAAAATCAAATATTTTACGTATACGCTAAAAACAACGTACGTATGGGCGTCACCAGGGGGATACTCCCGAGGGAATCAAAAATATAAAACAACTACGTAAACTACATCTAAGATCTTTCTAGATCTTTCTTAAGCCTTTTAAGATTATGATTATTCTAGACTAGATTACGGACTGGCGACGCCTACGTACGTATAAGTACACGCGTTTAATTTCAGTACACGTGAAATGAAACGCACGTCAACATTCATCACATGACTTAAATATCAAAATTTATTAGCATTTAGTTTCACATTGAAAAATATTTGTTAGTTAATTTAGTGTAGTCATTTGCAAAACTGCATTTACTTAGCGTTGTTCGACTTTGAAACGTGTTTTCATAAATACCGGGTTTTTAATTTATTTTTTAATATTTAAAATAGAAGTCACGTGATGTCCCCACTGTACTGAGTGGGTTAATATCATTCACGCAACAGAGAAAGTAAAATAACTGTAATTCCAATACAAAAGCTTTATTATGATAAGAGAAAATGTTTCAATTGAGAGAACATTGATTTAAAAAATGATTCTGTTTTTAGATTTTTTTGGTCTAGAATAGATGCAATAATTTATGCTTTTAGTAGATAATACTTTTTATTGTTTAAAAGTAAAGCAGATAATTTAAATTAGAGTTTATTATTTCAAGGCAATTCTATGTTTCAATAGAAAATTGAAACAGTCTCCTAATATTCTAGTAATAATAATTATATGCTAAATTCTATTGCAATAAGCGTCTTGAAGATTATCATGGAAAACATTAATTGATGTGGATGTTTTTACTAAAATCCCAGTAGAGAAAAAAATGTTTATACCTCACTATAAAATATAGAAAATATATTTTTTTTTAGTTTTTCCACCTACAAGTAGATGTAAAAATATGTGTATTTTTTCCAAAGTAAACAAAAAAACCTTCATTTGTAATGATCTCATAATAAAATAGCGTTTAATCTATACTAATATTATAAAGAGGAAAAATTTGTATTTTTGTATATATTGAAATAACTCACCGATTTAAAAAAATTCTTTCACCGTTAGAAAGGTAATTTATCTGTGATTAACATAATAATTTTTTAATTTCACGCGGGCGAAGTCGCGAGCAACAGCTAGTTTTCCATAACAATCAAACAAGCAAGCCAAACCAAAAAAATGCCATTCTCTAAAAAAGTAAGCGGTACATTACGTACATTTTACTTTCTCTGCAGCGTACAAACAAACAATAAGATATAAATTTAGCTGTAAGTTGTCAGCTGGGGGGGGGGCGTCATGCCGCTACTAAGGGGGAAGGGCAAAACATTTCTGTGTAAACAAATACATAATCTGAAAACAAATAAAAATAAAATTTCCGTAGCTAGGCAGATATCATTTTATGTACGTAACAATATTCAAATAATGATAATCAGTCTGAAAATATCTGCCTGGCGTATAAAAAAATTAAAAAAAACAAAATCAAATTAAAAAATATTTCATAGTTTAAGATTACCAATGTATGTGGATTTGACCAATCTATTTTCTTTTCTCAACCATGAATAAAAAAGTCCAAATAGCAAAAAAACTTACGTTACATTTTACTATAGTAAAATATAAGACTGTAAAGATAAGATAAAGTAAATATAGACATAATCCACATACAATGTCCAACCAATTCATACATTATGTATGTATGTATATGTGTACCTTGTGCGGGGGGTTGGGGCGTGGCGGCGCGGGGCGCGGGGGCGGCGTCTTGTGCCGCTTGCCCTCCGCCCCCACCCCCGCCGCTGCCGCCACCGGGGCTGCGGGGGCTGCGGGGGCTGCGCCGGCTGACGGGGCGGAGCCCCTCGTCGGCGCGTGCAGCACTGCGAATGGATCCGACTCCCATGCACTCTGGATATGGACACAAGCATCATTTTAGCAAAATATACTCCCTCTTTTACGCACACCCATACACACAGTATATCTATCTCTCTCTGACAACTCACATCATTGGCTGCGGCGGCGGGCTCGCTGGGGGCGAACGCGTCGCCGGCGAATGGATCCGCACCGAAACCGTCCTGTACAATTTACATACAATATCGTGATTTAATTTAATAGCAATAGTCAATTTGAAAAGCCATTAATGCCAATTAAATATACTTCTCTGATTATGTGTACCTGAGCGTGTGCTGCCCCGCCGGAGGGCGCGAAGGGGTCGCTGGGGGCGAAGGGGTCCGCGGAGTGAGAGTTCGTCTTCGCCTCGGGGAAGGGCTCGTCCTCCTGCACATCACAAACGGACACATTCACAATACGATGACGGTTTGTACGAATGTGTTAGCTGTCAATCTAGCAGCTGCAGCGCTGCGAGCACTCACGAGCGAGGCGCCGCGCGCTAGACGCTGCAGGTACTGGGGCTCGTGCAGCGGCTGCAGCGCTGCGGGCGCGCTGCCCGCCGCCATCGCCGCCAGCGCCGCCTCCATCGCGCGCTCGTGCTCCTCCAGGTGGTCGATCTTCACACGCGCCTGTACAACAATACATAAAATAAAATAACGTTTAATCCTCACCAACACTACATACTACTGGATTGGGTCCTCGCTCAGCTTTAAATGCTGGATACTTCTAGCTGAAGTACCCAGCGCTGATCGTGAACAACAGCCAATCAACATAGAACATGTCGCACCGGTGCTGGACACGGTAGTGGTTTACGTACTTGACTGAGCGCGAGCACAGTGCGCTGCAGCTGCGCAGTGAGCGCGTCCGCGGCCGCCTCCGCGTCGCGCAGCTCAGCGTGCAGCGCCTGCTCGCGCGCGCGCTGCGACTGCGCAGCTGCGCGCCTCCCCGCCACCTCCGCCTCCGTCTCCGCCGCCGCCGCCTCCTGCGCGCTCGCCTGCGACCGCAGCTTCTCCACCTGCACCACACGACTTTACACTCGCATGTCTCAATGCGCACAACACTTTTATAGAAGGGGGCAAACGAGCAGTGGATCGCATAATGCTACTTGATCCGATGCCCATGGACATCTACAACGCCAGAGGAACCGCAGAAGCGTTGCCGGCCTTTGAAGGAGTAGTACGCTCTTTTCTTAACGGCCCCTAAGTTGTAACTGTTTGGCAACACCGCTGAGAACATAGTAGTTACTAATTGTACACTCGGCATATGAGTTATGATTAAATTTCCCTCACCTGTGTCTTTAGGTCATTAAGTCGCTTCTGTGCTTCACCCTTCTGGTTCTCTAATTGTTTCAACGTCGCGGTCAATGTGTCGAGTTCGCGCTGAAAACATATTTCAACATAAGATGGAATATTTTACTCTCATTTTCGCTCATGTTTTGTTCCTCACCTGCAAGCTGTCAGCCTCCCCCTCCTTGGCGAGGAGGTCCTGCTGCTTGGCGGCCAGCTCGGCCTCCAGCGCGAGCCGCTCCCGCGCCAGCGCGTCCGCCTCGCGCGCTATCGCCTCCAGCTCCGGCGTCGGCTGCGGGCCCAGGTTCAGACCCGCCTCCGGCTGCACAACACCAAAGAACGGTCACTAATTTCTGCACTCAGATATGTTAAATGGTCCACTTAATGGAGATTTTGTATAAGAAACCTTTACTAACAGTCGCCTTGGTTTGAAAGACTTTTACAAGCGACGTAAAGTTCCATGTAACTCAATGGCATCAGATATCAATTCAAATCCAATTTGAATAAAATCATTTTAAAAAGTTGTCACATTCCACTTTCAAATATTTCAAAAACACAGAAACAATTAGAGCTCAAATGTCAGTCGAAGAAAGAAAATGCATATAACAGAAATAATAATTTTGCTCGTATTTACAAGATACGTCGATGCCTTTGTAGATTGTGATCCAGGTAAATCAAAAAATGTCTGTAGACACAGGTTTTATACTTGCACATATTTTAATATCCAAATATTACAGAAGATGTAAAAATAGCACACAATGCTACAAAACTTGTAGATTATTTGAAAGAAATTCATATTCAATGTGAAGCAATATCCGCGTACGAAGGTTCCGTGGCGCGCTTGCCTTGTGGTCCTGTTAAAGACGGACAGAAGACAACTTGGGTGTATGCAGAGGTAATAAACATTTGAAATTGAGATCGAAGTTTTATCGAAGGTTACGAGTATCTCGAAGATATGGTCTTCAGTTTTTAGGTTATTTAAACAGATGGTTTATAGCTAGGCACTGTTTCAGTCAATATACAATATCTATTTCACTCCTATGGAGGAGAAGGAGACGGCGGTGGAAGATGGTAACCTAACCATATACTACGTGACACAATCTGACAAGGGAGTGTATCAGTGCAATATAGACTCTATTGCCAATAGTTTAGTTGTCTTGCAAGTTCTTGACGATGAAGATAAATATAATGTGGTAAGTAAATGCTTTTTTTCTGTATATTTCCGTGCACTAATAATATATGTTTTCAGGTGAAGCCGTTAACATCTGGCGGTCCGTATCCCTCGTCCCCCGAGCGGCTGAGCCCCGAGCTGGTAGTCTACATACGCTGGTCTCCGTGGAGCGGTTGCAGCCGATGCGACCTCGTCGGCCGCCAGCGGCGTTATGGCTACTGTTACGTGCGATATACAGAAAATAGTGCGGTACTTGACTATTGATCGTTTAAGGTCTTTTATTTCATTTTAATAAAAAAAATAACTTACCATAGGTATTTTTATTTTGTATTTCAGTTAAATGTCACGGATAACTCTGAATTAAACAATACTTTATTAAGAGATGAAGATGTTAAATTATTTCGAGGTATTGTCCTTTGATTTAAAATAATTACGAAGTTTACTATTAGATTTCTTAAAAATACTAAAAACTGAGCAACGCGCTTTGTTGCCTTATTTTGATATCGATAATAATTGCGTACAAATCGATTTTATGGTAAATTTGAGAATTTAATTGAAGCCATGACCTAGTTACTTCTGATAACGGCGAAATGCACACCGCCATATGGAAATGTTCGTTTTCTAACCAAATTTCTCTGAATATATCGATTAATATTTTTTTCATTGATATTTAATTTGCAGCATTTCCTGGAGGAATTCCTTGCAAATTAAGTCTATTGCCAGTAACTATAATCGAACTACCAGAGGTTCGTATGAGGAAAAACGAAATTATGATTGGACTATGCAAGGTATGTTATCAAAAAATCAATCTACTAGACACAAATTTAACAGCACAGAATAAAAAAGATAACTATTTTTTTTAATATTACGATATTTTTTGTACCCCCAAGTAGGGGACTATGTGGGCAACTGCTGTTATCGTTAGTAATTTAAAATAAATATTTCAATTCGAATAGTTCTAAGACAGTGGAAGCCTACACTTATATAACGTAGTTTTTTAGGTGCCGTGCAAGAGCGACATATTCGAGGTGCGGGGGAGTGGAGGCGAGGTGTTGGAGCGAGCCAACAACAGCGAGGGCGTGTTCTCGCTCCGGCAGCGGGAGCCCCCGCAGCCCCCGCCGGTAGCTAGAGACATCATCTTCGCCACCAGGGGTGCTGCGGTACTCATCAAGTGCCCAGGGTATTACTACGTTCGAAGCCATCAGTGCTTTGTGTTGTTTTATACAAAAAATATCATTAAGAGTAGTAGAGGATTTTTTTTAAATATTTTTGTTCTACAAATCCAATTAAACTTTAGGCTTGTTCTAGGAATGGTTTACAATAGTAGAATGACGGGATACAAATCTTCGATTACGTGGTCCGAAATACGAAATACGAGGCCCAATTTTAGTCCCTTTTCCGTTCCACCCTCTTCTTATTAGGAAAGGATTGGATGGGAAAGTGGATTTGACGGTGGAGGAGACGTATGGGAAGGGGAAATGTCCTCTTTATGTGCGTCTCCTCCTCCGTCGATTTAGGGTAGGCAACGCATCTGCAATTGCGGATGTCTATGGGCAGCGGTCGCTTCGCCATGTTGGCGGATTTAGGTGGCCGCTTGCTCGTTTGCCACTTTATAATATAAAAAAAAAACGTACCCTTAACCATTAGGCTATTGAGCTTTAGGGGAACATGAATTTAAGAAAAAAATGAAAGAACTTATAGAATCTAGATGAAATAGAAAAATCAGTAAATTATCATTGAATTGTGTAGGCATAGTAAATCGAAAAAATCTGTTATTTTTAGTACGACATTCCAAGATATCCCCGTGACATGGCGTATGGGCGACAAGGAGGTGATCCCTCGGGAGGTGGACCTCAATACTGGAGGCAGGGTGCATCTCAACGCCAGGGACCACATCGTCATCACAGCCGCGGAGTACGCGGACTCCAATGTTTATAGGTACCATATAGTACTTATGTACTGTTGAATTCATGACGAATACATAAATATTTTTGAAACCGAAGACAAGTTCTTTAAAGTTATATAAATAATTTCGCCCGCAACTCCGACCGCGTAGAAAAAAGTAAGTAGCCTATGTGTTTTTCCAGACTATTTTCAACATCTATATCAAATTTCATCCAAATCCGTTCAGCATTTTAGGCTACAAACTCTAAAAAACATCCATCCATCAATACTTCTACATAAGATATGTAGGAGTCGTCAATAGTGTGATGGTTTAATTTGGAACCCTAATATGATCTAACTTAATAAAAAAATGTCATTGGTAGGAACCGATAAATGGACATTGATTTGACTAGATCTGTGGTGGGAGTGTTACATGGAGGGAGGGATGATTCGACAGTGTGGGCAGTTGTCGGTGAACTCTGCTAGCCACCTTACGTGTCTTCAAACTCTCATATGGCACTATACAGTTAAAATTTAAAAGCTAATGCCATGGTCATCAGATAGTGTTCCGTTTGCTGACGCCCACAGTAGACGAAAACAAATCCACACTTGTTGCGAACATATAAAAATGTATGTAGACTGTACACTACTGTTGTATTTACAGCTGCTGGCGAGATCAGAAGTTATCAGGCGTAATAAAGCTGAAGTTATACAATGAGTGTTGCGGGGGGTGCGGGGGGTGCGGGGGGTGCGGGGGGTGCGGGGGGTGCGGGGGGTGCGGGGGGTGCGGGGGGTGCGGGGGGTGCGGGGGGTGCGGGGGGTGCGGGCGGCGGCTGGCGCTGCTGCTGCGAGCCCTGCACACGCTGCACCACTGTCTGAGACGTGTCGCATGATGTACCAGGGTTTACTCTATTTTAGAGTTTTTAATCTTGTTGGTTATGTTTGTGCATTTTACTAGATATGTCTAGCTGTCAACGTGTCATTGACTTATGTTTTTTTAATAAATTAAAGGCTTAATATAAGGTTTTTTTTTTTTTCGTTTTTAATGTTGAGGCATTGACTAATTTGAGATTATATCTAAAATGCTCGAGTAGCATAACACTCTCTGTAAGAACAGTGTAGAAGTGAGACAACATGGTCACGTGCTAAGGCGAGCGAGACCGCATACTCACGAGGGCGTTACCGCAGTGGGCGGAGCAAGCGAGATAGCGTGCTCTCGAGGGCGTTACCAGAGTGAGTGGAGCAAGAGAGTCAGCTTGCACACGTGTGCGTTACCTGTGTGGGCGGGGCTGCGAGCGGGGCGAGGGGGGCGAGGGGTGCGAGCGGGGCGAGGGGCTGCAGCAGCTGCGGCGGCAGCGTGGCGGGCGGGGGCGTGCCGCGCGCCGCTCGCTGCACCAGCCACATGGCGGCCGCGAACTGCGCGCGCGACAGCTTGCCCACGCCGCCGCTGTCGCACAGCGCCCTGCACAGTATACTGCTCTACACCTCGCTCTTTATACCTAAACTAGATATATCTATACATATAATCAAATTTGCGTTGCTGATAACGAAAATCGCTTTTAAAAGTTTTTGTCTGTCTGTCTGCAAGCGACGTTTATTACAGGTAGTCTCCAAAACTGCTGAACGGATTTTGATGGAATTTTCGCTGGAGGATAACTAGTAGAAGATGCACGCGGGCTGTTGCAGACGACCATTTTTTTTAAATTCCGCGCAAACAAAATTTGCAGGCGACAGCTCGTTTTAAGTATTAAGCTAGTGGTAGTATCTGGAGTACTGACCAGATGTGCGCGAGCGTCTGCTGCGGCAGTCCGCTGCGCAGGAAGGTGTCCCTGATCTCGGCGCCGGAGACCAGCCCGTCGCGGTCCAGGTCCGCCGCCTCGAACTGCGCCTCGTACTGCGCGCGCTCCGCCGGGGTAGGGCCCATGCTGGCCGTGCTGCCCATGCTGCCCATGTTACCCATACTCGGCACGCTGTTCACCGGGGTAGAGGTCGGCTGGAAAGATAAATTGAAGTTATATTAGTAAACGATCGATTTCAAAAGTAACTGGTCCTTCGAGTCGGATAACAAATAAACAATTGATATAAAAACTCCGTCAATTCGTGATACACTTTTTGGATCAATAGTAAGCAAGACTCACACTGGAGAGATCGAGCAGTCCTTCGAGCAGGGAGGCGTTGGAGTGCGGCTGGTGTGTCTGCTGCGGCGGCGGGTGCGGGCGCGGCGGGGGCGCGCGCGGCTGCGGGGAGGGCGGGCGGCTGGGGGGGCGGCTGGGCGGGCGCGAGGGGGGGCGCGAGGGGGGCCGCGCGGGGCGCGCGCGCAGCTCCGCCGGCAGGCTCGTCGGCACCGCGTGCTTCTCCAGCGCCTTGTACACCAGGTGCATCGCCTGTAACATATCGATACATTTTATATTTACTAATTCACCTTCAAGACTTCAAGGAATCATTATTATTGAAAACTAACCACAATAAACTCGTGTCTGTCCAGCATGCCATCTTTGTCCTGATCGGCTAAATCCCAGATCTTCCCGAGGGTCTCTAACGGTAATTTTGACTCCATCAAAACTCCTTTCACCTGGAATCGATACATGACATACGTTAAGCCAATAGAAAATCTTAAATGTTGCCAACTTTATACACAAGAATGAGTAAATAATATACTGAAGTAAAAAAAAAACTACATAAAGATGTAGTTGTTTTCAAACAAAGGTTTGCCATTAAGCTCTAATATGAATACATACCTTATTGCCGGGTATGAGGCCATTGCTGGGCTGCAGGGAGTCGAACAGCTGGCTGTACTTCTCTCGCTCGGCCGGCTTGATGCTCCAGTCGCCGCCCCCGCCGGGCGCCGCGGCTGGCGCGGGCGAGGCGCTCGCCGGTGGCACTTTCGGCAATTCACCCTATCATAAAAAAGCATAAAACATAGTATGTTCAATGCTGACCCCACATCCCTTTCGGACGCACTACACCAAAAATTGTTCAAAACACTATAGCAGAGTATACGTACGACTTTAGGCGGCGGCGCCTCGCTGTGTATGTTGGTCATATTGATGTCCTTGCCGGCCTGCGCCAGCGCCACCAACTTCAGCGCCACGAACAGCCCCGCCTGCAAAACACACGTACTCATAAACTAGGGTTTTCTACATAAAATAAAGATATGGGCACCGTACCCTGTAAAACCATAATCAGAAGTTACTATGAGATCGAAATGTGTTGTATTAATTTTCAAGTATTTTGGCGACTCTTAACATCACGCGAGTCACTGCGCAAAACACAATTCTACATGTAACTGGGCGTACCACCAAGGTATTTAGTAAGCGTAACAGCTTCTTGTAAAGGTGTTTAGCGTACTCTACTTGGTAATTAAGATAAAATGTAAACCAAACATTCATCATAGATATCGCAAAATATGAAAAACAAACCTATAAAGTCGTCAAACAGTGTCATCAATTGTACAATGGTCTGTGAGTCTGTCAGCGTCGCATAGCGGCAAACGAGATAACGATATCTCTTGTAATATTGCGACAGGCAAACGTCCGCACATACTGTTTATTTGCTTTATCTGCCTCAGATACACTCAAAACTGAGGTATTTTCAATTGTAATAACTAGTCTTTTCCTAACGTGTAAGTGAATAGCCGAAAAGGTTTCCAACCTCCACTATTGTACTTATTGTTTTATTCTTTTAACCCGAGCGCATTTCATCGCAACAGAATCACTCCGCCATGAAGGAATGGAAGCCGTAATTAAATCAACTTTTCTATATCAAAAACTCGTGCAAACAAATAAAACAAACAAGCAAGAGACGAGGTAAGGGTAACAATGGGACGCGACGTCGCATCCGACGTACTCCGCGAGAAACGAAATAAATTGTTACGACATACTGGAATATGCAATTTTGCTTTAATACTGATTCTCATATAAATAACTGATACTTGTATATACAAGCCTAGTAAATAATGAATGAATAGAAGCTTACACACTAATTACGCCATGCGTGTAGACAATGATCAAATTGCTTTCTTCAGCTATTCTTGTAAATTTCATTCATGTTTTCAGATTTGTAAAGGTTCATAGATTTATCAATAAAACCACTCACTTGTTTTAAAACTTGTACAATACTACTTTTTACGTTATTTTTTAGTCAAAGGGCCTGTTCCACCACTGGCTAATAGAGGATAGGAGAAGATTTCCATCACATATTTTACACGTTGGATTGTTATCAAACAAATTACAATTCGGTGGGACAAGCTCTTAATATTAATAAATTTCATCTTTAGATACAGTTTTATATTCTGGCACATCTAATGTCGACTTATCGAAGTATTGTTAATCCAAGAGAAAGATACGAGAATAAAATATTATATCTTATGTTACATTTCGCTGCATTTTAATTCTACTCATCGATCGGCGACGGCCTCGATTGCGCTCCACTCGAGTCACTACGCCATACAGACTATAATTACTATCAGTCGCGATCTCATTGTCTCTACAATGACATCTCGAATTTATTAGAACTCTGTACTAGGACTTTAAATGTTTTTGTATATCTACAATAAGTCGATCAATAAGTACACAGCTGAGCAAAAATTTGTCGTTTATAGTTGCATGTTTCAAATACGGATCGGGTTTTTTTAGCATCAAATTACATTTTTAATTATCGTCAATGTACAAAACATACGGGGTGTATGCTACGTGTACGCTAAATGTGGGAAAGGAGATATTGAAGGCTTACCAAACTGGGACTGTTATCGAGTATGATACTAATATCTTAACACCTTATTCGTACCTTATCCAAGTACCCCT
Organism: Papilio protenor; assembly: GCA_029286645.1. Taxonomy (NCBI): domain Eukaryota; kingdom Metazoa; phylum Arthropoda; class Insecta; order Lepidoptera; family Papilionidae; genus Papilio; species Papilio protenor. Next base: position 342,539 of record JAGSMZ010000007.1, on the reverse strand, counting down.
TGCCATTGGGGTCTGAGAGGTCCCATATCTTGCTAAGCACGACATCGCTGAGCCGGGACTTCTTGAGAAACCGTGCCGCGTCCAAAGCTTGGATCGCCCCCGAGCCGTTCGGGTCAACCTGAAATACATAATCAGATACTTTAAGACTATAGATAAGGCGAAAGTTTTATGATAGGTTTAGTCATTTAAAATGCAGAATAATATCCTGTTTCCAACATAAGTAAAAAGCGAATCTCCTCTTCGCAGGCTTGTAGTAATCTGTACATTACAATGCTTAATAGATTCACAATTGACTTTAATTGAATCCGAGCAAACGACACACAAAGACTACCACGTATATTGTAGCGACGCGAGGTCCTGAGCGCCTAGGGTTCTAGAAGACGACTCTCAAAGTACCTTTGAGGATGCTTCAGACGCGAAGACGTCCTTGTAGCTTGGAGCAATTAGCATTCGATTATCATATTGTTAGAGAATACACTGCCTCTAGGGACTCGTATTACGATAATTCTATAATGTTGAGGCACCATTGATCATATCCTCATATCTTATTAACCTTTACACGAATATTTAATAGTGGTTGTTGGTAATGCAATAAAAATTTATATAATAACATGGAATTTTGAATACAATATTTTTTTACTGTTTCTATTTTGAGTACCAAGAACTTTCCTTATTAAAACACGTATAATTCTAATTCTTAACATACTGATCTTAAAAAAATAACGTAAACACGAATTTTTAATTGTTAGTTTCAATAATACTAAACGATGATGAATTCGTAAACCAAATTAGCTGATTATCAATAATTTTACTTGAATTAAAAGTGGTCTATGAAAACGTGACTGGAAACATATTTAAGATGCTTTTGGTTTATTGATCACATTGCAGGCGAGATTCCGGCTGAAAAGTTCGACCTTGTTTCATGTTTGTACAAAGTTTATACTTACATTTTTAAAGGAGACATTTTCTTGAGAAGTCAAGTTAACTTTGCAATATTCATTTGAACGTCGGCGTATGAGTCAGCCGAACTGTTATCTTACATAGATGAACTTATGTACAATTAAATATATTACATACTAGCTGTTGCTTGCGACTTCGTCCGTGTGAAATTAAAAAAGAATAGCCTATGTTAATCACAGCTAGATTACCTTTCTGAAGGTGTAAGATTTTTTGAAATCAGCCCAGTTGTTTTTGAGTTATTTCAAAATTCAAAAATACAAATCTTTCCTCTTTATAATATTTGTATACTCTTGATTAAGGCAGGTGATTGTCCTAAATATTATCGTATTATTAAATAGTGAGGATCGAACGCAAAATATAAATAAGTTTATAGCTAAATAAAATTTTATGGACCATCTTAAAGTTTTTAGGCGCAAAAAAGCCTATACAAGGTTAATCAATACTTGCCGAGTTTTATGCGCCGTAAAAAAGGATTGAAACTAAAATTAGTAACGCAAAAAAAATGTTTAAGGAGTGGAATATTAGTTACACCAACGTTACTAACGCCTCCTAATTTACCCTAAAGAAGGGCACTTGCGTCTACGTGTTGACGACGTGTGAACGTCCCGTAAAGGCCGTTTGTAAAAATGGTACGTCCAATTCAAAGTGCTGGCCACACACATTTTAGTGGTATCGCGCGATAAACATTCCTTCTATGGAATGCGTAACTGTACTAATTAGGGATACAATGATCTTATACTTCTTAAGGCTTGACCACCACTATTATTGAACTTGTTTTCAAGTTTTTTCTATCTGATACTGTGTTCTCTACTTACAGTATCAAATCGCTTTAGATCATGTATGCTTCCTACCTTTATGTTTGTATTAAAAGTGGCTGGACAGATGGGTGGATGATTAGTACTATCTCAATGACACTGTCTCATACATAGTCTGGAAACACATAGGCTACTAATCATTTTTTTAATTTGTACAAATGAAGTCATAGGCAAAAGCTAGTTTTATTATAAAAAACACATATTCTAGACAAATCACATATATATCTGTGTGCATTAAAAATTGGCAAAACTGAGACATTTTGAACAAATTATGGGATTCTTGGCAAGGCATTGTGCCAATTATGTATGTCTCTTGAAGGCCAAAATATAGAAATGAGGTCCATAAAATAGGTTACTAGAGCCTGTTAAATCAAATTTAACTTTACAGTTTTATTATTTACTACCTATTGCCCTGTGTGAAATAAAAAAAAGAACTTCATTAGTACCCTTAGTAGTTGTTAATTTAAAGGAATTAGATTTTAATATACTATTTTACATTTCTCAAAAATCAACTCCACTTAATACTATTTAATACAAAAATTAAATTTCCTGTAGGAAAAAATTTTGCAATGCTACAGTTTTTAATAACAGTGAATGATGCTCAAAAATTTAATATTGGAGGATTTAAAGCACTCTTTTACAACTCCTTCACAAATAGCTTGCTATAAAACTGGCAGTATTAAAGGATAATCCTTTAAATGGAGATTTATAGAAAAATGCATCTTACTACAAATGAATTAAAGCACTCATTACAATGAAATATTATGTTAGTAAAATACAATTTAAAAAAGAGTCAGACAATGTCTTACTAGATAATTTGTACTACGATATCTACATGTTACTAATAAAAATACGAAAGTCTAGATGTATAGACGGATGGATGGATGTTAGACTTTGTAGGCTAAACTGCTGAATGGATTTTGATGAAATTTGGCATAGTTGTTGAGGACAATCTGGAAAAACACATATCTACTTACTTTTGTTAATTTTTTAATTCCACTTGGAGAGAGTCACAGGCGAAAGCTATTTTCTATATACTACTGTAAAGCCAGGGAATCTACCGGTGTTCCAACTTTAAAGCTACAGTTATTTTACCATTTTGTAAGCATTGAGAAGACACCGAATAATAATCAATAAGATGAATCTTTTAAATGTGTCTGTACAAAAAAAAGCCAGTCAGTGGTATACTAATTGCTTTTTATTATTTATATAACAACTTTGTTAAAGACCACATTAATATTTACAATGGTTGTAAAAAACTTATCAGCACAACACAAATCTCTCTAGAAAATATATAAGTGTTTTATTATGTAATATAGCATGATTAGTCAATATAAAAATAAAGGTACAGTAGAAAAAATAATGCAGATTGGCTTATAGACATTTAGACCATGTACATGATGAAATATAGATAATGGGAAGCAGGTGAAGTATATAAGTGAGAACTTTACACATTCCAATATATTTGAGCATAAGGGGGTGAAAAAAGTTAAATGTCAAACTTCCAATAAGTTATATCATCATTTAAATTAAAAGGTACATGTGCCAAGAGTATATTATATGGAGATATTTAATATTTTAAATATTCACCTCACAACACTATGATGGAAAACATTTAATGTAAGGGGAATAATTTTTTATTTACCTAACATTTGGCTGTTACTTTAAAACCTAGTAGTTTAATATTAAATGACACTTAGTTCTTACGACAGGCGTTTTCATCATATAGTAAGACGTTAGTTTAATGAAATTTATAAAAAAAGATTGTAAACAGACTAAAAAGCTATGGCGAAATCTAGAAAGCTGTTCGTAATGCGAAGGCTTATAGCTGTCTATTTATACTCGCGGTCTTCGACATTTATATACGGTAAACTTACAATTCAATTATAGATCATCACTGTAGACTTTTAATGTTTAAATTCATTTAATCTATGGAAAAATAAACTTACCTGAACTACACTGTTACAGGATGAGCATACGAAAAATGTACTTACTTGATGATAATAGGCTTCGTATATAGAACTGTGGGTCCCTGCCACCTGCAATCCGTTAAGCCACATTTTTAATGTTAATATCACTCGTAAATATTGTTTAATTCGCTTTTAAACGAGCGTTACATGGGTGTGACATTACACTCTGACATTAAATGTTCGCGCAAAATTTGATGTAATCAGGTAACTAATGCCAAAAAATACTAAATATTATTGAATGAACACCACAATACGTCCACTTCACTAAAATTTAACTAGGTACTGGCAGACATTCTAAGAAATTTCTCGGAATACACAATTTTCAAAACAGCGAAACCAGTACATGACACTTTGTAACGATTTCCTACTAAGAACACGATACACGACCGCGCAATTTTCCTGCACACGATTATTACAAATTTAATGAACTTTAGTTTTCACTATTGTTTGAAATAAACAATGTAATTGAAATAATTTTTATCTACTTTATTCTACCTGAGTAGGAGAAGGCAAGGCAGCCATTTTTTACATCTCCTCGTTGACCAATCAATAGAGTGCATAGACAAAGAAGACTTGACATTTCAAGAGAGCTCATTAACAAAATTGCCCGTGCAAAAATTCGAAATCTATGGGTTTGACTACCAAACTTATGCTAATAAAAGGGATACTAAAATCTCATAAACCTAAAATTATTTTCAAAAGTAAAGGTGTATAAAAATGAACATGGCAGGAAATTATAAACTTTGGAATCAATCTGAATAAAAATTGAGCTCAATGAACGGAAATGGAAGAGTCAATTTTTAATTTTAACCTTTATCGGAATCAGTTTTTGTTACTAGAATGTATATAATGATTCCTCAAATTTAAAGGTTCAAAGTGCACTACAGAAAACAAAAAGCCTTGCATCTTTTCAGAAATAGTACTCACACTCTCGTACTAAAAACGGACATAGTTTTAAAAATGAAGTCGACAAAAAATGCATAATTCAAAATTGTATTAAAACTTTATTGCTTATTAAAAATACATTAAAAGTTAAATATATGCCGTATTCTGTATTTTTCAATAAAAATATTTGTATGGTCAGTTTTGATCAAGGTCTATTCATCGCGGAAATCTACCAACTTTAACTGCGGTTATAAATTTCGTCAAACGTTCCAAGCCCCGTTTATTAATGTTAAAGAAAGGTTGCTGCTCAATTTTATTAAACCAGTGCCTCAGTTTAACATGATGGTCTGCTAATGGTATTAAGCAAAGCATCGTTGATATCGTCGCCACAACGCATAGATCAGCAAGCATCATCTGAAACAATACACAATAATATCAAAATCATATCTTCAAATAAGTAGTCATTACTTTGAAAGCACTTACTCTATCTCCAGCGAGCCAATTATGATCTTTCAGCCTGTTTTCTAAAAAGTCCAATGCTTTTAACCAATCTTCAATTCTTTCTTTGCTGGCTGGAACTCCAGCGAAAAATTTTGTCTGTAAAAAAATTAACCATTGTTAACTAATTAACTCTAGTCCCCGCTATAGTTTCATTTAATCCTTAACGAAAACCACATTTCAAATCGTTACAGATAATTTCAGTAAAAAAGGACCTATCTATTGTCTAGTCTAGTGTAGAGGCTCCTCAAACGAGATTCCCAGAAGGGTACTTCTAAAATTCTATTACACTTCGTTATACAAACGCACAAATATGTCGCTGTCGATGGGAAAGAGCGTGGTGGCATTATAGAACAAGATCTCATCGCAGCGCGCTTGTTCCAGGTCGCCTGAGGGGTAGAGCACGTGCTCGGTGTCCCAGCGCCGGCACAAGTACAGCCCTATCGCCTGGCTGTCAGCTAACACCTCGTCGTGCGTCATTAAACATGGCACTTTCTGCAGCGGATTGATCTGAAAATTGAAAAAAAAATGAACCATCGAAGATACGAAGAGAAGGAGATTCCTAGAATGGAAGTGTAGGACGGGCACCAGGACCAGAAGACATTGGACCTATGTTCTGCAATAAGTATACAAAGGCAGAACAAAATGAACTCAATGTAAGTAAATTTTGCTATTAGCCTTTTAATGAATTTCCCAAGCGCTTGATGAGTAAAATCGATCATGGCGAGTTCAAATTTAGTTATATTTAGTTACTCCATCTGACAAATATCGATACTAACATTTTTGTAGAACTCCGTCTTATTTTCGCCAGTAAAGAGGTCCACGATACGGAAGTCGAGGGCAATACCGAGGATGGAGGCTGTCATCTGAACGAACCGCACGGGCGGAGACGCCTCGTCGCCGTATAGGATCAGCTTGTCGCCTATTGTTAGGCTTCTGAAAAATAATTGCATTACACAGGATAACAAAGGCAACACAACTTCAAAAATGATGAGATTCTCAATTCTGTTTTTTTTTTTAATAAATATTGATGATTATGAAAGACCCTTTTAAAATTCTTAGTATTGGATTACTAAGAACTAGTTATATGGTTTAATTAAAGATAATGGTGACATAGTTTGTACACGATTCTGCTTATCACTTCAATTGCTATGATCCTACTCAAAACCATGTGGCGTAACGTACAGTTAACTGTTGATACAAATTTTATGTACCCTACCATTTTGTTTTGAGTCCCGTCAGGTAATTTTAAAAAAATTAAAAATTTTATTGGCATAAATAGGTATTGACTAAAAAATTATATTAATCTTTACACTAAACAGTAAATTTAAACTACGACTTTATCTGAATCAAATATGTAGGTAGATAAACATAAAATAGGTAGGTAAACATAATGCTGAGTTAGCCATTTTTTTAATTTGCATAATTATAACTAAATAAGTACTCACTTTACTTTAGGTGAGTAATTGCGTAGAGTTATATTCCTTGCAGCCATTATAAAATTCTTAAGAATGTTGAATTTAAACATAGAGGCCGCGAGCAATGACTCCGAGCAGTTTCCAGCAATAACAAACCGGCGGGAAAGGTGACGCTCGGCCGGATTATGGCGCGCGAATGCTCATGTTTGTGCGCGGGAACCGAACAAGTTTAGGTTATTGTTCTTATTTACACTGCGATCGACAGAAACGGATACATGTTTAATATTTATAGTAATTTTGATTTATTCCTTTAAATTATTAATGTTGGACGAATTTTAAACCGATGTTTGTTCCACATATATGGTTCCGTATCAAGATACTATTAACTAGTTATTTTCTTTGTTTTATCTAAGTATATTAAGAATTTAATAAATATACTTTTGGCTTAGACTAGTTACTTCCTATTTCTTCAACGCTAGTTGGAATTAAGATCAATAAACCAATGCTACTTTCTGTTGCACCAAGCGTATCGTCACCCAAACGTCAATCCGAATGTTTGTCTACCCGCACAAGAAATAACGTAATGTAATCTACCACCGATACAACGACAAATACTTTGACTTTAAACTATAGTTACTGGTCAATAATTATAATGATATGCAAAACAACAGCCAGAAGAGAAGTGTTTCCACTATACTTGTCAGATATGTACTTACATATTTCACATTGCTATCAATATGAACTTTTACAACAAAAGTCAATACAACAACCGTATCCATTGGTATTTCGTCAAAATCAGAAATAAGGGCGATATCATCAATCATAACTTCTTGATAGATGCAACGTTTACTGAACTAGTGCATATTTATTTGACATAAATGGTTAATGCTGAACTAGGTAGTGCATACCATACTAGGTTCTCGTTTAAGTTAGAAATGAACCCTAAAACAAGATACAATCGCGACACATTGTTATACATCGATATGGAACTCTCCACAAAGACGCAGCTTCTTTGAAAGTCAAATTATGTATTTTGCAACTCCGGATACTAATTTGACTGTCAAATTGGGATATTCAATGCATTTAGAACTCAGTACTCGTATCACATCACATGACTTCTACGCAGATCGAAAATTACATAATATGCTCAAGACGGACGGGAAATCTTTATTCGGCTTGGAAGATAAAGGAAACCTTTTTAGATATTGTCATTTCCCTTCTTCGGTATCGTTTTCTCTACCTAGTCTAGCTTACCATTGCCTTTGTTTACCAGCGTCGTAGGGCGCAAATAACAAATTATTAGAAGCGGCGATGATTTAGTAATGTTTAGCTTTATAACTACTATCCTCATAATTAAATAAAAAAAATATTAACTTAATAAATATGTAAATGAAATAAAAATATGAAATGTTGGAAACGTCTTTTTTCTTTGGTTTTTACAACTTGGGCTAGTTAATTAATATCGGACTTTTTATATCACTATAGCATCATAAAACTAAATATGCATAAAATAAAATATTCATTAGTTTTTAGGTTTGTATTGTAGTAAACTTTTGTATAACTTTGGTTGTTTCAAAAAGGCTTTGAAGGCCTCAAAACGCCACACTGTCTATCATATGTTAAATAAACATTTTAAATTGTTTGAATCGATTAATTTCTTTATTGGAGGAAAATCGATTTTTAATAAAATATTGACAGTTCTGTTCTTTGATGAATTCTATCATTCACTTCACTCTTCACTCATACTCATTCATCTGTCATGTTACGATCAAGTTCCACCTTGTCAATTATTTAGGAATTTTAAGATTTGTTGTGGTGGGGAAAAGTGTGTAATTATTCGGGTCGAGAGCAAGTTGGCTGTAATTAATTATGCAGATTATCAGACCCATTGTCTACGAGTACTACGTAAAAAGTTACCTCACGTTCCCACGTATTCCAAAGAAAGTGTACTTTCTGTAAAAGATTTCCAGTTTCATTACTCCCGTTGTAAACTATAGAAGTTCGTGTGTGATCAATGTTTATTACATTGTCCGATCTTAATTCGCGTATCGTGATCGATTTAAATAATTAGAAAGTGTTGGTGTCTGTGTTTACTCGAATGGCAGGTTTCCATGCAAACGACACGATGCCTAAAATTGGGCTCGTCACGGACTTGCGAGAACAGTGGCTGGTGCGCGCCGACGGAGCTCTGGCGCACCGCTTGCAGGATCGTGAGATCTCTTCTCATCTCTGCGAGAACAGGTACCGCAATCAACAAATACGTGAAGATTTTCCGGTAGCTTTGAGTGAACAGCGGGGGATCGAACACGAAGTTCGTTTGAAAGAACTCGCTCGTCGTCGCCAAGCGGATATCGATGCGGAGATTGCCCGGGAAATGGCTGAGATAAATCTTCGCAGACAGCGACGTCAGCACAATGACATAATGCAACAACCGAGTTCGTCCCGCGCCCCTCCTCCGGCACCGCCGCCCGAAGTCGATCCTGAAGAACTAGGCCTCTCTTCCTCAGAGTTGGAAGAGATGAGACGGCGTCTAGAACAAGAGGAAAAAGATGCGAGATTAGCTCGAGAACTGAGCCATGAAACATGCGACGAGGATGTCCTGCTAGCTGATATGAGGTGTGCAGTTGAGGCACAGGATAGTGAACTAGCGCGGCTATTGCAGGAACGGGAGTACAAAAAGTTACAGAGAGCAAAGGAGAAAGCAAAACAAAAAGCTTTATTAAAAAAACAACAAAGACTAGCACAGCAACAGGAACCTTCATTGGAAACACCCCAAGCTACACTCTGTGATGCCTACAGTAACCCTTGTGATGTGATTCAGGAAAATAGACTCAGATTATGCAAGTCAGTTGACTCTGATTTAAATTATGTAGAGCCATTTGAGAAAGAGGTTATACAGTCAAAGGCGAGTGCTTTGGTGGCCAAAGAAATATCAACTCAGTACTATAAACAGGACTTGGGATCCAGTTTTAATGCTACCTCATCTCATGTTCATCCCCCACCCTTAGCTGACAAGTCTGCAACCAGTACAGCCTCCTCTATCCAACACAGACAACCACCTCCTCCACCTGCAGCTGGGAAAAAACCCAGGTTTCCAGATCCCATCAGCATACGGCCTGCATCACATTACCCTACAGATAATGTATTATCTGGTACCGATGTTGAGCATAATGCTTTACCAAAAAGCCAAAGTGAAAACAGTCATTTTTATGACACAACATTTACAAACCACAATGACAGTGTTCAACAACTTGGATATGAGAGAGGTGACTCTGCTAAACGTCTCTCTGTTATCTCTGATATTACCGCAGAAGGATTAGAAAAGAAGAAAAGAAAACAGGCCAAGAAAAGCAAAGGATGTAGGATACAATAATTTGGACATAGAGAGTAACAGCAATTTCCTTTTTAAATGAAGACAATTAATTTTGTTTAACATTGTCACAAATATTTTCGAATTTATATCAATCTGAAACTTAAAAGTATTTTATATACTCGTATGTCACATTAATTTAGGAGTTATTTATTATCTATTTAATCTGTGGAAGTACCTGCAGGAAAAGAACCAATGAGCCATTTTTATTTTTAAATTGAAGGTCTCTATGTGCCTTAATCTAGATTTAAGCTATTATATTAACATTCCATTTTGTGATTATATTGAAACAAATGTATCTAGAATGTCCATTTTTAAAAATAATTTGTAATATTTTAAATAGATTCTCATAACATTAAAATTTTATTCATATACCAATGGACAAGTAAAGGCCTATAATAATATTGGTTATGAAAAACACACAGGAATGCTGAGTATTTACATTATAACTATATTATATACTGTGAAATAGATTTTATTAATTTTACATATTTCTATTGAAAGTTCTTCAAAAAGATAGAAGTTATACGGCATTTAAATCATCTAAGTTAACTAACTTTGACTTAAACAGTAATTACAGGTAATAAATAACACAATATTTCAGAATTTCAACTTAGAATCTCATAAAAGTGCTATGTTTATGGAAAACTTTAGGTCAACTTTGTTCCTCAAATTCAAGCTATCTTTTTTTCTTAAATATTTTTATCATTCCATTTTATAATAAGACTGATTATAGTAAGCTCAAATTTTTATATGTTTTAATTTAACTTTTTTTATCTTGATGATTGACAATTATTTTAATAATTAACAATTTTGGTGTGATTGTAAGACTAATGCACAAATTCATTGATTAAAAATTGACTAAATTTCCTAGATTTTCGTGCTCTCTCAACAAATGTTAAAAAATAGTACTCATCTTGTCTAATAATCATCTATTAACAAATTACATTATGTAAAGAATATTGTATAAATCATATTATAGATGTTTTTTTTTTAAATAAGTTGCCCTAATGATCGCCGAACTTCGAAAGAAGATGGCACCTTAAGAAGAAATATATTTTAATTTATGGTGCATTGTCGGGAAATAATAATATATACTTTGTATTGATGCTAACAATCTGAATTACACTTATATGAACATTATTGCTTTCCCTTTTCTTTAAAGAGGTCGAAAGTGATGGCAATATTGTCGTAATACAAGTGTTACAACAGATTTCTACTGTTATAAAAACATGAAACATCAACCTGTATATTGTACTGGTAAAGGATTCATACAAAACAAATGAGTAATGCTTACCTATGAGTTCATTTATGCCTTTTCAATTCTATATTGTTTGTTTACTATGACTTTCCTCTGCCTAATCACTTATGTAAAATATTGTTTTTCTCTTATTCTATTAAAAAAAAACAATATATTTCACCAGACTCAGGTTTTATAACTGTATATTTTTATAGTATATATAATTTTATAATTGGTTGGTCAATATGGCATAAAAAAATCATCATCATCATCATCACCACCAGCTCACTATACGTCCCCACCGAGGGGCTCGGAGCCTACCCTAAGTTAGGGTAACTAGGTCATAGTCAACCACGCTGGCCCAGTGCAGGTTGGTTAAAAAATGCTTAAACGTAAATGCCACAACTCTTCATTTTAAAAGAAATTAGACAAAAATCTGTGCCACATTTGCTCTCTGATTATTTTTGATTTCAAATAGATTTTTTTTTTATAGTTTTTGTGTATCCATTGATTTGATATGCCACTATTAAAGACTGTATTATTATTTTGGCTACAGTCCACTGATGTAAATCCCTAATGACTGAATCACTCATTCACTTGACAATGGGGATCTATTTCGGTCATCAGAATAATAATTGTATGCATGCAGATTTACTTTGACCTACATTGTAAGTCGATACAAAATTTTCATTTTTTAAAGTATAAATTATAGTAAAAATATTTATTCATTTATATTGTTATACAATATATCTTAAATATACTTATTATATTGTAATAGTTTAATTCAATGTTAAAATTATTTGTCTAAGAGTGAACAAAGAGGATATTTAACTAAAATGTCCAGTATGTGTTTTAGCACTTTCCGATTTTATATTATTTTTTGTATTTTAAAATACTCTAGAATAAAGTTATGTTTAAAATACTTTATAATAGTAATAGGCTTTGAAATCCGCTCTGAATATATTTAATTTAGCTCTCATCATTGTAGAATTTGGAAATGGAAGTGAATCTATGTTTTTAAAATTATGAGTTTACTAAATCCCAATGTAAGTCTTATTACATGGATATAAAGTTCCTTTTTGTTTATTTCATCAATATGTTAATGTAACTCTGCTATTAACTTATTCAACTTTGCGCTTATAATTTCCGATATATCTACATTTTTTTAAATTATAACCACATTTTTTATATTAAACATTAAAAGGTTTTTAGATTAAAAATTAAAACATGTCCATACAAAATTGTACGTCCAAATAAGGGAATCATGTGGTGTTCCACTTTAAAAATTAGTCGTTTGAATATTTTGTAAGTATTGAGCCCATCCTTTCCACAACTCATTGCTACCTAATTCGTTATTTCTAAGAGAATGAGTTTGTCTCTTCAAGGAAAAAAGCAATTTATCTGTAAGTGGAACACCGCGGATTTCCGCGACTGAACCTTATTATTTTATGATTTTGTTTGTTATTACGATGTTTTATTATTCCGGTAAAAATAATTAAATGTATTCGGTGCGGATGTAACGATATTAGCTTTAATTGTAATTTACGGCCCATCTAGTGCCTTATTGAAACGGAACCAAACTCTTATGTTTATCTTTTTTTAATTTTATTCGTCCATAATACTGAGACAATTATTTAGTAAGTTGGACGAAACGTCCTTAGGATTAATTCAAACGATTTTTTTAATCAGAATATGTTTAGTTTTTCTAAATGAGTCGAATTTTAATTTATGATTTTGATTTGAATAAAGACTTCCAATATTATAAAATGTTTTATTTAAATCTTTAAATACAAAAATGTAGGCCCCAAAAAGAACGGTTTACAAGTTATCGAACACAAAAAAATCGTTTGGACACTAGATGGCGTTTTCGCAAGACTATTCATCTATAACCTAAAACGTTTTGTAAATATAAAATCTCGCAGGACATGTAACAAAAGGTAAGTATTTCTTGTGTAGGTACTTCAAAGTAACATAAGACAACTATTCACTATATTACACGCCATTTTGGTCAATATACACATAGTTACTAAAAAAAAGTGAAATGAAACACAAGTTTACTTTTAATTGACTATGTTCATCACATTAAACAAAATAAATACAAAAATATGACACACAATTTAACAGTGTCTTTTGAACGGAGGTTTCACTCTTAAATTACATATGGGAAAATTGTCCAATTGTTAGGAATTTTAACTATAGATAAAAAACAATAAAACACTAGGTTACTTGCAAAAAATCTTATAATATATATATCACCAACATTTCCGTTCATAACGTTGTGATAGGTCAAATTACAGCATGACTAATGTTGAGATTTTACTTTAATTACATATTTAACCTCAAAAATAAACATTTTCAGTTCATAAATATGCTACATAAGGTCTTTATAGGTTTTAAAATATTTAATAACATTGATTTGTACCACAGTCAGCCAAGACTTTATAATGATCAATTGATATTGTTCAATTTAGAATAGGACTATTATTTTGTATAACACAGTGCAGAGTTAAAATTTATCTTTTTGAAAATTTCTAACTTCCTAGTTTACAATCCATCATTTAATGATATTTACACTGTCAGAGTGTAAATAGCATTAAATGGACAAAATGTTAAGCGACATTTGCTGCTTGTTTCTTTGCTTTGACCAATTCCACTAACTCCTTGTATCTCTTCATGCAGTCTTTTTTAGTGCGATTGGGGATGCAGTCTGCGATCTTCTCCCACCTCTCTGGAGTGCTCACGGGGAATGTCTTGATCGCCTGCTCCAATAATTCTTGCTCAGTTTTTGTCCAAGCTTTGTCTTCCTTTACCGACTCCTTGCTAATATCGCCATTAACTTTCGGCTTTGCCACTCCATTCACTATTTTCGTATCATTCTTGGATATACTGCTGTCATCAATATTATTTACAACTTTCTTCTTGTCTTTCTCAAACTGATCAAAGGCTTCTTCATTGGCCGCCTTCTTGAGGCTACTCTTTGAGAAGTCTGAGCTCTGAAGATCCTTAGCCTTATTGAGTACCTCCTTGGCATTAAAGCGTCTTTCATCAACAAATGTTCCATGCTGGTTGAGGAAGTTAGCAACCACTTCCCATCTCTGATTTGTGCCCGCAGGAAACAGGTTTACAGCCTTAATGAGCAATTGAGTCATTTCTGGTGTCCATTCAATTGGGGCTTTCAGAATGGCATTCTTTTTGGCTTTCTGATCTTCCGCTTTTTTTGTTTCAAACATCGCCTTTCGTTCGGCTTCCAATTTATCCTCTGTTTCTTGAACTGTTTTAATGAAAGCCTCTCTACCATTTGACTCTAATTCTTTCAAAAAATCTTGCAATTCAACAACTTTCATCATTTCACAGATTTTTTCTACGGCTGCCAAGTGAGCGACAGTTTCGTTATCATTTTGAGCATAATAATTATTGGCTTTACATATATCTCTAATCGATTTGCGTTCTTTACGCAGATACTTCTTCTGTTGTTCTCTCTCAGCTCTTGCAGCATCGAGACGCGCTTTTTCAGCTTCCTCTGCCTTTTGTTTTGCAAGTAAAGCCTCTTTCAATACACGCTCTTCTTCAGCTTTTTTGGCTTGAACAGCATCCTGAAATAGAAGTACAAAAACATTAAATATTTCTTACTTAAGGCAGAGATAGTTGGCATAATAGTTACATATTGTATAACTTATATTGCCTTGTTCCTTACAGTACACTACTATAATTAGAGAAATAAAAAACAACTATAGGTAACCAGCACTGTAGCTGTAACCAGCCTATTGTGTAGTGCGTAAAACAGACATGTGTAAATAAGCTCCGAACAAACTCAAGTTCATCCCTCACAGACTTGAACCGTTGAGCTACAAGTCAACATCAAAATCTGGTGACTCACAATTTGCAGCTTGAAACACAACTCCATGTAGATACAAATTGAGCTGAGCTGCATTCTGATTTACAAATCTGATTTACTGATGAGCTAATTATTTCAGTTTGAGTTACCCATGAAAAGTGGAATAAACAATTACTCAAGTTAAGCCTATTATGGCATGGAATGGTGTTAGCAAGACTCAGTATAAGTTATATTACCTGTCTAGCCCGCTTTGCAGCCAACTTCTTATCCTTATCTTCCTGCTTGAAACGCTGGATTCTAGGATCATTAGCATAAGCCATGTCAACGAGACTCCGTATCCGAGCCATCTCCTCCTTCTTTAACTTTGCTCTCGCTGCTTTGTTTTGTTTTTCTATCCACCGTCTCTCTTCCCTGTCCGCTCCTCTCTCTTTTTCTTCCTCATCCAGGTACGAGAATTCACGCCACGAATCAAATTCATACCAAAAAGCGTAAAACCTCTCAACATATTCACGGGTACTGTTTTCATCGCCCAATAAAGGAACATTCCTCTTTTCAGACCAACGAGCATTCATTTCAAAGTATTTAGCAAATGCCTTGATGAAACCTTCCTTTTTAATTTCTGCAGAGGAAGGGACTGAGTCGTCGAACTGAGGATCTATCGAGTCATATGATTTTCGTTTGTTCGGTATTCCGAGGGTCTCGTATGCTTTTGTAATACACGTAAAATAGTCATCGTCGCTACGTATCTCTTCACCTTGTGCCTTTCGCTTGTCGGGATGATGTTTAAGTACTTTCTGGCGATACGCACGCTTTATGTCGTCCTCACTGGCTTTATACCTCAAGTCTTTCATACCCAACACAGCATAATGATCTTGTTTCTTCCATTCCTTGGGGTCTAAACTTCTCAAGTATTCCACATCATCTTCAAAGATTACCTCCTCGCTATTCTCCTTCGATGCGGAGGTTAACAGCTGTGTATCTGCCCCGTGACATTTGATGTTATAATATCGTAAGAATGCGGACCCCGCGCATTCTACATTTCTTTTTACAAATTGCCATGGTATTGCTACCACTCTACTATGAATATTAGAGTCCCCGTCGGTCATTCTCCGTTTGGTTTGGTCAGAAAATACCGCGACGATACGAACATAACCTCAAAACCTTCAAATTAGTATGTGTCAACACTTGTTTCTGATTGCATCCACTAATAAACATAACAATTACAATTGCAATAAATATTTAGTTTAGTTGCTATCTATATCACATTTTAATTAAACCTAGAACTCGCCATGAACATGACAAAACGTCAAGAAATCGCTAAATTCATGTGTGCCTTGAAGATGAACGGAATGAGTAATTTAAATTGAATGAACTTTTAACCAAAGAGTATGATTATTTTTTCACTCAAGGTTCACCAAAATCGATTTTAAAGACAATTCGTTTAGAGTGAAGTTATGATATCTCGTTACGTTCGCCTATGTTATCATTTTCAATTTTACGTGTTTACTTGAATTGTTAAAATAAAAAAAAATAAGAGCTGCAGATAGGAAGTATAACATTGATAATTTTCTATTTTATTTTACGTCGCATTAAAATATAATTAATTGCTTTGCTTTTCTCTTAAGATCTTCAAAAACATTGACCTATAATCTACCAAGTTTACTGTAACTTAGAAGGAAAATAAAAGGAACAATGTTCTAAAACTTATCCCACTAATTTATTGGTATAAATTTAAGGCTAATTTCCATCATGTAATTAATTTATCCTTATGAACTAAATAAATATACTAAGCACTAAGTTTCAATTCGTTTCTTTTTTGCGAAGCATGCTTTGCTGAGCGCCGCTACTGGAGATTCTACGCACAACCACAGCGCTCCAGACGCCAGGGTTGACATCAACAGTGTTCCAAACGTCACCACTAACTGAAAATATAATAGGAATCGTTGTTAAACTAACCAAAAACCAACTTACACCAAATATGAAAATATGCAAAAACCTATATGAACATTCATCGTTCTATACGCTTGAAAAACGTTACAGTCGGGTAATAAAAATGAAGTATAGTAAAGATATCATACTAGATTATATTCGTTTATGTATATAGTCCGTGTTTGTGAGCCAACAAATCCTCTTTGGAACGAGGTGTGTAACAAATAACAGCCGTATGTCAGCCGGCCGGCCCAAGTCAACCCGCGCCATTCCACTATGCAGCGGTAAACAGCTGCAACAGAACAAACATCGATTTTACATAAACTAGATCATGTCTCTTGCAGATATTTAAAGCTATTTATATGTGTATTTACAAAACATTTATTTACAACACATCTTTGAAGTTACATACTAACATTCTATCTTAAAGACGCAACCCATGATAAAAGTGGCAACCATCAGTTGGAAGAGTGGTCTGTAGAGAGTTGCGTATATCAGTTTGAAAGCAGTAGGAACGGCGAAGTCCATGTAGAACACAGCTCCGGACAGAATCAGCAGGACCCCAAGGGGAAATAATGACCACATCATATATCGGTACTTCTGTAATTTTAAAATATTTTCGTTTACTTATTATTTTCCAAAAGATAAAATAAATCAAGCCAACATTTTATCATTTCAATTTTTTTAATATTACTTATCTTACTTACTAATATTATAAATGCGAAAGTTTAGATGGATGGATGGATGTTTGTTAGAGTTTGTAGCCTAAACGGCTGAGCGGATCTCGATGAAATTTGGCATAGATGTAGAGGATAGTGTAGAAGGACACATAGGCTATTTACTTTTGTATTTTTTAATTCCACGCGGACGGAGTTACGGGCGAAAGCTAGTCTTTATTTAAAATCGTACTTTATACTTTTCCATATCTTTGGCATCCACCTGGCAGTGGTATGCGAGGAAGCCACCGGCGAGACCCAGCACGTACGGCGCCAGGTTTGTGTGGCCCGGGATGTACGAGTAATGGAATGTCCAGTCCTTCGTGTACAGGTTACGAATCATTCTGGAACATACATTGTTCTAAATAGTGTTCAATAAAGTTTCATTATCAAACGAAATTCCAATGAACTAACTCAGGACTCTGGTAGATGATAGGATCGAGATCTCTGAAGTAAGTGGTAGCTGCCGAGATGACCAAAGATAACAAGAAGAGCGACACTAGCGCCAGCCGCTTGGCGCGCGGCCGCCGGCACAGCAGGCACACTAGCAGGCCTACGCAGAACAGCTGCATGTCCGCAGCTAAGTACCTACAAAAAACTTTAGTGAAGTGTACGTAAGATTAATTATAATAATAGGTATTGCGAAGGAAAAAAGAAAGTCAAAGTCCATTAGAAATAAAAGAATAACGATTGTGCTTTTTTTATATCATAAGGTGGCAAACGAGCAAGCGGCCACCTGAATCCGCTGAAATGGCGAAGCGACCGCTGCCCAAAGACATTCGCAATAGCGGATGCGTTGCACGCCCTTAATCGACGAAGGAGGAGACGCACATAAACCGGATATTTCTTCTTCCTATGCGTCTCCTCCACCGTCAAATCCAGGTTCCTTTCCTATCCTTTTTTTATAAGAAAAAGGGTGGAAAGTAAAAGGGACTAAAGTTGGGCCTCCGGCACCACACTCATCAGACGAAACGCGGAATTGCTCCCACTTCACCCCTGTCTCCTGTGTGATCGTGGTATTACTGGGGGCGAGCCGACCCATTCGTGCAAAGATGTTAAAGCGGGCTCTACCACTATTGTGTACTGCGCTCTTCCCTAAAGGCTCGTAGATTCCAATATTCTGTAGTTACAATATATTCACATACCAAGTCTCCAAGAGGCAAGTATTATCTGTGGACATGTAGTTCTGTATATACAGCATGTGTGTCCACCAGTATTGTCGGCAGTCACGGGCCTGTCGGCCGACTACCATCCACCACATGGGCCCGCTGCCCGTGTGCCGCATCACGGTCGCGCTCGTCGCCAACACCAGCGCGTACGTCGGCGTCAGTCTGTACAGGACAACGAATAATGTACCTACCTGAAATCCGTCATTCCGAGGCAACCAGCATATTCATCAAACCTGATTAATCTTAACAGTACTCCTTTGGGGAAGTCCCACAGAGTTGCTTTGTGCTTCTCGGTGTTGATCTGGAAGTTGTAGGCCAACAGGAAAGCGGACATCACGAAGAATGTGTGCGTCACCAGGTTGCCGTTGAACAGGATCTGCTTGCTCGGGTCTTTGAAACTCTGCAGTATAGGTAATTATAATCACAACGACTGAAATTTTGTTATTGATTATAGTTATGGATAGGATTCTCGTGACTTTCGATCATTTCACCTCTGAGACAACTAAGTAGTAACGTATTTTTACCTTTTCTACGAATTCAGGATTTTCCAAATAACTGTATCCCATCGCAAGAGCGACGTGTGAAAATATCACGCATACCATCGTTAAGGCCCTGAAATGTTGGATAATGTTAACGAAAATAAATAAATTATGCGATGATCGCGATTAAAAAAATTCACATCTCACCTTAGTCCTTGAAAAGATTTCAACCTCTCAAACCTAGGATCGGGCCCTACGCCGCCGGGTGCCACCAGCTTTGCCCAGTTCCGTCTCAGGGAAAACGATAGAATATAAGGATTGCCTGCAACAATGCGATAGATATTATTCTAGTCTTAAAGCAAACTAAAGACAGAATAAGCTAGCTTCGGTAAATACCGAATTATTGAAAGCCTGAATGATAAAAAAAATATTTTACCCGATTTACTGCTTGGATGGCAAAAAAGGACATCGTACAGGCTTCCTATAACGTTGACCGCAAGTAAAATCATATAAACAATAATCACGACTAAATCGCTCGAATCCAAACCTCCTTTATCATCAGCACTCTCACAATAATGAATTTTATTCAGTTTCGCTTGTAATTTATAATTCTTCCATATAGTATCATTGAGGCATGCCTCAAGGGTCGTGTTGTGGTCCCATTCGGTGTGGTTCGCATGTGAGCAACTTCTACTCACACACACTCCTCTGTGTATTTGGGTGTGATTGAAATGTTTCTTTGTGTCAGCTGAATATTCCTGAAATAAATTAAATATTAGACAAAAAAAAAAACAAGATATTCTATTACCATTTTTACTATTAGCTTCATCATCATTTGATTGAATTTTATTTTCCGTCATCAAAGGATTTTTCCTATTATATTCCTATGACAGTTTCTTAGAATCTGCCATAGATTTGTAAAGCAGAGTTAAGCTAACTATTCCTATAGTTAGAATTTTAGTACCATTGACTAATTGATGATGGTCGTTAATATCAGTTGTAAAATTTCCTGTAATTATCCTCCATAAACACGTTTAATTTACTTGGTTTTATTACATTTATATGTCGTACATAAATACTTCAGGCTATAATTCAAGAATTATTGTTTGATACAAAGCTTGGCAAAAACTTTTTAAGCAGGTTAATCTTTAAAATCGTTCTCCTTTAATGGTGTTTGTGCTTTACCGTGACGTTATAATTAAGTTTAATAGTAAATTATGTGTTGCCAGCTTCAATGTTTCGGTTTAACTACAACGTGAGTGTATTAAATCTCAAGTTATAGGTGGACTGTATATTGGCTGGTTTGGTTCAAATAAAGATGCCTTGCAAATCGGATGATATATTGTCAAATAGTAACAAGGTCAAATTAGGAATAATCAAATATGTGTTGCTGGTTTGTGGATCGGAGCGCAACTGGCCGACGCGGTGTGAGGGCGCGCGGGGGACGGACGACGCTGAAAGGGCCCCTCCGCCCCTCATCCCCGCCGGTGTTGCAGTAAGACGCAACAGTGAGTGATTTCAAGAGTAGGGTAAATGGGAGGAATAGGTGGAACTTACTAAGCTAACACACACCATCTTTCAACCATCACGTCGTAATCAGATGGGATCGTAGCCAATTGCGTATCTCTTTTCTATATTAGACTAGCTTTCGCCCGCGACTCCGTCCGCGTGGAATTAAAAAAAAAAACAAAAGTAAGTAGCCTATGTGTTCTTCTAGAGTATCCTCTACAACTATGCCAAATTTCATCGAGATCCGTTCAGCCGTTTAGGCTATAAACTCTAACAAACATCCATCCATCCATCTAAACTTTCGCATTTATAATATTAGTATGATAAGATTACTAACTTACTATTGGAATAAAATAGGTTAATTCTACTAATAACTATAATAAAGGAACTTGTTAAATGTCATACTGCGTAAATAGACCTTTATTACTTCGTACAAACTGTTATTAAATTAATTATACAACGATTATAGAATAACCAGCTTTCGCCCGCGACTCCGTCCGCGCGGAATTAAAAAAACAATAATGACTAGCCTATGTGTTCTTAGAAAGGTAATTTATCTGTGAGTAACATAGGCTATATTTTTTAATTTCACGCGGGCGAAGTCGCGAGCAACATCTAGTGAGTTATAACTTACATGTATGTACCGCATTAGTTCCGAGGGCTGGGTTGAGAACAGGTCGAGGTCAAGGAGGCAGTAAGTGCCCCCAGGATCAGACAAGCATTTATCGTATTCGTCCAGGCTGTATAAAGGCGGCATACGACGGTACTCGCTGGCTGAAGACAAGGAAATACGATATTATTGATTCTTACCGTTTTTACTTGTAATCACAATTCGCCACCAAACCATTTACAATGGACTTCCATTTGGCACGGTGTTTATTTTATCTTATTAATATTTATTCTAGAACTCCTAACTTAACTGTACAGATCAGGATGTAAAAAGAAATCATAAATAAGAGACAATATTTTAAATCCTTGTAAAAATGAACTATAGCAGATTATGTATGCAAATTTAACATAAAAAGCAAGTAAGCCTTGACAAGAACTAGTATTTTACGAGTGCAAACGTTTGTATGTTTTGCCCGAGATAAGGTTAATCTGAAATTATATGGTAATTTTGTTTAAAAGAAACACGATCTGTCTGTAAAAAAGTTACTCAAAAAACAGACGTAACGTATCTAACGTTCTCTACTAATTTTCATTAAAGTTAAATCTGCAAACAACCTATTATTTTACTAGAAGATGTAAGCGAGCAATAACTTGAATGAGAGTTTCCATTGTCTACCTATCTATACTTCTATACTATCAATACCAATATTATAAAGAGGAAAGATTTGTATTTTTGTATTTTTGTATGTATTGAAATAACTCAAAAACTACTGAGCCGATTTAAAAATATCTTTCACATTTAGAAAGATAATTTATCTGCGAGTAACATAGGCTATAATTTTTTTATTATTTTCTAATTTCACGAGGGCGAAGTCGCGAGCAACAGCTAGTATATAATATATATAATATACCTAAAGATATTCCTTTTTCTATATATCACCATCTCTGGCAAAACATCACTGTCATCATGTTCATCTTTTAGGTCATCCCATCAGACGAAACAGGGACCTTGTATAGTCACCTACATAAATATTAAATACTAACCATCCGCCCCAGCTTCTCCTGGGTCACAAATTATCAGTCTCCTATCTTTTCTTTCGTACCCATAACTTTCCCGTTGATGTAACCTATTCTATGCAAAGAAACAAAAACTTTCCTGTTTTTAATATAATATTATTAGTGATAGTTTCTTTATCTTCTGGGATGTACGCTGACCTTTGTAATGTTTGTTTTGTATTGCAGATCAATAACTTTATTAACAAAAGCATTGAACCAGATAAAGGAAGTTACAGAAGTAATGTTCATTTATCTCTAGCACTTGTTTTTACATTGAATGTCGCGATGAAATATTGTCTTTGTATTCACTTATAAATGATTCAAGATTTAACTGTTTCGAATTTAGCTTGTATTTCGTACTTATCGAAATCGTACGCGATCGAAAGCTTATTGGTGTGTAAAATCTACTTCCCTACAAAAGGATCCTTATCTCGTAAAAAGTTTCGATTTTGTATTTTCTTTTTTACTTACTTTATTTTGTTTGTAATAAAATTAATTTTGATATTATTTAAACATTAACTAAATTATTTTTATTAGAGACGTTCAATGGTTAGGTGGTTTTATTAATTTCAATTAATTTAAAATTAATTAATAAAATTATAATTATAGTAAAAAGTAATAATTTTAATTAATTTAAAATTAATTAGTAATACAAACAAAATGTTTTAACTGAGGCATAATTGTTCACAATTTCTACGTAAAAAAAAAAAACTTACAATTAAATGTAGAAATAACACCGTGGCATCCTTGCATTAAGAAAAATAAGAGTAACGTCACGAACATTGTTCTAATTTCGAAAATTTTATTTTTTTTATTTTTTCAAAATACAACTGGCCAGTGGCAAGTTAGCCTGAGCAACGACAAGGGATCACTGAGAGACTCCGCCCGCCTTCTGTCCGCTTATCCTTGTTTACAACTTGTAAGTTGTAGAACAATTAAGCTACGCCAAGTCGTTATTAAGTAACTAAACATATTCGATTAAACTCCAGCAGGTGGTGCAGCGATGCGACAAATAACAAAAGACTGTAAAAATGTAATTTAATTATGTTTTAGGCGCATAAGTAGTTAAGAGCATGTGAGATTCCGGTTTCAGGTTTGGTTAAACAACGGTGAGAAAATATTATTATCATATACATTTCATAGTTTGTACATTTTTATGTTTATTAAAATAATCATTCAATTTTTCATTGTTTTGCCAGATCAGATCATGTGGCCACTATCAAAACCCAATTTTGCTATAAACGATATACTTACAACGATTTCGCGATATATTAGTTCTTAGATGTTGCTCCCGACTTTGCACACGCAAAATTAAAAAAAAATCTAAAAACATAGCCTATGTTACTCAGTGAGAACATAGTTTTTTAATGGTGTAATAATTTCTGAAATCGGTCCAGTAGTTTTTGGGTTATTTCAATTTATACAAAAATCCAAATCTTTCCTCTTTAAATATTAGTTATAGATTGTTACTTCAAGTTTCGTTATTTGCAAAAGCATTCTTTACGATGTCATTTTATAAGTAGGGTCGGCAGTGTAGTACTTTCATACATCTGTAACAGCCGTTGTATTTGAAGTCACTGCGACAACGACACTGAACAGGCGTAAAGTGGAAGCAATTCGACGACGAGCCTCCATGCTGGATGTATGATTTTAGATCCTCTTCCCCTTTCCACTCTTTTGGACGGGTAAATGGACTTGTCAGTGTAGGAGACAAAAGAGGAAGGACCATTGAGGATTAAGGGTTGCAGTCAATGCTCGTTAGCCACTTTATCATATAAAAATTATATGTATAATATCTTTTACCAACATTACTATTAAAATGTTATTGAGAGAATAAGTAAAAAAAGGTAAATTAAATATTGCTATTCGTGCTTATTATTCCGAATATTAAATTTACATATAATACAAGGAAACTAACAAAAGTAGGTATATTATTTTTTCTAATGGAACATTGCACTAGCATATATTTTTATTCAAGCCAATGCCATTATTTTTAATTAAGATAATCCACTTGAAACACAGATAGCCTAATGGTTAAGAGTATGGACTTCCGAGTACATGGCCCTGAGTTCAAATCCCGCCATTCGACTATTGTAAACCACATTGTAGCACAAGTATTAAGTTCAGTTCAATAATACAAGTAATATTAGTAAACTAGCTGTTCCCTTGCGGCTTTATCCGCATAAAATTATGAAAATTTTATTTTATTATTTACATTTGTCAAATTCTTAATTGCAAATGTCAAAATACCAATTACGTTACTATGGCAATCTTGCTTCCTTGATGTTGGCAGCAACTTATGGTCTCTTTCCCACATTAGGGTTTTTATCCAAAATATTTACCCCCTAAGTTTAATGGCGCGAAAATATATAGCCTAAAGCATGACGTAAGTGTAGGGTTTTTTATTAGAAAAATAATTATTCAATAATATGCTGTAATTGCTGACATCTTTGGCAACAAAGAAGTGTGTGTTTACGCTTTATTATAATAGTATAGATATAGATTAAAACATGTGTAATAGCATATTAAAGAAATCACATAATTTAGGTTTAGGCGGAAGTTTGGATGTGTTCTTATAAGATGAGGGTGCAAACAAGCGGCGGGAACACCGAGGTGATCATCGACGCCTATGAACATCCGCAACACCAGAGGAACTGCAGATGCGTTTCCGGCCTTTGAGAAAGAAATAGTCTCGATTCTTGAAAGCGGCGGCTTCTTCTTGTAGATAATTCGAAAACGGCTAAAGGCACGATTAAACCGGATGAAACAGTTAATAAAACATAGGCTTGACGGCGCGAAATGGTTGTTAATTTTTGAATGATTAAAGTTACTGGCCATTGGGTGAATCGGCACTTATTGAGCTAGCGCACTCTATCCTTCGGCCGCGTCTTCACTTAACTTAGGTGGAGTCGTGGTCACGCGCTGGTTTATTTACGTTAAAAAAAATTAATAATTTTGAGTACTGGCTGAATGTGTATCGGGCATGATGACAAGCGGCGATCGAATGACTGATGACAGTTGTCATTGAATGGTGGAATGATGCCCTTTGTTATTGAAAAAGTTAATTGCTTAATCTCTGTAAATGTTTGCAATCCGATTAGATTGTGTTGTGCAGTTTTCAATCAGATGTTGGTTAACTAAGTATGGTGTTTCTAATGTTACGCAATTGTTATTTCATTATCCGACATACACACGCTCACAATGGAGGATGGTTACCGTGTATATGGTCTGCTTTTGGAATCGAATTCTGCAAACCGCTCGTCACTCCGACAGGCTTGTTATTCATCCTGGATATCTCTGATCAAATCTGTCCCACGGCTATTGTTGTCTTAGCAAAGAATTAAAAATTGACTTTTTTAATCGAATGCAGATGACGTCGTTTGCAAATGTTGATAAAAGATAGAATTTGCATTTAAAGGTTGGTTTTTTATGCACAATGTGTTTTTTTGATGGTAGTGCACGTACTGACTGACATTACGCGGTGTAAGATTCACATCAAGTGGCTCGTTGCTTGCTATTTTTATTATATTATATTTTAAAGGTGCCCAAACCTTTAAAATTTTCACATTTTAATGTAATAAAAACTTGTTTAATTGTTTCAAGAAATCTTAATTGCAAATTACAAAAAAAAACCTTTTAATAATTCCTGAAGAAAACAAAAAATAATGTTATCTTCATTCGTGTATGAATTTTTTAAGTAACTAATAAACTTAGTTAATAGCAAGATTTGGATGTGAGTTAAGCCATGAATTTTACTTAGTATTAAGTACCTGGATAACATTATTTTGAACTTAGATTGGATTCTTGTAATATCAATAAAATACTAAGTAATGTACAGTATTATATTCTGTGGTGAAGACCAATCAATAATTGAGATGCAACATATAATTATATCAACTCAGTTAGCTTTTGATTGAAATTAGTAAACGTTTTACCTACATACATACGTAGAACTAGCACTATCAGCTTAGGATTCGACAAAGGGGGTGGGACAGACGAGACAGCTGTGCTACAATAATGTAAAATAGATATGAAAATTACTACGAATCAGAACCAAGTCTGACCAGTCAGATCATCAGCTGGCGACGCCTATGACTGCCAGTTAGAACTTACCGTCGGCGCCCTAGGCGGTCGACCCCGCCCTATCCTAACGCCCGCACTGCCTCATTGTTAGTCTAGCCCCCCTCTCTTATAAATAAAAAACACGGCCGACACCAGAAGGATGTAACAAGTCTTTAACTAAAAGCTCTGGCTGTTGACGATCATGACCTGATTTAATACATCTGACTTTGGCCGTGGTCATGAATTCGATAAAAAAAATCACATTCGAAGAAGGTGCCATTGACCTAAATATCCCTTAACACTTACAAGTATTGAAAATTAGTTACCATTTAAATAAAAATAAAACCACAGAACCTTGATTAAAACAGGTTCTCAGACAATTTATTTACTTATTCTTTACAAAAATATGTTCAAAGGGTTATTGCTAAGTAGGGCAGTTAATTAAATATGGAAACCACAATAATACGCATAGAACTTAAAAATCGTAAGAAAGCTCGAAACATAATTATATGTGATTCAAACCTTAATAACAAAAAAATATCTACTCAATAATATAGTAATAAATATTGTATTATAGTTTGTCTAAATAAGGTCGATAAGTTTGATTAATCACGCATATAAAATATCGAATAATATTTGTATGAAAGCAAATTCCGTACTTAATAGACGGGTATCATAGTGACGGGTCTGAGCCCATAGTTTGTAACTTAACTATCGATGTTCGGTCTAAACGTAAAAATATATCGAACTAAAAATATTATTTGTCTGTTAATTAAATTAACGGACAGGTCTAGTAGTGAATATAATTATAATTGTATTTAGATTGTGCACGAACGTATTAGTAATAAATGTTTATCAAATCTCATTCCTTGTAAATCTTCTGTATTTCGCATTATTAATGTGACTTTAAATAACCCTATGAAAAAACAATGTTATTTAATTTTGAATTCATAAGTTAAAACTATGATTCTGTTGATTCCGACTTCTATGGAAGTTAAAATCAAAAATCGAAAAGATTAATACCTTATTTTACACAACCCAATCCCTATTAAATTGTCAAATGAATCATTCTTATTTAGACAAACTATACCTGTGCTATGCGAGAAGTTACGTTAAAATTACTTATGATTTATTGACATCAACTTACCTTGTTTTACATGTTGTGTTATTTGCTATTCATAAATTGCAGGTGTTCAATATTGAACATCGTACAAAAAAGTGCTGAAATAAATTAAAACTGCAACTCACACATGGGATTTAGCAAAGGCTTACAAGATAAATATATTTTATTCGTTGAAAACAAACATTTTACATTTTCAATCACATTTTGTTTTATTTTCGTGTATTATTAGATACAGCAGATAAAATTAATTAATGTATTTCCTTAACAATATAAAATGAGCAGCACCCGATCCATTGAAAAAATGAACAATGACATTCTTTTTCACGAGTTCGCGCATAATCTCTTAAAATACAACTAAAAACATTAATGAAACCATATTTAAACCGGTACAAAGATTTGAGGTAATTTGGTACGACTTTAATTATAAAAATCAACTAAGCAAGATAAGACGTTAGTCCCAGATAATTCCAACACTGTTGTGTCAGCGTAAGTCATACAACGCCCCAGGTAATACAGTCCTGGATGAGTTCGTTAAATCGCTCCGTATACAGCTGGCCCGGCTTCACCATGGACTCGAATACGTCGAAGTTACTGCCCGCCTTAGGGGCATCGTCTACATCCGCTATCACTGATGGTAATATCATCACGCCGATCACAACAACGTGGGACAGAATCTGTGAAAATTATAGCTTCGTTAAATTACAAGACTATCAGAATATCTAGATCTGAAAGCTTAGCGAATATTCCCTGAGTTTCATAAGAAATATTAAATAGGGTAAGTTCAATTCGGGTGGACTTTGGACATTCTCGGATCCTTGCAATTTCACTTGGAGATCGCCAGCAAAAAGGGGACCTTAGTGAGTAGAAATCTTACATAACTCTGTTTTTCTCCCAAGAGTCCAAGAGAGAAAAGGGTGTCTTTTGACATTTTAAGATTACCCTACACCAAAAAAAGGTTAGTTCAATAGTAGTGTACTTTGAGTAACTATTTAAGACTAAAAATATTACAAAAATGACGGAGAATCAGCAATAAACATTATATTGACAATTGGTTATTATCAACTCATTGCTGATCTTTTTATGCTGCGATATCCTCTTAGCTATAGCGCATCCTCGGTTGCTTTCTTAAAAGACTAGCTAGTATTGTTTTGTGGTCTACTTACCACAGACAGTTCTTCGTCAAACACCGTCTTGGGATATACGTCTTCGATGTCGAGAGAAAACCTTGAGAGCGCAAGTTGCAACTCCTGCCGGTAAAAGTCTATGAGTTTGTAGAAGTATTTCTCTCGGAACTGCTTGTCTGAACCCACGGTGATGAAGTATATGAGGTCTGCGAGCGCACACCCGGCGTGCATCATCTGGTAGTCAACAGCGCGTGCAAGTAGACCTCCCTCCTGGAATGGCAAAAGCGTAAATCATTAGAAGAAAACAGTCAATCCCCCACTAAACATCTCAAAACTTTCTATTGGCGTTCGTAGTTCTACTCCAGGTTTTTTAATAGCACAACAAGAAAATACTGTACAATTACCAAAGACAACTGTTGCTGCTGGTTGCTGCCTAAATTTTTGGCGTTTTCAATTCCAAGGTTTGGAGTCATCACTGTTTGCGACACGATCATTAAAAGCAGGAAAATCTATCGATCTTTTTATTGATAGTCCAACGAAAAAACATGGTGTTATAAAGATTGTGTAAGTATTATGGCGAGAATTGTTTGAGGTCATTGAGACCCGTAACGCATGAGTGCGTTGACATACTTTTATAGATTGGTCAACTCAAATAAACAATGTCGTTCAATGGTTAAGACCCAGTTTTGTTTCAATTTATGAGATGTTCAGTTAATGTTACCTATTTAAAACATTTTAGCAAACAATTTGGCAGTCCTTTGAACACCGAAATAATAATTAACACCAGTGAACCAGTTGTTAAGAAGAATTGTCTGCAGGTCCGCGTTCGATCCCCGGCAAGTACCGTTTTTTTTTCGTACACAGAATTGGACATTACGTGGAATGTCAAACTATATTCTAAATTCAGCAATTGCGTAATTATCGTAAATATGTATAAAGAATAACAAAACCTGTCCAAAGGAATCCATACATTTTCAGCAAGTCATGCCTGATATAGGTTGTTTGGAATAGCACATAATCCATGTTCCTAACCAGACTATATCGCTTACTTGTGGCAATTTTGATTCAGATCTGTTCAGCCGGTTTGAAGCCACCTGGTAACAACCATCCATCCAACCAAACATTCATATTTTTAATATTAATTATGATAAGATATATCTAGAATAGGTATTATATAAAGATAATATTAAATTAAGATACTCCACAAATTACATTCACCTGTGAGATAAGTCCTTTATCTTACCTTTCTCTTAAACAGCAAATTGCTGAGTCTAAAGTCGCCGTGCACCAGAACGACCTTTTTCACTGGCTTGTTGTGATACTTCATGAAATGATGAAACTTGGCCAAAGTCTCCACCGACTTTGAAGCGTACTCCCAGTCCATGGAGGCGAGTCTGTCGTATGATTTATATCCCAGCACGCCCAGGTCGTCTGTCACAATCGCCTCGTGGCCGTGCTCCGAGCTGTGCCCGAAGTACTTAGGGAAGACGAATCGATGTTCCAGCGCGATATCGTAGCTCTGCTGGAGCTCGTCGTAGATTTTAACAATCGTCGTGTAGACGAATTGCTCATTGGTATAAATCCAATCGGCGTTTACTTTTGTCCTCATGGCTTCGCTGAAGGAGGCGACCTTCGCGAACAGATGCAAGTCGTCATATCCGCTTCGCGAGACGAGTATTTTGAATAGTGCAGAGGTGTAATTAGCACCGCCGCTGTCGAACCTCTCGACTTTCACCTCCGGTCGTGGCCGCTCGTCGAGCTTCTCTCTAACCAGCTGCTCCAGTTCAAGCGCGTCTGCCATCGTCGCTGTCTCGCCGCTCACTGATTACGTTTGATCGAGTAATAACCGATTATGGAGAAAGAATGTGAATTAGTCGATAAAATTCGATACCAACTGATGTTAGTCGATTGTAGTCGGATCCGCAACATATCTTTATTAATAATGATTAACATATTATTTTACTAAGTTTTTCCTTGTCCGAATGTAATAACTAACAAAGATCTATAGAACTTTGCGTTCCATTCCTTATTTTATAACCACTTGTCAATTAGTCGATTTTTATTCGAATAATCGGTAATAGAACAATTTTTGTTAAGTCGATTATTCTTGTGTAGTGTGGCCCAACACTTTATTGTTTATCTACAAAATGCTATCATTAACAAAAACATAAAATAACAGATATGATTGTCTATATCTGGTTTCTTATTAAAGTATTATCCGAATATAATTTGTCACCGAAATGTTTTAAAAAGTTACGGACAATGCATGACTTTGTAAATATTTTGCTGAATAGTATTATAACTAAACAAATATATTTTAAGCTGAAAACAATATGCGTCAATGTTTTATCTAATTTTATCGATACCTAATTTATTTACTTATATAATTTACGAAACAGAGATAATGATGTTGATGTTGTTTCCATTCAATCTTACTAATATTATAAATGCGAAAGTTTAGATGGATGGATGGATGGACGGATGGATGTTTGTTAGAGTATGT
Source organism: Papilio protenor (assembly GCA_029286645.1). Lineage (NCBI taxonomy): Eukaryota > Metazoa > Arthropoda > Insecta > Lepidoptera > Papilionidae > Papilio > Papilio protenor. Next base: position 311,269 of record JAGSMZ010000007.1, on the reverse strand, counting down.
AGCGTAAAAGGCTAAACGGATTCCTATGAAATTTGGTATAGATGTATGTAGGGGATAGTCTGGAAGAACATATAGGCTTACTTTTGTTTTTTTTAAATTCCACTCGGACGGAGTCGCGGGCGAAAGCTAGTTTAAATATAAAATTTACTTGACTACTAGTACTACTTAATTCGTGAAGTGAATAAATAGTCTCTTCTCTCCTTCTATTTTAATATCTCCCTTTATTATAGTCTCCTGGTATGTACAATACGCATAAATATTACGTAAAACAGTGGACTGGCAACATGGAAAAGACTACAGAAACGACGGCAAGAAGATATTACTACTGTAGCAGATGACGTTTTGTATATTTCCTCGGAAATTAGCTAGGCTAAAAAATAATCCCAATGTCGTAGCTACAAATACTAGTATATTATACCTAAAATATCGTATTTTATTATGATTCATTAGTTATTGAGTCACTACATTTTTTATAATCCATCAATTTTGTAATGTTGTTATCAAAATGCTCGGCAAGGGCACATTACTTGCTTGGAGTGATGAGTGTTGGTTTTTTTAATAAAGATTAAAAATTATCATAAATAACAAATGTCAAATTAAAAAAAAATCATAAAAGATATACGCCTATGTTACGCGCAGATAAATTCCCTTTTTAATGGTCAAAGAATTTTTTGAAATTGGCCCAGTAATTTTTGAGTTATTTCAGTCCAAAAATACAAATCTTTCCTCTTTATAATATTACTAGCTGTTGCTCGCGACTTCGCCCGCGTGAATTAAAAAAATAAATAAAAAACATAGCCCATGTTACTCACAGATAAATTACCTTTAGATAAATGGTGAAAGAATTTTTGAAATCGGCCCAGTAGTTTTTGAGTTATTTCAGTCCAAAAATACAAATCTTTTCTCTTTATAATATTACTAGCTGTTGCTCGCGACTTCGCCCGCGTGAATTAAAAAAATAAATAAAAAACATAGCCCATGTTACTCACAGATAAATTACCTTTAGATAAATGGTGAAAGAATTTTTGAAATTGGCCCAGTAATTTTTGAGTTATTTCAGTCCAAAAATACAAATCTTTTCTCTTTATAATATTACTAGCTGTTGCTCGCGACTTCGCCCGCGTGAATTAAAAAAAAATCATAAAAGATATACGCCTATGTTACGCGCAGATAAATTCCCTTTTTAATGGTCAAAGAATTTTTGAAATTGGCCCAGTAATTTTTGAGTTATTTCAGTCCAAAAATACAAATCTTTTCTCTTTATAATATTAGTATAGGTTAATAATTATAGATAATAATAATGAATTTAAATTTCCTTAAGGTTAACGTGGAGATGTATCAGGATGTTGTAGCCATAGACAAAGGACTCACGCCGCTTTCCCTGGCTACCACGAACTGGCGGAAGTTGGAGGTTTTAAGTGTCTCAGACCGCATAAGTGTATGGAAGAGTAAGGAGCTACACGGTAGGTTCCATCGGGCCTTAACTGGTCCTGATGTGGACCAATTATCCTCCGTGGCTTGGCTACGCTTCAGTAACCTCTTTGGGGAGACTGAAGGTTTTGTCTTTGCAATCATGGACGAAGTCATCGTAACGAATAACTACCGGAAACATATCCTAAAGGATGGTACGACTGACATTTGTCGGGCATGTCGTCGGCCCGGTGAGTCTATTAGACATATCGTTTCCGGTTGTTCTCGCCTTGCGGACGGTGCATACTTGCATAGACATAACCAAGTGGCCAAGATTATCCATCAGCAACTTGCCCTTAAATATACTCTTGTGGATTCTGAGTTACCATATTACCAATATCAGCCTTCACCAGTTCTGGAAAATAGCCGTATCACGCTCTACTGGGATCGATCTATTATTACGGACAGGACTATTGCTGCTAATTGGCCTGATATAGTAATAATAGATCGGTCTGAGAGTTGTGTAATGTTAGTCGATATCACTATCCCACATGACGAGAATCTCGTGAAAGCCGAAAAAGAAAAATTATTAAAATATTTGGATCTGGCTCACGAGGTTACCGCCATGTGGCGCATGAAATCGACTACCATTATTCCGATAGTCGTTTCGGTGCACGGGCTAATAGCGAAGAGCTTCGACCAACATCTCAAGAAGCTCTCGCTAGACAGTTGGATTAAGGGCCCGATACAAAAGGCGGTTATTTTGGAAACCGCACGTATTGTGAGGAGGTTCCTGTCTCTGCAGCCCTGACCACTGGTTGCTTGAGTCATCGGATTCCGCAGCCGGTGGAGCTCTATTTTTTTATATAATATGTTTTATTTATTTTTATACAAATCTTGTAAAATATATTATATAGAAAATAAGAAATTAAAGATATATGTGAATGAATTTAATATTGTTACACGACGAAGTCCAGTTGGTTATTACTAACTAGCTGTCGCCCACGACTTCGTCTGCAAGGTCTTAAAAAAATAATAATAAAAGCCCATGTTACTAAGTGATAACATACCTATTTATTGGTGAAAGAATGTTAAAATTGGTCCAGTAGTTTTTGAGTTATCTTTATCAATACATACAAAAATACAAATCTTTCCTCTTTATAATATTAGTATAAATATCTACTATATGTCTTTTTATGCGCAACTGCGTACAGTAGGAATTAAAACCTTAATTAGCCTGTGTTCTACATCTATAACAAATTTCATAGACTTCCGTTGAGCCTAGAGATATATAGTAACAAACATCCATCCATCCAAAAGCAATTAGTAAGATGTTTATATGTAACCTGTACCATTAACAACTGAACCATGAACAAGTGAGGTGTCATTCGATTAGTATTCTTCCCCAGAGTGTCATAGCCTTCAAAATATTAATATTTTGTCTTCATTTTGTGTCATGTCACCCTTTATTGAATAAGTAGCTTATGAGGGCTTGATAGAGTGTCATCACAACTCACGGTACCTGTGGTACTTCTTAAAAAGCGATTTTAAAAGTTTCTGTGTGTCATTGATGTATGTCAACTTATGGGGCTGTTCCTCCAGGAGTGTTAAGTGTCATGTGTGTCATGTGTGTCATGTCTGTCATGTATGTCATGTGTGCCATGTATGTCATGTATGTCATGTGTGTCCTGTATGTCATGTGTGTCATGTCTGTCATGTATGTCATGTGTGTCATGTATGGCATGTGTGTCATGTGTGTCATGTGTGTCATGTGTGTCATGTATGTCATGTGTGTCATGTACGTCATGTATGTCAACTTAGGGCTGTTACTCCCGAGGAGCAGTCTTAGCGTATCATTGATCAACTACTCAGGGCTGTTCCTCCAGGAGTGTTAAGTGTCATGTGTGTCATGTGTGTCATGTGTGTCATCACTCAAGGTCATATTGCTTGATTTACTATGGATCAGTCTTACTATGTTATTGATTAACTCCTCAGGGCTGTTACACCCGAGTGTTTTTTGTCAATGTGTCACGTGTGTCATGACTCTAGGTCATATTGAATTCCCGAGAAGCAGTCTATCTTTGATGTCAACTCAGGTCTGTTACTCCCGAGGTGCGGTGTTTGTGTCAGTGTGTCATGTGTGTCATGTGTGTCATGTCTGTCATGTATGTCATGTATATTATGTATGTCATGTATGTCATGTATGTCATGTATGTCATGTGTGCCATGTATGTCATGTAAGTCATGTGTGCCATGTTTGTCATGTTTATCATGTGTGTCATGTATGTCATGTATGTCCTGTATGTCATGTATGTTCATGTGTGTCCTGTATGTCATGTATGTCATGTGTGATGTGTGTGATGTATGTCATGTAAGTCATGTGTGCCATTGTTGTCATGTATGTCATGTATGTCAGTATGTCATGTATTTCATGTATGTCATGTGGTCCTGTATGTCATGTATGGCATGTGTGTCATGTACGTCATGTACGTCATGTATGTCATGTTGTCATGTGTGTCATGTGTGTGTCATGTGTGTCTGTATGTCATGTGTGCCATGTTTGTCATGTGTGTCATGTATGGCATGTGTGTCATGTATGTCATGTGTCATGTGTGCCATGTATGTCATGTATGTAATGTACGTCATGTATGTCAGTATGTCATGTATTTCATGTATGTCATGTATGTCATGTATTTCATGTATGTCCTGTGTGTCATGTGTGCCATGTTTGTCATGTGTGTCATGTATGTCATGTGTGTCCTGTATGTCATGTATGTCATGTGTCATGTGTGTCTGTATGTCATGTGTGTCCTGTATGTCATGTGTGTCTGTATGTCATGTAGTCATGTATGTCATGTACGTCATGTATGTCATGTAGTCATGTATGTCATGTATGTCATGTGTGTCATGTGTGTCATGTATGTCATGTGTGCCATGTTTGATGAGTGTGACGTGTGTCATGTGTGCCATGTTTGTCATGTGTGTCATGTATGTCTGTATGTCATGTAATGTCATGTGTGTCTGTATGTCATGTATGTCATGTAATGTCATGTGTGTCCTGTATGTCATGTATGTCATGTGTCATGTGTGTCTTGTATGGCATGTGTGTCATGTATGTAATGTATGTCATGTATGTAATGTATGTCATGTATGTCAGTGTGTCATGTGTGTCATGTATGTCATGATGTCATGTGTGTCATGTGTGCCATGTTTGATGTGTGTGACGTGTGTCATGTGTGCCATGTTGTCATGTGTGTCATGTGTGCCATGTTTGTCATGTGTGTCTGTATGTCATGTGTCATGTGTGTCCTGTATGTCATGTATGGCATGTATGTCATGTATGTCATGTGTCATGTGTGTCATGTGTGTCATGTATGTCATGTGTCATGTGTGTCATGTGTGTCATGTACGTCATAAGTGTCATGTACGGCATGTATGTCAATATGGCATGTGTGTCATGTATGTCATGTGTGTCATGTATGTCATGTGTGTCATGTGTGCCATGTTGTCATGTATGTCATGTATGTTCATGTGTGTCCTGTATGTCATGTATGGCATGTATGTCATGTGTCATGTGTGTCTGTATGTCATGTATGTCATGTGTCATGTGTGTGTCATGTATGGCATGTGTGTCATGTAGTCATGTACGTCATGTACGTCATGTTGTCATGTATGTCAGGTATGTCATGTGTGTCTTGTATGGCATGTGTGTCATGTGTGTCTGTATGTCATGTGTCATGTGTGCCATGTTTGATGTGTGTGACGTGTGTCATGTGTGTCAGTATGTCATGTATGTTCATGTGTGTCATGTATGTCATGTATGTCATGTGTGTCTGTATGTCATGTATGTCATGTGTGTCCTGTATGTCATGTATGTCATGTAGTCATGTATGTCATGTACGTCATGTTGTCATGTATGTAATGTATGTCATGTGTGTCTGTATGTCATGTGTGTCATGTATGTCATGTGTCATGTGTGTCATGTATGTCATGTAATGTCATGTGTGTCATGTGTGCCATGTATGTCATGTATGGCATGTGTGTCATGTGTGTCTGTATGTCATGTGTCATGTGTGTCATGTGTGTGACGTGTGTCATGTGTGTCCTGTATGTCATGTGTCATGTGTGTCCTGTATGTCATGTGTGGTCATGTGTGTCCTGTATGTCATGTGTGTCATGTGTGTCATGTGTGTGTCATGTATGTAATGTATGTCATGTATGTCATGTGTGTCCTGTATGTCATGTGTCATGTGTGTGTCATGTATGGCATGTGTGTCATGTTCGTCATGTATGTCATGTACGTCATGTATATCATGTACGTCATGTATGTCATGTGTGTCATGTGTGTCATGTATGTCATGTATGTCATGTGTGCCATATTATACTTATATACTTATACTAATATTATAAAGAGGAAAATTTTGTATTTTTGTATTTTTGTATGTATTGAAATAACTCGAAAACTACTGGGCCGATTTTAAAAATTCTTTCACCATCAGAAAGGTAATTTATCTGTGAGTAACATAGGCTATATATTATTATTACTAATGTTTAGGAACTATTAATAAACAGCGTGTTTCTAGACGCCGGCTAGAAAAATTCACTAAACTTTAACTTTTTTCGGCTTACGCTGCCTAAACCCTTAGAGGTATATAAAAATGATGTATGAAAGAATTGTAGATCTCAAAAAGTTTTACAGAAAAGTCCGCGATAGCATATATCTAACTTTAACGATTTTCTTAACCTTAACCACATTTTTGTTTACAAAATGAATTAAAAACCTCACGCTATTTGCAGCGCTCTTTTATTGGTTTTAATATTAATCCTTATCCAAATAGATGCGTTTGTTATCCGGATAATTTAATGTAGAATAAAATTGTTCTTAACAGTATTTAAATTGGACTAATAGTTTAGAAGATATCGCGAACACAAACAATAAGGGTAACCAAAAAATCAGCTTACAAGCTACCGGGCTTAGAAATTTGGAATCTTGCATCGGTAGATTTCTGTTATTACGCAGATTACTACTAAGTTAATACTTTTGGTAATAGGTTGAAAAAAAGGGCGAACGTAATAGGTTATATTTGTAATTTCACGCGGGCGAAGTCGCGAGCAACCGCTCGTTTATGATATAATACGATATCGCAACAGGTTAGTGCCGCGTTGATATATGACTGATTACTCTGAAGTTTAAAATTTTTACACTGTCCGACACGGACACGAGACGGAATAAAAAACCCTTCTTATTAGATTGCTGTTTTAATATTTATATCAAGGAATAACAGTTTAAACGAACGTTATATTGTACTTATGTTTTATTCAAGTTTTGGGAGGGGGACAGGTCGAATATCAAAAAGGGTGGTAGTAAAAATACTTTTCTTTATTCCAATGTCCAAAGTGAAGGTTTACTCCTCGTTGGCAACGCACATGTATGCATGTATAACAAATATAATTAAGGCAATTCTAGAATTGTATAATGTATCTTTTAAATATTTAGGAAAATACTACACCAGTGTACTATTCGGTCTTAGGATTACTTTAAGTGCCCTGTCGTGTATCGATAGGGTTTTGTACATGATGTCCTTTTTCGGCTTTGTTAATTATTTTACCAAGTAAGTTGTACAACATGACACGAAATTTTTATTTCCACGTCTTATCTTTTCAGAATGAAAAATGAATTTCTGTATGAGATAACTATTCCTACGTTAAATTTGGTACAAAAACAGCCGCAGCGTCGCGAACACCGCAGTCGTTCGAAATCAATCGTACTCAAAGCACCTAAAGTGGGTAACATGTCGGACAATGATCAAGTTTTACAAGAACTGTTGGAGACAATCGCGGCCGAGCATGGTTACAAGAACTGTGATATGAAACTTCAATCGTTTTCTACGGAAGGAGCTAACTATACTTCACAATTGTACAACGTCACCCTTACCGCAGCTGACAAAGATGATCTGAAGCTTTTCGCTAAAGTAGCCTCCGTCAACGAGGAGGTACGTTTACAATCGCCATTCAATATGTTTGAGACGGAAATGTTCTTCTACACGAGCTTGTTAAAGCAATATCAAGATTTGGAAGAGAAACACAAAGTTCCAGAGGAACACCGGCTGACGACAGTCAAGTTTTATGGCTGCAAGAAGGAATATTTAAAGGAAATACTCGTCTTTGAAGATGTAACTTCTAAAGGTTTTGAAACCTTCCAAAGACATCAGCTCATCGACTGGGAGTACGCGTCAACAGCGATTCGGGAACTAGCTAAATTTCACGCTTTATCAATCGCACTGCACCAACAAAGGCCGCTGGAGTTCGAGGAAATCACGAAGAAATTTACTTTTGATAAAAAGAAACTAGAAGGCATGAAACCCATGATGGACACTGCGACTAAAATGTTGCTTGAAATTGTGAAAGAAGAGAACAAAGACAGGATAAAGGCTTTCATGAAGAAAGCTCAAGATTTTCCAGTTGATCACTTCAACAGACCTATGCACCAGCCGGTGATTGCGCATGGAGATTTCAGAACGAGTAATTTCATGCATAGAGTACAAGGGGTAAGCAATATCTTTATTATCTATCCGTATCGCAGTGCGTTACCAAAATAAAGCATCAAATAAATATCACTGATAAAATAACATGTTAAATAAGAACCCATCAACAACCAGCAATGCTGAACACATTGTGAAATATCTATCTTTTCAGGATGGTAAATTGGAGCTAGTGGTCCTGGATTACCAGATTCTTAACGTATCCAACTCAGTCATCGACCTGATGTACTTCATCTTCAGCGGCTCTGACGAGGAGTTTCGTGGGAAGCATTACCACCAACTGCTCGACTACTACCACGCTGAGTTATCCGCCTCTCTCGCCAGGCTAGGCGTCGACCCTCTCACTACTTACCCCAAAAAGGCTTTTGACTCCGATGTTAAAGAGGTAAGATATAGATAATAAGATTTATATGATTTGCTTTTTAAAACTCCCTAAAGAGACTTCTCAAAAATAAAGAAAAGTATGTTCCACAAGAGAAAACTTTTTGTCTGAACTTGTTAGTGGAAATAGTAGATCCATTTGACGAATGATTCCCTTAGTGATCCAGGTGTACTTACTGGGGTCTGAGATGGCCTAACCAGGGTAAAACAGCGAGAAATAACTTAAGAGTTCTGTCTTTTGTCGTTCTCTTTGATAAAATAATTGTGTTTGCGGACAGATCGAGCCATACGGGTTGATCGTGAGCATGATGACGGTGCCCCTGATGACTGTGTCGGCGGAGGACGCGCCCAGCCTGGAGTCAGGCAGCTTCGGCGACATCCTGGTGCGTCCCGGCACCGTCGCCGTGGAAAGGATCAACGGCATCGTCAACGATTACATTAAGTTAGGAGTATTATAGACTATATTGTACAATAAAGATGTATTTTTAAACTTTTGTGTGTTATTTTAAATGCGTTTGTTTTGTTGTACTGACAAAATTTAGTAAAATCATTATTTAAATGTTTAATTGCGCACTGCTTGATATCGTTGCATTACACTAGTTCGTAGCTATGAATAAACGCAAGATGCGTTGAGTGCAACGATGACGTCACAAGTACGTCCGCTCACATGTCCTCTCGCAATCTATTAGTTTGTGGTTTGTTTCGCTCAGTGCAAATTGAGAGCTGCAAGATGTCGGACGTGAAAGAGCTGCGAGATCTGGTACAAACAATCGCAGCAGAACAAGGATACAACGATTGCAGTATCACTCTCACGCCGTTTTCAACAGGAGGAGCGAACTACACATCCCAATTGTATCACATTACAATCGAAGCTGAAGGCAAAGACGATATAAACCTATTCGCCAAAGTAGCATGCGTCAGCGAGCATATACGTAAACAAACACCATTCAAAATATACGACACGGAGATGTATTTCTACACAGATTTGCTGAAGCGATATCAAGACTTGGAAGAGAAGCATAACGTACCGAAACAGCACAGATTAGCTACTGTCAAATTCTACGGCTGCAGGAAGGAGTATTTAAAAGAAATTATAATCCTAGAAAATTTATCTTCCAAGGGATACGAGAGCTATGACAGATTTAAAACATTCGATTGGGAATACGCATCTAAAGCGGTCACAGAACTGGCTAAATTTCACGCATTATCCATCGCTTTGAGCAAACATAATCCTGAGGAGTTCGAAAATTTGTTTAAGCAAATGCAATATGAGATGAAAGCAGGAAACTTGAAGTCTATGATAGAGAATGTAATAAGCATGGCGTTAGCGGTGATAAAAGAAGAGAATAGAGGAAGATTAGAATCTTTTATCCAGAAATCCAAAGAATATGAGTTCGATTACTTCTACAAAGTGCAGCATCAGCCAGTGATAATGCACGGGGACTTCAGGGCCAGCAACATTATGCACAAACTACGTGAGGTAAAGGATTTCATTTCAGTCTAATAAGCATTAGTCCCATCAATTTCCCAATTTCAAAGAAAGTAAATCTACATCACTATACTCTTGTATTCTATGTTTAGGCTGTGAATGGACGTGTAGATAACTAAACAGTGTCAGATAATGTTTTTAAAACGAGCAGGCAGATGGAATACGCAAGAAATTCGATCTCTGCAGATGTAGGTCGGTGGATACATGCTATAGGTGACCACAAAACCACATCGCGTACCCCAAATATTCATAACAAACTACACCTTCATAATTGTATTTCCAAGAATAGTTCTTGCAATAATTACTAAAGTTATACTTTACAACAACTCAGCAAAAATTATCAAGAGACTTTGTTATTGTTTCGTAACGTAGCTAAACTATGTAATTTGCATGTAGTAATAATAAACAACAATTAACGCGCTACAACCTTATAACTGCATGTAATTGTAAACACTGCAGTTGAAGTTAATTTCATTGTCATTGAACTAAAGTGGTATCTAATCAACCTATGAACAGCTAATTGAATGTTACAGAACACTATATCATCGTTATTTTTCTTGATACTTCTAATATCCTTAAAATTGTTTCTAGGACGGGCGGTTAGAGGTCGTGGTATTGGACTATCAGATGCTGAACATCAGCAACCCGGTCATTGACCTCATGTACTTCATCTTCAGTGGCTCGGACCAGGAGTTCCGCAGGCAGCACTACCGCCCTCTATTAGATCACTATCACAACGAATTATCCAACGCTCTCACAAGACTGGGCGTCGACGTCAATACTACGTACTCTAAAGAGAATTTTGAAGCTGATTTAAAAGAGGTGGGCGGTTTTTATTTTGCGCCTACATTTCTTAAATATCCTTTCTTACTTATAGAAAAATAACTGATAAATGTTGAAAGGATTAAAAAAATATACAGGAATACAAAATGCTTTTAAAAAATATAGTTTCTATGTGATAAACAGCGTTTAGTATTAGTTGTCTGTCTTGTACCAGCCGTTTTCTGCTTTAAATAGTTATCTTTACAGGTCCAGCCCTACGGTCTCTTCGTGGGCCTGATGATGGTTCCGATGGTGACCGTGCTTGAGGAGGATGCGCCGGACATGAGCACTGCCACCGGCGACCTTGCACACTTCGCTATCCCACCAAACCAACTCGCTATTGCCCGCCTCAACGACCTCGTAGCAGACTTTGCTAGATGGGGCGTACTGTGATATCTTACACAATAATACTGACTTAAAGTTCTAAGTTACCATTCAAAACGTTTATGGTTGCAAATGACCGTGTGATATTGTTGTTTATCACTACATTGAAGGATTTGATAACGTAAAAGTGTTACGGCATAATATCTACAAGAAATATTTATATCTTATAATTAATAGTGCAAACTGTATTAATAAAGTATTACTTATATTGTGATATACGAGTATAATATCAACAATCATTATTATGACCATGAAACCAAGCTCTCTCGAGATATTAGGCAGACAGGATGTCAGAAAATGGACAATTTATAAATGCCACGCTTTATGTGGAACAAAATTTTTACAATCGTAACTACTTATATTAAGGCCAGTTTCCGAGCTGCATTTAACCATTCGTTAGTGTTTTTGGTTCGATAAATTCTTGAAATGCGTTTCCGAACTATGTAACTTGGGTTCCTTTGAAATTTAGTTTAACCACTAATGAATCAATAGGTAATCATACTAATATTATAAATGCGAAAGTTTAGATGGATGGATGGATGTTTGTTAGAGTTTGTAGCCTAAACGGCTGAACAGATTTCGATGAAATTTGGTATAGATGTAGAGGATAGTCTGGAAGAACACATAGGCTTTTGTTTTTTTAATCCACGCGGACGGAGTGCGGGCGAAAGCTAGTGATAAAATAAATGGAAACTTCAGCAACCCAGCATTACTTTGCTAAAAGAACTATCGATATAAACACATTTCTTCTTTATTAGGGAAGTCAGCAATCGCAGCATAATTTTGAATAATTGTTTTTAAATAAAAAGCCCTACACTTACGACAGTCTATAGGCTATGTATTATCACTCTATTTCATTTAGGGGTGAATGAATTGAAAAAATTGTACACGGGAATGGAATAAAAACTACAAGCCAATAGCAGCAAAGAAGCAAGATTACCATGGTAACGGTAATTATTAATCAATTTCAACGGCTTTCGTTGTGATTTGTGCATTTGAATTTTGACATTTGCAATTTAAAGTTTTACAAATGCAAACAATAAAATAAGGTTTTTAAACATGCGGATAAGCTGCACGGGAACAGCTAGTATACGTGTAATTTTACAGCATGTGACTGCATGACAATTGAGGACACAGATAACATCTCTAAAGGTATAAAAACAGGAAATGGCCACCGGAATCATGCCTCAACGACGGCCGTAATCATCGACGTCCAAAATGACTGACAATGGCTCTTCTATTATATACCACTTGCTATTTCGTTACTGATGTTCAGTGAACTTTAACCCAAGATAAACTCGTTTTAACATAACTATTATCGGATAAGAGCGGGCTCACACCTTTGACTAAACTATCGCTCAACTGTTGTGTGATTGTCGATTGTTTCGCAGCCAATTCAACTGTTTAGTTGCACAACTAAACATCGAGTAGTGTGCGTAATTCCATATAAGCTCATAGGAATCAAAGCGAAACTAAACAGTTGTGCGATAGTTTAGTTTCAGATGTGCGCACGCTAGAGTTACGTTAATTTAATCATCGCGATTATGAATGAAAATTAAAAAACGTATGTAGCGTATTATTACGATTTGAATTAATTTTAATTAAACAAATAATAATACAATACAATTTTGAGTAAATTCATTTCTTGACAGAACAAAGTAGTTAAAAAATAACAAACGACAAAGTTTCAGGATTCTGATGGGAGAGCAGGCTTGAACTCTTCTAGAAACTTAAAAAAAAAACTTTATCGAACACTGGCCACTTCATTAACGTAGTAAATCGCACATCATAAAATCCTAATTATAAAAATGTTTCTATTCATATTTAAAAATATTGCTACATATTTATGTTTATTTTCCACATAATCTAATGTAGATTTATTACAATCTAGAGTGTCGGCATATCGTTGATTACCACTTAACTGCTCAGTATGATATGATTTCCCAAACAAGCAATATTGAATGTATCTGATTCTATATGAAGTTTCTCACATTTGGTATTTGTTTTTTATTTTGCAGTGTGAATATGAACTTGTTGATCTCGCAAAGAACCGAATTCTGACAGGTTTACATCCGCAAGACATTTATACGCGACGATACGGACACGATATGGTATTTCAAGTTAATTGCGTATTGGTTTATTACTTCTAATTTTAACAATTTCCCAACAAGTAAACTTGCACCACATCCTTACTGTTATATTTGGATTTATTTTATTTGTATTAAAATGTGCCATATTCAAAGCGTTATCATATTTTCTATGGTATGTTACTTAATTTTCTTTGATATGATCATAAGATAACTGTTGACATTATTTAAAACTATGAACAGATAACGATAAGCAATTTTAGGAGCTAAACAACATAATAAAAGTTATAAAAAGATTGTTACAACACAACATTCGAGTCGTCACGTCGCGGTGTAAAAGCGATTACGACACAGTTTGTTTTGTAATAAATTTAGCTCAGTGCGGACGGTGACCTGCAACATGTCGGACGCGGGGCAGCTGGTGCGCGACCTGGTGCAGAAGATCGCCGATGAACAGGGCTACGAAGACCCTTTCATCGAACTGAAGTCCTTTACAACGGGAGGGGCCAACTACACCTCACAATTGTATCACATCACAATCTCTGCACCTACCAAAGATGACCTCAAACTCTTCGCCAAAATCGCTTCCGTAGGAGAGCACATACGAAAACTGACCCCATTTAAAATGTTCGAAACTGAAATGCACTTCTACACGGAACTTCTCAAGCATTACCAGGACCTGGAAGAGAAACATAATGTACCGAAACAACACAGACTGGCCACTGTCAAATTCTACGGCTGCAATGAAGAATATTTGAAAGAGATTCTAGTTCTGGAAGATTTATCCTCGCACGGCTTTGATATTCACGATAGATTTAAGAGTTTTGATTGGGAATACGCGGCGACATCAATAGTGGAACTTGCAAAATTCCACGCGCTGTCCATCGCGTTTAGCAAAGAAAAGCCGGACGAGTACAAAGCATTAGCCGATATGTTATCCTTTGAAATGGATTCGGAGAACTTCAAGCCGATGATGGAGAGTATGACGCGATCAGCGTTGTCCGTAGTCAAAGAAGAGAACAGAGGGAGATTAGAGGCATATCTCCTAACGACAAAAGATCTGAAATACACTCATTATTATAGGCCGTTGAATTGCCCGGTGGTCATACACGGAGACTTCAGACCTAGCAACTTGATGCACAGGATCCGTGAGGTAAGAAAAACAGTTATGATTGTTTTCGGACAAGCGATAAAAACATCATAAAAAGATCATCTTTTTCATCTATGAGATATTATCAAATTAATTTTATAATTCACCATTATAACATGTTTTAATCAATAATAACTTTATGGCATAGATTATTATAAATTCTTGAAAACAATGTTGCAATAAAAGTCATTGGTGCAACTTGTTTACTTTAAGTGCTGTTTATTGACATAGTTACTGTAGTTTTATGTATGTTTTGCTATTTGCAATATCTATGTTTAATCATAAAAGCGTCACTAACTCTAAGGGCGAGTAGTGAAACTTCATTTAAATATGTAGCAGCGTCGTGTTTAAGATTATTGTTATTTTATGCTTAACTTAACATTTCATGCTTTTTAAATAACTAGCTGTTCCCGTGCGGCTTCATGCGCATGAAACTATAAAAAAATGTTGGCAGCTTGTAGTTTATGGTCCCTTCCCCACATCAGGGTTTTTATCCAAAATATTTACCTCCTAAGTTTAATGGCGTGAAAATATATAGCCTAAAGCATGACGTAAGTGTAGGGCTTTTTATTAAAAGTAGAATTATTCATAAATATGCTGTAATTGCTGACATCTTAGGCAACAAAGAAGTGTGTGTTTACGCTTTATTATATTAGTATAGATATAGATATAGATAAACAAGCAAAGGTTATCGAGGTTAGCAAAATGTTTTTACCGCTAATAATATGGTAAAAATTGTAAGACATCGATGAAAGAATATTTGTGAATTAGCATAAATAGTTCTATTTAACTATGTCAATAAATTGCTTTGCATGTATGACGAAATGACTAACTGCGTATTTGGTGCTGAGAAATAGAACCTTGTAAGTTGAATTAAGTTATGGGTATTTTTCCTTATCTTTTTATCTACTTATGTACTACGATAAGGAAAAAACAGATTATGTATATCCGGTAGATGTACATAACCTTAATTACAAAATAATTTTAGTTCCAAGTTATTTATTGCTGAGAACGATCTTTTTGCTCGTCATCCGACTTGACAACCATTTATTTTATAAGTACAGAGGACATAGAACGAAAGTGAGAAAATATTCTTAGCATCATCGACGTTTATATTAGATTTGATCAGCGCCCCCTACAGGCGTAAACTACATCGACAAAAAACTCATGTTGATAGAAATCATTATTCCCAAATTACCATGCTATGTCAATACTTTTCTGTATACGTTACTTTAAGTTACTTTGTAATAACGTAGTTTTATAATTATAAAAAAACAATGAATAATTTCCGCTCTATTGTTGTAAATAAGATTAATTAATATATTTCCAGGATGGTCGATTGGAGCTGGTGGCCGTAGATTACCAGATGTTAAAGATCAGCAACCCGGCCCTAGACCTCATGTACTACATATTCGGCGGCTCTGACGAGGAGTTCCGTGACAAGCACTACCATCAGCTCTTAGACTATTATCACGAACAGTTGTCAAATGCCCTGTCGAGGCTGGATATAGATCCTATCAAAACATACCCGAAAGAAGCCTTCGACGCAGATATAAAAGAGGTAAACTTAAGAGGTTAAGTGATGGTGAGAAGGGGACGCATAGGTGTGGGAAGTATCCACTTTCTGTGCGTCCCCACCTCTGTTTTTTAAAGGTAGGCAACGCATCTGTATATGACAATGTCTATTGGCAGAGGTCACTTCACTATTTTGGCGAATGCCAGTGGCCACTTGCATGATAGTCACCAGATGCCATAAAAAAGATAAAACGTCGTTTAAATATTTTTTTTTCATTTCTTCCAAACTGCAGCACTGCAGCGTAGCACAAAGCTGTGATTTAATGCCTCTTGTTTTGACCAACGAAAGAACACGTTTTGCGTTCGTATGACCCTAATTCAGTATGTGAAAGGCAAATATTTTTGTTTAACCTCCTTCAAGCAGTGCTTAATTTCTCCATGTATCATTCTTTCAAAAAAATTAATTCGGCTTCTTAAAAATGCTATCCATATTTTCAGCAGTTTTGTCCGCAACACGTTATCATGATCCCACAGCTTTTGTTTAATTTTTTTTTAACTGTGAGTAAAGGCGCTTGCATTTGGTGTTTGAAACACTTTTAATATTTTTTCCAGATCGAACCATACGGTATCTTCGTGGGCATGATGATGGTGCCTCTACTAACAGTAGATGCGGAGAACGCGCCAAGCATGGACACCGGCGAACTCTCAGACTTCTTAATAAAACCAAACGAACTTGCGAAATCCAGATTAAACGGAGTTATAAATAGTTTTATTAAACTAGGTGTATTGTGATTTGTTATATTGATAGCACAACTGATGATATATGCTAAGGTGTTGAATAAATTATATTTTTTTGATGATTCAGTGTTATAATGTTTATAATTGTTACTTCCTCTTTATTATTTTCGTTTCTTTTTATATTTATTTCCGTTACCGGAACATTAAAGAACATTGATTGTTATGGTATCTCTCTCATTTTCCCCGAAAAAACTGAGATGGAAGAATGTTTTATACGGATGTTTCGACTGAGAAAACATAAAAACTAGCTGTTAAAAATATTACGATTTTGGATCTTTTATACATTCCTATTTTCCTAAACCTGTCCTAGTCGCTTAACTATTTCATTGTGGAAGAATAAAACATTATTACAGCTTAAAATTAAAACTTAAAACAATATAATATAATACCATAGAGAATCCGGTCCAAGAAGTAGCAATGGCAATGTTTATAAAGATAATCAGCTGACTTTATTCTTGTTGGCTATTATCAAATGTCAAAACTTATCAAAACTCGAACTGTTGTCAGTTGTGTTTTGTATTTAAATCTCGTTAGAACTTTTTAATTAAATATCGCAAAGTTGCTGGTTTAATATTTTTATATTTGTATTAAAGTTATTACAACTTAAAAGCTATAGTCATGTCTAACGACTTAGATTTTCTGTTTAAACCGTTGGTTTTGGTGACCGGCTTCGGACCATTTTTAAACCATCCAGTAAACGCAAGCTGGGAGGCGGTAAAACTTATAAATAAGGAGATGTTGGAGAGAAAACACAATATCGAGTTGGTCCTGTTAGAAATTCCAGTTACTTATGAAAATGTCGACGAATTCGTGCCGGCGCTGTGGGAAACGCATACACCTAAGGTTAAACTTTGTCACTCTCACAATTTAAAAATATGAAACGCATTTTTAATTTAATAGTAGTGAAGATTTTTTTAAACTTAGTACAATCATGATTATTATTTACCAACATAGTTTTAAAAGGAATTTTAATTAAAATTTTAACTGGAAAGTTATGGTTAGTTGATTAAAAAAGCTTAGTAAGTATGTGTATTTCTGAACATACATCTGTGACAAGTCAAGATCTGTTAATCTGTTCTGGAGATACATAGTAACAAACATCCATTCATACCACTGCTAAGTATAATACAAAAAAAAACTTCCACACTTCTCAATCTCTTGAAATAAATTAAATAACAAAGTTAAACATACTTTCGGTTTTTGGAATTGTGCAAAAATTACAAGCATTTAATTTTAAGAATAAAAAGGTAAAATATAACAATTTCAATTTGATATAAAATTCTCTATTTTCCTTATTTATGACAATAGATTTGTTTCTTTGTGATAGGAATGTGTTAACTATGGGCAATATGAGATTTGCAATGTGTTGTGGTTAATAACAGATTACGAGAACATGCATTGTAAAAATGTTTACATTAACAATAGCTATTGTTCTGCAGATGTACTGGAGATTACATATTCTGATATGTTATCACTAAGATTCAATGTATGAAACTCTGATAACATTTTAACAGAACTATACCCATTTTAAACATATAACATTTGTTATAAATTAATAACAAAAATCGAAAACAAGCCTTAAGACTCGAAACAAAAAATTCCAACTTTTAGATATGCTTTTTTAAGAAAAACTCAACAACTATTGAATTTTGTTCTATATTTAAAAAAAAGTGGGACCAGACAGCTGCTATTACTGAACAAACAAAAAGTACACACACAAAAATTGGCTAATTGAGAACCATTTAAAAATTAAAAACATAGTTATTAGATAATATTTTAAATACAGAACAAACAATTATTACTAATTTCCAGCTTATGATACATGTAGGAGTATCAAGTGAGGCATCCTGCATTACCCTGGAGACACAGGCCCACAGGAAAGGCTACCAGAGACAAGACTATTTTGAGAAATGTCCCCCTAACAACATCTGCACAGCTGAAGGAGCTATACGATTGCACACCAAGCTGAATGTGGAGAGGATCTGCAAGGAGTTCAACGGAAGCTGCATGGATGAGACCAGCGCAATATCCTCTAAAGATGCTGGCAGGTAGGAACTTTCTCTCTGGTTTATATACTTACAAAGAAATTGTAATATGGAAGGTAATTAAGTTTATCTATGAATCATTTAAAAATAAATTTCAGTTTTTTGCAAAACTGAATTAATAATTTAGGGCTGTTTATACACTTAGAGTGTGCGCACCTCTTTGACTGAACTATCACATAACTGATTAGGCTTGCTTTGATTCCTATGATCTTACATGGGGGTGTGCACACTATTTGATTTTTAGTTGTGCCACTGAACAGTCAAATTAGCTGTGAAACAATTGACAATCGCACAACAGTTGTGCATTTAGTCAAAGGTGTGTGTGCCTTCACTGCACTTCATGTTACCTTCATAAGAAATTTAATTGAAATAGAGTGTGATGTCATTACCATTCATTTATATAAGAACATATTTCAATGAATAATAAAATAAGAAAAATATAGGAAGCCATTACTTTCTTGGCCTTCATGTGATTTGATATCTTTATTGAGGTGCTAATAAACATATATTAACAGACGTCACAAACATAATGTTTATTAATACATTAGCATTATTATCAAATTTTACTAGAATATTATGACAAAAATTCATATTATAACATTTATTTAGTAAGGTTTTTGTCATTAATCTCTTTTATAGAGAAAATCTAGAATAAGTTAATTGTCATACCCACTGCCTAGTTTATTTACTACTATCTTGCTTCTTACTAATATTATAAATGCGAAAGTTTTGATGGATGTTTGTTAGAGTTTGTAACCTGACTGCTGAATAGACCTTGAAGAAATTTGATGACTTACTTATGTTTATTTTTTGATTGCAGACATAGTCGCAAGTAAAAGCTAGTTAACAATATTTTTTTTAATTTCAGATACCTCTGTGAATACATTTACTATACATCGCTCAGTGTGGACAACTCAAGGACTTTGTTTGTCCATGTCCCAGATACACCAAAGTATCCCTACGAAGTGACTGCGAAAGCTCTAGAGAAGATTCTGGAACTTACCCTAGAGCAAGTAATAGAAATGGACAGCTCCAGAGAAGTGACGGAGAAGTTGAAAGATGTCAGCTTAGATGACAGCAGAGGAGAGAATTCCGCCCAAAATAATTTATAACATCAACATATAAGAGTATATACACACTGTATATGTAGTGAAATTTTTATTTATGCACATTGTACATAAATGTATTTATTAGTACTATTATTTTGTTTTAAGATAAACTGTTATGTAGTTATATAATCAAAGTGTTATAGTTACTTAATATAATAGAAAATAAAAAGTTAAAGAATAAAAGTTATAATTTCTTAAAACATAATGTAACTATCATTAAAGTGATGTAAGTCTTAACCCTTAATTAATCGATAGTGTCTAGTGTGACGAACATCTAATAAAAAAAAGTCTATTTCATTCATATTTTATATACAATAATATGACTGAAAAAATTGTTTTTTTTTTGCTACAATAAACTTAACTTCAAGTCAACAACATAAAATATTTAAAAAAAAAAAATCGTTTCAAAAGATGTTTTAATTCAAATCATAGTTTTTGATGCCTGGTTCATACTTGAACAGCAGCGCAGTAACATAGGGTGGTCCTATGTTGCTGTAAATTCTTGGAGCCACAGGGAGAGTTTGAGTGCCGAAGGTTCCGGTGTGTTCCGTAGAGATCCCGGAACCTTCGACTATGTCACTACAGGATGGCCACCGAGGGGGTTTTAATGGGTCAAATCCTACATAACCCTGCCTTCCCCACACAGGGCAAAGTATCTTTTGAAGATTTCCCCCCCGACACAAAATAAAAGGTCGGGCATAAATTCTATGGACTGGAATCACAGGTGCTACTTGGCGTTCACATTGTGCCAGTTGATTGCCAGTCTATTTATAGCGCGCTACGGGCTAAGACTGTACCGACCATAAAATGCAACCTTAATGCTTGGATCATACTTGGCCAATATAGCTCGTCAGTAGCAATCAATAACTTGACAGTCACCTGTAATCTTGACGACTCCAAGGTTATATTGGACTGACCAATTCACTCCCTACCAGGTCTGCGCTACTGACTAACTGTACTGGCCAAGTGTGAAACTAGCATGACGCTAGTTTTATACTCTTTGCCAAGTTGACACTTAGTTGTCTTTGTCATTGTTATATACTCTTTGGGGTTATCTGTCACTCTTGACATTTCTTTTTACTGCGAGCGGTCTTGGAAGAAGGTATGTTTTTATTTTAACTTTAACTTTTAATTAACATTGTATTAGTTAAAAATTAAAATCGATTATGAAATATCCCCAACGTTTTCTTAAGATTCATGACCTTTTAATATTGCACGTTATTTTGCTGCCGTTTTTGAGATGTAAGCAGATTTATATGGAGACTTGTTTTTGCCTTACAGTAGACCATGGCGATCTCCATAGCCGTCATGCATGGACAATAAGGCTATAATAAAGCCACGTGTGTTGATTCCCAAGAGTAACGCTTTAAGGTTTTTTTAATGCTTTCTGACCTAAGTATGTATTCTTGCAACACCTAGTGGCGACAAACCTCCAAAAACAAATAAAATAAAACAAAGTATACAATCAAATCTAACTTTTTTAATCTTTCTAGCTCGCCATCATGGTGAATAACCGAGTTCCTTCGGTCTTCTCTAAGACCTACGTAACCCCGCGGCGGCCTTTCGAAAAGGCGCGTCTTGACCAGGAGTTGAAGATCATCGGTGAATATGGTCTTCGTAACAAACGTGAAGTATGGAGAGTGAAGTACACGCTCGCCCGCATCCGTAAGGCTGCCAGAGAACTGCTAACGCTGGAAGAGAAGGACCCTAAAAGGCTTTTTGAAGGTTAGTTGTACCACGTGTGACCGGCATTTTAGTGTAACATGTTTATTTACAAAATAGTGTACCCATTATGCTACCGTTACTCAAAATGTATAAATATATATTGTAATGGGATGGTAAACTCATATTAGAGAGACAACTATAAAAAATAACAAATCAAACTACAAATTAAATAGCCTGATCTTTATATATACTTTTCTGTAGTTGATATTTATTAAAGCTATATTGTGTTTTTCTAATTGTTATCCATTAAATGTGTACAATTAAATTTACTAAAATGATGAGTTTTGGCAACCTCTTGTCAGATAAATATTGTGTTGAGAAAAATTTCCTACTGATGAAAATATTTCAATCTTAAGTAGTGTAAAAGCAAAAGTTCCTATTACAATGATCTCTTGTATTCAGGTAATGCATTGCTCCGTCGTCTGGTGAGGATCGGAGTGCTGGATGAGAAGCAGATGAAGCTGGATTACGTGCTGGGCCTCAAGATTGAGGACTTCCTGGAGCGCCGGCTGCAGACACAGGTGTTCAAGGCTGGGCTCGCCAAGTCTATCCATCACGCCCGTATCCTCATCCGACAGAGGCACATTCGGTGAGTTAAAAGATTGTGTATATTGGGCTTCATTCGAATTCTTTAATTGTGTAAAAAAGGCCCTTTTTCTGATATACAGTTTGATATTTATAAAATATTTCCATATATCAATTGATAGATTCTCTGAAACATGCTCTGTTTGTAACAGATAGTGTTTAGCCAAAGAGCAATGCAGGAATTGAAGAAATGCTGAAATGTTGAGCAAAAAACATTGCAACCAGCGTGTCGGCTGATCACTGACTTAATTGTATTCATAAAGACCACTTGAACAGCCTTGTGCTTTGTTCAATGTCTTGAAATTTATGCTTGTTACAAGCTGTTCTCAGGTAATGTATGTCATATGCAATGATAACTAGAATAGCATTTGTATAAGAGGTATTGCAAACTTTAATTTGGTGGTTCCCCCCTGAAAATATTCTAACAAGTGTATCAAAAAAATGTTTAAATTGTCTCTGTACAGACTCAAGTGTTTGTTAATCAAGTTTAAGATGATTGTCACTGATTAATATTTGTCTGTCTGTCTGTGTGCGCAAGCAGGTGGTGAACATCCCGTCGTTTGTGGTGCGACTGGACTCAGGCAAGCACATTGACTTCTCACTGAAGTCTCCGTTCGGTGGTGGCCGCCCTGGCCGCGTCAAGAGGAAGAACCTCCGCAAGGGCCAGCCCGGCGGTGCTGCTAATGATGACGAAGAAGATTAAACAATAAACTTATAATTGTACAGTACATGTTTGTTTTTCTTTGCATGCTACCTTTTCCCAGTCGTTGCGTTTAATCCTCAATTCGAGTGTTTTAGTAGCAAAAAATAATACTTACCAATACACTAAAATCTCACATATTCTTTCTCTAAACTAGATTTTTTTATTTAGTTGAACACAATAGAAATAAGGATTGAGTTTAACCCATAATACAATTATGAAAGTGGTTTAATAGCAATAAATACACTTTGTTATCCTTGGTCCTGGGTTCGAATCCCGCCATGTACTGAGAAAAAAAGAAATACTGCCTCTTACGAATGGTTATTCGTTAGACAGTTGCTTATTAATATTAATTATGCAATAAGCCAAAGCCACTTACTGTCCTACGTCATATTGCAAACATTCTGACTGCTAAGCGCAACAATCAAGTCGTTGACGTACAGGTTGAACAAAGGGGAGGTTACTCCTGTCTTACGCCACACCCCAGCTTATACGGATCAGAGTACATGTCTGACCACTTTACATTAACCTGCTTTCCATACATTGGAGAACTTATATGATACGGAACTTTTTGTTCATTCAATTTCTTCCCTATAATATAAGAAACATTATCAAATGCGATAAATCAAGAAAGCCTGTTTAAGGCACCAGGTTGCACTAGCTGTAGAAATCCTGGACAGAATCCAATCAGGTTATCATGACTTTTTTACATATTGGCTCAGCTTATTGATAGGTATTCCATCCCAATTTTCGCTATAACCGTCTCGAGATATGAGCATGTAATTATTTTTATCTGCTGAATTACCCATTTTATTTTTTACTACTGGAACAACCATAGTTTTCATAAGTGCAGATTGCAAATATGATACATGAGTTTAGATTTCATAATCTTGGATCAGCATAAAAGTGTGTGTAATATTTTATTTTATTTATTCATGGATAACTTACGGCTAACTTACAGAAAAATAATAAAAAACAAACAAAAAACTGAAGGCCAATTACAGGTTATCGCAGATAGACTAAAAAATAGATTATAATTAAATTCAGTCCTTGTTGATTGTATCACATAACACTTATACAAAAATAGAGATCACCTTCCATTCACTATCGCGTATTGAAAAAATTGTCGTTTATGAGTCTTTTGATTTTAGGCGCCGATATGTTAAATATATCTACATGGTTAGAAATTGCATATATTGTTTACAGTTATTTTCAAATAACTGCGGCTCAACGTTTGTCAACTTCTATACCACATTTAAAAATAGGATCACAGAAAATAAAACAAAATTGTAAGAGGCACTGTTGTATTGTACAATAATTATGAGCACAAATACTTACAAATATTCCTATAATTTACAACAATTTAGATAATTAAAATTTCTTATATTTTAAGAACCCTCTGTACTTCTTAGGGTTCAATCCGTAAGCTTTCAATCTCTCATCTGACAATTTGTTCAATGGGTTGTCTGTCTTTGCATCTTTATTGATCTTTTTGTTTTTCTTGTTCATTTTGTTCTTTTTGTTCATTTTATTAACATTTGTTTGATTAGGTTTGTTTTTCTTTTTCGGAACTTCGCTGGACTCTTGCGCGTTTTGTTCTAATTTTCGTTTCAATTTATTTCCTTGCGATTCAGGTTTTTCTGTAGTTGATTTTTGCTTATTCTTTTTTCCTTTAGATTGAAAACTTTGTGTTACATGACTTGGTGTGCTGGGCTCTTCGCCTTTAGGTAAATTCTCGACAGTGAAGTTGTTTTTATGTTTCTTATTTTTCTCTTTTAACACTGCTTCTGTATTTTTACTTTCTCCTACTTCTACAACACTTTCGTGATCTCCATTAGGTTCATTTAGAACATTTTCATTATGTTCTCTATGTTTTTTCTTTTTCTTCTTTTTGTTTTTAACTTCTGTATGTTCTGTTATTTCCTCAACTTGACTGACTTCTTCCGTTTTCGAATCATCTTCTTCGTTCTTTGAATTAACATCACTTTCTTTTGATTTCTTACTTTTTTGTTTAACATCTTTGTCATTATTTTCAGCACCATTTTCCTTCACATCTTCTTTGTCTTCCACTACATTAGTTCTTGCTTTCTTCTTCTTCTTTTTCTCTTTTAACACTGCTTCTGTATTTTTACTTTCTCCTACTTCTACAACACTTTCGTGATCTCCATTAGGTTCATTTAGAACATTTTCATTATGTTCTCTATGTTTTTTCTTTTTCTTTTTACCAGCTTCTACCGGCACGACGAGTTCTGGTTCTCTGTTATGAAAAATGTTATCATTTAACTTGTGTAAAAGGTTTACGTTACAATGCAATTAAGTACATTTCTGAGAAACCCGATTTAACATGTAAACAGCAACGGTAAAGATTTACTGCTAAAATATAAAACAATAGATATAATGGGCGTCTGGGCTAGGTCTAAGGGAGGGCTACCATTTATATGACTTATTTGACGTAGGTATACAATGTAGTTTTATATCTATTTTACATTTTTCAGTAGTTTGGGGACAAATCTTCTTGTACAGTTATTTCTGTAGGGTAAATCTGTTAGGTAAATGTAGAGTATATATTAGAAATACTGACTGTGGCAATTCTTTAAAGAGGCTGGGCAGGATCCTCCTCTTGAGCTGCACATCAGCTGCCTTGAGCGCGTACGTGCCCACCTCGCCCCGCTCCGCGGCGGCCGGGCGGTGCTTCACCAGCTTCTTCAGCGGCACCCACTGCGTCAGCTCCTTGTCGTCTGCTAGAAGGATCTAGAACAATATTAAAATAGATTATTGGTTCAATCTACACTATTGTAACGAGGAAAGATTTTTATGTTTATATAACGAATAAACTAAAACACTATGGAACCGATTTAAAAAAATCTTACACCATTACAACGGTAAAATTTTGCACAGGCGAAGTCGCAAGCATCACTTAGTAACATATTTTAGATTCTACTGTGTGATGGAGAAATTACTGTTAGAAATTAATATAATTGTAACAACATAATTAACCTAAACACTCAGACCACCAACTTCCGACGAAATGGCGCGCTTTTCTAATACGTCTGAATGACATTGACAGCTGTCAAAGGAACAGGACGTCTATGCCGATGCCCTAGTGTTGCCCTTAACATTGCTCTGTGACGTTAATTTGATAGAAAAATAAACCCTTACAAATCTCCAGATGTGACAGATTATCTGTTCTATTGATCTAATAATGTATCACCTCTTCAATAGACAGGCCGTAGTCGTTGGGCACCACCTGCCGGTACTTGAACCTGGTGGGCAAGTCTCCGCCGATCACGTCCTCGCAGTCCATCCCGTAGTACTCCTCCATGAACTGCGCGTAGCTTCTCTCCGCTTCCGGCACGAACTTCGGCTTCTCCTCCTCCAGCAGCTGCGCCAGCTTCGATTTCTTCTTTCTGTTCCTCCGCTTCTTGTCCATACCACGTGTCAACTCTTCCAGAAGGTTCTCTCGCGCTTTCTTCGGGTCGTAATCCGCGTCCATCTATCAAACATATATTAGATTAAGTCCCTAAATTATTTTATAGAGGAATAGTTACAAAACACATTCAAACAATATGTGAATTATCAAAGTTAATATTGGTCAAATAAACTTACATTAAAATCGTCATCTTCACAGTGCGGCTCCTCAGCGCCCTCTGTGTGTTCTTGATCAAACTCACCCTCGTACTTCTCCCAATTTTCTGCAAATACAAAATAACTTTAGAAGTATATAATACTAGCTGGTGCCCGCAACGTCGTTCAGGCCGAAAGAAAAGCTAATTGGCCTATATTTTCGTCCTGACTATGTTCTACATCAGTGCCAAATTATATTAAATTATTTTAAAATGCGTTCAAGATACGTGATAACATCCATTCATTTTTTTAAACTTTTGCATTTATATTAGTACTAGCTTTCGCCCGCGACTCCGTCCGCCTGGAATTTAAAAAAGCAAAAGTAAGTAGCCTAAATGTTTTTCCAGGCTATCCTCTACATCTATACCAAATTTCATCGCAATTCGTTCCACTTTGGCTTTGGTCCCTTAACGTTAATAAATAAAAAAAATAGGATTATCCTCACCAATCTCCAGTTCCTCGTCCAGGTCAGGAAAGACAGGTTTCTTATCATCCGTGTCCCCGTAGTACTGGGCGTCGAATATCGCGCGCATGCGCCGGTCGTGCTGCTCGGGGTCGAAGTCGCCCTCGATGTCTTCATCCTGTTATACTTGTATCTTTAGTTGTCAAGCTTAGCTAAATCTTACTGATATTATAAATGCGAAAGCTTTGATGGATGTTTGTTAGAGTAGCCTAAACTGCTGAACGGATCTCAATGAAAGGCATGGAGGCATCTTAGGAACGGATCTCAGTGTAAAGGATAATCTGAGCCGATTAAAAAATACTTTCACCATTAAAAAAAAATAGGATTATCCTCACCAATCTCCAGTTCCTCGTCCAGGTCAGGAAAGACAGGTTTCTTATCATCCGTGTCCCCGTAGTACTGGGCGTCGAATATCGCGCGCATGCGCCGGTCGTGCTGCTCGGGGTCGAAGTCGCCCTCGATGTCTTCATCCTGTTATACTTGTATCTTTAGTTGTCAAGCTTAGCTAAATCTTACTGATATTATAAATGCGAAAGCTTTGATGGATGTTTGTTAGAGTAGCCTAAATGTTTTTCCAGGCTATCCTCTACATCTATACCAAATTTCATCGCAATTCGTTCCACTTTGGCTTTGGTCTCTTAACGTTAATAAATAAAAAAAATAGGATTATCCTCACCAATCTCCAGTTCCTCGTCCAGGTCAGGAAAGACAGGTTTCTTATCATCCGTGTCCCCGTAGTACTGGGCGTCGAATATCGCGCGCATGCGCTGGTCGTGCTGCTCGGGGTCGAAGTCGCCCTCGATGTCTTCATCCTGTTATACTTGTATCTTTAGTTGTCAAGCTTAGCTAAATCTTACTGATATTATAAATGCGAAAGCTTTGATGGATGTTTGTTAGAGTAGCCTAAATGTTTTTCCAGGCTATCCTCTACATCTATACCAAATTTCATCGCAATTCGTTCCACTTTGGCTTTGGTCTCTTAACGTTAATAAATAAAAAAAATAGGATTATCCTCACCAATCTCCAGTTCCTCGTCCAGGTCAGGAAAGACAGGTTTCTTATCATCCGTGTCCCCGTAGTACTGGGCGTCGAATATCGCGCGCATGCGCCGGTCGTGCTGCTCGGGGTCGAAGTCGCCCTCGATGTCTTCATCCTGTTATACTTGTATCTTTAGTTGTCAAGCTTAGCTAAATCTTACTGATATTATAAATGCGAAAGCTTTGATGGATGTTTGTTAGAGTAGCCTAAATGTTTTTCCAGGCTATCCTCTACATCTATACCAAATTTCATCGCAATTCGTTCCACTTTGGCTTTGGTCTCTTAACGTTAATAAATAAAAAAAATAGGATTATCCTCACCAATCTCCAGTTCCTCGTCCAGGTCAGGAAAGACAGGTTTCTTATCATCCGTGTCCCCGTAGTACTGGGCGTCGAATATCGCGCGCATGCGCCGGTCGTGCTGCTCGGGGTCGAAGTCGCCCTCGATGTCTTCATCCTGTTATACTTGTATGTTTAGTTTTATTTGATTGTTATTTTTTTAAATTTTCGTGTTGAGTATGCCACAAAAAAGACAAGCCAGAAAAATTGTATATGATGTATATTATTTCATAAAACAAGAATCATCTAAAGAAATTAAAGTATTATAAAGAACAGCACAAGCTGTTTATGCATGTCTGTCATATTTTTAAAATTTAAAATTATATTTTTTCATTCCCAATTATTACAAATACTTAAAACATGACAATTTTTTGTCTAAAAGTGTACGTGCGCGAAACTTCCCCCACTACGCCGCTTTTTGTTCAAGAAGTTTGCCGGGCGTTATAGGGAAGATGAAGTTAGTTTATTCAAATAGCTTCCGAGTCAAGAGAAATATCTACCCCGAATATATTATTGGTTAATCAGTGGGCCTTTGCGTCCCGCTTCTTTCTCACGTTAAAGGCGAGCTGGTCGTTGCCGGTGACCTCCTTCAGCTTGAGCGCCTTCAGCCGCGCGATCTCCTCCAGCTTGGCGCGCCTCTCCGCCTCCTTGCGCTGGCGCAGCGCCGCGCGCTGGCGGCCGCGCCGCTCGTCCTTGGGCCGGATGCAGCTCATCGTGCGCGGGTAGCGCTTCAACTGCGGCCAACATACATACAAAGATGTTTATATATGGGTGTCGGCGCCGTTTCCGCTTCTCCATAACAGATGGCGCTGTGTGTTTATTACATCACGATTTGTATTTGTTTGTCTTGCATGTTTCTTGAGGTTGTTTGGGTTCCGTAGTTCGTTTTGTGGAGTCGTTTATTGTGAACCAAGTGCGTGTGTTTCGTAGGAGTGTAAACAATGGGGTATGTTAGTTTATTGAAATAAAATCGAAAACTCCACGGGAGTAGGATAAGGTAGGGAAGATGAAGTTAGTTTATTCAAATAGCTTCCGAGTCAAGAGAAATATCTACCCCGAATATATTATTGTTAAAAATTTCTCACGTTAAAGGCGAGCTGGTCGTTGCCGGTGACCTCCTTCAGCTTGAGCGCCTTCAGCCGCGCGATCTCCTCCAGCTTGGCGCGCCTCTCCGCCTCCTTGCGCTGGCGCAGCGCCGCGCGCTGGCGGCCGCGCCGCTCGTCCCGCGGCCGCGTGCAGCTCATCGTGCGCGGGTAGCGCTTCAACTGCGGCCAACATACATACAAAGATGTTTATATATGGGTGTCGGCGCCGTTTCCGCTTCTCCATAACAGATGGCGCTGTGTGTTTATTACATCACGATTTGTATTTGTTTGTCTTGCATGTTTCTTGAGGTTGTTTGGGTTCCGTAGTTCGTTTTGTGGAGTCGTTTATTGTGAACCAAGTGCGTGTGTTTCGTAGGAGTGTAAACAATGGGGTATGTTAGTTTATTGAAATAAAATCGAAAACTCCACGGGAGTAGGATAAGGTAGGGAAGATGAAGTTAGTTTATTCAAATAGCTTCCGAGTCAAGAGAAATATCTACCCCGAATATATTATTGTTAAAATTAAATATATCATGAAAATAATAGTATTGACTTCTGTGAAAAAAGGATTATTAATAGCAAATGGCTAGTTTTTCTCTAATCTATATCTATACTAATATTATAAAGAAAAAAATTAGTATTTTTGGATTTTTGTATGTAATGTAATAACTCAAAAACTACCAAACCAATTTGAAAAATTCTTGCACCATTAAAATCTATGTTATCAGTGTCTAACATAGGTTATATTTTAATTTCACGCGGACAAAGTCACGAGCATCAGCTAGTAACTAATATGCATAAGACATAAATGAGATAAATAACTAACATATTCATCATCGGGCTCCTCAAATCTGAAGTTGTAGGCGCGTTCAAACTTGCCCTGCTCCTCCACCATCTCCTCGTCCGCCTCCAGCTCAGCGTCGTCGCGCAGCCGGTCCACTACACCAGCACCCGCCTCCCCTGCACCGTCCTCCAGGTATCTGGATGTACAGTAAAATACAGAAAGTTAACACTTTACCTTCATTATATTTGAGACATAACTAAAACATCATATTACATTTCATTTGAATAAAAGAAAATTAATTATTGGTCAGTAAGTTGTAGTTAACAGTGATTAACCAATAATATGAATTAAAATGTAATTTATCTATACTTCTATACTATTATAATAAAACGTAAACACACAATTCTTTGTTGCCTAAGATGTCAGCAATTACAGCATATTTTTTAATAATTCTTTTTTTAATAAAAAGCCCTACACTTACGTCACGCTTTAGGCTATATATTTTCACGCCATTAAACTTAGGGGGTAAATATTTTGGATAAAAACCCTAATGTGGGAAAGAGACCATAAGTTGCTGCCAACATCAAAAAAGAAAGAACTAAGGTTTGTCATGTCATGTCATTTTGACATTTGCTATTGCTATTGACAAATGTAAACAATAAAATAAAGTTTTTATAATTTCATGCGGATGAATCCGCATGCGAACAGCTAGTTTCTTTAATAAAGACTAAATAATTCACTTACACAAGGAAATTATTTATCCAATGTTTGTTATATGTAATGAGACAATTACCACAATTAAATATCATCAGATAGAATTATTTCTAGAAGTAAAATTAATAATAATAAACATATAGTTGGATTATAAAACTACTTGTTAACATACCTTTTGTTTAATATGTAATCTCTAAGGAAAGCTTCTCCTTCATTAAGCTTGGGGTCGGACCACAGAGCTTTCAGTGGCGCCAGTTCTTTCTCCACATCATCTTCTACATGTTCAACTTTACCTAAAAGATAATCCTTTAATTTGCCATCCTGAAAAATAAGAAGTTTTGCTTTCATAATTACTGCTTTACTCAACCAAGACTTTAGTTAACTAAATCAACACAATATTTTTCAATATTTTCTTATAAAATATTTTTGCTGTGAAGTTAGAATTTGCAATGCTTTTCAATCAATGTTCATTACTTTATTATGTTCTTGTTCCTGTTTCTCCTCAACTTCAGCTTTCTTTTCTATGCTGAATATATTGCCACTCTCATCATCATCATCATCACTGTCTGTGAACACCACTTTCTTCATATTGTCTTCCTTTTCTGTAATTAAATATGTTTTCAGTATATTAATAAAAGCATCCTTTTCTTGATTTTTTGCATCATTATGGGAGTATATGCATCTATATAATATCATTAAGAGGAAATAATTGTATTTTGATATGTATTGAAATAACTCAAAAACTACTGGGACAATTTTAAAAATTCTTTTACTCTTAAAAAAATTATCTATGGGTAACATAGGCTATGTTTTTGTATTATTTTTTAATTTCACACAGGCAAAGTAACAAACAGCTACTTTATAATATTTGTGGGGTCATAAATTAAGTGATACTTAAATTAAGTAAAGAATTCAGCTTACAACAATATGAGCAGCGTTTCGATTTTATTTTTAAAATAGTCAACTTTATACCTTTTTCCTTTTCTAATTTTTCATCAAAGAATTTATACCCAGGGTCGTATATTCTCGGGTCTTTCGTCTTCAGCAGCGCCAGAGTCTTTAGGAACTGCGTCTCAGTTTCTTCCGATACTTCCAAAGGTTCGTCACTCTCGTCTTCACTATCCGATGAACCGGACGCATTAGAGTCTAACGCTTTGGACCCATATTTTTGCTCTACTGAAAACAGAAATGATTTAATTTAATATAATATTTAAAAAACAAATGTTTAACTGATAAAACGTTAAAATTAGTGTAGTAAACATCTCACATTTATATTTTTCTTCCTTCTCCCGCCAAGCATCATATCTTTTAGCGTATTCATTTTCGGTTTTTATTGCTACTTCTTCTTCGGAATCTTCATCGAATAATTTGTTTTTTGGCATTTTGTTGATTAATTCATTAATTTACGTATCTTATCAACAAAAATATAACCTATTTCAAGATTTCAACACATGTTGACACATGTCATATGTCATTTTTTTTTTTGTTACACAACTTAGCGCGACAAACGCACATATATTTTGTTTTCAATCTATAAATTAGGAATTGAATCTAAATTAGAAAGAAAAAAGAATAATCATTATTGAAGATACTGCATCTTTGAATTATTACAAATTCTGGGTTTTGTACATTTTTTCAATAATATCCAATAGAGAATCGGTTTTTAGATTATTATATTTCCAATCGGTCTTGTCATTTTGTAGAACGTGGCTCATCCCTAATAATTAACCTCAAATTGTGCCGCCGCTTGTTTTTGTGTTGTTTTACCTTGTAAATTACAAAAGAAGGAATACTTTTCTTGCCGTAAATGAGAATAAACAGCTAAAATGACTACAAATCCTAGAAAGGGCACTGACCCAGCGCCGATGGAAGAAAGCGACCAACTAACTATAAGACCATTGTAAATATTTCTCTTATTACTTTCTGTTTGCTTAAATATTTCATTTTATATCAAAGTGGGATAATGTAAATAATTTCGTTAAACATAACTTAATTACACTTTGGATCAGGTTACTTCGTTTCTGTCGGAAATTCTTATCTATATCCTTGTGAATTTGTATGTTTACAATATTTTTAGTACTAATATCCCAATAGACACTACTCAAATATCAGTAATTCCAAACATTTATTACTTATAATATTTTTTAAATTTCAGAGGCGCTGGCCAAGAAGTAGGCAGATCATGTATCATGTTAGAATTCAAAGGAAAAAAGATTATGGTAAGTACTTATCTATTTTTCATGTTATGTGAGTCCTCAGACAATTTTTTTCTGGAAACTTAACAAATATTTTAATATAATATCTCTCTTTTAATGAATAGTGGGCCCCATTTATTTTGATGATTTATTAAATCATGTTTTTTTTTAGCTGGACTGTGGCATTCACCCTGGCCTATCAGGAATGGATGCACTGCCTTTTGTGGATTTGATTGAAGCTGATGAAGTGGACTTGCTGCTGATATCACAGTAAGTAAAATTAATATTAGCATCATTAAATAGAAATATTTAATATCATATTATTATTTGCTTTTAATTGTATTTTATAAAAAAAAATTGATGAATATTGTGAATATTTTCAGTTTCCACTTGGACCACAGTGGCGCCCTCCCCTGGTTCCTCACAAAGACATCATTCAAGGGCCGGGTGTTCATGACGCATGCTACCAAAGCCATTTACAGATGGCTGGTCTCCGATTATATCAAAGTCAGGTAAGTACACATTGTTACTACTCATTATCTTCAAATATTGTTGATGAGTGAAAAACCACTATAAGAGTCACTCATTTCCGGCTCCAATATTTTTTTTTACTACCTAAAACCAATATAACTGAGAAATAGAAAACTGTATATGCAAGTATTGTGAAAAAATTTATATGTATGGAATAAACTCAAAAACTACTGGACTGATTACAAAAGTATGCGGGCGAAAGCTAGTATAAAATAATTTTCTTAAAAAAGTATAGTATATCTTTCTTTGTAATGTAACAACTTACTCTTAATTAAATATGATATTTGATAAGAGAAGGTCCTGCCTCCTGAAACACAGTTGTTATAATTAGTTCAGGAGACAGAGCGCCAATTAATTTTGTAAAAATGTTTTTGTCCAATAAAGAGATTTATAATTTAATATTTCATAAATGTTTTCTTGATGTCAGCAACATATCGACGGAGCAGATGTTGTACACGGAGTCGGACCTGGAGGGCTCCATGGACCGCATAGAGACCATCAACTTCCACGAGGAGAAGGAGGTGCGCGGCGTGCGCTTCTGGGCGTACAACGCGGGCCACGTGCTCGGCGCGGCCATGTTCATGATTCAGATCGCCGGAGTCAAGGTACAGGCGCGGTGTCACACTTACAGAATCATTTTACAAATACCCAACTAGATAATAATGAGTTGTCCAAATGACGGGATAATAGAAATCTATTAGCTAATAAAATCTGTGTTATTGGTTGTTGTTTTAAGTCGTTTCAAAGTTTTACGATAACGTCAAATTGTTCGCCTCATATTTTTATGTTATAAGAGGTGTTTTCACTCCTTTACCTACTTATTTGATTGTTTTTTTTTATCATTTCCACGCGTAAAACCAGAATTGATGTAGAACTATAATTTTTAGTTTTAAAATATGTTTTTTTTTAGATTCTTTACACAGGGGACTTCTCAAGACAGGAAGATCGACATCTAATGGCGGCTGAGATTCCTACAGTACATCCGGATGTGCTTATCACAGTAAGTACATCACTTTTACAGTCGCCTTTATACGCATATTACCTTACACATAATTACTGCCTCTTTTTTACCTAGCCAGCTTACTGAAGTCCCCACTAAGGGGCTCGGAGCCTTCCCCTCCTAAGTTACCCAGCTGCGGGTTGGTTCACACATTTCTTTGAATTTTTTGCTAATGTGTGCAGGTTGCATCATGATGTTTTCCTTTACCGTCTGTCTAGAATAACGGGTATATTATCTACATATCAACTTCGAGAATCGAAAATCACATTGATACATGGTGGGATTCGAACTTAAGACCTGTTGATTGGAAGTCAAGTGCTTAAACCTCTGAACCTTAACCACCGATGCTCTACCTTTTTTTGTAACATATTAGGTATGTGCTTTTTTTTAAGTTTTTTAAGCGAGCGCTTGACCACGATCCCACCTACTGAAAGTGAAGATGTGGTCGATAGATGGTATGCGCTACCCAAAAAATAGCCATTCACTCGCACTCTATGTTTTGATGGAATAAGAAACAAGGTGTACTGAGAAGTCGGGCACTGTGTGCGGTGTGGTGTCGAAGCGAGTACATGTGGTGCAGTGTTGCGTGCGCAGGAGTCGACGTACGGCACGCACATCCACGAGAAGCGCGAGGAGCGCGAGAGCCGCTTCACGGGGCTGGTGAGCGACATCGTGTCGCGCGGCGGCCGCTGCCTCATCCCCGTGTTCGCGCTGGGCCGCGCGCAGGAGCTGCTGCTCATACTCGGTGCGCACCACTTCCTTATCTCTACTTTATCCTTATACAGGGTGATTCTTAACGGATTCACAAGCTTTGTATTATGCCCGATTTTCTATAGGTTATTTATTTTTTTGTATAATTTCCCTAGTCAATTTTTAGGAAATTTATTTTAGGAATATTTTCAATGAGTTCTCATATAAGTTTTTCCAAAAAAAGCATAATGATACGAAAGCCCAATTATTAGGCTTCATCAAAAAAAAACTGTAAAAAAATTCTTAGTTAAATATCTGGTTTTACGATGTTTTACAAAAAAGAATGGAGCAAACAAGAAGTAGAAACAACATGATCATTGATATCCATAGATAACTATTATATAATATTAGAGGACATGCGAGTACCTCGCCCGCCTTTAGTTTATACGCTTTGTATATTGCATTGCGTATATTGCTTTGATATTTTGATGAATCCCGATTGAAATAAGGGCATTAGTAGTATCGTAAGATTGTGTGCAGACGAGTACTGGTCGCTGCACCCCGAGCTGCAGGACATCCCCATCTACTACGCGTCCTCGCTCGCCAAGAAGTGCATGGCGGTGTACCAGACCTACGTCAACGCCATGAACGACCGCATCCGCCGCCAGATCGCCGTCAACAACCCCTTCGTCTTCCGACACATCTCCAACCTCAAGGTAGCCTCCCACTGTACTCTTGCAACCACTCTATATCTGTACTAATATTATAAAGAGGAAAGATTTGTATTTTTGTATGTATTGAAATGACGAAAAAACTACTCGGCCGATTTAAAAAATTCTTTTACCATTAAAAAGCTACGTTAACACTGAGTAACATAGGCTATATTTATTATTAATTTTTTTTTAAATTTCACGCGGACGAAGTCGTTTTGAAGTGTTTTGAAGCATTATATAGCATTCTGCTCCCCAATAGCGAACACGTCCAGCTCTGGTTTCACTTTGTCATACAAATGTGGGAAAGCCCCTTCCGCTTTGTACTTCTTCCTCACTTCCTCATACAGCGTCAGATCGAACATTTCCTCAAATTCCTCTCTAGTCATGAAGATATCTGCGTACAGGAAAGAGAAACCTCCAACTTCTCTAGTAAACTTCTCCATTTCCCTCATAGCAGTTACAGGGTTGTAAGATTTCTTCTCTTTCACTTTTCCTGGTACGCCATATACTCCTAAATCGTTGTACATTGCGTAGTTAGTTCCCGGAACTAGATACTTCTTATCGGGATGTTTGAGCTGACCCGACGATGGACCGTGGTCAATAATTTTGCACGGATACACCAACAATGGAAACTTCTCGAACAGCACACTGGCGACTTCGATCTGCTTCTCCAGCTCAGTTATAGGTAGAACTATATCTTGGAACACCTGCTTAGTAAACGTATACGCTCGTACTCCTGGAGTCGTGGTGAATTTGAGGAAGGCTGGCTTCGGCGGCAGGAGCCAACCGAATAGAGTTCTAAAGATAGGATCGTTTCCGAAAGACAGCATGTCCTCGACTATCCAGAAGATGGCTCTGTTGTGTCTCAGCAGGTAGTCCCGCAAAGGTATCAGCTCGACACCTTCTCCTTTAGCGAGGAATGACTCCACGTGCTTGTAGAACCAGGGCTTGTACCACCTGGAGCAGTGGTTCACTGGGATCTGCGGCTCGTAGTCGGAGTAGTCTCCGGTCATGATGACAGCACTGTCCTTGCTGAAGATGGTCCCTTCAATGTAGTCAGGGTGCACGGCGGGGTTTGCCGAATTAGCGCCCGAGAGATCTCTGATGATGTCGCAGTAGGTCTTCTGGCCCGTGACTGGAGTATACTTCAATTTGATGTAAGGTTTGACCTTGACGATCCTCAACGTCAAGGCGACCAGGAAGCCGAGGCTGCCGTGCGACCAGGGCAGCGCTTTGTGCAGGTCTGCGTGTCGGTTGGCGGCGGTGGCGGTGACCAGCTCGCCGTCGGCCAGCACCACCTCGTAGCTGGCGATGGTCTCGTGGTAGAGGCCGGCCTTGTGCGAGTGCGTCGACATCCCCGTGCCCATCGCGAGACCTACAAACAAAGATTCATAAATCAAGTTTGCAGAATACTCAACTGCAAATATAGTCATGAACCGACCTCCTAAAGTGGCGTCTACCAGCTCTATAGTCACGGCTAAAGAGTATCCCTTCGGTATGAGATAGTCGGTGATGTCTCCGATGGTGACCATGGGCGCGACGCGCACGGTCATGGCGCGCTCGTCCAGCTCCAGGATGTCGTACAGCGGCAGCGGCACGCGGTGGTGCAGGTGCTTCTGGAAGAACGTCGTCGACAGCGACAGCCAGTTGGGTCTCGCGGTGCACAGCAGACGGCGCTCTTCTACTGCCAACTTGTTCCACTCTTGAACCTGGAAATATACACCGTTGCATGCTACTGGACATTTAAACATAGTATTTATGGTGTAAGGCACAATATTCTTAAAAAATCATATTCTTAAACTAATCATAGTCTTCCTATCCACAAAATAGTGGAAGTATATTCTTTGGGTACATCTCTTACCCTTCTCTGTATCTCCCTGACGGCGGTGTCATGGTCAGGGCCATTGCCCAGCTGCCGCAGCCATGCTCTGGCCTGCATCAGCAAGCTGAAGAGGAAGCTGGCGGGCAGGCAGAATACCAGCACCACCAGCTCGCGGTGCTCCTCCAGCCATGATACCAGCCGCTGTTTTATAGCCTCAGGAATCATTGCTGATGGTTAAAAAGTTTTATACTTTTGATGGCATTTTTCTTATCGGTAGACATATTTTAACTTTATCACTTATAATAATAATAAAATATAGCCTATGTTACTCACAGATAAATTACCTTTCTGATGGTGAAAGTATTTTTAAAATCGGCCCAGTAGTTTTTGAGTTATTTTAATACATACAAAAATACAAAGTTTTCCTCTTTATAATATTAGTATAGATATAGATGTATGAATTTAATTAGTTTATTTTGTGAATTGATAACTTACCGCATATAAATAAGTATGACCTGTAACAATAGTATTTCTACCCAGCAACTAATTATTTTTTATCAACGATTCGATAAGAATAATTTTAATTTATTAAGATAATGTACCTAACATTTTTATTTATACACGATTTCTTCCCAAAACAGTTACGCGCGAATTAACTTTTATAAGTTTAAACACAAGTTAATAAGAACTATTTGAAGGTGAATATATTAGCCGGTTGGCGGCTATCGGCACAACCACAGATAAAAAATAATAATGACATAATACATCTCATATTGCGTTCCGTTTCACATGAACATGAATTTAGAATACTTCAGAACTGTTAATTTAAAAAAAGTATAAAGCGGGCGTCATGTTAATTATATAACAGTATATTTTTAAGTTGTATTTTACAAATATCAAACTAAAATCAAAGTATTAGTAGATGTTAAAACAAGTATTCCAAAATTGTACATTGACCTTGAACGCTCTTGTAACATTCATGATTCATGTCTCTATCATTGTAAGGCAGAATTTTGTTACGGTAAAAGAGACCCTATGACTGAGACTGTAAGGTTATCATGGAAAATATTTTGGTATGCTATTATCATCGTTTAAAAGTTTATCAAAACCGATGACGCGAAAACCAGGTGTCTGAATTATTATCTCTTTTTTTATAAGGGATAATCGTGTATTTGACCTTTTATATTATAATAGTAAAATAAAAGCTGTAATCTATATCTAAGTATGATTATCGCTAAGTAAAAATATTACTTTAACTAGACAGAGGATGTATACATACAAGATATTTCCCCTTCTAATATGCGTTCTCCCCTGCCAAGTTCACGTACCCTTCCCATTTTCTTAAGAAAAAAAATATCTTCACATAATCAATAATCGAGTACGTATATGTGCAGGGTATCGACCACTTCGAGGACATCGGGCCGTGTGTGATCATGGCGTCGCCCGGCATGATGCAGTCGGGGCTGTCGCGGGAGCTGTTCGAGTCCTGGTGCACCGACCCCAAGAACGGCGTCATCATTGCAGGTCGCACCACACTGCACCACACTGCACCACACGGCATCACACTGCACCACACTGC
This sequence comes from Papilio protenor, assembly GCA_029286645.1. Lineage (NCBI taxonomy): Eukaryota > Metazoa > Arthropoda > Insecta > Lepidoptera > Papilionidae > Papilio > Papilio protenor. The sequence continues at coordinate 271,951 of JAGSMZ010000007.1, read as the reverse complement.
ACCACACGGCATCACACTGCAATCACACTGCACCACCACTGCATCACACTGCACCACCTGCATCACACTGCTCACACTGCATCACCTGCACCACACTGCATCCACTGCACCACACGGCATCACACTGCACCACACTGCACCACACTGCATCACACTGCACCACACTGCATCACACTGCATCACACTGCACCACACTGCACCACACTGCATCACACTGCACCACACTGCATCACACTGCACACACTGCATCAACACTGCACCACAACTGCATCACACTGCAGCACACTGCACCACACTGCATCAACACTGCATCACAACTGCATCACACTGCATCACACTGCCCACACTGCATCACACCTGCATCACACTGCCACCACACTGCACCACACTGCACCACACGGCATCACACTGCACCACACTGCACCACACTGCATCACACTGCACCACACTGCACCACACTGCATCACACTGCACCACACTGCATCACATGCATCACACTGCATCACACTGCACACACTGCATCACACTGCTCACACTGCACCACACTGCATCACACTGCTCACACTGCACCACCTGCATCACACTGCATCACACTGCACCACACTGCATCACACTGCACCACACTGCATCACACTGCACCACACTGCATCACACTGCACCACACTGCATCACACTGCACCACACTGCACCACATACAAACATTCATAAAATGACACTTCATTTGAGAAAATTTTCACCTGATCTAATAACGCTGTTGCACTAGGTCTCACTAAAGAATATTTAAATTTTATAGTTTATTTTATAACAAAAGATGGAGCTTATAATTTTTTTTATGATTTATAACATTTCTATAATACAAAAACATAGGTGGTACTAAACTTCACAACTAACATTATCTTTTAAAGAAGTTACCGGTGAAATAATGTTTTTCACTATTTCTAGTCTATATTTTCTTAAATGTCTGACGAGATATTTAGGAAATATCGTATTTCGAAAGAGATAGTGAATAAATTGTCTATGATCACCTATGTTAAACTTGTTTTTTCTAGTATTTGAAGGAAGGAAATGGAGGATGGAGGAAGGAATGTTTGTATTGTTGCTTTGTGCAGGGTACTGCGTGGAGGGCACGCTGGCCAAGACGATCCTGTCTGAGCCGGAGGAGATCACCTCCATGTCCGGCCAGAAGCTGCCGCTCAAGATGTCCGTAGACTACATCTCCTTCTCCGCGCACACCGACTACCAGCAGACCTCGGAGTTCATCAACATATTGAAACCACCTCACGTCGTCAGTATACCGCTTTACAGCTACAGACCTATGAGGATCTAACAGCTGTTTTTTGGCATTGACAGGGGCGCTCTCTGCTAGAGTTTAGAGTTATCAGTACACAAGAAAAAAATCGTTCGAAATTGTCTCATGTCAATAAAACCGAATTATAAAAATGTCTTCACCCGTGTAATTGTCGCTTCCTCATTGGTCAAAATAGAACACTTTCAAGATGAAATTACTAATTCATTAAATTACCACGTACCATAAGATTTTTATAGGTCTATATCATCTTACAGTTAAAGACATTTGCACATAATTAGGGATGTGATTTAAAAAATCGTAAATTTAAACTATTGAAAAAATTTGTAAAAATCAATATAAATGTGTTGGTGTGATGTGTCAGGTATTGGTGCACGGGGAGCAGAACGAGATGTCCCGGCTGCGCGGCGCGCTGCAGCGCGAGCACCGCGGCCGCCTGCTGGTGCACACCCCGCGCAACACGCAGCTGCTCTCCCTCGCCTTCCGCGGGGACAGGACCGCCAAGGTGCACCCCGCACCCCCCACTCCCGCACCCCCACACCCCCACACAGACACTCGCTAACGTCACCCCCCGCAGGTGATGGGCTCGCTGGCCATGGAGCCGCCGGAGCCGGGCCGCGCGCTGCAGGGCGTGCTCGTCAAACGCAACTTCAACTACCACATCCTCGCGCCCGCTGACCTCAACAGTGAGTACAGCCGCGCCGCGCTGCCCTCCCTCGCCCTCCTGCACTCACACCGCACCCTCCCCAGAGTACACGGAGCTGACGCAGTCGGAGGTGACGCAGCGCCAGTCCATACACTTCGGCGGCACGCCCGCGCTGCTGCGCCACGCCGTGCTGCAGCTCGCCGGACACATCGACTTCCTCAGCGACACGCGCTGGCGCCTCTACGGCTGCCTCGACCTCGCGCTCGACCCCCCGGTCGTCACGCTGGAGGTACCGCCCCCGCCCCGCCTACAGCCCCTCCCCGCCACACGCCCACACCGTACTAACACACACTTGTTGTGCAGTGGCAGGCGCAGCCGGTGACGGACATGTACGCGGACGCGGTGGCGGCGGCCGTGCTGGCTGCAGCCGCGCTGCCCGCGCCGCGCCTCGCCCCGCTCGCGCCCAAGCTGGACCGCATGCACTTCAAGGTAATCCATCACACACGCCCTCGCACTCCTCTCACTCACCAGAGATTCGCAATAGATGCTTATGTAAATATATTACCAGGAGTGCGCGATAGAGATGCTGCAGGAGATGTTCGGCGAGGACGCGGTGCCCAAGATGTTCAAGGGCGACAAGCTGCAGCTCACGGTCGCCGGCAAACACGTAGACATCGACCTCCTCACACTAGTAAGTAGGATATCCGAATTGCAAATTGGTTTTAGCAGGCTTAGATGTTGGTGGGTAATTTGTGCGTTGTTCAGGAGGCGCAGTGCAGCGGCGACGCGGCGCTGGAGCGCACTGCGGCGGCCGCGGTGGCCAGGCTGCACGCCGCGCTCGCCCCGCCCCGCGCGCCCGCGCCGCCCCCCGCCGACACATAGCCTGCCCCGCCCACTGCAGGCACGCGCCCCGCCCACTGCGGCACATGCCCCGCCTACTGCAGACACCTGCTACATCCACAGTGAAGAAGTGCTGTATGTGCTGTATGTGTAAAACACAACATAAAACTTGTTTTTGTATTTCCAAACTTCTGATGTTTTAATAAAATAGATTCCGAGAATTCGTTTTTTTTAGTCATTACGCAGGTGTAATGTGGGACATGTGAAATTAAAAGACTTATTATATGTAAGTATTTTTAAAGTGATAAATTTAGTCTGTAAATATATTGTAATAAAGTATTTTTTTAATCAAACGAGTTTTATTTCAACTCCTCCTAAAAATTTAAAAATAATTAGAAGTACAAAAAAGGTAAAAATAAAAATAATTAGAAGTACAAAAAAAAGGTAAAAACAAAAGAGAAGTACTTAAGAAGTGTAAGCGATGTGCTAAGAAAGCCATTGCAATTTCTAGGACACAGGCACAAGACAAATGGTGTATGCTTTATGCCGATGATATCATGCTTGTCGGGGAAGATGAAAGCGAGGTACAGAGCAGATTGACAGGTTGGAAGAACGGCGGCTTAAATTGAAGTCTTAAAATCAGCACCACCAAAATTGAGCATTCATTCTTGTAAAGTACGTATACTCGTAAGACGTAAAAAGCCGAATAAATGCAGGTTGGATGAAATAGTGACAGGTTACGAGTGTGACTTGTAATCCAAGAATGCATAAGGGACAGATCTACAAGTCCATCATAAGACCTGTCGTATTGTATGGATCTCAATGTTGGATCACTGTAGTTGCGGATAAAAGGTAATTGTATGTGGCTGAGATGCGTATGTTAAGATTGACGTGACAAGTATGGGTAAAGTTTGAAAGCAGCGCCAATGGTCAAAAAATTGAGAAGCAAATGGTTAGCGTGGTATGTATATGTTATGGGATGAGAGGACGGGGACATAAATCAGAAAGTGTTCAGATTGAATGTGGATGGCTACAAAGGAAAATAAGACCGAAGAAAATATGAATGGATTGTGTGAAAGGATATGCTTTTTTTTTATAACATAAGGTGGCAAACGAGCAAGCGACCACCCGAATCCGCCAAAATAGCGAAGCGACCGCTGCCTATAGACATCCGCAATTGCAGATGAGCCTACCCTTAATCGACGGAGGAGGAGACGCACATAGAGAGGATATTTCCCCTTCCTATGCGTCTCCTCCGCCGTCAAATCCACTTTCCCTTCCCATCCTTTCTCATAAAAAATGGTGGGAAGGAAAAGGGACCAAAGTTGGGCCTCCGGGCTTAAGGAACTGGATTCAGATATGATAGTTGATAGAAATGTATGGAAGTAGCACATACTGTGCCGACCCACAGGGACAAGGGCAGTTGATGATGACGAAATAAGGTGAATAAATAAAACTTCTATAACTTGAAGGTTATAAACAGTTTATTTACAGTTAGAAGCGTCAGTTATTGGCGGTACAGGTGTTAGGATGTCTTGGAGTGCTTCTTCCAGTACTTGCGCACGCAGTCGTGTCCTGCGCGTGTGACGATGACTGTGCGCGTGCGCTCGCTGTGCCACACGAGCACGCTCTGCGCGCGCGCGTACTCCCGCACCAGCGCGAAGTCCGCCTGCACATTATTGTTTATATTTTTTATTTATTTATTGAGATAAACCAACAGGACAAAATTATGACATATACACATTTTTACACAATACAATAAGTAACATCCAGAAAATTTGACCTAATTAATAATACTAATAATAATAGAGTGTAGTCTCTTATTAGACTTTACAAGGAATCGTTTAGAATTGAGTAGTAGCTCAGTATTTTTGTAAATGCCAAAATGGAATATTCGATATGTTTTTAACCTCGTTGAATGTTTATTTTGTTGATAGTAATATTAAATTTGTTACATTACTGTTCGTTTTTTTTTTATAGCGATTGGATCGAAATATCTAACTGTATAAAATATCTCGCTCGCTTCTACATCTGCTCTGAAATAATATTTTTAATAAATATAGCCAACGTTACTCAGTGATAACGTAGCTATTTATTGGTGAAGTAATTATGAGTTATTTTAATACTTCCAAAAATAGAAATATTTCCTCTTTATAATATAGATACGATATGCGCGACAGTGGTTGTGTTGAGGGGCGGGGCCAGGTGAGAGCGGGAGCGTACCTGCGAGAGGAACTGGTTGTAGACGACGCCCTCGGTGTACGTGAAGCGGTTCCTCTCGGCCTGCCAGAGGCGCACCTGGTCGACGACGGTGGGCGGCAGCAGCGCGCCGGCGCCGGGGGGGTGGGCAGAGTGGGCGGAGTGCGCGTGCAGCATCTGCGGGTGCGCGTGCTGCTGCAGGTAGCGTATGATCTGGTCCGCGGTGATGCCGCCGCGCAGCGCCTGCCGCACCGACTCGCGCGTCACCACGCCCACCACCAGGTTGGGGAACCTGACCAAAATTTACTTCACATTCAGTTTACTCTACATTTATATATAATACTTATCTAAACCAGTATTATCAAGAGGAAAGATTTGGACTTTTGGATTTTTGTATGTAATGAAATAATGCAAAAACTACTGGGCCGATTTTAATATATTATAAAGAATTGAACTTATGTATACTAATGTTCACATCTCCGGCAGCTCACACTTGGCTAGGACAGTTGATCAGTAACATTCAATAAGTGAAACGCGAGCTGGCACCAGTCAGTTTATACAATCTATAGCTGATTGTCGTAACCGTCCAACTGTATTAGCCAAACCAGGCATAATATTGAGTTTCCAACTCCAACATGTTTTTAATGAAGATAGAAGAAACCTGTAGAGCAGCTCCGTGAAGAGTCCGAGCAGCGCCACCTGCAGGCTGGTCTGCGTGTACGCGTACACGCGGTAGTTGGTCTCCACCACGATGTAGCCGCGCGCGCCCCCCGCGCCCGCCGCGCCCGCCGCACCCCCCGCGCCGGCGGCAGGGGGCGCGGGGGGCGGCGCGGACCCCTCGCGCACGCACGTGATGTTCAGCGCCAGCCGCGTCGGGTAGAAGCGGCCCGCTTTACGCTGACAGACACATTTAAATAACGCTGACAAATCTAAAATTAACAGCATACAAGAAACAGACGGATAATTAGCAAAGAAAACATTCTAAAATACAAACGTGCTCGGTTCACACTTGGCCAATACAGTCGGCCAGTAGCGCTCACTATCTGGGTTATCAATTAAATGTGAACACTAACTGGCGCCAATGAGTCCATACAATCTAAGACTTTCCTATTGTACTGGCAAAGTGTGAACCGCGCATTATTAAATATTTTCCTAGTATATACCTTCCTCTGGTAGACGAGGCCGAACTCGCGCAGGTGCTGCAGGAACACCAGCATGTTGTTGCTCATGCCCTCCGTGCTGTAGTCCTGACACACACCAATTACACATTCCAATACAAGAATTACTTAACATTTTCATAAAATCAGTTAAAACAAATTCTGCATTGTTCAGCTTTAGTGGACAAGTAATTAAATACAATTTATTTAAAGCAAGTTAATGTTATATGGTCAAATTGACCAACAATTTAGTTTCACACAATCTGTGACCAGTATGTGTGTGTGTGTGTGTGTGTGTACCTTGCCGAGGGTGCTGAAGCTGAGCTGGTAGAGGAAGGCGAGGCACTCCGCGGCGCTGAGGCTGCGCTTCTCCGCCGTGTGCAGGTAGTGCTGCAGGAACAGCCACACCTGCACCCCGCAACATATTCTCGATTCACGTAGTATTTAATTATTTTATAAATATAAAAACTGGAAGAAGAGACTAAGTAGAAAAGGTCTAAATCCTAAAAATAAAATCAGATTTTAAAACATCTAAACATAATGAAGATAATTGTATTAATTGTATATATACAAAAGAAGGATCATTGTGACCTGTTTGGCGGTGCTCAGCAGCAGGAACTGAAAACCAGCTCTGGTTATAACAGCAGAACCATCTTCTGCATCTCTGTTAATAATTCGAAAACAATTTTTTAGCTGTATTTTGATCACTCTCCGCATATAATTTAAAATTAATTGAATGACGATAAAATCGTGTTATGAGCTTAAATTTTAAATTCCTTCTTTATCTATACTACTAATATTATAAAGAGGTAAGATTTGTATTTTTGTATGTATTTGATTCACGCAAATACTACTAGGCCGATTTTAAAAATTCTTTTTCGTTAGAAAGGTAATTAATCTGTAATTAACATAGGCTATATTATTCATAATAAATATAGGTGATGCTCGCGACTTGAACCGCGTGAAATTAAAAGAATAATTAAAAATATAGCATGTTACTTCCTGATAATGTAGCCTTTTAATGGTATAAGAATTTTTGAAATCAGCCCAATAGTTTTGAGTTATTTCTATACATACAAAAATACAAATTTCTCCTCTTTATATTACATTTATTAAAAAAGGAAGGTTCTACAACATCATAACATTATTTTTAAATATTATAACTAGGTATAATATATTCTTCACCTGGTCATCAATCCAGCGTGCAGCAGTATCCTGACAGCATCAGCACTGATGCCTTCAGTCTGGGTGCTGCCCACCATGTAGTGCAGCACGCACTCCCACCGCTCCAGCGCATATGAGTCCAAAAAAGCCACATCCCGAGCCTTGCTGTCGGGTTCCAGCGATGATGACATGCTCCATGGCCGACCACTATTAACAATGGTTTGTTTATTTTATAACTTGCAAATGATGAGCAAGTTGATCATCAATGCACATAAATATTCACAATATTAGGGGAACTGTAGATGCATTCTTAATCTTTAAGGAAGTGATATGCTTGCATCTTGAAGAACTGTAACTCCTAGCGGCTGGTGTGCAATTGTCATTGGCAGGGAATAAATGGTATTGGAGTTCACTCAAATATTTCTATTGTATTCAATTTAATATGAATAGTTTATTGCAAAAGTTCTTATAGTTATGTTACTGTGAAAGTTTTATAGGAATTGTTTTAAATTTTAAAAGTACAAAACTATAGAAATCTTACCCTCCTAACAAAGCAGCCTTTAGGTTCTTTTTGAAAGACTGAGCAAGTATCCACCCAGGCAGACCTCCTGGTATAGGTGCCTCCTGCCACACTGACAGCTCTGATAATGCCTCACATGCTTTACTTTGTTCTCTGAAATAAATTAAAACAGGATGTTTTGCTTCAATTCAACTTATATAATGACAGTGATATAAGCCAGTGACTTCATTCGCACAGAAGTTAAAAATTACTTAGTAAGTAGGCTATATGTTCTTCCAGATTTATAAATAAGAAGTAAAATTTAGCAATCTAAATCAAGGTTATCAAAACAAAGTAACTTAAAAAATGATAATGATATACACTTCATTTAACTTTTTTTTAACATAAGCCTCAAAATATTGTATGTAAAACTTACTTAGCATGTGTCTGCGAGACCCATGATGCAACCACAGCTTGTGGAACTGGCTGTTCCACAAATAGTAAGCGAATTACAAAATGCCGAGCCAATTCTGGTAGTTCCCTACAAAAAAACTTTGTTAATAGGCTTTCTATATGAAATTTCTAATCTAGCAATAAGTAAAATAATTAAAAAATGTACAAACCGGTACACAGCTAGGCATATCGTAGGATAGTTATATAAAGTTTCCAGAAACTGTGGTGTCCTGCTCTGCAGATATTCATGGAGATTTTTACATTGCAACGTCGGTGAGGGATTCAGATTTAAAGACTTAGATTTAGATGACTCTGACATTATCTTGAGACACTTTATACCTTCCGAACCTAAATTAATTTATAATACACGATAAACATCCAGAAATTTTAGCCAATAATAAGGTACATTATACACAACACAGTTAGTTTATTTTATTTACTTATTGCAGTTCACAGTTTATTGGTTTATTGGATTTGACATTGACAATTCGAGAAAATCACAGAGGAAAAATTGAATTTCAATTGTCAAGGTAACATTACAGATTATACTAGGACAATAATAATTTATACCGAGACCTTTCCTTCCCAAAACATATAAAAAAATAAAAGAAACGATTTCTGTAGAAAATAACTTATCCACCTAATGTGAAATATTTAGTGTCATTAACAGCACTGCATCGATATTATTCATGAATTTTACTTAATGCTAACTTTATACTTTTAAAGGTAAGGATAATTTTTACATTGCTTGGACATAATCGTATATTTTTTGTGAAAAATATCGTGGAAATCGTACATCCACCTGTGAACAGGCTTTTGATAAGGTGATGGTTTCTATGTTTTACATATATTTTTTATACTTGTAAACTGGTAAAAACAAGGTCTTAAAGAGGAACGGTCTAATTAATAAAACGTCATTTAATCATTTTTTATCAATATTTGTATAAACATCGCAAACTGAAATCGTAACAAAATTAAATGATATTTACTAAAATTTACTGACAAAAGTAGCTGAAGAACCTTATAAAGTATACTTTATACGAATTTTATGGTTGAACGTAACACAGTTATGTGGAACATTGCAGGGAAAGAGAGTTGGAGTTAAAGCCTACTTAATGCTTAATTCCATTCCAAATCCAAAGGCTTTTTTGTCGTCTCTTTGTCCCATACAGTAAAAAAAAACTTTACTCACACTCGCGTAAACTACGCATGTATTGGTATTCTATTATGTAGAAACGGGTCTCGCACACTAATGCACGATAGCGAGTTCACCGCATTCATTCTCGTCGGCAGATGGCAGATGCAGCAGACGCGACGCTTTACGTTTTCCGTCAGTCGCGCATAGACAACGGTGAGGGCAGTGCGAGTCCGATCCGCTCAGCTCCATTTTGTGTTATCGTTTCGAACGGGACATTGTGTATATGTGCTCGTGAATAATCACAAACAACTAAATCAAGTGTCCGAGAGTTGTTCATCGAGTGTTAACTTTCGACATGTCTGTGGAGGAATCGATGCGATATCTCTGGCGCTCATAGAAACCGCGCCTCCGTCATGAACGAGTGATCGTCGACGTAAAAAAAGTTGACACAGGAAACATGTCTGGGCGGACCGCCGACGCGGATACGAGCGAAGGGTTCGAATTCGAAATTCGAAAGCGGTCATGTCATCGCCTCTCGGATTTCTTATAAGTCACCGTCCAATGTCAAAATCGTGTACGTACCGCGAGCGCCGGGCGTCGGGACAGGGACAGGCACAGAGAGAGCGCGGGTGCGCACAATGCAGTCGTTGGTAGTGTGGTGGGCCGTGGTGTCGGCGGCGTGGGCGCTGGCGGGCGCGTGCTCCTCGTCCATCTCGAAGCGGCCGGCGCGGCCGGCGCGCCCGCAGCGCCCGCCGCCGCAGCCGCAGCCCCAGCCGCGCGTCAACGTCACCTTTCCCATCTTCAAGTGCGAGCCCGACTACTCGGAGTACTACTGCCTCAATGGGGGCTCGTGCTTCACGGTGGTCATCTCCGACAGCCCCATCTACAACTGCGAGTGCCGGAGCGGCTTCGTGGGCCAGCGCTGCGAGTTCAAGGACTTGGACGACTCGTACGTGCTGACGAGTCGGCAGATGCTGATGGAGACGGCGTCGATCGCCGGCGGGGTGACCGTGGCGGTGTTCCTCGCGATTCTAGTCTGCTTCGGGGCGTGGGTGCGGCTGCACCGGCGCGCGAAGGCGCCGCCGTTGGGCGAGGAGCACGGGCCGCCGCCCGTGCAGCTGGTGGCGGTGGCGGCGCCGCGGGGCCGCGTGCAGCTTTGCGCGGCGCGCTAGGGCCGCTCGGACATTCGTGTACATATAGATAGTGTATGTGTTAAGTTATGTGGAGAGAACGGAGATAAGAAAAATTTATGTGATAATTATTTTACGAAGCTTATAATTTATTTGGAAGGAATTTCTTGTGTATATAGAGATCCGAGCCGTCGGGTTGGTTGTGTGGATGTAAATTTCAGTCTCCCTATGTGAATGTACGCTGTACCTTGTTTATGTTCAGTGTATTGGTTGTGTCCATCATCTGTGCAAATGTACCTAATGCTACTCGCTTCAAGTAGAAAATGTTTTGTTGTGTTGTTGTTGCTCCCTTATTGTGCAATATGGGAGGTGAAGCCTCTCAGGGGGAATAATGTATATAGTTTGTAATAACAACTTTGTGTAAGTGTTAAATTCATATTGGAATTGAAACTCTGTAAGTTGTTCCTTCTGGGAGGTTGTTCTGTGGGTGCGGTTGATTCCATTGCAGACACTGCATGTTACTGTTTTATAATGTAGCAAATATTTAGTGGGGAAGTTTAGAAGCAAAGCTTTACATTGTCATTACTCTCTGCAGAAGTGTAAAAATCTTTTGATGTGCAAAATGTAATATAGGAATGATTGGTGGCTGTGGGAAAGTAACTTGGAGAGTAATGTCATGTGAGGGTTTGCGAGACGGGGAAGTGTGCACCAGGCCTAGACACGCTAGTGCCTGCGTTGCTGCATAGATACTTGTAAATCAATGTTTATTGTATTTATTAGTACTTTTTGTTCTATGTTGAATATAATTGTGATGAATTTGGAAGTTTGTGAGGCAGCGAGTAGCAGAGTTCCTATGGCGTCGCCGCGGCGCGCTCGCACATTCCATCTCGCGATAGAGTATTTACTGGTGTCAGTATTATTTTGTAATACAGATGTTAAGCCGGCAGCTTTACTTTTAATTTATACCAGATATCCCAGTGGGATAAGGCTGTATTATATTTGTTTGAAGGCTGAATGTGGCCGCAACGAGGAAGGCTTCTTGTACATATAGCCCGTGTAGGTATTTATTAGATATTTATAAACGTTTATTTATTGACTGCTTTATTTAGTTAAAAAACTTGAGTATCGATAGCATCCAAGTTGCCTAATAACAAGTAACGGTTGCATCTTAAAACTTGCTAAGCACGGCCTCGCGTATGTTATTCCCTGTCGTAATCTCATTTCGAATCTCGTCTTGTAAAAATCGTAAAACATTGGATGGTGTACAAAATTATTCCCCGAGTGGTGCAAGCCATAGAGTATAAATATGTCTGCTAAAAATTCTACTAAAAGATAATCTAAATTAGCCCTTATTGCTTTCACTTAATCTATACAACATTGCTTTAGGCTTCTGCTTGTGAATTTTGTTTACATGTATCAATGAGAGTTTGTAAATCAACTTGTTCTGTGGCTTGCACTGCAACGGGAGACAAAAAAATAGTAAAGTTAATGTTGTGTGATGTCTGTTCTGTGAGCTGACCCTGTGGGGAGGTTCTGTTAGCATGCACCTAACTCTGTGCAGTTGTCCCCCAGTGGGCCAGCTGACAGGGCAGACTCCCGCTAGCCATGTGAGAGTGGCCCGTGTTGTCTATGTTGAGTCGATTCATATAAGACAGTTTGTATGAACATTCCAAAGTATATGTAAAATATTACCTACATCACTAATAATTTTGAAGTATCTGTTAAGACGCTACATTGTTAATTATACAGTTTTCTATTGATCATTTGTTAAAAGAAAATTATATGAAACTAAATCCTTAATCTATGTTTTTCATTCAACAACATCCATACGATTTCAGTGTTCAAAAACGTGATTATTCATAGTTACTAAAAGTCAAATATTCAAGGGTTATTTGGTAAATCATATTTCGTTATAAAGTACTTGTTAACACGCCAAAGTACTACACATAGTAACAATACGTTAATTGTTATAATCTTGACCTAATTCAATGATACGAGTCGAAAATATTCGTAAATATTGGTAAGTGTACTGAATGTGGCAACATTGCACCATATAACAATATTGTGTAAATATTAGAATGAACCGTTGCTAAGCACACACACGTATCAGACCCGCCGTGGCCCACGCACTCGTGATGTTCGCACTAACTCATTGTTACACACCTGATATTACCTCTATAATCACGGAACTAAACTAACAAGAGCACATATAATAGATTTATTGATAAAACAAACAAATCAAGTTCAAGAAAATTTAATTACTACTATTAAATTTGATCTGGCCCTTTTGTTATCTGAATAGCTTTTCAAATAGGATTAAAAATAATACGCATTCTATACAAACAATAAAATATGTAGAAAGAACGCTCGCGCTAGACAGGGCAACTGTCCATTGAGCCTCCGGGAGCATATATTTTTATGAATAGGTACCCGACGCCGCACCGACCGGTCCGCCACCGAGCCGACAAGCCACGGAGCCACCGACGTCGCATAGAGTTCATTGAATGAGTGGCCGTCGGTTTGTTGACATTCCCCGAAAACCTGCCTCGCCCGGAATAGCCGCATCACACTGCCGGCTCCCGATGGATGCACGCCGACAGAAATAGACACCGCGCCGAACTAGATTACGAGCCCTTTTGGAAGTTCAATACTCATCGAACTCACCCATTTAACAGAAATAAGGCAGGATGTCGGCTTCACGATTAACGAGGGATGCGTTTATAACAATACGTAGCTTTGTTGTCATAGTTACTACCTTCCGACATCTTTATATCGATTACAAAAACTTTTAACATGAATTCTATAGCAAATAAAATTAACCATGATTTCGTTAAATCAATATAATTCTTACGTAGATAATTTATAAAAGTATTAATTTATGATGTTATTGTTAGAAAAAATAACTAACATACAAAACATGAATGAACGACTGAGAAATAATTTTGTAAACTTAAACATGTATGTAGATTCAACGTAAATAATTTATAGACGCATAAATAATGTTGATCGCGGAAGATGACACTTGTTCTGAATTCTTTGCGGGCTTAAAGTTTGTCGCTTGCTAAGTTTGGGGTCGGAATGATCATCGTACAGGCTATTTAAATCGTGCTGACGTTCACAATCAAAACTGCTGTGAATGAACACATCAAGTCGAGGCGAAACGAGACTGTTGGAGACATCCAGCGGCATCCGCGGGCCCCGCGACCAGTGTACAGCGACCTCCCGCCCCGCCCCCATTGTATAGAAGCACAGACGAAAATGCGGTTGCCAATGGATGTTCGCGGGTCTCCGACCTGGTCGTGGGTTAGACGGATCGTCGCTCGGCCCACGCTGGATCCTTTATGGTCATCGGGCAGTGGTCATTGCGTCCAATTAACATGCCTACGTGCCCGGCCCACTTTGTCATTATGTTGCCGCGCGAAAATCCTTCTGCTCCTTCTCAAACACAATATTACTTAGAATTTTGAGATGTTTGTCTTCTCAAACTTTTTATCCCTAAATAGCAGCAAATGTGTCATTAAAGAGACCTTCATTAACTGTAAAGTGATACTCTCAAATTCCGAAAAGTCTATTGCATATATTAACATTTTAAAAGCTTCGCTTAAACTTTTTAATCTGATTTCGAACTGGCAGTTAAAAACCTTATCAATATACTTTTGTGTCTAAGTAAATTATTTTATAAATCGATCTTAGTCACTTCACATTGTTATATTGCGTAACGCTTTGTAATGTAACGTGGTCACAGTTACATTGATTCAAAGTTTCTTCATATTATAAGAATCTCTGATCACGCGCATGTATTCATTATGACATTAAAAATAAATAAAACTAGCTCGTCCATTTTAATAACGCATATTTTACTGCAAATTAAGTTGGTGAAATATGTCTTAACATTTTAATTTTCATCTAAATAAAAAAGGAGAGTTTAAGTAAAAGCCAAGTTATAACCCATTAAACTTTTAGGAGTACTATATCGATTGGTCTGTGTCAGGGGGTGAGGTGGACCTCGGGATTTGGTCAAGTGCGCCTGTGCTCGCGGCGCGCGGCTCGAAGCCCGCCTTCCGCCCGACCGCCTTCCTGCGCCAGATGGCGGCACGTGCGACGCAAAAACGACACGCTCCTCTCAAAGGTTAACGCATTTAATTACTTTGATCAACAAACCTGTAAGTAATAAACGTGCTATAAAAATGAAATACTTTATGATAGTATTGTCGAAAATAAACAACGTTTACGTTTTGATTTTGAAGAAAAAAACCATTTTCCTTCAATAAGATTTTTAAACTTTTATACGTTATGTGATGTTGATTTGAATGTCCTTAACAAAAAGCTGACATCAACTGATTCCGATTTCGAGTCGGCGTTGGACGCATAAGTGAAATATTTGAACTCCAAAAATACGTAGGTACTCAAAACAAAAGCAATAACGGCGTGACCGAGAAGGCAGACATTACAAGTTTCCATTTTGCGCTTCGCGGCACATCTCTCCCGCTTCTTCGCTTTCCTAAACTACTGCGACTTTATCCATGTAGGGAACTTAGAACCTTATCATTAAATCACAAAAATCATCGATTTAATGTTTAGGTTTCCGAAAATAACCTAGCTTACAATTTTTATTTAAATGTTGATGATGTCACGTTTAAAAACTATATTTATATCTATGACTGTGACGATTCTAGACTAGTAGTTTTATTGCTTCAACACCTGTACGCGCTAGCCGACACATTTTCACTATATTTGTATAATATATTTGATTAAAATTGCGACAAGCAAAATGTAGTTTAAAGTTAAAGTAAATTCATATCTGAAATATACATAAACTTAATAAAACTAGAAAAGTCCTATTTGTCTCTAAGAGGACGCCATTTTTATCTGTTTTTTCGATTTCGATGTGTCATATCTGGACATATTGCAAAATATTCTACAATCCACTCCAGCGCTCAAGCTCTTAAACCTGTTGCACTCTGGGGTGGGCTAAAAAACTACTGGAGAACGCACGTGTCACCTGCCTTTTATCACGCCATTGTTTGATCAAGTGCCCATCATCGGCTATAACCTACTAGATATTAAAAACTTTGATTGGCTGAATAACGTGTTACCGATGCCTTAAAAAATAAATATGCCGACATTTTTTTAGTATGGAATTAGCGGTCTGTCGAATAGTTCTTTTACGTAGATGGTGATGATTAAAACTTAGGTCTATAATACAATAAAGAAGATTGAATCAATTGTGAGTTTCGCATGTTATCAGCTCGTCGCGGTGTGGGCTTGAAAAATTACTATCAAATAATTTTTCATTCACTAAGTCTATAAGACAAATCGAGATGACGATAAATTTAATCACAATTATGTTTCGAGAACCAAAATAATGTTATTGTGGGCGTTTTGTAATTATTCTTATAGTGTTAGACATCGGAAATAATCTATTCATTCGACAGAAAGAAGATTTCCGGTGTATGAACTTTCAAAGTTTCCTTTTTTAGAACATAATTTGAAAACGTGATTTTGCGATTACTTTCTGTGTTTCTCCTAAGAGAAACTACCTTAAAATTAATACTAAATTAAAAACCAATATTTAAGGTTATCGGTTTAGCGTTATTTTAACGGTCATCAAAATAGGCCTAATTTTTTTACAATTGCGAATTACACGGTATCGAAGAGCCGTCAATTTCCAAGTTCATTTAAGGTTAGATACAGTGAATTATAGACGCAGCCGCGAGTCGATATCTAATGCCGTGACAGTAACGAGTCGAAAATAATTTCACTAGAAAACAACGGGCCCGTAAGATGGCTGTCTCTCTCGTGTCAGCGCGGCGCATGCGCAGGCGAGGCGAGGCGATGCCGCATCGTGGGAAGTCCATTCTTCGCCGCGAAACTGCCGGAAGGGAGCCGTCGCTTGCGTTTACAACACACAATTTATATCGTCGCCACAATATAATCTGTTTCTGTCATTTAACACTTATGTAAATACATTTTAAGTGATGTGGATGACTACAATCTTTTCATTTTCATTGATTTGATATTCGAGTACGTCTAATATTTATTACAGGTTGGTTTAATGAAGACTCAGATGAAATAAACAATTTCGTGAAACCGAAAGGCGATAAAGTGTTTTATTTTAAATATAAACGCATCCATACTTATTTAATTGACTCAATAATGCAATCTGTGATTGCGTGGCTATCAGCGCAAAATCTTCGCAGATGTGCCGTTGAGATGCGACCAATTAGACAATGTTAGGAAGTGACAGGGAGCGAGGCTGTCGCGGCTCGCAGCATTGTGCCCACTTGACTCATCTCTCTTCTCATTAGGCATTGCACTGTTCTCTTGCACAGACAAACAATGCGGTTGTATATTATAACGTGCTTTTTATGCTGACTTTTCGATGATTCCTATAAAAGGTGTGGCAGAAAAATAACAACTGTCCGGTTTTGTACGCATTTGCTGCAACGCAAAACGGCAATTATTTAAGCAAAGTTGATAGATTACATTTATTCAATTACCAGTTTTATTACTTACAAAATAGACGACATAATTACTTAATAGTTGACTAACTGTATTAAAGTGGATACGCACGTCCATCACGTTTGCTGCACCGGCTACGCGGGTCAAGATTACCAGAAACTGAGTTCGAAGACCAGACTTCACAACAAAGAAACGACCGTTTTCACATTGTGTCGTAACTAGGTCAGATTGTAAAACCGAGTTCTTCCTCCAAGAAGTAGACGAATCTATGAGTTTATTTTAAAATTAAGACATATGGTCATATTCATATGAACTGCTCGGTCGGTCTAGCGAATGTTCTAGCATTATAAATGGCTGTTAATGGTGATAACTAAGAACGTCTCAGAGATTTCCCTTGTGGACGAGAGCTGGGGAGATATGCTGAGGGCAGCTCAGGCAAGCGGAGGGTGGCGGCAGGAGCGCGGCAGAGGCGTGTGGGTGCGGAGGGCCATAAAAGGCCTGCTAACGTCACTGCCTCGCGCCGGACTTTTTATTGAGACTAGATGACGTAGTGTGCATCATCCGCCGAGTACCGCCATGTTTTAGGTTCACTGCCACTAATTCGGCAACGTAGAGACTCAATGGGCATTACTTATACGGATTGTTGTTTCATATGACGTGTTTTGTCAGTGTTTGATTAATAAAAGTATACTTTGTTAGTTGTACTTTAGAAGTTACTTAAGAAGTGTAAAGTTATTATAAATGAAAGTTTTTTAATTTACATGAGTTTTATATCTGCCCACAATAAGTCTAACCTAGCAGTCGAAGATAGCTTAGGCGTTTATCGATGGTAATTATTAACTAAATAATTTAGCCTCTTAGTAAAACCGCTAAAGACTCTTTACTAGGAAATGAAAGTAGAATAGGTAACAATGACGCTCGCTATTATTGACCGCAATCGATTTCGCAACGCTATTTTGATTCATTATTTTTTAATCTTATGATTTGTCAAACATGTTAAGTAAGCTATAACATCGAGTGATCCTAAAGTCTGATGATTTAAACTTTACTAAGATTGCATCTCTAGGTATGTGCCTTTAATTTCTCTTATTAAAAGGATGAGCAAAGACCCCAAATGTTTGCAAACAATATCTCAACGTCAAATAACCAAGCGATCAATTTGTCATTTTGATTATCCAATTTCCGAACGCAGCGCCGCCATGTTGTCCGGCGGCGACAGGGGCGACAGGCGCCGCGCGTCGGTTCGCGCGGGAAGCGACTCGAGCTCGCGACATCGAGTCATAGCAATTGCTGTAAGCAGGATGCCGCCGATTTACCTACGTTGTACGAGTACAATGATTCACGCGTGCTCAAGTTTTTGGCACGAGAAAATTAGGGAAACAATAATGACATCCTTTGACGTGACAACTAGACTTTACACTTAGATCATGCTGGTTCGTCATGGATATTGTAAATGGCTATCGGACATAAACCACCTTAAGAGTTTCGGATTTTCCGGAACTGAGACTGTACTTTTAGCTAGAACATTTTATGCTTCATTGCTAACGTAAAATTCATTGAAAATATTAACTCCTTATCCAATGATATTATCCATAAACTATTCTTGTATCTCATTGAATTACATTGATCATCATTTCTATAGAAGAGATCAAACAATGACAGTGAACCACAAAAATACTCTAAAAGATCCAATCTCTCGTTCCAGTATGACGCAAATCATGTAGGTGTTCCCTTAATCTTCGGCCGCGCGTACTACAATAAATAATCGAATCATGTTCGTAATTTCACAAGATTATAACGATATTAGAGGTGTAGTGCAGTGTGTCGGTGACGTCACTCCAACGGGAAGGCGTGGGCGCGGCAGTTCCTTACATCCGCGCGGTGACCAGGCGCCACTCATTCGGACGTCCGCTACCTTTGGATAATTTCAGACGTATATAGTTCCTAGGTCTAGGTCTCTTGATAGATCGTCATGAAGAATGATCTTCATACAGACAACTACTTTACCTTGAACATGGAATTTCTGTATATCAGAGATTTAAGATTATTTAAACCACAAAGCATTAATCTATTTTCGTGCAATAGATGTAATCGTTTAGAAATTATAGCCTAAACTTGCTCTGCTTATCGCTCGTAAAATGTTTGCGACAGTAATAAAATAAGTCTTACTATATGGTTGAGCTGTCCGTCTAGCGAACTTTACGTTTATTGCTGTACTAGCATTAAAGGTTTGTTGTTGGTTATTTTTATTTCTTGCCGACTCTTTATTACATTACTTTAGGGCATAAACAAAGATGATATTTATTACTACGAAGTTACTATGTTGCGTTCTTAAATGCGGTATTTTCAAGTTCTAAAGATATCTGTAAAACATATAAATAATTCCACTAAGAGCACAAAATATGGTTCCCGTAGTGTCCGGGCGTCCCACTAGCGCCATGGTCTAGACAAGTCCCACCTATTTAGTGTCCGTTATCTAGGTCAAGTGGGCCCACGGTTAACGGACTAAATTACCCGCAGGGTCGCTATTATTTCTTCACTCATGTATAAAGATCGATTAATAAGCGATTTTTGCTGAATATTGCAAATCTGAAAGGATGTTTTACAGGTCGACAGACCTCCTAAGGAGTATGTTCTCGAATATAATTTGTACCACAATAACGTAAATATTGCACATTGGTCTAGTTTCTCGTGTTCTCTATTAATGTAGCACACATAAAATTACAGCTTATTATATTTAATACTTATAAATTATAATTATGGGAATCTGAATTAAATTAATGTTCAACTTACCTACATAAAAGTTTTTCTATTTTTCACACGGCATTTTCTCGGAATGTTTTAAAATGTGTTAAAAAGCATAATTAAGTTTTTTAATAATTTGCATAATTTTCACAGTATGCGGCGGTTGTCAATCCTTAAATTTCTTTAAACTACTGTATCAAATTATGAGAAACTGCGTCACATCCCAAAAGGGTTAATATATTTTGTCTACATTATCTGTAAGTCGTAACATTATTAAGAACTAATTCTACATTTTAAGAAATCAGTCTTGTCTATTCAATATTATCTTTAACCATTTTTGTTTTTATTAAAATTCATTTGACGTTTAGTTTGGACAAACGTAGGCGAGTAATTTAATGAAATCAATAAATACTTGAGCTATAGTGTCTGCATGTTATTGATTATATTTAACGCCCATAGCCTAAAACTTCTAGAGAAATTACTTTACGTTAATAATCTAATCGGGAAATTAAAATTAATTTATTTGTCGCCAGTTGAGCTTGGTTACAAAGATTAAAAAATCTAGTCTGAAACAGTAAGTTACATGTACAAATAATGAACGTAAATTAAGCGTGAAGCGTGTACTCAGGCCATTAATTTTCGCAAACAACTCCTACGTGTCGAAATAATAATGTACATCTCTATTTAAAAAGCAAGTTCACACGCCGAAAATAAAATAGAACAATGGCTTTCATGCGATTGGCTCCACGCCAAGCGGCAGGTGACAAATTAAAAAAAAAGAAAAAAGTAATTTTTGACAGTTGCTTTCGCACGCTAGAGCGGGCAAAGGATTCATTGATGAGCCATGACAATAGTATTTAGAATAGTCGTAAAGTTTTTGCATTATCTGTGTATTATTCAATGTTTCTCGGAAAGTTTACAACCGCGTTGTGTCCGCTGCGCCGCCCCCGGCCGCCGGCCAACCTGTAGCCACAATAAAGTCGCCATTCATAAAACCTGTCCGGCCTCGTGTCTTTCCGTGTCCGGACTTTTGTTACTTTAATTACCTTTTTTTTATTACGCACAGGATCTGTGTGAACTTAACTAACAATAACTTTTGGTTAGGAAATGTTTTTTCTTTTAAGAAATAAATACTATCCTATGCATATATATAAAAAAAAAACTAAAAACTAGTACAAAATCTCACAATTTTATTGGCAATTAAATAGATATAAAAATAAAAACCCGCATCGTAATTTTTATCACTTGTCTATTATCTTAATCATTTTAATATTATAATATTTCATACGAATTTCCGAAGAAGTTACACAACATTTTGGTAGAGCAGACTCATAAAAAATAAGTACCTATTTGATACCTAAAATACAATTGAATGTTACCTGTTAACAAAACATGCCGTGCCACATCTGGATGGCATTAGTTATTTATTATCTGTATTCGGAAACAAAGCTCTACGTTATCTAGAAGCGGCTTACTTCAGTTGTAGGATTTGCACCTTCCTATTGTACACCTGACTAACATCTGTTTGGTTTAAACTATTTAACCTGTTTAATCTTTAAAAACAATAACTTTTGTTACAATTAAAGATAATGGAAGAAATACTTAAAGCTTTATTAACGCTTTTAGTTCGAAAAATCGTTTTAACTAGTTCTGAAAACTTAGTATAAAATGCTTCGAATGCCATATGGCGTGATAGATTAAGAAAATAGACTTAAATAGAAAATAGAGGAATTTCCTGAAATATTTAATCGTGTCATAAATGAACACCTGGTCTTTATTGCAGCAGATTCTTAAAAATTAAACAATTAAGCTCAACCAGTTACAGCGTACTTTGTTTGGTCATAGAATAATATCTCATTAGTTTCAAAGCAATGATACAAGCAGTTCGAGTTTTGAAATCGTACCTTCTTTACAAGACTATAGCTTTTGCCATTATTGTCCATCCATCCAAGCTTTCGCATTTATAATATTAAGTATTTTTAAACAATTAATGTAATTGTAACTCGCGATATTAATTTTAACACTCCAGTCGAGACTCGCCAGGAATGCGCGCCAATATACCAATACTTCTAATGCCTTGACAGCTGTCAGTTAGAGATGTGACGTTTATGCCAATAATCTAGTGTTGCGCCTATTCTACAGCGCGGTACTAATTTTCTTCTTCTTTCTTTCGGTTCCTTTTATTCGGAGATTTCCACCGTACAATAATAGGGTGACACAATATGAAATAACAATAACAAGTAAGTATATTCAAGGTGTAACATGTTAATGACGCAGTAACCGTTATCAGTTACTCAGTCCGGGGTTTTCTGTAATTCATAGTACTCTATTTACGTAAATACTAATACTTATAAAATTACAGAGTTTCGCGAAAAGCAGATTCATAAGCTCACATCCGTTTTCACGTCAAGCCCTTTATTGCATCCGCATTGTTTTGTGTTGATATAGATTGTAATCTACTGAAATCTCTAAATAATGCAACCACAAAGCCAGCAAGCGACAGGAGGTTTATATGACCGCTTTTCGTCATCTAATCCTAAAAAAATAAGATTTTTTTATAAGATTAGTGGAAAAAGTTATTAAGGTGAGATATGTAAGGAACGGACAAATTATATAAGCTTTTAAGGCTTATAGCAACTCTGAGAAGTGCGTCCAGGTTGTCTTTAAGTTTAACTTATTATTCTGGCTCTATTAATGCAATCGTTTTTGTTTTTAAACTATGCAAATGTGAAGACACGTGGCGGACGTGATCTCTTAGATGTGTGAGATGTCCTGTGATTCAATGACAGTGTGAGTCACCCGTACCTGGCTGTCGGCTCAGTGACAAGCTGATTGCTGGCACTTCCTCATCAGGATGCAGGAACCCGCCACTTTGCACCTCCTGCGCCGGTCTATCAACGGCCCACGTGACCATCGCAAATAGAGATCTTAGTGTTACTTTAAAATTCTAGGAATTTTACTTATGGTGGGTTTCTGAAGTTACCACTTATTTTGTTATTACCCGCGACCCATTAGTGTAAGTTGACCTTTTCAAAGGAGTAAAACTAAAGTTACGTGTTGCGGTAATGCATTTCATGAATTAATTGAATTAAAAACACTAACGAATGGTTAACGTAGCTGGGAAACCGGTCATTAGTGAAGTACTCATGTATTTATTTAATAGAGATATAATAACAATAAAATTCTCCGAGCCCAACGCTCTTTTAGGAACTGGTTTAAGATTTCATTAAAATTTAAGTGTAAACAATTCAGTATAAACAGTAATTTTTGCAACACAGATGTTACAAATATTAATTTAATTCTAAATCGGGTATGAATGAACTGGTTTCACACATGACTAATTATTTTTTAACGTCAGTGAAAATGCATCGGAATGCGCGGCCTTGTGACTCATAGACTGACCGCGCGACTCGCGAACGCAGCACCAGGAAAATACAACAATAAGGATTATCTGTTTTTATTTAGTTACGTTAAACATTTTTAAAACAATCTATGTAATATCTTACTAATATTACAAATGCGAAAGTTTGGACGGATGGATGGATATTTTTTAGAGTTAAAACTGCGGAACGGATCTCGGTAAAATTTGGCATAGATGTAGAGGATAATCTGGAAAACACATAGGCTATTTGCTTTTGTTTTTTTTTTTAATTCCACGGGGACGGAGTCACGGGCGAAAGCTAGTTCATAATAAAGTAACTAAGACCTAATCCATTCATGCTAGATGCTAGAGTCATATGACCAAATGCTAAAAAGAAATTTAAATAGTTCGCATCGTAACAGCCCCTTGTATCTAATAGACGTGAATTTATATATTAATTAATGTAGTTAGATGGATTGTGTATTGACAACACAGCGTCGTTATCTTAGATACGTCAATTGTCTCCACCAATAGCGTTGCGTTTTAGAACTTGGCGAGAAAAACTAAAAACAATTAAACGATACTAAATCATAATATATTCCAAAAAAATGTATAGATATGATTTTGTAGTAATAAAGCATACAAAAAAATGTCTAATTTGGTGTCATGAGCATATTGCCTATTTGTAAGGAATTTATAGTCGAAGCGTGGCCTTATCATTTAGGACGCTGTTACATATTTAAATGGCGGTTTAGTATTCGGCCGATAGTCCTTTGAAAACAATATTAAATGAAATAAAATATATCTCTTTGATTTTATGTGCAACGACATTTCTACAATAAGATTTCCGGCCGGAACATTTTCTGTTAGTCAATGGAATGATTCATAAAATGATAATGTAATAATTCTCGCAAATATTTACATTTCCCGCGAATTTGGATGCGATTGTCGGAAAGACAATCCTCGTCATGAATGAAGAATTATACCGTTCAGTCATTCACCTTTGTTGTGACCAAGGATCAGAAGAAAGGTGAATGACTGAAGAGTTTTTTAATTAATCTATAAACATTTTCTTTTTGACAGAATGTCACTACGTAAACTCTAAAATCAATACACGAACGACCCTTGGCTCGAATTACACGAGATATTGTGGTCAATGTTTATGCGTGAAGAGTAACAAATCCATAGGAAATTATACTTTATTGCAATAACATAAAGATCATCTTTGTTGTTATTTCATGGATGAAATAAATTTTATACTTTAACCTGGAATTAACAAAACAAAAGCTAAACGGTTTTCCGAATTTAATGCAACAGAGTTATTAATGTTTCTTCAATCCACGTTTTAAGTACACAGTATTTACTTGAAATTAGCAATCAGTTAAACTGTACAGTTCTCAGTCTGCGTTGCAAATGTCAGCTTTAACTGTACAGTTTTACTGCACAGTTCATCACTTCAGTTTTAACTGCACAGTTCGTTACTTCATTTTTAAACGCACAGTTTGACTGTCCAGTTTTACCTGCACAGTTTAAACTGTGCGTAGCGGGCTTTTAAACATCAGAAAATCGGAAATTGTTAAGATTTAGTTTTAAAAAGGAAAACCATATTCAAGTAGTAGTTTTCATGCCTCATAAAAATAAATAATTTTAATGCAACAATATTGTATGGATTCTTACCACGCTATAGATTTTTGAATTTCTTTTTGTAGCGTTTTTTATCACGCTCTATTGCCCCAAATTATAGTTCCCTACATTAATTAGTAAAAACTACCGTTAAATTACGAAAATCAACTGAACTTTACGGTGGTTATTTAGATTCTATATCTAGCCTAGACTTACCAAAAGTCGTTTGAAATAATTTAACATGACACGCAAATATGATCATTAAAACTTGGGCGTTGTGGGTCAAAATTGCGTGTATAAAGATTTATTAGTTAGTTCTTGATTTGTGCTAAATCTAATTTTTCTTTTGGTTTTTATTGCATGGAAACAGGCGACGTATTTGAGTCTATATAATTTTCATTAACAATTAGTTTTAGCTATATAAAAGTAAATAAATGTTTCTTTTAATTACGCCATGTAACACATCAAATAAACTATGACAATAATAGATTTTAATATTATTTTGATTGCTTTTTGATAACTTAGGGAAACTATAAATTTAATAATATAATAGCAACTCTGAATTGAATTGATTAGTTAGGATATTTCTCTATTAGATACTAGCTGTTGCTCGCGACTTCGCCCGCGTGTTATTAAAAAATATAGCCTATGCCACTCACAGATAAATTACCTTTCTAACGGTGAAAGAATTTTTAAAATCGGCCCAGTAGTTTTTGAGTTATTTCAATATATACACAAATACAAAAATCCAATAATACAAATCTTTCTTCTTTTTAATTAGAAGACACTGTTTAGTTAATTACGGGTTCTAACCTAATTATGAATCCTGTTTACCAATTTTATACTTATGTAACATACATGTGCTCGCTATTTAATATATTCAGGCTGTCAATGGCCGCTTTATTACACAATTTGTTTTATCTCAAACATTTAGCTTTTATAATCTGTTGCTCTCCGCAACCGAGTAATAAAAATATTTTGTTTTTCAATGAGATAAGTTAATTAACGTCAATTAGTACTAAATTATACTAATATTTATAAGGGGACCGTTTGTCCGTTTGCCACATACTAAAATATACTATAAAAAGCTAATAATTGGAACTAAGGTAACTCACATAACAAATGTAGGTTAGTAAGGTACAAAACACGTAAGAAACCCTTCACCTCATGACATTTAATTCGCTCTAGGTGTGTCTTTACTAAAACCGTCTAGATTTAGAACATAGTATTAACTATTACGTACACTTTGACGTTGACAGTATTACAGGTAAATTATTGTGCAATCTCAGATAATCGATGTTACAAGATATTCTCCAAATGATTCATTAAAGCATATATTACAACACAACATGTAATTAGTACATTATTTCACTACTAAATGCTACCAATAGACATATCTATATCTTAATAGAAATTTAAAAAAGGCAACAATTTTCAAAGCTTCAATTATCTCTAGGCGTGTTTCAAAACATTGCGTCGTGTGACGTCACAACGAGACAGCATAGAGGTTGGAGCGAGTTATGCAATGTAGACGACTTCTCTACAGATAGCGCCCGAAACTAACTGAACATAAACCACTCCTTTGTCCAAGTTAAATACTATTTTTATCTCTAAGTTTTACAATCTACAATTAAAGTAATTCCAAAGGGTCTAAGAATTGAAAAAAATCTATTCTAGTGTTAGAACGCGCACACTTTTGACTAAACTATCACACAACTGTTTAGTCGCACTTTGATTCCTATGAGCTTAGATAGAGGTGCGCACACTACTCGATTTTTAGTTGTGCAACTAAACAGTTGAATTGGCTGCGAAACAATCGACAATCGCATAACAGTTGTGCGATAGTTTAGTCAAAAGTGTGCGCCAGCTCTTATAGTAGGGGACGTAAAAGTCTGTAAATGTTAATTATAAAGGGTAGTACAAATTATCCACGCGTCAGGTTGGCAGGTAATCGCTGGTTAGAAAATCAATAAGCGAGATTGCGTCGATCAGGTGCGCGCGCGCAGCGTGACCGCACCTGTACGCACATCACGCTCCGCGAGCCCGGGGGTACGCAGGGACCGGGGGGAGGGGGCACAGCCCTTACAACCACCACTCGGATATTGTCGCTTAATATCTCCTTAAGAAAGTAATTAAATTTAAAAACACATGTCAATTTGTACTTACTAATGGCGTGGTAAATAGCCTCTCCTGAAAAATTTAAATTTTATCTACCTAACTTCACAATGTCTAATTATTTTGTTACATTTAGCTTGCATGCTTTTTTACTTTTTTATTAAAATAATTTTATCGACTTAATAATAAACTTTTTCATTTTATTTCTCATAATTTATTTTTTAAAGTTTCACGCTTGAATTGTCTTTGTACGCTCCATCAAGAGCCACTTCAACCCTTTGACGCAGGGGTTGACTACCCTCGGTAATTAATCACTGCCTTAATATCCATAATGACTTAATGGTCTCGCGTGACACTCGTGATTAAGTTGAACCAGCTTTTGTGAACGATTTCAACCCTAAGGGTTGGTTATTTTCATATTAAAGTATCTCCCTATCGTTTTTCAAGGTCAAATACTTAAAAGGGTTATACGTGGATCTAATTTGTAGTATAAATATATTTGTCACTCTACTAATTATGTGGTATTTAAAAAGGGGTGTTGAAGGGTGAGCTTAAATAATTATTTACTTATTTTAATGCTGGTATTTATAATAACCCTAATTTTTTTACAGTAATAGGGGAAGATGTGCAAGAATTTTGAGAGTAAAAGAAAAACTTCACATGAATATTACTGCTGTCTAGAATATTACATCCTTGATGTACTTTGAAAAAGAACTTGAAAATATTTATAAAAGTTAAACATAGATAATACAAACATGCAAAATATATTTTTATTAGATGTAATGCCATTTTCTGTTTTTGTATGGAAAATGTAATTTGATGTCTACCAGACGCACGTCCTTTTTGCGAAATTCCTGTTGTATTATTCGTGAAAGCTGTAGACTGTGTGTTTGATTTGAAATCGCAAACCTCGGTCACGATAATCTTGTAATGTTTTCAAAAATGTTTGTAATTCCGTTTTTTAATGAGAAATGCTACTAATCCGATTGCCGATTGTCATTTTGTTTGCATCATACACCAATTTGTAATCTTACTAATATTATAAATGTGAAAGTTTTGATGGATGTTTGTTAGAGTTTGTAGCCTAAACGGCTCATGGATCTCTATCAAATTTGGCTTAAACGTAGAGAATAGTCTCGAAGAACACATAGGCTACTCACTTTTGTTTTTATTACTTCCACGCGGACGGAATTGCGGGCGAAAGCTAGTAGAAGTATAACTTTCAGTCGACTTTATTGTAAGTAAGTTAAGTAGGCATTATTATATTCGTCTATGGTTTGGTGACAAACGAGCAAGCTGCCACCGGAATTCGCCATTCGCCAAGCGACCACTGCCCATAGACATCCATATTTGCTGATGCGTTGCTTACCTTTAATCAGCAGAAGAGGGAACTCACATAAAGAGGATATTTCCCCTACTTATCCGTTTCATCTTCCCTTTCCCATCCTTGCTACAAGGGATTGGGGAAGAGACCAAACATGGAATTCATTCATCTCACTTTACGCCTGTCTTCTCTATGGTTTTTGGTCTTTTAAAATACGCAGATAATCATAGATTTGAAGCCGTGATAATTGGTCATAATAGGTTGTAACAACTGTGGCATCACTTTTTAAACAGTTTTCCCTTTATTAGAACCTGTTACCACAATAAGACATAAAGAGAAAGTCCAACCGTCATTGATATTACCATAGAAAAGTGCATTGCGCGTTTTCCCACACGGCGTATATCGCACACGCCGCACGCCGCTACACTGCAGTGTGTAAATGTAGTGTAATAAATACAATGGGGGAATTTGGCGGTGTTCAACTTAAAAGCTAGTCGCTCGAAAATATTGTTCGCATTGAGACGACACGAAACAAGTGAATACAGCTTTTGTATGTTTGTATAAAAAAAGATCGGTCAGTAGATGACGACCAATTGCTTTTTGTACATAGTTATTAAGCGCAACATAATAGGGGATTTGTAAGAGGCGCACTTTCATTGCAAGGAACTTGGCAATCTATACTAATATTATAAAGAGGAAATATTTGTATTTTTGTATGTATTGAAATAACTCAAAAACTACTGGGCCGATTTTAAAATCCGTTCACCGTTAGAAAGGTAATTTATCTGTGAGTAACATAGGCTATATTTCACGCGGGCGAAGTCGCGAGCAACAGCTAGTATAAGTGGAACACCATGTATTTCCGCTACTGTACATCAGCTGATAGTTATATGAAAGAATCAAGCATGAATTATTGCTCACTAATTTTTCTTTCTGGATAAAACTAAGATGGGTCAGTTGACAGTTGGATTGAGAAGTATTCTTCATTTTAGGTATTCAGTGAAAACGGTAATATAAATAAAAAATATTGTCATTCAAAAACATTTTATTCTCTCGATATTACAAAATAACTTACAAGACAATACGACAGTTGTCGCAATTACATTTTGTACAAATCTTAATGAATAAAGTTGCTATAAATATATGTTTTTGGACAATCTCTTGCTTGCTGCCTTACTTGGGCAAGAAAGCTATATTTGAAGAAACGTACTGTTTCAAGTAAAAAATAATAGATTTAAAACATTCATTTTACACATGAGACCTAGCATTTTAATTTTTTATAGTGATTTTTAAAAGTGAATTCTGAAATATTTGGTTATTTGTAAATTTATGAATCTTTAAAGATAATTTTGGGTTCCGTAATATAATGGATTAATATAATTATTTTGTAAAGTAATATACAAATTTTTAAACCATTTTTCTAAATATCAATCGAAACATTTCTGATTTTCAATACATTTTTAACCATTTTCGATCTTCGCATGGACACAATGTTTTTCCCTTTTAAATGCAGGAAATAATATATTCTTTGTTGTATAAACTGCAATAGCTCAGAGATGTGAAGGTCGACAGCGAGCGCTCGGACTTTGCCCAGATATAGACCGCACAACGGAGATACGGACAATCTCGGTGACAGAATAACCGCGAAATTCCACCTTCATAAAACTTGTATTAAACATGTCCCTGTTTTCTAAAACGGAATGAAAGGGACGACAACATATTTTGAGATTTTTTGAGGTTATGTTTGGCAAGTTTTGGTTACGAAACCCTAACATTTATAGGTTATTTTTTGTATAACTTGGCAATGCTCCGCGCTCGTAATACAAGGAGATCCTTATTTACTAAGTAAGGCAACTTTAGAGCTGTAAACAATATTTACAATATCTGAACACATCTTCAGTTATACAATACAATACATTTGTACTTGTTTTATAATTTCTTTACGAACTAACCAAGTCGTACACTTAGTGGCAAAGATATGTCATAAATAATAATGGCGTTTTATAAACAAGATATGAAAAAACGCGAAAGCAATAAAACAAGTTGACTTCGCACGTTCAACAACTCGAAATACAAAGAAACACAATTTCCTATTACGTTATATTTATATTCAAAAGGTTAACAACTCTTCAATTAATTTTGTGTCTGTTCCTACATGAAATATCAAAATCTGTTTAAACGTATAAAATTTCATTGCTCTTTCCGAAAGCCGACAAATAATA
Source organism: Papilio protenor (assembly GCA_029286645.1). Taxonomy (NCBI): domain Eukaryota; kingdom Metazoa; phylum Arthropoda; class Insecta; order Lepidoptera; family Papilionidae; genus Papilio; species Papilio protenor. Next base: position 241,567 of record JAGSMZ010000007.1, on the reverse strand, counting down.
GGAAAGTTTCAAGAGAAACATAGCGTGAGCGTACGGGAAGCATTTGTTCCGTGCCTACTTGTGTGAAGGAATGGGGCTAATGCTTGATTATAATCACGCATTTAGCTTTTCTGGCGTTTCCGTCGAGAGTTTTACAATAAAATATAAATAACATGCGACTATGCTCAGTCTTAATCGCTTTCACGCTACACAAAATTCCCTACGAACTTTTTCACGGTGCTACAAAATCACAATCACAATTTTATATTGGAGCTGTTGTTAGTATGCTGGTAATTATATTTTTTGTCGTTGCCAGATTTCAGTTCATTTACATTATAGAGGTTTAGAAAAATAGTGTGTAATATATTTCAGTCCTATCATTAATTTTTTAAATTGTTTTCGATAGTAAAATGTTTTTTGGTTTCGTGTGATTTATTTAATCTCAATAACCAACTCTGCATTCATTCACAACAACAGGCAATTTGGACAAATACAAGGTCGCAAGATTGCTATGTACCATCGGAACAAAAAGCATTAATTTGTAGTAGTGTTAAAGTAAATAAAGCGTGCACACGTTTTCTTGTGAGACTGCACATGTCGAGGAGCAAACAGAAGTTCGACAGCGGCGAGACGTGCGACACCGTCTGAGTAAGGACGTTACTATTTTAATACTTCGACTTTGAGCAACATATTGAGTATTATCTTTTATGAGGAAGACGATTTCTCTACATTATTCGTTAAATTACTATGGCGACTACTATTATGTGCTAAGAAAACTATCAAAAAGTCAGTCTTTCTGTCGGAGGTTGACGTCACTAGGGTCTGGGGGGCTGAGGGGGGCCGGTATCACGAGATGATGCAGTTCTTGTCCTGTCCGGCGCTCTTGCGGCGGCGCTCGCGTCGCGCGCACGCCACCGCATCGTTGGGTACGTAGGAGATGCGCACGCCGCCGTACGCGCGCCGCGCCGGCAGGCTGTACGACTCCGTCGACGACGAGGAGGAGGAGCACGTGCTGCAGTAGCTGCTGGCGTCCTCCTCCCGCACCCGCTCCCGCCGCACCGGCTCATCAGGCTCGAAGGCGCGGTTGTCGTCGCCGCAGAAACGCACCGTGCGTCCCCCGCGCGCCCGCCTCCCCTCGCCCACCGTTAGTTCGGGCATGGAGGACGCGTGGGCCGGCGCCACCAGCGCCTGCGCCTCCACCGGGGCGGTGGCCGCCAATCTTCCCGCTCCTCGATCTCCTCCGAGGTCGGCGTCGGTTGTATTTGGTTCTGCTCGGTGATCGACTGCTCCAGCCTGAGGTCGGCAAGCGCCCGGTCGAGGCTGAGGCAGGCGTGGGGCGGCGGCGGCGGCTGCGGCGGCGGTGAATCCGGTGCGAGCGACACGCTCGGCTCCGAGTCCGCGTCGGGCGGCGGCGAGGGCTCCCTTTGCGGAGAGGCGCGCGGCGAGCGGGGCGAGCGTGTCGAGGGCGAGGGCACACGGCGGGCCCGCGGGGCGCGCGGAGGTCGTGGTCCAGGTCCCGAGGAGTCGGAAGGCGTGGGCGGCTCGCCGCGCGAGCAGGCTATGGAGCAGTAGATGGCGCCGCGGCGCGGCAGGAAGGGCCGGCCGAGTAGGCTGGCGCGGCAAGTATGGCAGGCGAAGCAGCGCTCGGTGGCGTGCCAGTGCTGGCCTTCGTGTGACATCTGTCCCTGGTCGACGCCGACGGGCTCGCCGCACGCGTCGCAATACTCGGCGAAGCGGCCGTCGAAACAGGGCAGGCAGTAGGGGCGCGCCTCGCGCATGATGTAGCGCTGCCCGCCCAGCTGGCGCGCGCACTCGGCACACGCGAAGTGCTTCATGTGCCACGCGCGCCCCTCCGCCTCCGTGCACTCGTCCGCCAGGATTATCTGTGCAACAACACACACAATTTAATTACTCTAGACAGTATGCCGCACTCCTTAGCATAGCCTTATCGCACTCCTCGTTAGACCTGAGTACGCAATCGAATTAAAATCCAATTGACTTTAACATGAAACTTTTAGAAATTACGCTCCGCGGGCCGTAGCTTTGACAACCCTATCGTGAATGACAACATTTCGCAACATTATAATGGTGCTAAAAGCGAGAAATGCTTTCCGATGATTTATTTATATTAGAACGAGTGATAATTGATTCGGAAACCACGCAGTCTCCGATAGTGGCTACAAATGTTAAACATTATGTTTGCACTACTTATTAACATGTGTTAGATCGATTGTTTTCGCTTTTTTTGCTTCTTATCGATGACGCGTTCGACAGACAAGCAACCTCTCTCACGCGTCTCAATAAACCAGGACAGTTGACCATCCCTTTTTAGGAATGTCCTCTAATTCAGGAACTATAGAATTTGTCATGAGAGTGACAGTCTATGGTTCAAATGACTTCGAGGTAATGATAGTATGGTATGGACGCGGTGTTGCATAACGACTGGTGTATAAAACTTGAAGATCTCGGGTAAAGTTGAGGACACACGTGGCCGACTTCGGATTGCACAATCCTCGGTTACGTGTAATTAATTATCGCGATAAAGAACATAATTGTATCGCCGGCGATAGCGCTCGCCGCCGCAGCGGGGCACAGCGGCGGGGCACAGCGGCGGGGGACAGCGGCGCGCGGACAATGCGCGAGAAATGTTCCCACACGAGCTTCGTTCATTAGCAGACAACATGCTCATTATTAATATTTTGAAACGGTACCTCCGCGTCGTTAAATACTCTGAGAGGAGGAATGGCCTTCTGAGGACGAGGGGACATGCAATATTAATAAGTTATCAACAAATTATAGTAATTTTATAACTTGATCAATCGCTGGTCCAGGTCGGTTGAAAGACTATAACTTCATGTTTAATTTTGTACGCAGACTTTATCGTCCTAAGTCTGAATCAGTTAAAGAAGTAACGTTACATCTTCTTAATGAGTAATTGTTTGTTGTAGTAAACAGAAGGAATAGTGTTTAATTATTCTCTAGTGTTGAGAAATCAACAAACAGCGTGGCGACTTCGCAATCGTCTTGCAATCTAGACCGGGTGTAGACAATACCAGCAAGATGCAGCTACGCAGATAGGCCGCACTCCCATGCCGATGTTACCTCTGACAGAGTTCTGAACACCTAGTACATGTCAGTGACCTTTGCGCGGGAAACTAGGCCGCGAGCTCGGAAACAGATAAAAAAATATTTGCTTATCCTAGATCGCATCCATGTGTTTTATTTGTTGTTTTAATTTAAAATCGTATTGTTGCGTTTAAAAATAATAATATTTGTTTTAAAGCGTTTTGTTTAACATATTCTAAGTGTTTTCTTTAATGTGTGTATACAGCATTTAAGAATAATAATGTGGTTGTTAAAAGTTAAAACTCAGGTTAAAGACTAGAAACCACTAAACGATTTAGTAATATAAAATATATAAAAATAATTAAGTTTTTAACTGTTTTGTAGATTATTAAAATGACTGGCACATAATAAAACTGAAATACAATAGATCATAAAAATATAGGCAGACGTAGACGTGCGGGTCGCGCGGTCATCGGGCCGACACCTACGGCTTTCGAAACATTCATGAAAACGTTTTGAAATTAAGAACAAGGAAATAAAAGTTTCAGTTAAACAAACGGTCATTAAAAATAGATGATTTGAGATATTTTTCATTTCAATTTTGAACTGTTAACAATGTTATAAAGTGAGACGGATTGCAAAAGTTACGCAATGTAGGCAAAGTGCACTCAAAACATTAGCACGTGGCTGTATCAGCCAGGCTTTGCTTGACTCACTGCCACTTGCCTTATGACAGCTTTACCGCAGTTTATATTTGAGTAACATGTTTTAAATATTACCGTAATTATAACAGTCATTGTTTCTCTTCACACAAGATGAAGACTATATTATAGAAATATAAGCTTTGAACTATGTTACCTATGAAGTCCTAGTACTTCAAGCGACAAGTGCAATAGATTAAATAAATTGCGAAACCTTTTAAACGTGTTATCGAGTCAGTCTAGTTTTTATTTAAACTTTTCGCATCTGAATTAAGAAATAGAACGATAATGTTAGATAATTGCAGGCAAAGCGATATGACCTCGTCAGTTGTCGGTAATTGCCGCAGCCGGTGTCTGCACTGCGAACAAACTTTTATTGAATGCGCTAGAGAATTGTGGTCTGAACACCTGAGAGGGCTTGAATTTACTATAGATACTGTGTTTTATAATTCAAAAGCGTCTGAAGTTACAAGGTAATAAATATACCATCAATTCTTTACAGAATATTCTGATTTATCGTTATGTTTATTTGATTTAATTAATTGTACGGGTCTGCACTGCACATTTCTATATCTACTGCATCGTAGGCGCGGTGCAGCCACTGCATTTCCGCTGCGCCGGCCTTGCTCGCTAGAGGTTCCTACCACTCGCCAACTGTCTAATCCAGATTATAAACATTTGAAAAGATAAGGTTTTAAATTCCATTTGAGGTTTTAAAGACAGCTTTAATTTTTTTACGTAATTGTATTTTATACTACAATTAAGATAAGTTGCAGTTTCTTGACAATTTTCACAGACATCTATATGAAAGCTATTATCACAAGTCGATAAATGTAAAAGGGTACATTAGAAAAGTTAACAAGCGGCGGTCGCGTGACACACGGACGTTAAGATTTGGAGCTTATCAATGTATCGACATGCGAGCGCTCCCCGCGCCCCGCCCCCACGTCTCAGGCGTCTGCATCTCACACGAAGTATAGACATTAATGCGATGAGCTCCGGCTAATTTCCCAGGGTAAATAATGATGTAATTATTAATAAAACAATTAGTTTTAGCACTCGCATAAAATTAAGATATCGGCGGAGATATATCAAAGGTTATATTTATTTTAAAAGTGCTGCGAATTTGTAAGGTACTAATTTAAAAATACAAAATTCAACAACGTCGACCGCAAATACAGCAAGATTAGCATAATGAGGGCCATTCAGGAACACTTTGCGTCGTGACAGGCGCGGTGCAATCTCTCTATCACCCCCTTTGCTGTGGGGGTGAGATAGCATCGGTTCCGGTCGTCGCCGGATATTGGCCCAGTGTTGCCAATTACCTCGTCCGCTGCAACGGATGTTACGGGCAATATTTGACGAGTGGAAACGAAGTTTGCATCTTGCGTTACAAAATGTTTGTACGTGCTTGTTTTGTTTTTGATTTCAATTTGTATAAAGTAAAAGTGAATATCAATACATATTTTAGTTGCATTTAGGGGTAACGTTTTATTAATTATGATACAACATAACAAACAAGCATAGATTAAATCACTAATTTAATTCCATATTGAGATACATTTAAAAGCAATTTAAACCACTACGTTTACATATATTTAAATAATACAAAGGGGACCGTTTAATTTGAACCCTATCGAGGTAATTGTGTCGTCGGTTTGAGGCCGGGGTTCACCCGCGAAGCCTCCGAGCCCTCCGAACCCTCATTCCGCTCCGATTCGATAAGACCGCTTGATTTATTACCCAGCAACTGGCGGGGGCAACGACCTCAGCTTAATTTCACTGCCTATTGTGCAACGTATTTTTATTATGTATTGTAAGGAAACGATGTCTTGACATGCGCTGACTTTATACTTGAGTTGTGTAGCATAGCAATAGCAACAAATTGAAGCGTTTCCTAGGGTTTAGAAAGACTGTTGCGAAATGTCATCTAGCCACATAGGTCTTAAGTAACCCCACAGACTATGGTCGTTTAGGATTGTCAAGGCAAAATCAAATCGGTAAATTGTGCACACCTCCATGTTCACACTACTTAAACGCTTGACTAAACTATTGGTCCATAAAAAGTCTATAGTCTGTGGTGGCTTTAAAACATATGTATAGAATACTGCTTAACTTGACAAAAAGAATGAGAATATTAGTTACCTCGTCGCATGCTGAACACCTCGGCTTGAGTGTCTCGGCGTGGTGTCTGCCGCAGTAGAGGCGGCCCTCCCTCCAGAAGTAGACGAGGTCGACGAGCAGCTCCTGGCAGGATGTGCAGACGAAGCAGCCGGGGTGCCAGCGCGCCGCGGGGCCCGCTCGAGCCGCGGTCACGCACATGTCACCCGCAGACATCGTCTCTTCGCACTGCACAGATACAACATACATTATAATAATGAACAATAACACAATGAGAGATAAGCGACACAAAAAATATATTACCAAGTAACCCAGTGGAATATGGTGCAATTAATTTAATTTTTAATTTTGAAGACGAATAAAAAGTTAAAGTGTTGATTGTCATGTTCTTGAGGAATAGTCTTTAATGGTGTTTAAACAATAAAATCATAAGTACAGAGAGTAACAAAGCAAACTGTAAAAGGTTTAGCGCGTCATCATTGTCCCTTTAACTAGCTGTTATCGATTACACAATATTCGAATAATAGGTAGTAATCGTTTATTTTAGGCGCTTAAATCGTTAGGATGGTTCGTCCCTAGATACCCTTACGAAGCAGATTTTCCATCATTTGCCTTTGACAAAATAAGAGAATATAACCTCTTTATAGCTGTTTATTACGATTTTATTGTCAGTATAACCTTTAGATCACAACATCGAGATAGAACCTGTTTATTACAAGTCCTACTGTGATCAGGTCTGTCGTAACGTTGCACTAGTACTCTAGTTTTTCCGTCATGCGTATAGGAATGTGTGATTCAGCGGCCTGGCCTAAGTTAAACACGCCGCTTTGTCTGCGTGGCTGCGTGCTTTCGCGGTGACGGTCCTCTGTCCCCCCCCCCGTCTCCCGGCAGGCTGCATTGTCACCGGCTGTTATTGCATTAGAAAGGTCACGCGGAGCTGGTCCTCGTCTATTCATTATAGTTTTGATCAGCGGCGGACAATTAGCCGATTGTCTTTTGTTTGGCGGAGATTAGATGTTGTTGTTGTTGTTGACCATCTATTCATAACACGAGGTTATTTACTATTTAACAGTTTATAACAACACGACTCATGTTCCACTGTTTGTTGAACACATCTTGGTTTAGTTCTGATATCTAAATAAACTCTAACAACACTCAGTGTTCATTATTAATTTTATACAATCAATATCGCAACTTGTACTGAGACAAAGTACGTAATGTGACGACCTTGCGAGTCCTTGCTCGTATCTTATGCTTTACGCACGTCGCACGGTTTTTCCGATATCCGCATTTCGTTTACGACGAAATTTCATACTCTTTCTGGCGTAAATTCCACTGACGACGTAAAACTTATGACAAAATACATGCATTAGAATGGTTTTGTTCCAGACGGATAAGTAATGTTTGGTACGTGAAATAAATATTTTTAGTAAAATTTTAACAGTTCTTTGAATATCCACATAGGGTATAAGTTGTAATGATTATTTGGTGGCCGTGTGCAAGGCACAAAGAATCCTTCCAGGAATGGCGGTACGTGCTTGCCTTACGGCCGCGGACTACCTCGCGAAATGATAGCAACAGTAAAAAATATACAGGTAAAATGGATAACACGCATATCAAATATTCCCAAAGTGGAAATGATTTGGAAGCAAATTATGTTGAAGTTTGAGTTGTTTCCATTGTGCAAGGTCGTGATTCTCAATTCGCCATTAAATGAAAGTTTCTGCTTTTAAATCGGTATAATGATAACAATAAAAACTTGCATTAAGTGAACAAAAAAAATATTTTTGAGTATAAGAGCGTGCGCACACTTGAAACTAAATTATCGCATAGCTGTTTAGTCTCGCTTCGATTCCTATGAGCTTATATGGAGGTGCACACTACTCGATTGTTAGTTGTGCAACTAAACAGTTGAATTGGCTGCGAAACAATTGACAATCGACACTAGCACAACAGTTGTGCGATAGTTTAGTCAAAGGTGTGCGCCCGCTCTTCATGTAATTTGGTGATCGTTAACTTGAGAAGCGCATTACTATTAAGTGATAATGAAGTCTTTGTTGTATCATTCATCAAACATTAGGAAGTGCTAATGGATGTAATTAAATATATAAAAAGTATTTTAAAGTACTCATTAAGTGTATTTCTGTTGAGACCGTTATAATTGAAACGTTTTTTGAGTCGAAGCACACGCGTGCGCGTAAAAATGGACCAATTATATAAGGAGACTAGCTGTTCCCGTGCGGCTTCATCCACATGAAATTATAAAAACTTTATTTTATTGTTTACATTTGTCAAATTATCAATAGCAAATGTCAAAATGACATGACATGACATACCTTAGCAATCTTTCTTTCTTGATGTTGGCAGCAACTTATGGTCTCTTTCCCACATTAGGGTTTTTATCCAAAATATTTACCCCCTAAGTTTAATAGCGTGAAAATATATAGCCTAAAACATGACGTAAGTGTAGGGCTTTTTATTAAAGAAAGAATTATTCAAAATATGCTGTAATAGCTGACACCTTAGGCTTAGAATAGTATAGATAAATATCTGGAGAACTAAAAAAATTGTTCAAAAGTATTAAATAAGTACTCTTCTTAAAGGTTGAGTTCTGTTTAAAAAATAATTTGTTTACGTATAAAATCTGCCTTATTAAGGATGTGTACGACACTTTGCTTGCTTTAGACTAATACAAGACTTAAAAACGTACGATTAACAACATCACTGTCATAATCGTATAATATAATCGTGGTTAGCATAATTTTAACGAAATCAAAGTCACTTACAACTTTTAGAAGATCATATTCCGTAAAAATCAGTCAGAAAGTGTATTTTTTACGTTCAAAGTTATGTAATTTCGTCAGTCGGAGATAGTTTCGAATAAATCACAAGTTAGTATTGTCACGAAGTAAATTATGAATAGAGAAGTCTTATCGTATAGAAGATATATTAAAATGGGACAATCCCATGGGATCGTATTGGATGTGAGCCAAGTCGGGGAGTTTGCTGGGAGCCATGCTGGCGCTGTTGGGCTGCGGGGTCAATGACCGGGTAACTGAATTCGCTTGACTTCTTCGACACAGTTTCCAGTTTTATTGACGACTAATTAAAAGAATAGCGTACGCTGATGTATGTATTATAAAATATAATGTATTTATGTGTGTAACATTATATTTATGAGAATTAAATTCGAGTTTTAAAAGTAGAGACGGCTGATAGATTTTTATGGAAGTAGTTCATACTGTGCCAACCCTACACTGAGAAAAGGGCAGCGACATGATCGTATGTGTTTAAAATAACTCACTCAATACTTGCAATATTAAGTACATTAAAATGTTTGTAGTCTTCATCCACATTACCTTGAAGCTATCCGCCGTGTTTACCTATTGCGATTGTTTTGAGATACGACACACGTTATTTTACAATCGCCTCCGAATGCACAATGCCCATCGATCAGATTTACTTGGACGAAGGTCAGACGTATTGTCAGATAGACCAGTGTGAGACGTGACTGTTATAATTGTAAAGAACAATGTGATTTGATATAAATATCTTATAGCTATGTTTTTAGTAGATGACTAAGTAGTACTTCAGGACAGTTTAAACTAAGTTTAAACTATCATTTAAATTAGCATGGAATACTTATTGCTTAGGAAATCTGGCCTTTTCAGACTCGTAACTAGAGCAATAGATTATAATAATAATATAGCAATTTTATTTTGAAATTATTCAAGAATTACAGAGTTGAGAATGTAATAAGTTCACAATATATCTCTAATTTCAGTGTACCTTTTGGCATAAGCCTCCTCTAAACATTTCCATTGATTTCTGTTCTGGGCAACTCTCCTTAAATTTGGGACGGCTGTCATCTTTAAGTCATCCTCCCATCTTGGAAGCTGCCGACTCTCCTTTTACCGTCTCTAGGGTACTATTCTGTCACGGCTCTACTCCATTTTCCTTTTGTGTCTCTCATCATGTGACCGGTCCAGCGCCATTTAAATTGATCTATCCTAATTAAGACGTCCGACAAAATTGTCAGAGCAATAAAATACTTAACGGAAGCTGTTTAAAATATGATCGTAGATACATATTATTTAAAACACTCCATCGATATTAATCAACAACCTTGGGGATATCTACTACAATTCCTTCATGCGGAGAGATGTCCCGAGGTGTTCCGAGGTGTCACGAGGTATTCCGAGCATCATTGAGATGCCGAGCACGAGCTCTGCGGATACTCCGGCATTACGAGCCAGAGGCACTTCCACACGGCTGACGTCTGCGCGGCCAGACGTTACACCATGACTCATAGACATTACATGGTACAAGTTATATGCAGATAGTATAAAAAAGTAACGATAATATAAGTATTTTAAATGGTTAATCGAAATTATTGTATACTGTCTTAAAATATGTAACTCAAATGCGAAGTTAAATTGTTTACCCATGCTAAAAAATTGCATACCATACTAGACTTAGTAACATGAAATTGTTTTATTAAAATTGGTTTTATTTATAATAGAGATTTTAATTGTTTCAATGCCATAGTGTTATGACTTGCACCACCGCTTAGATCTGTCTATGCCATTGTTAAAACCAATACATATCGCGATATCAACTTGCTGTGTCTATTCTAAAATAAATCACGACTGCACTGTTCAAATAATAATCTAGAGGATGTTTCTACTATTGTAATCTGTCATACAATAGGTTATGTTTTAAAAGTATGCCAGTGGAAGATGTTTAAGTTTAATCACTTGAAGATGCAAAATTTATCAACTACTTTGAAATAAAAGCAATAAAATTGACGTTTTTCGCATGGTTTGTCTGATCTGAAATATGTATGACACAATAGACCTCAATCTTGAGAAGGAGCCTCATTGTAAGCGTTTTGTATGATTTGATGATTGTTTCGTCTAGTATAATTATAATTCCGCTAATCGGATGTGGCTGTATGAAGCCGCGTCAGATCCATTGAGATCGGCAAACAATACGCGCCGGTGTTTGACTTTCACTGACATTGCGTACGTGCCAGACGTGCGGGCGACGTGCGGGCGACGGGGTGCCGACGACCGGGGGACGAGCGGCCGACGAGCTGCCGGCGCTCAGCTGGCCGGACACAGGATGTGACGACACGGGATGTTACCGTAGGTTGATGGTCTATTTTAATTCATTACAGCGACCGCGGCGACGAGGCGGCGACAACGCAGCGGCGAGGCGATGACGTACAGAGTAACGACTACGCTCTGCATGGTAGTTGAATTGCTGATGCTTCCCAAATCATAATTTCCGTTAGTCTTATTATAATATCGTTTGGGAACATTTCCAGAAGCACGTAGCTAATATATTGAAAGGCTACATTACATGCAGAATAATCAGAAGTCTTATGAAATCCACTTAACCTAACACTAAGTCGATTAAATGGCGCCGCAGACCTATGTGCAGGATTTAAATCTCTTAAAACGATGTTTTACCTCAGCGAACTAAGCTTTGTTATGATGCGAAATCCACTTGACAGTCACGTATCCGACTGTTATATCCTACGACCAAAGTATTCAATGCTTATTGTTCCATTTTTAATATCTTTTAGCCATAGAGATTGTCATATTCCTGTAGCTTAGTTAAACAAATATCGGTATATCAACCATAAACTATATCGAAGTGAAGCTGGCCGGGTGGTCAATAATTACCAGCTATTAGGCCTTGTCCAATGTTTGCCCAAATGTTCGTCGGTCAGTTCTCCGCAAGTCAGCGTCGCACCTTGTAATTATCTTACCGAAATATTTGTTCTGCGCCGCGTCCAATTTGGCGCCGATTTGTAACGCGGTCACATTTCAGTGATACCTATTATATCTTAACGTAACCGCATAAGTGTTATTTTAGCAAAATTTTGTTCGTAACATTACTGAAATAATAATAGATGATCGAACAACCTTTGTCGGTATCAAGTCAAATATTTTCCAAATGAGCTCGATGTGGGTCTCCACTAATGACTGTTTGATTTCAACTAAGTCGCAGTTTTTTATCAAATTAGCAGATCACAGGCTCTGTTTTACACTTGATGAGGTTTTTTGCAGATGATTGAGGAAAATGTAGTCATTTGTCACTAGTTGGTTGTGTGGTCCCTGAAGGGATAAAATAATTAAGTTTTAGCACTACGGCATAATAGAAATAATTTTGCATTTTTGTCACTAAAATGAGTTAATACCGTTTACTCAATCTACAGTTCCGTATGATCGGTCTATGTAATCATTCATGGCGTTAAGTACTATAAATTCCTTGGATACCGTTTCCACGCGCAGTGTTTGACGACGTTGGTGTCGGCAGCGGCGGTCGCAGGACTACGTGTTAATTACGAGGTGAAGGGGAGGATGGCAGCGCAAACACGCGGCCGTGGAAGCCGATACGATACACACTCCACACAGAAGTCGACAAACCTCACTCCGAACTGCGCCAGGGTGGCAACAAACATACAATATTGAGTGGACAGTCCGATTTACTGAAAGAAACGAATTGTAAATACAAAAATATCAACAAAATAAAATGTTAAATGTGAAATTACATCTCAGCTAAAACGGCATTAATCAATAAATTTAACAAATGGTTCAATCGAATTCATGTTTAAACAAGTTAATATAACTCTATGCGCAATGCATGTAATATCCTTGAGCCCGAAATATTCAATTCATAAAATCAGCGAACCATGTGTTCAATGCTATCAAAGACAATAGCGGTAATGATAGTAAGGCGTCATCCGATCGGTTCTGTGTCGGCTTGCGGCTGCGACGTGCGCGGCATGCCAACCAGGCCGCACAGGGGGCTGCCGAAAGTTATTTACGAGTTTATAGCAGCAGGAAGATGATTGACATTTATCAAACGTGTCCGGAGTTCTCTGTCACTGATATGGGCTATGACAGTTGATACACAAGTAGATATAGCGTTCAATGCTTTGAATGTAGTTAATAAATATTTAAGATTATTGCGGAACGGAATGTCCCATAGTTTACTTTTATTCCTTGCGACCGAGCGTCGCGTAGGCATTCCCACAGCGGCGCGCCCCCGCCGCCCCGCGCAGTCACCGTTGACCCCCTGCTCCCCCCTCGCCCCGCGCTGCTCGTCTTATTTTATTTCCCGCGATACCTGCGAGGCCCCCCGGATAGTTGACGCTTTGTCGGCGCCACTGAGCCATACACATACATTGCCGCACCAAACTCTCAGCTACACACGTATAGCCTTTCAGACTCGGCATTGTACTGCGCTATGGAAGAGATTCTGGGAACGTGTCATAATAGAGGGCAAAGCGAATCAGTCACGTAATCGTCACTTACAAATCAATCAAGTTGTTTGTAAGTAAACTGGATGTGTTTATGTAACAAGTGCGACTGCAGGCGTGTTATATAACACAGGGAAGATATTATAAATCAAGTTTAATCATCACATATAATTAATTGACCCTAATTGCATGATATTAAAAAACACTCGTATATGAAGAACTTGAGTGGGTTTACTCGGCCTATTAGTCTCGCTTCAAGAGTTCTATTGCCCTTAATTTACTTGTTTGCCCAGACTGGCTGCAATAAAAACAATGACGATAACGAATTATAACAATAAAACCGATAAAACACTTATTGATTTATTTTTCACTAGATTTAAATGGTATTGATATATTCTACGTACAAGCTGATGTTTACGCGACGTCTGTTTTACGTAAGAACACAGTATCCAATAGTTATATAGCAAAAAATTGATCAGTGTCGAACCCGGGGCCGCGCGTGTGGGAACCTAGCCGCCGTGAAATCTCTGCGCCACAACAAATGTAAAGAAAAAACGTGAGGTCGTTCATAAGACCCGGGAAGACGTGATATTATATAGGGTACCTTAAGGTATACCTCTAGTACAGAGTACATATATTGCTGTTATGTATGAAGACGAATTGTATATAAAAAATGACTATTAATTGAAAATTTCTCGATGCAATGATAGCAACAAAACACTTGCACTCGTTTAACTCTTTTCTATGGCTGGTATTCGCTGTGTATTTTCGATACGATTATTTGTTTCGCGAGCCCGATTAGTTAACACCAGAACATACTAGAAATATGCGAATTTTATCATGTAATGTGAAATATTGCAGTTGTAACTAAAATGGAACTCTGGCACAAGGACGCACATAGATAGTTCAATAACTCAGCTTATGCATCATACGTCCCCTGCGTCGTCGCCCGCGTGTGAAATGCTCGTTTAATTGCCCTATAATCATTTAATATAATTTCCCCGCTTAATTACCTCATAAAACATTGTTTCTTCGTTTTAATGGAATATTTTAGACAGGTGTAATGTGTATTTGACCGATTTACTTAATTTAACAAAACAATCATAGGTTAGAATCCCACCGAATTCCCATTTAAATACTTATAAGTTACGGAAAAGCCATATTATCGTTGTCAAATGCGACAATTCGGTTTAAAAAGACTTTTTGATTTGAGATGTGTTGTTAAAATATGGAAAAGAAATATAGGACAAGATAGTGGCGCCCTCTATCCCAAGAATTCTGTGAGGTATACTTGCCCATAATCCATTTGTTTTTATTCCCACCCCATTAGACACAAAAGCGTGAGTGGTAATTTATTTAAACAGGCGATATCTTCCACACTCGACTATCTGATATCCCAAATCGGATCGACCTCGCTTTGATCTCCGACATCTTCATACTATCCTTTTAATATTTTTTGTTCTTCGTTTTTTATAAATATTCGTATACCGCAGTCAAACAATACGTCTGCTGTAATTAAAAGTGGCCGCTCTGAGCTCGCGGCTTCTTCAGCCTACTTTTTGTTTTGTCTCTCAGTTTTTGTGGAGCTGGAATCTAATCCAATTGGACTATACGACGTTTACTAATTGATTGGTTTAGTGTTGATTTATTTCAGTTAGTTTTAATTGAAAAATAGATTGGATAGTGGGACCTTTTTTTCGACGCTTACATAAGCTTGATGCAAACTATAAGTATTGAAAATATGAATGGGAAATGTTCTCTTAGGATATTGAGTATTAGAGTAGAAGTAGGTTTTTGTTAACGACTGGTGGTTAAGTGGCAATTCAGTGCTGTCCATCTCATTCTAACTAATTTGTTAAACTATTTATCTTTTTCTATCACAATTGAAAATAAAATATTTCTTAGTGACTTTGAAAATAATAAAAATCCCCCGAGGTGAGCGCGGGGTCAGCGGCGACACGGCGGGCGGCGGCGGGCGTGGCTGGCGCTCACAAAATCCATTAAAATTTCGACATACCGACCCGATTTAATTCCGCCGCCTAAAACGTAGCTCGTGTTCCCGACCTGCGTTTTATTTGAAAAGGATTTATTATTTCTTTTAGTCGAATAATGGGTTGTGGCCTTGACTGCTTTTGGTAGTATCGAATAGTTGTTCACGAGCTTTGTCTCTTATTAACAAGGTAATTTGTTTCTAAGGAGACCTTAATGTAAATCATTGAGTATTTGTACTCGATAGCGGTGACTAGTTCGTGCAGTACACATTACACAAGTATGCGCGGACCATTGGGACAATCAGTGTTCAAACAAGAGGTGCAGGGAGTCTGCCCGCCTGAACCTGCCCCCTGCCCGCCTGCCCGGCTGCCCGGCCGGCCACACCGTGGGAGTTTGCTCCGAGGCTCCGTTAACACTATCTTATCGACGCCCGATAGCTTTGTTTGCGCGAGGTTTTTCCTTTTGTTTCAATTATCGTACGAATTGCCGCGACACCGCGATACTGATACTGTTGTCACACACTATCTCTGCTTTAAGTTAAATTACAGTTCTCAGTACATCTTGTACTTAAATGAGTTGTCCAGTTACAGTTTAAGCCATGAGATAAAGTGAATAATGTTACAATACGATGGTGTAGATGTAGAAGCTATGCTCTGTATGAATTAAAATTCCTTGCCTTACATCACAAGATTTAACTGCAAACTTAAGCAATGATGTTAAACATGTTCTATTGACGCAGCGTTCAATGGGCAGCCTCTTTCGGCCGCCAACAATGGCTGCCACAATGGCCTCCATACAAAACCACTTTGTACCGACGACGTAATCTCCGCGACTTTGCATTCCTCACATAAAGTTTTGGTGTGAAAAAATCTCATAAAGACGGTCTATTTCAACAAGAGACGGGTTCTGTAGGCAATTACTGAGTTTGAAGTTAACGTATGTATAACATATATTATCTACAATCATTTTAATTTATTATTATTTAATTTGATATAAATAAGCAAATAAATATAATAATTAAAACAACTCATGTCAACAATAAATGCTTCACGACATTGTTGTATCATGCAAAACTGTTAACAATATAACTATGTTAAAATCCCTAATCATTTTAATAAACTGTCTCCCTCGAAGGGAACCCAAAAACCTGCTTTGATACAATAATGCTTACCTATGAATAAGATCAAGTTAAAAAAAAACATTCCTCCAGTTGAGAGACGATCGTGTGGATGACTATTATGTCGTCACAATGAATCTTACTATATGAAAGCTGTCTACATTACTTATGTTATGTTCTCTTTGTTGATTTGTTTCTAACATTATCTAGATAATATAACTTTAAGCTAGACCTTCACTGTCTTTTAAACAACTAACTAGAGTTAGTAAACCTTCGTAATGCCTTAAAATATTGGACGTTTTTCTTTCTATAATATTTAGTCATCGTCAATCCTTTTACAATTTCCATAGTACATTACGAAACAACATAAACTAATCACAGCAACAAATACCTCAAATATCTTCCCGTCTATATAGTTGTTAGCTGTTTATGTTATTGAATTTGAATACAGGTATGATGAGCAACGGGTACGCGGGAGTTTCCATGGCAACGTCTCCCCTCAGCCTCCGCGCCATTCCTGGCCTTCACCTTGGTATAACGATCACGTCTGGCTTGATCCCATCCCTACCACAACGAAATCAATCATGAATAAAATTCGTAATCCATTGAAGTTTATTCTAAGAAGTTCAATCCTATAGTACATTCTGCCAGCGCAATGTATATCAAATAAATCGGTTCATTCGTAATCAAGTATATGAAATATTATTTTAATTGAGTACGGGGGTAAGCCAAGGGTATGTTTCTGGGGCGTTTACTTTATAAGGTGACCCTTTGAAGGGCGACCATTATCCTCTAATTTGGAGTTGTTTACAAGACTTTTGTGCTTCGAGTGGGGTGACTGAATTACTTTTGAAATGTAGTCGAGGGGAAATCATATGGAAATCAGAATTGATTGAGGTACGCGACTGTTGTTAACAAAATAACCGCTTATTAACCGAAAACATTTGAATTAAAGACAAGAAAACACTGATATTTTGTTTTTATGACAGTTAAAAAGTTTCTGTACTGTGTTTTGAACAATATACTTGTTAGATAACATAAGAGATCATTTATTTAGACCGTCCTTTAAAAAATAAGAACGTATAGTGACAAGGCGACAACGGAGTGACATGGCTAGATAAAAAACTAATGTAGTCAATATAGGACAAAGTATAAGGGTGGTTTTTTCAATGAATATTCTATGAATCGATTAACATAAGCTGTAACAAGCTGCGAACGAGCGGCGGGCGATGGCGGGCCGGCGCGGGCGTGGCCAGGAGACTAATAAAAATGCAAACATAACTTTGAAAATTGAATGAAAAAAATGTGGCGCGACTGTTGTGACGATCTATTATCTAAATAGCTGGTGTAATGTCGCCCCTCGCTTGTTTTTTCTTTTATTTAAGTTTGATAATTTGTTTTGTTTATCGACAATCAAATCTTCCACTTCAGATACAAGAATCTTAGATCGCATATTCGGATCGATTGCAAGGATAGAATATAGATTTTGACCGTAATCGTGTACATTGTGACGTGTACATAAAGGTTTAATCAGAATTCCTAACGCGCTGGGGCTCTGGTGACGTCATAATAAAAGGCGATCGTTTTGCCTGCATTATGCGCTGAGAGATGCAGAACAATTTATGTCTGCTTTGGGTGGTCTCATTGCCAAATTGTTAGGGTTCCTCTAAATAACATTTGAACTTTCCGTAAGCTTTCTTATACTAGTGAAATTGTGCCTAACAATTTAACTGTACTTCATGTAATGATTTGTTGAATGGCTAATTACATTCAGAATGTTACGGCATTAAATTATTTTATATACTGAATCCAATATTATTTTTATTTCTTCAGATATTGCCTCAACACATTCAATAACAGATCTTATCAAGGTTCTTAACTCCTTGGTGTTTTTTGATTTTCTTATTTCCTAAATTTAAAATCTTAAGATCGATACCAAACGAACGCGACTGAACGAAGCTATGTGAAGCTGTCAATGTCAGTGTCAGTCAAATTATTAGTGCCCGATACATCGGTCAAATTTAATGTAATTAAAACAATAAATCAAGGGAAAACGAAAAAAGATGAGACATATATTCGAAGAAATGGAACAATACTTTATGAGAACAAACAGCGACAGTTATAGTAAATGTCGCAGTAAAACTGCGAATGTTGGTTGTTCGGAATACCAGGACAGTGTTGACGAGTTCATAAACCGGCATAGCGTGAAGAATGGAGTCATATTTACTGACGATATACAGAAACTGACGCGAGATCTACATTCAAGTAATATAAATGTAAACAAAAGTGAGTGTACTAGTAGATTAGTTAGACTAAGGTTTAACTTCACACCCCGTAGTCTATAGGTAATGCCTTGAAAGTAGAAAATTCTCCTAAATGAAGTAACATTATGTACTCCGTTGCTAACTTTACAGATGATAGTCAATCCAAGTACAAGATCAATAATATCGATGCAGAAATGTTTGTATCCAAAATAATAAAATACAACAGAAGACTAGACAAAGTTATAGTAAAACTTATGAAAGCATTGAAAACTGAAAGAGAGCAAACTGATTTAAAACGCATAATCAAAATATTGCAAGAAAAACACAAACACAACGTCATGTGTCTAGCTAAAGATTCGTATAAGAAGTTATTGAAATCGGAGGAGAGTTTTGTCGAGAAACGTAAACTTCTGTTGAAACCCTCCACTGACCTCAGCTGCTTGATGGACCACAGATATGTGCAAAGTGAAAACATGATCGGTTACATAAAAGAAATCAAGAGACAGAACTCTTACTGTACTAATGATATCTATTGCCCTAGATCTTCATGTACGAACACCATCAACTTACATAGAGACGATGGACAAACCAATTTATATTCGTCTATGAACTCGATGACATTGAGGAATTTGAATAGTGAAAACTTTACATTGTATCCAACGATCAGAGTTCCATTTGAGAAAAAGTATTCTACGCCAAAATATTCTTTATCAAAAGAAGATTCACAACCTCCCGAAAGAGATAGAAGTATAAACCGTAGTGTATCGTTTCAAAAACCTCTGGCTAGACAAATTGAAAGATTAGAAAAAGTAAAAAAGAAAAGTTTAACCAACACTTCTTTAAAAGTAGAAACTAAGATTGACGATTTAGTTAAAAACATTAATTTACTCATTGAAGAAATTCAAAGCCAGAAATCATACAAAATAGACAAAAAAATAGAAACTGTAAATGAATATAAAGAGAATTCAAATAATGTGGTAAACTATTTAAAAAAGCATATTGTGAATGTAGCACAACAACAAGATGTTTCTGTAAACACGGATGTATCAATAGTTTGTGCTAGATCACCTCGAACTGAGTCACGTTTCGACTTGGCCAAATTAAGAGATAAATTCAGAAGTAATATAATTGGTACAAAGAGTAGTACTAAAATGAACACGCAAGTGCAAGCAGTGAAGCGAACTTCATCCATAGGTATACTGGCCACAGTAGCGACATCTGACAAATCAGTAGATGTTAACAGGCCAATAATAATTCGGGTAAAGAATGCGCCGGAAACTACAATGAATGACGAAAATTCTCTTAGTTCAAATGAAGAGAATATGACAATGTTAGTAAAAGGAACAAACACCGACCCGCTCGGCGTGATCGCATTGCTAACTGTGTCTGCAGAGACCATCAGACAGCTAATATCCAATGTGCCCAGTATCAACTACTATTCCTACCTACCCTTCTGCCAAAACTCGAATTATTTAGACAAAAGGGAGCTGCAATTTGTCTGTGACATATGTGGAGCTGCATTCAATAGTGCATCGGCTCTAAATGATCATATTAAAAGTCATGACTTGGGTTTTGCAAGGTAACTTTTGTAGCATTTTATCCATATAATACATAATTAATGTTCGTTAATCGCTCCTTATGTATTTCAAACCACCTGTCAAATTCTAAGAAAGCTTACACAGCACTTATTTCCAATAAGAAGTTTTACTTTACTAATTGGAAAATTGTTGACTTTTCTCTCAATGCTTTTGTAAGGAACTGTGGCGTGTGCCAGCACGTGCTGAACTCTGAGCAGCTGCGCGGCAGCGAGCTATTCAAATGCCGCTACTGCGGACTGCGCTTCACGCGGGCTTACTGCTGCGAGCTGCACCAGCAGAGCTGCGCCAGGCGCTACGGCTTACAGGACTCCGCCTCCAGCTTCTTTCAGCTAGCGTAGATTTGTTTGTTGTTAAAAATGTGCTATATCATTATTGTTCTTGTAATTTGAACGCGTCGAATGTTTAAATATTTAATTTTTGCATACGATATATTATTTATTGTTTGGTCTAATAAAAGTACGTTTGAAAATATTTGTATAGTTTGAATTGTTAGTCGTAAAGTTTGTAGCAAAGTTTTTTTTTTGTTGGTTTGATTCGGGTGGACGAAATGTTTACCTAAGGGACACGTGAAGGGATAATTGTCCTGCGAGGTAGCGGGCGGGTGGCGGGGCAGTGGGCCAGCGAGCACTGTCAATGGGCCCTTTGTGCCCACCGCTGGGCATCAATCACGCTTGTTTGTCAGGAACTACGTTATGCACGTGAATTGAGACATGAACGGTCGATACATCACAATGGCCTGTATTGTGTGTAATTATGTCTCGACTCGAGTTAATGCCGCGAAGGGATCAGCGAATAGATTGTGGCGTTTCATTTAATTGGATAATATTATAAATTCTGATATGCTACATTTGATTTAGACTTGGGTTGAAATACTGTCATTTGTCATCACGGTACATTTAATTTTAAGATCGACTCGATCCATCCATTCATATTAGTAAGAAGATGGATAAATGTATCGTAGCAAGGAGTTTCTGCAAATGCGATATAACAATAACACACTTAAACCGGATATCGAGTTTCCGATCATCGACATCGATACAATGTGGGTGCTGTACTGGCGCAGTGGCAGGGCAGTGGCAAGGCAGCGGCAGAGGTGTGAATGCAGTAATAAGACTGGGCACAAAGGCAGCATTCGGGCGAGGTATGCGGCCCCCCGGGGAGTCGGGCGACGTCTCGGACCACACTAATTTATAAACCGTTAAGCATTATCCACGGCGTCATAAGATCATGCCCGCACTATTTATTTAGGCGAAATAAGTATAGCCAGTCGGCCGAACGTGGGAAGTTTGATGTGATAACAACCGTTTTTGGACAAAAACCAATCTCGAGATGTTTTTGTTTTGTACATTTAGTTTGGTTATGGAGCCCACTTTGAGATTTTGTTATAAGTTTATTATAAAAGCATGCTCCTCTTTGTTACTGCTTGTTTTTGTACTTTTTCTTTATGTGCTTTATATATTTAAATTAGTTAGTTTCATAGCTAATTTTTCAAATATTTGATGATAAAATTCGATGTTATATTAAGAATAATTTTGCATTAAAATTTGAGTTATTATTAAGACAGAAGTGCGGAAATAACTTTAACACTCAACTTGTTACCATTAAGTTGTAGAACGGAATGTATTATCCCACGAGACAGCGACAGACATAACGTATTACGCGATTTCAACAATAGTTTTTCTAACAATGATATTTGTCAACACACAAATCGTGTGAAATTATATATTAAAATAGGAATTCTAACGTGAGGATAACAGAGGTGTCCACCCCGCGAGGTAAATGGCGTGAAGTTGACAATATTATCAGACTTTATGCCACTGACCCGGATACATAGCCGGACTTTTGCGGGACACCGGAATTAATTAACTACCGCGATACTTTTAGGTAATTGTCTAGGTGAAGTATTTTTAATGTTAACAGCATCTCGAGTTGATCTATTCGAGGTAAAGTTGCTTCTTACTGATTTCATTTACAACTTCATATCAACAAGTCACAGCTGGATAAAAGACTTAAGAATTACTGTATTAACAAATTAATCTATACTTCTATACTTTGCTAATATAATAAAGCGTAAACACAAACAACTTTGTGGCGTAGGATTTCAGCAATCACAGCATATTTTTGAATTATTGTCTCTTTAGTAAAAAACCCTACACTTACGATAAGCTTTAGGCTATATATTTTCACACTATTAAACTTAGGGGGTAAATAAATCGTAAAAACCTTCATGTGGAAAAGGGACCATAAACTACAAGCTGCCGACATCAAGGAAGCAAGATTGTCATTTATGCATTTCAATTTTGACATTTCACAAATATAAACAAAAAAAAAATATTATAATTTCATGCGAATGACGCCGCACGTGAACAGCTAGTTAGTAATATATTAAACGAGGTAATTGAGGATAAAACAGGTGTATTGTCACAATCTCAAACTACCCTCAGCAAAGACGAAGCTTATCAAAGCGCACGCGGCAAGCTGCCCCCACGATTAAGTCAACATCTACTAAGAACCCCATTGTTGCTTTTTAACTTATCAGTTTTCGTGTGTGAATGTGACAAACAGGTGTCAGTGATACGGATATTAGGGTCTCTATATCAGGAACAGCTGTTTTAGATTGACATTACAAATAGAGGGCAGATATCGTATTTAATATGATAAGTAGAAGCAGCTTTGTTCTTAATGCTTCTGGTGAATGAAAGAACACATTGAATTAAATAATCATGCTGGTAATTTATCTTATTGCTCAAAATTATAAAACACTTCTGCAGACGATTTTTTCCAACCATAAAATATTTATAACAAGATCCTTAACAGTCGTCAACAATTTGTCTTTGTTTATACATGGAAGACATTAAATTATAAGAATACCTTTGCCTGGGACTCCATTAGCGTGGAGTTAAAAAATAATAAGTAAGTAGCCTATGTGTTCTTCCAAACTATCCTGTCCAAAAGCCAAATTTCATCGAGATCCGTTCAGCAGTTTAGGTAACTCTAACACCATTCATCCATCTTTTCGCGTTATAATATTAGTATTACTCGTAGTAAGATGTGTAGGGCATAGTACATGATGCGTCAATCCTCATTGTCAGTGGCGCCGCCGCGGATGAACGGAAACCTATGCAAATATTAGCGTCATGTCCGCTGTGATGACGACAACGGAAGATGCGCGGTGATGGACACCTTATGGTCACATCTTTATAAGTTTTATATTATTGGAAGTATTGACTCACTAGCACTGTAGAGCTGGCATGGTGGCGTTGATTTCTAATTAGGTGTTCTCAAAAGAATATTAAAAGAGAAGATGAATTCAGTTTGTATGATATACTAGCTTTCGCCCGCGACTCCGTCCGCGTGGAATTAAAAAAACAAAAGTAAGTAGCCTATGTGTTCTTCCAAACTGTCCACTACGTTTTTACCAAATTTTATCGAAATCCATTCAGCCGTTGAGGCTACAAACTCTAACAAACATCCATCCATCCATCCATCTAAACTTTCGCATTAGTACGAAGTACGATTAAGATAAATGCAATATATTTCAGAACTATAAAATGTTTAACAAATCAAAGCTACATATGTCGGTTGTCTCTATTTGGGTGTAATTTATTATTTTATTCTCAGGGGTAAATAAATATATATGCAAGCCGCGTCCGAACACAGTCTGTAACAATCACATCGTCATTTTGTATTAATATTTGTAACAATGAACCATTATCCGTCTGTCTGTCTGAGAGGATGATTGTCTCCCGCTGCATTGTCTTCTTACATTATATTCAAGCTGCAGAGACATTTCTAAAACTAGTTAATAATATCGAGGAAGTCGATATCTTATTACCTTACTAGCTTTCGCCCGAGGCTATGACCGCCTGGAATTACAAAAAGCAAGAGTAAGTAGTTTATGTGTTCTTCCAGACTATTCTCTACATCTGTGCCAAATTTCATCGACATTCGTTCAGCGGTTTAGGCTATAAACTCTAACAAACATCCATTTATCTAAACTTTCGCATTTATAACATTAGTAAGATTATTTAGATTCTAACCTTCAATACTATTTCACGATTACGTGACACGTTGAGAGATTTATCACATATGTAGCTCCGTCACCATAAACTTATATCAGTGCTAAGAGCTCTAACTAAAAGTTTGACACGTTTTAGATAAGAGAACATTAATGTCTATATTGCGATGGTCACCAAGGACTTGGAGATTCGCAGGTACAAATAAATTTCTCAATTAGTGATATCGCAGCACTTTATCGGACTAAACGCATATAAAGCTGGTCCGGTGGTGTGATGGGGCGATGGCGCGGTGCTGACCACTGGCCCACCGGGGTAACGACGGCAGATAAGGGAAGGTGGCGCCCCGAGGTATTCCGACACAGATGTAACATTACTAGATGTGACTAGGTTAGTTAGTTAGTGGCTAGTTTTTAATATTCCAATTAGATTTGATTGAATTAAAATCCTAATAGATACCTAAATCTAAAATAGTTATAAATAAGTCTAATATAGTAGAAAAAAATTGTATAAAACGATAAATGTTTCTGCTCTGACTCTTGATTTAATAAAGTTATCAAAAACAGGATGTTTATATTAGCAAAGGAAGACATGAAATTAAATTAAATAATCCAAAAGGTAAATAATACACCTTTTTTGTCGATAAAGTTGATTTTTTCTATAATAATATATGACATTTATTTTCAGCAATGGCATAGTAGGAGTACGCTCGCCCGCAGTGCCACATCTAGCGCGCCACCTCTATGTCGGGATGGCGCAGTTTTTTTTGTTCCCGTCCGCGGCCGCCGCTAAGCGACAACCACTGTACTTCATTCCGGGAACAGGTCTTTTCGGGGATATTGAATACGTTGGATGTGGCATTTACTAATTTAAACTATGACTTTCTCAAGTAGTAATAAAATTTAAACTACTAGAAACTATCGCTTAAAGAAATAATTATGAAATCAAGTCTCATCATAAATTACTTACAAATATTAAGCAAGTTATAGAGACAGCTGTAATATCATCGTAACATTTTTTTTAAATAATTTCTTTTGATTATATTTTAAAGTTTAATTGCTATCAAAAAAGACCTCTTTCTTTCTCAAAGCCGTCTGTCAGGTTCTTTCGTACTATACTGAAAAACCACCTTCGTATTGGAGCAGAGCTGTTTCTTACTCCGTGGTAAGATCGGAATGTAACGCCATCGGATAAAACAAACAAAAATACAAATAAAAATAATATATAACGATCCGTTATCAGATCGGCTCCGAGATAATGAATTGACCCATTTAACGTGTGAATCATTCATTGGCGATGGACAACTTTATCCTTTGCGGTTGTACAACTCTCAACTCGGCTCACAACCGAAGCAAAGGGTTGTTATGAAACGGCAAATTTATGTTGGTTTTTATAAAAAATCTCATTCGACGTATATTTGTTTTGATAAAGGTTTTATTGACATCAAAGACGGAGGTTATCTTTGAGGTGTTTTTTACAAGTTACATTAAATTTTAATAAGTACAATAGAATTTTACATACGCTATTTTAAAGTATTCTATTCGGAGATAAGTCAATTACATTGACGAGCTAAAACTTGTTTTTTTTTTCTCTCAGGTCCTCCTGCTTGTTACTACAATCTTAGTAAAAACGAAAAAGAGCAGATTTAATTTGAGTAATCTCTCTTCGTATTATTGTTAACTCCCTACAATTTGCGGGGAAATTACACTCCTCCCGCAACCCCACACCTCCGCCCGCCTCCTGCCCGCGGCAGCGGTAATCATTCTGTTTACATCGTCCGACCTTGATACTGGAGCTTACTAATTTATAAAGTGTATTGTATAGAAAATATGAATAAGCGCCTAATAACATCTGTAGAAATTCTATGTGATAACTATATAAACGTATCTATATAATACTAGCTTTCGCCCGTGACTCCATCCGTGTGGAATTAAAATAAACAAAAGTAATTAGCCTATGTGTACTTCCAGACTATCCTCTATATCTATGCGAAATTTCATTGAGCTCCGTTCAGCAGTTTAGGCTAGAAACTCTAACATAATATATCCATCCATTCATTCATCTAAAGTTTCGCATTTATAATATTAGTAAGTATGATAATGTGTCAAGTGAATGCAACAAAAGATTGAGGCAAGGAAATTATTCTATCGACAAGTACGTAGTTCTAAAGTAAAAGGCAGAAAGATATAGACAAACAGGACCTCAAATCTGCAATAACTACATTATCAGAAGGTGCCATATGTGATCTACAACAGGAAAAAACCAGAGTTCAAAGAAAATTAAAAGATGACTGAGTTTACGAAATGCAAACATATGAAATTAGGTCTTCTATTGCAAAGGGAATGGTAAGCCCTAAATATATTCAATGTACCATTAAGCAGACCTGCCAATATTTTTTGTGAGCTCAAACCTAATTCAGGTTTTCGTGCGATAAACCTCGCGGCCACCAATTTGTGTTCAATCGAAGGTATTCTGGGGATCTCATGCACTCGTAATTGCGAGCGGCATTGGTTATATTACATTTTGATACATCCGAGCTAAAGCCTTGTTTGATGCAACCCTTTCCAGATACCTACCATATTAAGTAGACTTTAAGGGAAAATACTAAAACATGATTTAAAACTACAAAATCGACTGTTTGGAAACTAAAGGTCCACATTAATACCATGAAAATATCAAATTAACCTACGCTATAAACAACATATCAACGACCTTTAATTCAGTGAATTCTCAAAAATCCTTACCGACAAATAATTTGTGCCTATAGACGCCTAAATTCAAGGAAGGCAATTTGTTGGCGACGCAGCGAATGTCTCCGTTGGTTCTAGGTCGCCGACAAATTGCCCCCATACTTGGCATTACTCCCGCCATTCTAACCCCCCTTGCCAACGAGGTAATTTCCTATTTAATCAAATCACTGTAGTAATAAGATCAACATGGAGTTTCCAGCAACATTACTTGAAAGAATAAAAGCATTTTTTTATTTATTTGCAGCAATTGTTACATCTTTTTAGTTTACGATAAATATACGCTATCATAAAAATTTAAAAACATTGATTACAACTGTCTTTAGTTTTTACTACCAACTCGTGCATTTCTATTATAATCTCCAATTGTAAATAGCATAGATTGTAATTCTATGTTCCTTGGATTGCAATCGGGTTCAAGAGCCTGTGGCCTTCCTGGTCCATTTCACGGGCGAGCTGGCGCGCTGATTGCGGCACCTGCCCCCGGGTCACGCCTCGCTCGCCCCCGATCCCCCGACGGTCAGTACCGACCCCCCGCCTCGCACTAACCATTACCCAGTGTCAACAATAAGACGCTCTATGCATAATCATTGTAACGTTTAGTTCCGCGTCTTGGAAATTATTTACTAAATGGATTGTATTACGGCGGAAAATGCAATGTTAAATGTCTCAGTAAGAAATATATATATGTTTTAATCACAGCTGAATACTGAAACGAAAGTTAAACACTTCCTTTCGTAAGCGCCGTTTGTACGCTACACATTTAAGTGTTTTCAATATTAGACATCGTAATTTTGAAGAAAGTAAATCGCACAAACACACACAATTTTATGTGTGTTTATGTATACAGTTAAGCACAGTTATTGCGGTATCTACCTCACATGATCCGTGTAGGAACTTACCTGAAAAGAAAAAACGCTTTAACAAAGAGAATAATGTAAACTTAGATGCCGTACGCCACCAGATGGCGCTTCAATTCAAATGATAGACGAAAGGTGCAAACACCGATCATACACAACTGTTATCAGTGAACTAGGGATCGGATTTACAAGCGAATCTATTCCTTATTTTAACTGACACAAGATTCAATTTGATATATTTTAAAAGTATAAGGTGGTACAGAGTTCAGATGCGGTACAAGGTGTCGTAGGCTTATGGTCTGTGCACAAAAACTTGCATTAAGTAACAGTCACCGCGCCAACAGTTACATCTGTGTAGGTTTAGATCGAAGTCGCCGATCGCACGTGATGAATTCTATATTCACTTACAATGCCTTTACTCTAATTTAAAATATGAAAAGGAAAATATTACACTATCCTTTTAAAGGAAATTCTCAGGACGGTGTTCTACGTTTTTCTTTTAGTCGTAAAAAATATAGTCAAGATAAGTGTTTTTTTAAAGAAATATAGTTTAGTATATCCTCAGATTTCTGGTCTTTGAATGTATTTTATTAACTCAACTGACCTAAATAGGCAAAGCTATAATTTCACCATCTCTTTGATCGTTACACTTAAAGTAAAAGCCGCATTTATCATTAATTTTTCACAGCAGCCTTTTATTTAGTAATATTAGAACACGCGAGCTTATTCGTGCAAATAATTTGATCGTAATCTACGATGGAGAAATGTTTGAAATGTTTCCGTTTTAGTACATGTTGCCACTAATTGAAATCTAAAAGTTATTGCTTTTGTGTTCCGGAAAAAATAAGAAATAATTTCAACTTTGTTACAAGAAAAAAATATACATGTTAAACGTCTAAAAATCTCAATGAAATCTAAAACTGGTGTCTTTGTACAATGTAAACGGGTATATAAATCCTAGCTTCAATGTCCAATATTATTGAAGCATAATATAGTCCGTGCCTTTGTTCAGCGATAGCTGAGGCCGACGGGAAGTATAATTGGCACGAGACCACTTAAGGGCTCCACTCAGTCGTCAATACAAACTCACAAAACCGGAAAAACATTATGGCGATATAATTCTGTTTATATTTATACCATACGGAAGCCGAAAGCTGCGATGGTTTTTCTGCGAGCGACACCCCAGGCCACGTGGCTGAAGATTGTGAATCTAAAATAAATGCGGCCCCAGACGCGACCCTTGCGGCACACCTGCCTACACAAACCTCTACACGTTCCGTGGACCCGTTCCAAAGTGATCTTTAAGGTTCCCTAATAAGAATAAGCAGTGGCGCAGCGTATAGTTGTAAGTGCAGCGCACATATTTGGCAGGAAGAGGGTGTCTATTGAATTATATTTAGTCGAAAGCTCCTTTTGGATATGATTAAACAAACGATAGGAGACAAGGTGCGCACCGTACGCTTCAAACCTCCCCGAATGATGCAAACATTCTACATAAGTACCTTAAGAAGTTAAAACATAGTCTAAGGGTGATTAAATAGATTTAGTCATCACCTAAGACCAGCTATAGGTTGACTAGGCCATAATCAACCAGTGTAGGTTGGTTGACTTTACACATATCTTTGAATTTCTTCGCTGATATCTTAGTATCATTAACAACATTTTAGTTAATTACTAGCCAAATAAAGATAAACAAAAGCGTCTACTGCAAACGTGACTGATCTTTTCAAATTATATTTAATGCACTTTGTATTACGGTCACAAAAGCCCGTTATAAAACATACAGTGGTGTTTACAGTAAGGATGGATTTGGTAATCAGTTGCTAGGGGGTGAGCAGACAAAAACTTTGGTAGCGGCGGCGCGCGCGCACGCCAGATGTTGCTGAGGGCATTGACTTCTTAATATTTTTTTTACTGGCAAGAAATCGCGACCCCTAGCGGCTGGAAAAATATAAGAGCGGCCGCCGTTAATTGTGCTTAAGTAGCGCCGCTGCGGTCGAGCCTTGTTACTGAAAATGTTTACGAACTGTTCTTTTTTACAAATTATGTGAATAACTTACAAAAGCCTTTTCTCTGTTACATCTTAATTATTTTATTTACCATAGCTGTACATTTGCGACTTCATCCGCATGAAATTATAAAAAAATCATTTTATTGTTTACATTTGTCAAATTATCAATTGCAAATGTCAAAATGAGACATGACATGGTGTCAAACCATGGCAGCCTTGCTTCCTTGATGTTGGCAGCAACTTATGGTCTCTTTCCCACAAAATATTTACCCCTAAGTTTAATGGCGTGAAAATATATAGCCTAAAGCGTGACGTAAGTGTAGGGCTTTTTAATAAAAAAAGAGTTATTCAAAAATATGCTGTAATTGCTGACATCTTAGGCAACAAAGATAAAGCGTAAACACACACTGTTTACGTTTTATTGTATTAGTATAGATTATCAAAACCGTATTTAAAAGTAAAACAAGATTCTAAACAGTGTTTCTGGTCTTTTATTAGCGACACTATGAAACAAGTCTACCGTAGAAGTTTGTATTGAACGGTATTTCTACATTTCATTAGCATTGCATGCTTCAACTTGTTTTCACATAATAATATCGTAATAAATACAAGTT
The DNA here is from genome assembly GCA_029286645.1 of Papilio protenor. NCBI lineage: Eukaryota > Metazoa > Arthropoda > Insecta > Lepidoptera > Papilionidae > Papilio > Papilio protenor. Next base: position 211,208 of record JAGSMZ010000007.1, on the reverse strand, counting down.
TTATATTGTACTAATCGCTGAAATCATTCGTGTAATTTACCTTAAACCAAATTGTTTTAACATTTAGGAATCAGATAAACATTTCGTGCGAGATATTCGATATTAAAAATAAGGTTTCGCGTGCAGCCAGCCAGCATTCAATGCTAAGAAAAAAGTAAAAAGTTCGCCCTTCGATAGAGCGGCGCGTGCGTTCTGCGACGGTAATTGTAAGCCTTACATGACGAGGATAATAATCCATTATTATCGTGATTCAATACAACTCAGTAGACAAGGACTATTATTATTAAATGTTAAATATCATAGTGATTCATTTAATCTATACATACTCGTATAATAAAATTGGAGTGTCTGTTTGTATAAAAAAAAAATCCAAATTTCGGGAAGATGATGTATTTGCGTTGCTGATAACGAAAATCACATTTAATAAAATTTTGTCTGTCTGTCTGTCCGCAAGCCGCGTTTGTTCCGGGTAATCTCTGAAACGGCTGGGCCGATTTCGACCGGAATTTCACTGAAGGGTAGCTGAAATAGACGGGCATATTATAGGTTACTTTTTTATCGTAATATTGCGCGGACGAAGTCGCGGGCAACAGCTAGTATGTAATAAAGTTTATGCTATAGCTATGCAACAGTTTTTAGAGAAGATTATAGATCAGATAGATTAGTGTTCACAAACACCTCAGGCTGTAGTTATTCTAACCCACTAATATAAGAGATGCGTGCACGCAATGTTACCTGCTAGGAGGGAGGGAGGCGGCAAATTGCAAGAAATGTACTGCGTGCAGAATGCACGTCTGACGCCCTCATTATAGTGTCTACATTCGATGTTGTTTTGATATCCACGTGCTTGTTTATACCCTGCAGCTGAATTTGATTGTGAGTTAAGGTATTAGGTTTTTATAGTTAATTCTTACGTCAGCATTATAATCTACATGTACTGTGCCTTGTGTATTCTAGAGAATCGAAAAATCTAAAATAGATAAGAAAACTACTTCCAATAAATCCATTCTAATGGTAGATATCCCATCTAGATTAAACCTAGATCATTTAAGCATAGCCAATGTATATCTTTATGACGTTTTTTTTTATTTATTTTTGGCTAATTAACAGGAATATTGATTGATTTCTGTGGGACGGTGACGCGTCACAACTGAGCCGCGATGGGCCAGGTGAGCGCGACAGCTGTACACGCAGCTGTGCGGGCAGGTACCGAGCGGCAAGTTGAGGAGTGCGCTATGCCTGCTCAGTGCTTAGATGTGTTTAAGCTATACCGTTTGAAAGATTAGCTCGCGTAACCTTGAAGGTTTGAGCTCTAAATTACCAGCTCACTGTTAACGCACGCGATTTATAACTCTACGCAGGTACAAATTGAGCTGATCCTTCACTCATGTCAACCGGGAGCTGATCTGCAGGTTACGAAACTACCTTGTTAAAGATTTCAACGAGTACTTGCCGACCGCCACTGTTTGAACAAATACAAACAGTAATAAGATAAAACTCAAAACAAGATATAATAGTTGTGTGGACTATGTTCAATAAGTAAGGCATAACTTTAGGCACCATAACCTAGAGCAACAAAAAAGATTCCAGTGAAGTGTAGCTTGAAATTCGTAGCAGCGGCGACGGCGGCGGCGGCGCGTGCGCAGAATGAGCCACAACCATCTGCCACGTAACCTGACACTGCTTACCATATGAATTATGCTACTTCCGAAAAAAATCTCACAACACGACACACGAATACCAACCTTAAATTCAACAGCATTGGACACGAAATACTAAGTCCGACTATAGAAACATACCTTAAGTTATTTCGGTGTAATTTCACCTTTATTCCATGAAGTTATGATATAATTTTGTTTGATAAAATCGTGAGTGATCTCGGCAAGTCATTCGGAAAAAAGACATATGCGTATTTCTCGGATCACACACCAGATGTCGCCGGGCGATTTGAAGACGCATAAGTTTTTTGCACTGGCCCGCGCTAGCGCTGCTCCCGCGCCCGGTGGAAAAACATTGCTGAACTATTAATATGGTTATTTATAGAGGATGTTGTTTGTAATTGCTTTTATGCCCCGTTAGCTCAGTGGCTCGAGTGCCTGTTGACAGTTGAAGAGCACCCCGTGTAGTCAGTTTGCATTTTATTGTGCTTAAATCCAATAATATAGGATTATATCATCTCTTGTGTAGATTACATTATTATTTGTGCATATTTCTTAGATCATTTATTTATAAAAAATACAATCAATAAATAAATTGATTGACATTTTCATGATAAAAATAAATAAATACACGCATATGGAAATGCTTGCAAATAAAAATATTTTTATTTATTTACGTGGATAAGTCATTGAAGGATGTCCACTATTCTTATTGTAAATATTTTTTATGCGCGTAGAAAAATACTTTCGATCGCACGGAGTCGCCGGCGACAGCTAGACTGTCTATATTCACTTGAAGATATATTTTTGAAATATTGAGCAGACGTGTAACATAAAGTTTAATTGCTACATGTAAGTTCAGTGCACGTAATGAGCTATGTGCCATGAGTGTCATCAAAGCTGTGTAGCGCTGGCGGCGGATGCGGCGTCACGATGACACATAGACGCTAACCAACGTGTCTCACTGGCATACAAATCTGACACTACACGCGTTATCATCCCGGTTTTACGATCTTTTATCGTTGAGTATCCTTTAGGTTTAATCCAAGAAATATCTTCATTGAGAGAGTTTTTAGCCTAAACTGTTGAACGGATCTCAATGAATTTTGGCATAGATGTAGAGGAAAGTCTGAAAGAATACATTGGCTTGTTTTATATTTTTCAATTCCGCGCGTAAGGAGTCGCGGGCGAAATCTAGTTATAAATATGCTTTTAACTTCTTTATTCAGAATAATTTAATAAAACAAACGGTTTGAAAGAAAGCATGCTCGATAAAATTCAAATTACAATGATCATAAAGTTGTAACTTTATAACGTCGTTGTCGAAGAGGTCACCTTCGTACTGCGAGCTGCGGGCCAGTGTCACGCCAAACACGCTAGTCAGTGTTTGACGACCTTACATGTCCGACATTTAAAAAAAACTATAAAATGTAATCTATGCAATGTAAAGAAAAAATCAGATTTAAGAAACAATAGGATCTAACACGAAGGTCTTTAATGTTATGACAAATGTCTTTTTACATAAGTAGGTACTTTAAAAAGATAATTAACTGATGGACGCCCACACGTATATTTCTAGCAGTTCACGATTTCCTAAAAACGAAGTATGACCTTATTTTTCCGTCTACTTATAAATAACTGCACTTGACAGACGCAAGCCATGACATGTAGCGATTTTAATAATATCTTACGCATATGTGATCATCCTTATAAGAACATTCGGATTTTCAAACAAGGTGTATAACACACAGAGGTGTCTTCATAACATTTTAGGATTTATAAAACTCCGCTTTAAAGTCTAAAGAGAAACTAGGTGATTTTACTTAAAATTTGACTAATCCGCTATTTCTTGTGAGTTAGTCGGTAATGCGTGCGGTAGTGTGGCAGCGCAGTGGCGTGGTGGGCGCGTAGGCGCGGGCTGTGATGCTGCGCGAAAAGAAAGCGGAGGCTCGTCGAAGCGGCGGGTGACGGGCTCCGGGCTCCGGGCGGCGGTCAGCGGTCAGCGGGCGGTGGACGCCGGGCGGCGAGCGGCGGGCGGGGGGTGGCTTTCGGCGAGCGGCGTACGGCGGGCGGTGGGCGCCGGGCGGCGGGCAGGGGGTGGTGAACGCTTACACTCAAAATGTCGGAGGTCATTCGGTTGCGCAACGTCGAGTCGACGTCCTGACCTCAGACTATCTCATGCACCATGTTTACACATTTGTAACAAACTTGTAACACAATTTAAAACCAGGTGGATTAATAAAGAATAAAGATCACTAGTCACTGACGACCCAGTATTTATGGATGTCAGGTATTTACTAAAAGTCTACTTGTCTCTCAGGGATATATGTACATAGATGTGAATGCTCGTATTGAGACAATGTTCGAAATATAAGTACCAAGAACATTAGGTTAGAGTAACAAACGCGTGGACGATGCGGAAGAAATGTGTAGGTTAGAACTACGAGACCAGGAACTAAGTGCATATTATGTTTCAAACTTGCATAAGTAATCGTATAAAATGGTCGGGGTGTCAAATGGCATTGGTGCTTAAACATGTAGTTATTGTTTTGTAATATTATTAATTACAGTGTATCATTGACGAATGCGATTTAATTCAGCTATGCGCCTCGTATGCAAATAGCCGCGGGAGGCGCCACACGCCGCGGGCGCGCGGGGGATGCGGCTGAGGGGGGGGGACGTCCAGACGTCGTCTGCGCATCCCGTCGCTTGCTCACTTTGACTCCAACACATAGCACAGTGTAGAGAAACTACAGAGATAACTTTTACCAAATCGAATGTAGATAAACTTATTATATTATATTACATATGATACATACATGACAATAATATCATATGGTAAAAACTTATCCTTAACTTTTACATAAAGATATCCTGACAGAGCTTGTTCTATATAAAATTCTCGATGTTGTTTAAAAAAAAATTAAGACATTTATTGCAAATACTTTAATTTAAAATAGTAAAAAGTTGTCTTTACTAATATTATTCTGGTATCTCTGTGGCGAAATTAGTCTGCGCTCCTCTCAGTCTGTTGGGGGCCGGCGGCGCGCGCACAGATTATTTGCACACAACCACGCCGCTAACAGCCGCCGCGGCGCGTTCAACTCGCCGCTGCTCTGTTTGGGCACAGTGCCCCGAAATGTCACCCAAAGGCTCTAAGTGCAACAGCTGGTTTCAGGAGATAAGTTGTACTTGAAGTATTAGGTGTGATTTCAATTAAATGAATTGGAAAATCAGGACATTCCTGACATCGCGGCCGTGAGAGCTTTTTAATTCTAAAAACCTTTAATAAAAAGCTCTAACATCTAAGTAATTATTAAACACTTTCAGATCTTGATGTGTACAATAGTTTCCCTGTCACCGTCACAGCGCTGTCGCACACTCAGAGACAAAACGACAAATTAATTTCTCTTTAATGGTGCGAACAGATCTCTATCGGCCCTCATTTCGTGATGATGTCGGGGGCAAATGCTAAATGATTTTTTGCGACTGCAAGCAATTTGTCGTTACATTTACATAAAATATTAATATTTTTTATCATTTTGTAAATGACAGGAAGTTATCATTACTTCATTTTATATTCACACAATTAAAATGTATGTAGAAAACTGGTTTACACTTTATAGCGATTACTCGGTCATGTATAAAACTTCTACGCAATGCGAACTTTGACAATTTTTTCATCAATGCCCTGCTTGTCGCAATACACAGGACAGTGTAGTGGCCAGTGGGGCAGTGGCAGGTGTAACGGTGTGTCAACACAGCACAGTATCAGCAGCAGTGTTGTCGCTGTCATGTCGGTGTCTCTTGTTGTCCGACGTGCGGAGGGATTTATCGCAATCGTCCGCGCAGACAATAAGTGCGCCGACGTCGCAAATGCGATGGATCGACTCGCTTTGAAAGCTGACCCATTCTGCAACACTCATACCGACAGAATAATGGCGAGAAGCGATAAGTATTAAGTGAATATCGATTGCGGATTTCACAGAGGAAACGCATATAAATGAGAAATAGCATTATATGGTAGAGTCACCTTCTCCGTAGATTAAAGGTAATATATCATCAATTGCGAAAATCTGTGGGCAGTGGTCACTTCATTTCCTGAAATTTAGGTAACCGTTTCCTCAATCTAAAGCTAATTAGTGTCCTTTGATGTCCGGTACTTTAAACACCATGTTAGTCGTAGTACTGTGTGTATTGCAGACTATCCCTGCGAGCTGTATTTAGCTGTCTGCGGATATATTTAGCGCTAAGTGCGATTTAATATTAGTTTACCGAAAACGAGCGTCGCCGCCACCACCAGCCCGCACCGGAACCCGCCGCGGCGCCTCGCGCGTTTATATACAAACATACATATCTCCAAACATATGGTATATTAACACACTTTTTATATACTCTAGCATAGGTACTCGTGTGAAAAAAACACCTACAAAGCTCAAGTATTTCTAACTGTATACCATTATGAAAGGTTCAAGTAGTTATAGAAAATTGTTGACTTTATTATTTTGCAAATGTGAAATATACTGTTAGATGTCAAAGCGATAAGTCTAACATATTATTCAGAGATGTTGATATAATATACCATAACACAATATGAATATCCGTTAAGACATTAAGTTTATTGGCAGAGTATAACGCTGGCTGGAGGCTGCCAGGCGGCGGCGGTGCTTGACTCCGGGATGTTGGGAACCATCCAAAGATAAAATGTCGTTGACATTTCCACAAAGATTCTGTAGGGATGTAGCGTAAATCCACGGATTTATGGTACTAATGTTGACTTATATTTTTGACTATTATATTTTTTTTTAATTTATTTACTATTTTTGCTTCGAAAGGATTAACTCAAATATGTAAATGAAAATTGAATACAACTGCATAAAACAATTTACGAGAGACGGTTAAGAAAAGAAGTTGCCACTCCCAGGAATGGGAAAGTGACATAAAACGACATTAAAGTTGCATAAATAAGAAGAAATAAATTGGACTTTTATTACTGTTTTTTCGACATATAAACTATCGATAATTGACACATCGCTTCCCTATCAGTGTTTTCATATTTTCCGACAGTTTCCCGGAACGTGTGGGTGTTGGGAGGCTGTAGACAGTGTAATGGCCGCGTCGAGACTGCCAAACAACATATTTTTCGCTTACGCAATGTCGTTAAGTAAATCAACATTACTTAGCTATCATGAAACATCCAACCATTATAAGATGGGACTCGGATCAATTTGTATTCAGCACAATATTCTCATTTATTTAATTATACTGGAAATGTATGTAAAGATGCAAACATAGGTAGAGCCCGTATGAATCTCGCCCGTTGTAATACCTCGACCAAGTGGAATTCTGCGTTTCTTAAAAACGGAGATACTCAAGCAACATCTAACCGAACTTCAAGGAAGGTTAAAATGTACTTACTAAGGGTATAATTTTCTATAAATGCCTGCACCCCAGAATTAAGAGGTAGGTCGTCGACCTGCAGTAGGCGTCGCGCGTCAGCCGCGTCTCCGGCGACTGGACGACGTCTATTTGGTGATTTACCTCTCCTTGATTGCTCTTTATTGGCGATACGCGCTCATAAAACGGCTAATAAAATATTTATGCTCACAATCGCCATATACGCCAGCGGCTGGCGGCTAGACTTTGTTAATGAACAACATTTTATTAAGCAACACTTCGACAGTTTTATGTCCCATTCTTATAAATATTAATAAGTATTTTCGATTCTAGATTTATAGTTTCCGGCGCCTTTAAGTTTTTTTTGGAAAACGTCTTGATCTTTGAATTTTTCTGTAGGTTTTGCGAAAGAATTGCAATGTATACTATGTAACTTTAAAAAAAAACAAAAATTACACTTACTTCTAATTAGATTTCTCTATCTTATTACCTTATTTATGAATAGTTGACACAAAACACTCGCTTACCAACTTTCACAGCTATCGTCATATTCGTTTATTACTTTTTTCCTAGTCATCAAACAAAAGCTGCGGCCGCGGTGCGTTTAAAAGAAAACAAAAAAAAACCACAGCAGATCTGGGGGCGCGCATATGCCCCCCGACATATTTAAATTTCGAATCGGATGCAAAAAAAATCATACGCAATGTGTTCGCGGCGCACGCGCCCGCGACACATGCCGGAGTTTATAAAAAACTTTTTTTTATCCATCAGTCACCCTAAGCGCAGATAAGGAGCGAAAAAAACTGTAACATAAGCATAATATTAGTAGACGGCAGTAAGTTAAATAAAAACTTATCACAAAAACTGCTCATTTTGAGGTTAAATACGTGTTCGAGGCGCTCGCGAACATCAGGGTTGTCAAAATTTTATGGGACAAAATTTTCTCCGCGCAACAACAATTATAACATAAAAAATTTTCTACAACGTGACATAAACGGAAAATAGTTAATATGCTTTGATTAAATGGAAATCCGTTGTCTTACATAATTTCTCCATTTGGTTATTAAGCACATATTCTATTTGTAAATTGTCATAACCACATTGCTTGTACACATTTGCAATGGCTACTAACACTAGACGTGACATGGTTAGTTCATCTAGTCAGGGTAAACGCAGACATTTAGTGATAACGTATGGTTCAAAATCATAATGCATTCAAATTTAAGTGCAATATTTTTATTTGACCAGCTCGGTAGGCACATCCCTGTGAGCGCGGCGCAGACGCAGGCCATCTGTCGCGGCGCAGTTCGCGACGGCCGCCGGTTTATTTTGTTATTAGATAACAATAAAATTAAACACGAGCGATATACAACAATAAAGCAACGCTTCCACACAACTTCCTACATTTTATGACCGACAAAAAAGATCAGTCGAATAAAAAGTACAACTTCAAAAACGTCTGTGCTGTCGATGCACGAAAGCGTCGAGTTTTTCAAACACATTTAACTACTAATCTTGGTTTTTTTTAGTTTGTATTTTAAAATTAAAGTCTCACTTACTTTATGCTTAAATTTCTTCACACTGGGACGTTTTTAACATAAAAACTACAAAGTTATTTAAAAAAATAAAACGCTATTTTGTGTGCACTTTACAAAAAAGATTATAACAATAATGGGGCTACTTAAAAATAAACTCTATATTTAATGATGTTGCAAAAACAAAAATATCGAGAGGGCAAAATTCCTGCGCCGAGTGCATTAAGTTTGCCCAATTTGGACCCCAGCGGCGGCGTCTTTGTACAGATCCGCGGTAGAGATGTAACGGCGGCGGCGCGGTAACGAGGCCGCTTACCAAATACATTGAGATTATTTTAATTCACTCATTATACTAAATATCATGACAACAATTATGTTGAGAAGTTTAAAGATATTGATGCTGCGCTGAGAAGCTCTTAGCTAGGGTCATAAAAATGACTGTATTACGATACATATCGCTCGTCTAAATTTAAAATTCATAATCTACATTTTAAATATTGGCTGATCAGTGCCGGTGCTAGGAAGGGTGAACAGAAAGGGGCATCAAAGTCAATGAATTACAGATTCACATACACCTGTTAACTCCCTCTATCCAAAGCATGGAAAAGGCATTGTGTTAATATTTCCTAGGGAGCTAGTAGCGCTAACCGGCAAAGTGGCCGGTAGTAGACCATTTCCAACTTTCGTCACATAATATTACCCCAAAATAAGGTATAAGGTAAGATAAGGTATTGTTTTAAAAGTAAATTGTTACACGTATTCTGAAAAAGAAATGAGAGCCCAATCATGGGACAGGTGGTATTTATAAAAAAATCACCAGCTGAATTTGAATATCATAGTTTTTAAGTTCAAAAAAAGTGTCCCCTCCCCTCCCTCCTTACTCTCCCCCGAGTCTCCGCTAATTCAATTATTGCCACCGCATTGAACGTGCACTTTTTGTGTGTAGTTGCACACTGCACACTGCACACTGCACATTGCACATGTCGCGCACGTGCACGCCGCGACCCGGTTACAACTTCAAATCAGCTGTTATTTTGAATAAAAAAATTCACCGCTAAATTTTTTTTAATCAAAAATCTTGATAAATGCAAACGACATTTACTTATAATATCATTTTTATAACATTTTCAATTATTTATTTATTTATTTATTTTACACATGGAAAACTTACAGCCTAAACTAATCTAAGTAACTATAAACTAGATGACTGAGAGCCAATAAAAAGTTAATTATAAAAACTTTATATTTTTATAGGAATATTAATCTTATAAAACAGGTATTCTCATCATCATCTTGCCATTGTCCCTACGGAGGGAGCTGTACGTGCTGCTTCCATACATCTCTATCAAACGTCATATTGAATTCACTGCCTTCTTAAACATGTCCTCTTTCGCACAATCTACAGTCTTTCTCTACCTTTGTACCATAGGCTGGCTGTAGGGTAGGTATTCTATAGGGTAAAAATAAGAAATTATACTCAAGTCATACAAGAAATGTGCTTCATAACTCCCATAACACGACATCTGCATGTATCCAAGTGACTTAGCATAGATACTGATTACTGATATGATAATAGAGACAAGACACTAACAGAGTGACAGGCCCCCGGCGACACACGCTAGCCTCTGCAGTCTGTCGGGGTTTCTCACATCATACTCTATTCAACATCATTCAACTATAAACACAATTACAACGATCGTCTCTTATACCCGTTACTTTAATATAGCAGTTAATATATCCAGTTAATATATGTACTGGAATCAATTTCCAAAATAGGCAAAGATGCTACAGTTCATTACACCAATCTTTAGTTTTTTTGTTTAGACACGAACATGTATTTCTATTCACAAATGGGGAAAGGAATTGGCTCCTGCAGCACAGGGGAACCAAGTACAGGAGCCGAGGCTCTCATTAAATGTATATTTTCAAAAGTGAAATAATAAACCTTTTTTTATCTTATTCTTTGAATTAAAATTCATTTTACCATTGTACGTGCCATGCTAGACCCGCACCCCTCGGGGTCGGGGCAGGGAAAGGGAAGGTGTAAAACGCGAGAGGAATTCCTTTCTTTAAGCGCGTGTTCCCGGAACGCTAAATATAGCAGTTTCATTCATGACGCAGTGATGAATGGGCCGCGTTGCTTCTTACTTCGACCTAATAACTGCTAGAATTGTACAAAAACTGCACTTAAGAATGTATTACCAAATAGCACAGGATTAAGTTTTTAGACTTTGACATTATATTAAAACCACATGTTATTAAACTGAAAATAAAAACTCAGTAAATGCAAGTTAAAATAAAAAGCAAATTTGAAGAATCAGATCACAGAATGGAACTAAAATAAGGTTTTCTGAAATTATTCTGAGCAATATTTGTCAATTGTAACTAATTTGGTTTAAATAATTTCTTTGTAATGTGGCAATTGTTGTAAATGTTTCCGCGTGTTGCCGACGTGCTGCAGAGGCGTCTCTGCAATCGCCGTGAGACTTCAATATTACAATGTCGTAATGACATGATTTTTTTTTTCATTATTTAAATTCATTGTTTATTATAATCGTCACAAAAAACTTAAATTTAAATCGAACTGTAACAAATTACGAAAGTATTGTGACTAAGTACACAGTATCAGTTTATGTATGTTTTATTTACAAAAGGAATATATATAAATAAAAAAGCTTAATAAAGCAAAGACTTTACTAGAAAACTGTTTTTTGTATATTTGTTTAATGATTATTTGTAAACTTGTAAGTCATATCGAACAATAGCAACAATAGTATTAGTAAACAATAAAACAAAAGGGCAAAATAAGTCGCATGAAGGAAAACAAACAAACGCCACGTCGCCCAGCGACCTCCGCACAGCGCGGAGCACGTACACACTACACAATGACCGTAGATACAAATGCCCCGTCTGCCGCCTCTAGCCCACATAATGCAATGAATGGACGCTACCTGCCCGCTGCCCGTTCCCACGCCTAAACTACAGAATTAAGAAAAAATATACCTCTACGAAGAACAAAAATCATTTTCACACCTTCGAGCAAAGGCTTTAGCTCACGCTTTTATAGCCGATGTAAAATAATAATGAATACGTAAACTTTCTTTGGTTTACATATTAGTAGAACTTGCTTGTAACGACATCTAGTTGATATGACAAAGAACTATTGAATTATAGCACTTGAACGCCATCTAGATAAGATATCTAACACCTCCAAATAAGTTTTAGTAAAGCGACATCTTTTGTCGACTTTCAGATGCAGCTCAAACGTCATTATTTGACGAATTGTATTAGTGCATCGCAGTATGCAACAGATGGCGCTATTATCAAAAATGAAAACAAAACTTTGTAAATAACAATTTTGTAAAAAAATACACAATTTTTCGATGACGATTAAAATGGATTTTTTTTTGTATGTATCACTTTTAAACAAAATCATTGTAAAAAAAAAGAACGAAACGAAAGAACTCAGGTAATGAGTACCCATAAAACAAAATATACATCGGCTACAAATTAGTCCAAAAATAAAAACAAGAATGGTGATGAGAATTTTACAAAATGTTTTGTTTGATTTCCATAATGTAAATTTCAGGTTTTATTAATATGTCTTTATTCAATTTCATTTACATGTATAGGTACATAAAGGGAAACTTATGCGACATTTCACGTCGTAGTTATATCTGTGCGTTTAAATAATTTTCATTTATAGCAAAAAGTTCGCGGGAACAGCTGTTTGAGAGTTGCGAATCCCCCCAGCGATAAATCTAGGTTTGCAATAAACAACTCGCCAACGCCATCTGTTGGCAACATGTAGTCATTACTCAAAGCTATAAATCAGGCGCAGCACATGAGAGGGCGCCACAAGTTGTGCGATTTATCTTCAGCGAAAGTAGGGAAAGATTGTGTTTATGAGACTTTTGCTCATTTCTGGGAAACGTTAATATCCGTAAAGATTTTCATAACAATAAAAGATACGGCACGTTTCGCTAGAACCGTAATAACGTGAGATGAAAAAATGTTAAGTTTTAGTAAAGCAGTTTTAAATAGTAATTTTATAAAAACCATCACAAACGACAGATTCCTTATGGGACGGTAATGGAGGTTAAGTTATAAGTATATATGTACTCCGTAGAAACTCATGTAACTACCACCTTATTTACGATTGAGAATTCGACTAAAACCACTTAAGATTGTAACGTGTCCTTATCATGTGAAACTAAAACACGTTTCAAAGAGTACAGAATAACTTCACCCCTTTATCGGCGGAGTCAATTTAACGCGCTTGTCTAATGCGCGCCGAGCACACGCGAGGCTCCTCTACAATTATATTTCGTACACTTCATTCTTGGTATAGTTATTTTAAACGTGTAGTCGTATTACGCTGGCAACTCCGCACGTTTTTAGAGGGATTTTTAAAAAACAAAATTTCTGCATCTAATAATTATATCTTCGAATTAAGTGTACTCATATAATATAGATCGAACTTCACTTTTTAAGTTCGTTTGATCTTCTCTTACATGCATATTCATCATCATCAACTTGCCCTTATCCCTTATGGAGGGTCGGCACAGTATATTATATGAACTAAATAATTGAATTTGCTTTGTATCTCGTATTAACATTCTTGCTTTATTTATGTTTATTTATTAACATTCAATATGAAAATGGTATATAAACGAATATGTATAGAAACATACAATCTAAGGGTGCTGCTGTTTTGTAAAACGTTTGAAGTTACCTCCTCCGACACGAGACATGCATCATTACAACAATGAGGGGTTGAGATTAACAATTGCTTTGTACTCGTCAATGTGAGATTTCTTACAGAATGATGAGCGAACTATTCGTGGAACTGTTACTGTTTACAAACATTTATACACATGACACCTTTGTCTGGAGGGGGGAGGGGGGGATACTAGTAATATTTTTTCATTTCAATAAAACTGACATTTAATTTTGAAGTTAACTACACGGGTCTCTAGAGATTGTAGGAACCTTAGTGTTATAAATTAATTAATTCATTTAGGTTGCAATTTCTGGACTCTAGGGGATCACAGACCTCTGCCTCCCGCGACATCCACACATCCTGTTGTAGTGAATACTGTACCATTATTAGACGTAGAGAAAGATGTAATAAATTCAAATCTCAAATGAATTTATATCGAACTTTTCGTAAATTTGGGCATCACCTGGCAAGTAACATTAAATGTATCGTAATGTTGCTGTTTTCTATCACATTTGAAATGTAAACAGCATTAACAATAAACTGTACAGTGAGCAGTTAATCCATTAGCGAGCTCTGAGATCGTAAACATACAGCTCGCCCTCACCGCACTGTACCGACAGTAAACATTAAATTTAAACTTATATCCTTAGGTTATTTGTTAGATATATTACGTTTAAATATTAACTTTACAACCGCAAATTACTTTTGTGATATGATAAAACAATAAAACAAAGTAGAAAGTAAATAAAAATGTGAATCAAATCAAGGAATACCGCAACTTCACCGGAATGAGGCTGAATTTCCGTTTCCGGTACATTAAGCACTAATTAGTCCGCGACGGAGGGCAGGGGGAGAGACGTGGGAAGGGTGGACGGGGGGAAGAAAGTCAAAATTATTATTAGTTTCTTTATAACCCCGTAGTAGCTTCGTCACGAATGAACCAATTTTACGCGAACCTTCTGATTTTATTGCATTAATTCCGCTGTCACGCTAGATGTCGCTGTCACGATTGTAAACTTTAATGGACTATGGTATTATAGAAGTTGTAAAATTGAGTAATATAACGCACTATTTCTTAATAATTAAGGCTACAGTGTGCCACGAAATAATTGGAAACGAATTACTTACTAGTTAATATTGTAAATGCGAATGTTTAGAGGGATGTTTGTTAGAGTTTGTAACGTAAACGGCTGAACGTATCTCGATGAAAGGCATAGATGTAGAACATAGTCTGGGAGAGCACATAGACTACTTATTTAGTTTTTTTTTTCATTCCGCGTAGACGAAGTCGCGGTCGAAAGCTAGTATACACAATAGGTATATTTCACAATATACTGAATATTATACGCAATACTCAATTTATACTGAAATACTCAATTTCTGTTAATCACAGTTTTACTTTTTTCTTTTAATATTTTTAATTTCGTTCCTTCTTTCCCTTTTATTTCATCAACAGATTTGCGTAATTAATATTCATAAGGCAAAGGTTACAGTCAAAAGTCGAAAGTTATAATTTCATAGGCAAAGTTTGCTGCGTCAGAAAAATGTTATAAATTGAGATCAGTAAAAATTGGTCGTAAAAATTGCAAGAAAGTTTGTCAATTAAAAGAAATGTAGAAATTAGCAAAGCGACGGAGCGAGCGCCCTCTGTGTTGTGAATGGAGAGTTTGACTACATTTGGGGGATGAAAGCAATCAAGTTAATTACATTAATGAATTTTGAGGTTTTTTCAAGTATTTGTTAAAATAATCTTATTCTGGTTTCAGATACAAATAATATTTACGTAGTCAGTCGTTTTATGTATCAAATTAATTAATTACAAGTCAGATTGATAGACTTTTTCAGGTTCTATTAATAAGTTTTATATGAAAATTTCTGCACTTTCCGAACCATTATGTGAACACAATATCTTAATAAGGTATTTGTGTATTTTATGTAAAAGAAAATCTAGTAAATTCATGAGGTCGTTGTTAAATTCAAATAAAAAGAGCAGTGCAATAGTCGCCGCTTGTCGCCGCCAGGTGTCGTGAGGGCGCTTTATGATTTATGTGCCTTTGAATTAAAATGTTACACCGCTTGGGAATTTACTTAGGGCAGGTGTATAGGGAAAAGAGATAGCAGGTTTTGGTACGTATAGTACAAAATAAATTTGTACACAATGTGTAATTCAAAAAAAATATAGTAGTTTAGCGGTTGCTCGTAAACTTCGTCTATAATATTCCTTATATATAACGTAACCTATAATATCCCCATCCTCCTGAGCTACCTTCTAGTGAAAGTCCCGTCAAAATCGACTCAGCCGTTTCGAAGATTACCCCTCTGCGGATCACATTTAACAATGGTGTTTTCATTTCATGAGAGCCTACAGAACTGTAGAAATATTGTAACTAAACTCGAGGCACTCGAAAATCCGTAAATTCCTTCAAAATATGTAAATTAGGCAGCGAGGAAATTTGTCGTTGTTTACTTAAAGCTTCCGGATCTACAATAAATCGTGTCGCTGTCGTCGCGGTCGGAAGCCCGCATTGCGGCTCCGGACGCGCTCCGGACCCGGTCAGGTCTACATCGACTAATTGTCCGGACGGAGGTTTTCTTGTACCGTTATTTACTTCAGTCTAGCACCTCTGTACTTTACAATTAAGACAGAATTATTGTACGATTGTCATCAGGCATACTTCAGGCTTCGTTAGATCTTACATGTCCCTTCTTTCGGGGCTCAAAGCATACCCAAGTCAGTGACTAGGCCTTACTCTACTATGCTGGTTGATTTAGTTTTCAAAGCAGTACATCAATATTGTAGTACTTACCCTATCGCAGGGCGAGGGAGCGTGCAGCTGTCGTGCCTGTCCTCGTCCGAGCGCTTCGCGTTTGCGTTGCGCGCTGAACAGCCTCAACTCCTTGCGCTCCTCGTCCGACAGCGCGTGGCAGTACCGCACCTGAAGTGATAACAGCGTATTTATAAACCTTGTGGTATTTCCAGTAGGACGTCCGAGGATTGGAGATACCTGCCAGCGACCTTAGAACACATACTCATAACTTTAGCATAGCATATTTAACTAAAATCAATTGTCAATCGTAGACCTCTTGTTGCAGGTTAATTCAACAACTTATGTTGTACGGAGCTAGGAGAGCAGTATGTAGGATGTAGTATACATGGTATAGTTTGCAATGTGTAGAGCTTACCTCGTTGTCCTGCGGCGGCAGTTGCTGCAACAGCTGCTTAAGGCGGTGGCGTTCGCCCACGCTGTTCACGTACGGCACCTTGTCCTCCGGCAGCGCGGAGAAGTACAGGTGCACCTGAAATACGCATCACAACAAAGCTAATAATTGGCTGACAAACCCAAAAGTAGTGTTCAAATGTAATGTGCTAATGTGTTACGCCGTAACTCTAGATGATACGCAATTATTTGTTATTCAAACATTCATACTGTATGCCCATATTACTCGTACATTCGAATTATTAGTTTGAATCCGTAAACTGGTTTCAAATCGACCGGATCTATCTGTCGATACAATTATCTCGCCTCGATGAAATTACACGTGTAAAATATTATCCGTATTGCCATTTATCAAAACAGTAATGCTTTAATATGTAAATATTCTGTTCGCTGTCTTGTAAATATTTGAGTGAAGCTTTAAGCTCGCTGGTCCGACGTGCGGCGGCATCTTAAGCAGCCGCATCTATTAACGGTAGTCAGTAAACACTGAACATTTCACCTGCTGTCGCCCTCGTGTAACCCTTGCCCCCACAGGAATGTACTTTCCAATTCAAAAGCTTGTAGCCCGAAGTTGAAACAGTTTCTATTGGTTTGTTTTTATTAGGCGATAGAGTTATGTTGAGGTTCGGAATTTTGTGTATAGTGTGAATAACGCAACTATCGAAGTAAAAGAAAACATTACTGGCATAGTGGCTAATATTTTATTATAACTTGAATTACTACCTATCTATTGTTAATATTTCAGAATTATCAACCGAATATCTAATGTCTTCCAAAAAGACAGAAATATAGCCAGGATTCATTAAAGAAAACAAAAGAGAATTGTAATAATATCTCCCAAAAGAATATCCAAGTAAGCTCAGTAAATGAAACATTATTAATAATAATGTTTTATGATAATCCCCGCACATAATAATGTCAGTTCGTAATAACGACACGGCGGGCTAATGAAAACCCTACGTGTTCGGACTGGCGAGGACTCTGAGTTATGCTTTTCACACGAGGGTAGAGTACTAGGGCAGCAATATTGCTATTGTTTAAACGCACACGTCGAGAAAAACAGTGACAGTACTGCATAACTACACTAGTGTGAAACTAATATAACAGCAGCGTGCATTTCCACTAATATAGTAAGTAGGCGCTCGTATTTATTACCAGTGGTCAGGGGAGAGACGTGTGATTGCATTTTACCTTTCCCGGCTCATCGTGATCGTATATGGTAGCGTTTAAGACTTCGATGGTCATTCAATAACTTGCTGCGTCGTATTGCGAACATTTGCCAAGTTGGAGATATTTGCTTTTTAACTTTTAAATCACTAGAATTATAATAATAAGTTGACCGTTTAGGTGTTTCTTTAAAAGATTTATTTATAAGACATTATAGACGTTTAAAAGTAAAAAACAGAACGTTTTGTTAAGTTATACTAGATTGGCAATTTGAGGAGGTTGTAAAGACATATAACTCAAACCTTTCTGTCATAACTTTGTAAGTGAGCGCAACTTACTGTCTAGCTAACGGTTAACTTGCCTCAGTTACGGATGTCGTGATTTGACAGCTTTTAACTCTGTGGTAAACCAAGACATGTTACATGATATCTCACTTACTACTTACATCGTATTTTGTGTTATATTTCAACTCTATTATTATCTTTTCACAAGCAAGGTAAGTCACTATAGAAATTATTAAAAGCCATTTGCATAGACAAATAAATATTCTATGCGCAATATAAAATGTTTACGATCCCGTCAAGAAGAAATTGTATTATTTTTCACCCTTAAAAAAATATGGAGCGACAGGAAAATACGAGTTAATTCTTTGGCCATTTGCGTAAGCACGCCGCCGTGACCTCAAGTAGTCTTGAAGGGAGCGTCTCAGGGCGCGCCCCTGAAGAACATTCTAATTTTTTGCTCCGTTGCCTCCCGATTCATGCTTCTTATTTTTGTAGTAATTATAAATGCCGCGATCTAATTTGGTATTCAAAGCACTCAAATACGTTTTATTGAGTTTCTAGTAAAGTTTGTGCGGGTTTTATCACCTCATCGAATTGTTGAGCATTGTACGGTTTTAGTTACGAAATCTGTTACTATAAATAGGCAAAAGTCTAGTATATATATATAAAGTTTGTGAGATTTATTTGTCGTAATTCATGTAATTGCAATGGCTGTAATCATAAGAACTGGAATTAGGGCAATGATCGTACCATTTGTTACCTAATTCCAGACATTTACTTCTGAACGAATCCTACGCAATAGTTAATGTATAAATAATGACGGATAACAGTCGGACAAATCACATTTAGATGGCGACCGGCAAAGGGAAAATGATCGCTAATCGTTCGACAGCAATATGTGTGTCGAAATGATAATCGTCTTTTGTCATTTGTTAAAATGCTCGGAGATGACTGACAGATAAAAGATAAACTGCAGGAAAATCATTAGAAACTTGCGCTCAAAAGTTTTACAGTAATAATTATTAATTGGGTAAATTAAGGAGTTACTTTAGCTAAAAGAGTTAAACAGAATGTCGTTTTCGATTGTTTAAATTATTAAAATGGTGCGAAGTATAAATGTAGCAATCTTCGAGAAGCTGTCGACAGCAAAAGTATTGTTTTGAATATTAATATTGAGGGAACTGTTTAAAATGTTGAAAATGACTGGCTGAGCTCGAGAATAGTTCGCTACGACCGCGAACAAACGTCGAAAATAAGTAGACTTTTCAAACAATAGCTTTGTTGTGGAAACAAAGGGCTGAAGAAGTCCTCCGGAGCCGTCTCAAACGTCTATTGCGATTTCCCCACAATGGCTGTACTTTCGATTGATGTGCCACGGGAATTTCGACTCTACGAGTCTAACGAGGAGGAGGTAAGCATCGGAGAAATATGACCAACTCGAAAATAGCTTGGATATTTTGTGGCTTGAATAACAGATATTCCGACGAGGTAGCTACGACCGTCTAGCTTTTAGAACGTGACCAGTATATCAAACGTTGGAAACTTTATTCATATAAGTAATTTATCTCATTGCCCAAGTCTAAGCATTGAACAAGAGACAAATATTGTTAATAATGATTTTCCTATAATACATGTGGATAATTTAGGACTGAATGCCTCTTCTGACCAATTTTATCTTCTAGCGGATTTTCTTTCGGTAAAAAGGCTGGTACCAAACCTAGTAGTAGTACTTTGAGGAATTTCGTAAAATTGTAATACGTAATTCTCACCTGCTCAGGTCGCAGTCCAGGCGGGACCCAGGTGTATTCTTCTAAGGCACATCCGGAGTCGTCGTCGCTCTGCGAGTGCCTGTGCGGGTCCCCGGGCTTCATGAGCCTCTCGGCGTGCTCTAGGAGGCCGCGTAGCTTGCCCTGCGGCGCGGGGTGCGGGGAGAGCGACATGGCGGACTGCGGAGACTGCGGGGAACGGTAGCTCTGTCCGGGTTGATGCAGCTGGGATACACTATGACTGTGCAGCAGGTTGTACTCCGGGAAGGCCTGCCCCGGCGGCGGTTGACTGCGCCGGAAATTGGGGTAAGAGTAGGGGTGGGGTGAGTTGCACTGGCTGGGCGCGGAGGAGCCACTGTGGCTGGGCTGCGGCGATGGTAGCGCGGGGTGGTCGGCAGGCGCGGGGGGCAGGCGTGGCGAGGTCAGTGGCGAGGGCGGCGCGGGCGGCGGAGGTGAGGACGCCTGCTCGTGCAGCGGTGGCGGGGAGGAGCCCGTTGGTGACACCACGCAGTTGCGGCATACAGGTCTAGAAAAAAACAGAAAAAGTTTAAGACTGCAGCTCTATATTTTTTTTTTGTAATATCTTAAGAGAAAGAAAAACATGTGTGCTTTTAAGAAAGCAGGTGTTATCTGAACAAATAATCAGTTTAAGTCGGTGTCGGTCCATCAATAATGCTGTAGTCGGGATCGTGACGTGTCAGTCGGCGGTCGGGAGTCAGCAGGTCGCCGCTGCGCCGATTGATTTATCTGCTCCAAATGATTTAGCGGTTAGCTCATGATTTATGCTCACTTGTTCGATTGTCCGAGATTGATGTTGTTTTTTGAACGAATTACGCCGTTTGTGTTTTTGTTTAATTTGTATTAATATTTGTCGAACTCAACATTGAAATGAATTTCGTATGCATCGAAAGCGCACACGTTTAAAACATCAACTAACACCCTAAACACTTCTTATATTACATACACAAAGTCATAGTCACATAAGAACAAGAAATTAATCTGTCTCATTTAAATGTCAACTTCGCTGAAGATAGTTTTTTGCGCCGCTGCTGGCGCGAAGATGTGCGGTTAATTTATTCTATAGCAATAATGTGTTGTCAACAACAAAGTAATTCGTACCCAAACGTGTTACACAACATCAGCGGTGGAAAGTCGCACAAAACGAGTCGCAACGAGTTTTCTAAGCAATTAAATGCTGGCACTTTAAATGCTGGAGCTGTTAAATTAATTGACCGATCGATTAGAAATCGCACGCGTTCTTGCATTTTGTTATTATTGTGGAATGTTGTCAGGAGATGGACATAACGCCATTTTAACTTCTTTCCTTAAGATTATTGGTAACGCTATAATTTGTCTTTAAGTTTTATGCATAAATGATTATACAAGATACAAAATATTTTACAAGATCGTTGTGATCACAGTCTTATAGTCCTCTTGTATTAGCAAATTTTATAAAAAGGATATACTTTTAAGTCAAGCAAGATTAAAAACACTATTATGTGCCTCTGAAATCGATTAAATCAGAGATAGGATGCCCGTAATGCACATGATAGCGATCTCATAGTGGCCGGGCAATTAGGATGCGCGGGCGCAATCTGCCCCCTGCACCCTTCGCCCTCCCACCGTGTTTATATCGAGCCAAGATGTGCTAATTATAATGCAACACCAATCGCGTGTAATTTAAGGGATTTATTAAAAACTAGCTTTATTAAAAACTGGCCGCTACATGCAGCAAAACTAAGCTGAGTTTTAGTTTAATGTGCTTTTCTCTAGATAAAATAAAATTTCAATATTCGCATATCTCAACACGTTTGTTTATAATTAAAACACTAATAGCCTTACAAATAAACGAGGTATAAAGTTAAACTTAGGGATAAACTGAGTATAAGCAAAATTTGTACTAATATTTGCTTATACTCAGTTTATTTCTAAGTGTAACCTTATGCCGCGTTTATTTGTAAGGCTGTAATACTGTAAACCACAGACTCTTATGTCTTAAATAAGATGTTCGATAGGAAATAATGTAAATTATATGAATCATAGTAAAACAAGCATCAGGCGCAGGAGCCCCTATCGGCTTCAGATCGATAAGCGATCGACAATCGACATCAGTCGGCGTTACTCAAAGAGCGGTCGAGCTAAAGAAATGCCACTGCCTGATCGCACCGATTACAATTAAAATTGTATTGCGCTTGTTGCAAGACAAATTATATCCAGCAATTGATTTAATATACATCTTTTATAATTAAGCATGTGATTAATGTTTTTCTACGTTTTTACTACGGAAAATACCGTTTTCTAGAGACTCGTCTAACTGCTACCATTTATTATTAAACTTTAATTGAATACGAAACACAATTGATGAATAGTTAGGACGGTTAATTTACTGTTGGATTAAAAAGTATTTCATTTCGTACCGTAAAATAAGAATGAAGGAATAAAGAAAAAAATGCTGTTTATATAGGTATCTATGAGTCGTAAAATGTTGAACCTGACTTTTTAAAGATTTTTTTATATCACTTAAGTGATTGAAGCATTTCCTTTTTTATTCCACCTCGTGTTTTATTTGCTTAACAACGGAAGGACAACAGACAATGTAAACAAACGAGCAATGGACGTTCAGTATGACGCTCACGGCGACGTGCACACGGCGGGCATTCCCACGTCGGGGGCCGAATGTGCCCCGCATACTTGCCACTAGCTGGCTTACGGCGCTTTAGCGTTGATAACATTTTTATATAATCCCCGACATAACCGAGTTAAATAATGTTGGACGGTAAAGTGCTATAGCGGCTAAATGTTTTAGTAAAAATTTAAACGTTATACGTGTTTGTTATACCAATTGTTTGGCGAGTTCAATAAACTCTTGTCACTGTTTTATTTTTCTGAGTAAAATGTTGGGATAAAAATAAATTGTACATGACAAATTATGGTAGCTTTTTTAAGTAATTTAAACAACCAACAAAAACAGAATATTAATCGTATTTTAAAGTATGGTCTATAGTTATAAATGTATAATTAAAATAACCAATTTTATTACATGCTAGATGTTACAAAGTTCAATTAAATCACTCTTACTGTTCAACTTACAAAGAAGGTAATTATTTTCGGGACGTAAGCAGCGCTCCCCAGCAATGCGCATAGAACAAAGCTGCTATTATAACAAGAAATTAATTATTTTTCCGTTATAACTGTTATTAAGCAGGTTAAAGTTGATGTCAGCAATTAAGTAGCCAATTTTGTCTATTGTTGAAGTGATGTTAAACTTTCGTTAAGAAAGCACAAGTTTAATGTGTAATTCTTTGTTAAAAAAATCACGTTAAAATAGCTTTACTTAATAATTATTCCCTGCTAAAGCTATAATACTTTATTAAATTTTGAGAGATAAAAATTAAGACACATCTAAGGCATTTTACGCAAAGAAATTATTGAAATAAAAAATATTTATTGAATATGTTTGTCTCTATTGACTTGTACCATACACCAACCACGTGACAGGACACGAACGCATACCGCTGGGAAATTGTAATTCGCTGAAATACTGTAGCTGTATTTTTCCCTATAGTTACTTGTTACAATATCATGTATTACTTAGAATGGTAAGAAGCAATCAGGTTATTTAAACTTCGTATGCACAAATAAATGCTTGTGCATAACTACATAGATAAATGTATAGAAGTTTATTCAACATTGTAACTTTAACATTCCACTTAGTTTTCTCGGTTGCTTTCTTAAAAGTCATATTATAAAAAATCAATTTCCTTCACTACAATAATAATCTTCAATACATTTCAAGGCATGAATCATTTATCCATCCAACATTAGTCAAAACTTAATTAACAAGGCGATGACAAACGATAATCGATGCCACTCTTAAATTAACCATCGGAAGTTACCGATTGGTTAATAATCGATTAAAATCGATCTAAAAACACCTAAAGTACAGTTATCTCTTGCTGTGTTCCGGACTTTATCCTCGACTTGGCCTAGCCCTGTGGCTTCTGTTCAACCATGAAACTGCTCCCATACCACGCGTAGTTTCGACCGTGAACAGCTATTGTTTTGCCCTTTCATTAAAATCACTCCTCTTCCGGTGAACTGCCTTCATAAATAACTTCTTAGATATCGTTTGATTACAATTTATGTTATTACTAGCTGTTGCCTTGCGGCCTCATCCGCATCAAATTATAAAAACTTGATTATTTTGTTTACATTTGTCAAATTCTCAATTGCAAATGTCAAAATTACCGTTACCATTATAGCGCGGCTTGTAGTTTATGGTCCTTTCCCACATGAGGTTTTTTTCGTATTTATTTACCCCCCCACCCCCAATAGCGTGAAAATATATCGCCTAAAGCGTGTCGTAAGTATAGGGCTTTTTATTAAAGAAAGAATTATTTAAAAATATGCTGTAATTGCTGACATCCTACGCCACAAAGTAGTGTGTTTACTCTTTATTTTATTAGTATAGATGTAGCACTAATAGTTAAGTAGCAATTATTGTACCGTAAGTTAGGACGTAGAAACTCATCCGTTTACTTAGAAACGAGCATCTTTATGATTAACTGTTTATTTTGTTTATACAATGTAGATACAACCATGGCGTAGCTTATAATTTTAATAACGCCCAGTATAAGCTCAAAAGTTCGATAGCTTTTGTAACTATAATCAGGGAAAGAACCAATTAAGTTGAAATTAATTATAAATGCGGCAGTTAATTTATCCTTATAACGACTTTAAAATTCTTGTATAACGAGGTGTATTTAAAAAATTAACTCATTACGTTAAAGGAGGTGTATTTCACCCCGTCAGGTTGTTATCGATTTATTATGGAAACTAATATAAGAAAAACAGGCCATAGAACCCTGTCTTTAACGCCGATTGATTTACGACGAGACAGTTATAATAGAACTTATATGGATATTCTAATTATGTTATATCCAGCGATATTACGAGGATATGGAGTTTTATTACATAATATTTACATATTTTGATGCATAATTTTAAATGTAAATTGCAACATTTGATTTATTTAATGTTGCCGTTACCTTGAAAATAAATATTAAGATATACATTATGTAGAATCTGCCGGTAGATATACACAAAAAGGAGTATTTATTAAGATATTTCTAAATTCTTGATCCGAGATGCTTTTTTTGATAATCTTTGTGAAGCGTGGACGCTGACTGCGCGCCTCGCGTGCCTCCCGACTCCTGCCTACGTTAGGTTATAAATTAAACTAAATACCCAATATATTGAAATCCTATTATTCAAGTTGTTTTAACAACAAATTCAATAAATAATAATTCATTCTAAAGAGCTATTAAAGACCTCGTCAATGAAACTTAATGTCTGCCTACACTTCTA
The DNA here is from genome assembly GCA_029286645.1 of Papilio protenor. Taxonomy (NCBI): domain Eukaryota; kingdom Metazoa; phylum Arthropoda; class Insecta; order Lepidoptera; family Papilionidae; genus Papilio; species Papilio protenor. The sequence continues at coordinate 186,093 of JAGSMZ010000007.1, read as the reverse complement.
TGTTAAGGGCTTGAGTCCTTATTTCTCTTTACGACTGAGTATTGTTTAGCTCTATACAGCCTGGCTATGGCTGGCTATTTGCCGTTATTTGCGTCTATTTCAAGACAATATTCGATCGAGAAAATGATCCATAAATTAAAGATTAAACTGGTTACAAGCTTGTTTATGGCTTCTGAACTACAATAGTAAATGACCGGTCTAACTTGAACCATGAAGTGTGGGTTGATTTTATTGCATTCTAGTTTTTAATCAGGTTATTTTAAAGTGTATATTTGAATGCAACAATACGAATAACGTTGACGACAATTTCTTAGGTCATCGAGAATGTGGTGAGAATTTAACATAGAGACGCCATAAATATTTGTTATCGATATATCCATAATTTACCTTTATAAAACGTTCACTATAAAAATGTTATGAAGAAAGATTTTTACAATTTATTGTTTTTACGGTAGACAAGTTACTTAAATGCGACAAGAAAGTTGCTATTACTCTAACATTGTCGGTATAGATTTATATTTATACAGAGTATTTTGAGAAGCCCAGAGAAATCATAGTAGAGTTCCTGGAGGTCTTAAAAAACGGTATAACGCCTTGATAAAAATAATCAATCATGCAGCATTCCGTAAACCAATGTAAAGTTGTTACATAAACATAACGCAGTTGTGACGCGGACATCTTGAATCGCCATTTTGAATTATGGCGACCGTTATTTATGGCGGCAATTTGTTACTCGAGCTGATGTCCGACTCGATTAGTTTTGGAGACATGTTTCATTATTTTAATTTATAAAATACAGGTGAAAATACTGTAACTAAAATATATCAAAAAGCTGTCTCATAAATAATTAAAATAGAAACGCGACATTTCGCAGAGTAGCTTCTATTTATTTAATATTAAGTTCTCTTATTTTTCATTGTCTTTATTTTCTTTCACCGTATTCGGGTGAATGGATTCCTTACGCTTTTTTACTAACATAAAGTACTCGTAACTTCATTTCCAAATTGGGAGACAAGGGCTCGAATTACAATCGGCGGTATCAATGGGATTTGCGACAAAATACTGTTGGAATTACCGTAAAGGTGAGGATGGGCTCATTGGCTGTCGCTTTATGCCAAATAAGTTGTATTGAAAGGGGACTCTGACATTTTTAACTGTTTTTACTCCGTTAGGGATATGCGATTTTTATAGCGTGTGTCATCACTCCCTTTTTGATCATGTCACCTTTTACACAATCCATCCATCTCTTTCTAGGTCTACCTGTACCAATGTACCCTTCCACACTCATAACTAATGTTCTCCTTGTAACATGAGATTTATCCCTCCTCATAACATGCCCATACCTTATGCTTGTGTAAAGTTGGTTAGCTATTAAATTTTGGTTTTGAATACTCATTTTTCAACTTTAAATACCATTAGCATTATTAACTACACGCAAATCATTACAGGAAATTAGTTTCGGTGCACCATAAAGTTCTGTATTACGTTCGTGGAACAAATCTTGTTTTTAAACATTCGTTAATTGCCAGATAAATTTAAGATTTTCTCAACTTTATCGTTTGGAAATGCTTACAATGTTAATGTTAACCAGTTTGTTACCCCGCGGGCTCGGCGGTCGACGATGTATTTTATGATGATTGTAGTCGAAAATGATAATCTCCCGATTGCTCCCCCCTGACCCCGCGCCGCCACCCCAAGCCAGAGGCAATATAACCTGACTCACACCTGCCTTGATTTACGTGACTTCCTCGACGCTGTCAAATCTAATTTACTCATTAAAAGCGCGCGCATCTTAAACTAAATCGCACAACTGTTTAGACGCGCTTTAATTCCTATGAGTTTTAATGGAGGTGCGCACACTACTCGATTTTTAGTTGTGCAATTAAACAGTTGTATTGGCTGCTAAATAATAGACAATCGCAGACAAACAGTTGTGCAATAGTTTAGTCAAAGGTGTACGCCCGCTTTTATCGAATTTCAATACAATTTGTCATTATATTATTTTACACTAAATCTAAATATACAGTGACTGAGGATAAAAATAATTTATTGGTCAGATAAATGTATTTTAAAACAGTTTATTTTCTACTCTTGTCACAACACTAGCAACTGATAGAATCTTTATTTTTAATACAATTACCTAGATAATAAAATGTGGTGAAGATCTATGAAGCATTTCCTAGAAATCGTTATTACTGACAGGTTCAACTGCGGCAAGAGAGACTAACCACTACCGTGACAGTCGTTAAGCTCACAATTATTTTAATTATTGAAAATTTTAATAGTGCAGAGTTATGCGCTCCTCTTCCGGTGATGTAACTGTTAATGATAACAGTTATTTGTTATTAAGTAACCGTCCTTTATTGCCTGCACATCGAAACTGTTATAAATAGCTTTGACTTCAATTCAATATTAAAAATATTATTTAGACAATATCGTAGTGCCTCAGTATTTTAAAGAAGTCCTCATTTAATAATTATAAAAGGACTATTTTTCTCTAAATTAAGGTCTGAAGAAGCCATTGTTAAGTTCTTTATTATTTACGTTCTTACGTACCTGCTAACAAGCTTCGTTATTACGAACATGTGAGAAATTAACCACAGACTATGCATTGTTAATGAAGTAGTTTGATGATTTATGTTAAAAACATTTGTTCCTCAGAAGCTTCTGCATGTTGTGTGCATTTAACGATGTGAAGTCACGTACAATCACGAACAATAATGGTGTGTAAGAATTTCGGAATGGAGGCCAATAGTTTGTTAACATAATAACTGTCTAAATTAAATTCCCTTTTCTTGTACCGGCTTGTGAGTATATTAATTTCTTTAATAAGAATTACAAAAATCTGAAGTTTACTTCAGAATGTTTTAACATCATACACAGCAGATAGTCTTGTTTGAAAATATATGGTAAAGTCTTCTAAAAAAACTAAAACGTTACAATCGATTTCGTCAACTTTACTCAAGATATGAAAGTGACTATGCAGTATACCTATTTGTATTAACACCTGACTGTTATGTGTGACTTTGTCACTTGTGTGGGTGAAATTACCTCAAGTTGTAATTGAGACGAGTGTAAGGGAAAGTGCGGAAAAGTACATCGTGTGGCGACGCCGCTTTCCTCCGGAATAGATTCAAATAACCGCGGCCAGTGCTGCCTATGGTATGGTCTAAAAATATAGACATGAATAAACTAAAATAGTTGAAAAAAAAAACATGAACATGAAATCAAAAATCAAACATAATACAGAATGGTAGGTAAAATCATCAGATTTATTTGTGGTGGGTTTGAACCGAATACATCATTAAAATCATGTGTGAGCCCGTCAGTTATGATTATGAGTTTTAATAATGTTGCCCTTATTCAGTATGTCATTTAAAATTAATCTTCATAAAAAGTGTTTAAGGTTTCAATCGAGCCGACAGAATGCCAATAAGAGAAAAAGGCAACGCACGCGCACTTTACACGCGGTGCGCGGCTCGCGACCACCACCGCCCCGCCACCGCCCCGCCACCGCCCCGCCACCGCCCCGCCACCGCCCCGCCACCGCCCCGACACCACCGCCCCGCCACCGAACAAAACGAATGATGTTATTTAATGATAATCGAATATTTTATACCGACCGCGAGCTTTATCGACTCGCTTAATGGACTACCACAATCGAGATCTCGTCATCGTAATAAATAAAATCGATTTCAATATAAACGCGAGTCGAAATCAGCCCGACCGTTGTCGGCGGACAACTCTTTTGTAAATAATAAAAGACCGTCACACTCTATTTAATTGTAATGCCGTTTAATTAAAGCACAGTTATAATTATTTGGAATTTTTATTACTACCGAATTGAAGTCGGCAGAATAAATACGATTGAGAGCACAGTAAAGGCAAAAAATGACATCGAAACGATTGGATATTTACAACTGAGGTTGAATTCGTCGTGGGAGGCCGACATCTGTTTATTTTCGTTTCAGATATAAAATCTTAATGGAATCTTTAATAATTTTAATGACTAATGGTTATCATTTCTTGGCAGCTTCAATATTAAAAAGGTGTACACGTAAGTAGAAAGAATTATCTGTGTGTACGTTGGGTTTACGTGTAATTCTTTAAAGCAATTCCAAAGATAATCAACCCTATAATATTGGTTATTACTTGTTGAATGTTGATTTTAAATATGAAACAACCGAGGAGACGTAATCTTAGAATAAAACTATTTTTAAACTATGTTAAAGCGCAAAAATGCAGTGCCTCGCCTGAGTGTGAGGCAGTTGATATTTGAAATGCAAATGGTGTGTTCGCGGAAAGCGTCGCGTCAGTCGCGCTAAGCTAGTGATGCTATCGGCTTGTCGATAACTCTCTCATGTTATACAATGCATCTTGTACCATTCTTACCTTTAGTACGTTTGAGTGACAGCGCTTTCGCTACGCGTAAACAAAACAATGGAATAGAATGAATAGGAAATCTGCAATTAAAATTATTTTATTTACATCTCATGTAAAATCATTGTTTGAACTAGGTTATTTTTTATTAAAAATTTCCTCTCTAAATTTTTTACATAATATGTAGGAACCTGTATAAATAAATTTTGTTTGATAATTTTCTAGGTCTGATAAATCTATCGATATATCAAAATACAACACTAATTACCTCATCAGGGAGCAATCATTTGTGCTGTATTAATGCATGGCCACATATGTTAATGGCGACCCTACGCCTCAGCTACAACATGGGATCTGCAAAACCTTGGGAAATATCAAGTTAATGGTATATTGAAGTAACGGCTTATTACCACCAAGAGTGGTTGTTTATTGACAAGATTCCAATGTGTTTGGTTACTTGATTGAGGAAGTGATTTCGATTATCATTATTTTATTCATAGGAAAGTCGTTTATAATATTTTTTAGTATTTCTGTATAGCTTTCACTATAAGTTTCGCTTTTATAGAAGAAATATTCACGTTAAAATATATTAAGACCATGTTTTTCAAAGTTGCTCGCGATTTCGTGTACGTTGAATTAAAAAAGTATAAAAAACAATGTTACTCACTGATAACGTAGCTTTTTAATGGTATACGATTTTTTGAAATCGGCCCAGTACTTTTTGAGTTATTCCGATACATATAAAAATACAAAAATACAAATAATTTCTCTTTAAAATATTAGTATAGACAACAAAATAACGGCTTCAAGTAGTAAATTTTGAGCAGTGCCAAATGCTCGATCATAAAGAAATCAAAATGACAAGGATAACATAAACCCACTAAATTGAATAGGCCAGTTGTCAGTATGCGGGCGTATCGCGGGACATCTTCACTTGGCGGCCGGCGCGTTACGGTTTGGCCCCCAGCCCGCATTGTCGCTAATAACCGATATATAAAAAGGACATTATCTTCACCTCAGCCATCACAAACATGAATACCGGTGGCTTAGCAGCTTTTTTGTCCTTCCACACTTCCACGCTTCAACCTAGCAAGCAATTGTCACCTTAAAAACTACTCCAGATAAAGATCATTTTCGTATAATATCAAATTTCCTGCTCTGCCGACCTCGTTAATGCACAATGTGCCGAAACTTTATCTCTCTCGGGGTATCAGGTTTTCGTTGCTTGAAATCAAGATTCTTTTTTTTGACTCATTTTGCGTCATTTGTACGTTATGTTGATGTAAAAAAAGGTTTACTTCGCGTAATTATCTTATGTTTTTCCAGGTTTTAAAACAAAATTTCATATTCTCAAACAAAAAAACTAAAAAACAGCTTGTGAATAAGCAGAATAATCCGAAAGCTAAGTTTATTTTAAAAACGATAATAAAAAAATTGCATTATTCTCACAACTACAAATAAAGTACACGCACAATCGATATTAAAACACGATATGCTAATACCTTTTAGTTTTAAATAAAGATATAAACAGACGATCTGCGAGAGCTCGTGTCGGATGCGTCAAGTTGTGGGGATTACAAGCAAATATTCAAATCGCATTTAGCAGTTCGCCGCGCAGCTTGCAGCCGGCCGCAAGCCGTTGACAGGCCCATCTCGTTGTCTAAAGTCTTTTTTAAGATCTCCATGCATTTTATTTTTATAAAACTTACATACTAGATAGTATTTAAATAATCTCTACGTTCTGAATACTCAATCTTGTTGATACGGGCGTAGTGATAGTGAATAAGGAGTTCCCATTAAGACGATGCTCAAGGCTCAAAGCCGTTGGCCAACATCTCTGTTAGGCGCGCCATCTGATAGCCATTGCGGGAGGCTTCACATTTTATTGTTTAAAAATTCCTTTTGTTTGCCATTCATAGCTTAGAGTTTATTGTGTCAAATATTGCTGCAAAGGTCACATCAATATAGCTTTTTAATATGAATACAAAACGATGACTCGAGTATTTTTAATCCGTACAAATTATAAAGATTTCTAAAAAAACAAAACGCCGTTTTGTTGGTTTGAAAATCGAATACATCTGTTCCAATTTTGAAATGTTTATGTTAGTCATTTGTTTTATTTTGTTAATAAAATGTTCACAGTTCATTAGTTGTGTCAGACTGTGTGTATAGTGACACAAAGCGACTTTATCTGCAGTTATCATCAGGGAGTTATGGTACGACCGTCCGTCGTGTCGGCTGACGGTTGTTCGGCTCTAATTGAGACGTCTCTCGGACGTCAACTAAACGTTATTCTTTTATCTTTCACGCTACGAAATGATCTCGGATTCTATACTTTTTGTAACAAATGGGACCAGCGATTATCTGATAATATCTACAATGGATGCTTCTGAATAAAATACAGCGTGAACATTCACATTAAATTATTTCACATGTTCGTAATCTTGTTTTACCCACGAACCTACTTAAACATACGGTAATGTTACATACGAATAAATATACTAAAAAAACACATTGAATTTGCAATAAACACTCGTTAAAAGAAATAAATAAAACCCAATGAAATTATAAAAGTAATTAAAACACAAATGTTTGATCCACGATTTAAGATATTGCGGACTTTAGTGCGGCAGATAAATTGAAGCTGGCCACTCGATATCTGTCAGACATCGCCGTTTAAAAATATCGTACGAATAAAAAGAAAGAAATAAAGTTAATCTAGAAGCAGGCATAATCTGTCGGCGATAAGCCGCTGGCCGCAAACAAAACGATGCGCTCGCGGCAGAACAATAAAGATAAATAAAAAGTGGCAAAGCATAAAAAGAGCGTAAAGATTGGATGCCTTGTAGGTGACGTTAGGGCTGGCACTACGTTCTCTACGAATTTATTAATTCTCATACTTTTTAAAAGACCTTGCCTTGCCTACTGTCCAAGCATGTTCATATCTAAAATATTCCAATTTTTTAATAGAAAAATACATAAGTGAAAATCTTTGATTCAATATACCTTAGTTAATATTCTGATCCTTAATAATAAAAAAATACTTGGACTTATTTTCTTAATCTGTTCAAATAGTTATTATTATAATTTTTTATACACTGTTTAGTTATATTGCATATACTTCAATGCTTGTACAATTTAAATTGCTTTTAAAAGTTTTTAATTTAATTTGAGCATTGTGCCAACCCTGACATATAGCAAATAGCAAAATGGGTCAATGCGCCAATAAACTTCTTCCCGGGCCAGCCCTACGACTCCGATTGCCACTGCGACTGCGACTGCGCCTGCGACTGCAACTGCGGCTGCCACTGCGACTAAAATTAAAATGCCTAAATCTAAGAAAAATCCTAATCTTGGTTGAAACTTATTTTACAGTCATTTTTGAGGTTTTCCTTTTTTATTTCTTTTGATTCTTATTTGATATTATTATTTGCACGTAATTTTAATCAGATTACAATCGGTAATCTATGTTTTTAAATATAAACCTAAGAGCGAGTATGCCGACCGACCATCGAGTTTTACAACACGTTTAATATAATAGAAATCTCGAAAATTATTAAACATTATCCATATTAATAATGAATGAGAATTAGTTGCACCATCGAACTCATTATCACAATGACGTCAGAGGCAATCAATTCTCTCGACCACATGAATAACTTTTCAATTTGATTCATAACTAATAACTTCCTGTCGGATAATTTAAAACGAGACCGTATCTAATATCTGGTCTAATTCACGTCGCTTGTCGGTCACCTGTTACGAGGTTTGTTTACATTCCACGACACGACACGACTCCGCGTAATTAACTGTTCCAATTTTAATGACTAGACCATTCTTTAATTTATAGGCAATCAATTTAGTTTGGATTTAATCCGTACAAATGAAAGTAGCCAGTAAAATTGTATGGATATTTGGTAGAATTTCCTTGATATAAATAATCTGCCAATTCACTAATGATATCAGAATTTATAGACCTTATGGAGATGGTCTATTAAACTGAATTTACAACTCTACTTTTGAAGAGAAAGCTTGTCCTTGAATAATTTTGCTAATGGACAAAAAACTAGTGCGACAGTGGCGCCGTCGCTGCCGGTTTGACACCAGCTCATCAATCAGCCTCGCTCCGAGCTCCGAGCGTCATATTTATAAATTTGATCATTTTGTAATCAAAAAATTGTCTTACTATATTGTAATAACGACATGGTCCGAGGTAATATACGCAATTTTCTTTGGAACTATTACTTTCACTTAACGTTTGGAAAACAACATGCCAGTTGTTTTTTCAACTTGTTAGTAATCAATTGTTGAAGTGATTAACAGAGTCAAGTGGTCAAACAGAATTTAATTTTCATCCAAAAGTAATAAAATACATCCTCTGAAATTTATTTTTCCTTGTATGATGACGACTAAATCATAACGTACCAAACATTGTATCGGTAGAGTATATAGCAGTAGTATAATTATGTAAAGAAAAAAGAGATTTTAGATGTAACGTGACCTTGCGGCGCGGCTCGACCGTGACCGACACGCCCCCGCGCCTCGGCGACACGCCACCGCAGCTTTGTTACAATTCAAACAATACTATTATTTTACTTATGTACGTACCAACTATTATCATCAACCTGATTTTGTACGTATAAAGGATGGACACAGTACTGCTCTTCCATACATACATCTCTGTCAGCAGTTATAGCTGAATTGTCTACCTTAAGCTTATCCTCTTTCGCACCATCCATACTCTCTTCGGTCTTTCTCCACCTTTGTAGTTACGTGTTAGTGTGTGTTACTTTTTGTGTGATCATCATATCTCTTTATACGTCCATATAATTAGGGCTGCGTGAAAGGTAACATGATCAAGAAGGGAGTATCGACTGAGATGACGAAAGAAAGATCAGACGATATAGACGAGAACCTGAGAACCATATGGGAGTAGGGTAAATACGGCGAATTAATGCTTGAATTACATGTCCTCGTGAGTTGTTATAATTCGCTTTTGTATAGCGACAATACTCTTGTTTTCCTACATTCTTAAAGAAGATTACTACAGAAGGTGAATATATGGACTATAATGGTTTCCTAGAGTTGCTGTAATTTCATTTAATATGTGCTCTAAGTGCGAACGTAATGCATGTCAGAGAAATGTCGAACGACATTTACACACTTTAAGTGAAGGCAATCATTCTACTGGGAACTTTAAGTAACTTTATGTTGTCCGGAAATAATATAAAGTTTTGTTACAAAAAGCTAGCTTGTTATTACGTTATTAAAATGTCTGGGTTGAGGTAAAACGTTACAAACTGTTTCATAAAGAGAAAACTAACAGAAAAGGACATGCTTGTTTTATAATTATAGTACTAAAATAAAATAGCCTCAGTTAAAAGACTTATATGTTAGGATACAATTATTAAAACATGAAGAAATTTTTTAGATTTCTCAATTACTGTTACAGCTGTTTTACCGTTTTTTTTTTATTTTTTCTTTTAGTTAGAGAGACTATAGTCGATGTGTTCAGCACTTTATTAATACCATGTTGTATGCAGACGTATATAAATGTAGTTATATTGAAATTGTTTGTATGTCAGGCGACAGGCAAGTCCGTCGAGTTGCAGGCAATAAACAATTTGGGCAGTCCTGTCGTAATCCCAGCGGCCGCGGCGACTCGTTCTTAATGACTTTATTCCTTGATTATTGAAGACTTCCTTTTTAATTTTACGACAGGCAACACATAAAATCAAACTGCCAGCTACACTTTAAGATGTATTTTTATTGAATAATTTCTCATTGTATTTGATAGATGTGTGATAATTCATATGTTTGATTGCAACTGTCGAGCTTTCGGAACAAATTGTTTTTTGATTGAAATTTAATATGTTATTAAAATTCAGCGTTTCCATTACTTGTTGACGTTGATTGATATTGGCTTAACTATCCTTAGATAATAACGGTTGTTGATTTATAGCACTGTAATAAAAATCGGGGCGACATTCTTAAACAATGGGATTTCTTTGCTCAGCATTGAGAAAAGTAATAATAGTAATTTAAACGTGTTTCAGTATTCATGGGATAGTGTCACAGTAAAACTTGAATCGTTCTAAGAATCTAAAAGTACGAACACTTGATGCCAAAATTGTCGAAACCCGTTTAGTACAACAGTGCTTATCAAGCAGTTACGCAAGAGTAAAAACCAGCTCCTGGTTTATCTTGTTTCTAAGCAAACTAATGAAATATAACATTTTACTAGCTTTTATTTATAAACTAGCTGTTCCCTTGCGACTTCATCCGCATAAAATTGTGAACATTTTATTTTATTGTTTACATGTGTCATATTATCAATTGCAAATGTCAAAATGACATGACATGATGACAAACCATGGCAACCTTGCTTCCTTGATGTTGGCAGCAACTTATGGTCTCTTTCCCACATTAGGGTTTTTATCCAAAATATTTATCCCCTAAGTTTATTGGCGTGAAAATATATAGCTTAAAGCGTGACGTAAGTGTAGAGGTTTTTATTAAAAAAAGAATTATTCAAAAATATGCTGTAATTGCTGACATCTTAGGCAACAAAAAAGTGTGTGTTTAAGCTTTATTATAATAGTATACATTAAGTTCTATTCGACGTACATAAGGTTATCAATGTATCCTAAGATCATCGTATCGTTGCTTATGTAAATTTCAATTTATTTTTGAAGTCATCGATTACTGCTACATGTTTTTGCAAATGTTGATAGACAAATCAAAGGTCTAGCCTTGTCCGTACAGCATGCTAACAAGTCTAACTCGACATCGATGATGGATAAAGAATGGAGGGATTGAATTAAGCGATCCCTGCGCCTGCGTATTGCAACTGCACTGCAAGCGTTTGTCCGTGTTAACTAAATGTATTTCACGTGAAACGTGAGCTTGAACCGGGGCAGGGCAGTCCGTTTGTCATATAATTTCAATGGGCTATAATGCCGCCTACGCGCATCCGACGCGGCATAAAAACGTCAATTAGAGCCAACAGAATGCTGATAAGAGCCTATTGATTTACCGCCGCATTGAGGCGATATCTCCGCACAATAATTAGTGTAGTTTCGCCGGAGACCGAGTGAGAGCCAAAGGCTTTATCATTCTATTCATGGGACTTCGCCGCGAGCATTTACATGCGCTCATAAAAGACGCATATTCATACTGCGAATACACATTTAGCTTATCTGATTGTTGAAGTCGTTTCTCTATAAACGTTGTAATAAAACGGCGATAAATAGTTTTAGTTAATAAACATTCTGTATAATAAAAAACAAGTGGTTCTTGTGTCCTATTAAATAGAGACAGCGAATCTACAACTAAACGAAATTGATAAGCTACTATCCTTTTTGCACTTTGATATAATATTTAATAGGTATATTTGTCGCTGTAATAAACACGAGGACCTCGAAGATACAGCAATGCTCTAGAACCGCAGAGTTCGACAGTACTCCCACACGTAGCGCCTTGACTTATATCCGGCGATATCGTATCGCTCCGAATAGACTACAAATAATGTCGCCTCCGTAATTGATAGAGTACTGCAATTAATTTATACTGTAAGGCCACATGCGTTGTGCAAGCATTGCGCTACACTGAAGTGTACTTAGTGCAACTGGGCCGGGAATGTGGCCGCTAATTATCGCCTACTTGTCGGATACCTTACACGGCGTCTCTCCGTGCGTATGGATTTTTGCGCCCGCGAGTGTCACCGGTGATACGGTTTGCCTTTTTATTACTTATCGACAGTCCACTGAGCTTCTTGTAAAGGTATTTTTAATTGGTCGTATACCATAGTTTTATTCTAACTTATAAATAACTCACGTTAGCAGTTTGATTTGTGTCGCGAAGATATTTGAACTAGCTTTTCATTTAAGTGGTTATTTTTAGTGCTGTTTAAAGGTTATGTAGAGGATACAACGTGTTAAAAGAAATATCCCGTTTAAAAGGCATGGTAATTGGTTTTGCTTCAAACGACGTTCGAATTTGTTGTGCCAACGTATCCCTATACACGTGCATGTTCGTTGTTGTACACGCCGCTCATTAGCACGTTACGTGCAATGTTAGTCCTGGTCAGCTGTCTACTTACAATTACACATTTTCCGGCGCCACCGTGTTGTACACAGTCGGTGTTCACGGCTGCTGAGTATACCTTACTATTTCAACCAGACTGTTACTATTACCAGTTACTCTGAGCCTTGAATGTCAGCATTACAACTAATAATTACTATAAGTTTATTAGATACCAATGCAACCTAGACATTTATAGGTTACGTCATAAATTATTATCTTCGAATACGTCTGCTAAAGTCTAAAGATACTATTTGTAATGCTAATTGTGATATGATTGTGCGGGTGTTGCAAGGGTCTAGTGTGACTGGTTGCTTCACAAACCACTGCGCTACTGCGGCAGCATGCTTAAGACGCCAATCAAAAGGTGGGGTTCGATTGCTGGAGGACCGATAAATTACATAATTAACATTGTAAAAAAAATTGGTCATTTTTATAGCAATCTACTTTGTATGTAAAGATATCTTCAATCAAAGTGTATAATAAACGGATTATGTAACAAATGTGTTGTCAGGCTTGTTCTGATGTCGATATAATTTTGATTAAATAATGAACTAAAGTATTTCCCTTATTTTTGATAGTAAGTGGGACCACACCCTAAATACCACCTGCTTTTCCTCAGTAAATTAGTAAAGCCAACGTCGAGCGCTCAGCAAACATCGCATGTTCACGGCTAGCGGCTACCGAGAGACAACATCCGCCGTCCCGCTCTGACGTCACTGGATACCCATATGGGGGAGCGGGACGAATGCGAGCCGCGCCGCGTGAACAAACATGTCATATACAACCGATTCCCGAGAAACGCGATGAATGGTAAGTATCGTTTGCTTGCTGACTGCATATTTTTAATGTCATTACAAGTTTTGATTTTAGGAAATTTAAGCCGAGATTAAACTTTCAACGCTCTAGGTTAAAACGTAAATCTTTTTAAAATCTTCAGTTTTTCTATTTATTTTAAGCAGAAAACTGCAATTAAAACAACAAAACAAAAATTATAAATGAACAACTCTTACAACGTTATTTCTCACTTCGCAATAATTGCAGAAGCTAGTTTAACTGCGGTGCAAAAAATCAACACTAGCATTTAACTAAATCATAAATTATTCAAGAGCTAGGGCACTAATTTGCACCGTAGCCAATATTTCAAGTCCGGCAGCGAGCGTCGGCGGATCGCAAATTTTATTATTTTGTGCGATCGGTGCGCGGTCGGCGTGCGGTTGCTGTGCGTTCGACGTGCGATTGGTGTGCGGTTAGCGTGCGTTTGCGTATAGTTATGTTCATTTTTGGTTATCCATTAAACATTTGCAGGGCTGTTACTTTCGAAGGCCGAGTGTACAATTTCTTAACCACGCTATGGTCAAGAATCTAGTGATGTCCCAAATACATTTATATTTAATTTTTAATTAAAATGTTTAACTTGTATTTTCCTAAGATTAGTGAAGTTATTAAAGTCTGTTTTAGTTAACATGTATAATTAATTCGGAGTTAAATAATTCCAAAAAGTTATTATCAATAATTTAAAAGGCAGAAGCAAGAACTTTTATACCCTTACTTAAGTAGGCTTTTAATACAAGAACATCTTACTCTGTTTTGAATTTAATAATCGCAAATAAATCATATCGACATTTATTAACCGTGGCACATCACTATGCGCTGTAAGTTAATTCTTGTGCGCAATTTATGTATGACAACCGCACGCGCCAATTTATGCCCGATAAAGTCCTATATCACAGTGAATTTAATTATATTCATTTACAATAAAATTGTCTGCCAGGACTTTGTAATTATTGTTACATTAAAACGGCTTAATTTCATACAGTAACACACAGATTCATATAATATTGTAGTCAAATAAAACCGTTTGCAAGAATCAACGGTAACCTACAAATGTTATAAGGTATTTTATAATGTCAACAGCGTCGAAAGAAATTTTAAATTCATTAATTCAACAAATTAGCAGAATGTGGCGTGTTTGCATTAAGTATTCTATGGACGTCCTGCAAGGAAGGACGTCGTCACTAGCAATGTCCAAGCTAAGTTTGTAACCTTCTCCCCACCATACACGGGTCCAACTCTTTATGATTTTTAAAATCATGTTTCTTTACAAGCTATAGATTAAAGATTTATATGTACAGTCAGTTGCATAAATATACACAACTTTAGAAAACGAACACGCTTTTAGTTTCAAATATTTGGGTTATCCGTTTGTATGCATCCGAACATAAATACAAGTTATTGACGAAAAGCGCTGGTTTATTTAGGTTTAAAAAAAAATGCGAAAGTTTAGATGGATGGATGTTTGTTAGAGTTTGTGGTCTAAACGGCTGAACGGATTTCGATGAAATTTGGTATAGATATAGAGAATAGTCTGGAAGAACACATAGGCTACTCACTTTTGTTTTTTTTAATTCCACGGGGACGGAGTCTCGGGCGAAAGCTAGTGTATACCTATTTATACAGCTGACTGTACTTATTATCACTTATTTTTATTGTATGCTATTCTACTAGAAAGCATCGAAGTTTTTCAATTACCGTTATTTTTAATGTGTACTTTATGACAACTTTATTGACATTATTATAGTGGAGTGTTTATTTTGTTTTCGACAGCCCTCCGCAAGAGAAAGTCTACCAACCAACTACTGTGTTATGTAGCGTTGTACCTTGTACTCTGATCTAAGATTTCTAAATATTTAGTTACAATTTAGATTTCTACGAACTATTCCCAATTGCTATATCTGTTTTGAAATTTCCAATGAAACTTATTTAAAACTGTTTACAATCTTACCATTATTAATTTAACTCAATAAAGTTTAAAAAGTACAAACTGTGTCATTTGTCAACATTCAACTTATATCTCGCACTGAAACATAGAATCAGTAATTGGTTTGCATTAGCGAGTTGTGAGGCTAGTTGCTAACGGTTGGTAGCATCGTGTTTTTAAGTTTGCGATACATTGCACCTTGACATTTAAATGGCATCGAACACAAACATTTAGCCATCTCTAATGAACCTGTATCAATTCTGAGATAAGGTAGTGATCGGGGTATCGAGTAGTTATTTCCAGTTGTATATTTTTTTGGCATAAGTATTTACGCTTGGTATTGGCGTCGCCACATGCAGTAGGTGGAGACTTTTAGGTGCGTCATTGCAGAGCATTGATAAATGTAAAAAACCTATAAAAACTACTTCGGTAGCTGCCTAGATCACCTAGATAGGTTGGCTACGCTGGGTTGGGAATGACATCTCAACACTTACAATCCATTCCAATTGTAAAATAAGTAAGCTTATGTGATTCAGTCAGTGAAGTGTAAAAAGAATATAGTGCGCAATTTGCCTACGTTTTACAATCGGAAGTGTGCGCGGATGTTCCCACGACGGTGGCGATGTGCGCCAGATTGCGGCGATAGAGGTCGCCACGAAGCCGTATGCTTACATTTCGCGGCAAAGGTTTCGCAAAACTGGAAGTAGTTGTGTACTATACCGATTAGGTAAATTAAGAGTGAATTATTAATTTCCTTGTTAATTTAAGCAAAATTTACAATAACAATAAATAGCCTTCGATATAAGTATGCTGATTCAAAAGATAAACGCCCGTTATTAATTCAAAGATGCTGTAAATATGTTTATGTGTGAAAATCCGTGTTGCGTCGGCTTGGCTAATTATCTCCGATAAGTAAGGGAAAATATATCGATATAATTTATTGAAACAAATTATTGGCGATACAGTTAAATAGCTGCGTGTGAGACGATGAGATTAACACTTGTTCACTTTTATATTAAAGAAGCTAATGGAGATTTAATACAAAGTTAAAACAAATAACTTCAATAGCAAACCCTTTTCCAGTCTTAATTACTGCTATATTTAAACATTTGATAGTGTCTTTAGGTGTTAGTAGTAGTAGTAAGGATACGGATTGTTCCAGCAATAATTCGTGCTTTTTATCGAAGGATCTTTCTACCTGTATGTCAATAAGAGACTAAACTACAACAGCTGCAGGTTTTTTATTGATAGTTTAGTTAAATGAAGAGCAACACAATAAGACATTACATAATATTGATGTGATACGTTTTCTAAATTAAAATGCAATCAATATACTTTAAACAGCATTTTATTTCAGTAAAATTAATCACGTTACTTGAATTTGCTGCAGCGTATAATTTAGATAGGAATGTAAAACCGCATTGGCGTGGTATTCTGAATAACATCATTACAAAGCAAGCAGCGGTAAGACGTTGGCGGGAACCGGAGCAGACAATGGGCCGCCATCTGCCGGCTACAATTCCACACAAATTGAGGAAATGACGAGCGTTAGGCGTGCGCGAAAACAACACTATATTGAAGTTATGAGGGAATGCGAAATGAGCATAGATTGTTATGAGATATAATCCAATAAAGAAAGATGTTGAATTGATACGGAACATATCTTAGAACTTGCTGACGATAGCTTTTTGTTTTTGAAGTAAAAGAATTGAACAGAAACTATGAATTCTGTGTACTCGTAGATAAATGTCTATTCTAAACTACTTACTCGTTGCAAGAGGTGGTGGATGTCTGTGAGACGGTGACCAAAGTCCTGGTGGTGGTAGTCAGTCTGTCTCCCACGCACTTCCTCCGCGAACACTCGTCCAGCACTATGTCCTCTTTCACTGGCTGTAGCACTTCCTTCACTTTGTTAGGACCCGTTTTCACTGTCGAACGTTGGAACCTTAAATTAGCATTTGTCTTTCCATCCGTACATATTTCAGTTTCTTCCGTAACTATCGCACCTTTTCTAGTCTTACAAATTGTTTTGGACGTCTTTCCGAATACATCTCCGTTCTGATGAACTTGTTCTTTGGAATCTAACAATTCAGCTTCTTGAGGTTGAGGTAGTCCGTTCTGTAACATCGTCTTTATTGCATCCGTGTTAAGATTCTCATCAAGAATATTATTAAGATCGTCATAACTTTGTCGTATCGGTTGTCTTCTTTGGTCTTTCTGCCACGTTGATTCGAAACCGTAGATAGGTTCTGATTCGACACCGAACCATTTCGTTTCTGCGTTACTTTCATCGGGCGCGGGATCTATTTGTGAACCGTAATTGTTGTCAAAGAATTCATCTGTGAGTTCAGTTATCTGTGCTCCGGATCGCTTGGAGTCCATTTTATCAAAGTTAAGGAACTCTGAGTTCATTGCGTTCAGTTTCCTTTTGCCGTAGAGTTGCCTATAGTATTTTTCCTGGTCGCCGTACATCCAGCACACCTTCCACCACTGTTTACACATTAATATGTTCGCTGAGTTGGAAGATTTCACTTGTCTCGTTGCTGTTGTCGACATTTTCACTTATTTTTGCTAAAAAACGAGTAACTAACACTATTACTTATAATTTGGAAGAACTGCTGCTATCGTTTGGTGTATTAGATAGCGTTATGTCTGACGCATGTGCGTGCATAAATGTAAGTTAAGTAATAACAAGTAACTAATACCGTATCAGAGTTAAACTCTATATTAGAACAGGGTTATAAATCGTAGGACTCGATTATCTATCCCGTCATCGGTTACATATCGCTTCTGGGAGGTTATTATGTATAATTTCGCTACCGCTCGCCGGCAGCCGACGGCAGCAGTAATATTATTAAATCGTGCACTTTTTAGTTATTTTACTGTTACAAAAACTTTAAAGTGAAAATCATTATTCTCAGAAATTGATGGCCTTAAAATTATATTTTGAATACATTAATTAAAGCAGTAGATTGCGTATACTTTGTTTCGAAATAAAGGAACACTTAAAAATTAAAATTACTATATATTTTGTTTTAATAATATTTTCCCATTTCTATTTATTTCACGAAGCACATACGAACAGAACTCAATAAATTCTAACAGGTTTTTTCTTCAAATAACTAAAGATCACAAGTTACGACTCTCCAAAGGAATTAATACAATTAAACTAAGTTTACGAGTACATACATGTTAATTCTTTGTTTAGAGCTTCCGACATTGAAGGAGACATTGTTGGGTCTAACAGGTGGTCAATGACATAGTTTGGCGTGTAACTGTTCACTTAATGAGGGGTTTTTAATGAAATAGCTTCACATAACATGGAGACGTTAAAAGTTGTTAAGTGATAACCATAAATACGTGCTAAGTTGACCATTTATGTTAATTACGATGTAGTTTATTGTTATTGATTTAAGTTAAATGGAGATAAGATTTAAAAAAAAACAACCGAATTTAGTTAGAAAATTTCATATGTTTAGACTTGAGGAATGTGCTTAAATAGTTTTAAACTAGCTGTTCCCGTGCTACTTCATCCGCATAAAATTATGAAAATTTAATTTTATTATTTACATGTGGCAAATTATCAATTGCTAATGTCAAAATGACATGACATAATGACAAACTATGGCAACCTTGCTTCCTTGATGTTGGCAGCAACTTATGGTCTCTTTTCCACTTTAGAGTTTTTATCCAAAATATTTACCCCCTAAGTTTAATGCCGTCAAAATATATAGCCTAAAGCGTGACGTAAGTGTAGGGCTTTTTATTAAAAAAATAATTATTCAAAAATATGCTGTAATTGCTGACATCTTAGGCAACAAAGAAGTGTGTGTTTACGCTTTATTATAATAGTATAGATATAGATTAATTGATACCATCTTACAAGAGTTACCACTTTAGGTGTTAAATTTGCAAGAAACATACAAAATGAGCGGCATAGCTTCGTTGTGAACATGCATAATCCGTCAATTGTACAAATATACATGTTGCATACAAAACCAAATAGCAAATAATATTAGCATACCGTTAATATATTTATAATGCGTATTATTGACCCACAATGCGTCTGCCGAGCCTGCTCAGCGACATGCAAACCGCTCCTCTCGTTTGCATAAACTCTGTCCTACTCTCGCACGAATCATTCCCTGGGTTAGACAAGGATAAACGTATATCTGTATATTCGTCTTCGTGTCAGGACCTGTTGTTATGTTAATTTATGCGGCATGTTTGAGCGCGTCTGCTACTGGGAAAATTTTGGTTAAATGGCCTTTAGAGATACGTTTGTGGATAGTTCCTGCAAAAGCTTTTAAAAGCTCGCTTATTTTTTTAAATTCATTCTGGGATAGACTGAGATATTTTTTTTAAATCAAGGAAACCTTGTTCAGTTTTCCCTATGGTTTCAGGGCATGCTATTATGATTTATGTTTAAATTTCGATTTCCGTAAACCGAGGTCTTCCTTCTGCTACTGAATTATAGTTTATTTGAAATTTATTTAATAGTTTTAAAACATTCAATTACGATTTCTTTACATTAATCAACATGTGGCAACTCTAATCGTTCAACGAAGGCGGAGTACAGTTCAATTGTGTAATGTTAAATGATTCCGTTTTGAATAAACTTTATAAATGTTAGCACATTAATAAAACTGTTGTATTGATTGAGGCTTAAGTGCTGCGACATTCAAAAACGTTTCCTTGATGAAGATAATCGGGAACGTCAAGATAATGGACCAAATAAATGACTAAATCATTCATGTGTAGGTGGCCATAGATATGAATTGTGCTAGTCAGTTACTTTGTATTAAGAATTTTTAAATAACGTTATCTAGATCAACAAGCTCTTTGTTACTATATTAATATTGTACATCCGTTTTCCTGTCCTTTATCAAAAAGTATAGAATTAAAAGAGTATGTAAATATGTAACAAGACATAACATTAGCATCGTATTACTCGTCCATTATCGATAGCTAGTATGGTAAGATTATCCTATTAGATGGGAGTAATTGCGGATTACAATCTCACGGCTGTGGCCTGCCTATAAAGGACGCTAGTAGTACCACTGACAGAAACAAGCAGAATTTATATAGTCCATTACTTAATATCTATAATTCGATTGGAGAGCGACGTGCGCACATCACGTAAGAAACTTGTCCGTCGAGATCGGCCATTAAAAATCAATTATCGGGAAAAAATAAAAGCAGATCGGGAGTCGCTGCTGCTGTAGCAGGGTAAGGGGGGGGGGGGGGAGGCAGGTCGGACAGACTGGGTAAGTAGCACTATTTGATGTTTAATATTCATTTTTTTAAAGACATAAAAAAGTTTACGTGATGCGTCAGGATTGCAAACATAACATTAGGTTAGACCAAAACTGTGCCTTGTGGCACTTTGTAATTTCATATTTAACTGCCGAAATGAACCTTAATTATAGGCTGTGATGTACGATTTTGTAAAACTTAAATATTCAAATCTGTTATTTTGGATCTTGGGCAATTTAAACATTGTTGTAAATATAATTACTGACATTTTATCATGTCCTACAGATGCCTATCATCATAGTTGACCCAATTAACCGGTTAGTTCAACATTCTCGTGCGACTTTCACCTTTAAATCAATCAGCATAAGAACTATTAAGCCATCAACATAAACACAAGACTTACAAACGCCTGGGGATAGAATCATAATAATTGCAGGCGTGTGTGGCTGCACGAAGGTTACCTTTGCCTCGTAGACAATGACCAGCACATAAAAACTCACAACTGACAGTTGCACTGCTATGACTGGAATAACATCATATTTATTGATCAAGCAATTGAATGTCAATGCAGTACCGCAGCCGAGAAGAGAGGCGAGGGCGTGTGGGGGAGGGGGTCTTGGGAGATGATTTGTAAATAACGGGACGACAGGTCCCCAGCGCCGATTGCACAACTTGTCGCCTTAGCGAATATTTAATACTAACTGCTTGTTCAGATAGCTCGCTATATATGCTCTTAAATTCAAATTATACCAATAAATAAGCATACAATAGAGTTATAGGCATACGAACATTATGTTACGATATAAATTGTTAAGCTTGCGAAACCTTTAAGAGCTACAATTAAGTTTGTAGTTGTTGCTGTTATTACAACATCATAACACACACCCATGACCAAGAGGAGGTAGAGACCACGGACCTCCATTTGGCCTGGTCTTGTCTAAACTCTCTTGCTTCTACAAACATACATGCACGTTGGTTTCTGGTGCTTTTATTCTTAGTATTTAATTAATTTAGACAGTATAAGTAAAACATTAGCAAGTACTTGAAATTATCAAATGTATGCCCAACAAGATTAATCGGTTTCTCTGCGTTATGGACTTTAGTTTCGTTTGCAGACCACTTTTTATCAACTCTATACTTAACTACGTTGTCTATTTCTGTCATGTGTCAAAGCAATATCACAATCCAGTTTAGTGGGCTATATCCCGCTGTTAATGAATTATTCCTTGTCTTAAAACGTCTAGTTGAAGTCTCAATAACCTTAATACATGGCTTTTGTGTACAAAAGAGCTGGCATCTTTGTGCATGGCATCCTTTTTTGATTAAATACATTTTTAACTCTTTTTTTATGAAAGGAGCGGGATAGCAACATTGTTGGTCTACGAGAGTTTAGACAACGAAATCTCCCTGTATATTACAACAGCTTTGTGTTGTAAAAATCATTAGTTATTCGATTTGAAATGTAATTTAAGCGTTATTTTTAATTAATCCACTATATAAAATTCCTCTCTCCTAATACAACCAAGTATGTGTTCTCATTTTATATGTGCAGACATACGAGGCGACATTTTTAGGTAACGTAAAACGGTTTCAATTCATAACTTAAACCACATTTTTGCTTTAAATATAAATTTGAAGTTTAAATTTGCACTGATATTTTGGTTTGCTTAATAGTTATAGCCTTTGCCTGTGATTCAGTTTGCGCGGAATTAAAAGAAAAAATTATTAAGTAGCTTATGTGTTTTTTTAGACTATATTTTACATCTGTGCTAAACATCGAAATCCATCCACTCTTTCATGTCATATTTTGTACAAATATTTTAAGAAATTGCTTCACAGTATAACCGGATTTTAAGAAAAATTTGAACCAAATTATATCATGATGTTGCCCTCGTTTTCATAATTTAATGCAATCAATGCAAATAAACATAATTTGAATTTTAATATCATCTATTTAAACGGTATAAATAATCAGCTATGAATATAAACTGTGTTTTATGAGATGTTTTGCAACAAGAAGACTTCAGTATTCTTGTAAAGGTACAATATAATTAAATTAATTTAAAACAAATCACTAAACGCGTCGTTTAAGAAAATATTTTTAACCATCAACAAATATTTCGGAAACACATTTTTGTTCGATTTTGCATAAATACAAGTTTTTCCCCCAAGTTCTTAGTCGTTCAAACTTTAATAGCCCAATAATATTCTTTAACACAGCTCTTTACAGTTCTTCGACCGTTTTTATGCAAATTTTATACTTCAAAGATAATTTTAAGTGCAGGCAATTACTTTTTGCGG
Organism: Papilio protenor; assembly: GCA_029286645.1. NCBI lineage: Eukaryota > Metazoa > Arthropoda > Insecta > Lepidoptera > Papilionidae > Papilio > Papilio protenor. The sequence goes on along the minus strand of JAGSMZ010000007.1, from coordinate 163,313 downwards.
TTTAAGAGACATGTATGTAACAAAACTAAGGTTTTTATTACCGTACCAACGTAAATACGAGTACCTATTTACATAATATGCAAAAGACTTTAGTTATTTAAAACTATTCAGGCGCCTTTTTACAATATGACAAGTAATATAGTTATTAATGGTATCTTATTTTACATTTTTACTTAACTAAGTTGTTTTCAACTTTAGTTATCAAAGGATCCTTACACTACTTCTCTCCATGACAACAAAGGCGTATAGTTATTTTCATGTTAAACTAGCTGTGTGCGGCTTCATCCGTATGAAATTATAAAAACTTTATTTTATTATACACTAGCTTTCGCCAGCGACTCCGTCCGTATGGAATTAAAAAAAAAAACAAAAGTGAGTAGCCTATGTGTTCTTCCAGATTATCCTCTACGTCTATGCCAAATTTCATCGAGAACTGTTCAGCCGTTTAGGCTACAAACTCTAACAAACATCCATCCATCCATCCATCGATCTAAACTTTCACATTTATAATATTGGTAAGATTTGTCAAATTCTCAATTGCAAAAGTCAAAATTACCGTTACCATAATAACCTTGTTTTTAATGTTGGCAGCTTGTAGTTTATGGTCCCTTTCCCACATGAAGGCTGTTTTCCAATTTATTTTCCCCCAAAGTTTAATAGCGTGAAAATATATTGCCTTAAGCGTGTCGTAAGTGTAGGGTTTTTTATTAAAGAAAGAATTATTTAATAATATACTGTTAATGCTGACATCCTACGCCACTAAGTAGTGTGTTATTGCGCTTTATTATATTAGTATAGACATAGATGGATAACACGTCCATCTCCTTCAGACGCCAACGGTTCAAGGTAACAATGTTTCTGACCACTGACTGTTGTTACTAGCAATAAACATCGTAGTGTCACATTTGAGTCAGTATTTAATATTAAAATAGTATATCTATTCAGAGTAAATACAATGCGAAATATTTCAGCGACGGCAGCTGTAATAATGAGGATTTACGGACGGCGAGACCGTTAAGTTTGCGCCCACGCGAACTTAACAATGCCTTCAGACCTGACTGGTGCGATACTCAGACAAACGCTGCACTGCCAACTAGCTTCCTTAGCTGACAAGTCATTAAAGTAAACCATAGCATGTCAGACGAGTATAAATTTAGACTTTTTTTTAAGATACAAAGTAAATATGACAATGTAATATGTGATATATCTTACTAATATTATAAATCTGAAAGTTTAGATGGATGGATGTTTGTTAGAGTTTATAGCCAAAACTGCTGAACAGATTTCGATGAAATTTGGTATAGATTTAGGGGATAGTCTGGAAGAACACATAGGCTGCTCACTTTTTTTTTTTTAAATTTCACGCGGACTTAGTCGCGAGCGAAAGTTAACAGTTTTAATTGGGTAGAATTGAATAGTTACTATTGCTTTTTAGACCTAAACTTTATTTAATTTCGTACAGCAACGTTCGCTAACCAATATAATGAAAAGTCGATGTACGAGTATAACTTGAACCACATTCTACACCAAAAAACAAATATTTGTAGCATGTCTTAACTGGATATAAGCGTGATTTATATGTAAGACCTATGAAAGTTTTATCTGCAACTTGCTACGCTGCGACACGTGTTACTGATTCACTGCCTCGATATCGTGATACCAATATTTGTAGAGTAACCCTCTATATGTGAATTACTCGGACATTTATCTTACACTTACTGAATAACAAAGTTTTTAAAATATTATATTAAAAGAGACCTCTCAATACAAACTGTAAAACAACTAATAGGCTATTAACGCTTAACTATTTAATAAACAAAATCTATACAAGACTATCAGCGATCAGTGGCAATGCGCGACATCCGATCGATGTGAACAACGCAGCATATTTCCCATGCGCAGGCAGCAGTATTCATGGAACTTGAGGCATCGCACTTCGCCGCGTGCATTCTATTCGCGAAGCCGATACATTTGTTAAAAGACTGTCACAATCTGATTTACGTTTAAACAATATACTACCTTAATTCGCCTCTACTGGAGTTAATAGTAGCTTTTGAATTCATATTTATGGTCATAAGTACTTAAAACCGTAAAGTTTGCACGACATCCTGATTTGTTTTATTGTATATTTTATAGGTAAATAATAAATGAATGTTGCTGAAAATTATTATTAAATTGAAAACAATAACGTAAAAATAGTTACAAAATGCCGTAGAAAATATAATACATTCCAGGTTATAGCTTTCAATTATTCTTGTTGAAACGTCCGTAAATTTATCGACGTCTTACATCGATATCGATAGGCGCCCGCTCTCGACTGCAATATTAACGTCCTATCGATATCATCCCCTCACTATCGCCTTTACAATCTCACACGACTTAATCCGAACTCTCTTCGGAATTTCAAAAATGTTTCCTTATTTAAAGCTAACAATTTCTAAAAGTATATTCATATCTTGCAAAGATTAAATACAGACCCAAATTAATATTTATCTTTGCTAAGTATTCTACAATAAATCAGTGAAACATTGGCCGGAAATATAAACAGTTTTGATTACATTCAACATGAGGCTTTTAAAAGTAAATGAAAATAATAATTTTACACTTTAAACTTACAACAGAGTGAAATTACACTTTAATATATCAATTCACTGGTAAATAAAACATTACGGAAAGTGTAAGATACATACAAATATTTTTTACGAATTTACAAAAATTTACGTCTTATCGTAGATCAAACGATTATAAAGTTCAAAGTATGAAGTTATTAATCTTAAAGAGACTGTATTAAAGATTAAAATCAATATTTCATGAAAGTTACCGTAAAATAAAGTTTTGTTTGTAATAATTAAAAAAATAAGATATTCATAAATAATACTCTTCACAAACATACGACCACTTCACCACTTAACATCAGGTGAGAACGTGGCCATGCACTAGTTTAACTTTTAATTAAAAAAAAGAATAAAAAACTCCCAGATTTAATAAAGTAATTTTAATATGACTATAAGTAAAAATCTAGTTAAAAAAATTAAAAGCCATAAAGAAGATAAGTAAACGTCGTATTTTTTGCAAGAAACAAAAGGACGTCTCTATTTAACTGTAAATGGTAAATTAATACGAAATACGAGTGAATTAAACATATTCATTAATTAATTTCATTAACATAAAATTAATTAATAATTTATGAGAGATGTTTAACAGTTCCATGTATTCATGGACACGAAGGGAAACAAGATGCTTTATGTTTTGTGTTGATGTGACTCAACTCCTACATAAAATCTGACTACAAGTTTATATTTCCTTCTATTTATTATTTAGTAGACGACATTGAAATGACAATTATTTATACGGAATTTGATGTTTTCGTAGTACATTTTTTTAACTTGGATAACTTTCCGGGAACTGGTAAATACGAATGAGTTAACTGATACATCTATAAGTCTTCTCTCGTCCCTGTACCGTAGTAGAGTAAGGCACAAATTAGGTAATTCAGAACTACTTTAAGAGCGTCCGGTTACATTTGGTTGTAGCTCTACAGAAACTTGTGTAAGTCCTAACTCCATAACAAGACACACAAGCACTTTGTTACAGAGAACAATCATTTAATTTATTATTTGTTTTCATCTTAATATTGATTAGATTCCTTGATTCAGTAAGAGATACCGATCTTACAAAAAACGCATTATTTGTAATCATCAGTATTACAAGAGATTATACACAAGCCGTGTATATAAATGGTCTATTTGGAGGCTACAAGCCGGGACCCTCGAGTGCAGCGCCGCGCCGCGGGCCATAAATGTTAATTATTACACGTCGCTCAGTAAAAACTGTTCAGCAGGTGCTGGCCGAGGCAAAGCCTGACATTATCGTTCAGTAACAACACTCAGCCGTTTTATGGCCGTTTTCATTTCGGTTTATTAACGGCTGGAAATGAATCATTTGAATATTATTATACAAATGCAAAAGTATCTTTTACAAGCGTTTTTGTTAATCTTACTTTACTTAAGATACGTCAATCGATTGTATAACATATTTTGTAGTACAAATAGCACTTTCCTTAGGGAAAACAAAAGCATCGCGAAACCCAAACTTTTGAGAAAAGCATCATGGCAATTTTATGTAAAAGTTTGGGCGACCTACAAACAACCACGGAATTTTGATAACGGACTTCCGTTCCGTCCGTCTTAAATTTTTAATGTAACACTAAATTAGATCGTTATCGCTTATGTTTCGTACACAGCACAATTATCAGATACACCAAACGATAGTACGCACTCTTCCAAACAGAATCATTTAAATTTGCGTACTATAGAAAGCGTTCCCACGTTACTTTTTGTTTCCAACAATGTGCACTGTAATCCTTTGTTGTTTCACTTTCTAAGCACACGCAACACCGTGTCGGACACCGTGCAGGGCGGCGGGCACAGGCGGAGCGTGGTGCCGGCACTCACAACAATAACACAGAACGCGAAGTTATTGCGCCAAAATTAAACACAGTTATACAGACAACAGTGGTCGCGGCCGCTGCGCGCGCGCAACTGGCGGCCGCATAAGGCCCGCCCGCCGCCATCGCGCGCAACGCTAGAGACAGACATAGGAATTGTACTGCGCTAGACAGAGATAGAGTACAACCCTTTAGTCCTGCGTTAATTCGGTACTAGATTTTTCCGAAGCGATTTTTTGAAGATTTTACTACCGGTGATTCATGTTTATGTTTCACAAAGTTCATCTAATGTGTAGTCATCATAAAGCTATTGCTACTATTTAATAGTTTTGCGATTTTGTACTGTAAATAGGAAATTGTTTCTCACTTTTATTTACCTATATTAGACTTCAACGCGTCACTAGTTAAGTACAAAGTTCTCTTTGGCAGAGCTTAAAGCTTATAAGGATTGTTAGTAACTTGTTATTCTTATTTCAATCTCGGTAATAGTCTTAAATGTAAAAGTAATTAATAAAATATACATTCTTGTAGAGATATCGTGGTCAAGTCAGAAGTGTGCCGCCCTATCTATGTAGAGCGTCGCACGTCATGACGCCAGATATCATCACCGGAGAGAGGATGAAACAAATCGATCTGTCCCAAGATATGCTCGATATCGCGGAGACAGGCATTACTAATTGGCTTGTTGAATTATGCCTCATAGATTATACACAGCAGCGACTGTTGCGATTGCGATTGTAGTGACGGATTGAGGTAATGAAAACCAACATTGTGTCCTATTTGCATATTAAAAAACCTCATAATTTATTAAATTGTTCTGTATAAGGTAAATGGACGCAATACTGAATGGTTTTCAGAGCAATTGCTTTTTACCGATTGACGTCAAGTGGCCACTGGTCAAGTTGCACAACAATGCTTTAAGCTATTGACGTCATAGAGATCAAGTTATTGTTCTTGTTATCTAAAGTTACACTAAAGGATACGGACAATTACGTTCTGAAATTACTATAAAAACGTAATAAATAAGCAAATGGGATGATAAGTTAAATTGTAATTAAATACTCGTATTTTCTGCGAACATTTTTTTTTATCTTCATTTAATATTACGTACTTTAAATTTTTGATACAAAAATTATTGCAAATTGTCTAAATCAGAAAGACATATTCGATGAAATGAAGTAAAACAAAGTATTGAAATTCACGAGATAACATAGTAGAGTGTTCCGCGCCGCGCTGGGCCAGTCGAAGTGGCCGGCTATCATTTGCTACCTCGCAATCATCGTAATGACTACACGCCCGCGCCGGCTGCCCGACCGCACCGGACCCCTACCATTGATTCTCGATCGAAATTGTTACAGTTATATAACAGAAGGTTACTACTGATTACTAATAATGCTACTTGAAGAAGCTAGATTAAGAATATTATTCAGAGACAGCTAAGGCTTCTCAAATAAATAATAAGAAATATTCTACCAGTTTATTTACAATGTATTGCCTTATAGTTCGCAAATAATAGATTAAAAAAGTCTGTAGGTATTCTAAAAAGGCGTTACCTTTGCCACCATCTTAAAGGTTGTACATTTATGGATGAATATATTTACTTTAATCGATTTAATGATGTTTGATATTCATATTTGCAATTACTAGGAATTGAACAGATGAAAAAACTAAGGCTATGTCTGCATCAATAAGGACAACTACTGGATATACAAGAAGTATCAGTTTTTGCCGGCGCTATTTGTAACTGCTGTTTCATTACTCTATTTATGGAATAAATACGAATGAAAATAAGATTCTTAAATTCTGTCAAACTTTTTTTTTTACTTTATGTCGATTCAAAGTTTTCCGAAATTCAACGACTCGTAGTAGGGGCAACGTCTGCACGCGTTTTAAAATTGAAAACGACGTTGAGAAGCTAAAAAGCACTTTATGTCGTGCGTCATAAAGTAAAGATTTAATTCCTGTCATATGATACCAAATCTTTACTGTGACGTGAAAAGATAAGAACAAGGTTCGTTTGAAATTGAGATCTAATGCTATGACCTTAGGGTTCATTTTAGTTAGTTACACACGGTTGTATTAACCTGTCGACAGATGCTCGTCTGTGTCCGATGGTACGCTGAGTGATGGCAATCTCTGAAGAAAGCTTTTCAATATAATTTTTCCTCGTCATATAAATGTTTCTGAATCACGTCACTAACAGTTACATTACAACTGTGGATCTGCAGAGATTTATGACATTGGTCCTGATAATATTGCTCTTTACTTTTTATAGTGCAATTTTTATGTCATTTGCTATTTTTTACTTTCAGGGGTGATTTTCGCGGATTAATTGCTTATAAACTTTTATGATTTTATTGTATTAATATAAACTTTTATCCTAATTTAAATAAACTCATTGTGTGATGATATTTTATTCCAAGAAATAAACAAAATATACACAGTTGCGAGACAAATATGTAATTTGATTGATCTATGACTACCGATTTCGTTATAAAAAAAATTGTCACCTAGTTTGCGGGATTGGCAATAATAATATCGTTCCAGTAAGCAGGTCGCTGTCGCAAATGAAGCGACTCATTGTTCCCATAGACAATGGGCAATGCTTTACGCCGCGGCTTGCGGTGCGCGGCAGCATACGGGCTGAGCTAACATCGACACACGGGCCAACGTGCACACATGACTATAGTACCATACACAGTATGTATGTACACACTTAGTTGCTCTGCATACATCAGTTGAGTGGTGTACCTGAAACAAATAGGATATCATAAGTATTGTAACTCCATTTTGTTCAAAATATACATGTAAATATAAATTAAATATAAAATAAAAATACATGTAAATATTTTAATATAGAGTTGTTTTTAATAGTTTTATATAATGTAGCGCCACACTTAAAACTTTCTGTTTCAAACTTCTTCAAATAAATTGTGTATATACAATTTAATTCGATGTATTCTTTAGTTCGTTGCTTATGGTAAAACAGAACTGATCAGTCATACATGCACGTCACCACTGAAACGGCATCCGCAGTGTGGCACCGCCTTTACCTAGTACATTTCTGACCTCATGTCAGGAAGCAATTATATTTGGAATTCCTTATCTATAAACAATGCAATGTAAACTTTAATACCGCTTAATAAAGTACAAATTTCCCGAAAGCTTAATTAAAAACACTATAATTCTTTTTGTATTTCTCTGAAATACTTTTACCCCATTATTTAATGTATGTAAATAACTGAAAATATAAAATAAAATGTAGCGCCACACTTAAAACTTTCTGTTTCAAACTTCTTCAAATAAATTATGTATAAACAATTTATTTCGATGTAATCTTTAGTTCGTTGCTTATGGTAAAACAGAATCGATCAGTCATACAACTGCACGTCACCACCGAAACGGCATCCGCAGTGTGGCACCGCCTTTGCCTAGTACATTTCTGACCTCATGTCAGGAAGCAATTATATTTGGAATTCCTTATTTATAAACAAGGCAATGTAAACTTTAATACCGCTTAATAAAGTACAAATTTCCCGAAAGCTTAATTAAAAACACTATAATTCTTTTTGTATTTCTCTGAAATACTTTTACCCCATTATTTAATGTATATAACTGAAAATATAAAATAAAATGTATCTTACATTAATAATTGTGTTAAACAAATAAAAAAATTAAGATAAACAGTAAACGACACATTATATTTTAATTCCCAAAGACAAGTATAGTATTATTAGGTAGTAGTAGTAGTAGTAGTAGTAGTAGTAGTATAGTATTATATTATAAAAAAAATCATTCATTAATTGAGGTATAAAACTATTCGACAAGGAATACATTAAAAGGAAATTCTTAACATATTTTAACATCGACTGGCAGCGGGGATTCCGCTCATTTATATTCATATAATAATGTTTGTGTGATAGAGAAGGGAGGCAGATATCATAAATGTAAACTAAACGATACTATACTTGATCTGTTAAGGTTGTGACCTTATCACGAATATTCGTGAGAACATTTTCGTAACGTCGACTTAATGCGTGTTAAAATTGTGCAGCGCTACCGGACGTATGTACACCAATTTTCATTCATTCTATGACGTTACGAATACTTACTCGTAACGGAAATATTCGTGATAGATCCTGTTATATGCGTACGGATTATGTTGCAGATAAAACGATTTCATTTAGTTAGTATCGACTATAGACGAGTGTAAATTACGACCGCAGTGTTGTAGCTAATCACCTAAATTGAAGGTAATTTAAAAAAGAAAGCGGCGACGAAGGCGCTAGCTTATACAAAATGGTTTATTGGAGCCAGCTATTTGATTCATTTAAATTTAAAATGAGCTTCAAAAGGTCAATGTTCTATCGTAAAACATTTTAACGAAAACTTTTTCAAACTGATAGACAAGTTTCTTTATCTGTTGTTGACAGTTTTGGAGAGAATTTGACTAATATTTTAAGAGCGGGCGCACACTTTTGACTAAACTATCGCACAAATGTTGTGCGATTGTCGATTGTTTCGCAGCCAATTCAACTGTTTAGTTACACACTAAAAATCGAGTAGTGTGCGCACCTCCATATAAGCTAATAGGAATAAAAGTGCGACTAAACAGTTGTGCGATAGTTCTATCAAAGGTGCGTCCTCTAAGTCTTAATAGAAATATTGTGTCGTTAAATAATGCGTCATTTTATATGTTAATTTGGAATAAACACTTTCCCATCAATAAAGCATTGACACGAATGTGGCCGTTGCGAATCTACGCAGGAATTAACCTCCTTCAAGTAACAGTTATATTTTATTGCATAGCGCTGTAGCTTGTCACCTATGTATCACACACGTATATTATATGCAGTCAACTTGCAACAGTCACTTTAACAACCACGAAGAGATTTCATTATTTTTCATTAGATTATTAATAAGTGAAAACATAGAGATACAACTGGAACTTTACCTATAAAGAGCAGACTTTTAAACAGGTCACAGGACACTTAGTTTTTCATATATCATAAGATGGCATACGAACAAGCGGCCGTAATTCGTAGTAATAACAAAGCGACCGTTGCTCATAGACATCCGCAATTGCAGATGCGGATCCTACCTTTAATCGACGGAGAAGGGGACAGCCAGAAGGTGGTTATGTCCCCTTTATATTTGTCCCCACCTCTGTAAAACCCATTTCCTCTTCCCGTCCTTTCCGTATAAGAAAAGGCTGATCTAGAGCCGACACATTTGAGCAACAGATGTCGTTGTTAGTTACCAATGGTGTAAAATCATTCATTACTATAATTCCGTATATTAAAATCAGTCTTTTCACATCTATAAAGTTTATTTTCTAATGCATTATTAATGTTTAAAGCTTTAAGTTACGCAATACGCAGCACAGACATACTCGTATAAGTAAGGCGTAAATAACGCAGTACAGCAGTGCACGCCGCACGCCGCACGCAGCACGAGGCGTAGACAATAAACCATTCATCAACATCAAGGCAGTAAAAGTCGCCATGAAAACCTACTGTTAAATAATTCTTAAAGTGGCCGTTGATGTAAAAACTAGCCGTTTTATACATCGGATATTTAAGGCAAAAGCTTTAAGCGATTTTCATGTTTAGAGAATAGAATAGTCACCTACAATTTGATTTCAACAGTTAGTATTTACTTGACAAAGAAATAAATAGGGCATCGTGCATAACAACACTAATATAACAGCTTTCCTATTTAAATACTAGGTTTTTTAACACGTAATTTAGGTAAGGAAATTCCCGCTACAGTTTATAACTTGAACGAATCTTTAAGCATAATAAAACAGTTAATTTTGTCGCAGTAAAAGGCGCGTGTTGCCGCGAGATCTAGCGCCTGGGATTAGCAATTCAATAGCACTTTCCACACAACACTCCATAACCCAAGTGTCATCTGACGGGACTGGTGCTGCATTGCTCTACAGGGGAGCATAACATCTCATAAATACTTGAAACTCCTTGTTATTAAAAGATTTATAATCAGATTTGTAAATAAATATATATTTTATTCAGTAATTCATGCTGACCTTTAGTATGAGATGTAGCCGATGAAATGTTTGTTTGTCAGTTTTCTTGTCTATTCCATTCCCTCAGAGAGCATAATCTTGTGATAGTATTCTTACGACTTATAGAATTTTCTTCCATCTCACCAAATGGCCAATAAATTGCACAGATAACCATATGTGCAATTTACTAGCCGTTTGAATATTCCAGCAACTGCTCGATAAATTCTCACGGGTTCTTCTGTTTTGAAGTCGAAGTCGTTATTTGCGTGTATCTTTAGCGGTGTTTTAATTAACGCTTTTCGTCACCCTTCCAAGATTGAGCTCCCGTTATCAAAGTATGAAACTCGTTTTATCACGAAACCGTATTTGTATTTAATGCATCCCTTATCAAAGCGTCACTATCGGTACCAACACATCTCACGATCCCTTGCCTTTTTAACTAAAGTGCAATTAACACACGCAGCAAACACTCGCGGTTTAGATAACCAAATTAAGATCGCACGACACCGGGCAGTGGGCAGTGCGCAATGAGCAGGGAGGCTAATTAGACGGTCGCAGGTTCGATTCCCCAGCGATGTTATCAGTGCGCGCCTGCGTGTTTCACACCACGCAACGCACACAAATCTTTTGTTTTGAATAAATGCAACATAATAATTATTAATTTATTAATTTACAGGAAAAGATCTTATAAGAGTCCGTCACATTATCTAAATGTGTTTATAAGATACTTGTCATAGTCGTATTGATTTGCGAGTACAGTCTCACGTTGTAGAATACTTAATGGAACCGTACCGGAAAATCGGAGATTATTCTCATGTGTGCCGTTTAGTCCGGCTCTGGCTGTCGTGATACAGAATTTTAATAGTACATTATAATATCATTAAACTCGAGGAGTACCGGTGTACAATGACAAAGACGCGGACACACATAATATTATTACGCTCACACGTGGCGTGGCTTATTGGCCATACAAGTGGCCGGAGGAATTCAATTAACTTTTAATATTTGATCCAGACGACCCTTAATGTGCCGCTACGTTCATACGTGCTTTGATTGCTGGAAGATAAATGACTCGCCACGACCAGGCTTTTTGATTACAAAACGTAGCTTAAAATGTCTTAAAAATATAATTTGGGTTCTCACATTGGACACAAACAATGACCGGTTGTTTGGAAGTCAGAACTCCAGCTCCGGCCGCTCCTACCTGGCGAGCTCCGGTTTAGTAACACGCACGCCGCGGGACAGCGCGACCCTAGAATTAGGAGCAATTACCTTTTCTCTATGTTGATGTTGATTTATAAAGCCGGGGCCGCCGCGGCCGGCGGCGCCGCCGGTGACGACCGTGGGTTTGGGCAATGATAACCGGTAGACGACTGCAGGATAGCAAATGAATAACTAAAACTTGTTTTTGGACGTAAGCAACAAAAATTGTGTAACATTTTAACATGATATTCGCCAATAGATGGCGCTTATTTTTAAAAACCATGGTCGTCTTCAAACAAATTGAGTTACACTATAAAAAAAAATTGTAACATTACTTTTTGTAACTATTAATGTATATCAAATCACTTTAAATATCTCTTGAATGGTTCCTATCATGTAAACCGGACCTTACGACGTATTTATACCGATAAACTTTAGAAAAAAACTCTTACGACGCTATTTAACTAAAAAAACTCGAGTCGTAAATTACCATTAAGCGCATAACGACAATATTCGAATATCTCTGTGTGGTTGCAGCACAGCGCAGCGGCCGGGGCTCGTTTTTGTACAAACAAATCAGTCTCGCGACAATTCTTTGAGTTTTTCAAGCCGCCTGTGGACCCCCGCGGGCTCGGCCGCTCCGTACCTAGTCGTGGACAATTCTAGACTTGTCCGGCACGCGTGACTTAATAGCTACGCAGCGCAGGGCTGTCGATGCTTTATACAAACAAATGATAAATCATTTGCATGTTTTATAAACTTTGTAATACCAGCGAAGAAATTTAAAAAACACGCAAGTTTTTGTGTTAAAGTTTAAATGATTTACTTACACACTAACGATTTACTTAACATCTACACATTATGATTATCGAAGAATAAATATTATATAGGTAAGTAGCAGCCCTGGCCGCAATATACTTTATTTCCTTAATTACGAGCGCAGTGGGTGTCGCCGAGCGCCAGCGCCACGCTGCGGCCGCAACACGAAATAATATTATCGAAGAAATAAATGTTGTTATGAGTGAGGCTGGCTTTACCATCTGTAATAAATGCTGATGGCTTTTTATAAATTAATCGATTTAATCAATAAAATTTTTAAATAATGTAGCTATTTTTTTTAAAACTTTGTTATTGCGTATCTAGAATTAGTACAAGAAACACCAAAATAAAACACATAACAAGTAAAACAATTATGTATTCTTACATTTGTAAGTTATATTACAAAACTGATATTACAAATATATTCTAAATTACAAATTCAATAACTTCGCACTAAATTCGTAGGCGCGGTTGCAGATTGCGCAGGAATCTTGCATAGAAAGTGGACTAGTGCCCGATGTGGTGAACCACTAGTTGACAAGTCTATCTCTTACCTAACCCAGTACACGGTAATTATACACTCAAATTAGACATAATCACTAAGAATGAAGATATTGCAATGAAAAATGTTATTTAATCATGGAAAGTGGTTTCATGTGATGTTACTAAAGTTCATCAATAATATTTAATCACACTTAAAAATAACTATAACACATACACATAAAATATATGAACATTTATTTTCATTTATCGCCAACAAAATGGCTTGAAATTACCAATTTCAGAATTTAAAACAATATGCAGACTTTTTCATTGACATAAAGCCTGCTCATAACTTTTTACGACACAGCGCCATCTCGTTGCCCAATCGGAAAACTATCACATATGTAGTTTAGCTTTCCGATCACAGGTGGCGCTTCAACAAATACCAGTCTGCCTCATTGAAATTAAAAGTTATGGTATTGTTTTCCATATTTTCGTTAATAATCCCTATCATTTGCGCCGGAGGGATTTTCGGTAATTCCGAATCGGTCGTTTTCATTGTCTAGAATCGGTGGGCTATGATAATTAAATGTTGTTAAAACGTATTGCACATTTAATGTGCGGAGTTCGCACGCAGCGGCGACGGGGGGCGCTGCCGGCTGCCTGCGGCTAATTCTCCATTCGAATAATGGGGATATTATCTGAAATTGTTTTATTGCTTTTGGAACAGTAAATGAGCGAACGGACGTTTGTACTGGGGGAATATTAAATGCTTACAAGTAACACTTTCGAATATTATGTTAAATGTACAAAAGTCGTTTAATTTAATAGATCCTCGACCACCATAAGCGTACACTACGTTGAGAATGATTGCGTTGTCATGGCATTTTCGTTCCTTACAACATATCGTCGGTTAAATAGAAAAATGGCAGTATGCAAAATGTTCACTTTTTACCGAGACAAGCAATTTTAAGTTTTTAAATTAAATCTAATAATCTAATTTTCTGAAAATATTGCCAAGGGGTCAGAGGGGCAGCTGGCCTCCACACAAGAGACTAAAAATGTAAAATAGATATGACAACTACTACGAATTTGACCATTTTGACGATAGCTGCCCCAAAAACCAGATCATTAGCTCGCGACGCTCATATACGAAAAACACAAGTTGTACCAAAAAATAGAAAATCAAAATTATATCATGTACTCGTGGGTATTCATGCTGTTAGATCATACTAACACAATTAACTTTCCTTAAGTCATTTTAAAATTATTTCAATCGCGCACGGAAATGAACATAATGGTTCACTTCTATTATTATCTCACGGATATTTACTATTGTTTATAAAAACGCAATTGCTTTATTAGAAGTATTGTGTCGGACACCTCACCGCAATAACCTACAATTTGGTAACAATTTAGACAAAACTAGTTTTGTGAGAGTTACCATTTATCTAGTAATAACTTTAATTTCAAACTTAAAGCAAGCAATCATGGACACATCCCTTGTAGTTCTAAGCATACTGATTGATCCAATGTGTGTCTAAACTCTTCAGAGATTGGTAGAAATGAAAAAGAAAAGCATAAATGCATCGAAACAATTTCCGTGAACAATTGCGGATCCACGAACTATGACATTACGGCTTATAGCTTCGCGGAACCTCGCGGATTCCGAGTTCCGAAGTGCTTCAGATCTTATAGGACACGCGTAACTGCGCTCGTGCGACAATTTACGTCATTCCTTTGTTATCTAGACATTAACGTCCTACTTGCCAAATATTAATTATATCTAATGAACAATCTAAACCGTTTCCAGAATATTTAAATTTTATTTTGTATTGGATTATTTTAGGATTTTCAAGGATAAGTAAAGAAGAATATCATAAATGTGCGATATGTATCGCATGGTTTATCCCTTCTGTGGGTGTGCAGGGGGGTGCAGATCAAACTACAATTGTTAGGTACGACCTCAAGCAATGGCCTTTGGAGAAATTTTTTAGAATTCGCTATGAATGGGATCCAATGAAGGCCGTTATAGAATAATAATAGTCTATACGCTTATAAATGTGAAAAAAACAATGGATGGAATGGCGTATCGCTCATTGTTTACATTAACTCCCAAATCATTTATAGGCATTCGGAGCAGATACAAAGAGTACATCTAATCAATACAAATGTCTATTGGAGGCGACATGACAGGTAACCTCTGGAATCTGAGACAATGAACAGTAGAATAAACAATAACAACAAACGTGTACACTTTGTTTTCTTGGATGTGTGTACGATAACAAGAGAGCGGGCGCCGAGCGCGCGGCTGAACCCCGCCAGTCGGCACCGCGCGCGCGCCTCGCCACCATCTCGACACCGCTCCTTGTCACACGCCATAGCTCCGCCACCCTTCGCCATCGCCTCGCCATCGCCCCGCCTCGGCGCAGACACAGTGCAACACAGAATCAGCTCAGTGCTACAGAGTTCGAGGAACACGTTGAAATGGACCGCACGCAACTAAGATGAAGTCTTCGAAGTGTGATCAATGAAAATAGTTTTATATCGAAAGATCGGAGCAGATATTAAAAAATGCCATGAGCTCAGCTGGTAATATAACCGATGACCTGTGCAAGATATGTGACGGCAGGATAGAATGCGCGCCGACGGCGATCCTGCTGATCTCGCTAGTGCACACCCTGTACGGCTACATCGGACCCGAACCCGACTACTTCGGCAGGAGCAACCCCCCGCACGCCGCGCCCCCCGGTCGCCTCGCGCCCCCGCCCCCACCCGCGCCCTCCGCCACCGATGACAAGTACAGAGCTTTCGCTAAACACAAGTTCCTCGAGGAGAGCAGCAAGAACTACGAGGAGGGCCCCGACGTGGTGGTGAGCGAGCGCGAGCTGGAGTACGACTTCGTGGTAGTGGGCGGCGGCACAGCAGGCTGCGTCGTCGCCAGCCGCCTCTCCGAGAACAGGAAATGGAGAGTAAGTACTGTTTGATGTCCTACACTCACGAAAGTAACGATAATTTTTTAGCTTCATCAATATTAAAATACGTTCTATTGTATGTGAGGTGGGGATACATGTTTTTCCAGTTCCGTCTTCTTTTACATATTTTCTATCTTAATGCAGATCTATTATTATTAATAAAATGTTGTGGGATAGCGGAAAATAGCAATTTTTATAGTTTATAAATTTTCCATTTGTTCAAATGATTCTCATGAAATTCTTATAATTTTGAAGGTTCTGGTAGTGGAGGCCGGGCCGGAGGAACCCAAAATGGCGCTAATTCCGGGGCTGACCAGTGAATTCAAAGGGTCATCGGTGGACTGGCAATATGCAATGAGACCGAAAAAAGGGTAAACTAATGAAATTATTATTTTTTTACTGTGAAATATATTCTTTTATCATATTCTAATCTTATTGAACTTCTAAAGTTGAGAGCAATAGTTCCTTGTTAAACATAAATCAAATGATAGTCTGTTTATAATCAGTTAGCCGTGTGCAAGAGGTGACAATGGAATGGATAAACATACTCGTACATTCGCGCGAAGAACATTGTACTCCCGACGCATCGTTCGGACAATTATTTTTTATTGACATGGTAACTGGTCGCTAGATGTTTTATTTTTATCGGATAATCTTCGTTATCGCGCAGTTTTGAATCTATCTATTAAACAATCAAGAAATTAAAAACCATTACAGAGAAATATTTTTATGAAGGAATTTCTCATTTCAGATTTTGCCAGAACCGTCACGAGTTGGGATGTGAGGTGGTGCAGGGCCGCGTGTTGGGCGGCACCTCCGCCATTAACGACATGGCTTACATGCGCGGTAGCCCCGCTGACTACGACGAGTGGATGCTCAGCGGCAACGAGGGCTGGAGCTTCAGCCAGTTGCTGCCTTACTTCAAGTACTCAGAGGGCAACTATGACAAAGATATTGCCAAAAATAGGTTCTTTCATTCCACTCAAGGCCCTCTGGACGTCGGCAGATATCCGTATGTGGACGATAACGTCGATGTCCTCTTAAGCGCCTTCAATGAGCTCGGCTACAACTACACAGACATTAACGGCCGCAACCAGCTGGGATTCATGCGGATACAGACCATGTCGTACTTTGGCGAAAGAGTCAGCTCGTATACTGCCTTCATTGACCCCATCCGCAAGCTGCGCTCGAACATCGACATCGAGACGGAGGCGCTCGTCACCAGTGTTTTATTTAAGGACACCCGAGGATCCGTTCGAGCTATAGGTGTAGATTACATTAAGAATGGTACAAAGACAAGAGTTAAAGCTAAAAAGGAAGTCATCTTGTGCGCCGGTGCGATTAACACAGCGAAACTTTTGATGCAGTCCGGCATCGGCCCTAAAGACTATTTGGAATATTTAAATATTAAAGTGTACAATGACTTGCCGGTCGGAGGAAACTTCCATGACCATCTATCCGTGTGTTTGCCGGTCATCAAACTCACTAAAACGGCCACCACGTCTAGATTTTCGGAAAAACTCAAAGACATATCATCATATTACGCGAAAGGCTCGGGACCCCTATCGGCTAATTTCCAGGTGGTAGCATTTTTGGAAACCTCCTTATCCGATATAATCGGCACGCCCGACATTGAAGTTAGATTTCGTGGACACGACTCTAACATGTACTACGATAGAATAGATATTTGTGTTTCCCTTCTAACACCGAAAAGCCGAGGTCAAGTAGTTCTCAACGCGACGGATCCCGTTTTTGGTAAACCCTTAATTTATCCGAATTTCCTAAAAGAGCAGTCGGATGAGAAAAAACTGTTAGAAGGAATACATGAAATAGTTAAACTTTTCGATACGGAGGTATTCAAGACCGCCTCCTTCGAGTTCGATCCTCTTCCGATCTTAAACAATGAATGCAAAAACTATGAAAAAGTGTCTGAAGATTTTTGGGCTTGCATAATAAGACACTTTTCAAGTCCATTACATAATTATGTCGGGACTTGCAAAATGGGCTCCTCCAAGGACCCCGAGTCGGTAGTCGATAATAACTTAAAAGTTTACGGCATAGCGAATTTGAGAATAGTCGATGGCTCCGTTATACCGAAGATAACTCGAGGTTCCACGGCGGCACCTATTATAATGATAGCTGAAAAGGCGAGTGATTTAATAAAAACTACTTGGTATTAAATATTACTTTTATTTACTAACTTAAAGATATATCTCGATGTCACCTTTTGCTGTTATATCTACTTTTGTTCTCCTTCCAATCACTTTTTATTAACTTGGCACCTTTCTCCGCAATCATGATCGTCGGTATGTAGATGCCGCCGCGGACATGCGTCGGCATCACGGATGCGTCGATAATTCGCAAGCCTTCAATACCATGCACCTTCAGATAATAATCTACGACCGAATTTGTACTGTTGTCTCCCATACGGCACGTGCCGATAGGATTACTCATAGCCTTAGTGTAATGCCTAGCTATACAATTCCATTGATCTCTGTTCCGTAGTTTATCGCACGGGAACAAATCTATCGGAGCAAATTTTATGTCGGCTTTCTTTAACTCTCTCGTATCGAGTAGTTGCAGCGCGATATCGATGCTGTCGACTAGTGTGTCTAAATCTTCGGATTCCTTTAAAAAGTTAGCTTGAATGATTGGTCGTCCATATTTTGGATTTCTTTTATTTAACATTACTTTACCATTACTTTTAGGTTTCAGTAAAACGGGGTAAATAGATATTAGGTTATAGTAAGGTAACGGCATGGAGAATTCTTCCGCTGAATGTACACTGATATTTGTGAGCAAGAATTTGTCACTTCTTACGTAATTACCTTCAAAGGATATTTCAACGTCGGGTGCATTATTGTTGTTCTCATATAGTTGTAAGAATGCCGACAACTGGTTTATGCCTCGGGACGCCAGCGGCCCGCTGCGAGAGTGGAACCATGTTTTAAAATCATTAATAATAGTGTTTTCATCTACCGGAGCGACGTCATTAATGGCGAAAGCGAGGCCTCCGGTGGTGACCTGATCTTGATAGAATGATCCCACGGGGAGTTCCTGTATTACTGTTATGTTGTGTTTCTTTAATTCGGGCTTGGGACCGATACCAGACAAGTGCAAGAGTCGTACATTATTGATAGCGCCCCCTGTTAATATAATTTCACGCTTGGCGTAAGCGGGATGTTCTTTGCCCTTCTCGCTTTCATATACGATGCCATCGATGGACTTTTCTTGTTTGTTTATGACAATTCTAGTGACTGTCACTCCGGTCATCACGACCAAGTTCTTTCTATGCCGTACTGGTTTCAGAAAAGCGCCGTTGGTGCTCAGTCTGGTGTGGTTGTATATCGTAAACTGGTTGACCACAGTGGCCTCTGCTACGTTCGTGTTTATGTCCATAGTGCGCAGACCCATTTCGGCAAAAGCATTGGAAAACGCTTCCACGAACCGATCGGCGTGCTTGAACCTTTGCACGCGCAAGTCGCCGCCGCGGGAATGGTACAAAGAATTCATTAATACGTCGTAGTCGCCTTAAATAAAACAAGTTTAGTTATTTCTCCTGGAACTGAGTCGCGAGCGAGATAATTAAGAAAGGTTTGTTAAGTTTTTATGTTAGGTTAAGAGAATGTATTTTAGCTTTACCGACTTGTTTCAGTGCAATCAAATGTTGAAAAGTTGTGCTTTACATTGTAAGTAGCTATTGAATTGATTAATGTAATTTCTATATAAGAGTAAGTATCTCCGAATCGTACCGTTGTCTTCGAAAGATTTGAAGTGCTCGAGCAAATTGTCAAACTGCCAGTCGAGGGAGGCGATGTGTCCAGGGTCGTGCCAGGCGTCGTAGTCGCGCCGGTGGCCCCGCGTGTACTTCATGTCGTTGGTGACGCTAGAGCCGCCCAGCACCTTGCCCGTGCGCACCTCGCAGGCGCCACCGGGCCGCGACAGGCACGAGTACCCATTGCGCTCCGTGCGGTAGTTCCACACGATGGGCCGGTAGTCCCGCGTCGGCACGCCGGGGATATCGTAGTCTATGTTCTCATCCTCTCCCGCCTCCAGCAGTAAAACCTTTGCGAAAGCGTTTGCAAAATAAATGTTTTCAAATGATTTGTGGAAGTTTTCTTTTTAAATCCAGAAAATCTAAAGTAAGCGAGAAGTTCTAGTTATCACGACGTTTCTTAAAGTATAGTTATTTGAACCTTCCAGTCGGGCACTGCGGAGAGCCTGTTGGCGAGCACGCAGCCGGCCGTGCCGCCGCCCACAATGATGAAGTCGAACACGCTGTTCCTCAGACTGTTGTCGTCGGCCTTAGAGCGCGTGGCCTTGCTGAGCAGGCCGGCCGCCGCGCCGCGCGCCCCGCACGCCAGCATCATCAGGCCTAGCCTTCACAAATTAAACTTCGTCAATCGATGACCCAACCGTTACATTATGAAATTTACTCTCAAGAAGGTAACTTTAACTCCTCTAACCACACACAGTTCCCATTTCAGAGATCAGACATCCGAGAATTTTGACCACACACATTTAGGTACCTTATTTATCAATATAAACCGAAAACCAATAACAAAATATTTACTACAGAAACACATCCCAACACATCCCAATAAAAGCATCAAAATTTCTTAACCTCAAAATCAATTGTAATATCATTGCACACAGATTGTTATTAAAATCAAAAAATATAGTGCGTGCACTGCAAGAGTATGAAGTATTCACAGTTGCACTGCTGTGCCGCGAAATGCTGCACTGCTTGCATCGACTTGGAGTGTGCAGTTTGCACGCTCCATCGGGCGCGTCCTGCGGCGAAGGTGAACTCATTGTGCAAGGCAGGACGCGTTTTTTCATCGTATTGATCGCACTTACATAACGATTTCCTCACTTATTTTATTAAAGTAATTTAAATCCGGACGCAGGTGAATTCCTGATTTTCTCGCGTTACGTTCGGCCTTGTCTGTTGCGGATGAAAAGTTGATGATTGATATTCATAATGTCGAGTTAATCACACGTCAATTAATTTTAATGATCGCATTGTCTTCATAGATTGACACGGCGTAAAACAAATATTTAACTGTAATTTTATGCCATGACTTCATGTGTAAAAAACTACAAATTGATAGAAAAACTTTAAATGAATATTCGCTAACGGGAGACACCAACGTTTATGATTTATTGTCCAAAGATTGTAGATGCAATAGGAAGCTCCGCAACAAATCATTTGTGCGGGTTTCACATTAAGATGGCAACCATAAGGCCCAACGATATAAACCAGAACACGGGTCATAAAGCATAGACAGGCGGTCAGTTAATTTCCGGTCGCCCTCATATCTGACCATAAAGTTATTATACTACCATAATATTGCTTTTCGATGCTACTGAAGCCCTTCATATTTGGAAACGTTTAACGCAATATTTCACTCTAGAAGAGTAAAGGGGTGTACAAACAGTTAATAATATCATAGTGCGTTAATACATTAATTTAATAGATTGATTATTATATTAAAGATTATCTTCATTAACCTTTCGCAATTCCTTCATTTTATGTTTGATTTTTTAAGAGAAATACAGCGCCATCTTGTATCGACAAGTAAAACCTAACATTGGTTTTATATATTTTTTTAAATCGTTACGTATAGATGGCGCTTTTATGAAGAATATTGAAAAGTTAAGAAAAATAATATTATAAATCCAAAAAATGCTTAAAACCTTGATTTCAAAACAGTCAAATTTATGAAAAGAGCATTATGTTGCAAAATTATAGTTAACTAAATAAAGTTCTAGCTAAGATTATCGGTTTGAAACTGTGAACGTTCAAAAATACAAGATTCATAATTAAAGTTATTAAAACGTGTTTTTACTTTTTTTTGTACATTTTGTTAGTTGTCAGAGCAACTATAGAATACTTTATCCACATATTTATTTGACCTCCAAGTTTACATTAAAGTATTTGCTTTCCCCGCAATTATTTCTTACAACGCAGTGCCCCGTCTCAGCGTAGTGAGGAATCTCGTGCTGCATGTTTCTAATGAGCGCATCTCGCTATCATATAAATAAGAAAGATATTTTAAATTGACGCATAAATAATACGAACATCTGTAACTAAATCGCTGAGTACTTAGCAATTTATTGTATGTATTGATAATAATGATAACATCTTAAATATGTTTGCCGTTCGTTTGCAGCTTGTTTTAATAAGTAGGAAGACAGCAAAAATACTAAAAATTACGGGATTCGCTCGCATGTTTAAACTTTTTGAAACCCTCGATAAAAATTATTCTTTACTAATTTGCAACTAAAGATCTTTTGAGAAAATTACACAGAAACAGATTTACATAGAACCGAAGGGTACAGGTATAAGATACAGTACTTACTTTTGTATTAACATGGAGTCCTGTTCTGCCACACGATAGTTTGTCACCCTACAGAGCGACATTAATAAATAGCAAAGTTGCCGATAAGGCGTGATTCATAGCAGTTGCCGGTTGCCGCGCGGCTGCGAGCTTAATTACGACGTTCTATGAGTTATGGGGTAAGTTGCCGTCGATGTCCACTTCCCCACTACCCGTACCTCGCTACCGGTCTAGCCTTCGCTACCCTACACCTTCGTCTATTGACTTTAAAGTCGCTGATCAACGGTAAGAATAGGATCAAACTAAAATTTGGATTTGTTGTAGCGTTTCCACTATAATTTAAACTTGCAACCAAATATGTAACTTAACAAGTCTTATCGAAACAAAACAGCCAATATAGTAACATCAGTAATTAAAAAAATTCTCGTAACATCACATCAATTTTTATTTTAACTTTTTATTTTAACAATATTTTAACTCTGAACACTACCAATAGTGGCATTAATTAAATCACTGCTGGCTCTCCCAATCTTAGTTTAAACACCATAACGGTTGAACGGCTCGTGTCAAATGATCGCAATCATCAGTCCCGGGTCCCGGCAGTTAAGTCCCGGGCGCGCTAAGCCCCGGGGTCCGAGCGCGCCCGGGGAGCTCCCCGAGGACCCGAGATAAGCGACGTCTTAGCGACATAGCCTCTACACGAATTCTTGTGAAGAGCTACAAATGCTTTAGAAGGAGCATCGAAAGTATAATTACTGAGGTTAATATGCTTATTTTGATTGAATCATGCTATTGTGTTTTTACAATAATATAGTACTAGTCACAAGATATTTGCTCTCGTTTAAATTACATTAAATACATATTCATTTTGTGATTTTTCTATCATTAAATAACGATTCCCAGGATAATATCCGCAAATAAAATGTGCCCATTTTCCACTATCATCCTCCACTACAAGTTAAACGAGACAATTTTGTCTACATTTACAGTTTTAACTAAAATGCCCAAAAATAACCACAGGAAATTGGCATGTCTTTGAAGTTTATAACTCTATAGTCATCTTAAGGGTCAGTTAAACAAATCGCAGCGCGCGGAGATGAGGCGATCATAATCGCCAGCTGTTGTCCAAATACGCACCGCCCGGGGCCAAGACACGCAGGTGGGCCTGGGGCTATGAGCCTAGTCCTCAAATAATCCCTGTGATTTGCGCAAACGTCTGTCGATATTCCGTAACGACCGACTTGCGAATAAAGCGCACACCTTACACCATTCAAATACAAATGAGATTTGTAAATGATTATTACCTTACCTATTGCCAACTGCTTAGTTTTACTGCAAAAGTGTAATTCAGTTTGTCTCCTTACCTGAAATAAAGACAAAACAATGTTAATATACTTAACCATAGTAACAGCATATATTACAGTTACAGCAACGAGTTAAACATCATTAAATACCAGTTATAGATGAAATACCGTACAGTTTTAGTTCACTAATTTCACACATAGATGCTTAATTCTCTAATACTCTACAACCTGCGATTCATATTCTGACCTAAATTATTTTTCTACTAACAACGTGATAATGACTGGTTAACTATAACTATAAACTTGTTCAGCTTCCCAGACTAAGTGTAAAGGTTCAACAAGAATGAAACTCTCTTATTTGACTCTATACCTCGACATATGATATTATATTTTGCCTAACCACTGATACCGGAACTGCGGTGCAATATTGTCATATTTATAACAAACTTCAACACAATAATAATAATTTTAGATGTATGTAAGTGAATTGCAAAAATGTTTCACTATATAAGCGCTATTTGTAAATAATTAAAAAAGTCCATCAGAACCATAAATTCGTCTGCGGGTTGAAATGAAAGCAAGGGCAGATCGAGGCGGGCACTGGGCAATGGGCACCGGGCACCGGGCAGGCTTGGACGGGCTCCAGCAACGCCACAACGCAGCAGATTTATTGCTGAGTGATTTATGAGGCATCACCGCCGCGGATCTCGCTATACCACGTCGCATTGCGACTTTTATATGCGTTTAACTGCACAATAACATTTGTATTGTCAATGTGCTTGTACATACGCGATAAATTTTCATTATCCATTCGCCTAGGATAAGCAAACGCAATAATTTACTAGTGGACATGTGATATATGGTCTGCGGCTTACAATATACACACGCAATATAACAACAGGTGTAAACACATTTTGCGTGATAGCTTCCCGTTTATTAGCTGCACACATTCTGAACTAATCTACATTTTTCCTAAATAACGTTTATTACTTCATTATATCTTGACAAGTTATTTCATATCTTTAAGGGCATGTCTCACCAAATTGTAAATTGTCTGATAACAATCCAACGTGTAAAATATGTGATGGAAATATCGGATTTTGTTTCCTTATCTGACAGTGACGTCATTTTCAAGCTATGAGTCTCTATCAGCCAGTGGTTGGATAGGCCCTTCGTGTTGTGTTAAATACATTAGTAATATATCAATCAGTAGATAATCTTGTAAGTTTGTATGAACGTCGCTCCTGGGACGTCGTGGGACGGATTTGTGGTGACAAATGTAGCAGCGGCGTGTTTAATGAAGAGTAATCCCGCTACGTCCCGCGCCGCGGCGGGACGCTACTCCCGTTCGCTGATCCTGTAGCGTGCGTGCCGAACGACGTGTTCGCATTGTCACGTAACACCTTCACGTCATTGCCACTCCTAACTGAAGATTATTTAATAATTGTAAAGATTTGAATGTATACATTGAACACTAGTGGTGCTGACTCTTAATTAAACAATGATTTTGATACTAATATTTTTTTTTTTTTTTTTTTTTTTTTTTTTTTTTTTTTTTTTTTTTTTTTTTTTTTTTTTTTTTTTTTTTTTTTTTTTTTATATCTTAAAGGATCTGTCCCATCAAATTATAAATTGTCTGATAGCAATCCAACGTGTAAAATATGTGATGGAAATATCGGATTTTGTTACCTTATCTGACAGTGAGGTCATTTTTAAGCTATCTGAACCTCAGCCAGTGGTGGGACAAGCCCTTAGTGTTGTGTTAAATACATTAGTAATATATCAATCAGTAGATAATCTTGTAAGTTCGTATGAACGTCGCTCCTGGGACGTCGTGGGACGGATTTGTGGTGACAAATGTAGCAGAGGCGTGTTTAATGAAGAGTAATCCCGCTACGTCCCGCGCCGCGGCGGGACGCTACTCCCGTTCGCTGATCCTGTAGCGTGCGTGCCGAACGACATTTTCGCATTGTCACGTTACACCTTCACGTCATTGCCACTCCTAACTGGAGATTATTTAATATCTAGCTTTCGCCCGCGACTCCCTCCGCGTGGAATTAAAAAAAACACATACACAACACACAAAGCCTATGTGTTCTTCCAGACTATCCTCTACATCTATGCCAAATTCCATCCATCCATCCATCCATCCATCCATCCATCCATCCATCCATCCATCCATCCATCCATCCATCCATCCATCCATCCATCCATCCATCCATCCATCCATCCATCCATCCATCCATCCATCCATCCATCCATCCATCCATCCATCCATCCATCCATCCATCCATCCATCCATCCATCCATCCATCCATCCATCCATCCATCCATCCATCCATCCATCCATCCATCCATCCATCCATCCATCCATCCATCCATCCATCCATCCATCCATCCATCCATCCATCCATCCATCCATCCATCCATCCATCCATCCATCCATCCATCCATCCATCCATCCATCCATCCATCCATCCATCCATCCATCCATCCATCCATCCATCCATCCATCCATCCATCCATCCATCCATCCATCCATCCATCCATCCATCCATCCATCCATCCATCCATCCATCCATCCATCCATCCATCCATCCATCCATCCATCCATCCATCCATCCATCCATCCATCCATCCATCCATCCATCCATCCATCCATCCATCCATCCATCCATCCATCCATCCATCCATCCATCCATCCATCCATCCATCCATCCATCCATCCATCCATCCATCCATCCATCCATCCATCCATCCATCCATCCATCCATCCATCCATCCATCCATCCATCCATCCATCCATCCATCCATCCATCCATCCATCCATCCATCCATCCATCCATCCATCCATCCATCCATCCATCCATCCATCCATCCATCCATCCATCCATCCATCCATCCATCCATCCATCCATCCATCCATCCATCCATCCATCCATCCATCCATCCATCCATCCATCCATCCATCCATCCATCCATCCATCCATCCATCCATCCATCCATCCATCCATCCATCCATCCATCCATCCATCCATCCATCCATCCATCCATCCATCCATCCATCCATCCATCCATCCATCCATCCATCCATCCATCCATCCATCCATCCATCCATCCATCCATCCATCCATCCATCCATCCATCCATCCATCCATCCATCCATCCATCCATCCATCCATCCATCCATCCATCCATCCATCCATCCATCCATCCATCCATCCATCCATCCATCCATCCATCCATCCATCCATCCATCCATCCATCCATCCATCCATCCATCCATCCATCCATCCATCCATCCATCCATCCATCCATCCATCCATCCATCCATCCATCCATCCATCCATCCATCCATCCATCCATCCATCCATCCATCCATCCATCCATCCATCCATCCATCCATCCATCCATCCATCCATCCATCCATCCATCCATCCATCCATCCATCCATCCATCCATCCATCCATCTAAACTTTTTTTTTTTTTTTATATCATGAGTTGGCAAACGAGCAAGCGGCCACCTGAATCCGCCAAAATGGCGAAGCGACCGCTGCCCATAGACATTCGCATTTATAATATTAGTATGAAGTATGATAGTATGATTGTAAAGATTTGAATGTATACATTGAACACTAGTGGTGCTGACTCTTAATTAAACAATGATTTTGATACTAATGTTTTTTTTTTTCATTTGCGTATTGTTAAAGATGTTTACCATACTTTTGAACGTTAGCCATTTCATCCGTATCCATATTATGCTAGCTATCCTGTACGCTTGTCGTGTCGTACCATGTGTAGCAATGGGCCCGCGCTCCCGCTGCAGCGTCATGTTTATCTATTTGACTTAATGCCACTCTAAACACATTGTCGTGTCGCTCCGATGCCGGTAATTAGCTACAAACTTTGACGAAGTGCTTCTTTGATATGCTCCCGAGGCTTTAATGTGCCGAGAGTGATACTGAGTTCAGGCAATTACAGCACATTTGTTACTTACGATTGTAAAACGACATAAATAATTGAAAATAACTGATACATTTTACGTTTGATAGGAGTTGTTGCTGCATTTAGAGATAATAGTAATGCTTTATGTTCCAAAATTAACTTAAAAAGTGAAGCAAGTAATGCAAAATTCCGCGGACTGCCACAGCCACACGGCGCTGGCGGAGCAGTTGAAATGATGAATTATTTATTTCCATTTAATTCTCCGGGGACGCAGCGCCGACGTCGAGCCAAAGGCGAAGGTCGCCAGGCGATCGTTCGGCTTTACATTCAGGACTCTCCTGTAGGGTGACCATTTAGTAAAATATTGTTTTGTTTTTGTCATTTATCATATAATTATTTGCATAATCAAAGCCTTTAACTGTAACAATTAACAATAGTTCATTAGTTCTTAGCTAACATTGCTTAAAAAAATTGTCATTTGATGGTTTTATTTGTTTTTATAGAGTGTGCTTAAAATTGTTCGCGTATCATGTCAGTTGTATATTGTGTGTTACTTAAGTATGAAATTCTAATAATTGATACATGTCCCACATGTTAGCAAAGTTATGTCACCCCTAGCGCATGCCTGCGCGTCGCCCGCTCGCGGAGACGGTCACAATGGGCCCGCATGTTGAAGCTATTATAATTTACAACAGAACTATGAATTTTAATATATCTATAGATAAGAGGAGACGAGGTCAGCGGATTGTTCGCTTTTTATACGAGAATAATCCGTACTGGCAAATTCACTGGTATATTTGTAAATAAAAAAGGAATAAACGTAAAATAAAAAGTTTGAATCGAAAATTCATGCTATCAAGGAAATCGTTCAGGCTAAAGAGAAAAAATCGTTTTAAACCTTTTAGCCGAGCAAAGGGAATTTAAAATATTATAAGCGATTACAAGATAGACCCTTGGGAAGATTATCAATTAAAGCGTACAACATGTATAACTAGGTGTGTAATTGGTGGTCGGTGGTCGGTGGCCCTGAACGCGGCGCGGGGCTCGGAGAGGCCGGCCGCTTTGCTCACAAACACCTCTTTCATTAATTACTACATCCGCTGCCCACCCCGCAATTGTGAACGTCAATTCATCATTCGAACGAACAATTTGTTACTTATTTAGAGATCTGTATGCTGTATGATAAAAACATCTTATGTCAGTAGTTTCGTTTAAAATAAACAAGAAGGTAAATAACACGCTGAAACTAAATATTTCATGTCTTTTTAAATTTACAAAATCCAGTAAGTTTATGCAGACAAAAGCAGAACCCAGAGTTATCAGTCGACATCAGTAACTTGACCGTTTCAAATTTTAATTATAAGACAAGACAATTAGTGCAACCATAAAAATGTGATCGCTGTGAGACACGACAATAGTTGTGAGGTGAGGACAAGATGGCGTCGTCGACCACAAGATGGCGGCTAGTGGCGGTGTACGTGCTGTGCGTGGCGCTGCGCCCGCCCGCCGCCAGCGCCTCGCAGCAGCTCATGAAGCAGCTCACCGCAGGGTTCATTAAGGCCATGGACGTCTGCAGAAAAGAGGTGACTTTTCAACATTATTAATCTAAATTTAGTTAAACACCAGTCTGTTACACCTCAAGTATCTTGTGTCGCAGTTAAACCTCGGAGACCACATAATGCAAGACTTCATGAACTTCTGGCGCGAGGAGTACGAGCTGGTGAACCGAGATCTAGGTTGCGCCATCAGCTGTATCGCCGTCAAGCTGGACCTGCTCACTGAGGACCTCAAGATGCACCACGACAACGCGAGGGAGTTCGCTATTAAACATGGAGCTGGTAAAACAATTTTCATAACTTTCTCATAATCGTAATGAACATCATTCAATTACACTATTCACAGTACAAATTAGTATATGTCTCCACGATCGTCAGTTCGGCATTGAGGTAATTTCAAACAACTAGGCAGCTGTTTGCATTATGCAGATCGTCGCGCATTCGAACCAGTTTGTGGATTCGCCTAAACGTTGCGCCCCGGGGGATGTTTGTGAAGGGAAAAGGGTTGCCGAGATACGAGATAGGACACGGACAGACGTCGGTCCTTGTTGGCCATCATGTTTTTGTTATTTTACTTTTATCAATTCGGATCTTGTGATCGGGGTTATATAAATTTATGACATTTTATCTCTAAAGAAAAGTTGATAGTTTAACTTAACGTTTTTATACTAGATGAGGATATAGCAAAGCAGCTGGTTTCGATCATCCACGAGTGCGAGCGCAGCAATGAGGGTGACAGCGACGACTGCCGGCGTGTGCTGGAGATCAGCAAATGCTTCCGCACCAAGATACATGAACTCAACTGGGCGCCCTCTATGGAGGTGCTGCTCGAGGAGATCATGACAGAAGTCTAAAAGAACAATACGACACCTAAAGTTTGAACAACTCGTGGAATGTTCCTCTACCCTGCCGTACCATGGATTCCGAATTATTTAGATGTTACAATTCTCCCTCCAACCTCGTCAGCTAGTTCCTAGTCTATATTATTTGCTTTATTTACTTTAATTAAGAAATAATATGGGTGTAAAATAGTTTGAAACGGTTGTGTAATAAAGGTGTAATGGCATTTATTTTCTTTTTGTTAAAAAAACTAAGCAGTTATTTGAAAAACCGCGGAATTTAATCCTAGTTAATCTCATTCCATCCCAATGTCGATAATTCCCAGCATACTGCAGCTTATCTCAGCTCCGTGCAGATCTAATTACAGCGGATTGCGACTGTAATTAAGTAATTAATCAAGCGTTAGTCGCGGCTAATTGGCGCTTGAGACGAAGCAATGCTCATCGCGACTGACGACAGAGCATAAAGACTAATATATGGCATTACAGATAATCGCTGACATGCGCTTTGATGTCAGCACTTACGATCAACAATAACTTTCTGATAAAATTCATGAGTCATACTAATTATCATAAAAAAAAAGTTGCATCCCTCACTACTAGACAAACTGAAATTATTGTCCAAGGTATTATGTAACCAGCATGTAATAAAGGGAAAGCTGTAAGCACCTGTTTGTATATATCGCTGTGTATCTGAGAAGACACGTCGTAACTCGGCGATGTGTATGCGAAGCACGCGTGTTGCGGGGGTGCAGGGTGCGAGGGACGCGGGGACATGGACAGGACAGGGGTAAACAATAAAATGGTTCGCAGCAGCTGCGCGGGTGGGACACCTCACTACTGCCTTCGCTATTACCTTGCACCAAAGATGTTTTCAAATATTAAATTAAATTATCGTATGACGTATCTGAATTAATTTTAATTGAAATGGAATACGTAACATCATTGTAAGATGTGTTGATTGTCGATACCATAATAATTATTGATTAACTCTAACTCTAGTTAACGATTACAATACTAATGAATTTGTGTTGTCAAAGCCTACCTATTATATTATAGTTGGTACAATACACGATATTTAAATATTTTATATTCTTTTTCGTCTCGCATTGTTCTTATAATCCCAACGAGTACTATGACTAAAACAGGCTGGCTGCCCTAAGCAAAAGCGATTGAAAGCCGACATTCTAGCCGTAGCAATGGCTAAGTAATGTTAGGTAACTGTTTCGTTGAGGCCGGCAGTAAATCTTCGAGAACAATCGCCGGCTGTCTTGCGCAGACTGCGGGCTGCGGACTGCGGGCTATCAGGACATCAAACTTCAATTAGCTCCGAGTAGCGGCGTGAGCCTGTGCTATGAGTGTCCCGCGCCGCTCTGTACTGTGAATACTCGTATAGTGGGACCATAGTGGTGTACTTTAAACTCACGAAGGTTTACCGTTGTTACTTAGTGTAATTATGATTGAAACAGATTTGTTTGAGGTCATCAGATCGAAATAACCTCAAAAATTTGTTCATCACACACGTCAGTTTTATCAATACATCTCAACGTAAAGTTAAGCCAGCTTTGCGAAATGAGCGCAGGCCGCGTTCTTAAATGACACAGTGCGCATTGTTTTAGATAGATGTATTTTAATTCCTTACATTATACAGGATCTTTCTTTCTCCTTTAATATGAAAAAATATGTGACTTAATAGCGATTTATTAATTAGCCATTTAATGCATTTTCAACGGGTCCTCTGTAGAACTCCGGCGTCCAGTTGAGGTGGTATATGTTTGAGCGGAAGCAGATCATGGTGTTGAGTCCCGCGACGCACGCCTTTCGTTGCGAGCTGGACTCGCGCTGGCACGTCCTGAATACTTCCAGCAGAATCAGCGCGCGATGTTCGTCTACATCACCAGCAAGCCCACCAATAAGACAAAGTTAATAAGTTAGCGACTCTTATGATAACTGACCTCAATAATATCAATGCAGAAGATCGTATTTGATCGTATGAATGAAAATGCGTGAATGTACATTGTTTTTAAACGGAGGAGTTACGTGGTTAACCTATTTTTTTTTCAAAAATCACTCAGGACAAATGACTAACGTATTCTATGCTATGCTACATAAATACCGGCTCCATTATCGCGGAGGAAGTTGTTGACATTGGTGTCGTTGAGGGAGCCGTCGCGGTTACGCAGCTGCAGCTTGAACATGCTGCAAGCGGCCAGGCAGCCCAAGTAGATGTGGCCCGTGACGTTCAAATCGTGATTCCAGAAGTCCAACACGTCTTTGAAGTATCCCGTGTTCGGGTACAGCTGCAACCACAGCACATCTCTCAATATTCAAGAACAGTAACCGAAGAGAGGGAGAGAGTGCAACAGTGTACATCGTACCAACTGGACGCAGTGCAGCATCGTGGAGCCGAACTTCTTACTGATCTCATTGATAATAGAAGCGGGTTCATCCTCCGCCACCGCCGCCGCCAGCAGCAGCAGCAGCGCCTTATGCACCACTAAACGCATTGTTATCCTGAAGCTAATAGTTTGTCCAAGCAGCGCACATCTAGCCGCCGTCAGCACGACGAATGCACAGATTGCTTTCGTACCGGACACAATTTGCGATGCGCTTAGACGATTGCAATAATGAAATCTTGTCTTTATTGTCTTTCAAATTATTTTGTTTTAGTTACATCGAAATGTAAGTATTTTTGAATAAAATCTACATTTGTAGTTAAGTTAGCAAAAGAGTATGTATTAAGTTGTACGCACTATTCAGCAGATTTTAATTGATAAAACATTTAAATTTACATAACTTTGTACGAAATAAAACCGAATCTTAAAGATTTTAGATCAGAGGCAGGCAGTTAAAAACAAAGTTATGGATTTCGGGTATAGATTACCAACTAGTGAACTAAACTAGGCGACGAGAGCTGAATAATAAGACGACGATAGGTTACAAGCGTATATTTGCTGAAACACAAGTGATGATGAATTGAGGTGTCAGTAGCTGCCAGGCGCCCAGCCGAGCTGCACGATGGTGGCGCGGTAGCAGCGGAGCGCGGCCAGGCCGGCGGTGCAAGTGCGCTGCATGAACCCGCTACTCTGATGACACGACATGAACATCTTCTCCAGCTGCCAGCTCGTGGTCGGATCTACAAACACTTTGCTATTGGGTACGTCAAACTATCAATCGAACCTCAACCTCATAAAGATAACGATTTAAGAGGTGCATGTAACTAAAACATTTGCATAGTTCACGTTGCAGTGTTCGAGGTATCACAACAAGTAATTGCTTTTCTTTAAAACGTGTATCAACTTTAAAAAAGCAGCGAACCAGCATTGTTAGAGGCGATGAAGCGGCGCACGTTGGCGACGTTAATGCGACCGTCTCTGTAGATCAGTCTGAGCGCCCGCATCGCGCACACTGCCAGGCAGCCTTGCCGCATATTCTGCACCTTATACTCCGGGTCCCAGAAGTTGTCCATGTCCGGATCCACATAATAATTTGGAAACATCTGGAAAAAATTAAGCAAGTGTGTTCCAGTCTGCGTGGATTTGTTTTTCTTTGAAAATTTTCTCTTCACTTAGAATCACAGTTTCACTTTGCCTTAATTAACATTGTTTCCCACGTCGTTGTCGTAATGTTTTATGTAGTGGTATATCTATAAAAGGTAATTTCAAAGCGTTCTTTTAGTTATTTTCAACAATTTGCACACGAATAGATACTCTTTGTGATAGAATAATGAAGAAAATATATGTTGTAACCCATACCTTTCTACTGCACTGTACCATGATATCGCCCATTTTGGAACTGATGTCGTTGACAACTGTCCGGGATGATTCGTAGGCGACAAGAGGTGGGGTCAGAATGGCCAATGCGGCCAGTAAAGTGGCCAACAAATTGGCCAACACCATGTCTGTCGAGCCTGCTCCGAGCTAATGACGGGGTTCCGTTCAAAGCAGACACTCACTTTGTATCAATTTGTTTTGTAAACAACATTCGTTTGTTTCCGAGTGTACTAATTGCGATGCAACAAGAACAAATTGTGTACGTGACTGTACTGTACCACTTATTTAGTGCCTACTTGTTTAGACAAAGGGCAGCATGTGTCGTTTTGGTAATTTATTTAAAAGCTTAAGTACACTTTGTATTGAGTGCGCGAATGTAAGTTGAACGAATGGTATGACTTTTTTGCGCAAGACATCATCTAAAATGTAAAAGTGAAGTATAAGTACGCGTGTAAATTGAATAGAACATGTTCATTATTGTATTAGTGGTAAAATTATCTTAATGCATTGTTAAGGCGGGAAATGCCGCCGAGAGTTGTCGTCGCTGCTGCAAATGCATTACAGCAATATTTGCTAATCATAGTGTTGTGTTTTTGCACTTTACGAACATTAAAGTCGAAGGATTTAAATTTAATGCTTTCTTATGTGTAGGTTTTCAAAAACAAACCGCAAGGAAAACACGATTTTGCACTGTATTTCAATAAATCCAATCACTTATTACAAATATAAACATTTTATCTTATTAATATGTAATTTTGCAAATAATTGCCACAAACAATAAAAATAAATTATAAATGCTATCTTTCCATTATTTCAAACATCACTTTATGTTGCAGCGATCTCTCAGTGTCCGGGGAGCGCGCCGGCTCGTTAAATTAAGATAAAATGCGAGATTATCGCAAACACGTAACGCTTAAGTACTAGAACTACATCTGCACGTTGTTAAGTTATTACAAAAACGTTATGTTTAATTTAAAACAGCTAACATTACGTGACACTTCGTTATATTATTCATTTACAATGAGTACGCTATAGACCCAATTTAGTTTGTGTATTTCTGATTGAAAACAATTGCAGACTTTTACAGCGAACAGACAGGCGTCCGTTTTCATTAAGATATGAGACGAGTCCGAAGTATTTGATTCCAGACTTGTTACTTGTAATAAATTAAAAAATATTGTAGTGATGCTAAAACACACTGACAAGATGTGGTTATTTTATAATATCGATGTAACATAATACGAGTGCAGTGTTACCTGTTGTAAAACGAACACACAGGATTGTGTAAATTGAGACGTACTTCATTTTTATTTTTTAACACCATCTCATAAATTGTGCGGCATTTAAAATACGTTAACACAATATAGTATGCTTGATTACAACGTACAACTTTATGTTATTTGCCAAATAGTATAAAACTTTTCACATTTCCATGTGATTTCGTTGGTACTGTTAAAGCATTTAGGTTATATTTTCTACAGCCAAGGTGCAATACTTTATTTATATAGCAACTACTTACTATTTTGAATTGCAAATACACAAGAAACATTCATTACTTTTATTTTTATGACGTGTCTAGGATCTGCATGGTTATTTTGCACTCTATAAACAAACTGTTAGAGTTTTGTTTCCATTATTTTATACCAAAAGTTACACAAACTAATGGTTGTTGGGTTACCAAATTAGAAGTGCGGGTGAATAAGTTATAGGGTTGCCACCTTTTTTGGTTTGGCTCAAATTCTACAGATCTGTATGGTTTTCGTTATCAGCCAAGAAGTCTAATGTCACCGGTAGTTGTTTTTTTGCAACCAAGGTTTGTCTACGTTTATTGCAAGTTGGCAGCCCTGACAAAAACGTTATAGAAGGTAGAGTGCGAAAGTAACAGCAAATACAAGTTGGCACGTTGCTGCAGCGCTGACAGGCTGATGGATGAAGTTGACGCACCTACGAGGAAATCGTTAAATATTAATGTTGAGATGAATTTCGCAGAATTTTTCCAACGATATTTTATGTACTCTACTAATATAAAGTCTTATTCTCTCAGTTATTTTTCTAACTGGCTATAAACTTAGTCTTTTTAGAGACAAACAGATAAAACTCAATTATTTTACGGTAACAAAAATGATAACGATTCCTCAACTTTGCTCTTGCATTGTTGCAGGCGCCGGCGTTTAAAGGTGTTTAATTGAAAACTGTTGTTCTAATCGTTTTTTTAATAAAAATATCAATGTTTATGTAATTATATAACTCATTATGTCTTCATGTTCAAGTGATTCAACATGGGACACGTCGTCGTCCCCTCGGTACTTTAAATTGTTGTATACACAGGAAACATTGTAAAATCTCAATAATAACATAAAGTAAATCAAAGACATGGCATATGGTATAGAGAGAGGTAGGGGCGGCGGACAATGAGCGATCACTCCTCGTGCGGCGCCTGGCTGACATTCTGTACACGTAACGCGGGGCGCCGTGAGCCGGCGGGCGTCGGGGGACACATAAATATTACCAAAGAAATCGCGACCTCTTTTATATGGAAATTTTTATATTTTCCAGCAAACAAAGTCGCGGTCGGCATGTCTGTCGCGTTCGTTTTTATTGTTTAGAGATAATAGGGTGTGCAGGTGCGCGCCGCCGCTCCACATATCAACGATATCGAACAGTTACTTTGAACGACGTAGATGCTACTGAATTCTAATTTTACGCATTGTTTACTTTCCCCTCAAACAATATTTTGTGTACCAATAATACAAATTGGGAACCAAGAAACTGAATCGATTTTTATAGAATAAATTGCTGTTCTCTAGATCACTAGATAAATAAAAGATTCGGGAATTATTAAAAGAAACAATATTTTTGTTCAATAATTTTTAATATTATATCTTATAACTATATTCAAATCCCGTTCTATCTTACTAATCTTACTTCCTACTAATATTGCAAATGGGAAAGTTTGGATGGATGGATGTTTGTTATAGTTTGTACCCTAAACGGCTAAACGGATCTCGATGTTTGGCATAGATGTAGAGATTGGTCTTGATGAACACGTAGGCTACCTTCTTTTGTTTTTGTTTAATTCCACGCGAACAGAGTCGCGGGCGAATGCTAGTTATTTAATAAATTGTCATAAACCTGAGGCGGCATCAATCGATGCTCGGTGTGTGAGGGATAGCTCGCTGTAGTGATGGATGGCGGTCTGTCTGCTCGCGAAAGGAACTAATGGCCACTACACCTGCTGGGGACGGGGGCCGAGTTCAACAATCATTCATATCACGTAATAGGAAAAATCCAAACTTTATCCCAAATCATCCCTCTTCAAAACAGTTTGTGGATAAAGCACCAGTTATTAGCATATCAAACTCTATGTAAGACGTTGTAATGTGACATGAAAATTGTACACAACTACAGAAGATATGCAATTCGATTATTCATTAATGCTAGCGGAGATCGTAGCATACAATAATAAAACCTATTTCAAGGTAACACGGTCTAGAATAGTTTAGCAAATATCTTATCCTCTAACGGCATCGGTTACTAGTTGAACTCCTATTTAAATGAGAAAAACCCTTTGAATCAAGACTACATGAAGTTCCTAATTCAAACGCAATTGTAAATTGAGTCCGTACGTTCAGTAAAAAGCAATCATCGTGTGTTCGCGGCGGCGGAGCTCACGTGCCTGCAATCCGTCACTACGAGGCTACCGGCTAGGGCTAGGGCTATGGGAAAGTGATTCCACACTCCGCAGCCAATGAGCCGCGGAATGGCAATCGTGACGTGAATCGCTACACACAAAACACAACTCGGAGCTGGGACGAACATTATGACAAAAAAAACAGCATGTGATACATAAATGTCTTACATAAAATCTTATAATTTGAGGACTGTTAGCGAATTTGAGCGTTATAAAATTGTATTATGAACCACTAGTATTCTTATAATTAACCCCTCTTAAGTTATGTTCGTTTGTAAGATAAATCAAAGATTTACAAAACAAGCAAAGGTATATCTTCAATGTAAATGGAATAACGTTAACGTGAGTTAATGCAGTGATAGCATCGAAGACGTGTACATAAAAGTTTACAACGTGAAAACACTGTATATAGTTTTTTCCGCACGGGACATTTGTCGCGGGTGGTCAACCACCAGTCAAGCAGGTGCCTTGCATTCCGAGCCAGTCTCGTGTTAGTGCACACTACGTCGCAGTTTACGCGAATAGAACCCTAGATCTAGGCTTAGTAAACATAAATCATATAGGTATCTAATTTACTCCATTAGCATCTAATGTGAGAGGACCTATTCTTAGTTTGTTTGAGTTACATGCTGACCAATTATTGTGATAGCAGATAGACACTTGTGCTTGTACTTAATATGATTTCGATTACACGGATTTTTAGAGATCCTTCTCGTATTATTGTTACGCTGCATCCTCTGTAATCAAGTCATTTATTTTCCAGGAATGCACGCGGACTTCTCCAGTGACATGCAGATATTTATTGGACACACAAACAGATGATAATTGCCTTAATATATACTTTGCAGCGAAGACGCTGTGCTTTGTAAACTATTCTAATGGTAGCCTTTGAAGA
The DNA here is from genome assembly GCA_029286645.1 of Papilio protenor. NCBI lineage: Eukaryota > Metazoa > Arthropoda > Insecta > Lepidoptera > Papilionidae > Papilio > Papilio protenor. Next base: position 125,014 of record JAGSMZ010000007.1, on the reverse strand, counting down.
AATAAATATAGCGTGAGTTGACATTTCTGACCATTTAATACGCCAATGGATCCATCGGGAAAACGGCGATTATTGGACTTTATGCCTTAGGATATTAGGCGTATAATAAATTGTTACAACTTTATGCATTTGATGACAAGAGATAATCAATTTATAAAAATTGATAATGAGGCAACAATGAAGCGGTCTGTTTGCGTATATATGAGTGCGCAGCGGCGGATGGCAGTGACACAGTTGGTATGGGTTTACTACACTGGCTGAGCTGTGTGCTGGTGGTGCTGGCGCTGGGCGCCGCGCCCGCCGCCGCCACGGCTGAGGCCATGAGCCATGTCACCGCGCACTTCGGACAGATGTTAGAGGATTGTCGGGAGGAGGTAAGATTTACCATATATAGAGTACGCACCACAACATCTGATCAAATTATCCAATAAAACATCCGATTTCAAGCAAGATTGCTTATTTATTTCCTAGTTTAACTAAGATCTGTACGATTGCTTTTAAAAATCTTTAAGCCAATCTGACGTGGCTTGTTGTGTGACGTGTGCAGTCAGGGCTGACGGTGGACATGCTGGCGGCGTTCGCGCACTACTGGAGCGAGGACTTCCCGACATCGTCGGTGCAGCGCGAGTTCGGATGTGCCCTTATCTGTATGGCGCACAAGCTCTCGCTGCTGAAAGACGACGTGCGCATGCACAGAGTGAACATGGACGACTACATACGCAGCTTCCCAGATGGTCAGATAACAATAATTCTTCCATAATATTCTCTTAACATAATAAACATGACGACCTAGATCTGTCTAGCGCTAGATCCTCAATCAACCTTAAGTTTGCAGACGCACGCGACTGAATGTTGATTACTACAAGTGCTATAATGAATGTTATTTGCAGGTGAGTTACTGTCAGATAAGATGGTGGATATGATCCACGAGTGCGAGCGGCAGCACGACGCCGTGGAGGACGACTGCGATCGTATCATGAACATCTCCTTGTGCTTCAGGAGGGCCGCCCTACGAGATGGCATCGCGCCCAGTCTCGCCATGGTGGAGGCTGTGCTCGACCAGTACACATAGAGCGTACAGAAATGCAGAGCTACATTTGTGTAATTTATATTGTCACAAATAAATCGCTAATGGATTACTTGAACTGATTTTAATCATCACTTGCGGCACGTGTGAATCAAATACGAACAGCTTCCTCGTCATACCTGGCGATGGTGTGCAGATGCGCGCTGGTGGCCAGCTTGACAAGCGGGCGGTGCGGCGGGCGGCCGGGGCGCGTGGGCGGGCTGTACGTGTACTCCGCCGCCTCCCCGCCGCCCCCGCCCCCGCCCGCGCCCGTCAGCCACGACCAGTGCTCCGCCATGCTCACCTACACTCCGCAACCACTACAACTAGTGTCCTTTGCCGCGAACACGGTCACTTGATACACAAAATGTTTTCACTTTTCTGTCCACATTCTATTAGTCCACACATTTTAAAGCACTTGACGATTATCGTAATTTTGTAAATCATCCAAGAGAGTTTAACCTAAAGGGTAGAAAGGTTTAAGGCTCGGGTACATCCCCTTTGCACAATTAAATAGTTCATTTGGCAACAATAAATCAAATTTCTCAATTTTCTCGTCCACTCAGCGATCTCATCCTTCAAGTTTCCATCTAACAAGTATTATTAAATTTACGAACAATGATTGATAACATCTGAGCGACGGGCGGCAGCGGGGGTGGTAGCGGGGGCGGGCGGCGGCGGCGCTGCGTAGTGAGCAGCTGACGCTCTACAAACTTGTTTTACACTCTATCACATTTATTATAAACTATATATCAAACTGATAGAGCTTGTAGCGAACGTTATAAATGCAGTTTTGCAAGATATTCTCTATACCCAAGACTCAAAGCTTATTTTGACGGCAAATATAAAATTGTTAAATAACAATACTGAGAAATGCAACAAACACCCTCCTCGAAATAGCGTTATTAACACTCAAACGCACCCTCTAGATGCGTACGTATAAGAGGTACGCAGAAGGGATTCTAAGGTTTATTCACATTCCGTCCTGCTTTATAGTTTGATAAGCGAACGAGATAAATGTATAGTTTATTGTGAGGACGTCGACAATGGCGGCGGGCGCAGGTTGAGTCGACGACGGCAATAAATCTGCGGCCCTTGCGATTCACGCAAGATATACTGCAGAGTAACTGCGCCGCGGCCGGCTCGCTCACCACACGCCGCTCCTGCGCCATCCCGCTACACGACAATACGCGTAATGGCCCATTACGCGCTGGAGCTAACAGCGTTTATTAATTAAATATATTCAATTGTATGTTATCGTAAATAAACCTTACAAAAGACATTTAACAAATAAAGACTAAGAATTCAATAAACCTCCAGTCCATTCACGTAATTCGATTCGATAGCTCATCCCAATTATCAATACTAAAAGCTTGTATTTTCTCCACCAGCGCTGTGTGAGAGAAGTTGTCAGGAGCATTATGGAGCAGTAAAACATATTTATTCTGTCCGGATGCGTCCGCTCGTTCACTTCCAGAGATCTTTATTATTAATTGCGAATTAATGTGCAAATACTTGAGCCGCCTCGCGGTGGTGTAAACCAGGTATTCGAAGTCAAGCTTGATTTGCTATACCAACTTGTAAAACTTATGTTTTCTCATTATTAGTTATTATTGTATGGAGTTCGATTTAAGAGAACTCATAGCACTTATCGAAATGGATCGCATTTGAGGGCGCGGGCTGGCGGTGTAATCACCGCAGGGCGGGGCGGCGCGGCCGCTGATTTATCGCCACTACACTATATTGTTACAGATTATCATCACGAACAATACCTGACAACACTACAAGCTTACATACAACACTTGCATTTACATTTTTAATTATATTGTCATAGTCGCGCCGATCCTACTGGAGTAGGACAAGAAGTAAGATGAAGAAGATGAGATCGCATGTGTTTTACGTCTTATTGTATTGAAGTGATTGTGATATTAAGGACTAAATCACACACATCAAAGTATCTGTTCTTAGAAAATTGCCATATTTTTTCTCTCATCACACCACTTCTTTTAAAGACGTGGTACGCGAACTGTAGTATGCAATGCTAACAATAGTGTAAGCCTTTTACCATTTTTGGAAACATTTTGAACGTAGAATTTTAGCGATAATGGATTTTAAGTGCAATATACAATCAGTGGGAACAGCAATCTCAGTTGAGTGTCGCCCAAAATCAGGCCTTTTAGTGTATGCAGACTCGCGAGTATATTTCAGAGGTAACAATTGTCGAAGTGTTGCAAGAGTAATGTACATTTAGATTGTATTGCGGTTAAATTTTCTACAAATACCTGAAATGACATCACATGTGTTACAAATCGTAATTAATTTCTTGAATGCAAATTAATTGCCCGCCGCGAGGAGACTGTGAAAAGGCAGAATAAAAAAACAACAACGGTTTTAATTCAGTTCCACTGGAGGCCGCAGAGAGTACGTTCGCGCTCTTCATTAGCGCGCCTACGATGTAAATCCAGCTCAGACACTGAAAAATACAAAACTAAACCCTGCCATCGATAAATTAGGATTTAATTCACATTGCGACAGATAGGAGGGGCGCGGACCCCAACGGATCGGGGAACGCTTCCTACTGATCAAATTAAAAATAAGAGCATTTGCATTTTCTCGCCCGTTTAGTTTGTTATTACGTATAAAAGATATGTATGCTACAATAGTTTCAAAAATATCTCGAGGTGAAAACAGCAAACGCAAAACGAACAATTGATTGATTCTCAGTAATAAACTATTCTGCAGTCATATTGTAAAGTGTTTTAGAACTGAATACATGTGTCTTTATTTTAATTGTCTACATTTTTTGCGAGCCAGTGCGCAGGCGCATAAATTAGTCCGTCTAATTGGTGTCAATGTTCATAGCTAAATGTCGCGTCCAGCCTGGCCACTTGCGATATTAATTAAACCCATCTCAACTCGTCTCTCTGTGTCACTCATACATTAGGACATTGTGTTAAACTAAATTAGTAGATGTAAGATGAGAATAACTTCATACTTTCATACTTTGAATTGAAAATAACACTTTAATAAAGACAAAAATGTTTTTTGTGAAAATAACGTAGGTAAAAACACGACTTTCGTGCAATAAATTCAATTATTTCGCGATGTACGAGTATGTTGTCTAATCATGCAATCCATTGATCGCGCCGTTACAAGCTCTACAGGATGTTGTTTTAAACCAGCGCACAACGCTATATTTTTTCTGATTTTATAGAAACAATTTGTAAGCAACATCCGTTCAATTTCATTGAAAATTATTCAGAAACTCAACTAAGCTTAATTATTAAAAAACATTTCATGGATCAAAATAAACAAACGTTATTGTCTTATATTTAACCAAATTTACAATGTGTCAAATACTTAATGTAACCACATTAACAATGTGTCAAGTATTGAAGGAATCAAAATGAATAATTTATATATTTTTAATTACGAAGATTTTAGACAAAACGCATCAGGCTGTAGATGTAGTATCCCGCGCTTTGCCGCGTGACTCACCGTAAAGCCCGACACACACACGCGCGCACCCTGTACGTATTGCGCGCCGTTATGTTTGAGTGCGCCTAAGGGAGGGAAGGTTGCGGTCACAGTGATGAGCTGATAAAAGGCTGAAGCGGGGAACTGCATCTTTGTTGGATAATATTACGATAACCGTTTTGTTTTTTGTAATAAGAAGTTATATTAAAAATGTTTTTGACGAATGTTAATTTAATTATCAAATGGTTTGAGGAACGATTCCCGCTGCCGCTGCCACTCCCGCTCCCGCCAGCAGTGTGCGAGGGGGCGGCGGCCGGCGCGGCGGCTGGCGGTTTATGTGAAATCGATGCATGCCTGTTTGTAAACACTAACTTTGTGCATCTACAGCAACACTTCTTTATCTCACAAATTTGATTCTTGTCTAACTATTCAAAATATCTTTATTTCTTTATTTACTTGCTTTTATTTTATCCATCTACTTTATGACAATTTACATCATTAGCGGTTCTTAAAAGATAATAAAAGCTCGACGAAATAAAGCCATTCATGCCAAAAGATATTTAATTATTATTTACTTTGACTATAAAATATGCGCTTATTAAATAGAACCTCTAATATTACATTCATTGATAGAAAAAATAATCATTATTTATCGAGACCCCTAACATCATGTGTCAATATTGACATACGATATGTCACAACTGTCACTTGCACCACTGACAAGGACGAGAGCACACGCGAATCACAACGTAAAGTTCGCGTAAATCACGAAATAACTTTATTTTTAAATAAAGTTTATAATTTAGTAAGCGCCGGGCGCGAGGCGGCGCGGCGGCGGCGGCGGGGCGGGCGCGTTGCGAACTAACCTTGCCGCGCGGCCGGCCCGCGTGCACTCGCGCACCAGTACTGCTCGTAAAGTGGACTAATTGTCTTGATACTCGCCTGTCGCCCCTCGCTAAAATACAAACTTGTTTCTGCATTTGCGAATCCATTGACATTTAAATTTGAATAATTTTAATAATACTCGTGAATAATAGTATTAGAAAAGTTGAATGCTAACTTGCAAAAAAGTTCGAGAAATTTTTGTTTCTACTAACGACTTTGCTAAGTAATTAAACTTTTAAACAAAGATCGCTTGTTATTTTTGTCTTTGAAAAGCTCCATGCTATCGTTTAATAATTCCTTTGCCTAACATATATAGAAATGCCAATGTTATTTTATTAGACATTTCTGTGGTGCATTTTAAAGTGAAACATGTAAACAAACCAAGACTGGTCAGTCGGTGTACAGGAGGGGCACCCCGTGCGTGGCGCCCCTCACACGCGTTCATTCATCCGCCGTAGTACGCAGGGCGCCGAGCGGGGGGCAGGGGTGAAGGCGGGGAAGGGACGGGGCGGAGGTTGACCTTGCGTAAGGGTGGCGGGCGGCGGCGGCGGGATGCACGCAGTGTCGATTGTCGCTGCGCTTTTGGAGCTTTTCCTCCCCAAGTTAACTCGCATTCTGCATTGTCGCCAACACAGTTAAAAATAATGATATTTACCAGAATAACTAAAACAAATGCTTATTATTGTTAGTTATAATTGCAGATTGGTAAACTTTTTAACGAGAAATTTCTCATTTGATTTATTCAAAAAAAATACTTAGTACACGTATACGTGTTGTACACCGTATGGCGTATCAAACAAACTGTAACAGAATAAAGAAATAATAATAAACTGAATCGCTTCTCAATCAATGTTGATATTCTTGTGCCGGTCTCTTGGGACCTGAGCTGATCAACGCACGCGTTAGAAGTAATGCTTTGGAAATCAATAATTAATGAAGGGCGGGCCTGCAACGTGCAGCGGGTAAGGGCGTGCAACGTGCAGCGGGTAAGGTCGCGCACACACTACAGGGAGATGTTTATGTCACACTGTGTAGGGGACGGCGAGAACGGGATCCATTCCGGAGGACCACAAATGCATAATATCATTTAGCGATACTGCATAGATATTTTTTGACCTTTAAATAGTATACATACATAGAAGGAAAAAATGTTTTAAGGAATAAAAAGTTTTTTTTCTTAAAACTAGCAAACCTTAAAAATATCATAGGTCAGGTGTGAGCAGCACATCGGCAGTGGTACGTCATAGCAGCTTCGATGCTTACCTGTAAAGATGAAAATAACTTACAAACTGAAGTTTCTTAAATGTAAAATTTCATTGCAAATACATAAGTTATGTGTCAGTTTACATCGTACTTCAAACTGGTTACACACAATCTGTGCGGGAAATGTCCTCTCGCCCTCAGTCCCCGCGACAGCTTTTTCAATTTATGACAAATCACTGCAAATAATATTCATACTTGCGGCGTCAAACTTCCGCTACATGAAAGAAAATTGCCATAGATAGAAAAGTTATAGATGAGACATTTTTAAAGTTCAATCATTCATATTGGAATTTAATTTATTTCGATAACATTATCTCACATTTTATTTTTAAGTGCATTCCTTTTTGAAATAATTTTTACTAATTTTAATTTTAAATCAAATATAATTAATTATTGTTAATGCTGGTTTACGGCAAACACGTAATAACTATAAGTATATTTGTGCTACAGAGCTGGTAAATTAGGTTCCTTAGTAATTAATTGTGACAAATAATTGTTTTAAATGTATCCTTTTATAATAACTTATTTTTGTTTGAAACAAAATAGGTCACATCTATACAACATAGATCCTTGAGAGTAATATCTCAAGTTGACAGATTCTTGGGAATGACGAAAATATGGCGAACGAGAAGATAATAAAAGGCGGGAAGGGGCTTTATCTTAATAGAATATCGTGCACCCGCGGCCGCCTGCCGCCACAGCCCGCTCATACCGCCAGCCCGCCACGCCAGGCCGCGGGCTCTTTGCATACAGATGTGTGCTACTCGAATGGCTTTTCCCGGGAATTTGCCCTATCATGATGAGGGTACCGCCTCAATGGCTCCAGGTAAAAGAATTTCCAAGGAAATTCGTTTACATTAACCGTTTCTTGTCCTTTGTTAAAAGTTTAGGGCATCGTAACTTGACGCTACGTATTTATAATAAAATTGTAAACTCCGACTTCCAGTTGTTTGTGCGTTATTACATAATGGATTATGCTTACATTTCATGACATTTTTCATAAAACATTAACAAATAGACAAACTTAAAGCTTTTTGGAGCTATGACTCTAATAAATAAACAAGTAAATGATTTCTATATTTGTCACGAAAGCTTGACAAGTATAGGAAATAAAGCAGTCTACATACACGTGGATATTACAATAAAACGCCTCTAAAACAACACATTTACACGCAGCTTACGTGTCGCCTTGACCATACTACTGGGACGTTATACAATACTTTAGTTAACCGGTCTAACTCACATTGCGACGCCCGCTTACGTCCCAATCGAATACAGATGAAGTGGTAGAACAAACAAAATAACTCTCAAGTTACAATTTCCTTCTACGGATTTGTAATGAAATATCAAACTAAGAAGTGGTCGCTCTATCTCAATAAAAAACACAAACAGTGGCATCGTACTCGTGGCGGCGGCGGAGTGTGAAGTACGCGGGGCATAGATAAACAGAGCACAAGTCCGTATGTTAGATCAGCTCTCCGCAGCCTCAGTTGCAGCACAAACACACGGTGTACCTAGCGCGCTGTGTCCGGTCGTGCGTCAGTGCGGCCGTAACCCCGCCACGTGTGTCGCACGCCTCATGCTGGAGGCGCGTTCGCATTGACAATGCACTCGACCGTTAATTAGACTACCTTACTCTCCTAAAGTTAAAGTTGTTTAACCTAAGTTAAAGTTTGTGGTTGTTTTTAGAATTTCTCCGAACAGCATTTGTATATTAAATTGATTTTAATGTAAATATTGAAAAGTAAAATATCGTCGTTTTTGCTTAAAATTAATCTTTTGTTGCCCATTGTATCTTAAAATCTATAGCATCACACAAAATGCTCCCTTACTTAAGTTTTTCAAACACTTTCTTTTAGTATTTAATCTGCAAGTGATGAAGTAAAATCGAGACAAAAATGATACAAAAATTCGGTCGAGTAAGTTACAAGACAGAAGGCAGCACGGCGGCGACAGATTGACTGTGCTTTTGTTTATCACGTTTGCAGCGGCGCGGCTATATTTGGATGTATTATTTATAGTGTTCGCACTAAATGGTGGTCGCTGGACTGGGAGCTGATACTTGTTACTTGCAGCGTGTGCTGTGTGTGCAGTGTGTGCAGTGTGTGTGCAGTGTGTACAGTGTGTGTGCAGTATAAAGGAACGGAAGCGGCGGTGCCTCACATCAAAACACAACTTTACGATAAACACTGAACTATTTTACATTCCTCACAGGATACGCGATCGCGAACTTTGTTACAGTTTGTTAGCTTTGTTTAGTTAGTAATATAACTTAGGAAATTCGGTTGAATTACTTACTGTTTGTAGGTTTTAATGCATGAAACATTTTTTTACTCTAACATATTACGCATGTAAACGATGTATGCAATATGCCAAATACTTATATGTTTAAAAATTAATGATCAGTATAAATTATCCAAAAAAAAGTTCTTGTCTATAACATTAAAAGCTATAATTTTTTAGTCAATTCGAGTAATGTTTGGAGTTTGACAATCTTAGAATAAAGATTTTATCTGATTACTAATGAATCAAACACATTATAAGTGTATTTTCAAAATAAAATAAATTTACCAGTTAAAGTCTGCTTTGCACATTTAGCACCGAGCGAGTCTCGCGTGCACTGGACATGCAGATGTTTCACAAACGCAATTTATTTATAAGTTCCTCGCAATTTGCGCTCACTAATTTATTACTGAACAACAAACCATTTTTCACGAATTGTTTTTACAGCACGCGAGCTGTATAAATACAAGTCATATTTATTAATTAAAACTATAATAAACCTTTGTACATAATTTAATACAATAAAACTAAATGTTTGTTTTATTTTGCCTTTAAAATTTTTTATGCAAGTTACAAATTTATAAAATCAAAGAGCGTATGCAAAATTGTTATTTTCTTCAAAATTCAAAGTAAAAATAACTTATTTATTAATCCAGATTACTATATCACGAAGAAGTTTTTCTAAATATTTACCTTATTACAATTGTGCCATCATCATAACTCTATCAACACAGAGAAATACGTTCATCACATTTTTTTTAAAACTATTTATTATTGTCACAATACTTTCCACAATAAAAAAGCGCGTCGTAGTTACGTGACGTAATAATTTCGCGGCGTAACTTGTGTTGTAGGGCGGCGTAGGGCGCAAGCATGGGGCGGGCGACTGGCGCGGTGTGCGGCGCCCGACTGCCGGCACCCTGTGCCCTGTGCCCTGAGCCCGCCCAGCGCCAGCGCGCAGCTGCCGAGATGTAAACATTGCGCTGTTGGGATATATCACTGTCGACCGTCATTTACATATAGAACTCCCCGGAGGTAGAGCGACAAAGAAACTTGCCTATTTCTCGTAAAGTATTCCGAACTATGCTACTTAAAGTCAAAATAGATTTCCAAGGGAAAATAGAGTTTGTCTTTCTCTCTGAGATCGTCTTTTATCAGTTAATTTTTTTAAACACATTGCGTTTGTTTTTTAGCAACTGTTATTGTAATCTACGACTCTAATGATATCTTAGCAATGTTAGTGGTATACTTAGGCTCTTATCATTTACAATAAATGGTTTTTAATATGCGATACGTTATCAACGTAGTATGACAGGTGACAGCGCTACTTGTCCCCGGCCGGCGCCACTCACCGCCTATGGCCGGCGGAACAAGCTACGCAATGCTAATAAGCCACGTTGTATATCTCGATGTCCGAAACACTAAAATCTTGTTGATAGCATTCATAATGGTGAGCAGTTGTTTAATTGAATCTTCGTAATAATAGTAACTCATAAGAAAAATATGTATAAGTATAATGGTTCCGGTTCTATAACTTAGTTTAACACGCTAGTTTCAATGTATGTTACAATCAAGTCTACCGGTTCATTAAACGAGTTATCGTTGCTCAGCTTTTTTAAGTTTTGTTACAATTAGTAGTGAAGGCTGTACGGTCGTCCACACGACATGTAGAGCGGGAGATAGCGCGCGGCCTCACGTGCACTGCTCTGTGACCGGCATGCACTAAGTGCTCCGTAATCGAGAATAAATTGAACATTAATCAAGCTGTCCTCGCAGTTATCGCCTGCGAATTTATTAAGCCGCTGAGAGCTTTTAATGAACGCAAATGTATGTTAATCCGAGCGCAGCCTGCGCCGCACCGCGCCGCGCCCGCTCGCCGCTCGCCGGACGTAGAGGCTTGGCTCGGACAGCGGCGCTCGGGGACGTTTTGTAAAGAGATACGGAACTCGACGCTGCTCTCTTTATAGCGTTGGCGATGTCGCCCGGAATTTCTGGACCGTTTTTATTAAACTACTTTTGAACCGGGTCAGATATTCCATTTACGTGGCTCGTGTGGTATAATCGTTTATTTCAGAGATCAGTAAATGTAAATTTCAAATATGATAAATAAGAGTGTCAAATAATTGCGGTTCTGAGACATTTAAAAACAACAGAAATAGTACAAACAAAGAAATGTAACGTGAGTTAGTAATGTTCACGATTGTCCAGCTGAGATGGTAATCGTAGATGTGTGCGGAGATACCGACGCGCGGCGGCGCGGGGCAGCGGCAGCGGCGCTGGGCCGCAGTCCGGCGGTCACGCTGCAAGCTGCCGGCCTTCTACAATTTGCTACCGTTCAGATTTATTGCTTAGATAGCGTTGACACGCGACTCAAGTCTCTCATAACAAATTGCACTAACAAAATCAACTTCATTTGCATACTAATTGTGAGGCCTTTCTAACTTGCATTCCAATTGTTATTTCATTGTACTATTTCAGATGGTCATTACATACATTTTATACACTTCATTAAGGATAAATGAGTGTTGACAAGAAATACAATGAAATTACAAGTACTGAGAGAAAACCTGTAGAATTAATATCATCACGATTATCACCTAGTAGACGCAGTACAGTCACAAATAGTAACAACGACTACACTCTGTAGGTCGTACATCTACATATTTAACTTATTTTCATTGAAGGGGACCCTCTTGTCCGTGTGTAACTTATGTGCGCCGTTTATCCGAACCTCATCTGACACGTACAGCCACAGAGCTATAGAGCTGCAGAGCCACAGAGCGGGAGAGGCAGTAAATAGCTCAGGAGTCTGAATAAATAGAGGCGGCTCTAACAGCTGGGTGGCCGCGTCTCTGTCGCCGCTCCGCCACGTCGATATAATCGCTTGTTTGATTGTTCTAGTTAATTCGTCTGCCCTTCGTTTACTATTATACTTACTAGGTTTAAGTCCCTATTAATTCACCTCGTAAGCAGTCAAACTAATTATAAAAGATCCTTTTTTGTAATTAAAAGAGGCGAGTAATAGCATAAATAAATTGTCGGAAGTATTTTATGTTTTTTCGCTAATATTTGATTCTGATTAGAAAGTGAAATGAATAGAACCGTATCTATAATCAAGTGATGCAGTCCGCTGCGAATTTATGAAGCATAAATAAGCTAAGCTGCTTTGTGTCGGCTCCAGCTCGCGGCGCCGCGCCACAGACTGATGAAAATACAATCATTGTATTTATCTGTTATCAATAAAAATGTTGGCATCCTGATCGAAATCTTTTAGTTACTATTTAAACAATTATTAATATAAGTAATATGTTTAAAATCAAGTAATTCATTTTGTAAGAACAAAGCATTTCCATACGACATAAGATTAATTCCTATTCATCTACGTCACATCATACATTTTTCAAAATAAAAGTAATGTAGTCGTTATAAATGAGTCAGCTGCAGTTGACTAGTCTGTGCCTCGTACTAGAGCAAGTTTACACGGCTATTAGGTGAAGTGCCGAGCCTCCATTGGCGCGGGCGCGAGCGCGGCAACCGTTTACTGACGCGAGCTGCGATTGAATACCTAATTTAGAACAGCAGTTTTACAGCACAATGGTAGAGCAATCTTGATACGCCTGCTCATTACCGACTTGCAAACTTTGAGAAGCTGTTTCTTGTACATGGATTTAATCCATTTATTAGTTTATAAAACGAAAACTGACACACAGTCACATTTCACAAACGTTTTATTGTTCGTATAATGTAGTAGAGTGTCGGTAGGCGGCGCCACTCTGTCTGGTCACACGGTAAACAAAACAGCTCCACACTGCGGGGCCAGGGACCGGGGGAGTTGAATAACAAAGCATGGAAGCCTTCCTTTGCTTTATTATTCCATAGGAAATCAACTCGATATAGTGGAAATGGGAACTTAATTCACTTAACTGTCTTTTCAACATCATTATTGTACACATAAAACTTGTAATCGTGGTTAAGTAAAATGCTCGTAAAAAGCAGAATAACTCTGAGCCTGAATATATTTCATAACAAATTTAACAATAAATATTAATTACCGTTTTATCTTATTGGAATCTGTAAATGTAAAGGGAAACGATTCAGTTTGTCTAATGGAAGTATCCGGCTGCGTTCGCCGACCACTTCTGCATATAGAGCGGCCAAGGGATTCTAACACTTATGCCTCAATAATAAGCGCTATTCCGTTAAAGGGAATCATTTGAAAGTGCGGTTGTAGTGGATAAGAAATACGGGCGCTTAAACCGGTGGCAATCTGTGCGGCGCGCGGAGCAGGGGGAGGGGGAGGGGAAGGGGGAGGCTTTACCGGATTTAGACGACCATTATCGAAGTGTTTCCAGTTCCATCGAATTTATGGGGAAATTCGGGAAAATGTAGCAATTTGAGGTTAACGAACGTTTCTTGTTTCGATTTAAAACGTTTTTTAAAGCAAGGGGATAGGCCCGGATTTGCGATCGAAAAATGTCAATGAGAAATAAATGTTCGTTGCTTACCATACCAGGTAGAAGGGACCTCAGATTTTTTGATGACATTCGATACTAAAAAACTTACAAAAAGATTCATGACTATGTATTTGATAGCAAATTATACAAATAGAATTTTGTACTGCAAAAAATATGTGTCAATAATTCCATAAGTAGATTAATATAGTGGCATTGAATTGAGTAGGTTGTTTACCGCTGACCGCACAACTGCCCGTGCCGCGCTACTACGAGCTGCAGGGGGTCAGCAGGGGGTCAGCAGGGGGTCACCGGGCGCCATTCATACACCACAATCTCAATCGCCGCGTCGCTCAATTTGCATTAGTTAGACTTACTACTTCGTTACGAGGTTACTTCGGAAACAGTCTACAATGTCGTATTGATAGCTTTCTTATTAATGATGACGTATGCGGGGTGCGGGGTGTACGCCGGGGAGAGGGCGATACCCGGCAGGCAGGCTGATAATGGCTTAATCAAATCCACCATCAGCCGACAATACAACGTAACGGAAATGCAAATTAGAAAGTCGCCGTCGAACATAATGCTACATTACCACTTCATTTGAACGGAGAAGCTGCTAACGCTATTACGTTCATTTGATAAGCTTATAGCGGCTTTTAGATTAAATTAACATGATCTGCTGTCCCTGAGCCTAGACACGGTGTTATCTCGAACATTACTCCTAAGCACATATAACACATATCTACAAGTGGCTTTTAAAGCATTTTACTGGCGGCTATAAACTCCTGGGTGGGTTTATTAGCTCACGATATAAGACAGGAGTACCATCACTTATAGACAACGGACGACTAATATCCTTGCTTCACTTTCTTGCTTTAGTATCATAGTTTGCGTTTATTTCCTCTTATTGAACTTAAAAAGATTATAAACAAGTGTTTGATATTCATTTTGGACTTTACTGCGTTAGTTATTTGCTACGACACAATCTGTATTGTCTTACTTGCTATAAAATCAAGATCTAATTTGTTTCTTTAATTAATTGAGTACCAGAGACAATGCAGCAGTCGCCGAGGAGCCGAGGAGCGAGCATGTTGGTGCTGACGGCTATAAATCAGTTGCAACGCGGGCCGCCAGCCGCTAGCCGCCTGATTAATTCCCGCGGGTCACGGACGCCGGAACCGAACTCGTTACAGTCCAAAATATTCATTAATATTGCACGTTGTTTCGTTTAAATTGGTTTGGCAAAATGAAATAAAAAACTAAAATATTTAAAATAATTGTCATGATTCACTTTTCTTTATCTATTTTAGTACATACTCAGTCTTAATTATATAATAATATCAACACAAAGATAGTTATTTTTGTTTTTGTAGAAGAACTAATAAATTAAAAGTTATCTCTTCGATTCGATAATATTTTACCAATAGGAGTAAGAGTAGTTCCTAAATTTATTCACGTTATCATATTTATCTAACAAGTACATTTTACCATAATGTATGTAACATCAAAGCGGCGCACAAACGTTTCCGTCGTACGAGGGTTCAGATAGCCAGTGCAGTATATCATAGCGGCCTATCGGACCTGCCCGCGCCGCTCGTTATACGTTAAAAAACACTCGCAGGGGTCAACTAAATACCTTCCCTCCAGCCCATACGGACGTAAACACCTCGCAATGCTCATAGGAAAATGAATTCAAGTTCAGCCAAGTATTGGAAGATATGGGCGACTTTAGCGTGGATTAAAAGTACTGACCGCATGATGTAAGGTTGCCGTAATGCAGTGGGTATGTCCGCTAAATTAATAATGGTAGCAAGTGGTCCGCGGGGAGCTCGGAGCTTGAAAGGCTTTGTTCTGGCCGGTCGCTGGGTTGTTAAATTAATTTACCGAATAAGTGTTTTCCTTAAATATCTGCCGACACCTGTGACGCAGACAGCAGACACAAACACTCAAAAGTACAAAAAACATGTAATTGAAACTGCATGTTTTAACAATATGATACTGCTTTTGATAATATGATACTGCGCTGAGATTAGATATATCTGTATAACCTTTTTAAAACAAGATAAAAAGCTTGATCTATCATTGTCACTCTTTCCACACGTGAATTTCCGAAGCCGGGTCGGCTTGCATTTCACAGTGGAGGGACAGGTTCTCTCCGGCACCGGGCATTCCGGACTTCTGCGCTCCATCTCCACTGTCATAATGTAACAAGGGCTTTTCCCATCGCAGTGTAATCTTAACTTTATTACTCGAGGAGAAAGATACACATCACACAAAAAGCGGTCACGCTTAGTCCCTTGCATAGCCATAACGGGTTTAAGTTTTTAATGATATAAAACGTGACAAGGGCACAACGATCACTCAATAAAATGAGTTTTATTTCAATCAGACAACAGATCAATGTCCCGTAGCTTTTTGTTTCGAGCTCACTCGCTTTCCTTTAAGGTGCACGTAGTCGAAAGCTCGAGCGAATTCTGCGGACGTTTGCCAGAGGAAAGTGTGCCTTATGTTACTCGTGTTTGATTCATTTTGAGCTACGTCATGCCGGTGATAGGTTATTCTACAAATAATATAGTTTATCTGTCGCACGTCAATTAGCGTTACTGTGGAACCGGTCTGAGCAACAATGCCGCGCGCAGTGTGTACCAACGGGACCTCTCAACAAGTCTCATTTTGTCCGACGTTTCACGATTGCAAAATAAAACACCACGTCATCATACCTCAATAATATCTGCCTTCATTAAAATTATTTCTCTATATTTTTATGGCATAAAACTAATCTCACCTATAAATTCTCCATAAAACTTTATGAGCATTTTACAAAAGATGAAGCACAACAACTGTGTGAGTGTTTCATTCAGTTTGAACGATTAATATCGATAACTACCAGTTGTTAATATGTTTTTATTGCTTTTTTGTACGTGCTCGTGGAATCACGGAAAATAAAATTGGCCGTTAACTACTTCACAGTAAATAATAAAGTCGGTTATAGAATTTTTTATCCAGTCGATTGAATAACAGAATTTCGATGGATTTTATTTGTACCATATTTGGTTTTAAACCGGCAAAATATGTTTTGATTAAAAGTTTATACATTTATAGTTGATGGTACATAAGTGTAGTGTAGTTTATTTAAAGTTAAACTTCCGCATGTTTTCTGAGAAAATACATCATTACGGCGGCGCTTTAGGGACGGAATATTAAACTGAAGATCCGGATATCAGTAACAGATTGCAACACTGCTCCCCTTGAAACCTGGCTTTGGAAAGACATCGCCCATCGCGCGGCACTTAATCCCTCAATACGTAGTCTTTATCTATACTATGAGAGAGCCAGTGATGTGTTTGCAATTTATTTAATGTGCTTAATAAGTTTTTCAGAAAAAGGTCTTCAAATAATGTATTAAATTAGATGAGAACGTTACAAGAAAATTTACGCATCTATAAAATCTTCGGCTTAATAATGAAATGTAGTTTTCATCTGCTTAACATACTACATTTTGGTATATAATTATCTGTCTATAAATAGTTAATTAAACAACAATTTTGATGCTTGTTTTCAGATGCATAAATTATCTGTTTACAAAGAAGTTATTGATGATATACGACAAGATAAGTTGAACAACATTTGTTTAAATCTACATATCAATGGTAAGCATTTATTGTGATGTAAATGATCATCAGTGTCGGGTCACATCACTAAAGCCGAGGCGCAGTCACATTGCCAGCAAGGTCACGTGCCGCGCCATCTTGCCAAACCTTTATTTTGACGTCGCGTCGCGCGCCATCTTGAAGATAAATTGGAAGTATTTATTGAGATCGCATTAAAGTCCTATCAAATTTAAATATTTAAGGAACCTCTCTTAGATTAGATAATAAAATATGTACTATAGTCTACAATCTGGTAACTGCTTGGATCAATGGAAGCTAACGTTGAGTACAATTTTGTCTCTGATTTATTTTAGAAGTTTAGCCAAATCATGTAGCCGGAGGAGGAGAGGGACATCGGGAAAGCTGACAAAGCAATGCGAAGGGCAAAAATAGAGGCAACAAGCAAAAGGCGTTTCCGAGTCAGCACCATGGCGGGGCTGGGGGCAGGGTAGGATAAATTCTCTTTATCGATAAAACTGTTTCCCTCAAAGTAGTTTTTTACTTATTTTGTGTAAAACAATGTTATTTATTAAATAAACCACTTTGTTAAAAAACAATCAAGTCTGTAACATTTGATCGCCAAACTTGCAATGTGATAAAAAATGTCACAAAGGCCTAATTAACAAAAATATCTTGTCTTGAATCTGCGGAACTCCGAGGCGGCACAAATTGTCGGCGGCCGAGCTTTGTAAAAGTTAACTACAGTGCCACCTGCGGGCTTAATGAACACCCTTTCGCGCTGTAGCCTTGTTACAAAGTTTCAATTACTTATACAAGCAACTTAATGAGATAAATCGTGATATTTATTAATATTTTCCACTTAGTCCTTACTGCAGATGAAAACAAATCAATAGGATAATGGTAAATTATTGGGGGAGTATCTTTAGAACTCATCAGTACTTTATATCAAACGGACTCGTGGGCTCGAGTGTACAAGTACAAGGGAACATCCTACTACGGGTTAATATTTCCGTTCTTCGATAAGCTGGCGTCCTTTTTCCATTGTAAGTTCGTATTTTTTGTGTGTGGTAATAGATATTATCCTTTTCTTGCTTTTCTTTATCTACATAATATTTTGTCCTATAATACTTTCGAGTCAGCATCTTCTGCACTGTCGTCATGGCAACGCTCCGGGTCGACACCGCGCCGACACTCGGCACCCGGATCACGTGTGCTCTCAACGCGGAAATGACATTCTACAGCCGCACACGAGAATATTAATAATCCCAAATGAGTTTTAAATTCACATAATTTTATAGCTTCACAAAAATACCATTAAACATTCCAACTGGACCCTTTAAAAGATCCAACTCACGTAAGCATGTCTACAGAAAAAGTAAGTTATGTTATTTATAGAGCTTTTGTTATGTTACTGGCCAGTATTAGATAAAGTATCCCAAAATAAAAATATTGCCACTATTAAAGTAGTTAAGTCACTGTACTACTACTAAATATTCACTAAGGGAGATCTCTTAACAGTTCTTAATGTAGCCAATACGAAAGGTGTAGCTGGTCTGGCTGTTAAAATTGCATTCCGTGTCGAGTAACTGACAGACAGACGGAAGGGGTGGCGGATATTAACATTAAGATAAATGAGTTGACGAAAAACGCTCCGTCAAATTGGCACATTGCTTTTTATGTTAAAAACTCGACATCTTAGTATTTTTAACTAATATTTACATTAAAATTACATACTCAAGTAATCAAAAAGGGAAGGTGAAGAAAGTATCATTTTCAAGTTCTTTTTTAATCGAATTAGCGCTTCGTTGTCATCTTACGGAGAAAACACAAAACTTCGCGGCGGTTCCACGTATGTCGTGACATCTTTAACAGAAATCTTCAATATTATGATAATGACGATGAAATGCTATTGAATTATTATCCGATTGCCGGAGGCCAATCGGGACCTCGTAAAACATTTTACGAGCCGGTCCGGTGCACCGCGCCCCGCACCCCGCACCCCGCACCCCGCACCCCGCACCCCGCGCACTATGAGCCCTACATCACCTAAACGTCACTCTCCCACAAAACTTTATTGCTCATATAGATAAATGTTAAATACTACCTGATTACACTGCCTCGATTTCATTTTTGACCGACTTCCCAAAAGAAGGAGGTACTCAATTCGTCCGTATGTTTTTTTTTTTTTTTATGTGTGTTACGGCATAATAACATTACTTAAAATATAGATACTTATAAGTAAATGAGATCATTAATTCTCATGACGACATAACTTTTTACATACAAATAATACATTTTGATGTGTCACGCATTTTTCGCATTCCAACCTCCAAGAAATATACTTTCCTAACAAAAATTGCGTGTTTCTATTTACTTATTGTATAAACGTTTAAAACAGACTGCATGTGTAAAGATTAAAGCAGTAATCTTCATAACTTAAACTATATACTTAAAAGCCGGTACAAAAACCCCAACTAATACTCTAAATATTTTTTTCAAATGTTGCTATCGGCTTTGTAATTTGAATTAAGATTCAACATTAACTAATGTAATATTAAGAATAATCAATTCTGAATAAACATACGACGGATGAAACCAAACGACATTTTTAATTATCATAATGAGTCCATTTGTATTAAAAAATTATGTTAAGTACCACAATGGAGGATTTTCTTGGTCAGATCAAACTTTGTCAATTAAAATATATCGGGACGATTTTAGAGTACTAGCTTTCACCCACGACTCCGTTCGCGTGCTATTAAATAAAACAAAAGTGAGTAGTCTATGTGTTCTTCCAGACTAACCTCTACATCTATACCAAATTTCATCGAAATCCGTTCAGCCGTTTAGGCTACAAACTCTTACAAACATTCATCCATCCATCTAAACTTTCGCATTTATAATATTAGTATGAAGTATGATAGATAAGATTTTTTTTTAGTTTTGCCTCAAGTCTAACGGAAAAAAGACTTCTTTTAATCATAAGAATACATTTTTGTATTATATTAACTATTTGTTTTTTTAATTGTATCTTACACAACTTCATTCAGAAGTAGAACACCAAAGTTATGTGGTTTTTAGTCTGAGGTTTAAATTCCTATGTTCGTATTAATTTGTCACGTCCCCTGTCGCCCGGTGCATTATAGTATCAGTTACAACTCCCCCCCCCCCCTGTCCCTACCCACATATCGACCACTAAATGCGACCTCTTCGTAAGTATTTATCTAAACGCTAATAGAAGTAAGTGTTTGTAATAAAAAATGTAACCGTTTTATTTAAGACAACTCACGTATAGATAAGTGAATACATTGTGCTTAATACGGACTTAATGTAACGAAAAGTTTTAAATTTTAAATTAATTTTCCCAATTTAAGTGTAGGCACAACGTTTTAGTGTTTTAAAACGTAATGGTTCTGAGATAAATCTCTCCTTATCAACAGTCGTTAAATTCCTGAGATAACCTCACCACACGGCGCGGGTCGAGATGCATGCAAATATCTATATAATTATTCAAAATTGCGGGACCTCTGAGCGCTTGGTCCGTGTATGCGGCCCTTGCCTACTAAGAGTCCATCTCGCCGGTCTCGCTGAGGCGGCCTCCAAATTTAACGGCCGATTTAAAAAGCTATATGCATTAGTTAACGGTCGTATCTTTTATAGAGCTTTGGACGTAAACTTTCATGTATCGAGTTTTGGTTAATAATAATTAAAGTTCCTGACAGCCTCCGCCCGCTGCCTCCCTCATTTGTGTTATTAACTGTGAGGAAATGTAAAGTAAGTTTTAGTTATTACAGCTTTAATATATTAAATACTTGCCAATGAATAACATAAATGTATTTACCTATGCTCAAATGTTTAAAAAAGTAAAATTCTAAATCTGCCGCTTCGTAATTTTTGCTGAATATATTTGCATTTATAATAGCACTATAAAGTTCTAATATTTAATGGTGTTTGTCAAATTGGAATCCGAGAACAGTAGGTCGTTAAGATAAATATTTAAATATGAAAGTGAGCGCAATCGCGCGCTCATTATGCAGATGTGCGATGTGTTGGGCATTATGCTAACCGAATGGGCAGACAACATATTTTATTGAGTTAAGAGGCGTGTGTGAGAATGTGTTGTTTGTGTAGACAACACTCAAGCGGCTGGCGGCTCTCGTGACGCGAGGCTCGATACTGCTCAACACCTTTACGCAATTAAAACATACACACACTATCCATTGCCCGCTCTTGAGAGAGGAATGGATGTGGCGTATTTTTGTACCTAGAACTACCATCTCTCATGTGTTTAACACGCTTGTAACTGCTTTGCCTGAATCTACCTACGTAACGTAATCTCATAGATCGAATCTTACAAAGTTTAAAAGCTTAGAAAAGTGCTTTCGTCATCAGTATTTAGTAATTTCTTCCTTTAAATGTATTGCCTTTTTAAGGCCTATATAAGTAACAGTCGGACGTTTAATACTGAACAGTACAACGCGTCTATCAGCTAATTGCGTGTCGGAGGCGAGTCGTGTGTGGCCATTGAGTTATTCTCATTTATATTTAAATTAAAATCGTGCAATTAACTAATGACCGCCGGTACCGGTACCGGTACACGTATTTTACGAGCTTGTAATTAATGCGAAATTAATGATAATCATTAAACTCATTTAGTAAAAGCAATAAATAGACAGGGGCAGGTTTCGCCGCCTATTCGCCGACCGCGTGCTTTAAAACACTGATCTAATGGCATTCATGTGAATATTTTAGCGAACGGAACACTTCCACTTATATTAATCTATACTAATATAATAAAGCGTAAACACACACTTCTTTGTTGCCTAAGATGTCAGCAACTACAGCATATTTTTGAATAACTCTTTTTTTAATAAAAAGCCCTACACTTACGTCACGCTTTAGGCTATATATTTTCACGCCATTAAACTTAGGGGTAAATATTTTGGATAAAAATCCTAATGTGGGAAAGAGACCATAAGTTGCTGCCAACATCAAGGAAGCAAGGTTGCCAAGGCTTGACATCATGTCATGTCATTTTGACATTTGCAATTGATAATTTGACACATGTAAACAATAAAATGAAATTTTTATAATTTCATGCGGATGAAGTCGCATGGGAACAGCTAGTATTGTTATAAAATAATAACAAGGTTAGTAATATCATTGTATAAATATTTTTAACAAAATGTACTAATGACTAAACTAAGTTAGCATAGCAGCTTACTCGTAGCGTAATGAAGAACAAACTTATTCACAGTTCAACTTGATATTTCTGACACCAATCGTTGATTTTTATTTTAAATCTAATACTCTGTTATCGTACTCCTTATCTTCTATTTCCATTCCGAGTTTTTTTTTAATTACACCAACCTAACTAGTTCGTAAAACTTGGAGAGATATAAATTTAGTATAAAATTAGTTTACACGACACATTTGAAGATGTACAATGAGAGACAAGCAAACAGTGTTGCTCCAGGGTAGAGGACAGACAAGTATCTCGGGGGACTGGGAGATTGTGTTAGGCGCGAGGGCGACCACGCAGTAACTCATGTCCCATACTGCGGCTTTTAAGTAACTCAGTATGTACCACCATTAAAATTGGATTAATCATAACTATATACATAAATCATCACAGTTCGTATTAAAGTTCGTAAAAAACTTAGTATTATGTCCATTTTTAACGACTTCCCAAAAGAAGGAGGTACTCAATTCTGTATGTTTTTTAAAGAACAACAATTTAATAGAGTTATAGTATAGTGAAAATTTATTAATTATAAAATAGTTCGCCTTTCTTCGCATATGTTAAGGGGTCATTGTGGTGTTCACAGCGAGGGCATGTGATGTGATCGAACAGATCGGAGATAGTGAGCGTCTCGTCGGGGGCATTTCTCACGATGACGCGCTCCGATACACCGCGCATTTGTTGGGCACGGAGCCCGCGGCCCGCGACACACCATGGGGAATGTGATAAAACCTGCATATGTTACAAGTTACAGTTAGTGACTAGTGATACATAAAAAAATACTAGTAGTTCAATATTTCAACTAATTTCCAAAATAGTTCAATGTCCTATCAAATTAACATCTGTTAATTCAAGAGCTACATCGACAAGCGGCGCGCCCTGCAGTGTCGCAGCGCGCCCCTCCCGCGCCCCGCCCGCGCCCCGCCCGCGCCGCCGCCGCTTCTTGTATTTCATATCCCTTTGTCGGTTAATTTGGATAAAGATTAAAACTTCGATAAAGTTTTTATGATAAGCATATGCTTAATGTTATACGCACGATCACATCACATTACTTATAACTCACACACACATATATATATATAAACGCGCATATGCCGTCTTCATCTCGGAGATCGTGTACAACTTGTCAAATATTTAATTGTCCGCGGCGAGCCTCGTCCCGGCCTCGGCGGGGGCTCTCCGACTGTGGTGACGTCACTGACGTACTCTCTAATGCCCCTGACAGATAATGGATTACATCAAAAGGGCCCCAGCCCAGGAATGTGTCACCTTGATTCTCCGAATCACGAAACTCGCTAACAAATGTCATTAGGGATTTCATTCACACGTTGACTAAATATTAATTAGGGTACATTTCATTCGACAATAATTAATGCGCGTTAAAATGTGTTAACTAGTAACTCGATGTTGGTAGATAATAAAGGCGTAGTTTAGTAGGAGCAAGGTAAGGTGACACCAGCGGCGGGGCTGTGGCAGGGGAACAGGGGAAGGGACTAGTGCAGCCGAGTGCGAGGCAGGCGGCGAGGCCAAGCATGTGGTTGTTACAGGTTACATTGTTTATTGTACAACTTGTTTTGTTGTAACACGAAGGTTTTAATTACGAACAGCTAATATCTATGCTTCAGCGACCTTCGAATTACTAACTTTATATACACATTTCTATTTTAGGAAAATAAAAACTGTATTTACATCAAGTACACTACATTTTATACCTTTAATTTTCAGTTGATACATAAAAAGAAATTTACTAAAGAATAATCTAAGTTTATACAAGACAAGTTAAGTGTGAAAATACAATATACATACAAAAATCTAATCGCTTTCAAAATACTCTAAAATATTCAATATGTTAGTTGTGTGCGTGTGTGCAGGTCCTTGGTAAGGTTAAGTGCGTAAATTGCGAACCGGAGCCACGAGGACGTGCAGCCATCGGCCACGCAACATCTCTACCTGCTTATCTAATACATAGAGTGTATCACATATGACCACCGCACACCGCACACCGCACCTCACCTCACCTCACGTCGCGGCTCAGCCTAGAGACACATTCCAAACGTACGCACCAACAGGTGTCGAATTACCATGCCCTGCCGAGCAGGTTAGAATACGAATTAGATAAAGCACTAGTTATTGAACTGATGGAGTGTGCACACACGGGTTCGGTCTCGCGGGACATACCCCTAACCGGCATGCATCAGAGAGCGTAATATTGTAAAATAGATGAAGACCGTCTTGACGCCCCGGTCAACGCCTACAAATGCCTGGTCACTATGTAAATGTCAGTTAACTCAAGTCAAGTCACTGTCGTATGGTATATAGACGCCAGCGAGATATCACTTCTGGCGATTAACAATTATGTAATTTTTAGGATTACTGACCCTAGTTAAACTTAACATTAACATTTAACACAACTAATTAATATAACTAGATGTGTTTTTGATTATTTTTTTTAAGAAAATGAATACAGTTTCTCCTAGCGTACCTTGGCAAGATTACTTCGACGATGTAAAATAAGCACCGCATTAATTATACATTAAGCTAATAAAGCTGCCACATCGCGGTGTTTATGTGAAGCTGCTTTGGTATTCATGCCTAGAGCATAAAAGTATATGCGTTTTGATTTTATGGCGAACTTTATCATGACGCTAACAGCGGCGCTCCGAGCGCGCACTCACGCACTCGCCGGCAGATGGCAGTCGCAGCTAATTGATGAATATATTAATTAAATCACCATCTCATAGCGATATACATAACATTGTCGGTTTGTGGATACCAGTCTCGAAATCTATGCAGTTATAGGACAATTTATGAGCTGCAAGTTGCCTAGTGACTATTCCGTGCGATCTATGTTGAAACATTACGGTACTAATTGGAATTTGATGTTAAACCCAATCCAAGACATTTTAGAGTAGATTGTTCGCCGTTAAATCAGTTCGTAGCCATTGAGAAAGTTTACCCTTCCAGTGTAAATGTCATGTGAATACGCAATTTAATTAAAGGTTTACAGAATAATAGAAAAGTAATAAATAAGTGAAGGAAAATAACATGACACCCTAGGTTAGAGTAAGGAACAAGTACAACAGTATACTCATAAACAGAAAATCTAAGAGTGTGAAATTATTGACCTTCCAAACTTATTGCCGCACCGAATAAACAAGAATCGCAAGCAGAAACCTTCACGAATAAAAAGTCACACTTGTCGTTTATGACATGAGTCAGTAGCCTGCGGGAGTGGTACCCTCGCGTCGGCAGCGGCGATATGGCACACTAAATCCGCCTCCGCACACCATAAAGTTCCCATAAGACATAAAGAAAGCGCCGTAAAGGCCGCGCGCTCCGGGAGCGCCGCCCGGGCCTGTAACACCGTTACGAGCGCAGCGTGTGTCGCCGCCCCTCGGCCCCGCTTCCCGCACCGCCAAACTCGTAATAAGATGTACTTTCTAATATTTCATTAAGGCAGGTGCAGACGCGGTAAAGTTCTTAATTCACTAGGTAACTTCAATTGACCTACTACCCGCAATGGGGAAGAGGATGCGATAGTGCTCTACCACTGTCTAGGGTTCTGCGTTTGATCGGACGGAGGACAATTCATATAAAATGTAAAAACTTAAATAAATTTAAAATGTAATACTGTTGAAAGATGCAGTGTGCATCCGGCTCACCGCGGCCGTTCGCCGCCGCCGCAGTCTCTGTCGCTTATCTCATAATTAATTGCTTGCGAATATTGAAGCTGATTACTGGCTCACCGGGCGGAATGTATTCGTAGATCCATTTTGCACTAATAGCGCGGCTCGTTTCGCTATACCCAATTATGTTATTAGAGAGAAATTCTGAACTGAGACTAAAAGCGGTACGAACGCACGCAGTGCGAGGCGAGGGGCGCGGGGCGCGGGGCGCGGGGCGGGCACGCGAGGGCACATTCCGGTTACAGGGAACTGAGTGGTCAGGTGCGCAAACTATGCGTATCCTATACCCAAGTATATACAGCGAGGACAACAAGGAAGACACGACGTAACGCTGAAGGAAACAGCTGTCGCAGGGATGACGCAGCTCCACATCAGCAGAACCAACACAATTTATAAATTTTCACACGACATCGAGTTTGATTAAAAGATAAAATAAATTAAATCATCAAATTAATTGCTCCCGTAAGTAAGACATTCGGAGCCGCAGAGGGCAGCACCGTCGCCGAGATAAACTATCACTACCAGATAACTTAAAACTATTTAATGAGGAGATATTTACCAAAAATATCACTACGAGGATATTAAGAGCTCTAATAAAAGATTTGACGCGGCCCATAAAGATTTACATCTCTTTCATAAATTGATAACGAGGTTTTAATGTGACTTATGTATTAAATTACTTAACTAAAATCTCGCTTCATGCTTTTAAAATGCATACTGCTGCGCAAGAAATCGTTTTTTCTAATACACGTCAATAAAGCGCTTGAGTTAGCAAAGTGTGTTTTAATATATTGCCTAAAAACTATACAATGAAACTTAATTTAGTCTCCAAAGGCTTCAATAAAATCTAATTCTGAGAAATAAATACAGTGAACAAGAGGCAAAGACTGTTTTAACAACTCTACACAGTGGAGAGTGAGTTTGTTGAAAGTAGCCATCAAATAATAAAACACTAAAATCCAGATGATGCGTAATATCTGTGCAATAGGATAACGTTGCTTATAGACTCACCTGCCAACTGTTACTACTTATGTAGTTTTTATTTTTTACAGTATGTAATCAGCTTGTAATGTTCTCACATTCAAGTTACGAGAGTTCTTATCATATGTAAGAAATAACATTTTATGTCGACGCCATTAAATATAGCTTCGATGAAACATTCTCTACTTATTCATATTGCTCTTATATTAACCTTCTATTTTGATAATAAGCCGATTCAGATTTTAAATTAACTCCCAAGCACTAAAAGTGAAATTTACTGTGAATAAGAGATTATTTTGGGAGATAATTCAGGTACGCCACACCGTATATTTAGTGTGTCGAAGCGGTTCGCATGCGTGGCGCGTCGTGACCGGCCCGCCCCGGGCCCCGGGCCCCGGCTCACGGCTGTATCAATTACCGCCAATTACGCCGGCGTGCGAGCCCCCCGCCGGTGCCCGCCGCCCGGTGACCGCCGCCCGGTGACCGCCGCCCGGTGACCGCCGCCCGGTGACCGCCGCCCGGTGACCGCCGCCCGGTGACCGCCGCCCGGTGACCGCCGCCCGGTGACCGCCGCAAGCCCGCAACGCTCAGCTTCCCGGAACCGCACTCATCTTAACTGCATGTCGATCATACGTATTTATGTGATGGTCGACCTCAAAAGTTATGTCGTCTGCAGCAGGCCGCTGGCGGCACTGATTGAATCTAATTTTACTATTTAACTTCATGCAATTATTTCTTATATTACTGTGAATTAATCAATAGCAAGTTGTGATAAAATACTGCTGATTTGTCTTAGTTTATCTGTCGTAATGTTGTAAAAAGGACACTTTATATAAATTATTACAGTAATTATACTAAGTATATTGCCTTTCCCGAGCATCTGTATTGATCATTCAACGTCTAATTGAACGTAAACGGTTTATCAGTGAGCTAAGCAGCTTTCAACGGCGATGGGAACAAAAACTGGGCTTGTGGCGAGAAGGGACGAGTTATGATAACTGAGCTGTAGTGCGGGAGCGCGGGGGGCGGGCAGCGGGGCGCGGGGCGGGGCGAGCTCAGGCCGATGATGTACTATATTACAAGACAGTGAATCAAATGAAAATAAAAGTTAAAATTAATCGCAACAACAATTTCAAATGTTAAAAACTTATAATCTGTCAGATGTGTCATCAATATTTTGGTTAAATTCAACATGATTTCTAACTATTACAGTATACAGGTGGAACAGCCCTCCAATACCATAGTAACACCTAATGGCCTAGCTATTAGATGTATGGCAAGGCGGGGAAATCAGCGTCTAAAAGGAGTGCACCTGACACTTATGGTTCCTGACTTGTGAGGCGTGCCCTGTAGAGTGCGCGGGGTGTAGGGTGCGGGTTGCAGGGCGCGAAAACCAACGACGACCAACTTGAAATGGTTAAATGGTACCGTCTGTCCTTTTGACTGTCATCTGAATGACGATAACCATCATAATACAATTTTACATTTCATTATGTTTTTAGTTTTTATAAATTTACGTTGACTTGGAGCATCATTATTGTCTATGTTTACTGCGGCCGCTATATTTTAGATTAACTGTAATCAACTACAAACATCGAATCAAAAAAAACAGGAAAAGAATATTATCTCCGGCAGCTCAGTGCAAATATAAAACTTTATACACAGATAAACAGTACGAGTGGCAGGATGTAACATTCTCTGCCTTATCTGTAAGGTGACGAAGTGAGGCAGCAAGTTTATTTAGAATTAGATGATGACAGTTGTGCTTCCTGTAGCCGATATTGCGACGTTTGACGCGCTCCATACGAGGCTGCACAACAGCGCCGCGCAGCGCTAATGGGGTGGGCAGGTCTCGCCGGTCATCTCTACACATGCATTTTTTGCTCGTTACCGCGACCTGCGCGTGCGCGTGCGAGGGGAATAACAAGTGGTCACGCACAAACGTTTGTCGACATTATATTAATAAGTAATCAAAAGATGAGTCAAGTTGTTTTATGCACGAACTACATATAATTGTGACGCTAATATTCTTTGCCTTCATTACGGACAGAACAAAGTGAACTATTAGTTAATTCGCCAACATTTTCTATTTTGAAAGCAACTGTATTGACGCTCTTCAAGCACATGTAAACCTAATAAAAACGCTAGTATCTACTTGCTGAAATAAAATCATAATTCCTAGTGAACCAAGTGCAGTACAAGTAGACAGTTTATGAACGTTGTGTATATGACTGTAAGAATTTAATAGCTTAGAAGCGTGCGAAGACAAGCGGCCACGCCCGCTACTTGACACCTGTCGTTAACAATAAAAACTTTAAAGTTAATGTCTCTGCAGTGGCGCCCTCCCAGCCTCCCAGCCTCCCACACTAAACATAAAACTTGTGACAAGCTCATGGAATGTGTTCGCCGCGGGGTGCCCGCGCCCGCCCCCGCGCCCGCACTGCCCGCTTTGTTGACAGTCTCTATTTGTCTTTTTATTAAAACAATTAATTAAACGGACATCGATCTATCTCGTACGTAGCGATTTCTGATAAAAATTAATTGAGTTATGCATTATTCTGTTATTAATCAATTTCTGTGAACGTCTGAACTCTTTTCTAGAATTAAATTATTGCAAGTAAACTTCCCAGAATAAGATTTAAGAACAATGGGCTAAATTGTAGCCGCGCCGCGTTGTGCCGTGTTGTTCTATGCCGTCCGGCCGAGCACATTCTGACATTATTCTCACATCGCTCTGGAGTAGCAGCGTATGGTTACTATAATTATTGCAAAACAACCGCGTGACCAAAGCAGGAAGCGAGAACTATACTATAACCACTGCGCTCTGCTGTGCGTTAAACACTGCACCGACTACAGAACGACTTGGTTAAGCGAACTTAGCTCATAGCCTTATTGACATAAGGCTTATTTGAGCTTTGAAGAGATACAAGCTCTACTCCGAAGCGAATGGTACATGTGATTACTAATTGTAGAGCAGTTGAGTTCAGTGTGGCATGCCGCTGCAGCATTGTTGTTACCATCGCCTCTCGCTCCGCTCCCGCCGAGCCTGGCTGAGCCGATGCCACTCGCCGCCACCGCCACCACACGCTATAATATAATTGGCTTCACGCGTTGTTATAACACTTACGTAGGGCACTCTAATACATGTCTATAATAAGAATTAAGACTTAGTACGGGAACAAACATTTCTACAAAAAATCATGGCATAGAAATATTTGGAATTCATAAACTTCGTACAAGCATCAAAACATGTTTGATATTCGTATAAGCGTAATGTCCCGATGAATTTTAATACGAATCTTATTTAAACAATAACAAAATTATATATAAAAAATCTGGTACAACATTTCTTCGAAGTACATCTTACCTTTCAGGTATAAACGAACGATTACACATACGTACTGCAATTAACTCATTGCATGGACTCTGGGGGGCGTTGGGGCGGAGGAGGGAGCGCGGGGCAAGTTTTTGCCGCAAAACAAGCCCCAGCTCCGGTCCCGAGCTGGACTTATACAATTCGTCGGAATCAGATAATTGCCCGTGGCAAGGTTACCTGTTGCTCCGCGGACGCACCTATTTCGGAATACATCTACAATGCAGATTTACACGCGAGCCATCGCTCGTCCACTGCGACTCCTAAAAGGGCGGACACGTACAAAAAGTGCAACCGATGAAGTACAATGTGTTAAAGTCGATGTGGAAACTTCACCATGACAATAAACAATTAAACATTATTTTAATGCGCCTCAAAAAACATTTCGACCGAAACGCTGTTTGTGCACTGAAAGCCAATGCTACTTTTTGTGTTGTTCTATTGTTTATGTTCTTATAAACGTATTTACCCAGCAAACAACACACGACCAATTCAGATGGGCCCAGAAGGATGTAGAGCAGTAGCAAAATAAATCAATGAAGCCAGTTGCGTTTCGCAGTTGAGACGCCACTTCACTAATTACAATTAGACTAGCTGTACGCGAGCGGATTCATCCGCGTGAAATTATAAAAACTTTATTTTATTGTTTACATTTCTCAAATTATCAATTACAAATGTCAAAATAACATGACATGACAACCTTGTTTCCTTGATGTTGGCAGCAACTTATGGTCTCTTTCCCACATTAAAGTCTTTATCCAAAATATTTACCCCCTAAGTTTAATGGCGTGAAAATATATAGCCTAAAGCATGACGTAAGTGTAGGGCTTTTTGTTAAAAAAAGAATTATTCAAAAATATGCTGTAATTGCTGACATCTTAGGCAACAAAGAAGTGTGTGTTTACGCTTTATTATAATAGTATAGATGCACAATCTTCCTATAACATGTACCTTACCTACAATCTCTGATGTTCCTAAGTTGGCGACTAAAATGAAATTGTCGTAATTTTATCTTTATTGTTATAAATAAGTTCCTAGACCACAGCCATTGATTCTGATCATCAAAAAAGAGGGTCTGCGCGGGCGCAGAGTGCGCGGGGCGAGAGGGGCGAGAGGGGCGAGGCGCGGGGCGCGGGGATGGGGCAACAGGGACGGGGCTCATTTCACGCTCCACCGGCACACGAAGCTCTACAATATAGTTACTTGTAAGACGATTTGTTGTGCTATCGTTTGTATCTAAAAATGTTTAATTTTTGTATAATATTTTGTTCAGAGATTGTCTGTTATTCCGTTTAAATGTCATCACTATATTTCATCAAATATCATAAAAGTGTACTAAGTCTTGGCCACGGGGCAGGAAGCAACAAACTCAGTCAATTCTGATAACAATTGCCAGTCACGCTTGCCGCTGGAACGTTGTTGAAGACATGTTATCTTTAGAGTTGTAACGATAACTGTTGTAGCGAGAGAGGCGCCAAGAGGCAACGTGTATGTAAACACAGGAGGGGACTGCACAGCCGAGTGGCTGTCAAGTGGTGGTCACCGTCAGTCCTTAACGGCGCATCCCCGCTCGCACCGCCTTAGGCCAGTTCACTGTTATCAAATAAATCGTCAATCGCGTCTTTTGAATCTCGAAGGCAAACGCAGCAATTAATATCAACTTGTCACCTAACATCCCAATCAGTAGACATCCACACCAGAGCGCCCGCAGATTTAGATACTTTTGACGTAATAAGCGATTCATCCAAGCATCAAATTTTAAAAACTGTTCTCACTGTATTTAGTAGAAGGCAAGGAGGCTGACGAGGTCGTTATCTCTCGTTACAATCTTTTAAACATTCTGTTTTATTATAAGAAAACATAAGCGGATGTTTTCTTGACGATGGCCATAGATAATCAAATTAGTAAAATGTTTTCATATCGTAACGTTAGTAAATAGTAGAGAAAGGCTAAATAAACTTTGTTTGCCACATCTTGCGGCAGCTAAGCCGTTCTGACGGAAATGATAATTTACGCAATTCATAGTAATAATGATTAAGATGCCTGCAGCCGATCACAATGGAAATTATATACACAGACATACATAAAAACTTACAGTGGCGCGGAAAACATTACTATCCTGTTTAGTTTACTTTTGTAGGAAAAAGAGGGGAACGTAAAAAACATTAAATTTAACTCGGTTCAATTTAATGCGTATAAAGCCATTTTATACAAAAATAGTTAAGTAATCTCTTGAAGTGCGGTCGAATTTCTACCAATAAGCATATGCTGCACAAAAATGCGTTTTAAATTTCGAACAAGAAAAAAATAGAAAAAGATTTGACCCCGACGTGATTTGAACACGCAACCTTCTGATCTGGAGTCAGACGCGCTACCGTTGCGCCACGGAGTCGTTGAGAAGAATCTCGAAATACTTTATTATCTGTTCAGTACTATCGAAAATTTTTACTTGAAATTAAAATTAAATCGATATCTAAAAATATAAGTATACATTTGCAGTGCACATACCGCGGGAAGGATATGATTAAACTAGTTAATTAATAACGAGAAAGCTCTGGGGCATTTCAAATTAAATGCTATTACAGCCAAAAATCAGAGCCCAGAGAAGAGGACATCATTAAAACTTTGTAGATTTATATGTTCTCGGGAAAATTGCGCGTCCATTAAGCTATTTTTCACAAAAGTTAAAGGCCCTCTCTCGCTTCCCTGCTCTACCCCTAATCCCTGTTTAAAAGAAATCTCGTTTATCCAGCCCCTCCCCCGCGCCCTCCGCGCCCTCCGCGCCCGCCCCCGCGCCATCACTCATGCCTAACTCGCTCGCGCTCAGTTCAATTCCGTGTTAAAGGGCTTACGTCAGCACTTTTTGTTGTAAAATATTCGACAGTTCTAAGATTTATAGGTACTTTATGTTAGCATAATAACTATACTCACCGTTCCTACTACTTACTACTACTTTGTTTTTTTAACGATGATTTAATATTGTACTGATAACGTTGCCTAGTTTAGTAGGTAACTTCGGCTTCGTAACAACGGCACCGAGGGAGAATGGCACCTCAGGTTGTTCCCGTCATCAGTGCGAGCACTTAACAGCTAGAGATGCAATTTCCATGGATAGATATCATAAACTAAGTAATTAATGCGTTATTGTAAACTTCATACGGTCGCTTTCGCCAAGTCGTGTGGTGGTACGAGCGGCGCCAGCGGCAACGATCGCTGTCGCTATATAAAAGCTTACTTTTCAAATAAAAAGGAGTCACTTATCTTGAATAAAGCCCATTTTATAACGCGGTAATGGACTCCTCATATTGTTCGCCGCCCGACAATAATTTACGACTATCAGACACAACTCACACTAACCACAACGAGCTAGCATATTTAAAATTGTTTAACTGAAAGTTTGCCCATTGGTTGGATAGCTTTTTCACGTGGCGAATTTTGTATGTACGGTTCTAAAGCTTAAGTGCAGTATATCATGACTAATAAATGTATAAATTATTATTTTCCAGATTTATTAATAGCGATGGCTGGTGGTTTTGTCGACTTTAACTCGCTCAAATAAAACAGATGACACCAATTAAAGTGCTAAGCATATCTAAAATTACTCCATTCAGTTAGTGTATTGCGTGAAAACAACCAAACACCCAAGCGGGAGAACCAAAGGCAGTTTATTGAATTGTATCGTTTATTTTTTAGCAAATAGTGTTTGGTTCGTGTGAGTGCGAATTTGAATATGCCGGGAATCTGATATTAAAGAATCAAACTGCTAGAATACGTTTATTTAAATAATGTCATCTCCAGGAAAAGACGGTTACAATACTACGAGTTATTTTGAACCTTAAGTAGATAGCATTATTACCTAAAATATTTGAATAATTTATTGTGAGGCTTTGGAAGCTTATGTCGTATGTCAGTGGGACGGGTAGAGCGCGTGAGAAATGTGAATATCAACGAGATAAGGAGAATTTTGAACGAAACAATAATATTATAAGGAAACTGGATGAAACTTTGCTGCTACAAGCTGGATGTTTCAATTTAACATATAGCACCAAATGTTTCGCAATGCATACATATGTTTGAAGGCCGCGGCTCAGGTTACACGTTCACTTTACTTGGACACATGAATATTACATTATATTTGATAGCCAGTGTTATAGTGTTTATTTAATACATTATGATGTCTGTGCCACACTATTATTACGAACGCGTAAGCACGAGCTCGCAAAATTATGTTTTGTGAGCCAACAAACAACAAACTCCAACAAGCGTTCGATTTGTATTCGGAAAATCAGCATCTATCGTTACGATAACTTGAGCTTTGTTAGTCTGTTGATTTTCATTTCAATTGTAATCATCTCGTAAACCACAATGTACCATACCAATAAGAACAGTGCTTGTAAACCAATATCGCACCTGACCACCGCCGCCAACACACCGGCTCATCTCGGCTGCCTTCGTTTGCGGTCTGGCGCTGCGCGTCTGCGTCTCTGCGGCGATCGTACAATAAATACGTTTTCAATTACACCTCGCCCCTCGCCCCTCACCCCGCACCCAGCAACCTGGCCGCAGTGGAACAGAACCGGAACCTTTATTTCTCGAGATAGGTCGGAGAATAGCAGGCTTGGTCACAGGCTTAAGGGCCCGCCGCCTCTGTCTCCAGACAGTACAGCGAGAGGCGGTGCGGTGCGGTGTGCTACGGTGCGGTGCGGTGGTCGCACAATTCAATTTCCGATGTAATATGCAGCGCAACTTCTGATTCAATTTAACCAATGATTACAAACAGCATCGCCGCCACAACCACTTATTACTAGACCTGTGATTGTTCTACTCGGGGCAGCCGCTTAATGACCTCATAATTTCATAAAATCTACCTCTCGGCCGCCGCCACCGCTGCGGCCGCGACATTTGATACAGATACTCTGATTACGTAAAATGGTTGTGTTCGTTAACCTAATTGTACATCAAAGATATTTCATGATTTTCAATAATTTAAGATAATTTTAATGTATAATATAATATTGTAGTTTGTGATTATCGTGTCGATGTATCGGGATGTTGTGTGTGCCGTACAAGGCGGGTTCAGGTCCCGCGGCACAACCAAACTTGAGACTACTGCAGGTGCCTGTTCACTCTGTCGGTGTCAATGGAGTCAAATCAAATGTCTATACTAATATTGAAAGGCTGTATTTTTTATTATTTTTTAATTTCACGTGGGCGAAATCGCGAGCAACAGCTAGTATCTCTATGAATTGCATTACGAATACAATAAAAACTTCTTGTTCTTGTCGTGGATAACAATTTCATCTGTGCAGGTGCATGGAGCGGGGAAACGGAGTCGGGGCATGGAGCGGGGGCATGGAGCAGGGGCACGGAGCGGGGGCACGGAGCGTGGGCACGGAGCGGGGGCACGGAGCGGGGGCACGGTGCGGAGGCACGGGCTTGCGCGAAGCATGAGTGGCCAGGGACAGTTTTTTTGTCCGCTGTTTCTCGGAACGCATCGAATTGTTGATTTATTTCTTTATCCGTATAATTACATAGTGAATACTGATTTTGATGTTGAATGTGACTCGCAGTCGCAGTCGCAGTCGCAGTCGCAGTCGACGGGCAAGAGTTTTTGCGGCGACCGAAACCTGAGCGATACATTGAATAATCGAAGCAGAATGCGCTTACTGCGCTCACAGCGCTCGCTGCGCTCAGTGCGCTCAGTGCGCTCAGTGCGCTCCTCGGCCGGCACAATTCGCCGTCGTAGATAAATATCTACGACGGCGAATTGTGCCGAAATACACTAATTTTGGTGTGACTAAATTAATGAATGAAATGAATTAAAATAACTTTATACAATGAAAGGTAACAACGTAATAAAGTTAAACCTTTTCTTGCATGTTTTTATTTGGTCTTTGCTAAAATTTTCGTAGTTTTAGAGCCGAAGTCAATATTCGGTTGATGACTAAACAATAGAAAATGTATTTGGGCTACTATTTCTATTATATCTTTAGATTAAAAATACCGCGGATAAGCAAAAATGTTTCGAGTTCTTATAATATTATACCGATACCGGCTGTTAGCAGTTAAATTGGATTTAGTCCGGTCCAGTCGTTATGCCACAATTAACAAGTGAATCGAATGGGTCGCCGGCGAGCGACCGCTCACGGATTCCTGTGTATAAGCTTACTTCTAACGAACATTATAAAATATTTTGTTTATGAAGTTTGTCGTATGTAGGAAATTACATAAGTAAACCTATTGGTTATCTATACTTCTATACTAATATTATAAAGAGGAAACATTTGTATTTTTGGATTCTTGTATGTATTGAAAAACTCAAAAACTACTGGACCGATTTCAAAAATTCTTGCACCATTAAAAAGCTATGTTAACACTGAGTAACATAGGCTATACTTTTTAATGTTTTTTTTTTTTTAACTTCACGCGGGCGAAGTCGCGCGCAAAAGCTATTATACAATATAGAGAATAGTAAAATTGTATTTAAACAACGTCAGACTATTGTGAATTTGGACGTGATGACGTCTTATAAATCAATGAACGTCGCTGCCGAGGGCACGCACGAAAAAGCACAACTGAAAGGACTGTACAGCACAACTACCAACTGGGTTGAGACAAACACCCATTTCTTTATTATTTTTATATTATAAGGTGGCAAACGAGCAAGCGGCCACCTGAATCCGCCGAAATGACGAAGCGACCGCTGCCCATAGCCATCCCCAATTGTAGATGCGTTGCCTACCCTTAATCAACGGTGGTGGAGAATCACTTAAAGAGGACATTTCCCCGTCTTATGCATCTCCTCCACCGTCAAATCCACTTTCCCTTCTCATCCTTTTCTTTTAAAAAAAGGACGGAAAGGGAAATGCACTAACATTAGGCATCCGGCACCACACTCATCGGACGAAACGCGGAATTGCTTCCGCATCACGCCTGTCTTCTGTGTGGTTGTGGTATTACACCGGGCGAGGCAGCCCATTCGTGTGAAGATGTTAGAGAGGGCTCTACCACTGTTTTGTTTAGGAAGATGGCTTACCTGGCAGGCTGCGTGGCGTCAGCGCGCACCCAGGCCGCCGCGCCCCACTCCTCGGCGGGTGGAGGGTCGCGCGGGGGGTCACGCAGGGGGTCGTGCGGGGTGTCGCGCGGCGGGTCTCGCGGGCGCAGCAGGCCCGACAGCCACGTGTACGACTTGCTGCGCTTCATCCCGCCGCGGCGCTGGCGCACCAGCCAACGCACTCACTGCACACTGTCACTAGCTGGCGACCACTCGTACTACCTTCTGCACTTTGATCACTTCACTTGTCTCAAGAAACATTTTTATCACACTATTCTATTCATTTGATAGTCACTTTCAGTCGGTCAATGCGTATTATGCATTGATCGTTGACAGCTTTATTCGGAGTTCGCGCAAACTGTAATTTAAGAAAACTTTGGTGGTTCCGATAGTAATTACGTTTGCTGTTGCGTCGTGTGTAGACAACTCTCCCCGCGCGCCCGCTCCGCGCCACCGCCTGCGGGGTAGCGTGCGCTGTTGGAGTGCTAGCTGTGCACTCATTACGGAATGTACCGAAATTTACCAAAACTCAATAATTTCGTACTTCGGTAGCGAGAATTTAATGCGCGTTAGAGTCGTTTATGGTGACAATAGAGCTTGTTTGTGTGGCGATAGATGGCCATTAGTCGCGGCGCCAGACAACAAAATATCAATTAATTTTTGACTTTTATCCTCGGCACCTTTCCTCGATATTATAATCTTTGCAGACAAGGGTTTAGAGATCGTTATGGCCCGAGGTGATGACATTCAAAAACTTAAATCGAAGTCTCATTGGAAATAATTGACGACCGCGTCGTCTTGTTACACAATGAGTCGAGATTTTTATTTTCTCCGTGGGTTTGTTTTGAGGTACATTTATCTATGCTATGACTTTCGATGTGATCATTTCGAAGATGAACGAATGTAATAGGATTTGCAATGTATGTATGTATGTATGTAATAACAACGATCGATAGGTTGAAATCAAACTAATCGATTTTCAGGAAGCGACAAGAAAAAGAAAAGGTACAAAAATTCTGTATTCTAAATAAACACTTCACTCACTCAGTTCGGTCCTTTTACTTTATTTTATGTCATACTTTGAATTTAAATGTACAGTACTTAATGAGGTGTGAGTGATGTAGTCCGGCAGTGCGGGCGCAGAGCCCTTGCTTTCACATTAGAAGTCTCGAGCTCGCCGCACGCCGATATCCACCAGAATAAACTAGTCCCCGGCTAGAAGCATATCTTATGGCGGCGACGGGTCTCATGTGTTGGCATAGGGCGGGAGGAGAGCGTCTACACTTTTCGGGGCGCGTTAACGTTCAATAATGCTGAGCCATCGTTGACACGAGCGCAAGGCCGTGCACGGCCGAGCCTGCCGCTAAAAGCGCGCGCGCTGCGACGCCAGTTTACACTACTTTGGTTGGCATAGTTCCTGCGCCTGCCGCTACAGTGCGCCACCTGCAACAAACAAGGGCATCTGAACACCAGACAATATCTAAAATCAATTCTATGCAACGCTACACATTTACGGCACAAACCGCTCGGCGGCGACGTTATTAGTATTCCCGCCCAAGTATCACGTGGGTACCTCCAATTGTAGGGTTAACTGGATTTCCTAAACTAATTCTATCTTTCAATCGCATCGCCATTTAACAACAGGCTGGGTATGACGAGCGCTAGTATAAACTTAATAAAAACACGCACACGATCGGCCTCCATCTCCGCCGATACCTCACACACATACACATCCAAGGTTACTCAATGATCTCACGCCCAAATCACCGGCCGCCGACCTGTCATTGAAGAGGCGAGCAAGTGAGGACGGCTATTACTAAATAGCGGTAGAGTGCGTTTTCTAATATATTTTAACGTTAAAAGTTGCCTTTCAACTCCTCCTTTCAACGCACTTTGCACTACTCTTGTGACCACTGAATGCTGACACTTCTACATATCATAAAACTGATGGCAAATGATTATTGCTTCATCTGTCCAGTGGGTTCAAAGGCGCGGAATGTCCAATTTGAATCAGGCCGTGGTATGGAGAATTCAAACTGGTTTGCGAAACAGATACAATAAGCGTTGCAATTAACTGCCAACTCTATGAAGTGTATAAAACGATGTAGATAAAATAATATGCAGTTATCTCCTGGGATACATGATATCATATATTTTAGCCTTTGCTTTGGTTGACTACAGGTTTCAAATTAGGACGAAGTGTAGGTTCATTGCGCGGTGCACTGGTGGAGCGGCGCTGACCTACCGGGTCTTGTTCAAATGTTAATGAATTGTCCCCGTGTCAGACAATCGGCTGATATCAACTCGAATACGAAACACTTGTTAAAAACCGGAAAAGTTAGTTTTGTACTTGTTTTCTTTGTTAATCATATTATCTTACTTATTAATCCACGTGGAAACAAACGAACGCACAAACACCGCTCCGAATGTGTCACTCAGGCGCTGACTGACGGCTGGAGGCTGTCGGCGCCTTGTCACCACCGAAATGATAACTACGTACATACGAGTACATATAGGTCAATTGTAGTTTGTTGTTCAACATCATGCATATTACAATGTAACAAATTATTGTGAACTAGCTGTTCCCGTGCGACTTCATCCGCATATCATTATAAAAACTTCATTTGTAAAATTATCAATTGCAAGTATCAAAATTCTAATGTGTAAATGACCACGAAGGATTATAACACATTGGAAAATAATTACCGTTACCATGGCAACCTTGCATCTTTGATGCTATTAGCTTGTTTTTTTGTCCCTTTTCCACATGACGGTTTTTAAGTTTAATAACGTTAAAATATGTAGTGCAAAATATTTTTTTAATCAACGTGTTTTACATAAGTAAAACGATTCCACTTGGTTCCATTCGGACATACATCACATAGAGAAGTTACAAAATTAAAATATAATATATGTTGGCCTCGTTAAACTAATCACAAAAACGTAGCCGAGGAAATGGCCTCACATTAGTACCTATGCGTAAATGCAGGTTAGGAGAGGATAATATATTAGTTTGATGTTTCAAATGAAGTGAAGATGGAATTACTAATATGTGTGAGAGCCGCCGCAGCTTGGCCAACGCCGCCATTCTCTAGGCCGCCTTAGCCATAACTTATACCAGATGAGACTATCAAGTAGAAAAATAACATATAAAAGACATTTTTGCTTGTATTCTTCGTAAGATATATTTATCGCATATGTGCACATTGGGAGGGCACGCGGACGAGGTGATGCGATGTCAGAAACGCACGACAGCTGCGACGCCGACAGGCGACATCAGCACATTTGCTCTCAGTTCTCAGTGCACTACAACTTAGTTATTCTTTATGTGCGGCGAGTCAGGCCGCGTCGCTTGCGGCTTGTTATCAGATAAGAGCGGAGCGGCGGCGCGCGGTCCCGTCCCGACACTGCACTCCGCGCCAGTCCGCCAGCCCGCCATACACAACCTTTTCTGCTTTAAATCTCCGCTGATTCAGAGGTTCGTTTTTCTTTGATTTGGGCTAAATGTTATTTACTGTCATTTTAGTACTTAAATACGTTAAGTGTATTTAATTTAAATATTAAATATATTTTTAAAGCACAGCGGACAAGAATCCCTGCGGTGCGCGATGAGCGGCGCGGGACACGAGCAGGTAGAAGTGGCGCTGGCGCGGTTGGGTTCTTGCGGCCCGCACCAGCTGCTCATGCTGAGCCTGCTAGCGCTGGTTTACGCCACCAACGCCGTCTACAATGTCAATTACGTGTTTGCCGTCGAGGACGTCGGCTACAGGTACGGGTGCGTAGCGGTGGCTACGCCCGCGCCGCCGTGGCTCTTCGCTTCTGCTGCGAGCGACACAGGTTCACATGGAATGTCATTTCAGGACCGCAGGCGTGATGCAAATTTAATGCTTTTTCTTTATTATTACCTTATCGTATTCCATCGTGACATAGTTTACCATAAATATATTTTACAATGTGTCACATCATAATAATTATTTCGTTTCGTTTGTACGTGAAGTTCACCATGCCAGTAATATGTAACAAGTTATTATGTTGCTCAGGTAAATCACCTTAACTAAGTGAGCGCATAATTTTTATCAACATCGAACGAACTGCGGCAAAATCCTAAACGTTTAATTTCATCTACGTTAATTTACACGCACTGCATTGTTCTGCGTTGTACTCCGTTGTAGTGCGTTGTAATGAGTTGTACTGCGGTGTACTGCGCTCTCCACTCGCTCACCACTAACCCTTCACCACCTGTTCAATATATTTACACCCAGAAATCATAATATATCGCTACAAGAATAATACCAAAATTATGTTTAACAAGTATATCCATTGTATCACAGCGAGTCTCGAACACGCAAACATTTTGTCTCATTTGTACTGGTGCAGGTGCGCGCCGGCGGAGTGCGCGCCGGCGGCGGTCGGCTGGCACAACGGCACGGGTGCGGGGGGGGCGGCCCCCGCGCGACAATGTCGCTGTACGCACCACCGAACCGGACAAGATCACGCCTGCACACACTTCGTCTACGACAACCCGCACAGCTTCGTCGCTGAGGTAACAATCCTATCGGCGCAACCACCGGTGCACTCAATTTTCTGCAACTCAACGACACTCACCGCCCGCAGTTTGCAAAATGCTAGTCCTGCACATCTCGTTTGTTTTGAGGTCCCTTTGATAAATAGATCCGAAGTTTCAAAGTCTTAATATCCTTCGGCGTTTTCTTATACAGATATACATCTACAACAGACCGTGTTTACTTACTCGGAACATGTTGGTTAGCATTTATATCTTGAAATGTATAATATTATAAATAAATATATTTTTTGCGCATATACGAGTACATTGTCATTGCACTTGCCATCTTACAAAGTAACATACCTACTTACGACTTACAAAGTGCGAACACCACGATAACTGTTTGTTAGTCTGTTAGTGACCTGATCGACGCTAGATAACTGTGGGTAGGAGGTCGATCACAACAAACGCATTTCACATTTGTTAAGGTTTCGTTCACATGAGTGAATGTATTGCGCAGCTCGTGAGCCTCACAAAGTTGGTTCTGGAGCGGCGGCACAATTGCAAACATGAAATTTGTTGACAGTTCTCGTTGGCATGTGAAGAGTGGAAGCCGCCCTTAGTGGGCACGGCGCACATGCTCGGCAACATGCTCGGCTTGCTGCTGCAGGGGCAAATCTCAGACAGGTCAGACCTCACCCCGCAATAAACACTACAAGGAAATTGTTGTTCGAAGTCTCAAGTTTTCCAAATGTTGCCAATTTGTTCTAACTCGCTATTAAAATTATAAGGGCCTACTTTATTAGTAAATAAATATAAGGATATGTAGGCCAAGTAAAATTGTTGTCAGCTAGGTGATATGTAGGCGTTAGCACAGGTTCGGGCGCAAGGCGGCAGCTGTGGGCGCGGGCGGCGTTGGCGCGGTGCTGGGGCTTGCCAAGTCGTACGCGCCCTCTTTTTGGGTGTACGTCGCTCTCGAGGGACTCGAGGCCGCCCTCGGGGACGCGCTCTCGCCCATCTTCATGTTGAGTTAGTTACTCTTTCATGTAATAATTATTTAATTGTTATAAAAATATGTCGACCTCCTTTTTTCCACATTAACTTCTGTAGAACTAAATCTTGTGTTGACATTTGAGTGTTCCTAGTGATAGACAGAGATAATCGTTGTAGTTGTAAATATTTAGTTAGTAAAAATAATAGCTTTTCAACTATTGAAATCTTATATCTAGACAGATTTTATAAGCGACTAGCTGTTCGCGTGCGGATTCATCCGCGTGAAATTATAAAAACTTTATTTTATTGTTTACATTTGTCAAATAATCAATAGAAAATGTCAAAATGACATGACATGACAAACCTTAGCAATCTTTCTTTCTTGATGTTGGCAGCAACTTATGGTCTCTTTCCTACATTAGGGTTTTTATCCAAAATATTTACCCCTAAGTTTAATGGCGTGAAAATATATAGCCTAAAGCATGACGCAAGTGTAGGGCTTTTTATTAAAAAAAGAATTATTCAAAAATATGCTGTAATTGCTGACATCTTAGGCAACAAAGAAGTGTGTGTTTACGCTTTATTATAATAGTATAGATGGAACATTGCTTCAAAATTTAACTATTGGCTGCAAAAAATGTGCAATTGTGACGCAAAAAACTAAAAGTCCAATGATTCACCAAATTGTGTGCAATATTTCAGGCATAGAAATGGTAGAAAAGAAACGCGCAGTGTTGTACCAGATGATCCTGCTGAACTGTTACACGGGCGGGCTGGTGGTGCTGCCGTTCGTGGCGCGCGCCGTGCCCTACTGGCGCTCCCTACTCCGCGTGCTCTACGCTCCCGCACTCCTCATACTCACCTACTCCTTCTTCTTGGACGAAAGCATACGATGGTTGTTCAGCAAAGGAAAACGAGAGGAGGCTATGAAATTGATACAAAAAATTGCCAAAAGAAACGACGTAGAAGTGGACGAAGCACTTTTGAATAAATTGGAACACGTAGACGACGACTCGACCCTGAAGACAAGCGACAGGCGTCTCTTGCTGACGACATTCAGGTCAAAGATAATGATGCAGAGGTTTACAGTGTGCGTGGTGTGGTGGTTCACTATAACGCTGATCAACTATGGCATGATGATCAGCGCGGTGCTGCTCGCCGGCGACAAATACCTCAACTTCGCACTGTTGATGCTTATGGACGTGCCGGCCAACCTACTGTACTGGCTGGTGCTCGCCCGCTGCCGCCGCCGGCTGCCGCTGCTCTCCTCTTTCATCCTGGCTGGCATATTCTGTATATCGCATGCGATTCTTCCAAAAAGTAAGTATGCAGTATACGTCAATTATGTCAACGGTATCGTCAGGTTCGGCGAAGATCTTTGAAAAAATTAATAAAGAAATGCTATGTTATATGAAAAACATACGGATTTCCAGATATTAAACGATACTCATCTACATTTATCTAAAACTTCCTAAAAATGTCAAGGCGTCGCCAGTCTTTGGGGTTAACGAAAAAAACGGGAAAGAAGAGGAAAGCCGAACGTTGACGACGAATATGTTACGGTAGTCATAAATGTGTCGCAGGCGAGGAAGAGGGCGCGGGCGCGGGGTACGCGTGGGCGGGGCTGGCACTGTTCATGGCGTTCGAGACACTGGCAACACTCTCCTACAACATCGTGTACACCTACACCTCGGAGCTGTTCCCAACGTACACGCGCAACTCGCTGCACGCGCTATGCGCCGCCGCTGGCCGCCTGGGCGCGCTGCTGGCGCCGCAGATGCCCTTGCTCGTGAGCCCATCTTGTCATGTATACGTCATCACACGCCCCACTAAGCTACATCGCTATCACTCACATCGCATACCGCTTCCCATAAACATCCGTAACAGTCGAACCGGTTGCACATGCTTTATCAGCTTTTTTGATCATTGCAGATGACTTACTGGTCCGGCCTGCCGGCTCTGATCTTCGGGGTGACATCGTTAGTGTCGGGCGCCCTCACTGTACTGGTGCCGGAAACTGCAGGCACCCG
This sequence comes from Papilio protenor, assembly GCA_029286645.1. Classification (NCBI taxonomy): domain Eukaryota; kingdom Metazoa; phylum Arthropoda; class Insecta; order Lepidoptera; family Papilionidae; genus Papilio; species Papilio protenor. The sequence goes on along the minus strand of JAGSMZ010000007.1, from coordinate 80,112 downwards.
ACTGCCCGACACCATCAGGGAGGCGGAGAACATCGGCAGGAGTGGGCCGGTCAAGCAGGAGGAGCGGGAGCTGAAGGCGGGCCCGGGCCCGGCGCAGGCGGCGGCGTAACAGCACGCTCTCCGCCGCTCTCAGACTGGGCGAGAGGCTCACGCAAACAGGACGAGCAGGAGTCGCATGGGACACGATCTATTATAATGCAGCCGCCCTCCGCCGCCAGAGGACTCTGTCCGCTGTGACGACACTAGGAAGAATTGTAAAGCAACTGCCATTCACACTTATCCTGTTAAGTCAGCGACAAATATGCAGTAATTCATAGATAATACAAAACGGATTACTTAAGATAATTGATCTATGTTACTGTAAATAAAGTATAATATTATAAAAGAGTACTAAATTATTGAGCCGCGACCAAAACTGTGTCTCTTCAGCGATGACGCCTAGTAGCAAAGAGCCAAGCGTCAGAGCAGAGTAAGGCTCCAACTTAAGATTGGCGGGCGCCCGCTAAGGTCACGTCGCGGGTGCCAGCCGTCCCTTCCACTGCAGACCTAACTATTTCGAGAAGCAGCTGATTAATATAAACCGCGCCTGCCATGCCTCATTCTCTTGCTAAGGTTGCCACCCCTTTTACGGCATTGAACTGCTCCGCTTATTATTGAAAGTTGGCAGCACTATTGCGTTGTCGCCATTATTGTCAGTGTATCCAAAATGCATGGATATTGTAGAATAACCAATGTAATGTAATGTACGGGTGCATTATTGACTTAGTTTATAAAAGCAGATGTTTCTATCAACGCGACACACTTCATGACAAGTACAGGTATAGTCAGATAATGCCAATAGCTCTCTCGTAGACGGTTATACGAGTATTAAAGCGCGCTACACACTTTAAGTTTAAAGTGTAAAGGTCGATTGTTCAGTTAAAACTTTTCAAAGCTATGTAGTTGGTCTAACATATATTATAGTCCGGTATAGTTGAAAACCAAAGTGTAAAGTAGATTTAAATCTTAAATCATCGTCTATTCTCTGCTACCAATGACTCGCCGTCCATACAACGGTCCACGATGAATTGAAGACGCACGTGAAGGCATGTCAAAACGATGGCCCGCATCGAGCGAAACGTTCGCGAGCATGCTCGGGCCACAACAAGCCCGCGATCTTTGCCATCTTAGAAGTTTAACGACATTCAATTAGGAATCCGGTTCGCGTCGGGCGCCGCGTCCCTCATCAAAACTTACACAAACCACTCGTTATATATTTCCGATACGTAATAATTGTGTGCACTTCATCGATAGTTACCGTTGAACCGTCGGCGGCGCGGCGACGTGGTGCGAGCGGCGGCGGGCGTCGAACCTGCGCCCGGCGACGGTCGACGCACTATGAGTTATCTCCCACTTGCCAATCACTGGGATGTGGCCACGGGCACTGTCACAGCACAGCACTGCACTGGGCGGCGGACGGCGGGCGGCGCGCGGACACTACATACGGCCGCGCGGTCGGGAGGCGCGCGAGCACTGCGCCTACGCCTGTCACTGCGCTGCGACGCCGCAGAGCTTTTTGCGCTAAAAGCTCACGGACAAAAAGAAAACCTACCGGAGGCTCCCACGGCGCCGCCGCCGCCGCTCCGCGCCTCGCCTCGCCTCCCTACTTCGTTATATTGTTGTTTTAATTCTATACCATTTATAAATATTAACCGCAATTACTTTTATTTTTATTATTTCTCGTCACGGTTTAAGCTTTTTGTTAGATTCTTCCTATATCTATATTAAGAGCTATAATCTAAGATAAACTTATTATGTAACTTAACTTTAAGTTTCACCGTACTGCTTTCGTTTTCAGTAGGTATTTACTTTGTTATTTATTAGCCCGAGCGGCTTCATCCGCATGAAATTTAAAAACTATATTTTATTGTTTATATTTCGTAAAACATTCGATTGCAAATATCAAAATACAAATGCTACAATTACAACGAAGGCCCTTGACGTTGGCTGAGAATTGCTTATGAGTAACCATGGCAACCTTACTATTGGCAGTATTGTAGTTTTTGTCCCTTTCCTGCATGACGGTTCTATCCAAATTATTTTTCCCTAAGTTTAATAGTGTGAAAATATATAGCCTAACGCGTGTCGTAAGTGTAGAGCTTTTTATTAAAATAATAATTATGCAAAAATTTACAGTGATTGCTGACATCCTACATAACTAAGTAGTGTGTCTTTACGCTTTATTATATTAATTATTAGTATATATTTCTTCTATTTATTATAATTTTACAGATATACATCCATTATTTTGTTAGTAAATTTGACTTACTCTAAGTTAGTATTGTACAGATAAATTAGATTAATTATAATTATAATAATGCACATGAGCATTTACGCAGAGGATAGTCTGGAAGAACACACAGGCTACTCGTTTTAGTTTTTTTTTTTTATTTCGTTGTTTAATTTTAACATTCTACATGTCAACATTCTATTTTTGAATTAAACTTCAGGGTGCTAAAAAGACCACACGTTTATTGAGAGAACATTATAACGACGTTCATTTCTTTAGCACAGAATTTGCTGAGAATGGTTAAATAGTGAAATTAAGCCTCTACTGCCCTCTTTACTTCTTTGGTCATTTTTACCGTAAACATGTAATAATAATTTGAAAAAAGTTTGGCAATTCATAATTCTAACTTGTAAAAATAATATTTTGTGTCCGGTGTTACAAGGTTGTTAGTAACTAGTTTATAGATTGTTGAAATTTCAACTTCGATCATACTCGTAAAGTTAATATACGATAATTATAGTATGTTCGATATTATCGAATTTCGACCAATGAGTATTCACTATGACTCACACAATTCAAACCGATAAGCACAAAGCATCCCAATATAAAACGTTACTTTCCGTAATTCACAAAGTGTAAGTAAAGGAATGACCTTGCCACCAGCAGTCGTCTGTCTGTACCTAGGAGTACACACTGCGACGGCCGCGGCGACGGCAACTGACGCTCCACGCCGAGCTTAATTACATATCGTGACTTGTTTGTTTTGCCTCCGCTCTGCGACTCCTCGATACGCCTGTGTAATTAACATGTAGCAGAGTCACCGTGCTATGTCCACTGCACTCTACATTTCTATACGATACTGCACTTTTCCTCGTGTCGTTTCGAAGGTGTAGCGGGGGGCCGACAAACGGGCGCGGCCGGTGGCGGCTCGCGGTGGACAGGGTACATATTGCGATATCCTTACACAAAAATGCTTACTCGTTTCCTTCATTTTACTCGTAGTTTAACGAATTATAAACTACTAATACAACAAGCGACTGCTTTACACAACCGCTCGCGGCCGGAGTCGCGCGGCTAGCAGCTAGGTGGAAATTGGTTATAAGTTATAAGATGCTACGCTGAGCAAACAAACCATAATTAACAGAAGACAATAATAGGTTGGCGCAGTAAAACAATGGTGGCGGTCACATGCCGGTCTAGGAGCGGCGTTAGCGTGTGGCAGGTGGTCATTAAGGCGGCAGCGGCGGGTATATAGTGACGTGCGGCCGGTGCTGCGGCCGACTGCGACTGCGAATACCACAGCATGCGGTGTGCGACGGCGCTGGCGGCGCTGGCAGTGCTGGCCACGGCTCCGGCCGGCCTGGCCACCTCCGACATCATGAAGGACGTAACCCTCGGTTTTGGCGAGGCGCTGCAACACTGCAGGGAAGAAGTAAGATAACTATGTAGTAATTATTGATGGTCTCGTCGGACAAACAAATTTCACCAGTCTCCAGAAATAAGGTGGCAAGTAGCGAGGTCATTTTTTAAACACTTCATGAAGTAGCCAATTGCAAGATCCGGCCACAAAATATATGTAGTTATATCTTTAAACAGGGTTTTTGGTGCTCGTTTGATTGATGTATCGGTCGATATCCTTTTACTTCATTCGTAAATATAAATTTATTTGCAACTCTTTCGCCATTAGAAAACTACACTATCGCTGATAAGGCTAAGTATATTTATTTATTAGTAAAATAAATATACACCGTATTTCCGAAACCAAAAATATCACCCAGAAATATATTATACGTAATAAGATGAGAGAAGTATAGTAGTTAGGTGAGGTATAATAGTATGTTGATGTCGCGCACAGAGCCAGCTGACGGAGGACAAGATGGAAGAGTTCTTCCACTTCTGGCGCGAAGACTTCAGGTTCGAGGAGCGCGCGCTGGGCTGCGCCATCCAGTGCATGAGCCGGCACTTCGACCTGCTCACAGACGCGCACCGCATGCACCGCGAGAACACCGACCGTTTCATAAAGTCCTTTCCCAACGGTATAGTAACAGTTCTCTTTTTGCCCGACAGACAATAAGGTAATCTTTTTTGAGGGTATGCCTAAAAACATAAGAAAGATTTCCAAAAAAATAAATTTATATGTTATCCTTGTCTATCTATGTATATGATCTATGTATATGATGATAATACTCCTGGTCACCGACTGCCGATATCTTTAGAGGATGTGCTGTCCGCCCATACATCCCCCGGAGCTGTAGCGGCGAGTGTTCAGGCAGTATCAGCAGTTGTGTAGTTGTGTGTGCGCAGGCGAGGCGTTGTCCCAGCAGATGGTGGACATGATCCACGCGTGCGAGGCGCAGCACGACGCGGAGCCGGACCACTGCTGGCGCATCCTGCGCGTCGCCGAGTGCTTCAAGGCGAGCTGCCAGCAGCGCGGCATCGCACCCACGATGGAGCAGCTCATGGCCGAACTCATTATGGAGGCCGCGGACCGATAGCACCCACTGACGACCCACCACAACCTACGCTCTAGTAATGTGTACTTAGATAAAAATATGAAAATGTTACGCGATCGCATACCTATTAAGACCTAAGACTATTGTTAATCTGTGTAATTAGGCAGTAATTTTTTTTTCGGTAATGGTGTTACGGTTTTAAGTTATAAGAGAAGGCGGCGGAGTGGCACGGCCGCGCACTCCGCCACTCCCCGCCGATGACCGATGGCTTTGTAATTTCGTTCCGTAATAAATGTTGTTATACTATCATTGAAGTCATTTCCTTCACCTACAGCTACATCATATACTTCATAGTTCTCATGACAATCCTGCTTTACACGCCTGCCCAATTGCCTACGTACCAGTAACTGTCGGACCGTTTTCCCACCTGCGCTCCCCGTTATCTCCCCAAACTGCGCGCTGTGCACATTTGCTGCAGTCTGCAACAGTAACGCCGCTAGCATAGTGGCCACAAACAGATACACTCTAAAAGACAGTGGTAGAGATTGCGTTTGAAGTTTCTAATATAGAACATTTTGAAAACCCAATCTCCGAGAAAGATCAAAAAAATCATCCATTTGTGGATGCACCGCCTGAGAGAAAGAGTAGCGGGCGCTGGGCGAGGAACCAACTCACATGTCATGTATTTGACCTACTCATGTTATACATCGGTGCGCGAGGGTTTTCCGGCGCGTCACCGCGGCGCGGCGGCCGGCGCTTGCGCTCGATATGATGTTAGAACGAGGCCTCACTAGTGCGCGCATTGCGTCATCGCTACGGACCGACCGACGTGTGGCGCGGTACAAAAATCCTTTGTAAAACGACGCAGCGTTAACGATACGACGACGCAACGCAACGCAACTATAAAATTAAATTGAGGTAGTCAAAGAATAATGGTAAGCTTAACTCTACACCGTCTTCTCGGTGAGAGTACACAAATTATGTGGTGCCACTGCATTGCAACTTGCTAAATAACAAGTTTCTAAGTACTTACTCACAAAACGAAGTAAGACAACAGCGCACCGCGCCGGGCACAGCCCGCCGCCGCTGCGCGCCGCCTATCGCCTCCGCTGGGTCTTTCCCAACGAATACTTTGGCATTGCTCACGCGCCAGTCGCCTAGCGATACTATCAGCACACACCTCTCAACCAAAATTTTCTTTTATACATTAAATTTTGATGGAGTCTGCGCTGAGTGAGAAGAGGTTGTCAGTGAATTCGTCCTTCGTAGGTCCTTTAGGCCGACAAATACGGCTATCGCCAACGCAGACTGATCGAAGCGGTCTGTGTTAGTCCGCCACTAAACCTCTAGACCCGCTATCGCGGCGTACGCTCTGGCCACCGTTACATTTATAATTATATGCGGAAAAATCCTAAACCTAACGATTCCTCGAAATGCTTATGGATATGGATAAGTACGACGCACATGGCGCGAGGAGGAAACTGCGCTTATCTGTTTTGTGCTGCGGACCGTACCGCGGCGTCCAATCAACCCGCCAACGCGTATATAAACATGGCAGAGTGACGGCGCGGCCCAGTGCGCTCTGAGTGTCGTCCTTGGCGGCGGCGGCTCGCAGCTTCCGGCAGTAGGATGCGTGCGGCTTTGCTAGTGGTATGCGCAGCTGCGATGGCCCTGGCGGCGGCCTGCCCGCCGGCCCCGCGCCGCCCAGCCCCCGCGGCCGTATCGGCGGCGCCCCTGCCGCTGCTGCCTCGAAGGAGGCAGTTCCTGGTCCGTGCGCCGCAGCAGCACGCGGGCTACGGCCGCCACAACAACGACATCGTTTATGAGTTCAACGTGTTCGCAGACGATTACGGCGCTGGTTAAAGCTGTCGCTAACGCTCCAGTTAGCGTTATGATGTCTCACTTTGATGTAGATTGCCAACTGGCTTTCGATAAACTAAAGTGTTCCGAATAAACGATTTCTTTATTTAATTTAGTTTCTTTTCAATTGTATACATTATTCTGTATGTTATATCGTCGGTGACGTTTATGATGTAAGGCATTAGTAACTGTGACTATAAGATAGGTATTTTATCGTTTTTCTCATTTCCTGTGCTGATTTTTTTGTAATTTAATACAAATATCCGGTTCCGGTTGTCAAAGTTTAAACAGTGTTCTATTGTTGCTCCCGATTTTAATTAAAAAATAAATAGTAAATATCGTCTTTTAACACTATAAAACAGTGACCTAAGTTCAAGAAGCCAAGAAGAACTGTATTTTTCACTCAAACATCACATAGGCTTCGACATCCTCTAAATAATCGCAAGAAATAGTGTTCAAATTATTACAGTTAACAGTTTTTAAAAGTAATAATAATTAAATATTTAACGACAGTGATTGTGCAAAACGACGATTTTTCAACTCAACTGTCACCTCAAGCCATAGTAAACAAACATCTGACGTTTGAGGAGTTGCCAACATAAGAAAAAGAAATTCGTTCGGAAACACGTTGCTAAAGTGTTAATTGTGAAAACTTATAAGATTCGATTTACAAAGAGAAAAAAAAAATTTAAATCGAATTATGGATACCGGTGGCATGTCAGAAGATATGTTTAAATTATTTCAAATGATGAAAATGGAACTCGAAAAACAAACAGCAATAATTACAGAGAACGTAACTACTAATTTAATGAGAGTTATAGATGATAAAATACAACCAATAATTGAAGAAAACAGTAGCTTAAAAGTGGAAATACAGTCATTAAATAGAAAAATTAAATACCTAGAAGACGCGAATAGGAGAAACAATATTATAATGCACGGTGTTAAAGAAAGTGAGAGCAGTTACAAAGAACTATTTGACATTATATGTTCAAATCTACAAAACACACAAATTAATGTTCAAAATTCGAAATAAACAAAATTCACAGACTTGGACGTAAAGAGGACGGAAAATAAGACCTATACTCATAGCTCTTACTTCTTACCAAAAGAAAATAGAGATTTTGAAAAGTAAAACAAAATGCCAGAAAATATTTACATAACTGAAGACTTATCAAAAGAAACTATAGCACTCCGCAAAAATCTACAACAACAACTAAAATTAGAAAAAGAAAAAGGAAATGAGGCCTATATTAAGAACAATAAACTTATAATTAGAGAAACAAGAGATGGAGGGAAGAGAAAAAGAGACTCGTCATTGTCACCTGCAAACATTTTAACGCCAACACGCCCTATAGACGCGGCGAAAAACATACTAGCACCACCAAAGTTGCATAAAGTTGATGCATTTGCCTATATGCGAGCTCGATCCCATTCATTGACTGAGAAAAATTCACAACAAACGAAAGCATAGGAATGTTTGACACCGGACACGTGAGAACAAAAAGTAATAAACAAACAACAATAACTACCACTAAAGAGATCCCCAACACGGCTGGTCCCCGAGGGGAGATAGACCAACACCCCCAAAGGCTTAAGCTTAAGGCAAACAATCCCACAGAGATATCAACAAAACAAAAACAAGAAAATCCAAACCAACGACTAAGAAATAAGTTCAATATATCAACTATTAACACAAGATCAATGAAATCAGAAGAATCCTTATTAGAACTAGAACTAGCATTAGAAACTGTTAATTGGGACATAATAGGTGTATGCGATGTGAGAAGAGAGGGCGAGAAAAGGGAAAACGGAAGAACGGGACAAATATATACTATACCATTGTAATAAAAAGACTGGTAGATACGGAGTAGGGTTCCTAGTTAAAAAAATACTTAAAAAAGGTGATAATCGAGTTCCGAGGAATATCAGACAGGATTGCCATTTTAAATGTGATGCTTCCTGGTTTCAAACTCCCAGTTTCGATACTTCAAATATACGCTCCAACAGAGGTTACCCAGAAAGATATAAAGGATGAATTCTACAATGAGCTGAACCAAGTTATGTCATTGTTAAATAAAACTGTTATCATAATAGGAGACTTTAATAGCCAAATTGGAAAAAAGGAATAAGAACGAAGACCAAGTAATAGGACCATATTCAACTGGAAAGAGAAATGACAACGGACATAGACTAATAAACTTCGCGTTAGAAAATAACCTCCACATTATGAATACCTACTATAAAAGAAAACATACTAGAAAGTGGACATGGATATCACCTGATGGCAGGACAAGAAACGAAATAGATTACATCCTTACAAATAAACCAAAAATGTTTTTTAATGTCGACGTTATCAATCAATTTAACTACAACACGGATCATAGAATGCTTAGAGGACAAGTATACCTAAAGGAACCAAAAATACGCAGAAAAAACTATCATAACAACATAAAACCTATAATTTTACCAATCAAAACAGACATTTTTACAACAACTAGAAACAAATTTAGAAATAATAAAGAAACCCATCGATGTTCAAAATAAATACGACCTGCTTGAAAAGGAATTACAAAGAATTAACAAGATCTGTATTACAAACAATGAACACAAAGACAAAATAGGTCTAGAAGCAAGAAACCTGATAGATCAAAGAAAGTTGTTATTGGAAAACCGGAAAAGCAACAAAGAAGAAATAGGAAAATTAAGTAAAGAAATCAACCTACAATTAGAAAACATAGACAAACTAGAAGAAACAATACAATAAATTACAACATAGAAAAATCAGGTGGAGTTAAGAAAGCATTAGAACAGCTAAGAGAAAGTAAAGATTGGATAGGTAACATGACACATCATAAAGACAAGAAAACAAAACGAACAGGATCGAAATATTAGAAGCAGCGACAGACTATTACCGTGAGTTATATAGTGACGAAAGAAAACCTGACGAAAATTGCGAACATAGTATAAGACGCGAACAAAGTAACAACCAAATCCCTAGTATTCTAAGAGAAGAAGTGGATAACGCGATAATATCACAAAAAAGAGGTAAAGCGCCAGGTCCAGATTGCATATCTAACGAACTACTAATAGGAACATCGATATAATACTCGACACTATGACTGACTTATTTAACGAAATTGTGAAAACAGAATACATACCCAAACAATGGACCACCTCAACAATAATATTACTGCACAAAAAAGGCAGCAAAGATGATATAGCTAACTACAGGCCGATAAGTTTGATGTCCAACATGTATAAAATATTTTCAAAAGTTCTACTAAATCGTTTAACAAAGACGCTGGATGAAAACCAACCAAGAGAACAGGCGGGTTTTCGCAAGGATTTTTCTACAATTGACCACATTCATACTATAAAACAAGTCATCGAGAAATGTAATGAATATGGGATCACTTACTACTTGGCATTTGTAGACTATAATAAAGCTTTCGACTGTCTTAAACATACATATATATGGAAAGCGTTAGAAGAACAAGGCGTCGAGAATAAATATATACGGCTTTTATATAATATATACAAAACATGACAGCAAATATACGTACTGAAAGAGAAGGTGAAGAATTTCCCATAAATAGAGGTGTAAGGCAGGGGGATCCGCTCTCACCAAAAATCTTCTCGGCAGTTCTCGAGTACATATTTAGACGTCTCGAGTGGAAAAAATTACGGACTAAACATAAGTGGAACAAAATTAAACCACCTGAGATTTGCAGACGATTTAGTTCTAATTTCTGAAGACCCACAGAACTTGCAAGATATGCTAGAAGAGCTGGTCGACGAAAGCGCGAGAGTAGGACTTTCAATTAACACCAAAAAAACTAATGTAATGACAAACCAAGACAAAATACCCATTATAGTCAAAAACAACTTAATTCACTATGTAGACGAATATACCTACCTTGGTCAAATATATCACCAAAAGACCTTACAGCAAAAGAAATCGATAATCGAATACAACAGGCTTGGAGAAGGTACTGGGCACTGAAGGAAATATTTAAAAATCCAGAAGTACCACTTAAAGCTAAGAGAAAATATTTGACACTTGCATATTACCAGTTATGACTTACGGCTGCCAAACATGGGCCCTGACTAAACAAAATGTGCGTAAACTTGCGACCTGCCAACACAATATGGAGCGAAGCATGCTAAATGTCAAGCTAAAGAATAAAGTATCATTAAACAAATTACGGGAACAAACTAAAATTAAAGAAATTACTTACCACATACAAAAACAAAAATGGAAATGGGCAGGTCATATTATGCGATGCAAAAATGAAAAATGGGCCAAAGATATAATAGATTGGTGCCCAAGAGAAAATAAAAGACATAAAGGAAGACAGCGTCGTAGATGGGAAGATGAAATTAGGAAAAAGGCTGGAGTTACATGGAGGAGAAAGACATACAACAGAAAGGAGTGGCAAGCTTTAGGGGAGGCCTTTGCGGTTTCCGCAACGCAATCTTGAAACCGGTGTCAAGTTAATTATAAAATAAAAATTGTTAAGTTCTTTATGTAAATTTTGTAAGATTGTCGAAATAAAGGCTATTATTATTATTATTATTATTATAATATTCAATTATAACCCTAAAACCCCGTCTTTAGTTACCATTCCATCAATGCATCTTTTTCCAGGTGTATATGCATTCCAAGAGCGTCGGTGGCTCAGAGGTTCAAGCACTTGACTTGTAATCTACAGGTCGTGAGTTCGAATCCGGCAATGTACCGATGTGATTTTCGAATTTCATATGTACATAATTTACCCGACGTTCTGACGGTGAAAGAAAACAACGTGATGCTGCACATATCGGAAAAGAAATTCAAAGACATGTGTGAAGTCAACCAACCGGCACCGGCCCAATGTAGTTGACTAGGCCTCTCACCTCCTCCTCCTCCCTCCTTTCTCACCTCTGAGGGTAGGCTGCGGACCTCTCAGTGGAGACGTATAGTCAACTGGTGATGATGATATGCATTCAGGCATAGGAATGTTTTTTTTAATTTTGGCACAGTCATTACGGTCTTACAGAATATATTTTTATTAAAAAATCGAAAAAATTACGAATAAAACCTTTGACAGATTAAAAACTTCAAACTGAAAAAATGACGGTCCAGATAATAATTCTCTTAAATAAGCAAAGTGTGATTCCTGTTCAATTGATGCATCAGTACTGCACTGGCAGAGAGTAGACCGTCCACACCACGACAGTTGCGGCGCAATGGTTGGACTGTCAATAAAAGTAGAATGCGTAGTTTTCACTTGGCCACCACAGTTGGTCAGTAGGACTCAATAACTGGACTGACTATTAACTGGTACAGTGTAAACACTTGTAAAATTTATATGGACTCAGAGTTCTGGTACCAGTGAGTCCATACATCTAACTGGCCGTTGCACTATCTAACTTTACTGGCCAAGTGAAACCCTCTTTGGTGAAATCTCGGATTGGGGTCGAAATCTTGTCGATTTCAATCCTAAAGAGACACAAGTATGCGCCATTACCGCTAAAAAAAGATCCCTTCGTCGTCAATCTCCGGTTTGAGTACACTCCCCTGGTTGCCTCAGCCAGTATCGGTATTCTCGGCGTTGACATATCGAGTGACATTCAGTTTCGCGGTCATTTGAAAGACAAGGCCAAGCTGGCTTCTAAAAAGCTGGGTGTGCTCAGTAGGGCGAAACAGTACTTGCAGGCGGGCCACCGCCTTCAACTTTACAAGGCGCAAGTTCAGCCCCATATGAAGTACTGCTCGCACCTCTGGGCGGGAGCACCCCAATACCAGCTTCTTCCATTTGACCGCATACAACGGAGAGCGACTCGTATCGTCAACGACCGAGCTCTTACTGATCGGCTAGATGCAAAGCTAGGCCTTGCGGAGGGAAGTCAGTTCCCTCTGCATTTTTTACCGAATATACCACGGGGAGTGTGCCGAGCAGCCTTTTGGTACGATTCCTGCCGTCGAGTTTGTCATCGGACGACACGACAGACCGCCAGGTACCATCCTCACCATATCGATGGCTAGCGTTCCACAACCGTGCGGTTTTCACGGAACTTTCTGCCCCGCACAGCCGCGTTGTGGAACGGTCTGTCCTCGGCGGTATTTCCAAACTAATACGATTTAGGGTCCTTCAAGAAGCGAGCCTACAATCTCCTCAAAGGCCGGCAACGCATCTGTAGTTCCTTTGGTGATGCGGATGTCCATGGGCGTCGTTGACCACCTCTGTGTTCCCGCCGCTTGTTTGCCCCCTTCTCTTATAAGAAAAAATCTTTCTCACCGCACCACAAAATAATTTGGTTTGAGTTAAATATGAGTAATTTCATATGAAATGTTCACGACAATGAAAACGAACTCTTGTCAATGAGAGTGACAAAGCATGACAGCTAATGTCGTTCTTTGCTGGCACCATGGAAGTAATAATAATAAGTAATACGTACAACAGAAATGTGTTCCATCTTTACATCTTAAAGTTAAAATAAAGAAAATAAAACCTTATGCTAAGGGCGTAAGAGTCTTGTTGCACGCAAAATAAAATTGAAACCGAGTGAGAGGGCTACAAGTGTCCGCTGTGTCCCTTTCTAACAGTGACCTAGAGTTGCCAGATATCAATCCTTTCGTTGTTTGTAGAAAAATAGGCGATTGATGTAATGTAATGAAGTAAAAACATCTACTTTTAAAATGTTTCTAAATATTTTTAATAATTAATTACCGACATGTTAAAGCAATATTATTTGTTGCTACGTTTAAAACCTTTTTAACACAAAAATTTTGCGATTGGCGTACAGGTTTGCTTTTACTTGTTTTAAATTCGGACACCTGAACTGACAACTCCACATGACATCCCGACTCGGATGTTAATGGCGGAGTATTTTTTGATTTCGTAATATTTTTGAAGAATCTTAGTTAAAATGGGAAGAATTTGTGTCGTGGAGGCTTATGGAAGCGAGTATTATATTGATTGTAGGTTATATTTTCACATGTAATAAATAGTTTTAAACATAATTTGTTAGTGAAGAATTACGGTGACCATGCATGACTGTCCAATCCTAGATCAAGAACAAATAACTTAATACTTATGCTTTTATTTATTCCTTTCTCTACTAAAATAACTTTGTTTTAATTTCAGATTTAATGTATAAGGAATAAGCTACGTTTGCGGCATAAACTTAACAAGACTGTTTTAATTAGCGATGGCTTATTTAGAATATAACTTAAATGTACTGAACTGTTTTTTTCTTGCCTAATTAATTAAATATACCACAATAGGTAACTTATCGTAATTTTATCTCAGTTCAGCTGAATGTCGTGTCCCACAAAGACCACTAGGTAAGTACCTACCTACCCATATGAAGCGGTTCTGAAAAACAAGTTAAAACAGGAAATGTATAGTGCTTCAAAGGGCAAGTTAATCATTAGCACCTTCGATTTGGGGTCGATATTATTGTAATTATGTATTTTGTATTGTTTTTGGTGACACATTAATGATAACAATAATACGTTAAAATCCATCTGAAGCAGTAATCTGCTGATGTCAGACAACAAAAACAAGATTTTTATAATTATTGTCCTTAAATCATATTTCAATATGGTCATCATCGCCAGAGAGGGATAAAAGAGACAGCTATTGAGGTCTCGCTCGGCTTCAATTTTGCGACAAGAACTCAATCCTCTTCTAGTAGTACATCTTTGGCTTTAAATTCTTTATTTCCTTGTTATAACTAAAAGTCCACTGTCAATTTTAAGTAAATTCGCATTCGTAAATTTTAAGTAAATAACACCAAAATATTTTCTGCTTCAAATATATAAAGAAGAATAACACGAATATTGTAAAACAATAAGTTCACACTATTCCACTAGATTGGCAGTCCAGTCAAAAATTGCTAATGTCAACTTTACAGGCTAAGTGTGAACCAGGCTTAACTATTGATTGTACGACAACTGTAGTGAGCAAAAGGTTGTGTTTCATTCACGGTTCACGTATAGTGGTACAAGCTTCTTTTGGCAGCCGGCAATTTTATGAAATGAGCAGTGACATTTAATGTCAGGGTAATAGTGACATAGCTTGTCAGTTCACTTCGCGTCATTTCTTTACGCATTTTGTGTGGCTTTTTAATGTTATTCCATGAAATAAAGTGATGAAAGTGTTTAAAAGTAGTGCAAGAGAGTTTTTCTAAGTGGGAGATAATTTTATCGCTGAGAAGTAGGGGGGTCCAGTAATTACATTTGAAAATGTGAATCATCTTGTGTCTGTTGCAATCAGAATTTGTTACCATTAGTTAATCAAGAAATTCCCTAACTCTCAAGGCGACGCATATTTTTAGATTTGTGAGTTAAAAAAAAATTGTTATATATTAATTGACTTAAAAATATTTTGCTGAAAGTTGTTTTATTTCCTATTTCAAATTGCAGTGAACGACCGTTTATTGTAACGTGTTTTGTGCACCTGGAAGTATGGCCTTCTTAACATAAATTTAATATTTACTAATAATACGTAATAAGGAAAGTACTGTGGGTACTCAGTAATGTATCAAAATCTAATTATCTGATAATTTTAAAACGCACAGTTCAAACCATACCACAAACTTGTACTGAGCGTTGATTATAAACAACAATCATTAAGATTTCTATTATTTCGTAGATGAGCGCTAAGTAAGACTATTCCTTCCCTAACTGTCTCAAGAGAGTGCATTGCTAAAAGTTTGCTACAAAGATTCTTTAACTATAGAGCCTTCTAACCGACAAACGAAGTCTGGGGCATTTCCTAGTTACATTGTAAGGTACAAGTACTTCCTTTACAATTTGCGTTTTTGTTTTCAAAGGGAAATAATTTCCCTTTAATGCGGACATCTTACCTTGCTGGTAACCCTAAATGCTCAGAGGCGCCATCCTGTCAATGTCAAAAAGGTGCCACAAGAGCCTTGTGGCACTATATATGTATACAGAAGCGGATCAATTAAACTGCTTCAGCTCAGCACAATTTTTACCTCAATTGAGTTAGAGTTACGCGAGCTGCGAGACACTGGGCAGTATTTCATCAAAATGTATGGTTATTTTAGCAGTCCGCGAACCACGAGCACATAATCGGTCGTTATATTTCGTTATCTGTCTCGCAGATAGTGGATCCTTATAAACCCTGAGCTGCTAATTTATTTTGTTGCTGAGCCGTAGCTCGAATGTTCCAGTCAATGTGATCTGAACTTTGAGCCGGCAGAGCTGATTTACAGTTACACACGTCTAATCAAATCAATGTCAGATGTCAGATACCGAAACGAAATGTCATTCGATTTCATATCGAAGTCGAGCAAGTGCTTATTGTTAGTTGTTGGATTTTATGAGTTTCCTGAGTGGAAGCATGTTAAGGTAGAGGAGGCGTGCAGCGCCGAGCAGAGCTGAGGTCAACGGCGGCGGTCGGCAGTGAGGAAAGCGGCGCCAGCACGCAGCATGGGCTATGACATCGGATGGATCATCCCGAGGCTGCGCAACCCGGGGCGGCTGTGGACGTGCGCTAGCTCCATCACGGTAGCGGTCGTTGGATTATTTAGTAAAATTATTATTGGTAAGCGACAAAAATACACAATATATTGGTAATACTATCCTAAATCTTGGCTGCTGTACTGTCATTTTGTAACTAAGTAGCTATTAGGTAATTAGTAATTTCGTGTGTTACGGTTTATGCTTTCACAAGCATAAACCTGAATAGCTGTAAAAGTTACAGAATGCAACACACATAGATAGTTATAAAACCTATCCTAAAATGAAACCGACTGCAAAAAGTGTATCTAATGCCTGAATGATTTGTGTGATCTTTGCTTCTATGTTGATTGTTCTTCTTTGCTTTGGATTAGGTGTGATAATTGTATGTTGCAACAACAGCCAATATCTATTCCTTATTTGTTACAATTTCATATCACTACTGATTGTTATGAGATAAACAAAATACATTGACAAAAGACCTTGCTCTTTTTATCAATAACTAGTGCAACTGTAAAATGAAAAATAATTTACTTCAATCCAAAATATTACCAAACATTGTTTTTAGATAGAATAATTTGTCTGGTCTAATAATAATAGTAATAAGAATAACCAAGAGAGCATCTCATGAAAGCCGAAAATGAAAAATTATTAAAATATATGGATCTGGCTTACGAGGTTAACGCCATGTGGCATATGAAATCGACTACCATTATTCCGATGGTCATTTTGGTGCACGGGCTAATAGCGAAGAGTTTCGACCAACATCTCAAGAAGCTCTCGCTAGACAGTTGGATTAAGGGCCCGATACAAAAGGCGGTTATTTTGGAAACCGCACGTATTGTGAGGAGGTTCCTGTCTCTGCAGCCCCGACCAGTGGTTGCTTGAGTCATCGGATTCCGCAGCCGATGGAGTTCTATTTTTTTATTATATATATTATGTTTTATTTTATTTTTTTTATAACAAATCATGTAAAATATATTATATAGAAAAGTAAGAAATTAAAGATATATAATTTAATAAGAATAATTTCCATGTGGCGTGGCTAAAGGCTTCGGCTGTGGCTGAGCTTCAACATACAATTTATCTATATTAAGGTTATTTTATACATCAGGATCTAAAATGCTGGCATTGTCACAAGCTGCATGCGCCAAACACCAGGCAATAATTTCCCACATTACAGAGATAATGAGTGCTGCTTCAAAAGAGTCTTTTAGTTTCAGGCCTACGTCTTATGGTAGGATGTAAAGTTTAAACTAAAAATTAATATAATATAATTGCAGTAATTTTTTTTGTTAAACTTAAAATGCAATTATATATTATAATTCAAATATTAGTGATTTACATTGTGGATGAATACATTTAGATATGGTTCAATTATTCTGTTTATTTAAATCATGTAAATGTTATATTACACATATTAGGATTTTTCATTTCAATTTAATCATATGCTAAAACAATATCCCTGAAATATGAAGACTAAAAGCAAATCTTTTATACAGGGTTATTGGTAATTAGACGTATTCCCGTTAGGGGGTAATAGAAGGGATCATGTGTGATCATTTTGACCCCTATATGCATTATCCAAAAGTTAACCATTTTCGAGTAATCTTGATTTTTCGATTTTTTCAAAATCAGTCGAAATTGCAACTTTAAAAATTTATTTAAAAAAAACTGTCAATGATAACTTATTTTTTTCTTCGTATTTATAAAAACCATTAAACACTGATTATTTTACAATATAAAAACATCATTTATCTGTCCAAATTAAAAAATGCGAGCTAAAGAACCATTTTACTTTAATATTTTTCGAGATTCTCATCCACTGAAATGCCTTAAAAACGAAAAAAATCGTTATGGAACTTGGTCTGCAGATTTTTTTAAAAATATGCCCGTTTTCTTAGCTCTCCAAAAATGCATAATAACTAGGAACTCGTCCCAAGGCCACTGAAATAAACACATGATTTCAAAGGAATCGGGCGGTATTCGTACTCGAACTAAAGTTACGGTTGGTTTTGAAAACTCCCATAAAAGTAATTAAAAACAATAGCAAACGTGAAATCAACCAAAAATACAAATTTAAGTAACTAAATTGGATTAATTAAATTAATAATTAACAATTAATATTAAAGTAACAATTAAGATATTTTGAAATTAGGAAAAATTAGGAAAATCGCAGCTATCACTTATTCTATTCTATTTCTTGTTTATGGCTCTCCCTCAGCGGATTGGGCAACAGCTATCACCTAACATTAACACCAAAATGTGAAGGTCATCCGTTCTTCTTGTATGTGATGTTTGATGTTTTGTCCTGTTGCCAAAGGTAGGTTTTCGAAGAGATTGTTTTAATAATAGGTATTTATTAAACTGTTACTGGGTCTAATTTTATTTTGAATTTGTATTTTTGGTTGATTTCACGTTTGCTATTGTTTTTAATTACTTTTATGGGAGTTTTCAAAACCAACCGTAACTTTAGTTCGAGTACGAATACCGCCCGATTCCTTTGAAATCATGTGTTTATTTCAGTGGCCTTGGGACGAGTTCCTAGTTATTATGCATTTTTGGAGAGCTAAGAAAACGGGCATATTTTTTAAAAAATCTGCAGACCAAGTTCCATAACGATTTTTTTCGTTTTTAAGGCATTTCAGTGGATGAGAATCTCGAAAAATATTAAAGTAAAATGGTTCTTTAGCTCGCATTTTTTAATTTGGACAGATAAATGATGTTTTTATATTGTAAAATAATCAGTGTTTAATGGTTTTTATAAATACGAAGAAAAAAATAAGTTATCATTGACAGTTTTTTTTAAATAAATTTTTAAAGTTGCAATTTCGACTGATTTTGAAAAAATCGAAAAATCAAAATTACTCGAAAATGGTTAACTTTTTGATAATGCATATAGGGGTCAAAATGATCACAAATGATCCCCTCTATTACCTCCTAACGGGATTACGTCTAATTACCAATAACCCTGTATATCCATATGTGTCTTTAAACATTTGATAGGGATAAATGCCAAACAAAAATCTGTCTCTTTAGTGCAATAGGAATAACAGCCTAATATTAAAACAATATTTAAATATGTAACAAGTCTTAGGAGATAAAGCCACACTTGAATCCAAATTCCATTATAATTTTGACGTTTGTTAGATTGTAAGTGGTGTTTATGAAGCATTAAGTGTCGGGCTACAAAAGTTGTAAATAAGAGTGTTTGCAGAGTTCCTGAACAAGACGACGGTGCACAACCGCGAGGCGCTGGCGCGCGCCGTGCGCCGCCCGCCCGGCGTGCCCCTGCTCACCGTCTCCAACCACCACTCCTGCTTCGACGACCCCGGCCTCTGGGGTGCGCTCTCCATCACAATGCATTTACAAACAAATATTATATCTTTTCCTAATAAACTATCTCAAAGTTAATTAATGTTTTTGATGATTGACATATTTCGTTTTGAACATACATAATAATAGAAAATAGTCACAAGAACTGATGCAGGTGGGGTGCTAAATGTGGAACCACTTCGCCTAAAATACACTTCCTCGCAAAAGTCATGTTTTGTTCATTTTTCGTGTTGAATGTGAACACAACACAGTTGTTGCTCTCGCACTGTTACTATGTTATTGCCTTCTATTTTGCTATAATTTTATGCAGATGCGGGTAAATGTGTTATGAGTTGGAGGTAATTGTAGTCTGTTTGATGTGTCTTGGTACGTGCCTGTGCGGTGCGGTGCGGTGCGGTGCGGTGCGGTGTGCGGTGCGCTGTGCGATGTGCGGTGTGCGGTGTGCGGTGCGCGGGCGCAGGCGTGCTGGAGGCGCGCACACTTCTGAGCCGCGCGCGCATGCGCTGGGCGCTGGCGGCGCACGACATCTGCTTCACAAACGCGCTGCACGCCTGCTTCTTCGCGCTCGGCAAGTGCGTGCCCGTGGTGCGCGGCGCCGGCGTGCACCAGGTACAGCGCCCACCCCACGCCACAACTGCAACCGCCATCCAAACATTCTACGACACAGTACACCCGCGAATCCCTTTGTGTTTTTAATCTAAGACATCAAATCCTGACCGGGACGATGAAGCCGAGTCATGCGAAAGCTTCGACGAAAGATAGACCGCCGTCGACGACAATCCCTAACCATATTTGTGGTTATTTGTTTCAAGTTTCCCTTATGGGAAACTTATGTTTATGTTTCCAACCGAGAGACAGTGTGAGCGCGAGCGAGTCGCCGCTCCCTCTGTCGCAAACCTTTGTCTGTCCGCCGCAGCCCGCCATGGACTTCTGCGTGGAGCGGCTGGCGCTGGGCGAGTGGGTGCACATCTTCCCCGAGGGCCGCGTCAACGTCGACAAAGAGAACATCAGGTGAGTCGCCTCTGCCGTCGCCGCCGCCGCCTCCAGCCCGCACAGCTGCATAACGAGAGTGCGCGTGCGCAGGTTCAAGTGGGGCGTGGGCCGACTGGTGGCGGAGAGCTGGGCGCGCGGCCGCACGCCGCTCGTGCTGCCCGTGTGGCACGAGGGCCTCGACCGCGTGCTGCCCAACGCCGAGCCCTACCGCCTGCGTCTGCGCAAGCGCCTGCAGCTGCGCGTCGGCGAGCCCATCGCGCTCGCGCCGCTGCTGCACAGGTCATCACCCGCCTCTCCCCCGCTGCCCCACTGCCCCACTGCCCCACTGCCCCACTGCCCCACTGCGGCATCTCCTCACCCGCGTGTCTGCGCAGGCTGCACTGCGATAACGCCTCGGAGGAGGAGACGCGCCGCGCCGTCACCGAGCGCATCCAGCTCGAGCTGCACCGCCTGCGCGACGCCGCGCGCGCCCTGCTGCCCGCTGTGCCCGCGCCCACGCCCACGCCCGCCGCGCCCGCGCCCACGCCCACGGCGCACCCCGCGCCCGCGCCCACGCCCTCGCCCATGCGCAACGGCGCCGAGCGCGACAAGGACGCGTAGGCCGCGCCCACACACATATCCTAAGCACAAATGACGCGCAGCAGAACGCACGGACCTTCGTATTTATAAGTCAAACCGCTTCGAGTCACTTTTATATGGTAATAAGTTATTCTGTGTCCAGTGAGTGCAGTCCCGAGTCACATCGCCCCTTGTACATATCTCTCCCACGAGTTTAGATAATTATTGTATATTTTTGTAAGGTCGCTCTGCGATGCGAAGCCGACTTTTATATGACACTTTGATATTTTTATAGTTATATTTGTGAAGAAGACATAGACATAGCATCACGTCGGCCGGCTGTGGCTGCGCGGCGCAGCGCGGCCTCGCCGGCTCGAACTTCCGGATATATCCTTGTGTAGACTAAAGCGTATGTGTCATGGTGAATGTCCAACTTTCATTTTTGATGTTGTTTGTATTTTTGATGGAAAGTAAAATATCTTTTGTGAGTGATTTAAGACATTTGTAAGTAGCGGGCGAGCGGCCGCCGGCGCGGAGCCGACTCGCGTGCACTGGCTCTGTTGTGGGGACCCCGGGGATGCCACTGACCTCTATAAATGGACAATTCCAGTTTTATGCTCCATTAAGTGCCAGGAACATCGCCGGGCGCTTTTAACACTTGGTAATCGGGCAACATATATTTACGTTATTTGCAGTCTCACTGCAGCGCGGATCACATAAAAATATACAATGGATTTGTGGTGCACAATATAGTAATACATAACTTTAAACTGTCGTGGTTTCTACAAATATAATGTTCGTAAGATACGGGTTTGATGAGTGATGCAACTGTGCCGAAACATCGGGAGCTAAAACAAGCCTTATCGTGGCAAGAAACCCGTAATGAACCATACTTCCGGGCGATTCCCAAATAAAGGTCTGCTGCACGCAAAGTTCAGCGGCGAAGTATTCCCGCGTGCCAAGTTTTACGTAGGATCGAAGCAAAAACTATAATTTTCGGGCCTTTCCATTTACGCAGATCAGTGCGCGTACGTGTAACAGCGTGGCCACGTAGTCATGTGGCACTGTGGCCACGTAGTCGTGTGGCACTGTGGCCACGTAGTCGTGTGGCACTGTGGCCACGTAGTCGTGTGGCACTGTGGCCACGTAGTCGTGTGGCACTGTGGCCACGTAGTCGTGTGCACTGTGGCCACGTAGTCGTGTGCACTGTGGCCACGTAGTCGTGTGGCACTGTGGCCACGTAGTCGTGTGGCACTGTGGCCACGTAGTCGTGTGGCACTGTGGCCACGTAGTCGTGTGGCACTGTGGCCACGTAGTCGTGTGGCACTGTGGCCACGTAGTCCGTGTGGCACTGTGGCCACGTAGTCGTGTGGCACTGTGGCCACGTAGTCGTGTGCACTGTGGCCACGTAGTCGTGTGCACTGTGGCCACGTAGTCGTGTGCACTGTGGCCACGTAGTCGTGTGCACTGTGGCCACGTAGTCGTGTGCACTGTGGCCACGTAGTCGTGTGCACTGTGGCCACGTAGTCGTGTGCACTGTGGCCACGTAGTCGTGTGGCACTGTGGCCACGTAGTCGTGTGCACTGTGGCCACGTAGTCGTGTGGCACTGTGGCCACGTAGTCGTGTGGCACTGTGGCCACGTAGTCGTGTGCACTGTGGCCACGTAGTCGTGTGCACTGTGGCCACGTAGTCGTGTGCACTGTGGCCACGTAGTCGTGTGCACTGTGGCCACGTAGTCGTGTGCACTGTGGCCACGTAGTCGTGTGGCACTGTGGCCACGTAGTCGTGTGGCACTGTGGCCACGTAGTCGTGTGCACTGTGGCCACGTAGTCGTGTGCACTGTGGCCACGTAGTCGTGTGCACTGTGGCCACGTAGTCGTGTGCACTGTGGCCACGTAGTCGTGTGGCACTGTGGCCACGTAGTCGTGTGGCACTGTGGCCACGTAGTCGTGTGCACTGTGGCCACGTAGTCGTGTGGCACTGTGGCCACGTAGTCGTGTGCACTGTGGCCACGTAGTCGTGGTGGCACTGTGGCCACGTAGTCGTGTGCACTGTGGCCACGTAGTCGTGTGCACTGTGGCCACGTAGTCGTGTGCACTGTGGCCACGTAGTCGTGTGCACTGTGGCCACGTAGTCGTGGTGGCACTGTGGCCACGTAGTCGTGTGCACTGTGGCCACGTAGTCGTGTGCACTGTGGCCACGTAGTCGTGTGGCACTGTGGCCACGTAGTCGTGTGCACTGTGGCCACGTAGTCGTGTGGCACTGTGGCCACGTAGTCGTGTGCACTGTGGCCACGTAGTCGTGTGCACTGTGGCCACGTAGTCGTGGTGGCACTGTGGCCACGTAGTCGTGTGGCACTGTGGCCACGTAGTCGTGTGGCACTGTGGCCACGTAGCCGTATGGCTACGAAACGGTGTGGCCAACCCGCCTGCTACTTGTATGTATGTATGTGTAGTGCTCGCTTTCAAGGGTTCATGTATTTTTATTAAGAAAATAAATCAATGGATCTTTATACAAATTATTTCATTGTTTCCTTCAATTATTTTTATTACTATGTTAGATATGTACATCGCAGACACGAAGCCTGCGCCGGCGGAGCACCGGGCTACACCCCACCTGTCGTGTAGTAACCGAGAGCCTAAATATTATATATTTATTAGGTGAATGCAAGTTAATAGGAATTTAATAAAATCATAAATACGCTTCCGCAAATTATTTATTCATACTGATTGAAAACAATGTTTTACTTAAAAATTCATCGAATAATATTTATAACAATAAAAACTATGACGAGTCCGCGTAACGCCGGAACCGATCGCCGCATTCGAGTCGAGGTGATTTTCTTGAAATATGTACATAATTATAATGATGTAGAGGTGCGCGCACCGCCACACCACCGCGTGGTGCGCGCACCGCCACACCACCGCGTGGTGCGCGCACCGCCACACCACCGCGTGGTGCGCGCACCGCCACACCACCGCGTGGTGCGCGCACCGCCACACCACCGCGTGGTGCGCGCACCGCCACACCACCGCGTGGTGCGCGCACCGCCACACCACCGCGTGGTGCGCGCACCGCCACACCACCGCGTGGTGCGCGCACCGCCACACCACCGCGTGGTGCGCGCACCGCCACACCACCGCGTGGTGCGCGCACCGCCACACCACCGCGTGGTGCGCGCACCGCCACACCACCGCGTGGTGCGCGCACCGCCACACCACCGCGTGGTGCGCGCACCGCCACACCACCGCGTGGTGCGCGCACCGCCACACCACCGCGTGGTGCGCGCACCGCCACACCACCGCGTGGTGCGCGCACCGCCACACCACCGCGTGGTGCGCGCACCGCCACACCACCGCGTGGTGCGCGCACCGCCACACCACCGCGTGGTGCGCGCACCGCCACACCACCGCGTGGTGCGCGCACCGCCACACCACCGCGTGGTGCGCGCACCGCCACACCACCGCGTGGTGCGCGCACCGCCACACCACCGCGTGGTGCGCGCACCGCCACACCACCGCGTGGTGCGCGCACCGCCACACCACCGCGTGGTGCGCGCACCGCCACACCACCGCGTGGTGCGCGCACCGCCACACCACCGCGTGGTGCGCGCACCGCCACACCACCGCGTGGTGCGCGCACCGCCACACCACCGCGTGGTGCGCGCACCGCCACACCACCGCGTGGTGCGCGCACCGCCACACCACCGCGTGGTGCGCGCACCGCCACACCACCGCGTGGTGCGCGCACCGCCACACCACCGCGTGGTGCGCGCACCGCCACACCACCGCGTGGTGCGCGCACCGCCACACCACCGCGTGGTGCGCGCACCGCCACACCACCGCGTGGTGCGCGCACCGCCACACCACCGCGTGGTGCGCGCACCGCCACACCACCGCGTGGTGCGCGCACCGCCACACCACCGCGTGGTGCGCGCACCGCCACACCACCGCGTGGTGCGCGCACCGCCACACCACCGCGTGGTGCGCGCACCGCCACACCACCGCGTGGTGCGCGCACCGCCACACCACCGCGTGGTGCGCGCACCGCCACACCACCGCGTGGTGCGCGCACCGCCACACCACCGCGTGGTGCGCGCACCGCCACACCACCGCGTGGTGCGCGCACCGCCACACCACCGCGTGGTGCGCGCACCGCCACACCACCGCGTGGTGCGCGCACCGCCACACCACCGCGTGGTGCGCGCACCGCCACACCACCGCGTGGTGCGCGCACCGCCACACCACCGCGTGGTGCGCGCACCGCCACACCACCGCGTGGTGCGCGCACCGCCACACCACCGCGTGGTGCGCGCACCGCCACACCACCGCGTGGTGCGCGCACCGCCACACCACCGCGTGGTGCGCGCACCGCCACACCACCGCGTGGTGCGCGCACCGCCACACCACCGCGTGGTGCGCGCACCGCCACACCACCGCGTGGTGCGCGCACCGCCACACCACCGCGTGGTGCGCGCACCGCCACACCACCGCGTGGTGCGCGCACCGCCACACCACCGCGTGGTGCGCGCACCGCCACACCACCGCGTGGTGCGCGCACCGCCACACCACCGCGTGGTGCGCGCACCGCCACACCACCGCGTGGTGCGCGCACCGCCACACCACCGCGTGGTGCGCGCACCGCCCTTGCGTCACTCACTGGCTACTGCGATACGACAAATGTGGACGACACGAGGTGCACGGAGGGGGACCTGTTTGTCGAAGAGCGCCAAGTTGCCCTCGAAGTCGAAGTCGTCGAGCAGCGCGGGCTCGGCGTCGTCGCCGAAGCAGGCCTCGTTGCGGCGCCGCGCCTTCTCGTGCGCGCCGCCGCGCCCGCGCCGCCGCGCCCCCCGCGCCGCCAGCGCCCCCCGCGCCGCCAGCGCCCCCCGCGCCGCCAGCGCCCCCCGCGCCGCCAGCGCCCCCCGCGCCGCCAGCGCCCCCCGCGCCGCCAGCGCCCCCCGCGCCGCCAGCGCCCCCCGCGCCGCCAGCGCCCCCCGCGCCGCCAGCGCCCCCCGCGCCGCCAGCGCCCCCCGCGCCGCCAGCGCCCCCCGCGCCGCCAGCGCCCCCCGCGCCGCCAGCGCCCCCCGCGCCGCCAGCGCCCCCCGCGCCGCCAGCGCCCCCCGCGCCGCCAGCGCCCCCCGCGCCGCCAGCGCCCCCCGCGCCGCCAGCGCCCCCCGCGCCGCCAGCGCCCCCCGCGCCGCCAGCGCCCCCCGCGCCCGCGCCCGGCCCCGCCTCCAGCACGTTCTCGTCGTGCCGCAGCCGCGCGCCCGCCTCGTCCGCCGCGCGCACCACGTCGGGCCGCGCGGCGCTGCGCATCTGCTCCCACAGCGCCTGCGCACCGCCCTTGCGTCACTCACTGGCTACTGCGATACGACAAATGTGGACGACACGAGGTGCACGGAGGGGGACCTGTTTGTCGAAGAGCGCCAAGTTGCCCTCGAAGTCGAAGTCGTCGAGCAGCGCGGGCTCGGCGTCGTCGCCGAAGCAGGCCTCGTTGCGGCGCCGCGCCTTCTCGTGCGCGCCGCCGCGCCCCCTGCCCGCCGCGCCCCCCGCGCCGCCAGCGCCCCCCGCGCCCCCCGCGCCGCCGACCTGCGCACGCCACTGTATACACTACACGGCCTCACTGCGGCCAGCCGCGGCACCAGCGAGGCGATATATTCGCGATGAAGCGGAAGGAACAGACTTTCACGAATTAATACAACAATGGTTCCACTGCATCAGCATACCTGAATGAGTAATATTCTTATTGCCTCTCGGAGCTTGTATGTCGATGGGCTTGCTGCGGCCCGGCCCCGCCTGCGCTGAGCTCACATTGCTCGCTGCTGGACTTCCTACTGCATACACAAATTTTGCATGAACTTACATCATTTATAAAAATGTAATGTTTTTATAACTAATTATTTTATGGCTAATTTAATACTCACGTCTAATTTTTGTGAGTATTAGTCATAAAATAATTAGTTAATTTAATGTTTGTTACCACCTAATCAATTTCAACACAATAAAGATAGAAAATTACAAATAACAGCCATTTCTTGTGACCTTATCATATAATCAAAAATACAATTTTAATCTTCACTAGATGTTTCACCAAATTATTTGCAAAGACCGGCACATTGTTATAAGCAATATTAATAGTGGTAAATCTTGTAAGACAAATACAGTGTTTCATAGAATGACTCAAGATGAGTCTCTTTGTCCTTTATATTAACCCATTCTGATGACCAGTATAGAAAACAAGCTAAACCAACCAAAGACAAACAACTTGGATGTTTTAGGAATTTGATGTTATACACAGTCTCAACTACAAATGACATTCAGCGTGGAATCTACGTATTTGGTTGACAAGTTGTATATTGTGTTAAACAATGTCAATGAAACCGGGTTCTACTTTGCATGTAAAAGAAACATAAGAATGTTACCAGTATTAACTAAATTTGATGGATTAGCCTGCAAATTTTCACACACAGTAGCCCGCTGCCCCTTCTTGTTGCTCTTAGTGACTGAAACCGTGCTGTGTGTTTGTTCAGTGAGCATGCCATGCGTCTCTTCTATGATCTTTAACTCCTTTATGTCAACAGCACTGGAAAATTATTAAAATTACATAAAGTTATAGTAATAATCATGTGTTACTATAAAGTTATTTCAGATAAGTAAAAAGGGACCTTACTTAAGCGTAACCTTAGACTTTGGATAGGGAAAACCGTTTCTAAAAGCCTTTGTTAGCGTTATTGTGCTGCCATCGGTTGCCACAATTGTGCCCTGGTAACAGCCGAGAGGCTCTCCACAATTTACGGACACAGCATAACCGACCCAACTGGACATATTTACGTTTTATTCTAAAATCGTGAAGTGCAATACATCTGTTTATCAAATAATTGTAGTCATTATAATTCACGTTAATGGATTTAATGAAATCAGACAACAATATAACCAAATACAGTAACGATAAAATTGTGGCAAAATAACAAAGAGTAATAATACAAAACAAGAAAACACGACGCGTTACTTATAGGTTACAAATATTTGTAGTAATGACATTGACATTTGACATATTAGAGGTGGAAAGCAGCTCACATAGCCTTGAACTGTTGAGCCAAAGAGCATATAAGTCAGAGTCGGGACTTAGAACAAAGAATGAATTCGGTCTGACACCTGCCAAACTCACTTCTCGTGGCAAAAAGTTACCAGGATAAAAATATTTAATTTCAATTTTTCCGATACAATGGAAAAACATGTGCACCAACCTAACAAAAATCATTAGTGAAGGGCTCTTATAATCGATACCTCGATATCGATATCGATTAAATGTGGGGTGATTGGGTGGCCCTTCTTAATACAATCTCATATTTCAAATAACTTTGCATTTAGGCTATTGAGCCTAAATGCAAAGTTATTTACATATACATTGGCAAAATTATTCGTAATGTAATTTTTCATTTACTGACATTGAACCTAAATTACCCAAAGGGAAGCAAATAAATAAAATAATCACCAAAATTACATTTATTTGTTTTATTTACAAGGCATCGCCAAGTAATATTTTAAGTATAATGAAAACAAAAAGAAATTTTTGTGAAATAATAATTGTCTAGGGTAACTGTCAAATAATAATTTTGTATACCTGGCTTCATTCCTAATAGACACATTAGAATTTACGATAAAACCTTTTCCTTCCTTCAAAATTTTCAGGTAACAATTTCTATCCATCCACCCAGATTCCGGTATTTCACATTTTTTTCCTTTTAATTATACGTTGACCTGTATTTAAATTCAAAATTTCAAGTTTGTGGGACTGCTAAAAGTACCTTAGAATTATGTTTACACGTGCGTTTCTGTAAAATGTGAAGGATTCAATTAACGGTATATACATACATGTCTCATTTTTTTTTAAAGAGAGTGTAATTCGTTTTTGAAAATGTGAGGGATATTAATGTTTTATACAAGCATATCGACAGTGGAAACTCCCCATTACATTGAGAAACAAAAAATATCGATAATAAAATTACAATGACAACTGTAAACTAGATACATCACTAGCACAAAATAAATTTTTCAAATTCAACTTTATACAACTAATTAAAACTACCATGATAGCTTTACATTTACGTTTTTTTAATAATTAAATTATTAATAAATGATTACCGGTTCTCATCCAATGGGAATTGCGCCGTAAAATCTCTTTTTTGTCCTATTTTATTAAAGGACCGTACACTACAAATTTCACATTTTATAAATCGTTTCATGATCGACATTGTATATAAAATTTAAAAAACTTAACAGTTAAACGAACTATTCACAAATTCATCTAAAAATTATACATAATTAGTATTATATAATTAGTTTGTCCGTAAGATAGATTTTGACGGACTTTGACAAAGACCTTCAACTGAAATGACACTTGTGGTAGAAAAGGAACTCTTGACGATAGAGTGAGAAAGCATGCTCATAATGACAACTTGACAAAATTTAATGTCAGGACATTAAATTTTGTTAAGTTTGCCATCAAAAAGTCCGTTAAGCCATACAAAATATTTTTTGTTCGAAGTTTCGCTAGCCTGTGTTGAGCTGCGGCTCAACAACTAAATTAGTTTGAAGGTCCGGAGAGACAAATAAAATGGACTACCACAAATTCCTTGGTCGAAAATATGACTATTTGACCCAACTTCGATCCAAAGTTGTTTCGTTTAGGCGCTAGAGGACTCTAAAGTTTGGCAATTATTTTACGTTTATTCAAATATCTCGAAAATTTTAAATTAATTTTATTCATACTTTACTATATTATACTCGTAATTTTTATTTAAAAAATTGTAACTTTTAAAAACCTAAATGTAGCATTTATCTGACCCTATAATTCCACTGATAATACACTTGTATAAAACCAATTTGTTGCAAGTGACCAACATAACGCGATCTCTGGGTTCAAAATAATCCGGGTTCTTTTGTGGCTCACATGTGGATAGAAAATGAAACACGATGATCTGAACTAGCAAATAACTCGCTCAGCTGTCAAGTCAAGTCGGCTGCTTCAGCTGCTGCTTGTCATTGTCACTGTTAACTGTCAGTCTCAGTCGGTCGGTTAATTTGTGAGGTCTGCTCTGCACCGGCTTTCTGTTATTTATCGAATTTTATTCATTAAATTTATTAGTGGTTTTCAGCTTTCATTACTAGGTTTTCGGCCACATAACCGTTGTTAAAGTAATGGTTGTTAATACAACAAATATGTAACATACCTGAGAAGTTTATAATTATGTACAGTAAAAGTTAGAACATAGCAATAAATAGATCATAAGCGGAATGTAACAATTTTTGCGTGGTTGGTGAAGAAATAAGATAGTTATATTTATACTTCAACAACATAACATAGATACAATCAACAAATAGTCAACAGCTAAGGTGCAGTGCGGCGAATTCGTTAAGTGTTTCATTACTATTATTTAACTTAGTTATGCTTTCCCAAATAATGGTAAGTATTTCGACATAATATTAATTCACTTTAATTCAAGTGCATTTGTAAGTCACTAAATAAATAGGTAACAGAAGGCTGTATAAAAATATAAAATACTAGCTGTTGCTCGCGACTACGCCCGCGTGAATTTAGGAATATTGAAGACATATCCCATCTCACTCAGTGATTCATAGCTTTTAATGGTGCAAGAAATTTTGAAATTGGCCCAGTAGTTTTAGAGTTACTTCAATACATACAAAAATCCAAAAATACAAATCTTTCCTCTTTATAATATTAGTGTAGAAGTATAGATAGAAGTGTATTTTATAAATGAAACTGCTGCTTAGAGTAGACGCGCTTCGATGTTGGACAATTGGAATAACGCTTGGCAAAGATCTAGCCAAACTAAGGGTAAATTTTATGGTTCTATTCAACCTTGTATTCCTTCCAAACAGGCACAACTTCTGTAATAATTCGCCTACGGCTGGGCTTCGTCGCCACCCTAGTATTTCTTGCCAAAATTCGTGTATGTGACCTTTCCTTGTGTAAATGCGGTTTGGATGAGGGATCCTTAGAACACATATTTTTCAATTGTCCGAAACTTAAAGTTCACCTATATGATATACTTCCTGCTCAAATCCCCAGACCCATTAATATTCCATTCTTGCTAACCTTGGTTTACAGTCCCCTGGTGAAGGTTTTGTTTAAATTTTTAACTACTAATAATATAAAACTGTAATTAAAAAATATATGTATTTTAGTTAGTGTGTAGTATAGTATAATAACATTTGTGTTGTCCTATTTCAATGCCTCGATTGATATCATCAGCTACCGGTCATTTGTCAATCAAACTGGATTCCGCCTTTCTAGTTAGCTGCTATTCAAAATTTTAATCTTGTTTTCTATACTTTCAATTATCTTCAACCTTGACGTTGGCGAAATCATCGAAATAACGATGGGGCCCAATATTTATTAAAAGAAGAAGAAGAAGAAGAAGAGTAGACGCGATGCTCCATACAACTATGTCATCTAACGGAAATGCAGAGTTTCAAAATGATCATTGGTTGCATTTAAACATTTAGCATTTATCATACTTCATACTAATAATATAAATGCAAAAGTTTAGATGGATGGATGGATGTTTGTTTGAGTTTGTAGTCTAAACAGCTGAACTGATCTGGATGGAATTTGGCACAGATGTAGAGCATTGTCTGGAAGAACACATAGGCTACTTACTTTTGTTTTTTTTTTAATACCACGCAGACGGAGTCGCGGTCGAAAGCTAGTATATCAATACATGGGTCATTACTTATACAAACCAAGTTTCTTTTTATATGACACCAGTAATATAATCATATAATATATAAATTGTTCTTGAATATTAGTGGCCATTGAGAAGACAAGTTCTGCCCAAAACCAAATGGGTCACAGAATTATATCAGTCAAAGAATCTAAGTAAGCCTATCTATCTATTTATCTGTACTTCTGTTTTTATATTTATACTTTTATACTTTTGTCAATGTCTAGGGCCTTTGTTGTCTTTTGTGCATTTGAATTTTGAAATTTGCAATTGCAGAGTAATAAGAGTAGTAAAAGTAATTGACAAATGTAAACAGTAAAATAAGGTTTTTATAACTTCATGCGGATAAAGCTGCATGGAAACACCATGTTATGGTTATTTATATAATTTTATAAGTTTCGTTGGCTACAGGAGGCTACAATATAACATCGGCCACATACGAGTAAGATACATAGTTAGATAAGATGTGATGGGCAGGAGGGCGGTGCGAGGGAGGCGGGGGGCGCGGATATGTCGGAGAAGGCGCTGCGCGGCGCCGTGTCGGCGCGCTGGGCGGCGGGCGCGGCGGCGGGCACGGCGCTGCTGCTGCTGCTGGCCGCGTGCGCCGAGCGGCGGCTGCCCGCTCCGCACCACACGCCGCCGGACTCCGTCGCCTTCGACGGCTACCGGGCCCACGCCCACCTCGTCAACCTGACCGCTATCGGGCCCCGGGTGAGGAAGCGGCGCACCGCGGCGTGTGGCGCGCGAGCGGCGAGATGATACGGAGTGCGGTGTGCGCTGCAGGTGGCCGGCAGCTACGAGAACGAAGTGCTGGCGGTGCGCTGGGCGGTGCAGGCGCTGCGCCAGGTGGCCGCGCACGCCTCGCCGCACAACTCCCTCGAGATCGACGTGCACTCGGCCAGCGGCGCCTTCCCCCTCACCTTCCTCGACGGTCAGCATAACTTTTGTTTATTTTGTGTGAAGCAAAGTTACCTACACATTCCGCTAAATATAATACAAATAAACCTACAGGTAATAAGATAAGGGATCATTTTTTTTTTTAAATCAAATATCTCCTTTCTGTGCATCCCTCCTCTGGCGATTGCAGGTAGGCAACGCATCTGCAATCGATGCCTATAGGAGGCGGTCGCTTCGCTATTTCGTTCTACCAAAATCTGCCCATCGGTTTAAAAGTGCATGCGAATCGAAGAAGCGAGCCTATCATTTTCTCAAAGGCCGACAACGCATCGCATGTAGTTCCTCTGGTGTTGCGGATGTCCATGGGCGTCGTTGACCACCTCGGTGTTCTCGCCGCTCGTTTGTCCCCTTTTATTATAAAAAAAATGCAGAGTAATAGTAATGTTACAACAAGAGTGTAATTTTCACTTCAAAATAATGTAAGTATTGTGAAGCGTCAGGTGGGCTACAGTGAGTGTGCGCGTCGTGTGCAGGTATGAACAACGTGTACCGCGACGTGCAGAGCGTGGTGGCGCGCGCGCGCGGCCGCGGCGGCGAGGCGAGGCGCGCGCGCCGCCCCGTGCGCACCGCGCTGCTGCTCAACTGCCACTACGACACCGTGCCCGGCAGCCCCGGTGAGCGCCGCGCCCCGCACTTCGCCCCGCCCCGCCCCACCCCCACCGCTCACACGAGCACGCGTGCGCAGGCGCGAGCGACGACGGCGCGGGCTGCGCGGTGGCGCTGGAGGCGCTGCGCGCGCTGCTGGCGGCGCCGCGCCCGCTGCGCCACGACCTCGTGTTGCTGCTCAACGGCGCCGAGGAGAACATCCTGCAGGCCTCGCACGCCTTCATCACCACACACAAGTACCCGCCGCACCACACCGTCACCACACCACTATGAGACACTCCCTTAGCGACCAAGTTAAACTTAAGGATATAAAAGGCCTTTCATAATACAACCACTTTAGCTGTGACCAATGATACGTCCTCGTAGGATATGTCGAATAACTCGCTGTCAATATTGCTTGGAATTTCAGAAGTCAAGCTTATTTTTTTGGTCAATGGTAAGCACATTATTTCGTCATAAAATCAATAATGGCAAGAAGTCTCCGTGTATCCCGGTGTGTAGTGACATCTATAATTATTACATTTCCCTGTGAAATTTGGTCAAATGTATAGATAGAAATGTATCCAACATCATTTATTTCACATATTCCGGGCTATTTAAGAAATTGTATTGCCTAGGAATTGTGTAGTACAAAGGATTACATAGATTTCCGTCAACATATGCACGTTGCGGCGCGGAGAGCCGACTCGTGGGCGCGCTGAGACAGAGCGGTGTGGCAGGTGGGCGCGGGACGTGCGCGCCTTCGTCAACATCGAGGCGTGCGGCGCGGGCGGGCGCGAGGTGCTGTTCCAGGCGGGCCCCCACGACCCCTGGATGCTGGAGGTGCGCGGGCGGGGGCGAGGGCGGGGCGGGCGCGGGGCGGCGCGCGGCTGCGTCACGGCATGTCTGCTGCAGGTGTACGCGGCCGTGGTGCCACACCCCTTCGCGTCCTCGCTGGCGCAGGAGCTGTTCCAGAGCGGCCTCATCCCCGCCGACACCGACTTCCGCATCTTCCGTGACTTCGGCGGCCTGTCCGGTGAGTGCCGCGCTCCTCGTGCCGTCACCGCCGGCAGCCGACTGCCGACTGCCGACTGCCGACTGCCGACTGCCGACTGCCGACTGCCGACTGCCGACTGCCGACTGCCGACTGCCGACTGCCGACTGCCGACTGCCGACTGCCGACTGCCGACTGCCGACTGCCGACTGCCGACTGCCGACTGCCGACTGCCGACTGCCGACTGCCGACTGCCGACTGCCGACTGCCGACTGCCGACTGCCGACTGCCGACTGCCGACTGCCGACTGCCGACTGCCGACTGCCGACTGCCGACTGCCGACTGCCGACTGCCGACTGCCGACTGCCGACTGCCGACTGCCGACTGCCGACTGCCGACTGCCGACTGCCGACTGCCGACTGCCGACTGCCGACTGCCGACTGCCGACTGCCGACTGCCGACTGCCGACTGCCGACTGCCGACTGCCGACTGCCGACTGCCGACTGCCGACTGCCGACTGCCGACTGCCGACTGCCGACTGCCGACTGCCGACTGCCGACTGCCGACTGCCGACTGCCGACTGCCGACTGCCGACTGCCGACTGCCGACTGCCGACTGCCGACTGCCGACTGCCGACTGCCGACTGCCGACTGCCGACTGCCGACTGCCGACTGCCGACTGCCGACTGCCGACTGCCGACTGCCGACTGCCGACTGCCGACTGCCGACTGCCGACTGCCGACTGCCGACTGCCGACTGCCGACTGCCGACTGCCGACTGCCGACTGCCGACTGCCGACTGCCGACTGCCGACTGCCGACTGCCGACTGCCGACTGCCGACTGCCGACTGCCGACTGCCGACTGCCGACTGCCGACTGCCGACTGCCGACTGCCGACTGCCGACTGCCGACTGCCGACTGCCGACTGCCGACTGCCGACTGCCGACTGCCGACTGCCGACTGCCGACTGCCGACTGCCGACTGCCGACTGCCGACTGCCGACTGCCGACTGCCGACTGCCGACTGCCGACTGCCGACTGCCGACTGCCGACTGCCGACTGCCGACTGCCGACTGCCGACTGCCGACTGCCGACTGCCGACTGCCGACTGCCGACTGCCGACTGCCGACTGCCGACTGCCGACTGCCGACTGCCGACTGCCGACTGCCGACTGCCGACTGCCGACTGCCGACTGCCGACTGCCGACTGCCGACTGCCGACTGCCGACTGCCGACTGCCGACTGCCGACTGCCGACTGCCGACTGCCGACTGCCGACTGCCGACTGCCGACTGCCGACTGCCGACTGCCGACTGCCGACTGCCGACTGCCGACTGCCGACTGCCGACTGCCGACTGCCGACTGCCGACTGCCGACTGCCGACTGCCGACTGCCGACTGCCGACTGCCGACTGCCGACTGCCGACTGCCGACTGCCGACTGCCGACTGCCGACTGCCGACTGCCGACTGCCGACTGCCGACTGCCGACTGCCGACTGCCGACTGCCGACTGCCGACTGCCGACTGCCGACTGCCGACTGCCGACTGCCGACTGCCGACTGCCGACTGCCGACTGCCGACTGCCGACTGCCGACTGCCGACTGCCGACTGCCGACTGCCGACTGCCGACTGCCGACTGCCGACTGCCGACTGCCGACTGCCGACTGCCGACTGCCGACTGCCGACTGCCGACTGCCGACTGCCGACTGCCGACTGCCGACTGCCGACTGCCGACTCTCGGTGTACATTTCGCATAGCAAGGGTACACTACGGAGCAGAGCGCGTGTTGCAGGCATGGACCTGGCGTGGAGCAGCAACGGCTACGTGTACCACACGCGGCTGGACACGGCGGCGCGCGTGCCCCCCGCCGCGCTGCAGCGCACCGGCGACAACGTGCTGGCGCTGCTGCAAGGTGCCCACCGCGCTGCGCACCGCACTGCGCACCGCACTGCGCACCGCACTGCGCACCGCACTGCGCACCGCTCTGCGGCTTGCGACCGTATATTTGAGTGACGCTATTACGTTACAGTATATATGAAGCGAGGCGAGTGGGCGCGCGTGGTGTGCGGCGCGGGCGTGGCCGTGGGCGCGGGGCTGGCGGGCGGGTTGGGCGCCAGCGCGGCGGTGGGCGCGCTGCTGCATGCGATCGGGGCGCGCCTAGCCTTCTACTCGCGGCCGTGGCTGCTGGTGCCGCTGTACGCGCTGCCAGGTGCGGGGCTGGCGGCGGCGGGCGCGGCGCTGGCGGCGGCGGGCGCGGCGCTGGCGGCGGCGGGCGCGGCGCTGGCGGCGGCGGGCGCGGCGCTGGCGGCGGCGGGCGCGGCGCTGGCGGCGGCGGGCGCGGCGCTGGCGGCGGCGGGCGCGGCGCTGGCGGCGGCGGGCGCGGCGCTGGCGGCGGCGGGCGCGGGGGGCGCGCGCGGCGGGCGCGGCGCTGGCGGCGGCGGGCGCGGCGCTGGCGGCGGCGGGCGCGGCGCTGGCGGCGGCGGGCGCGGCGCTGGCGGCGGCGGGCGCGGCGCTGGCGGCGGCGGGCGCGGCGCTGGCGGCGGCGGGCGCGGCGCTGGCGGCGGCGGGCGCGGCGCTGGCGGCGGCGGGCGCGGCGCTGGCGGCGGCGGGCGCGGCGCTGGCGGCGGCGGGCGCGGCGCTGGCGGCGGCGGGCGCGGCGCTGGCGGCGGCGGGCGCGGCGCTGGCGGCGGCGGGCGCGGCGCTGGCGGCGGCGGGCGCGGGGGGCGCGCGCGGCGGGCGACGCGCACTGCTGTGGGCGGCGGGCGCGGCGCTGCCGGCGGCGCACACGGCGTACCTGGCGCTGGCGTCGCTCAACATGTTCGTGCCGATAATGGGCCGCGCGGGGACGCCGCCCATCCCCACTGATGTAAGCTAGACGCACATTTCGACTGCATAAATGTTTCGCTCGAACGATGGCACTTCACGGGCATAACAATAAACTGTAGAACTTCCTTCGTTTGGGAAGTTGAATACAAACGGCGACACGAGGTGTACACGTGCAACGACTTGCAGTATATCATATAGCTCGGTAATAATTCAAGACAATCTGTTAGAATTTATGAGTTTCATTTACGAGCGATGTACGTATTTACATATATTCCATAAGCCGGTCGAGTCGTGAAGAAGTCGTGTCGCTCGTGGCAGGTGCTGATGGCGCTGCTGGTGGCGGTGCTGACGCTGAGCACGCTGAGCTGGGTGCTGCCGCTGGCCGTGGCCGCGCCCGACCTCAGCAAGCTGGTGCGTAGCGGCTTCCTTAGCTCGGAGCGGCGCAGCGGCGCAGCGGCAGCTGACGGTGCGCGTGCGCAGGCGTGGGGCGCGGCGTGCGTGGCGGCGGCGGGCGCGGCGCTGGCGGCGGCGGGCGGCGCGCGCGCGGCCTACAGCGCCGAGCGGCCGCAGCGCGTGATGCTGTTCCACACGCGGCGCACGGACCACGCGCGCAGCCCCCCCGCCGTGGAGCACTTCTTCTGGATGCCGGAGATCGACGCCAACACGCCGCACTCGCTGGCCGGATACGGTACGCCGCGCGCGAGCCGCCGTCGCCGCTCGCGTGTCCCGGCTGAGCGTGCGTGTGTGCGGCAGTGGCGGCGGGGGCGGCGGGGGCGCCGCGCGAGACGGGCGCGGCGGAGTGCGCGCGCTGGGTGTACTGCGGCGCGCCCTACTACCTGCCGGTGCGGCGGCTGATCGCGCGCGGCCACTCGCTGCCGGCGCGCTCGGCGCCGCGCACGCGCCTGCACGCCGCGGCCACCCGCCGGCGCCTCAACGCCACCACCGCGGCGCTGGACATCGACTTACGAGGTTCCCCAAACACCCCCAATTTTCCATTTAAATCCTTGTAATTAGTGGGGGCCCTGATTTCCTCGACTCCGCGTCTGGTGCGTATTTTGCGATCACCGGTTGAAGCGACTGCCGGTCTGCACCTCGTGCAACGTCCGGCTATTCGTTCTTCCAAGACCGTACATAGAGAGATATCTTCGACTGCGGCGGACGGCCGAGTTGCAGAGATCCACGATCGACAACTTGCTCTTAGTGTCCTTATGGATGCCGATAAACCGTTGTCATATTGTTAATACCGATTTAAAATGAACGGTGCTACAGAAGCAGAGGTTGATGTAATATGTGTGCGGGCGGCGGGGCCGGGCGCAGGGCCGCAGCACGCGGTGGTGGTGGTGGCGCCGGCGCCGGGCGCGCGGCTGGTGTGGAGCTCGGCGCTGGCGCGGCCGCTGGCGGGCCCGCGCTGGGGGCGGCGCCGCACCTACTTCCTGAGCGTGCACCACGCGCGCGCGCCCGCGCACACGCGCCTCGAGCTGCACATACAGGTGCGAGCTCGTGTGCAGCGCGCACTCCCACACGACCACCGCCCGCCTTCTCGTGGCTAAACTTCACAAACAATATAAGTTGTGTTTGCAGCACGCGGGCGAGGGCGAGGGCGAGGGCGAGGGCGCGGGGGAGCCGGCGCACGTGGCGCAGCTGTCGCTGGCGGGCACAGCCTGTTCGGCGAGGACGCGCTGTCGGAGGAGCACCGACAGCTGCTGGCGCGGCTGCCGCCCTGGACCGCGCCCTTCGGCTGGGGCGTGGACCTGCACCTGTTCGCCCTCTAGCGTGTCGTTTATGTATTACGCCTCTGTTTACTACGGGTTATGAGTCGTCGACTCTTCATGGAGCTGTGCGCACGTTTTCACGTCGTCGGCAGCGTCCTCTCAGATTTACAATCGATATAAAAACATATTTGCAAATTAAAAATTACTTTGTTTCCTCCGATGGGAAATAGCGACACTGCAGTAGTTGTATAGGGCCTTGTGCTACATATTTCCTGACACACTGCGCGGGCGCCAGCCCCGCCCAGGCGACAAGCTGGTACTGTAGCATGATATTGTTGTCTTTGGTTGTTGTCATGTTTTTTTAGTATTTACTATGGAATATTTTAAGCTGATAAGTTATGACACTTATTTGGCGATAGATGACCAACAAATGTAGAGTAAGACATCCTTGTTGTAAAGATAAAGTTATTATGTTTATGTTTTTATTTTTTTTTATGTTTAGACTAATAGGTATGAGGGTAATGATCTAATTATATTCGTTTCAAAGTGATTCATTAAAAAATGTTCTGTTTAAATGTGTTTTTATTCAATTATTCAACCGTTGTAGAATATGGTATACACCACTTACAATGGTGAGAATTGTCAAGGTATTTGAACTTTGAATCCCCCAGCATGCAAAGTTATAAACAAAGTTCAACAGTGGTAGTGCCCGCTTTAACATCTTAGCACGAATGGGCCGGCACGCCCGGTGTAATACCACGACCGCACAGAAGACAAGCGTGAAATGGAAGCAATTCCGTGTTTCGTCTGATGAGTGTAGTGCTGGAGGCCTAATTTAAGTCCCTTTCTCTTTACCACCCTTTTCTTATAAGGAGAGGATAGGAAGGGGAAATGGATTTGACGGTAGAGGAGATGCATAGGAAGGGGAAACATCCTCTTAATGTGTGTCTCCTGCTCCGTCGGATAAGGGTAGGCAACGCATCTGCAATTACGGATGCCTATGAGCAGCGGTCGCTTCGCCATTTTGGCGGATTCAGGTGGCCGGTTGCTCGTTTGCCACCTTGTTATAAAAAAATAAAAAACTTTGTGCTCCTCCCCCGAGCCAGCAACTCTGCTCACCATGCTATGTTACTATAGCTACAAGTATCAACTATATGAGCTCATACGACCCATCCTAAAATAAGGAATTGAATAAATAGACTAATTAAAAAATTACAGCTTAAGTTTTATTACAAAAAAATACTTGATAAAAGACTTAAAATAAAATAATAAAGACCTTAGTGTTATGGAAAGGTGTTTCTAGTGTGATCATTGGCAATGCTGGCAGTGCTCAGCCTGAGTATGGAAGTTATTCATGTCACAGATGTGTTGTGCGAGTGCTTCCCGCAGTCCCTCCAAAAACCTTGACAAAGACATAGTGTATGTCGGCTTGACATGCAGTGCAAGAGCAAGGAAAGGTAATCGTCGTAAGGCTCGTGCTGATATGCTTAAGGCCGCAGCTTCATGTGCTATGTTATGGAGTTGGAGACTGGCACTCGACCCATCCGTCTCTGTAAAACCTCCGTCTGCGAGCATCTGAAGTGGAAGCAGTTGCTCGCTAGGAGCTATGAGACCACGC
The DNA here is from genome assembly GCA_029286645.1 of Papilio protenor. Classification (NCBI taxonomy): domain Eukaryota; kingdom Metazoa; phylum Arthropoda; class Insecta; order Lepidoptera; family Papilionidae; genus Papilio; species Papilio protenor. The sequence goes on along the minus strand of JAGSMZ010000007.1, from coordinate 39,731 downwards.
GTCATCAGCTCCTCGCAGCAGCCCCGCAGGATCTCGTATGTGGCTCGCTGTGACGGTGGCCCCACTAGGCACTTGATGTCTGCCCGATCAACAAATGCTACATCTATAGCTCCCGTCAAATTTGATGTGGTTAAGATCAACACATTTGGATGTCGTTTTAATCTATCTAGTTGTGTCAATATCGCGTTTACCGCTCGAATAGAGTCGGACGGCTCCAGGCCAGCCAGCGCCGCGCGCCGTGCGTGCGCCAGGGACTCTACTTCGTCTATTAGCACACACGTTAGGGCACGGGGATCCTCGATGATTTCACGTATACGCTCAAATAGTTTGGCAACCAGTTTCCCACTCTCTGAGAACCATTTCGAAAATAAGCCGTGCGCATTAATTTCGAGCAAACGCGCTCTAGAAAACTTGTGAGTGAGACGCACCGCCACTTTCTGGGCGAGCGCGCGACACAAACTAGTTTTGCCGGTCCCCGGGGGCCCATGGAGCAGCACTACTCGGTTCCATCCAACGATGTTATGATCGACACCTCGGTCACTAAATTGAAAAGATGTCTCCACGAACCTTAAAAGATTTTCCTTCAGCTTCGAGTCATATATGAGGCTTTCCCACAAACCATAAAACTCTTCAGTTGGCAGAGTCCATACATCCGCGACAGCAACTTCTTCGCCGGGAGAATTCTCGCTCAGAGTATCGGTTTCAGCACCAAACGAGTCTAATTTGTAGACATGAAATATTAAGTCCGTTTCGCTGGTAACCACGTCTAAGTCATGATCTGCACAAAATGTTATAGATTGAACATGCTCCACAAGTTTCACATCTTCTTCCAAGTTGCTACTCCTTAACGTTGTCCCAGGTCTCAAATTAGTAAAATTTGCAAGAAAAGTGTGCACCATTTCTTTTAGATCGATTTTTTTAAGATTACTGTGTCTTTGTTGAACTATTTCTACATGTAATGGGGGACTCATCGTGGACGGCAACTGAAAATTAAAAATTAATGAAGTACGACGACATCCGACATACAACAAATATAAACGATCGCTCTTTTTCAAATTTCAAAAAGTGAAGTTTTAGTTAGCAGTGTTGTCAATGAAAATTTTTGCCCGACCGTGTCCATCGTGTAAAAAAGCCATCTTTGTATGAGAAAAAAAGCTGGGCCGTAGCACCAGTAAAAACTTTTTCGAACTTACCTGTAGAACTTTTTGAGATCTACAATTCCTTAATAAATTCAAATTCAAATAGCTTTTGAATAAAACAAGTTGTTGATTAATTACGATTTGTACCGAGAATAATGAAATTCAAATAAATTATTCACAATTTATAAAAAAGGAGGGAGAATTTTAACAAAGTTAAAACGTTAAAATAGCGACATTTAGCTACTCTTCAAAAGTTTTACTTTTTTTACTGGTATTGCTGGTACTAAGACTTATTGATGATCTTTTCCCATACAAACACGGTTTTATTCCACGACGTAGACAGCCAGGTAAAAATTTTCATTGGCAACACTGATGTCAAGATGTTAACGTAAATGTCACAAATCGCAACGCGCCAAACGCGGAACGTAAACCGTATATACAAACGCGTATTTAGATTTGTAGTAAAATAAGAAGGCTATAAGCAATAACATTATTTTAAATACCTCTTAGCACAGTGAAATGTAAATATATTAAGGGCGTTTAACTAATATAAATTTAAATCCTATTACAAAATAATTTATATCTGGCTTTTGTTGCAGGTGTTTTAGTCCAAACTTTAATTTAGTGCAGCGAACAATTGACTTGAATTATGCAAAAAAGAAAAGAGCTACTTCTATTAAGTGGTTCTTTGTAAATGTTATAGTGTTTCTTGTATTTACTTTAGATTTGTAAGTATGTAACATATAACCTAACATAAACGTTCAGTAATAGCGAATCATGCTGAATATTTATAAAATTTACTTTAAACGATTAGCAATGATCACATTTACATTATAATAATGAAGTATTTTTTGGGGTCGTAATTTATTTCAAAGAAAAAGACAAATTTGTTTCATATTCATACTTTCCCATACTAACAGGAACACACTCACAATTTTTATAAAAATAATATTTTCCTAATAGAAAATGGTCTTATTTACATTATCAACAACACAGGACACAGTTGCACTTTAGTTCGTTTTTATGATTTTACAAAAAATGCTTCAAACATAACTGAACCCGCTCAGTTTGGTTTTAACACATGTTTTTTTTTTGTCGAAATTTTTTTTTGGGAGCCGTAATTTAATTTGGTTATAATAAATAAATCAATAACGTAACATGCATTGTTAATTTCGGTTTCGAAAATATTTGATTAAATTAAGAACTAACTACTTATTAAGTTAAAATGTCTGACTTTTTTCAGAATGTAATCTTCACCACTCTCTCTTGTTATTGAAATGGTGTGTGTGAATGAAATGCTTACTATGCAAAAGTAAGAAATAATAGTGGTGTCCTTAGTAGTAATTAAATTAAACCTTTACTAAATAAATTAGTTGATCATTTGGTTTAATGCGCTATTTACACCTGGCCTTTACAGTTGGTCATTAGCACTCAATAGCTGGACTGGCAATTAACTGGCATAGTGTTAACACTAACTGGCACCAGTAAGTCCATATAATCGATGCCTAGCCGGTGCGACTGTTCCGGCTGATTGTGAACTGGGCATAACTGTATGTAATAGTTGAAGCAAATGTTTGTTGGGCGATGGTTAGTGGCGGTGGTGATTGGATACAAGTGTGGTGCAGGACGTGGTCGGGGCCGTGCGCGGGCTCGGCGGCGCGCTACGCGCAGCTGGCGGCGGCGTGCGCGGCGGGCGCGGGCGCGCTGCGGCACGCGCTGCGCCTGCTGCCGCGCGCCGCGCCGCCGCCCGCGCGCCTCTCGCGCCGCCAGCTGCGCCTGCTCGGCCTCGCCCCCGCCGACCTAGGTACACTTCACTACTGCTTCTTACTGGAAATCTAAACAAAACTAGCATTTCTAATACTATTCCTAGGAAAAAGGGGAGGGTTCAGCCTTCCCACCCCCTGTGTATCAAAAAAAATTTAAGGCTACTAAACTACTTCAAAGTATTAAAATTTGTCAATTTATCTTTAAATAATCGGACACGTTTTTAATTTAGAATACTATGTAAAAGTTATCTAGTTTTTCCTACACCATGGATAAAGGTCTCAACTGGCTTTGAGGAAATCTGCCTCCAGCACCGCTGTTATACTGTACTGCAGACTCGTCGCTGGTGCTGTGCGAGGAGGCCGACAGCGAGCGCGCCCCCGCCCCCGCCCCCGCCCCCGAACCCGACCCCTGCGCGCTGTCGCTGTCGCTGTCGCCGCGGCGCTGGCGCGCGCCCCGCGACCCGCCGCCCTCGCCGCCCCCCGCCTCGCCGCCCCGCTCGCCGCCCCGCTCGCCGCCCCGCTCGCCGCCCCGCTCGCCGCCCCGCTCGCCGCCCCGCTCGCCGCCCCGCTCGCCGCCCCGCTCGTCGCCCCGCTCGCCGCGCGACGAGCCTCGCGATCGCTTCATAGCAGACCACCGCTCGCTCACAGACTATCTTAAGTTTGTTTTAACTTTTCTATAGTTTTGGAGTAAACAACTTAACACTTAAGTCATTAACGTTCTTGTTATGCTCTAAAGTTTTATCACATTAAATAGAACTGATACCATTTAAATAATCTATTAGCTGAAGGACAGTGAAAGTTATTATGACCCATAGTTTCATTTAACAATCACTACTTTAGTGCTGCTCCTCGACACGGAGCGATATTTGATTAGTGATATCGCTCGTAGGAAAGTAAAAAATATATGGAAGTGATAACTATCAATATGTCACTTGCACCAGTGCTCCTCAGTATCTTCATCGACGCAATGTACCTTTTCACGGATTCGGAGCCTACCCTAAGTTAGGGGGCACTAGGCCATAGTCAACCTCGAAGGCCCACTGCAGGTTGTTTGTTCTTATTTACGTTTTGACGATTCTGCGGGTGACGTCACCGCATCGCACGATCGTATGTGACCTCGCAGGCAGCACGAGGGGCGCGCGGGCACGCCGGAGGGCGCTGCGGGCGCCGCCAGCGCCTGCGCCCCGCGCGTCGCGCCGCCCCCCGCCTACCAGCTGTCGGCGCTGGACTCGGGTACGTAGCCGCCGGCGCCTCTCGCCGCGCCTCGCGCCTCGCGCCTCGCGCCACTCACGCGGTCTCCTCTGCGCAGAGAGCGGCAAGCTGGAGGAGGGCTCGCCGGAGGGCTCCCCGGCGGTGTGCTGGCAGCTGGACATCGACCCGCACAAGCTGACTCAATGGAACCTGAACCTGCGGCTGGTGAGTAAGGCGAGAGTGGGGCGAGCGGGGCGGGGCGCGGCGGGCGGCGCTGAGCGTGCGGTGTGCGGTTGCGCAGTGGATCCACATCACGATCCTGGAGCGCGTGGTGGGCGCGATGGCGCGCGCTGAGGGCGAGCTGACGCGGCTGGCGGGCGGCGAGGCGCGGCTGGGCCGGCTGAGCGGCGAGCGGCTGCGCGCGCTGGCGGGCGCGGCGCCGGCGCTGGCGGCGCTGCTGCCGTACTTGGAGCCGTTCGCGGACCAGCGCTACGTGGTGCGGCGGCTGCGCGAGCTGGCGCGCGCGCCCTGCCTCAGCGAGTACCGCGGCGAGGCGGGCGGCGCCGACTGGCAGCCCGGCCGGCCCTGCGACGCCGAGATCATCCTGCACCTCTTCGCCACCTACCTGGACGGACAGGTGATCGATTACCCCACCTCACTCTCCTCGTTCCTGTGATAGACTTAAGCTTTGTAAACAACGGACGATGAAAGTCTCGCGGGAACACTGACGGAGCTCGTGGTGGTCGTGTGCAGATGCTGCAGAGCGGCGACCCGCGCCCCTTCAGCTCGCAGTACGTGAGCGGCGCGGGGGCGGGGGCGGGGGCGGGGGCGGGGGCGGGGGCGGGGGCGAGCCGCGGCTGGAGCGCGTGCGCGAGCGGCCGCCGCAGTGGGCGGTGCGCGTGGGCGGGGCGCTGGTGGGCGCGCGCGGCCGCAACAACCTGCTGCACGCGCTGCTGCTGCTGCTGGCGGCCGCCGCGCGCCGCCAGCCGCCCGCGCTGGCGCGCACGCCGCTCGGCCCCGCCGGACTCAACATGCTGTGGATCCTCAGCTGACCAGCCCCACACAGACACACAGCCACAGGCTGTCGTGGGACAGGCGCTTCTCTGCGCCATTTCATATTGTAGCTACACAGGACGTAAACTGTAAAGATGCCTGATTTTTTTAAACTATTATTTACAAGGTATAAACAAAATCATTCATAAAATATCCAAAAACTTGACTTCTTTCTCCTGACAAATTAAGGGATAATGCTATTATCTTTGACTATTATGTTTAAAATATTTGTACGAAAATGATCCGAACATTCGCTTTATAACTGACATATTTTTGTTTAAGTTTTTTTTTATATTTACAACGTAATGTAATGTCGCTTTTTGTCAAAATTTGCATCTTATAATTGTAAATAAAAAGACTGAATTTGAAGTTCTATGTTTTCTTTTCAAAAGCCGTTTGTCGCCGTATTATTGTACGTTTGGACGCGCAGGTATGTATATGGCGTGCGGTGCGCTGCGCCCAGCACCACACAGCACCACCCAGCACCACCCAGCACCACACAGCACCACACAGCGCCACCCAGCACCACACAGCGCAGTCGCAGCAGTTCGCTGCTACGACCGGCTCCAGCTCGTAGGACCATTTTGATTTTAAGGCATGCGTGCGGGGTTTATTGTATTATTGAACAATCAAATAATTAGAAAAATGAAAGAAAAAGAGACAAGACAATTATAGTAAGACTAGCTGTTGCCCATGATTCGCCCGTGTGGAGTTTTAAAGTTCAAAACTTACGTTCGCCCCTTTATTCAACCTATCACCTAAAGTATTAACTTAGTAGTAATCTACGTAATAACAGAAATCTACTGATGCCAGATTCCTTTCTAAGCCCGGTTGCTTGTGACCTATAATAATTTTTCGGTTACCCTTATTGTTTGTGTTCGCGATATCTTCTAAACTATTAGTCCAATTTAAATATTGTTAAGGACAATTTTATTCTACATTAAATTCTGACAACAAATGCATTTATTTGGATAAGGATTAATATTGAAAGCAATAAAAGAACGCTGCAAATAGTGTACGGTTTTTAATTCATTTTGTAAACAAAAAAGGGGTTATTGTAAGAAAACCGTTAAAGATAGATATATGCCATCGAGGTACTTTTCTGCATAACTTTTTGATTTATACATAAATTCTTTCATACATCATTTTTACATATATCTAACGGTTTAGGCAGTGTAAGTCGAGAAAAGTTAAAACATTGTGATTTTTTAACGCCGTGGTCCAGAAATATGTTGTTTATTAATTGTTCCCCAACATTAGTAATAATAAAGTATAGCCTATGTTACTCACCAGATACCTTTCTAATGGTAAAAGAATTTTTAAAATCGGCCCAGTAGTTTTTGAATTATATCAATACATACAAAAATACAAATCTTTCCTCTTTATAATAGTATAGATATATATAAAAAAGGATTTTTTAAATAGATCAGTGGAGACTAAAAAAACAGATGTATACGAATAGATACGCTATTGTTCGAAAATTACAGCTTTTGCTTCTTTCGGAGATAAACGCGCCTTTTGATGCTAATGCAGTTAAGTCTATTATTATTAATAGTTCGAAACTCATCGATATTCGTCAGCGGTAGCGATCATCTCATCTTAATATTGCGAAAACCAAATCGACAGGCAAAGACCACGGTTTATAGCCTGTCCATCTGTAGAGGTCAGTGCCAAATAAAATGTCAGCTGTAACAATTGACACTTGTCGTTGTGAAGATATCGATTCATTCATTTTGTGGATTCTATCAATATAATTATTCTATTCAGGTTAATGTGAAAAGAGTTTAGGATTGACAATAAATAAAAAAAAAAGTTGTTTTCATTACATTTTGTCACATATCATATGCATATAAATTAATCAATGTGGCTTTAAGTTAATACTAACAAGTGCGTGATAGTGCTGGGTAAAAATGTTGTGAACAGTAGTTTAATACAAACTGCATAGAGCCACCGCCATGGCAGCGGACACCGCAGTCGCACCGACGCCCGAGGAGACCCTGGAGTCACTACTTCGTGAGGCAGAGGCGTTGAAACAAAAATTAGAGGAGGAGCGACAAAAGCTTAACGATGTGACATGTAAATTTTTATGTTACAAATGTAGCGGCTGTTGTTTTTACAAAGGATATATGTACCTAAACTTTCGCATTTATAATTAGGAAGATTAGCTTAACTCATCATGAAATATGATGTTTTATTGATATTACAGGAAAACTTTATGTGGCATCTATTGCCTCCAAAACTACAAAATGGCAAAGAAAAGAAAAGTTTCACTTAAAATTAAAAACTGTATTTGGATTTTGATAAGATAGAAACTTTGTCAGGTGTTTACAGTACACCACAATAAAGTTACATCCTAATCAGAGCATAGGTTAGAAAATACAGCAATATTCAAATTCAATTCAATTCAAATTAATTTCCTTATATATATGTACCATGCATTTTGGTGAATGATGGATATGGCACAGGATCACACAATGTCAACATAACACACAACACATCACACAACATGGGCCGATGGCAAGCTGTCAGATTATGATGATATTTGGAGTCAGTTGATTTGTTTGGGATGTGGACCTGCCGCTTTGTGGTGTAGTTTAAAGAAACATATTGATATGTATCTACCTTATATTCTTAAGATTACTGTATACAGGGTGATTCTGGATGGATCAATCACTTTGTGGAGTTAGAGGACCTCATTACCAATTTAAGTTTAAGTTTAAGCGCAATATATGTTGCCTGATTGGGCTTGGGCTTGGTCAAGTAAAAAAACATGACCTCCATTAACGCATTATTTTGGACATACAAGTAAATTTTAGTTGAAAACCAGATTTTTAAGAATTTTTAACAAAACATTAAATAACTTTAAAAGTATAGAAAATTAGGCAACATACTTTGCGCTTAAACAATAGCTATTGAGATTGTCTAACTCCACAAAGCCATTGATCCATCTGTTAAGAATCACTCTAAATAGCAACTCTAAACAAACTCTAAACAAAATATACTGAGAACACGATAAAATTAACATTTATTTTGACTCAAGCTATCACCCACAAACTACGTTAGTGTGTAATTAAAAAAATGCTGGTCTATAACATTCCTTATTCCATACTTCATCTTCGCGAAATCTATTCTCTCGATATGACATGCAGACACTCCAATTTTATTATATGTATAGATTATCAGTCATACCTGAATGCATTTAAAATCTCATTATTGTCACACTTACACTTTACAAGAAATTCACTGATGAATAAAGTAGTAAAAGTACAGTTTTTAAATAATTAACTAAATATATACATGTTGGTGAGAGGAATGTGGTGGTGTGCAGTGATGTCTGTGGCGGAGCGGCTGGAGCCCGTCAACTTCCCCAATGTGAAGCTGCGGCGCGTGCTGAAGGGCCACCAGTCCAAAGTGCTCTGTGCGGACTGGTCACCGGATAAACGCCACATTGTCTCCTCTTCCCAGGTACTTCTACAACCATACATTCTCCCTTCACACTGCTGTCATCTATGCTAAGAGATCAAAGATATTGTGATATAGAAAATGTATTCCTCTCATGCCGATAATTTCAATGGTTTCAGGATGGTAAGATAATCGTGTGGGACGCGTTCACCGCGACCAAGGAGACGACGATCTCGATGCCGAGCACGTGGGTGATGGCCTGCGCCTACGCGCCCTCCGGCAACATGGTGGCCGCCGGGTGAGCGATGCACACACAACTAACTAAAACACATCCAGGACAAAATATTACAATGTCTAAATCTAAATGTCTCATTTTATTTGTTACAATAAAAAATAAATAGCTTTTGCCTGTATTTTTGTCCGCAGTGAATAAAAATAACTTAATAAGTAGCCTAGGTTTTCTTCCTAATTATGTTCTACATCTGTAACAAATATCATCGAGATCGGTTTAGTTGTTTTGCAGATACGTATAAACAAATATCCATCAAACCATCCAAACTTGTACATTTGTAGTTGCGTTTTAAAACAGTAGGGCAACAAGGAAAATGAATAGTGAGCTATAGCACTCACACCATGTGCCTCATGAGTGAGGCAAATATGAATGATGTCAGGGGCCTGGACAACAAGGTGACGGTGTTCCCGCTGGGGGGCGACGAGGAGGGCGGGGGCGCGGGCGGGGGCGGGGGCGGGGGCGCGGCGCTGCGCAAGCGCACTGTGGCCACGCACACGTCGTACATGTCGAGTTGCCGCTTCGCGCACTCGGACCGGCAGCTGCTGACGGCGGGCGGCGAGGGCGCGTGCGCGCTGTGGGACGTGGAGTCGGGGCAGCTGCTGCAGAGCTTCCAGGCGCACGCGGCCGATGTCACGTGCCTGGACCTGGCCGCGTGCGAGATGGGCGACACGTTCGTGTCGGGCGGCTGCGACCGCGCCGCGCTCGTGTGGGACATGCGCAGCGGCGCCGCCGTGCAGGCCTTCGACGCGCACGACTCTGACGTCACCAGCGTGCGCTTCCACCCCGCCGGCGACTCGCTCGCCACCGGCTGCGACGATTCCTGCTGCCGGCTGTTCGACCTGCGTGCCGACCGCGAGGTGGCGCGCTACGCCAAGGACAACGTCATCTTCGGCGTCAACTCGGTGGCGTGGTCGCTGAGCGGCCGCCTGCTGTTCGCCGGCTACAGCGACTACACCGCCAGCGTGTGGGACGCGCTCAGCGCACAGCGTGTCTGCGTACTCTGCGGTCACGAGAACCGCGTAGCCTGCGTGCAGCCCGCGCCCGATGGCACCGCGCTCGCCACCGCCTCCTGGGACACCACGCTACGGGTGCGTCTCCCTTGCCCTCACTCACGCCACTCACACCGCACTCCGCCGCCTCCTGGGACACCACGCTACGGGTGCGTCTCCTTGCCCTCACTCACGCACTCACACCGCACTCCGCCGCCTCCTGGACACCACGCTGCGGGTGCGTCTCCTTGCCCTCACTCACGCCACTCACACCGCACTCCGCCGCCTCCTGGACACCACGCTGCGGGTGCGTCTCCCTTGCCCTCACTCACGCCACTCACACCGCACTCCACCGCCTCCTGGGACACCACGCTGCGGGTGCGTCTCCCTGCCCTCACTCACGCACTCACACCGCACTCCGCCGCCTCCTGGGACACCACGCTACGGGTGCGTCTCCTTGCCCTCACTCACGCCACTCACACCGCACTCCACCGCCTCCTGGGACACCACGCTGCGGGTGCGTCTCCCTTGCCCTCACTCACGCACTCACACCGCACTCCACCGCCTCCTGGGACACACGCTGCGGGTGCGTCTCCTTGCCCTCACTCACGCCACTCACACCGCACTCCACCGCCTCCTGGGACACCACGCTGCGGGTGCGTCTCCTTGCCCTCACTCACGCACTCACACCGCACTCCGCCGCCTCCTGGGACACCACGCTGCGGGTGCGTCTCCTTGCCCTCACTCACGCCACTCACACCGCACTCCACCGCCTCCTGGGACACCACGCTGCGGGTGCGTCTCCCTGCCCTCACTCACGCACTCACACCGCACTCCGCCGCCTCCTGGACACCACGCTGCGGTGCGTCTCCCTTGCCTCACTCACGCCACTCACACCGCACTCCGCCGCCTCCTGGACACCACGCTGCGGGTGCGTCTCCTTGCCCTCACTCACGCCACTCACACCGCACTCCGCCGCCTCCTGGACACCACGCTGCGGGTGCGTCTCCCTTGCCCTCACTCACGCCACTCACACCGCACTCCACCGCCTCCTGGGACACCACGCTACGGGTGCGTCTCCCTTGCCCTCACTCACGCCACTCACACCGCACTCCACCGCCTCCTGGGACACCACGCTGCGGGTGCGTCTCCCTTGCCCTCACTCACGCACTCACACCGCACTCCGCCGCCTCTGGGACACCACGCTACGGGTGCGTCTCCCTTGCCCTCACTCACGCCACTCACACCGCACTCCGCCGCCTCCTGGGACACCACGCTGCGGTGCGTCTCCCTTGCCCTCACTCACGCCACTCACACCGCACTCCGCCGCCTCCTGGGACACCACGCTGCGGGTGCGTCTCCCTTGCCTCACTCACGCCATTCACACCGCACTCCACCGCCTCCTGGGACACCACGCTGCGGGTGCGTCTCCCTTGCCCTCACTCACGCCACTCACACCGCACTCCGCCGCCTCCTGGGACACCACGCTGCGGGTGCGTCTCCCTTGCCCTCACTCACGCCACTCACACCGCACTCCACCGCCTCCTGGGACACCACGCTGCGGGTGCGTCTCCCTTGCCCTCACTCACGCCACTCACACGCACTCCACCGCCTCCTGGGACACCACGCTACGGGTGCGTCTCCCTTGCCTCACTCACGCCACTCACACCGCACTCCACCGCCTCCTGGGACACCACGCTACGGGTGCGTCTCCCTTGCCCTCACTCACGCCACTCACACCGCACTCCACCGCCTCCTGGGACACCACGCTACGGGTGCGTCTCCCTGCCCTCACTCACGCACTCACACCGCACTCCACCGCCTCCTGGGACACCACGCTACGGGTGCGTCTCCCTTGCCTCACTCACGCCATTCACACCGCACTCCGCCGCCTCCTGGGACACCACGCTGCGGGTGCGTCTCCCTTGCCCTCACTCACGCCATCACACCGCACTCCACCGCCTCCTGGGACACCACGCTACGGGTGCGTCTCCCTTGCCCTCACTCACGCACTCACACCGCACTCCGCCGCCTCCTGGGACACCACGCTGCGGGTGCGTCTCCCTTGCCCTCACTCACGCCACTCACACCGCACTCCGCCGCCTCCTGGGACACCACGCTGCGGGTGCGTCTCCCTTGCCCTCACTCACGCCACTCACACCGCACTCCGCCGCCTCCTGGGACACCACGCTGCGGGTGCGTCTCCCTTGCCTCACTCACGCCACTCACACCGCACTCCGCCGCCTCCTGGGACACCACGCTGCGGTGCGTCTCCCTTGCCCTCACTCACGCCACTCACACCGCACTCCGCCGCCTCCTGGGACACCACGCTGCGGGTGCGTCTCCTTGCCCTCACTCACGCCACTCACACCGCACTCCGCCGCCTCCTGGGACACCACGCTGCGGGTGCGTCTCCCTTGCCCTCACTCACGCCACTCACACCGCACTCCGCCGCCTCCTGGGACACCACGCTGCGGGTGCGTCTCCCTTGCCCTCACTCACGCCACTCACACCGCACTCCGCCGCCTCCTGGGACACCACGCTGCGGGTGCGTCTCCCTTGCCTCACTAACGCCACTCACACCGCACTCCGCCGCCTCCTGGGACACCACGCTGCGGGTGCGTCTCCCTTGCCCTCACTCACGCCACTCACACCGCACTCCGCCGCCTCCTGGGACACCACGCTCAGCGTACGTCGCCACGACCTCAGCTCAGCCGTTCAGTGCGGAAGCGAACACGAGGTACCATATCAAAATATTGTAAATTTTATGTTGTTAAATTTTCAGATTTGGGCGTAGAGATAAATCGCGAAGTGGTTCCATTGCTGCATTGACGCCGGGCCGTCGCAGGCGACAGCTTTCCTATACCATTTGCGTTATGGGCAATAATGACTAATTTTGAATCCATATTATTTGCGTACCAGCCGTGTGTAACAGATCTGTGTAGTGTGTAATTGTGAAGCGAGGCGCGGCTAGCGTACAGAGGGCAGACTCCCTCACTACTTCTCTACCTCACTGCCACACTAAAAGTCTACTCATACATGGTTCACCTTTTAACTTCTGTCGTTTAGATATTTATAGCCAGTTTTATAGTGGGTTTTTAAGGTACATATTACGATAAGTTTAGAAGTGTTATTTTGAATTTATCAGGTTGCGCACGGAAATTATCACTGAACTTCGTCAATACAAGCCAAAGTAATGCGTTATCTTACTAATGACAACGCATTTGCATAAAACACGCGAAGCAGGAAAACGTAGAATTTTATGATTTTTATTTTATCTGAAATAAAAGTTACAGATATTAAAACACATTTCAGTGAAAAAATTATAATTTTTCGTCCGAGAAAATAAAAGAAATGTATTTAGATACTTGGTGTATATTCCGTAAAATTATTTACGACGAGCTGTTGCTCGCGACTTCGCCCGCGTGAAATTACAAATATAACCTATTACGTTCGCCCTTTTTTCAACCTATTACCAAAAGTATTAACTTAGTAGTAATCTACGTAATAACAGAAATCTACCGATGCAAGATTCCAAATTTCTAAGCCCGGTAGCTTGTAAGCTGATTTTTCGGTTACCCTTATTATTTGTGTTCGCGATATCATCTAAACTATTAGTCCAATTTAAATAGTAAAAAGAACAATTTTATTCTACATTAAATTCTCCTGATAACAAATGCATTTATTTGGATAAGGATTAATATTGAAACCAATAAAAGAACGCTGCAAATAGCGTAAGGTTTTTAATTCATTTTGTAAACAAAAAAGTGGTTATTGTAAGAAAACCGTTAAAGATAGATATATGCTATCGCGGACTTTTCTGTAGAACTTTTTGAGATCTAATAATCTTTCATACATCATTTTTATATACCTCTAACGGTTCAGGCAGCGTAAGCCGAGAAAAGTTAAAGTTTAGTGAATTTTTAACGCCGGCGTCCAGAAACACGCTGTTTATTAATAGTTCCTAAACATAAGTAATAATAAAATATAGCCTATGTTACTCACAGATAAATTACCTCTCTGATGGTGAAAGAATTTTTAAAATCGGCCCAGTAGTTTTGGAGTTATTTCAATACATACAAAAATACAAAAATACAAAGTTTTCCTCTTTATAATATTAGTTTATTAGTTTACGATAATTTATTTGTACTAGCTGTTGCTCGCGACTTTGTCCGCGTGAAATTAAAAAATATTAAAGAATATAGAAGAATAGCCTATATTACTCACAGTTAAATTACCTTTCTAATGGTGGAAGGATTTTTAAAATCGGGCCAGTAGTTTTTACGTGAATGAAATACATACAAAAATACAAATCTTTCCTCTTTATAATATTAAGTATAGATTTCTTAAACGACAGAACTTAAAAGACCCCATGTTTATACCGAGAACGCAATTTGTTTTTAATGACTTGTGCATCAGCGTAAGCAGCCACCTTGAAACTTTGTGTGACATTTTTGTTTGTTTATAATTTAAATTTAATATTAGTAAAACGATTATCAAATATGTGCAATATTAAGTAAAATGTCAAATAAAATTAATAAATCAACGCCTCTTCTCACAGCGTTATTGAATCAATAAATTAATTGTTAACCTGAATTTTTCGTTTTTTTTCGTAACCTTTAACCCTTAATTTGGTAAGAAAAAGAAAGCCAAGTACTTATTTGAATATTTCATGAATGGTACGATTAGGACTGGACCTACTTCTGTTTTCATGTTAGTCGATATTTTTTTCGGGCCTACGTTTTTGTCGTGGCTAGGAATCAAATTCCAAGGAGTGCTTTATAAAGTAGGGTAGATCAGATAGTTACGGTCCACTTTGCAGATTGAGTCACAAAATTCTTCGTAATTATCATTATTGAAGAGTAAAATAGATGAAAGCATGTTTTTATTAAACGAAAATATTTTGTTTACACGAACATAAACATTTTAGACAGAGTATTTTATCAAATATAAAAATATTAGTCAATTAAAATTAAACCCCTAAAAGCACAGTTTCGGTCCACCCGAGACAGTTATGGACCACCTCTGGGGTACAGTTACGGTCCACCTTTATATGACTATAATAGTTATAAAATAATTATTATTTGTCATTTGTCTTGCCTTTTTGAACAGTAAAATTTATTTATATAAAATCAGAAACTAATCAAAATAATTTGAATTACCATTTTAATATAAAGAGCACACAAAAAAGTCCTATTAGTATTATCAAGGATATTAATTTTACGGGTCTCTAGAATAGAATGCAAATCGAAATATTCGTGTAAATTGCTGAAATTTTATTGTTTCAATCATACACCTTTTTTCAATAATAATTTGGATAGCTGTTTTAAATATAGTTATTTCTTAACTTTCAGGAAATAGCATTTTTTCTGGGTCCCTTTCTAATAATGTTCTTTGGAAATTAATGTATTATCAAAAAGTGAGATCACGTAGAAAAAGTAAACTTTCTGTTAGATGCTTTTATTTTTTTATATTTTGATTATGTTCGTAGGATCACTAACTATAAGACTATCTTACTAAAAACGCGTTTTATTTTCCTTCCATCTAGTTTACATAAGACTTTTACAATTTTTAAGTAACAAGCAATGAAAGTTCAATAAACAATCTATTTAAGATTTGTTTCGATATTTTTTTCGGAAATTTCATAAAATAAATTACCCATCCCTTTAAGAAACAGGGAACAATATGAAGTTTGGGTGGACCGAAACTGTATCTCGGCCTAGGTCCATAACTGTAAAGTGCTATGGCCATAACTGTACTCCCATACAAGCTTTAAGACAGTAGTAGTCCACTATATTTTAAGCCTTACGAAAATAATAATCGTTGTAATATCCACATAAATAGATACTAGAACATCTCTTCTATTAGACAAAATGATAAGAAAGCACATTAAAATTGAATAAGTAAACAAACTTCAATATTTAATAAAAGCTGTCCTTAACAAAAGTGATAAGAAATTAACAATTTTTATCAGCTTCGCGCCTGATATATTTAGATCACCCGTGGCTTTTCAAATTTATATTTTCTATTACTAATTTAGATATCAAATTTGAGTATATTAGTTGTAGCATATGTTTCTTGTGGTTTACTTTCAATTAATTTCCATAAGAGCTCCAAAACATACGTTTTTGTCTTAAGTGGACCGTAACTCCCCCCTGGTCGGAAACTGTCTGATCTACCCTAATTCAAAATTTAATGTTAATGCAGAAACTTTTCTTTTAAAAACCAAAGTCGTTCGTCGTTCTGGAATAAGTCAGATTCCGCGGCGAAAACCCTCATTCCTGGTACTTGTTAATGTACAAAAGTATTTTTTTTTTCATATTTAATTAACAGAAAACCTTTTATATACAAAAGATGAAAGAACGAGAAGAGAAACAAGAAACACGGTTTTAATATTTTTCTGAACCGCCATTTTGTTTTACATTGAATTCGCAAAAGTTGATTTTAATTCTGGCTGTACATTATAAGTGCTGCTGCCGTACCTATATTTTTCTTAAGAAGCTGTATATACTCGTAGTGCCACAAGGCTCTTGTGGCACCTTTTTGACATTGACAGGGTGGCGCCTCTGTGCATTTAGGGTTACCAGCAAGGTAATATGTCCGCATTAAAGGGAAATTCTTTCCCTTTGAAAACAAAAACGCAAATTGTAAAGGAAGTACTTGTACCTTACAATGTAACTAGGAAATGCCCCAGACTTCGTTTGTCGGTTAGAAGGCTCTATAGTTAAAGAATCTTTGTAGCAAACTTTAGCAATGCACTCTCTTGAGACAGTTAGGAAAGGAATAGTCGTAACATAATAGAAATAGTCTTACTTAGCGCTCATCTACAGAATAATAGAAATCTTAATGACTGTTTTTTATAATCAACGCACAGTACAACTATGTGGTATGGTTTGAACTGTGCGTTTTATAATTATCAGATAATTAGTTTTTGATACATTACTGAGTACATACAGTAATTTCCTTATTACGTAAGTAAATATGAAATTTATGTCAAGAAGGCCATAATTCCAGGTGCACAAAACACGTTACAATAAAGGGTCGGTAACTGCAATTTAAAATAGGAAATAAAACAACTTTCATCAAAATATTTTTAAGTCAATTAGTATATAACATTTTTTTTAAATTGCAAATCTAAAAATATGCGTCGCCTTGATAGTTAGGGAATTTCTTGATTAACTTATGGTAACAAATTCTGATTGCAACAGACACAAGATGATTCACATTTTCAAATGTAATTAATGGACCCCCTACTTCTTCTCAGCGATAAAAATATCTCCCACTTAAAAAAAAACTCTCTTGCACTACTTTTAAACACTTTCATCACTTTATTTCATGGAATAACATTAAAAATCCACACAAAATGCGTAAAGTAATGACGCGAAGTTAACTGACAAGATATGTCACTATTACCCTGACATTAAATGTCACTTCTCATTGCCGGGTGTCAAAAGAAGCTTGTACCACTATATCACTCGACGAGATTTCTTTTCTATCGTGAACATTTCATATAAATCCACTCACTCAATTGTGGTGCGGTGAGTAAGGTATTGCTTTCAACCTCACATATCCTGTCGAAAATGGCTCCAGCTTTGTTTGAATAACCAACTTGGGTGAACAGAGGCCCTAATATCCGATTGAAATATACAGCAAAGGGTATACCTATATTATAATAACAATGGAAACCAGTTTTTCAGTGTTTCCCATAAGTAAACGATGATACCACGATAAATAACTTTGGGTGTCAATAAAAAAAAAACGGCGGCGTCTAAAATAATTATGTGCATGTGGTAATTACCACTTCTACTCTAAGAAACATGATAAGAAACTAATAATTTTTACTCAGTTCTGCGCCTGTTTTAAGATCGGCCGTGGCTCTTTAATTTAAAATTTTCTATTAGTAATTTGGATGTGCAATATAAGCACTTTAGTTGAAGCATATATTTAATAGTTTACTTTCAATCAATTTCCACGAGAACTCTAAAAATTGTGTTTTTCTCTTAAGTGGGCCGAAACTCACCCCTGGACCCAAACTGTCTAATCCACCCTAGTTGTATGAATAACGGACAACGGTTGAAACGTTGAAGGTTACTTCAATTAGTGCGTTGAATGTACCCATCCCTACTGACATCAGAGATATCTGTGGCCAGAATATTGTCTTTGCCTTTTTGCTACGACGAAGTACTCTTTGGTTCAGTCCTTGAGCGCCATCTTGTGTGATTGGTTCCGTTTAAGTAATTAATACCATTATACCAAAATTTATTTATGGTTTAATATTCTAAGGCTCTGGTTTCTATTCTACGTGGGTATTCATTTTTCAGTGTTATTCAAAACGTTGGGCTGTGAAGTAAGGGCAGCTATGCCTCGTTCATCACTGTGGTTGCCATTAGCACTGGCTTATCTATTTTTAGCTAGTGCGCTGCCAGCAAATGCTCAAAGTAAGTTTTTTTTTCATTTAATAAACAACTAATTATAGGTAATTTATAGATACGTGGATAAAGATATTAATTCGGTTAATGGTTGACCTAATTTTCGAGGTCCTTGCTTCGTTCTCCGCCCCAGTTATATTGGGTGATGTCATACTGTCTGCAGACACACAAAACGATCTATTGGATTTGAAACATTGATAATTTGTAACAGCATATAGCATTCATGAACCACTTTAGTTGTTTGTAATTAATAATTTTTTGTTTGTCAATTTAAGTTTTATTTAATTTTTTTTAGATCTGTATAATTTATTTTTTGTAGTGTAGTGTCATCAGAGATAATTTTCTTTGTGTTCTTTGTTTATTTTATAATATGTTAATTTAGTTCCGTATGTGCATAATTTAAGAGTGTTCTTGTATTAGCAATGTACTCTAAAATTGCCAACACAATATTTGTCTCTATTATTAATAATTATTTGTTAATTATATAATATATATGCCTATTTCCAATGAGAATAGAATCTTAGTCCTCCAACAAAGGAGATTACTAATATCAAATAATTGTAGAGCATTCTATCATTTTAAATTTACTCACAAAATTTAATTCTGGCATAAGTTAAACTAATTTAAAAATAAAATGAGTTAATTAGAAACACTTCAATCTATATAGACACTAAAAAAAATATTCAAAGAATGTAATTACAGTGTTATGTTTTTTAATTTCCAGAAAATAATTCACAAAGTAGAATAATACATGATTTTTTACTCAATGATAAAGTTTTTAACTTATTGAAATCTAATATAGTTCTGTAAAAACATGTTTACAATATTTGCAACAAGCAGTTCCCTAGGTGTTGCAGATGTTCATGGGCGTTGGATGGGTATTTATGTGGTCTGCTGCATGGTTGCCCCCTTTTTCCATAAAAAAATAATACCAATGTACATGTCAAGATACTAGCAGCATCAGGGTATAGTGAAGTGAAGTGATGGGACTGGAGTAGGTAAATTTCATTGCAGCTTTTTTATGAATGGAATGCTGCACACATTATTATCATAATGGATTAAAATATTATTATTATATATGTGACCCTGCTCACACACTAATTTTAAATAAAATTTAATCTTAAATGCAGAATTTATAGCATGTAGTAAGTACTAGCTATAAATTCAGCATAGACTATAATAGTGACACAGTTTTATGTCACTATTACATTTAGTATTATATTTGGTAGTTTAAGAAAGTTCACTGGGATTATAAAAAATACGAGGGCGAGGGCGAGGGCGAGGGCGAGGGCGAGGGCGAGGGCGAGGGCGAGGGCGAGGGCGAGGGCGAGGGCGAGGGCGAGGGCGAGGGCGAGGGCGAGGGCGAGGGCGAGGGCGAGGGCGAGGGCGAGGGCGAGGGCGAGGGCGAGGGCGAGGGCGAGGGCGAGGGCGAGGGCGAGGGCGAGGGCGAGGGCGAGGGCGAGGGCGAGGGCGAGGGCGAGGGCGAGGGCGAGGGCGAGGGCGAGGGCGAGGGCGAGGGCGAGGGCGAGGGCGAGGGCGAGGGCGAGGGCGAGGGCGAGGGCGAGGGCGAGGGCGAGGGCGAGGGCGAGGGCGAGGGCGAGGGCGAGGGCGAGGGCGAGGGCGAGGGCGAGGGCGAGGGCGAGGGCGAGGGCGAGGGCGAGGGCGAGGGCGAGGGCGAGGGCGAGGGCGAGGGCGAGGGCGAGGGCGAGGGCGAGGGCGAGGGCGAGGGCGAGGGCGAGGGCGAGGGCGAGGGCGAGGGCGAGGGCGAGGGCGAGGGCGAGGGCGAGGGCGAGGGCGAGGGCGAGGGCGAGGGCGAGGGCGAGGGCGAGGGCGAGGGCGAGGGCGAGGGCGAGGGCGAGGGCGAGGGCGAGGGCGAGGGCGAGGGCGAGGGCGAGGGCGAGGGCGAGGGCGAGGGCGAGGGCGAGGGCGAGGGCGAGGGCGAGGGCGAGGGCGAGGGCGAGGGCGAGGGCGAGGGCGAGGGCGAGGGCGAGGGCGAGGGCGAGGGCGAGGGCGAGGGCGAGGGCGAGGGCGAGGGCGAGGGCGAGGGCGAGGGCGAGGGCGAGGGCGAGGGCGAGGGCGAGGGCGAGGGCGAGGGCGAGGGCGAGGGCGAGGGCGAGGGCGAGGGCGAGGGCGAGGGCGAGGGCGAGGGCGAGGGCGAGGGCGAGGGCGAGGGCGAGGGCGAGGGCGAGGGCGAGGGCGAGGGGGAGTCGCGCGTGAGCGTGTCCGAGGGCGCGCCGCTGGAGCTGGAGTGTCGGCTGCGGCCGGAGCAGCGCGCGCAGTGGCGGCTGGAGGGCGCGCCGCTGCCCGCCGACCTGCGGGCCGCGGCCGAGGCGCCGGCGCCCGACGGCCGGCTGGCGGCGCGCCTGCACGCGGCCGCGGCGCGCGCGCACCACGCCGGCCTGTACACGTGCAGCGCCGACGGCCGCCGCGGGCCCCGAGTGCGCGTCGTGGTGCTGCCGCCGCCCGACGAGGCCGGCGCGGGCCCAGCAGCCGCCGGTACCGCCGCCGCTAGAGCTGTCCCGCTGCTCGCTTGCTCGCGACGGCGTCGTAGTTAGATCGAGTAGATCGTTTCGTTCTGTAGTTAGAGGCCTGCGTCTGTCGTCGTCGCCGCCCGCCGCTCGCCGCGCTGGCCGGGCGCTTCCCGCCGCCGGCGCTGCGGCTCGTGGCGGTGGTGCCGCTGGTGCCGCTGGTGCCGCTGGTGCCGCTGCGCGTTCGCGACCCTTTTAACCGATGCCTAATTTTCTCGCTTGTTTAATTCGATTCCTGTTGTGATTCGATAACCCGCTGTGATCGTCGTCGCTCCTGCGGCACCATCGCCTGCGATCATATATGTATTTTGTACACTAATTCACGCGACAGAGTTTCTCACGCTTGTCTTATGCGCCGTGTGGCGAGCGGTGCGCCGTGTGGCGAGCGGTGCGCCGTGTGGCGAGCGGTGCGCCGTGTGGCGAGCGGTGCGCCGAGTGGCGAGCGGTGCGCCGAGTGGCGAGCGGTGCGCCGAGTGGCGAGCGGTGCGCCGTGTGGCGAGCGGTGCGCCGAGTGGCGAGCGGTGCGCCGAGTGGCGAGCGGTGCGCCGAGTGGCGAGCGGTGCGCCGTGTGGCGAGCGGTGCGCCGTGTGGCGAGCGGTGCGCCGTGTGGCGAGCGGTGCGCCGAGTGGCGAGCGGTGCGCCGTGTGGCGAGCGGTGCGCCGTGTGGCGAGCGGTGCGCCGTGTGGCGAGCGGTGCGCCGTGTGGCGAGCGGTGCGCCGAGTGGCGAGCGGTGCGCCGAGTGGCGAGCGGTGCGCCGAGTGGCGAGCGGTGCGCCGTGTGGCGAGCGGTGCGCCGAGTGGCGAGCGGTGCGCCGTGTGGCGAGCGGTGCGCCGAGTGGCGAGCGGTGCGCCGAGTGGCGAGCGGTGCGCCGAGTGGCGAGCGGTGCGCCGTGTGGCGAGCGGTGCGCCGTGTGGCGAGCGGTGCGCCGAGTGGCGAGCGGTGCGCCGAGTGGCGAGCGGTGCGCCGAGTGGCGAGCGGTGCGCCGAGTGGCGAGCGGTGCGCCGAGTGGCGAGCGGTGCGCCGAGTGGCGAGCGGTGCGCCGAGTGGCGAGCGGTGCGCCGAGTGGCGAGCGGTGCGCCGAGTGGCGAGCGGTGCGCCGAGTGGCGAGCGGTGCGCCGAGTGGCGAGCGGTGCGCCGAGTGGCGAGCGGTGCGCCGAGTGGCGAGCGGTGCGCCGAGTGGCGAGCCGCGAGCCTCGAGCCGCGAGCCTCGAGCCGCGAGCCTCGAGCCGCGAGCCTCGAGCCGCGAGCCTCGAGCCGCGAGCCTCGAGCCGCGAGCCTCGAGCCGCGAGCCTCGAGCCGCGAGCCTCGAGCCGCGAGCCTCGAGCCGCGAGCCTCGAGCCGCGAGCCTCGAGCCGCGAGCCTCGAGCCGCGAGCCTCGAGCCGCGAGCCTCGAGCCGCGAGCCTCGAGCCGCGAGCCTCGAGCCGCGAGCCTCGAGCCGCGAGCCTCGAGCCGCGAGCCTCGAGCCGCGAGCCTCGAGCCGCGAGCCTCGAGCCGCGAGCCTCGAGCCGCGAGCCTCGAGCCGCGAGCCTCGAGCCGCGAGCCTCGAGCCGCGAGCCTCGAGCCGCGAGCCTCGAGCCGCGAGCCTCGAGCCGCGAGCCTCGAGCCGCGAGCCTCGAGCCGCGAGCCTCGAGCCGCGAGCCTCGAGCCGCGAGCCTCGAGCCGCGAGCCTCGAGCCGCGAGCCTCGAGCCGCGAGCCTCGAGCCGCGAGCCTCGAGCCGCGAGCCTCGAGCCGCGAGCCTCGAGCCGCGAGCCTCGAGCCGCGAGCCTCGAGCCGCGAGCCTCGAGCCGCGAGCCTCGAGCCGCGAGCCTCGAGCCGCGAGCCTCGAGCCGCGAGCCTCGAGCCGCGAGCCTCGAGCCGCGAGCCTCGAGCCGCGAGCCTCGAGCCGCGAGCCTCGAGCCGCGAGCCTCGAGCCGCGAGCCTCGAGCCGCGAGCCTCGAGCCGCGAGCCTCGAGCCGCGAGCCTCGAGCCGCGAGCCTCGAGCCGCGAGCCTCGAGCCGCGAGCCTCGAGCCGCGAGCCTCGAGCCGCGAGCCTCGAGCCGCGAGCCTCGAGCCGCGAGCCTCGAGCCGCGAGCCTCGAGCCGCGAGCCTCGAGCCGCGAGCCTCGAGCCGCGAGCCTCGAGCCGCGAGCCTCGAGCCGCGAGCCTCGAGCCGCGAGCCTCGAGCCGCGAGCCTCGAGCCGCGAGCCTCGAGCCGCGAGCCTCGAGCCGCGAGCCTCGAGCCGCGAGCCTCGAGCCGCGAGCCTCGAGCCGCGAGCCTCGAGCCGCGAGCCTCGAGCCGCGAGCCTCGAGCCGCGAGCCTCGAGCCGCGAGCCTCGAGCCGCGAGCCTCGAGCCGCGAGCCTCGAGCCGCGAGCCTCGAGCCGCGAGCCTCGAGCCGCGAGCCTCGAGCCGCGAGCCTCGAGCCGCGAGCCTCGAGCCGCGAGCCTCGAGCCGCGAGCCTCGAGCCGCGAGCCTCGAGCCGCGAGCCTCGAGCCGCGAGCCTCGAGCCGCGAGCCTCGAGCCGCGAGCCTCGAGCCGCGAGCCTCGAGCCGCGAGCCTCGAGCCGCGAGCCTCGAGCCGCGAGCCTCGAGCCGCGAGCCTCGAGCCGCGAGCCTCGAGCCGCGAGCCTCGAGCCGCGAGCCTCGAGCCGCGAGCCTCGAGCCGCGAGCCTCGAGCCGCGAGCCTCGAGCCGCGAGCCTCGAGCCGCGAGCCTCGAGCCGCGAGCCTCGAGCCGCGAGCCTCGAGCCGCGAGCCTCGAGCCGCGAGCCTCGAGCCGCGAGCCTCGAGCCGCGAGCCTCGAGCCGCGAGCCTCGTGCCGCGAGCCTCGAGCCTCGTGCATTGTGCTTAAATTAAACAGATAACAAATAAATTATTATAATTACTTTGATGGTGTTTCATTACATTGTTTAACTGGCGATATCCGCAGTGCCGTGTAATGAACACGACGAGCGGCCACGCGCGCTATCACGACACATACAATGTGTTTACAGTTTACTTAACGTGTTATTTCATTTGCCGAGCGTTATCCGTGTTCAAATACCGTATTCTACATTAATTATCAACATCGTTATCGCGCTGTCGGCGCCATCTCGCCGACCTGCAACATCACGACGACGACGAGCTAGAAACATAGTCTGCCTTCTACATCTACCTACCACCTACTCTAAACCGCCGAATAATTTAGTTAAAATTGATGTAGCTACTAATTAACTAGTTAATTTCGAACTAGCTGTTGTCCGCGACTTCGTCCACGCAATATTAAGCTACCCTTCCGTTTCGAAGGTTATCCGGAACAAACGCGGCTTGCGGACAAAAAAAAATTAAAGGCGATTATCGTTATCAGCAACGCAAATACATTATCTTCCCGAAATCTGGTGGCGACGCGACGCTCGTGTCTATCGCCATAATTTGGCATCAAGAACTCGTGGTAAATCATTCCTCGACAATCTATATACACTATTTTAAAAAAAAAAATCATTTCGGAGGAACAGAAAAGTAATTATTTCCTAACTGCTAGGTAGGTAGGTAGGTAGGTAGGTAGGTAGGTAGGTAGGTAGGTAGGTAGGTAGGTAGGTAGGTAGGTAGGTAGGTAGGTAGGTAGGTAGGTAGGTAGGTAGGTAGGTAGGTAGGTAGGTAGGTAGGTAGGTAGGTAGGTAGGTAGGTAGGTAGGTAGGTAGGTAGGTAGGTAGGTAGGTAGGTAGGTAGGTAGGTAGGTAGGTAGGTAGGTAGGTAGGTAGGTAGGTAGGTAGGTAGGTAGGTAGGTAGGTAGGTAGGTAGGTAGGTAGGTAGGTAGGTAGGTAGGTAGGTAGGTAGGTAGGTAGGTAGGTAGGTAGGTAGGTAGGTAGGTAGGTAGGTAGGTAGGTAGGTAGGTAGGTAGGTAGGTAGGTAGGTAGGTAGGTAGGTAGGTAGGTAGGTAGGTAGGTAGGTAGGTAGGTAGGTAGGTAGGTAGGTAGGTAGGTAGGTAGGTAGGTAGGTAGGTAGGTAGGTAGGTAGGTAGGTAGGTAGGTAGGTAGGTAGGTAGGTAGGTAGGTAGGTAGGTAGGTAGGTAGGTAGGTAGGTAGGTAGGTAGGTAGGTAGGTAGGTAGGTAGG
This sequence comes from Papilio protenor, assembly GCA_029286645.1. Classification (NCBI taxonomy): domain Eukaryota; kingdom Metazoa; phylum Arthropoda; class Insecta; order Lepidoptera; family Papilionidae; genus Papilio; species Papilio protenor. The sequence continues at coordinate 14,873 of JAGSMZ010000007.1, read as the reverse complement.
TAGGTAGGTAGGTAGGTAGGTAGGTAGGTAGGTAGGTAGGTAGGTAGGTAGGTAGGTAGGTAGGTAGGTAGGTAGGTAGGTAGGTAGGTAGGTAGGTAGGTAGGTAGGTAGGTAGGTAGGTAGGTAGGTAGGTAGGTAGGTAGGTAGGTAGGTAGGTAGGTAGGTAGGTAGGTAGGTAGGTAGGTAGGTAGGTAGGTAGGTAGGTAGGTAGGTAGGTAGGTAGGTAGGTAGGTAGGTAGGTAGGTAGGTAGGTAGGTAGGTAGGTAGGTAGGTAGGTAGGTAGGTAGGTAGGTAGGTAGGTAGGTAGGTAGGTAGGTAGGTAGGTAGGTAGGTAGGTAGGTAGGTAGGTAGGTAGGTAGGTAGGTAGGTAGGTAGGTAGGTAGGTAGGTAGGTAGGTAGGTAGGTAGGTAGGTAGGTAGGTAGGTAGGTAGGTAGGTAGGTAGGTAGGTAGGTAGGTAGGTAGGTAGGTAGGTAGGTAGGTAGGTAGGTAGGTAGGTAGGTAGGTAGGTAGGTAGGTAGGTAGGTAGGTAGGTAGGTAGGTAGGTAGGTAGGTAGGTAGGTAGGTAGGTAGGTAGGTAGGTAGGTAGGTAGGTAGGTAGGTAGGTAGGTAGGTAGGTAGGTAGGTAGGTAGGTAGGTAGGTAGGTAGGTAGGTAGGTAGGTAGGTAGGTAGGTAGGTAGGTAGGTAGGTAGGTAGGTAGGTAGGTAGGTAGGTAGGTAGGTAGGTAGGTAGGTAGGTAGGTAGGTAGGTAGGTAGGTAGGTAGGTAGGTAGGTAGGTAGGTAGGTAGGTAGGTAGGTAGGTAGGTAGGTAGGTAGGTAGGTAGGTAGGTAGGTAGGTAGGTAGGTAGGTAGGTAGGTAGGTAGGTAGGTAGGTAGGTAGGTAGGTAGGTAGGTAGGTAGGTAGGTAGGTAGGTAGGTAGGTAGGTAGGTAGGTAGGTAGGTAGGTAGGTAGGTAGGTAGGTAGGTAGGTAGGTAGGTAGGTAGGTAGGTAGGTAGGTAGGTAGGTAGGTAGGTAGGTAGGTAGGTAGGTAGGTAGGTAGGTAGGTAGGTAGGTAGGTAGGTAGGTAGGTAGGTAGGTAGGTAGGTAGGTAGGTAGGTAGGTAGGTAGGTAGGTAGGTAGGTAGGTAGGTAGGTAGGTAGGTAGGTAGGTAGGTAGGTAGGTAGGTAGGTAGGTAGGTAGGTAGGTAGGTAGGTAGGTAGGTAGGTGGTAGGTAGGTAGGTTAGGTAGGTAGGTAGGTTAGGTAGGTAGGTTAGGTAGGTAGGTAGTAGGTAGGTAGGAGGTAGGTAGGTAGTAGGTAGGTAGGTTAGGTAGGTAGGTTAGGTAGGTAGGTTAGGTAGGTAGGTAGGTTAGGTAGGTAGGTAGGTAGGTTAGGTAGGTAGGTATGGTAGGTAGGTAGTAGGTAGGTAGGAGGTAGGTAGGTAGTAGGTAGGTAGGTAGTAGGTAGGTAGGTTAGGTAGGTAGGTATGGTAGGTAGGTAGTAGGTAGGTAGGTTAGGTAGGTAGGTTAGGTAGGTAGGTTAGGTAGGTAGGTATGGTAGGTAGGTAGTAGGTAGGTAGGTAGTAGGTAGGTAGGTAGGTATGGTAGGTAGGTAGGTTAGGTAGGTAGGTTAGGTAGGTAGGTAGTAGGTAGGTAGGTTAGGTAGGTAGGTTAGGTAGGTAGGTATGGTAGGTAGGTAGGTAGGTAGGTAGGTAGGTTTTTTTTTTTTTTTTGTTTTTTTTTTTTTAGGTAGGTAGGTAGTAGGTAGGTAGGTAGTAGGTAGGTAGGAGGTAGGTAGGTAGTAGGTAGGTAGGTAGGTTAGGTAGGTAGGTAGTAGGTAGGTAGGTTAGGTAGGTAGGTTAGGTAGGTAGGTAGTAGGTAGGTAGGTTAGGTAGGTAGGTTAGGTAGGTAGGTTAGGTAGGTAGGTAGGTTAGGTAGGTAGGTAGTAGGTAGGTAGGTTAGGTAGGTAGGTAGGTAGGTAGGTAGGTTAGGTAGGTAGGTTAGGTAGGTAGGTAGGTTAGGTAGGTAGGTAGGTTAGGTAGGTAGGTAGGTTAGGTAGGTAGGTAGGTTAGGTAGGTAGGTGGTAGGTAGGTAGGTATGGTAGGTAGGTAGTAGGTAGGTAGGAGGTAGGTAGGTAGGAGGTAGGTAGGTAGGTTTTTTTTTTTTTTTTTTTTTTTTTTTGTTTTTTTTTTTTTTTTTTTTAGGTAGGTAGGTTAGGTAGGTAGGTTAGGTAGGTAGGTAGTAGGTAGGTAGGTAGGTAGGAGGTAGGTAGGTAGGTTAGGTAGGTAGGTAGGTAGTAGGTAGGTAGGTTAGGTAGGTAGGTAGGTAGGTAGGTAGGTAGGTTAGGTAGGTAGGTTAGGTAGGTAGGTTAGGTAGGTAGGTAGGTTAGGTAGGTAGGTAGGAGGTAGGTAGGTAGGTTAGGTAGGTAGGTAGTAGGTAGGTAGGTAGGTAGTAGGTAGGTAGGAGGTAGGTAGGTAGGTTAGGTAGGTAGGTAGGTAGGTAGGAGGTAGGTAGGTAGTAGGTAGGTAGGTTAGGTAGGTAGGTAAGGTAGGTAGGTAGGTAAGGTAGGTAGGTAGGTAAGGTAGGTAGGTAAGGTAGGTAGGTAAGGTAGGTAGGTAGGAGGTAGGTAGGTAAGGTAGGTAGGTAAGGTAGGTAGGTATGGTAGGTAGGTAGGTATGGTAGGTAGGTAGGTAGGTATGGTAGGTAGGTAGGTAAGGTAGGTAGGTAAGGTAGGTAGGTAAGGTAGGTAGGTAGTAGGTAGGTAGGTAGGTCGGTAGGTAGGTAGGTATGGTAGGTAGGTAGGTAGGTTAGGTAGGTAGGTCGGTAGGTAGGTAGGAGGTAGGTAGGTAGGTTAGGTAGGTAGGTTAGGTAGGTAGGTCGGTAGGTAGGTAGGTAGGTAAGGTAGGTAGGTATGGTAGGTAGGTAGGTAGGTAGGTCGGTAGGTAGGTAGGTCGGTAGGTAGGTAGGTATGGTAGGTAGGTAGGTAAGGTAGGTAGGTAAGGTAGGTAGGTATGGTAGGTAGGTAGGTTAGGTAGGTAGGTAAGGTAGGTAGGTATGGTAGGTAGGTAGGTAGGAGGTAGGTAGGTAGGTAGGGTAGGTAGGTAGTAGGTAGGTAGGTTAGGTAGGTAGGTCGGTAGGTAGGTAGGTTAGGTAGGTAGGTATGGTAGGTAGGTAGGTATGGTAGGTAGGTAGGTCGGTAGGTAGGTAGGTTAGGTAGGTAGGTAAGGTAGGTAGGTAAGGTAGGTAGGTAGGTCGGTAGGTAGGTAGGTTAGGTAGGTAGGTATGGTAGGTAGGTAGTAGGTAGGTAGGAGGTAGGTAGGTAGGTCGGTAGGTAGGTAGGTAGGTCGGTAGGTAGGTAGTAGGTAGGTAGGTCGGTAGGTAGGTAGGTATGGTAGGTAGGTAGGTATGGTAGGTAGGTAGTAGGTAGGTAGGTTAGGTAGGTAGGTAGGTTAGGTAGGTAGGTAGGTAGGTAGGTAGGTAGGTAGGTAGGTAGGTAGGTAGGTAGGTAGGTAGGTTTTTTTTTTTTTTTTTTTTTTTCCCAGGGGTGGAATCCTCATGGACACCTGGGAAGGAGGACCCAGGTAGTGCCGGACTCTTACCGGCTAAACCACCCCTGCTTGGTGTACTATGGTGTGTACCTGCTATGGGATACAGGTAAGTGTTATGTGTTATTGATTTATTGCTTTAAGTTTGTATATGATGTGCTGTATGTGTTGTTTGTATGTGTCTATGGTGCTTTGTTTTTTGATAATGTGTAATAGGTTGTAAGGTGCTGTATGGTTGCATGTCATTAGGTGGTTGTGTCTAGTGTTGGCGAATATTGGGCAGTTTTGTATGATGTGTTCTAGGGACTGTGTGCTTGTGTCGTCGCAAGGGCATGTGTTTGTGTCTGTGATGTGGAATCTGTGTAGGTATTCGCGATGGTAGCCGTGGTTTGTTAGTGTTTGCGTTATGGCGAAGGTAGGTGTTATGTGGTTAATGAATTTGTGTACGTGGTCTAATGTAGGTAGGTGTTTATGAATATAATGTGATGGGGCTTCGGTTTCGTATTGTTTCCGCCATAGATTTTGGGTTTGTTGTTTTATTAGATGTTTCGCGTAGGAAATTGGGAATAGTTTGTCCATAGGTGCTGTTTTTAAGGTGCAAGCTTTGTTTGCTAGGTTGTCTGCTGCTTCGTTTCCTGTGATGCCAATGTGGGATTTAACCCATATGAATATAATGTCTGTTTGAGAATTAGTTTTTAGGTGATAAAGTGTTTTGTGTATGGATAATATGGTGGGGTCTGGGTTATTTCGGTCCTGTAGAGCTTTGAGTGCAGATTGACTGTCTGAAGCTAAAGTTACTAATGTTTTGTCTGTTGTTGGGGGAAGTCGTTTGATGTGTTTGAGTGCGGTTTCAATAGCTACGATTTCGGCGATGAATACGGTTTGAGTTCTATGAAGCTTAATCTTTTTGGTTATTGTTTTATTGTTTGGGAGGTAAATGATCACTCCGGCTCCGGTGTCCCCGTTTTCCTGTTTACTTCCGTCGGTATATATTTTGATGTTTGCTTTGTCGGTAATTTTGTCTATTTCAGGTTGTGATGTTGCTTCTAAGAATTTAATTGTTTGACGGTGTGCAGGGTGTATTTTTTGATAAGGTTTGGCTTTTTCTCTAAGTACAACGTCTCTAGGGAGTTCTGGTATGGTTTTTGCGGTTTTTACTGTTTGAATCTTTCTAGCTTCGTCTATTATGAGGTGTAGTGGTGTGAATTTAGCCAGAGCGATGACTGTGATAGCCGGCGCCGTTCTAAAGGCTCTAGTTACTTTGAGGGCAAATTGGGTTTGAAGTGTTCTGAGTAGTTTTTGTATATATTTGTATTGGGTGGCAGAACCCCATATTCCAGCGGCGTATGTGAACATAGGTTGAATGACATTGTTATATATTGTAGCGACATTTTCCGGATGAACGCCCCATGTAGGTCTAATAAGGTTGGCTAATTTACGATATATTTTATAGGCTCTCTCTATGATTATTTTGCAGTGTTCAGTGAAGGTAAGTCTGTTGTCTATTGTGACGCCGAGTAGTTTAATGGTGGTTGTAATTGGTATTGGAGTGTTTTCTATGGTGATTTGGATAGTTTTGGATTTTGGGGTGAATGTTATTGCTTGTGTTTTGTTTGGAGCAAAAGTGAGCTTAGCCCTTCTACCCCATTTATGAACCGTATTCAAGGCCTCGTTTGTAATTCGTTCCACTGTTGCAGCGTCCCTACCCTTTACCAACAGAAGGACGTCATCTGCGAAGGCCTGAATATGGGTATTGGTTGGAAGTTTCGTTGATAGTAAGTCGTCCAGAATTACGTTCCAGAATATAGGTCCGCACACAGATCCCTGTATACATCCCTTGTTCAGTGTTTTGCAGGTTTTGTTGTTTCCATAGCTCAGTGTGACAGTTCTATTCTTTAGGTAGTTTTCTATGAGCCTGTATATGTTACCAGGGCATTTCACCTCCCTTAGCCTGTTCAGTAGAAACGGCCACCAAGCATTATCGAAGGCCGCCTTTATGTCCAAGGAAACAGCTATTACTTGCTGTTTGTCTGCTTTAGCATTACGTATAAATTCAATGGCGTTGTGGAGGGCGTCGGTTGTTGAAGAATTTTCTTTAAATCCGTATTGTTCCTTGTTGTTCATATTGTTTGTTTCAAGATGGTGTGTGAGTCTTTTAGTTATTAGTTTCTCGAGTAGTTTCCCAAAAACGTTAATGAGCCCGATTGGTCGATAGGCAGACACATCTTCGTAGTTATCCTTATTGGGCTTTGGGATTATAATGGCTAGTGCTTTTTTCCAGGTGGTAGGGAAATAACTGATCGCTAAACATCTGTTTAATAGTGCCGTGAATTGCTCGGGGATTGTTTGGAATGCTGTTAGACATATGTCCGATGATAGTTTGTCGAGTCCGGGTGCTTTGTTTGGGTTCATTGTTTCTAGGTGGTTTTCTACTTCTTCCATGGTGAATTCTTCGTCGTTTTGTGTGTTCGGTTTGAGTTTTGCTTTGGCTCTAATTTCTTGTTGTTCCGTTGTTTCGTTGTTCATTTCGTCATCTGGGTAGAAGTGTTGTAGTAATGATTCTGCGGTGTTGGAGAAGCTGTCCGTGTATCCGGTGTTGATCCTAACTGTCTGTGGTGGGTTTCTTTGTGTAGTGGTTTTTACTATCCTATTTGTTACAGCCCAAACATTCTCCTTGCCCTGGGCTGTGCAAAATTCTCTGAAATTTTCTGTTGATGCTTTGGACAGAGCTTTGGCGTAAATAGTCTTTATCTCTTGGTATTCTTTAATTGCTTGTTGCATGGGTTTCTTTGCCACCTTAAGGTCGTGTAACCTGTGATGTGCTTTAATTGTGGTCTTTTTTAGTGCTTCTAGTTCCTCATTCCACCATGGGTTATAGTTAGTTTGTATTTTCTTGATTCCTAGTGTACTGATGCAGCATTTGTGTAGGTTCTTTGTTAGGTCTTCTATTATTATGTCTATTTTAGGTTCGTCAGCTGTACTTAAATCTGTGGTGCATATCAGTGTGTTGGGTAGTTTTTCTTTTAGTTTTTCTTGTAGCGATTTCAGGTTTTCTTTGGTGGTATTGTATTTACGTGTGGAAATGGTCGGATTTTTATGTATCGTCCCTGAGAGTGCAATTTGGTATTGTATGGTATTGTGGTCAGAAGTGGGGCATATTTCTTTATTGATTTTCCAGTTCTTTATGTCTATTGCTATGTGTTCGGTGAATAGGGTGATGTCGACAATAGAGGAGCAGTGTTTACCATGTCTTATGGCCTCAAATGTTGGTGTAGAGCCAGTGTTGGCTATGGCTAGATTGTGGGCTGATGCTAAGTCATATATTTCTTTTCCTCTATCGTCGATAGTTGTCTCATTCCATGCACTGTGTTTTCCGTTAAAGTCTCCGCCAATCACTTTCAGTGTCCCCGTTGTAGCAAGAAGGAATCTTTCTATGGCTACCATTGTGTCGTTTTCATCGTTGTCTGGTTCAATGTATGTTGATGCTATTAGGAGTTTGCGGGTGCCTATGGTAACTTGTACTATTGCTAGGTTTTTGTTTGAATATTGCGACATTCCAATGGCTGAGACTTTGTTCCTTTTGGTGAGAATTGCAGCTTTGACTCTGTCGTTTCGCGTGAACTGAAATATATCTACTGTTTTTTTTTTTTTTTTTTTATTTTTTTTTTTTTTTTTTATTTTTTTTTTTTTTTTTTTTATTTTTTTTTTTTTATTTTTTTTTTTTTTTTTTATTTTTTTTTTTTTTTATTTTTTTTTTTTTTATTTTTTTTTTTTTTTTTTTATTTTTTTTTTTTTATTTTTTTTTTTTTTTTATTTTTTTTTTTTTTTTATTTTTTTTTTTTTATTTTTTTT